>OY725171.1:43513340-44809174 GCA_963241965.1 Tortrix viridana
AACGATACACTTGGTCTAAAATGTGCCATTATTTCTTAGAAAGAAAAATATCACTTTTAGTTACTTTTAGTTACAAGAAAGACTGTGTTTGGTTAATCGCTGACCATTACTGGACGTAAGCCTCCCCGAGTGAGGGCGACATACCCTGGACTTGGACAGTCCGCCTCCATCTGGTATCACCTTATCGGCCCGTACCTACTCCACCCAGCTGGACGCCCTTCACTACATTCGCTTACGTGGTCTTCGCTCTAAAAAGTGGCGACTCTCTTTGTCGAACTTCTGTCCTTAATAACCACCGTGTAAATGAGCAAGGTTCCGTAAAAACAAGAACGGCTTTGATGTTTATTTGTTTTTGTCAGCAGTTTACTAAATCAGAACCATAGCCACCACCAGAAACCAACCACCACCGTGTACATTGAAATATTAGTTCAAAGATCTTTTGCTATCTTTGCTTTTATGAATTTTTCAGGTTCTAATTTGCCTTCTAAGATTTAGCTTAAAGCTAACGTCATAATTGAACTAGGCACTTTTGTATAAAAAAACAGTGAGTTTGAAGAAAACATAATGCATAGAATATTGTAAGCGTTAATCATAATGTCAGGGGGTCATATGACGGTCACAGTATTGTACTAGCCTGTAAACTAAAAAAAAATAAGATCTTTGAGTAGTGTCAATGTTAAACCTTAGTTACCTCTCCGTAACATTAGACAAAAGAGTTATCAAGGTGACCAGCACGCACAATACAACTCAAAAACGAATAATAATACCGTCAAGTTTACACAGACTGTTGACTGGGCAGTATTTAGATAAATATGAGTGTTTCATTATAAATCTTAACTAATTCTAGTTCGCGAGCAACTGGTTTTCTATGCGACTTATCGGTCGAATCAAGCTTTTCCTTGGAAGCGTTCAACTCTACACAGCTTTAAATCACCAAGCTAATGGACCATCTTAAATAAAACTTCTACGATTTATCGATAATATATTCCCGTAAATCCTACTAATTTTTTTGAACCGAAACAATTATAATTGTGTTTGGTTCAAACATTTTAGTAGGATTTGCGGGAATATATTATTTGCCTCTTTACTTTGTTACGTATTCACACAGGATTAACAACAAAACAGGAATTACATATTATAATGTTTAACAAAAACTTAATTAGAATTAATAGGTGGCGCTCATCTCGATGGTTACAACCCGGCTAATACGAGTATAGATTAAATAAGTATATTTTGCATTAAATATGTATGTAAACAATTATGCGAAATAAATATTTTCTATTCAATTCAAATCTATTCTAAATTACACACAAAGCAAGTTACCGAAAGTACATGAATCCCACTTATCAGAAAAGAGGTCTGTGAAACAGGCAGGGTTTACATTAGATTTCGTTTTGGTCTAATTGTTTCTTGCTTCACTACATTCATAGCGAGACAAGAAAATGGATAAAACGTTGTGATAATGATTAGCTCACTGTTTATTTTACAATATCACTTAGACAATGTAGAATATATTAGGCCCTGAAATACTTTTGCGAGTGTTTCACACTTAATTACCAAGAAACAACAATGTCTCCATTTTTGTGGTTCGGGCTAATGCATCAGTAGTTTTAGAAGAAAGTGATTTTATATTATTGAAATGGTGTTAATTCTAATTAATTGCTTTTTATGTAAAATCACGAACATTTCTTGTTATTCGGTTGATTTACGAAAGATCGTACCTATTCTAAATGAATTTCATAAAAGGTTTTTAGGATCCTAACCTTCGTAATTATGGTTTCGTTAAGTTTTTAAACGTACGTTTAACAGTGCTAAACGGGGTACGTACCTATACTACTCACAATTGATTTGACATATAAGTAAAAAGTGTAAATATCGAGTGGTTGCATCTGAATAAATGGAACACAAGTACCCAACTTGACATTTTCAAACGTTATGTACATGAATGTTGCTTGCTATGTACTGAAAGCAAGAAACATTCATGTTCTTTGCGATTGTTTATTTTAAAAAAATGCAAGTGATCATTTTCGTCGGTCTCAATTTTTTGGCAAATACTGGCCAGTAAGAAAAAGTAGTTTATTTTTGATGGTGGTTAAAAAACGAGATCTTATTTTAATAAAAAACAAAAGAATCTCACCGAAGGCAACGCAGGCGAGTAGGGAGGCGATTCTGGCACTGGTCCTCATGTTAGTACGTCCGCGCGGCGTAGTCTGTGCGGCACCACTGAATGCGTACAAGCAGCCCGAAGGCCCCTACCGCTGTTTGTAGACGCGATTATTGACGAACCCTTGGTGTCGTAACGAAATAATGCCTTGGGGTTGACGTTCGGAAAATTCAGTATAAGCGCTTGGAGGTAGGTACTTCGAATATTATGGCGGGTGAGGCAGTAATCACACTAATTAACAACAAACAAAACACTTCAAAAATCAAAAATAATTGGACAATGGGTAAGGCCGTAGATTTTGCCACTTTTAGAAAAACAAAAATGTCCCAAATTTTGAAATACCTACATATAAAAAATAAAGTACTAAATAAATTGTAAATTAGGTATTTTTATTAGATTATGTAATTCTTTAAATCTTAGAATATATTCTGAAAAAAAAATTAAGTCGTGCAGTTTTAAAACTAGTTTAATTCATCCACTCACCTAAATTTAACCAAAAAAGCGCTGTCCTTTTTATTCACTTGGCACTACAAAACCTATATTTTTTCTATCGGAGGTCTAATTGATTATGAACTAGGTACTTGAAATATTTAGACGTTAATTAAGCAGCTACTTCGTGGTGTCAATGTTTTGAAATACGCGCTTTTTAAAGGTTTAATGACAATAAAAAAAAAACTGTCTTCATATTTTCACTTATATGTTACTATTTTGTATATTACCATAATTTCGTCTAGTCATAATTTAAAACAGTCTAATGGTAATATTTTGTGATGACACTGGCAACACTAAGTACCCGCGACACAAAAAAAAACTGGTCAAGTGCGAGTCGGACTTGCGCACCGAGTGGTATTCCATATTTAAGTCCGTACTTCAGAAATATACCTTTTTAACACAGTTGCTCAAAAAGTGGTACTTTTCGTAGCTGTATATCGTGCGGAAAGTTGGTTTTCGCGAACTAGTGCTTTTTACTTTTCCAATTTTTTTAAATTTATACTTGTTCCAATTCATGACTACTTATTGATGAGTGTTAATATTAGTTTCTTTTAAACATAGTAATCAACATAAAAACCTGTAAGAATACGAAAATAGTACATTTCGATGCTAGTGCGGAAAGTATGTCATTACTTCACGAGTAAAAAAAAAACTTTCATTGAAGTGGGTTTAATAATAATAACAAAATCCATTCTAGTCGAATAAAAGCTAAAAAAACACCTCTTCATAATGTCAAAAATGTTTACTGCGAAAGATCGAACTTACAACGAAATTGTTTACCAATCTTAAGTTTTCAAAAAGTTGCTTATAAAATGAGTGAATCAGAGTTTGAAATTGATTTTTTTTTTTGCGACTGTGTTAAAAAACGTCGTTCGATACACGTGCGGAAATGTCATTCTTCACTCGTCCCGAGTCTTGCCACTCGCCTACGGCTCGTGGCAAGATATCTCGGTACTCATTTTATGTACTTTAACTATATGCAATAAGGTCCATTTTGTTTTGCCTAAATTTTAGTGCAGATCTTTAAAGATAGTTTGACAATTTCTCGATTACTATACTACAATTACTACTATACTATAATTACTACTAAACTATACTACCTACTGTATTATAATTTTGAACGCTTCGTTTTATTTTTCCCGTAAAATACAACGTGTTACAAAAATAATGCAACCCTAACAAGCTGACATCTCATAATGTCATGCTAAGGTTTTCGTACATTGTCAACGGACTCTTTACAAGGGACCATTTAACTCCCTTTCTGCTTTACGGGTATTTTTGTAACTGTAGTTTAAGTCATTATCTATAAGTTAGGATTTTTTCAGATTTTTCGGTTAATAAACTACGGAGATAAGGGGGAAACGGTAATTTTTTGAACATGTTTGGTTATAAATCAAAAAGTACGTTACGGAAAATTATAAAAAATAGTTTTAAAATGTGCAGAATAGGCCCTATTTCATATGACACCCCACTTACTATAATCAAATCACATTCATTTTTCAACCCCCCATTCTAAACCCCTTTTCGATTAATTATAAAATTAATTTCATTTTTTTACTTAAAACAGATGCGAACAAGCAAGTTATAAAAGTATGCCAAATTTCAAGTTGATAGCTTGTGTAGTTGCTGAGAAATACTGATATGACATCCATACAGACAGACAGACGACGTCTCACCATAATGGTTTCGTTTTACTTAACTCTAAAAAGTAAATAAATAATATAGCCCATATTATTTATTTACTTTTTAGAGTTCTATTATTGTGCCGGAGGTTTTTAATTATTTTTTTTTTATATGCTCTTTAATTCGTATGCAATAAGGTCTATTTGAGTTGTCTCAATTTAACACAAATTTTCCAAGTTTTTTTGTCAATTTCTCGAAAACTATAGATTTTGAACACTTTGTTTTATTTTTCCCAGTAAAATATAAGCAATTATCTATAAGTTGGGAATTTTTCTGATTTTTCGGTACATAAACTTCGGAGAACGGTATGTTCAAAAAATCATTTTTAGTACGTCACGGAAAATTATAAAAAAATAGTTTTGAATTTTCATATGACACCCCACTCGTTATAATCAAATCACATTCATTTTTCAACCCCCCATTCTAGACCCCTTTTTAATTATTTATAAAATTAATTTCATATTTTTTTTACTTAAAACAGATGTGGGCAAAGAAGTTGCCAAATTTTAAGATGATAGCTTGTGTAGTTGCTGAGAAAAACTGCTGTGACATACAGACAGACAGACAGACAACGAAGTCTCACCATAAGGGTTCCTTTTTTACCATTTTGGTATGGAACCCTAAAAACCCTGTTGAGTTTATTGCGGCGCTTCTTCTCGGCACTGGTGTTCTCTTGGGAAGCGCTGGTAGATTTTGACGTGTAAAAGTGCCGTACTTACGAAATAAATATATTTTATCTTTTTTATCTTTTTATATAATAATATGCATCATTTACACAAAATATCAAAATATTCGAGGTGTACGCTATTTTCATACCAAATTTCATCAAAATTGGTTACGCAGTTTCCCCGTGACATTTTTAAATTTATAATATAAAAATTTGGGAGTATACGGATTTACAACTTACTGCAGTTACTATAACCATTGCAAATGTTATTTGAGCCACTATAACGGACACGATTTTCTTATATTATGCTCACGTAGGTGTCTACGCCTTACCTAACTGGCCTAGCTTGCCCCTAATGCCGGCCACGCACGTTACGGTCCACCGGAGAGGTTACCTGCGCAAGTACATGCACACACGCACAGGTTCACCGTACCGGTGTCACTCGAAAGAATTGCTTTTGCTCCAGTCGCCAGCGCAGGTAACCTCTCCGGTGACCGTAACGTGTATGGCCAGCATCGCGGGGCCCTTGCACCACAAACTTAAAAAAACCTTGCCTCTGGCTTATCTATGGTCAAGTTAAACCGACCTAGTCGTGGAGCTCATGGATGATCTCACGGCGATGTCCTTTGAGAATTAGCAAGAGCGGGGCACAATAGCTGAACAAAAGGCTCGTCAAGCTCAACTTCCTTGTATTGCGATGCCTAAGCGTGTCGTTACCGAAATGGCTCACGACTCAAACCCGAGTGCGAGTATTACGGAACGTGTTCGGTCACGAAGCGACAAAAAGCGGATCGGGAACGCGTTCCTTACTCGTATATTACTTAAAACGAAAATAATCTTACCAGTAGGCGTAGTCCTCAATATCCTATCAGAATGCGAATCGTCACCTATTAACCTATTTACCTGAGACTGAAAGATAGTCCCTACCTAAATAATAGAATACTCGTATGGCTCGTACCTAACACTTCTCTAAAATCATTTAGATTGAAAAAGGTGCATAAGAATACTGGAAATGGCACATATATCGATGACGATATAATGTGACAAAAAAAGGAGGAGGGTCGGATGTTTTTTAGGGTTCCGTACCAAAATGGTAAAAAAGGAACCCTTATGGTGAGACTTCGTTGTCTGTCTGTGTCTGTCTGTATATCACAGCAGTTTTTCTCAGCAACTACACAAGCTATAACCTTGAAATTTGGCATAGTTGTATTTAACTTGCTTGCCTGCATTTGTTTTAATGAAATGAAAGTGATTTGATTATAGCAACATAAATATTTTAAAAACTATTTTTTTCATAATTTTCCGTGACGTACTTTTCGATTTGTAACCAAAAGTATTCAAAAAATGACCGTTTCCCCTCCTTATCTCCGAAGTTTATGAACCTAAAAATCTGAAAAATTTCTAACTTATAGATAATTGCTTATATTTTACGGGAAAAATAAAACGAAGTTTTCAAAATCTATAGTTTTCGAGAAATTTACAAAAAAACTTTGAAAATATGTGTTAAAAGACAACTCAAAATAGACTTTGTTAATTAACCGAATTAAAGTACATATAATTTTTTTTTAAACCGGCACGAAAATAAAACTCTAAAAGGTAAATAAATAATATGGCCCTTAAAGCTTGATGTCAGTACCTAGTAATGTTTTGATTCAAGCATCGTCACGTCCGACAAAGACTTAAACGGGCTCCGAGCACGTATGTACGTCACAGGAAAGACTTTGGCTTCGTCACTACAAGATTTCAAGTATTAAAAACTCCCGACAAAATCGCTTTCAGAGCTCATAACTTTTAAACGGCTTATCAGAACTTCATCAAACCAAGCTAAGAACACTCTCCATTAAATCTTTTCTAACAAAAAAAGTAAATCAAAATCAGTCAATCCGTTTAGGAGCTACGATGCCACAGACAGATACACAGATACACAAACTTATAACCCCCTCTTTTTGCGTCAGGGTAATTAAAATTAAATAAGGTATATTTTTGAAGTACGGACTTAAATACGGAACCCTCGGTGCGTGAGTCTGACTCGCACTTGACCGGTTTTTTTTAATGTTCACCGAATTCTCCGTCAATTGTGGACCGATTTATAAAATTCTGTTTTTACTTCAAAGGTCCCATTGTCATCAAGTCGGAATCTGATGATGGGATCTATGAGATATCGAGGGAACTCCTCAAAAAATATAGGCACACATACAGCGATTTTGGTATTAAAATACAATACAATACAATAACTCTTTATTGAACACCACATACAGCAAGTACAGGAAATACAACAAGAAAGAGAAGTGTTACATAGTGAGTCAACAGGCGATAAATAATAACGGTCTCCTAGGAATTACCTATTTACTGCCTCATACGTAAATGAAATGTATCGAAGTCGGTGGCAAAAATCATGTGGCATTGCTATTGTGTATACTTGTCACCGGCTTGGATATATTTCATGTACACTAAATAGGCAATTCCTAGGAGGCCAGCCTGTATTTAACCATTTTCAGTGGGTTTTTGATGACGGTTTTATTTTTTTGTTAGAATGTTTTATTCTAAAGTACGAAATATACATTAAATCTAGATGCGTATCTCTACATAAATCGACATTCGACTGACACATTAGTAGGTACATAATATAAGTGTCTTTATTCGACCCGTCGGTCTCGTTTTCGTTTTCTGCCATTAAAGTTTGCGTAACCACTCAATCACTATGAGGTGCTTGACTACAATCGAACGACCTATACATAACCGCTTTTAAGGCTTTGCAAAGAATGACGTACGCGTATTTTTTCGCTACTTTCATTTTAATAGCATTGTGCTGTTTTTGACTGGTGGAAAATTAAGCTTATACCTACAAACGAATATTCACGCACTGTGTGGTGTGCATTTCTCTTTTATGCATGCATGGCTCTTTTACGAGTCTTCTTGTGTCGTTATAGTAGGTATTGAATCATTCAATTATTTGTTGTTTTTTTTTTTCAATTTATATAGGAATATCAACAGATGATACATCATAATTCACATACATTCAAGTATACATAATATGTTAAATTGTTTACCTAATTATGTCTGTAATTATAGATAGATATATCCACAGTTAACAGAGCAATAATTATTATTAAGTACAATGAGTATTTAAGAGGTAGGTACTTGTAATTTTAGCACATTCTCGTTTTTTGTTGTAGGTACATGAGATCTTATGAATAGACAGTAGAGTAGGGTCAAGTTATACTGAAATTACTTCTTAACAAAATAATAGGATACCTACTCTTAATTTGGCCTGGGTCTATAGAACGACTGTTAAAACAGTAATACGAGGTAGCTGCTCTTATAATGGTTTACAGCACCATTATAGGACCTGTAGACATTGTAATACATCGTCTGTCATATCATAATTATATGTATTTTATAGGCCTTAATGTGAGGGCCTATAATATACAAATATGGCCTTAGTTGAATAAAGCTCTAAATTATAGGCCTATAATCTAGTTATATGCACGACGAAGACATATTTTATACATACTATATGGGTATAGAGAATATAGCAAAATTATAATACTGTAACCTAATGATCTACAACAAGAATAATAACATAAGTAAATTAAGAATTGCACAACATGGACAATTAGGGGTTTAATTACTCGTATTGTATTGTACAACTTACAAAATAAAGTCTCTTGTAAATCCAAGTATAACTACTATTTATGTGGTTGAGATTGACTTTTTTAATAAAATATTATAAGAGCAGTACAAAAATTTTATGAAATCTTGTAATTTCAATGTTATGCGGAGACACTATAAAACTTGGCACATTAACAAGTAATAAAATTACTTGAATTAATTAACATACAGTCGTTAGGAATTAATTGACACCAGCTCCACCAGCAGGTTTAGGCTGAGCTTTAGGCTTGTCTAGCACGGACTCAGAAGAGACTAGTAATACCGGCTGGTCTCAAGATTGATCCGTTGGATGTCCAGACATACTCGTATTTGAAGCGCAGCTCAATCCCCATTGTGCTGGCCTTACTAAAGACAACCCTATAGGGTGTTCGTTTAAGTAGACACGTCTAGAACCTCCAGGAATCTCCAATAGGTCCGTGGTGAGGCCTCGTCGAGCTCGAGCTGCACGCAGCAGTCGATCACGCGGGGAGCGACGAGTGGGCGTCAAGACGATGGGGCGCGCGCGCTGCTGCCTCGTGCTCTCTCTCGGCGCACATCGTGTATGTCGCGCGTGTCCAGCTCAACTCCAGTCTTCAGCGCAATCATATTGATAAGTTAATGAAGGTTCTCAGATTTACTTTCTGGTATTCCTGTGATTTCGACATCGTTGAGCAGTTGCCGTTGCTCCTTGCTCGAGATTACCTGACGCAGTTCAGCTACCTCGGCTCTAAGACAGGTTACTTCCGTTTTGTAAGACCACTTCTTTCAATTGGTGTTAAAAATCCACTAAAAAGGGTGAAATAAAGACCGGCCTCATAGGAGTCCTAGGAATTGCCTATTTAGTGCTTGATAGGTACTTGAAATATATCCAAGCCGGTGTCAAGTAGGTAAACCCAATAGCAATGACACAATTATTCTTGCCACTGACGTCGATATATTTCATGTACCTATTAATGAGGCCGGATGATTAATTTTATCGTAGGAAGAATGCAGGAAATATCTGACTAGCACTCAAATCAAAAATAAATTTGTGATCGTACTCAGTTAAAAGGGCAGAAGTGGTTACTTGTGTCTTTTTAAAGGAGTATCAGGTGTTTTCCGGGCATTTTTTTGCTAAGATGAAAAGGAAAATCTTGAATAAATACATACATAAATAAGCATTAATTAAAAAACATTTTATTACTATGTTGACAATACGGCATATATCTATGTTAATTCATTTACAGAAAGTGTATATGTCTTTTTGTTTAGAGACAGTATTTTTTTTTACTTTTCAACTAAAACATTTAATTTCTCGGTTTCGACTTCATGTTAGATGCGGCCTTCTTGCTAACAGGGGCAGTAGGTATTTATGCCCTTTTTTGTTCTCGTATTTGAATAGGCAGAGTTGCCAAATTAGCTGGTAAATGAGTGGAATAATTCCTGCGCTGCACGAAACCGCAACGGTAAGTCGCCAGGTCCGTACTTATGTTGGAGGGATATTATTAAATAATATAATTCTTAAGTTTGTGTTTTAAAAAAATATCCGAATCCGTGTCTTTAATACTTTTTGGTATGTTGTTGTATATCCGTGCTCCTTCAAACCTTATGCTTTTTGTTCCGTAATTTTTTGTACGGGGAAACGGTAGGTATATATAAATAAAGTCAGTATTGCGAAGTATTCGCCGACCCTTTTCTTTATTTTTTAGAAAAGTTGTTTCACAGAGTATCCGTTATTTAATAATCTTCCTAATTAAGAGGTATATTTGTCTCCTAACTAGTCCAAATAAAGACCCGAAGTCAAATTTTCGGCCCTCGACCTTTCCATCCACAATCATTCGTTGCCAGGGCTAAATGACAGTTCATGTTAACTCTTCCTAACTCCGAGTAACTTTACTCAACTTTACTTTACTTAACTTTACCTACTCATTAAATTTTCTACGAAAAGTAAAGGGTAATGAATTGAGAAGCTACAAGTAGACATTCCCAAGATGTTTGTGCGTTTAAATATAATATAGCAACGTACTTTCTTCCTGTACCTTGAATTGTTTCTCGAATAGCACACTTTCACCGGTAATGCAGTATCACAGGTTTTGAGCCTAAAACTGTAAACTGACATTTTTCAAAAACTGCCCATCTTGTTCGCCCAAAAACTCTTTAGCGATGCGAGCGAATATAGAAACGGTCTTACAAGGAAAGGTAACCAACTGTCCGGCTCCGATTTGTATGTTTGTCATTCGTGTTTTTTTTTTAGCAAAAAATTGAGTTTGCGCCGATATAACAAAACACGTGCTCATTCTTATTTCATGTTCTCAATCATATGATCAAACCAGTAACAAACTAAAAAAAGAAAACAAATCTCTTTACAGAAGTTGAGGGTTTAGTCACTTTTCAGTACTTTGGAGGACAATTTCTTCCAATAGGTTGAGATTGGGCAGCTAAAAAAAAATACGTATCTGTTTATTTTAGACTATACTCGGATTCATAATTAGATTCCATCAAATCTACCAAGAAATGTCACTGTCACAATGACATCTGTCGATGTCAGTATGACGGTCCAGATGTCTCCAACCGTTTCTTAGTAAAAAATATAATTATCTTACTGTAGGTGAAAAACTTAACAGAAAACCAAAACTCAACAATGGAAATTACCACGACAAGTAAGGCCTAGCGCGCACTGCGGTGCGGCAAGTGGTGGTGTGTTTTTAAATCCGCATAATCTACAGAATTGAAATGCGGAATTAATTCCGCAGTGCGCGCGCTTCTATGTAGTTCTATAGTTCACAGATTTTGCGAAAAAAAATGCACCAATTTTTGCCGCAGTGTGCGATAGGCCTAAAGAAAACATTCGAGCGCTCAAGCCACAGATGACAAGTGGGTGTCATGGCCGCCACCAATCCACAAGTTCACCATAAGAGGGTGTTTTACACTCCTCCAGTTATTGGAATGCTATAGTCAGGATAGTGTAATACGCCTTAAAAAAAGACAACACGACAGTAGGTACTGGCAAATTTTTTTTGAGAGAAAAAAAATGAGCCTCTACCTATATTATAATAATAATATACGCACATCTTGAAACGATAATATTATTCTTTCAAAACGGATACCAAATGTTATCGAGACCTGAAGTTTTACCATTGCAATATGAACATTTCTACCACAAAATAGCTTCAATTAAATATTTATTTATACGACTGGTTTTTATATAAGCATGTTTATTTAAACAGAGCATTTAAATGTTATTCTTAAAATTACTAATTAATTAATTACTAATTAATTAACTAACATATCAAAATAAATCAAATCGGAGCCGGACATTTGGGTACCTTTCCTTGTTAGAAAGATTTTATAATTTTTCAGTCATTTATAATTTTGTTAGTAAACTCGACTACGGGCGAGTTGCCACGGGAAGTTAAAGTTGCCACAGTTTACGGTACTCTGTTTAAAATTGGTGAAAAAAGTTAGGTTTATCGGGGTTCATAATGGAAATAAAACGATATATTTGAAAATTTATATTTATTTTACATCTCTAATTCTTAAAAAATACTAGGCACTTTACGCATTCTTGGAAATCTTGTTCTTTGCCAACTGCACACCATCGTAGAAGTTTTCACTGAAACAATATAATTATATTAAATAAGACATTTTAGAAACTAAGCTCTAGGCTTGTACTATGGGTAAATACTAGACAATGACATACATACTCATATACTTAGATAAATAAATATTAAACTCTCTGATATTAAACATATTATTATTAATATATCATAGAAAATAGTGGATCATTCCCACATAAGTAAGTATGTAGTTGAAAATAACTCACCATCCAGCCACCTTCTCCGGCTCGTCGCACATAAAGGTCTCCTCGTTGTAGACTTTGCCGAGCGCGCAGCTGCCCTTCTGCGGCTGCACGCCATTGCGGCAAATGTAGAACTTCTGGCAGTCCTCGGGGTGAGGGAAGGTGGGGTGTGGCAGCGCGCGCCCGTTGGGGCCCACCACCTCGCCCTCGGGGCACGAGAAACCGTCGTCCAGGACATCTGCGAAAACAAGGCTTGATTGCAATAAAGTAATATAGGTATATGTATTTTAAATGCATTTGGACATAAAACTCCAATTTTTTTCCAGGATATCTAAATACTCTGCAATTTTTACATTAAAAGGGTTTACCGGAACCTACATTTGAGTGAAACTGTAATAGTAGATTGTTCAACAATATATAATAGGTAGTAATTATATAGGTAGGTACTTATTCACTTGCATGGAATTGGAACTTGAAGTTTTTCAACCTGCAGTAAGGTGTGATTCTGTTAACGTCTCGTCCTTCACATCTATTGAAATGAAGAATAACCGGGGAATTTACGTTCTTCGTCTCAGTCGATGTGAAAGACGATGCGTTAACAGACTAACATGGCTCGCTTGTAATTATTTCCATGCCGCCCTCATTACACAAATGTACTATTAAGCTATCTAATTCCAAAGCAGTTATATAGAGGGCAGTTATAAGTAGTAGGCACGTGACTATATTTTTCACAATCTACAACTAACAGTTCACAAAACGGTAGTCCGGCCCCTATATTTAAACCACGGATAGTTAAGGATACCTCGAGTAAAAATTTGACATTTGCCACGTACAAAATGTGTCTAATTTAACCTTATCTATCCGCGGTTTGAATATACTGGACTGGTCATTAATGTGATTTTGACTCAAGGTTATCATACCCTTAGTGGGGTGGTCGCACTGGCGGTTGACGGCCTCCTTCCAATCGCAGTTGGAGCTCTCCTCGTCGAAGATCAGGCCGGGCGGGCAGGGGTGCTCGTTAGGGACGCCGTCGGAGCAGTAGATGAACTTGTCACAAGCCTGGTCAAATTATCTTTGTTAATATTGCCGTTCTTCAAAATTGCTATACAGAGGTAAGTGACAATGGACTGATCATTGTAGTGATCAAGGGGAGGTCTCTCGTATGTGCAGCAGTGAACGTGTTTTGGTTGATACGATGATTGTTGAAGATAAAGATACCATTAAGGAGATAAGCCTTGTTCTTGGAGGCTTGTTCTTGTAGGTTTAAATAGGTATGTCGAAAGAAATCTGTTGACCCTTGTCAAATTGAGCTTTATTTTATTAGTACAGCTAATCATTCAAAAAAGACACTGTATAGTGTCTATGTCTATATAAGTGTCAAGTATGACACTTTGCTGCAAATGAGATCTAATATAACCTCCAACTCTGTTACTTTTTGCTGTCAGTGGGATTAATTTATTATTAAAGTTATAACTAATAAAGAAAATTGATAATGAAAGCTATTCAAGGACTACAATTATACCAAAATTTTGCAAATTACTTTGATGATATGGTGTAGATTTTGTTATTTCACTGCGAAATGTATGGTAGGCAATTTAATAAATCTACTTATATATTTTAAAATAACCTGTGCATCAGGATGCTTGAAGTATCCGTTTTGGCGTGGGCAGTCTTTTGTGGGTTGAGGCTCCTCTGGAAACAAAATTAAAGCGAGTGGTAATTTTGCCTGGGATGTAGTAAAACATCGTGAATTTAGGTATATTAAAAAAATTTACGACTAATGCAAGTTAAGTGGACGTAATTCTCACCGATGCCCTCGTATAAGTATTATAATAATCGTGACACAGCTTACTTAAATATTGAGCGGATATATATATATATATATATATATATATATATATATATATATATATATATATATATATATATATATATATATATATATATATATATACGAAAATACCATTATGCGTGGAAATCAAATTAATTGGCACCGGGGTGTGAAAAAAGTTGTTAGGAGCATTTGTAAATTTTGAGGTAATTCTTACGCAGTTCCTTCCTGTCTCCGCAGTCTACGTTAGAAGGGATGTCGCATCGCTCTTTATTCGGGTTTTCGTCCAGAAACACCAGACCGTCGGGGCACAGCTTAGCTTCGGCTTTACCTGCTGTCAAAAGAAATAAACTTCTTAAATAGCAAATGAATCGACGGCAATGTTAATAGCCCGTGGTAACTAGAGCTATCTGGTTCCAAGATCAACCTACCTACATAGACAAAATGTAACAACTTCAATATTGTCTAGACTGTGTAAACTACTAACCTAACATAAACATACTTAACTAAAAGAAAATATTTTAAAATTGACCAATAAATCTTATTAAAATCTCAGCTAGGTATATCAAGTAATGATAACACCAAACGATAAAATTAATTAAGTATTGTACATCAAATGGTATAACAAAAAGAGCGTAGGAAGCTACTTTGAATTAAAACCGAATTATATTTAATATTAGACATCTTGTATAAGCACCCAAAATACAACAAAGGTTTGCATTTTTCAATGAAGTTTTTATCATTGTTATGATTTTATTTTAAATCATGCGTGAAGGAGGAATTATTCACGAAACCAATAAAACCAATAACCTTTATCATATTTAAATTTAGGTGTGACAATAAAACACTTTAACGCTCTGTACCTACGTAATCATTTTAATTGTTCTTAATTACGAAAACGCGATTTTATAACATTAATTACTATTACATTATTTTAAAGTAGTTCTAAAATGCAGTCTCTGTTTAATTATTTTGGTAATAAACATGCTTTTGAGGTCAAATTTTACTTAACTTAGTTATTGTTACAGTTTTGAAATCTCGAGTTGACTAGCATGTTAAAGTATTTTAAAAATGGAATTGAGAGTTATTACTATGAGATGCGGTGAATTATAATTATTAAAAAAAACACCTATGAATTGCAAATAATAATAATAATAATAACCAAAACAAAACTAACTCTACGAATGTCGGTAGGTACCGCCGTGAAACCGATCAATAAAATCACATAAGCAATAAGGGATTGAGATAGGTACTTACGGCCGCACTCAGAGACGTAAATTAATTTTTAAGTTTGATTAAAGTTGCTGCGTCTTACGGCCGCACTCAGAGACGTCAATTAACTTTTAAGTTTCATTAAAGTAGCTGCTGTCACTTTCTTTCTTTCTTTCAAAGTTCATCACGGGAATACAATATAAACAAATCCAGTATAAACTGACACGCAATAATACTTAGTGAGTGTCAGTTTATACTGGACTTTTTTTTAGGTGATGTGACTACAAATTAACGGTTTTCGGATTTTTTCCTTGTGCTTCATTGTGCTCCGGACTTGTGCTATAAGACATTGCTTTTTGCCAAATTTCATGATTCTAAATCAATGGGAAGTACCCTATAGGTTTTGATTCCCTTGAGATTCCCTTCAATATGCGACATAAATGGCCGTATCTTTTTGATTGCGTTGACTTAGATGTTTGATTTTTTCATTGATCGAAGGGATTGCAGACGTCTTTAGTATTTGATACTAATTTCAACTTGATAACTTCACGCGTTCCTGAGAAAAAGGGTCTTGACAGACACACAGACAGACAGACGGACAACAAAGTGATCCTATAAGGGTTCCTTTTTACCTATTGAGGTACGGAACCCTAAAAAGGCATTTATTTGACTGTATATTTATATACCTACTTCCGGGTGGAAAGTCTGTATATAGGATTCATGAATATAGTGTCTTAGAATATCTTATAAAAATTGATTAAATAAAATGAGGCTATTATAAATTAATGTTTTAAAACCGTAAAATGACTGGATTAGTCGTATGAAACGCGTGAGCATTGGTCGTTGGCGTGAGAGCGGGAGATCTCGGGTGCGGCCCCACGTGTGTGCTGCGTGCATTCATTACCGCTTGATGGTGGACATCACCGTCCACAACACCAAGTGCGCTATGGTCGGTCAATTTCTCACTGGACCTTGTTATAAAATTCCTTCACCATTGCCGTAACTGTGTGGAAACGGTTTTCACACTCTATTTGTCGTTGTAAGCACATAATGGTTGTGTCGAGACCAGGTTTAGACATTTCAACGAAGAATATTTCACATTTTGCACTCGTGTGCATTATGAATCGTGTTAAATATTATATGTGATGTGTAAAAGTTAGTATAGGTTATAACTTAATTAGCGTGATATAGCTCTTCTAATATCGTTATTAGAGGAGCTATATCACGCTCATTAAGTTATAACCTATACTATACATATATCCTATACATACAACGTTGCGTGCAGATGGATTCTTAAGATAAGTATTCCTACTATACCGTCCTGTAGTGTGATTCTGTTAACGTCCCGCCCTTCACATCGACCGTGATGAACAATAACCGGCGAATTTAACGTCGTTCGTCAAGCAAGTGTGTAAATAGTAGATTGTACTCGGATTACAAGGGAGCAAAATGCAATATTTCACCGAGGGTTAGCGTGTCGATTCCCAAGCGTAGCGAGGGATTCTAATATGGAATCCTGATCGTAGTGAGGGATTCAAACCGCCACGCCCGAGATAGAAATAATTTTGCTACCGTGTAATACACTCTTCTTTTCACTTCTCCTATGAGAAAAACTATTTATCCAATAAGTAAGTAAAAGACAATAAATAAGCCCAATAAATAAGTAAGTAAAAGTTCAATCAAACATTTAATTAGGAAAAACAAATAATTACATAAAATAAACAAAAAGTATATTGATACCATATCTATAAACAATGTACAATGTAAAATCTATTTTGCTCCCTGTCGGCAGGGCAGAAATGAAAAATTAAAAATATATACCTTAAAAATTAATTATATATATATACAAAGTGTTAACGGGCTAGAAAAGGGGTGTCATTCATTTTATCGAAATTTCTTTCATCTAATTTCATATCACCGAAAACTATTTCACGAATGTCATTTCATTTTTTTTTCTAATCACATAAACATCAATTCATTGTTTTTTAAATAATCGAACAACTATTCATCTTGAATCGTTTCGAATTTGTCTCAAATCGTAGCTTAACTATTCATCGATTTTACCTTTCACATAATAATTAGTTAGTTGTAGTATTAATTTATCGAAACATGATTCACAGATGGTACGTCCCATATATTATTATTGCCACGAACAATGTTTCATCGCAGTAACGTTTCATCGAACGATGCATTTTGTACCTAACTGTTAGTCTTGCGTTCTAAGGGCTGCATGACGTGAACCCTCCTAACCAACCCAATTTTGATGGGTATAGCATAATACCACACCACCTAGGGTGCCTATTTCCGCTCTAAAGGTCACAAGATAACCCTAACCTAACCCACCAATAGTACAATTGTTACTATTATTTATTTTTTTACTGCGGGGGGCTTCGCCCCCCGAGCCCCCCCCTTCCATCTACCCTAACCTAATAACCTAATCTGACCTACTTTCTTGACACACTTTTTAGTACGTCATTTTTAATAGCACCTTTTAACAAGTAAATATTATGATAATTCAGTATCACACAGTAAAATCTAAGTAAAAACATTATTCGGCTATGGCGGTGATAATTCGGCAAAATGAGAATCGAGAAAACATGACTTATGAAAATGCTCTGTCGTTGAAACGAATTATCAAGTATAGTAACACCAGTGAAACGATTTTCTATGGAATAAGAATTTTGGGAACTGAAACTTTCGTTAGTCTAAAATTATAGTATAGGTGATTCGGTAAACGACTATGTCGATAGACAAATAAAATAATAAAGTAAAATTCGATGAGTTGATTCTTGTGTAAACGGTAATTCATGCAAATGTATGAGCGATCTATCGACGTTCGATGAATGATTCCTAAGTGATAATAAAATCCTACGAATAGTGTTATAGGAAACAATAATCGATGAAACGATCTTCGGTAAAATGATGGATTACCCTAGAAAAGCCTTTTTTCGAATAGGAGAAGTGAAAACGACATTCGGCTGCCTGCATTTTCATTTAATCTCTGGTTTCACCGATGCAATGATGTAACAAGGACGCCGCGTCGTAGTAAGGCACCATTAAACCATTTCACGTAGATTATAAACAAGTATTTAATAGTATTAGGATAAATCAAGACTGCGTGAAGCTCCGGCTTGAAGCTCATATTGAGAGAGGTATATGCTTATGCGTAGTCTGGTGTGCTTTTTGTTTCTCTATGCCTAAAGACAGCCTCTTTGCGGACAGTTTGTGACTTTTCTAGCGATATTATAACAACTATTATAACTATGCATTAATATAATTGTATAACTCGTAAGCTTACATTTAAACTGCCATAATAAGTACAAGCAGCTTCCTACACGCATTAAATAATGTCATGTACTACTTTCACGGCATACCAGCACAAGTCGACCTTTCAATCACGATACTGACCTTTGCTGCATTTGTAATAGAGGTCACACTGATACGGGTCCGGGTAGAAGCCACTCTTCTCCGGACACTTTAAGTCTTGTCCTGAAACCGAAAAGAAAAACATATTTTTGCATTTGTAGTTAATTGGTATCTATAGCTATGGTTTTATGGTGTTAATAAATTACCGATCTCCATTAACTGTGATAGTAAGTAAGATCCGAGCCCGTCCCCTGAACCACAGCTTATATACCTACTAGTTACTTTGTAACAGATACATCACGCGCCGCCGCCTACCGTTATAATTACCTACCAGCCTTTGTACCCCTGGGGATACGAATATCAGTTGAGTGTCAACTGCAAAAACGCTACTACGCAACTCTTAGTGCACCGGTCGAAACGCGACGATTTACGCTAAGTGTAAGTTAAGTATAAGAAGTGGTCCAGAAAAAAAGTAGCACGTCATATTAATGTGTATATTAATGAAAGTACAACAGTTGTTTTTTGTTTTTCTGGGGTTCTGTCTGATACTTTTTGAATCTTGTATGACTTCAGTCCATCGGATTAAAGAGAGTGCTTTAATCCGATGGACCGCGTAGACTAGCTACAACCCATACTTATCGGCGAGCTTTCGTTCGGACAAGTTAGGGTTGGTCCTGTATGCAGCTTTGATCTTATTTGCTAGTTTTTTGTCCTGAAAGCTTTTTCTCCGACCGGAGCCTGCTTTTTTATCAACAGTTGACCTCTGTCTGTAAGTCTGCAAAATCTTACCTACTGTGGATCTGGGTATAGTTAAATGTTTGGCGACCTGAACTTGACTCCAGCCGGCGTTTTCTAGGTAGGTGTATATAATTAACTTACGACGAGTAACTTCAGACGGTGACATTTTTTTTATTTTTAAATAAATCAAATAATTGCTACCGCAAAATAACTTCTCGGTATGTTACGTGATAGATGTGAAACAAACAGTTTTTAAATTTTTCGTGAATTGATCAAAATTCAAAAAAGGTTCTTGCTACTTTCTTTCTGGACCACTTCTTATATGCAAATATCATAGTATCAAATGTATAATCACTTTTTTTAATTTTGAGTGTACGTAACGTGCGTACGTTCATTACTATTTTTTAAAGAAAGCACTTTCTCACTCTTTAATCTCTCTCTCCCTTACTTGTGAATTGTTTACTCATCGAAATAATTATTTTTGTCGATAAAAATGTAGTGATGTACAGATGGATTTTATAGATTAAGTAATTAACTAACATACGCTTGTGCCCCGAAGCCTCTTGTCTGGTTTGATGATGATTTTTAATTATATCGAGATGCTTCGTTATTTAATAATAGAAATATTATTACTATTTTTTACCTTACAAAAAACGTATGATATAATTATACTTAAACTATTAATATCACTATTGAATAACACAAAGAACTGTCTAAATACGGTATATCTAAATATTATCTGTAATGTACTATTTGCCTTACTAAATAATTTATTATTTAGTTGCCAACCCTCGCTTAGGAACGAAGTTAATGACGTCATCCGATGGACAAACAAAATAATTATTGGACTTTACTCGCGCGTAATTAGGCACATTTTGTCGCGTGTAACATGCGGGTAACAGTTGTGGTGGGGGAAGAAAAGAAGGACGTAAGTAACAAAAAAGTACTCTGTTGTATGGTGTGACGGAGCCCTGCCTGCACACAGGACAAGAAACGGCCCAGAGCCGCGCCAACCGTTACACAATGTCACTATAGTGCTTATTCAAAGTATAATTAAACGTGCTCAAAATACTTATTTCTGCTTAGTACCGAACATTGCGTAAATACCCACGTTGGTGGCATAAATTTAAGTCTTTGCGAATTTTACCTACTTATTTGAGTATGAGTATTTCTGCTACAATTTAACCTATAGATTTCGACATACCTACTTAGGTAGGTAGCTGTTTTGTCTTGTTTACCAGGAAAGGGGAAGACAGAAACAATTCCGTTCAGATTTAACTCAAAATTCAAACAAAAATGTTATTATACCTCACGCCTCGTCTTCTAGATTAGTAACTGCAATTATTATATACACATGTAGTATCGCTAGATGTCGCCACTTCAGCACTTAGTTTGGAGTTATTTCCTCTTTAGTTTTTTTTTTAAAGTAGGTATGCCTCGAACCTTGGTCACGCCACCCATATTTACAGCCGTTCATTCGCAATTAAGTGCTCGACCACTCCAGTCACTTAAATTAATTTAACGTTCTTGTCGTGAATTCTCGCAAAAATGCCTAAACGTAAACGTTCCAAGAAATATGAAGAAGATCTAGACCATTTACGACATAAGTACGTAAGTTACAACGTAAAATACAAAGTCGCAGTGAAAGTGATTCGTCACACAGTGGTTCCACGCAGGAGGACTTTGTTCTACAAAACCCAGGTATTTTATTAAAATATCTACCTATTTATATTCATATTTGCACTCGGATTAGCCGCTGGGGCTAAATCGACACGCAAGTTTTTACAGTTGACGTTCAATTCATTGATTGATAACTAACTTTTACTATCCCCTGGACGAATCTTTATTTCTACGCTTTTCCCCCCTTTTCAGTAGTACTAAAAACTCTGCGGAAGATCATTTCCGACAAAGCTCAGGGTATCATGGTTGTGCCCTTATGGCCAACACAGCCATGGTACCCTGTGTATAATAACCTTCTCGTTAGTGAAAGCATCATCTTCCAACCGTCCAGCAACGCCTTGATTTCTCATTCCAGTTCCCGACGGATACAAGATTCGATTACCCTGGTTGCAGGGATATTGTGCGGATCGCGTTATCGAGACGAAGCTTAACACCGTCCTCGTTAGATATAATGCTTGGATCACTGTCATTAAACTCTATAAAACAATACAATATGTGCCTTAAAAAGTGGTGGCTTTTCTGTCAAAATAACTCCACCGATGTTTACGACGCCTCTGTACCAACAGTCATTTACTTTCTGACCCAACTGTATAATGAAGGATCCCAGTACAGGACACTAAATTCGTGCAGGTCTGCCCTATCCTTGGTGTTAGGACCGACGATATCAAAAGATGACAGGCTTCAGAGATTCTTTAAAGGCGTGTTCCGTTTGCGACCTCCACTTCCTAAATATAACGTGACTAGGGATACCAACCTTGTCCTGGATCTTCTAAGAGGTTGGTATCCAAATGAGGGTTTAACACTAGATAAGCTGTCTAAGAAAACTGTAACATTACTTGCACTCACTACAGCTAACAGAGTTCAGACTCTTTCAAAAATTAATATAAAAAACATAGATATGTCTTCAGAGCAAATAATTATTAAAATACCAGATCGCCTGAAAACCTCTAGACTTGGCTCTAGGCAACCAGTGATATACTTGCCCTCTTATAATGAGAACCACTCAATATGTCCAGTCGAGGTCTTAACATGTTATTTAAATAAAACTGCGCCATTAAGAAAATCTGATAGCCTGTTCGTTGGTATTAAAAGTCCGCATAATTCAGTGGGCGCCCAGACTCTTAGTCGATGGATTAAGCGCACGCTGAGCGAGGGCGGGTCGACGCGGCGGTGTTCAGCGCGCACAGCACGCGACACGCCGCCGCTTCGGGCGCGCTCGCGCGCGGCGTCAACGTCGACACCATCCGCAACACTGCCGGCTAGAGCGGACAATCTAACACGTTCGCTAAATATTACCAGAGGTCCATCATTGGTAGCGAAGAAAATATGTCTTTAGCGCTGTCCATACTAAACCGATAGATTAAATTGGAATTAACAATCACTTTAATATAGGTAGGTAGGTAAATTAACCGATCCTTTCTATAAGATCTTTGTTGATACCATAAATTATACTATTAGGCATTAGATATCTACCTAACCTAACCATCCATCACTAGGGTATTTGTTTTTTAGATTTATCAATACTTTAATATCTTTGGGAAGTGATAAATTGTATTAATTATTCTAATCAATAATTGTATTTTCAGTTAACACATGAGTCCGATGATTAAAAGATTATGTATAATAATTAGTTTAACAAATACTTATTAAAACTACGATTTGTGCTAGGGTGATAAGTGATTTGTTTACCTACCTTGAAAAAATAAAAAACAACCACTTATTAACCATAAATTGTTTTTGTGGTTTATTTAACATTTCTACTGGAAAATGTACTAGAAATGTTAACAGCTATAAATTAATACAAACTAATTATAAAATATAAATTGTATGTTATTCATGACCATTAATTGATGATATTTCAGATAACATTACTCTCAAAGTCTACATGTGTATATAATAATTGCAGTTACTAATCTAGAGGACGAGGCGCGAAGTATAATTAATGATTAAACGAACTTACCTGTAAGTGAAGTTCTATCTTAATTTTACGAAGCGCCTCGTCCGAAGAGATTAGTAACTAAATCCCTCCCGTACTAATATATTTTGAAATGTACATACATTTATACTCATATATATAAATACTAGCTTTTGCCCGCGACTCCGTCTGCGTGGAAGTCGTTTATCGGTACCCCACAGGAATTTGTAAAAAATTTCCGGTTAAAAAGTGTTGTTAAGTACGTGGGGGTAGGTAACTTATAGAAATGCACAATTAAACCGATAATTAAGAGTTAGACTTTCGATCGCCCAGTCCAAGACAATTCCAGATTGCCTTTCTAGAATAATCGACGTTCTTCGACCCGCCGTCGGGAATGATCCAGTAGTCGTTGCTGGAATGTTCTATAGCTGTCTCTGTCTCGTTTTTTATTGCGACGAATCTTGAAAGGTTCTCAGTATTGCTATCTCTTTCTAATCATGCTATCTCTTTCACTTTTTCTGGAAAATTCACCATATTCTCAAATGTACTTCAAAGGCCCTTAAGGGGTCCTGAAAACGCCTGAAAACGGGTTTTCAAGTTATCTCCTAATCTGGTAGAGGATGGCCTGAAACGGCCTGAAACGGCCTGAAAACACTTTTCAGGCGTCTGAAAACAACGGCAACTTGGTTGAAATTTTGATTAACTGGTATGTGATAGAGCTACCTCTGAAACGGCCTGAAAACATTTTTCAGGCGCCTGAAAACAACGGCAACTTTGTTGAAATTTTGATAAACTGATATGTGATAGAGCTAACTCTGAAACGGCCTGAAAACACTTTTCAGGCGCCTGAAAACAACGGCAACTTGGTTGAAGTTTTGATTAACTGGTATGAGATAGAGCTACCTCTGAAACGGCCTGAAAACATTTTTCAGGCGCCTGAAAACAACGGCAACTTGGTTGAAATTTTGATAAACTGATATGTGATAGAGCTACCTCTGAAACGGCCTGAAAACAACGGCAACTTGGTTGAAATTTTGATTAACTGGTATGTGATAGAGCTACCTCCGAAACGGCCTGAAAACATTTTTCAGGCGCCTGAAAACAACGGCAACTTAGTTGAAATTTTGATTAACTGGTATGTGATAGAGCTACCTCTGAAACGGCCTGAAAACATTTTTCAGGGCCTGAAAACAACGGCAACTTGGTTGAAATTTTGATTAACTGGTATGTGATAGAGCTACCTCCGAAACGGCCTGAAAACAACGGCAACTTGGTCGAAATTTTGATAATCTGGTATGTGATAGAGATACCCCTGAAACGGACTGAAACGATGTTTCAGCCTGCTGAAAACGCTTCCAAAGCAGAAGTCGTTTATCACTGCTCCCTCGGGAACTCCAATTTTCCGGAATAAAAATATCCCATGTCCTTCCCCGGGTGGGACTCAAATTATCTCCATACTAATAAATTGTATATACCTTACTTAAGAAATGATTGATTCCCCATACAAACTTCCAACCCCCTTTTCACCCCCTTAAGGGATGATTTCCGGGATAAATAGTATCCTATGTCCTTTCCCGGGACTCAAACTATCTCCATACTAAATTATATATACCTTACTGAAGAAATTACTGATTCCCCATACAAAGTTCCACCCCCCTTTTCACCCCCTTAAGGGATGATTTCCGGGGTAAAAAATATCCTATGTCCTTTCCCGGGACACAAACTATCTGCATACCAAATTTCATCTAAATCGGTTCAGCGGTTTAAGCGTGAAAAGGTAACAGACAGACAGACAGACAGACACAGACAGACAGACAGACTCTCATTTATAATATTAGTATGGATATATACACAGTAAGTAAAAAAAAAAAAAAACTTTCAACATAATTAACGGCTGTAAAGATGGGTGGCGTGACCAACGTTCTAGGCATACCCACATTAAACTAAGTGCTGAAGTGGCGACATCTAGCGATACTACATGTGTATATAATAATTGCAGTTACTAATCTCTTCGGACGAGGCGCTTCGTATAATTATGATAGAACTTCACTTACAGGTAAGTTCGTTTAATCGTTCGTTCGTTAAATTTTATTTGGAAATATTGAGGAATGGCTTGAGGAACAGTAGGTATTTGTCTGATTTTACACGTTGACTCGCGTTTCACGATTTATGACTACTATTGAATGCCCTAAAACGTTAGTTCAAAATAGGAAAACCTTACCCACAACTTAAAACCAAATCACACGTAACCATAATACGGAAAAGAAAGGGATTGTGTATTATTACCACCTACTGTATAAACTGTAAACATTTCAATGATTATTAAGTACCCACAACGTTTCTTCGCTTTGGAAACGCAATATCGAGAACAAGGATTATGCCTACATCCAATCTGACGCATATTTTGTTACGCAAGTGTCGATTTAAGAAATAGCCTGTACAGTCAAGGGCATTAATATCTCAGCCCTCGCGTCAAATATATGTATACATGGACCTTATTGCCAGTGGCATAAAGCCGTATAGATATTTTTGAGATCTTGGGAACGTATATATATTTAGTCCCTTGACTGTACATAGGTATATAATTGCGACCTTAGGTATATATAACGGATTTACAATTATACAATTGTATCTTAATTTTTTTTAAACATGTTAACTAAATATAAAGTAATTTCATCATATTACTTATCTATGCAGTCTGACCTCACTTTAGGAAGCAATTATTTTGCTTATTACTTGAACTTTCATTTGCGTTATAACCATTTTTAGTAAATACTTAAAACGACTTTTAAACAAAAAAATAACAAAGTAAAGTTGAATTACCGCTGAAATAATTTTAGTTACTCCGTTGTTGATCAAAGTAAAAATCCTACCATCGAACATAGAGCCTCCTCCTTTTTTAAAGTCGGTTATAAATTGCCATGATGTCTTACCCAGGGTGAATATCTAATAAACGTCTCTACAAGATTACGGATATGGATGGTATAGAATGCCTTACGGCATTAAGTTCGCCTTTTATATAAAAAAGGTGCTTAGTTTTGATAAGGAATAGAGAACAGACTTGTGTAGGTAATCGGTATATTTTTGTTAACTCGGCCAGGCTTATAAATTACTTACAAGTTTGGTCCTGACCAAATCACAAATTCTTCATTGAATGTGCTTAACTTAATGTAGTCGCCTAAAACCTTCTCCAGAATGTAACAAATACTTTGCTGAAAACCGCATCTAAATCGGTTCAGCCAAACGCGAGATAGGTAATCGTGGACAAACATACATACATACATACATACATACATACATACATACAAACATACAGGTCAAACTGAGAACCTCCTTTTTTTTTTAAGTCGGTTAAAAACAGTAGGTGTTTACAGTTGCCATTCAATTCTTTACACGAGCTGTATAAAATGGTCAATGGGTGAATCAACTTTTAAGGTACTCCTTTTCTTTTGCGGCACTAAAACTTTCCCGGTGACTTATGATTAATAATAATTTATGAATATTAAAATCAGACCATAAAATTTACAGATCACACATGTAAGACACCTCAAATATTTCTTAATTTTCGGAAAACCCTGGTAACTCAGGGGAAAATGCACATTTTTCATACAAAACCTGGGGACAACATCGTCCCCTGCGTTACCAACTATATTATTATTTAAAATTGTACCATTTTAGAGCAACATTTTTTAAATGTTAGCCTATATGTTTGATTTTATAAATGTGTAAGCCACGACGTTAGCATATAAATAGTTTTTCTAAAAAAATAAAAATTGTGAAACATCTCGAAAAATGGGGAGTACCTTAAAAGTTGATTCACCCATTACACTTGCATTTAAACCCAATACGTTTTACGGAATAAAAATAAAAATTACATTGCGTGTTAGTAATGGTCATTCCGGTTCATTACAGCTCCATACTATGTTTCGAATTCGACTTTCGTGACAACACTCAATAGTCCAATTGCCCTTGCGACACATGCTGTGAAATTAGTGGAGCGTTTACCACGGCGTGATGTAGGTACAGTAGGCTGCAAAAGTGCATGGACAGTTCAGAATGATAATGCTATGAGGTGCCTTTTGATGGCCATCTATATGATCGGGTGTAATAGTAGTTCCCTATAAACTTAGTTGGTTTAACAAGATCTTACTAGATAGCGTTGGCGTTGCAACACCGTAAAAATACTACAATAAGAATCTCTTCTCCGCGTACCAGAATCAATTAGTTCATTTTAATTTTATTATGCTAAATTCTATAGTACATATAGCTATTATAATACTGTTATACTATGGATACATTTACGGAATTTATAATTTCATATTATTTACAAAAGTTTAAATAAACCAAGATTTTAAATTCTCAAAAACATCATCTGGTGTTTGTGGATTCGAACTCGAGACTCGAATTTTATGAGATATGACCGAACCTTTGTCTAAGCTATCAAAATTTCATATTCAATTTCAAGATTCATAAATGCCAGAGTGATTTTTATTTTACAAACGACTTAATCTCGTTTGTTGCTTGATCGATGATACATAAGTTTTAATTATTGTTGGATATTTCATATTTATTATTTATTTTGCGATTAATGTGCTGATGACGGAAAAAAATTGAAAAATATTTGTAGAGAAACCGGTGTTCTTAAAACATACATAAAAAAATCTAATTCTTGATAATTTATATAATTTGCAATTTAAATTGTTATTATATATTTAAATTTTTGTTACAGAGCAAAACATTTTCTTTTATGAGTACGGCGATTTGACGAGGAGCCACTAGCCAGACCACCACATCGACATTGAGATTCCCTTGAATATGCGGCATAAACGGCCGTATCTTTTGATGGCGTTGACTTAGAAGTCTGGTTTTTTTACAGCGGCCAGGGATTGAAGATTTGAATATTTGATATGAATGTAAACTTGATACCTTTACGCGTTCCTGAGAAAAGGGGTCTTGACAGACAGACAGATAGATGGACAACAAAGTGATCCTATAAGGGTTCCTTTTTTCCTTCTGAGGTTCGGAACCCTAACAAAGTAAGGCGCAATAAATAAAAACAAAGTAACGGTATTACATTTTGAACTTTAGGTGTTAGGTAAAGAACAAAATTTAGGTCACCAATTGTCGTTGATTTAGGTGAGTTTTATATGAATCAACAAAAATGGTTTCGTTGAAAAATATCTGTGCTGAATGAAGTTTTAGTTATTAATGTTTTTTCACTAAGGCTCCTTAGTTAGTCTCTATGGACTAAAGTATTTTTTTTATTTACTTTAGTAACCCCTAAACAACCAATCACGGTGTTTGTGAATGGAAGATTATCGCCATTTTAAGTGATTGTGTATAGACCACAGAATAAGTACCTACTTGCATAGAAACCAGAATAAAAGAAAGAAAAAATGACGTAGGTTTGACCTTTTTATATTTATGGCATTCATAACGAGTTAGACAGAGATGTCCTTATAGGTATTCTTTCGTTTTTTGACCTATCATCATTATCATCAACATCATCATGTTGCCAAAAGGTTTTAGACGTCAAATTTGAATGGACCGCGATGAGCCCGCCATTGGACCCCTACGCGAACCTCCAGTACTACAAAATTAAAAAGTCGATATGCGAATAGTTAATTTTGTGTCAGGGTGACATCTTACTTTAGTAGCTTTATTAGTTTGATAGTGTTATGAATAATATGTATATCAATCTTTTCAGATTTATAAAAGATGAAAACTTGATGCTAGAATGGATTCGGCGAGTAGCCAGGAAAAATTGGATACCGAAGAGATACAGCAAACTATGTCAAAGGAACAGACAGTCACGCGAGTGATCATGTAACCCTTTTTTGTGTGGTTGCTATCCCCAATATTCTAAATAAAACTATATTTAATTATTGAACATATTTGAAAAACAAAAAACAAACATGTGCGCAATAGTCTTGAGCTCCGGGCTACTCGCGACACGCGTTGGTGGGTGTGGTGTGGCTGATGGAAGCTCCCAAGAGCCGCAGACAGCGGGTTCGAAGCATCGCTTAGTGACTCTCGAGGGCGTTGAAATATGAACACTGACTGCTGTGGTACACATGTTTATTGCACTACTTATGTACACTTGGTTACAGCTATGGATATGACAAATAAATTGTTTCGCACGGGTTGAACGACAGGTGAAAAAGGTGCGTCCCGTACGCTTTGAGTGACAAGATGAGAAGGGGTTGAATGATAGATTGAACTTATACTTTGACATTACATTCACTGCTTTCCATTGGTTAGAAATAGACCAATGACACGCTTATATATTGAATGACAATCAATCTAGGTTCATTAGGCTGGTGACATACACAAACGCTGTAAGATTAAGATGGTACACAATGACAAATTAAAAAACATGTTAATTTTCAATTAACATTCCTGCCACCACCGGGGAAAAGATGAACTGAACACTTGAAGTCCCTAATGAACTCTACATACAATAGTAATAAGTTAAAATAAACATTGAACATGATTTATGAATTAGAAACTCTATCTATAGAAATGTACATATTGGTTTAACTTAAAACACTTTCCAATAGTAATTTACATAACTTGACCACTGGTCTGACAAGTTCTCCAAACTGAGTCTTTAATTTAACTGACTTGACAACTTGGTCGCCTTTAAACAGTTCAATGATTCTACCTCTACGCCACTGAAGAGGTGGTGAATTTTCATCAATAATAAGAACTAAGTAATCTAGCTCTACCTATACATTGGTGACATGATTATACCATTTATTACGTGACTGTAATGTATTGAGATATTCAATATGCCACCATGAACAAATTGACTGATACATTATTTGAATGACCTGAAAGCGTGACAATTGCGACAAAACATAAAAATCTTCCAATACCTATAACTTTAAGCTGCTTAAGTTAAGCATAACAGTTATAATGTTTAAGGGCCGATTTTTTTAATCTCCAAATTACAATTTCTGTCAGATAAATTTTAGCTCCCTCCTTTTGTGACAACATGATGGAAAATGAAAGAATACCTTTAAGGACATCTCTTTCTAACTCGTTATTAATGCCATAAATAGAAAAAGGTCAAATATACGTCTTTTGCTGTTTCTTATAGTCCGGTAAGGATGAATTCATTTTATTATGCATGGTCCAATTAGTTTTGAAAAAATAGTTTTCAAGTTTGAATCTGTTGGCTAAATATGCATTTAAAGCGCCACTTTACAAAAAAAAAAGAAAATTGAAAACCGCGGAACAAAATTTTTGCTATTGTAATTTTGTATAGAACGTCGTTTTTTTCCTCGCATTCAAAGTGAAAAGTAGAGTGTTTTAACTCGAGACTAAAAAGCTATAATGACACTCGAACTTCATCCACCCTCGCTTTGCTCGGGTGTATAAATATCTCGTGTCATGATGTACTTTAGTCCCTTGTTGAACAATCTACTATTATTTTTATTCTGAGTTTCATGATTCTAGAATAATCCTTTTTTTTTTTCGCACAAACTTTAGCCCCTCTTTCTACCCCTTTCTTCTAAAATTTTCCAAAATGTATATAGCTATTTACGAGATGTGCAGTCAAACAAACAAAAGTTGAAAAAAATTGTTTTAATATGTAACATTATAAGTCGCCCTGAACGGATTTTTTTTTTACTTTAATGTACAGACTTTTCGTTATTAACGATTTTATTTAATATATGCATATGTATACTCGTAGACTCTGGGACACTATAGTGTCCTTTACCTTCATTGATACTTCCATAGTTGATATAATGAACACAAAAGCAAAACAGTGTCAATAATAAATTAAAAATTAAATGATTTAAGCTGTATAATACTTATTTATTTTTTATTGTGGTGAAACTATATGTATACATATCGCCTCTAAGATGGTATTTGTTCGTAAACCGTGTGGTAACTCAGTAATGCGTGATGACTAGTAATGCTGCACCGCTAGGACGTGAGTGAAAGGAACATTATTGCTGATACTAGGTTCATCGGATGGTTTTGGTCGAAGCTCATTTTAACTAAAAGTGCTGTATGTAGTCCTTTGACATTATTTTATACAGGCAGTACTGAATCGATGGTAGACGTAACAGTAATCTGTACATTGATATCTTCTAATAGCTACATAAAGGATGTCCTTTTTTATTTATTTATGTACATGTAAGTAAATATTTGAAGCCTTAAGAATTAACATAGACATTTAAATAGAATCTAATATGTATGCGTTGGATTGTGACTAACCCATTGGTAAGTCGGAAAATTTAGAAAGATTTTAGGGATAAATCGCATCCAACTATTTTCGTACTAAAAATTGGTATTATACCTAGTTTCCTCGTAAATAACTATAAAGCCGTCTGCCGTTTGATTGTCTTCTGTGTTGCTTATAGGCCAATGACAAATTAAAAACTGTGAAGGACGAATAGCACCATAAGTAAGTAGATACGAGTATATTGTTTTTTAGCAATTTAATTTCAAGGGATACATTTTGTCACGCATACATTATTTATAACTAGGTAATAACACAATAAACTACCTAAACTGACAAGTTATATAGCAAGTGCGGAGCCCAACAACTATTAATGTCCTAATGTATAACTAACAGCCGATTAAGATTTAACAGTCCGTTAAATTGGTGAGTGAAATCTGACATAATGCGCTAGTAATAGGTAAATATGTAGGTGATATTGGTTTTGTATATTCTAAAGACGGATTAAACCGTATTAGAGCTAAACATACCTATATGGTCAACAGAGGATACAAGTAGTACCTACTTCAATCACGGTCTTGACCGTACCTCGCTTTCTGGCCTTAGCCGACGGCACTCCATTTATCTCGAACGAACGAGGTGCGCTCAAACTGCGCTCACACGCAATCGATCCAACTTAGAAAGCGTTTCCGATTGTAATGGGATTAAGTAACCCGCAAATCTATACACAGGTGTGACGTACAAAGGAAGCAGGTTCCGGCACGTAATACTTATAGAATATGTAATATACTCGTAGTATGCAGATGGTTACTCAGATGGTAGTTCTTTAATATACAGTAATGGATAAAATTTACCTACACTTACGCAATGAAGCATAAGTAGAAGAAAGTTATTCATCCATTGATAACAAGTTTTTGTAAATACGAAAACGGTGTTTTATAAAAATTGTTTTTATTATAAATATACCTATTTACAAATTATTTCAAGAATCTGGTTCTTACAAAAAGTGACAAAGGGGTACCTAAGTAAATACCGACATCATTATTTTTTCATAATTTTTGACCACTACAAGATGGAAGCTAAACTTCATCGAAATTCTGTTTTTTTTTTAATGTACAATGACACTATTTATGCCTTTAGAGAAGGAAGGTGGTGTTTGTGCAACCTACCGGACGATATATGTACCTACTTAAGTCTCGTGCAGCCTACCTGACGATATACATACCTACTTAAGTTTTCAATACAACACTAATATTGCTGAAAATTTTATGTTTGATATTGTACGCAAGTGACAGGTTATTTAAGTAAATAAAGCTCAAATCATTAAGCGTGCCGCGATGCACCGAGAAAACGGGCAAACACCTAAAGAAACAGCATTTTAATTTAAATCAAATTATTAAGTTTATATTTTTCTCTGAAAAAAATAATGAAAAGCAAAAACCGGTGGATTAAAAATTTTGTTTTTAAACATTGCTGTCACTTAATTATCTTAACAAAGTTAATGAAACTAAACCTCAAGGCAATCACATTTTAAAACAATTTCGCAAAGCTTCGGTGTACACAACAAAAATGGAAACAAAAACCCATCTAGTAAAATAATAGCTGGTACCTATAACTATGAATGAATAAAACACGAGCAAAATAAAATAAACACTTACCTAAAACGCTCGCTAAACTGGCCACTAAGATGACTAACCCCTTCATGGCGTCGAATTATAATTTAAAAATAAAGTATTTTATTTTAAGTTTGGGTACACGTGTGTCTCCCTCCGGAGATTGCTTTGCATTGCCTGTCTCGGCGTTCATTGTGATAGCTGCGCTCGCCTACACCGCATTCCAAAAATAAGGCTACGTTTAAATTACTGGTTTTACTTTTACCGCGAATGTGTCACCACCTTTACTTGTATTTAATGACGTTCTTAAGGAACAAGATTTTTAATTGCTTTTGTGATATTTCTGGAATTTGGGAATAAATATTGCGTAAATAAACGAGTTAAGTCTACGTATTAAGTTGTATAATGTAGCCGATTACATTTTTATTTGACATGTCTTATACCGTTATCGCAGCTGGCCTGAAATTCCTAAGGAGCGTTTCAAAATTATGTGTCAATAATCTCATCTTAATATAATCTTTCGTTTTGTTAATGTAGCTGTTGCCTTACACTAAACCATAAATCTAATAACACTAACGAACCTTCCATTATAATTTATTATTATTCTTTACGCATTCCATACCTTTATTTTGTTTTGTTCAAGCAATATTAATAACAATGCTTCAATACATACGTTTTTAAAAATATAACCACTCTTACTTAGTGAATGTACCAACAGTTTTACCAGTATAATTAAGTAACCCTGATCCTTATATATCCTTATATACCCTTACACAATTACTCGTACAATGGGTCGGTTGCAGTAGCATTAAATGTACAACCAAACATAAGGCATTTTGAGGCTGGCAAGAAAAGTCACGATGCGCTTAACCGTGTCCCGTATCTGGGGGCACGGTAGTGCCCCCACCAAGTCGAGCAAAAAAGGCACGGCCCTCCCATCCTTTTCCCGAAGCCATTCGGGCCATTTTCGATCTCCTGTAATTTCGTTGTGGAAAAAACTATAGAAGCCTAAATTTTCAGTGAACAAGAGAGCATTACATATTTAAGTAGATATTTTTTTTCAAATAACATTAAATTCGAACCTGTAGTTTAAGAATGATTGCAAGTCAAATTTTGTCACTGACTGACTCACCTGATTCGCCGATTATCAAATTCTAAGGTACTTCTAACAGACACACAAACTTCAAATTTTGCATTCAGGTAGTGTTTAACCCACATAGAAAGGAAAAACTGAAACATCCTGAAATTTCAGTCCCGTTTTCTTTGCGGTTGGTAGATTCACGTCTCCATATAAAGTCTATGACAAATAATTTTACGAACTGTACAAGTAATTTTGTCTCGTTTGCATAATGCAGTCCGTATTTCTTACTTTAGAGATAAAAACCAAAAACAATAAAAAATTACAGACTTTTTGCACTAGATATTTCGTTGTTAGTTATATAACTAACAACGAAATATCTAGTGCATATATACTATGTACATATGTATATACATATGTACATAGTTACATGTATTGAGAGGTACATACATTATGTACAGTCGAGGACAGAAAGATGTATACACTTTTGGACCTTATTACAATGTGATAAGGTGAAAAAGTGTATACATCTTTCTGTCCTCGACTGTACATATGTAGTTTATTCTCAATTAGCTAAATATTACCTTTATTATTTTAAAAAATCACCTTTCATTATTTTTGTTATAATTCTATGAGAAAATAAAAAATATAATAACGGTGTTGTTCTATTTTAATAAATTTTTAAAAGGACTTCAAGGACTTTTTAAAGTCAACTATATAAGCAAGTCTCATGAAACGGAGCGTACACGTCAGTAATTTTTTACTTTTAATTTTTTCTTAACTAACTTCACTTCACTGAAGTTAATGGACACGAAGCTGCTTTTTTGAGTTTTTAATTATTTTAATAATCGCCTTCGCTACCCCTGGACACCGATATTCCTTTATTTCACACTACGTCGCTAGGCGCGCTGTAGTCACAAACCTTGACTTACAACTATTAGGGCCCTATTTCACCGGGACACCATGGTCGCGCCACCCGGTCGCCGCCACCAACAAAATGTATGTAGGTCTATGGAGGGTATCTCACCTGGGGCCACACCAATAGGGCCCTTACTGTATTATTCAATGTACTCTATGCGATTGCGCGCACTGCTGAGCTCATCGCGCGGTCTTTCCCTTCCCCTTCCGATATCTTTACTTGTGCATTCTTTCGCACACGATTACTATTTCACGCGCGATAGAATGCTTGTGGAAAGTCCGCTAATGCCTCTTTACAAACTATCCTCATGACATTGACACCCAAATAGAAACAATATTAGGGCGCATGTCAAGCATATTCTTTAAACATATGTTTAACTTTGTTTAACTTATTAAATTTGACGACGACCTTACAACGTTAATAATATGATATAATATTTCTAATATTTTTGGAACCCTTCCTGTAACAGCATTCCCCAGCAGCGAAGACCAATATACGGAATGTGGCGGTCGACTTTTGAGTCTCATCCTATGAAGGAATAAAGCTCACCAAAATGGCAGATTTTTATTGGTTTATAGCAATTTGGTGTTTTTGAATGTTACTTACTGAAATGTTTACTCCTATGATATCAAAATATTTGCGAGTGATCGAATCGTCGTAAACGACATCGCCGCGTGAACGTGATTCTATTTTCATAAATTCACACTAATCATCAGTGTGATTCAAAAATCTACTCTCTGGTACACGAGAATCTAGTAAAGCGTAATAATATATTGATTATATTACTCCGAGACCTAAGGGTAGATAATAAAGTTAGCAGTTTACTAATAACATTGTTTGTAAGGTGGTAGGCTTAATATTAGTGCGTTTTTTTTTACCTTCGTGTCTCAAAGTTTAAGACAAAAACGCAAGATTTAAATTGTTAAGAATAATGAATTTACTTATCTTTGTAACTGCATACTTAATTCTTATTATATGTATGTGGTTTATATTAGTTCCGTCCTATTTTCTAAAATCTTAGTAAGGGATCGTTTTATACACATGTATGTATAAAATGATCCCCAGGGAAGGGATTTTATGTGATCAACAAGTTCCGTTTCCTGTTCTTGGCTAAAAACTTTTTGATTGCCATCTAAAATTTTTGCGGCTCCTAAAGCTATTTATTTTTTTCCTTTGGCTGTTCTTTTAAATGCCATCAAAGGCACATAAAACTTTCACCTTGGGGTTTTATAAGGCATACCAACTTTTACAGCATTTAGAGAATTTAGCTCTACAGGCCAATTTGGCGAGTAGTTTTACGTTTATAAACTTGCGGCATGATATGTAGAAATAAAAAAATACTAATATGATAAGAGTAATTGATTCCAGGGATCATTTTATACGCACGAAGAGGGATCATTTCACCTTAAACACCAAATTTCAAGATAATCATCAAAATATATCCTTCTAATACCACGTGAAGTATTCAAATATTGCTTAAATATAGTTGTACGTTAATGCAATCCGCCAATAAAAAAACATTTCAATAAATCTTAACACGCAGAAAGTAGTGAAACTTGAAAAATAGGCTTAGCATAGATTAGAAGCACATTTTTTAGACTTTTTCCAATAAAACCACGCTAAGCGATCACACCGCCATGACACTCGGAGAGGCAACTGGCGGGGTTGCGGGGATGACATTTGATGCGTATTTGGAGAGATGCCGCTGGTAGTCGCTCGTATACAGCGGGGAATCATTTTACCTGGAGGGATCGTATTACACGCATCTCCCCTACATGGTTAATTTAAATGTGTTTATTCAAATTTTCTGACATCTGAAACGTGTAAATTATGTGATATGATAATATTTTATCCGTTTAGATTGGACCTGTCTGTACCAAGTTGTCTTGTTACAAAAGTCGGGGACCTCATGGGCGCATGGCGTTTTGATAGCGGTAATAAGTCGATGTCAATAGGTAATAGCCTTGTGCAATGGCTCGGGCCGCGTGGCATTGCGCTGAAAGTCGACCGGTATGGTAACGCAGCCTCAATGCCCGTGTGTGATGTCAATAAATGGCTTTTGACATCATCTTTTAATCCTTATTATTGAATTAAAGATGAAATAATATTATATCGAAGTCATTGGCAAGAGTTACATTGTTACTATCTACGAGGGTCACACTGAAAGTTTCTAGAACTGGATACTTACGAACAGTGAATTAAAAAAAACGCTTGTATTTTGAAAATATAACTCTTACTCATTCGAACCAGGTATATGGCAAACATTTGTCATTCATATTTTTAAATCGGCAGCTATTTGAAAATCGAATGTTTTACATCGAAGTGAATCGAACTCGTGAAAATATTCGTGCAATTATTTTTATGATTTTCGTTTTGGTCTCATTCTGCAGGAAAGTTACGATAGACTTCGATTGGGGTCTCATGATGAAGCACCATCCAGGGCCACTGTTTAAAACTAGTTTAAGGAGTTCAAGGGCGGTCGCAGAATTTTTTCTGCCGACCAGCATAAAGGACGCCCTTCAACAGCTACGACCGAAGATAACATCAGTGCTGTGCGGCTCATGTTAGAGGCTGACAGGAGAGTGACATACTAACAGATTCGGGCAAGCTTAGGCATTGGTATGAGACCGCTGCAAAATATTTTACATCAACATTTAGGTGCCAGAGAGCTTTGTACCAGGTGAATAACCCATGATTTTACTGAAGCCCAAAAACACCGTGGGATCTATAGGTGCCGCGTAATGTTGAAAAAAATCAACGGAGGTCACTCAAATACTGGATTAGACATTGTCACTAGTGACGAAAGCTGGATATATTGTTACGATCCGGAAACTATGAGGCTCTGAGCACAGTGGGTGTTTCTATCTGAAGAATTTCCCACAAAAATAAAGAAAGGAAAAACGCTGGGAAAAAGATGGTGGCTTCTTTTTACGGCCGGACTGATTATTACGCAACTATTGGTTTATAAAATAAGAAACCAGTTACTGCAGAGTACAACACCATCAAATTGTTTGCCAGTAGTTTAAAAAAAAGAAAGAGAAAAAGGACCTCTCAGTAGGATCCTGCTTCATCACGACAAAGCGGCGCCGCACACTGCCAGACAAAAAATGCAATATTTAGAGACATTAGGTGTTGAAGTATCAAGTGATCCGCCATTTAACCCTAACCTTGTACCCTGTGCCTTCTATTTATGCCCAAAAATAAAAGATATATTACGCGGAATGCAATTTCCGGACGCCGAGAAAGCAGTGGCTACATTTGGTAAGACCGTAGAAGACGCCCCTAAGGAACAGTGGGCGAAATAATGTTTACTGTGATTTTAACGAATGAAGCGGTTCTTAGTGTGTAAACGGAACCATTTCGAGAAACAATAAAACAAAAATTAAGTTTCTATGTTCAGTTTTTGATTTTCTAAAAACTTTCAGTTTGACCCTTGTATGCATATAATAAAATCGTTAAGACCAAAAAGTCTGTACTTTGAAGATTTAAAAAAAAACCGATCAGGGCGACTTATAATAAGTAACGGAACGTATTAAAACCAAATTTGAAAATTTTCGTTTGTTTGTTTGACTGAGCATCACGTAAAATCTACTGAACGGATATTTATGAGATTTTCATAAATCTATTTAAATAAATTCAGAATAACATTTAGGCTATAGAAATTTTGGAAAATGTTAGAAGGAATGTTAAATGTTAAAAAGAGGGGGTAGTTTGTTTAAAAAACAAATTAAGATTGTTCTAGGATCATGAAACTCAGAATAAATACTTATTAATAAAAATAAAGAAATACATGTTTCAGAGTTTTTTTTTTATTTCATCCAAAAACGCAAAAAATACGGTTTTATGTTTAAAATTACTGGAATTCATACAACTATAAAATGAAAACCAATGATTTTTGGCCTTTGAAACTTCCTACATATAGGTACTTAAATTAACAAAAAAAAAACACTACTTTCGGTGATTTTGGATAAACTACTCCTAAGGGGACGAAATGGGGGGTTAAAGTATGGAGTTTGGTCGTTTTTCAAGTTAGAAACGCGTAAATTGGTATACTTATAGGCTACTATTATAACAAATGAAACAAAATAACGTTCGGCGATTTTGGATAAATTACCCCCGAAGGGATGAATGTTGATTGATAGTGTTTCTTTCAAATAAATTAAACCACCTTTAACGCTTGTATGGAGAACATTTAATAAAAAAATTACTCAAAAGCCTTATACATTCTAGGGTGAACTTCTGTTAGCATGTTTCTGTACGTAACAGCACCATCTAGACATTTAATTAGCAATATAAATGACATATATTATTTCCTTAGTAAAAATATATTATTTCCTTAGTAAAATTGGCGTTAGCATGTTTCTATACCTAACAACGCCATCTAGGGATGCAATAATAAACCCTGACATCATTATACATACATTCACTTTGAACATTCATTCATTTGTGATTTGTATGCGAGTTTGGTCAGTTTTGAAGTAAGAAACGTGGACATTAGTATATAGGCTACTTACTGTTAAATAGCAAAACAATACAAATAACTCCTGGTGATTTTGGAAAACTACCCCTAAGTGGGTGAAATGGTGGGTGGAAATTTGTATGGGAGTTTATAATGGAGTTTGATTGTATTTCAAGTTAGAAACGTGAAAGTTGGTATTTAGGCTACTGTGTACAAATAAAAAATACCACTTACGACTATTTTAGATTAACTAACCCTAAAGAGATGAAATGGGAGGTGGTAATTTGTATGAGAGTTGGTCAATTTTGAAGTTAGAAACGTGGAAATTAGTATAAAGGCTACTGTTAACAAATTAAAAAATATAACTTCTGGCGGTTTTGGAAACATCTTGAAATACGGGGTAGAAATTTGTATAGGAGTTCGGTCAATTTTGAAGTTAGAAACGTAGAACTTGGTATATTCGCTACTATTAAGAAATAAAAAACCACTTTCAGTGATTTTGGATTAACTTCCCCTAAGGGGCTGAAATGGGGGGTTAAAATTTGTATCGGGGTTTGGTCATTCTTGAAGCTTGAAACGTGGAAATAGGTATAAAAGGCACTGTTAGCAAATAAAAAATAAAACCTTTCAAACATTTAAAGGACTCATACAGCGATTTTCAAAGTTTTGTAAGAACATTAACATTCCAAAAGCACCATTTGGTAAAGTGAAATTAATAACCAGACATGACCATCGGAACTCCTTAATAATAACTTTTTATTTATTACGTAAGACGATTTGGGGGGAAGGGGTCTGAACAAGTCTTATTTTTTCTTACATGGGCGTAGGATGTTCTTACGTAAGATCACAAAAGCAAGCAAAAATTAAAGCGTTTTTATATTTTTGCTACTTTTTCTTTGCAATTTTGGCAGATACTGATCTTACGTAAGATTAAAAATGAGGAAGGGGGTTCATCCAAGTCTTATTTTTTCTAGTGTCAGAAATTGGTTAAAATTGTCTTACTTAATAAATGAACAGCCCTTAATGAATGTGGTGAAATGGAAGTTTCGCCAAGTACCAGGAGAGTTCTTCAACGATTACTTAATGTCCCTGCATATTGGATAGCCCCATTTTGTCAAGAGTGATGAAGAATTGGCAATAAGCATTAATGGCATGAATGTAGTGTATATGTGCTGCATGTAATACATAATCACACAATAATTAAACAAACACTAAAAAGCGAACAAATGTTAGGAAACATTACTATTTTTTTGGAAAGTCTGTCCCTTTATGATACGTACTTAACGAAAATTTTATTTGTACCTACCTGTTTTTTAACGAATTACTGACTCTCCGCAGAAGAAGTCGCGGGCAGACAGCTAGTTATATTATAAATATGTTATTAGCGACCAGCTTGGATATAAATACATCTTCATGTGTCTAAGGCCAACAGAACAACAAATTAACTTTGGACACTTACTTACGCGTCTTTTACCGAAAACAGACACGATTGTCATCTGCTCATACACATACATCCTACCTACTCACAAACTTAAATATACAAATAAAACCCTAGTACGATGCTATTTCTTTTTATCTTCACGGAGTGACAAATCAGAATGTATCAGACCTAAATAGTTACAAGTACCGCTCAGTAACTGGGGGCGAGCACGACTTGCGAGGGCTTTCATTGCCGCGCGGCACGTCGCGTTGTCCTTTAATTCGTCAGCAATTAAAGAATCGTAGGTATAAAGAAACATGCGAGAACAAAACATTTCTGCCGTACTGATTAATAGGAGAAACTGGGAGCTACCATGCTCATGCAATGGAGAGTAGGAAAAACAACCATTAATCTGTTTTAATGATCATTATTAATTTGTTAATACCTATTGAGTTGATTGGGATAAGATAGACTCACATTGCTATGCTGACACTTGTGAAAGGGGTATGTATAGAATTGAATATATTTTTAAGTTAGGCATCGGAGATAAATTTTATCCCGGCGTAAATAGATGAACGATGCGTGCATACATTCACGACTTCGACTTATAGTCGTGATTCTTATTTGGTAACAATATTGTGATTTCCTAATTCAAGTGACGAATGGTACAACTGGAATCTATAAGATAAAGAGTTCAGACCATTTAAAAAAAAAACCTAAAAAAAATACGGCCTTTCGCAAAAATAATTTGCAATACACTAGACACGTCAAAAGGTTCAATACAACTAAATTAGCACGATTTTAAACGAGAGTTAAGTAATCATTTTTCTTCTTGTGACGTTGAAACGTCGAGGCAAACGGAGCATACCTACTTATTATTCGACTAAGGCCAGTTTTTTATTAATATTATGGAAGGACATTGTTTAATTTTCTGAATAACAGGAATTTTTACGCATGATATTGCCTGTCAGGCCTAACCGCCTAAAATGAAAATGTTCAAATTTCTACTAAAATATACCTATTATATCTTATCTAGGAAATTTATCTGTGGCAACACTTTAGTGACAGCGACAGTTTAGTGACTAACTTCAACATGTTAACTTTTAAAACGGTTTTTTTTGCTCGTGAATACTTTTGTCTGTAGCGAGCGGCACATGGGTTACAGGTGAGTCTACATAGTATTTTAATCAATATATCCAAATTAAATGCTCTTTCACATTAAATAATTTATTTTCTCGTATTACGCGTAATAAAAGAGTTATCATTTAAAATATCGTCAGCGATGTCAAAACGCCATTTTCCTTCCGAACTTCTCCTACCCCTAGGGTTAGAGAGTCAGGGTTGTCACTTCAGTGATAAAAATAATATTATTTGTTGTATTTTTATGTATTTCAAAAAACATGTTAATTAAGTTTTGAAGCTTTCCTCTCCCTCCTCCAAATAAGCGTAATTTTTTTTTATGTTACCAAGTATTTTTTTACATATGAAAAACAGAAACCCTCTTTATTTACAACCCTAAATCATCGTAGTAAATTGTATGAAAACACGCTAGATGTCCTCCTATCTTCGCCTATGACGAAAAAATGTGCTAAATAAGGCCTTAAGAACATAGGAGTTTGATTCAATATACATTATCTGTATCGTACAGGAGGGAGAACTTTATTTCCATGGCGTGTGCCTATATTCACTCATGTTGGATGGGGTAGGCGAACTTAGGCAAAAAGACTAAACTTCGCCTACTGACTTTGCAGGGCTTTAAATTAAATATAGGCCAAATCATAATGCATGCCGATTAGACACCGGTGTTGCCACAATAAACATGTAGCTTAAGAGAAAATTTAAGAAAAATATGTCAAAAAGCAGGCGAAGTAAGGGTGTTTTACGGTATGCATTTTAGTTCAAGACTCATTGAAGACCTCACGGAAAGAATGATTCATTTTTATTTTTGTTAAAATTAAAATTTTAATGTACCTAATTTCACTGCAAATAAAAGTCAATAAGATACAAACTATCGAAATGAAATGAAGTGGGTTTTAAACACACAATTCGCATTATCCTAAAATGGGAATGGAGTGACTTACACCATTCTTTCCGTGCAGACTTCTATTGACTTTCTAAGTGTTACGATATACTTAGGCCATACTGAAACTTTCTGGATTCTGATAAATAAGACTAGATAAGATATTTATGATTAATTTATTATTGCCGCTCACTGCCGCTTCTGGGCTTGAGAATTGTAAACCTCTAAATTTATCTTTAATTTTATTCTTGGGATTAAAAAGAAGCCTTCAAATACGCATTCGTTCTCTTAGCGGAATGTGCGGACGCGTTATCGAGGTGAAGGATGACATGACTGAGAGGATGCTTTTCACGAACTTTTTCTAAGACACTGGGCAAGCAATTGTTTACATACCAATCTGCATTGACTGTTCTTTGATTTTCAAGTGACACTGTTATATAATGTCCAGTATTTCCGAAGAAAGACGCAACCATTTTTTGCCAGTGTTCCGATTCTTCTTAACTTTTGTTGGCAACTCTTCAAAAGGAAAGACCCATTCTTCTGACTGGCTTTTTCTTTCCGGTTCGAAACAATACACCCAGGTTTCATCACCTGTTACAATATCATAGACAGTCAATGACTCTCCTCCATTAAACTTATGTATAATTTTTCGGCACCACTCTACACACAGTCGTTGCTGGTCTTCCGTTAAATCATGCGGTATCCATCGAGTGCAAAGCTTCCGAACCTTCAGTTTCTCATGCAAAATATTTTGCACTTGACTCATTCTTATGCCTAATACAGTACGAATTTGCTGATAGGTAATTTTTTTGTCTGTCTCAATTAGTTGTCGTACGGTATCGACTTTAGTTTCAGTAACCGCAGTCACCGGCCGACCTTCACGTACATCGTCATGGAGATAATCTCGTCCACGTCTAAATTCTTCGAAACACGAATACACAGAGCTACGAGATGGGGCTTCATCATTAAACGCCAGTTTAAGTCTCTGGCAACTCCCTTGTTGACTTAAGCCGCAGCAAAAATCGTAAAAATCATTGAGCGAAAATGTTCACGAGTTAGTTTCATTACGACACACAATTGGGTAGGTAAAGTTTTTGGAAGAGGTGTAAATTATATTTTTTTTCGATAGTCGTCATCCTAAAGATCAAGGAACTGCGGCTCTTTTATTTTTATTTCCTCTAATATTTTAGAAATAATTTTTTTAGTTATTAAGTTGACATTTGTACACTTTATTGGCCGACAAGCTTGTTGCCTTCGTACTTAATGAAAAAGAAAAAAAAACTGTCACTTCTATTACTGTCATTGTCAATCAAAGTAAACAAACGATTCAATTCAACGACTCTTTTCTGTTTGCCTTCGTTTCATGTGATCAGTGTTTTTAGAAATATTTTTAACGACCTCAGAACGAACTCCGGACTTTCGATTTTGCCGCTTTCCTCCAGCTTTGCTCGCTTTGACCTTTGCACGATATTTGGACTACGATTTATTTTCGACCCCATTGGCACTGCTTCTTGGACACCGATTTCTTCCTTTCACGACGACTCTTGCCCTGCTTTTCGATAGCCACGAGAGCACGTTTGAATCGTATACACGCAATGAATTTAAGAAATCCCACACGGACTTTGGAAATGGAGTATTACAAAGATTTACTCAGATGCTTGAAAGAATTGAATCGTTTGTTTACTTTGATTGACAATGACAGTTATAGAAGTGACAGTTTTTTTTTCTTTTTCATTAAGTACGAAGGCAACAAGCTTGTCGGCCAATAAAGTGTACAAATGTCAACTTAATAACTAAAAAAAATATTTCTAAAATATTAGAGGAAATAAAAATAAAAGAGCCGCAGTTCCTTGATCTTTAGGATGACGACTATCGAAAAAAAATATAATTTACACCTCTTCCAAAAACTTTACCTACCCAATTGTCTGAACACCGCTAAATTGAAAAACAAATGACAGTCTCGTAAATTGAAAAGTACTAAGTCGATAGAGAGATCCATTTTCCAATTCTGTTATTGCTTTTTTAATTTATTTATTGTAAGTGGCCAGTTCCAGAGACTTTCAGTATGCCCCACGTACACATCACGATTATGTCGCACTTTACGATTGCGAATTGACAAACGGAGAACTAAGTTTTAACCTTAAGATATAGGAATTTTTAAAAGTTTCATTAAATTCTCTTAAATCTTTAACCACGATTAAGTTTCTTTCCAAGAAAAACATTTGAATCCATTACAACTATGAGAACAGAGATACAAAAAGCAGTTTAACTTGTTATAGACTCTTGCTACTAGCTCCCAGACTTCCTTTCACTGACGGGTTCGTGATTAAAAAGTCGATGCTCTTGGGCATCATTAGTTCTACTGTTTGATGAAACCAAATACTAAAGGCACAAAGGAGTCCGACATGGTGGTCGAAATACGACTCAATCGGCCTACGCTCAGTATTGTTATTTTTGATGTTACCTAACATTGCTAATTGGGTAACAATATTCACATGGAAAATTTGTGATGAGCGAGGTTTCAACTTGTTTTTTTGTATAAGTAGTTATGTTATGTGAGAGACTGTGCTACATTGATTGAAATTTTGTGAATTTTTCAAGCCTGTAAATTAGTCAAGTGTAAGTCAGACTCGCGGACCAACGGTGCCGTACCTACCACCACACAATATTATTATAATAAAAAATTTAAGTTATGTATTTACCTTATTAAATAATTTAACAATGATTGTATCCGTTATTGCAAACCTGATTCACACTTGACCGGTTCTTATTATTTGTTGTTTTTCTTTAAGGTCTACACTATAATCACATTAAATTTGAAGCATGTGTGTATTAAGGTAGCGAGCGCAAATTAAATTAATAAAATATTTATGAAAAAAAAAATGCGGCACAAGACGGAATGGTGAGGGGGTAATATTGATATAGTTTTTAAAATCGTTTACATGCGCTGTAGGTAGGTAAATGTATTGCATGAACGCCAAAGCGTGGCAACGTCGCTATATAACGTATAAATTATTAAAAAAAACCGTTATTTAACACTCAAAAATCGATTTGGTCTATATTTCAGTCTTATCCCACTTTGAGGTTAGTTGTACTGTGTTCTCAAACTCTCATTGCCACGAATAGCTTTAGCTATATTTTAAGTGACAAAAAACGCTTTATGACAATAACTGTTTTAATAGGTATTCTATCTTCATTATTATAACTACCACATCCACAGAGAATATTTTAAGAATGACTAAGCTAGCCAGTATATGGATATAGATAATACGTGGTAGTTGGCATGTTGTATTTTTTGACTACTTGTTTGGTAGATTCAGTCTTCAGATGTGTAGCATGTGGATCGTAAAGACTTGCGTACGTACTTACGAGGCATATTGAGCCTAAAACAAAAACAGTTTATTTAAATGAAATGAAATATCTGGTTTTATATTATATTTAACTTCTTATTACTTATGTGTATATTTATTACAATTTATTTAAACATAGGAACATCTTATTAATTTATGGAACCAATACAAAATAATAGCCACAGCAGTGCTAGTAATTAAACATCTACATCATCCGACCACCATGTCATAATAATATTGCATTGTCATCTCATTTACATATGCATGCAAAATTTAAGCTCAATCGGAAACCGGGAAGTGAGTCAAATTTAATTTGCAAGATTTATTAAGATAGGTAAGTAATACTAGTGAAAGTAAATAAAAGCTTGTAAAATAGTGTTGTATGCGAGTTAAGTTTATACATGCTATGTTATTCTGTTAAAACAACGTCATTCAGTTCTACTCAGTCGATGAATATCCGGCGAATTTACATCGTCCGTCAAGGTGGGTAAATGACGTTCAACTGCCTGCACTTTCATTTAGTCGCTAGTTTGACAGCTGGTCGTCTGTGAAACCAGCGACTAAATGAATGTGCAGGCAGTTGAATGTCATTTACCCACTTTGACGGTCGATGTAAATTCGCCGGCTATTCATCGACTGAGTAGAACTGGTTGACGTTTGTGTTAACAGAATAACATAGCTGTAGTCATTAGAAGTGTAGATGGAGCACGGTGAGACACAGATTAAAAATTTTGCAGATATTTAAAAAAGTATGATACTTACTCAATATATCTTCCTAAATGATTGATTTACGTGATTGTGTGTGAAAATGGATAAATTAAAAAAATGGGAGCACGGGCGTTTCAACGGTGAAACGGATAAAATTGTTTGAAATTGTTTGTTTTATTTTATTTTATTTATTGGTATTCAGGACAACAACAGCCGTAAATATATGTGATTACATAATAACAGTTACATAATAGAAGGCCAATAACAGTTATCCATCAATTACTTAATACAACAGTACATAAACATAGCTGAGACGTGCGATCAATAATGCTTGATACCGGCGAAAAACAAAGGTTATTAATTAATGCAGAATAACCCCGAGTGCCTTGCATCGCGCGCACACCCGGACGAATGAGAAACAGTATAGCTAGCCCACACATAGTATTTACTTATTTATAATGATGATACAACTGTTAACTTAGCATTAAACTTCATTAGTAAAAGTTAAAATTACGAATCAGCACCAACTAAAATAGCCAAGTATTTATTTACGCCCATATAAACCATTTAGAAGATTACTAAATTCTGTGTGGTTCAATATAATTATTACTAGCTTATAAATATTTAAATACGCCTGTATCGTAAAAATGGTAAAACTTACAAGCGTAAAATTAGGCATGATTATAGAACAAACCATAACAATAAATACTGAAAAACTGGCCAAATGTGTACGGGATCCTCAGAGCGCGAGTCCGACTCGCTCTTGCCCGGTTTTTTTAGATAATATAGCGTGAACATCTCTTTTAAATTTGTTTTTGGAGCCGACAAACGGATCAGTAGTTTTAAATTCTGTATTGTACAGACGAGGGATGCGTGAGAGCACCGCATTGGCGCCATAGTTAGTGGAATGAAAGGGGACATGAAACAGGGTGGTATGTCTGGTACGACGCCTTGGGGCAGAAAGTGACAGGCCGGACAGCAGCTCAGGACAATCAACTCTGTTTCTAATTATGTCAAATAGAAGGCTCATATCAGCCAGTATACGTCTATTATCAAGTGTAAGGAGATTATACTCACGGCAGTTATCTAAGTAAGTATGATTTAATTTCCTGAACTTATAATTTAAATGCGACAAGATTTTTTTTTGGATTCTTTCAATGCGGTCCTTATGAATGTCGTAACAGACTGACCATATAGGAGATGCGTATTCAAGAGTGCCTCTTACATATGCGTAGTAAACAATTTTAAGACTTAACAGGCTTTGAAAGGGCTTACAGATCCTCATTACAAAGCCTAGATTGCGAAAAGATCTATTTACAATTAAGTCTACGTGGTCTTTCATGGTCATTTTGGCATCTAGCATCACCCCCAGGTCCCGCACAACGTCGACTCTCGTCACCGCAACGCCACTAAAGTTATATGAAAATATGATTGGCTTAGGGCTGCGAGTAAAACTAATGCATTGACACTTACTAATGCTAAGCGTGATCTTGTTTTGTAGGTAGTAATGGATTAGGTTATTGAGATTTCTTTGCAGGAGCTCACAGTCATCTAAAGATTTAACTCGCATTGTTTGTATTGTTTGGTCGAAAATATTTTTGCCTAACACCCTTTTTGGCTGAAGTTTTAGGATTTAATAAATATCTGTTGTGTAGATTAGTTAGGTTAGGTGAGTTTAGTTTCATAATAATTCTAAAAAAAGCCTTTTAATTGAAAAAAACATTTTCGACGAATAGATTTTCGACGAAACGTTACATTAGGTCAAACCATGGTCAAACAATGATTATATCACCCGATATAGATCTTTAAAAAAATATACCCCTACAGTTTGAGAACCAATTACTTTTTTTATGAGTTTCAAAAGCGGGGTAAGATGGAAAGATACTTATAACAATCTTAAGCCACCGTCAAAATTTGTCGATGTAAGATTGACATACGTACGAGTACATAATAACTCCAAAAATACGAAAGATGGCCAAATCACACAATATAGGGCCATTAAAATGTAAGAATCAATCATACATAGACGGCGGAAACTTCAAATGTCGTAAGGGATATTTTGTCGTAAGTACACTAAATATACCATTGGAAACATTTTTTTTCTCCCTGTCTGTTGTATTGAAATTTTGATACGACTCCTAATAAAAAAGTTATGAGATGGTTAAAGTTTGTCGTAACTTCTTAATATTTAAAATACTGTGTTGTATCGGTCAAATATATTTTTTAACGTCTTGTGGTATTAAGCGCAAGGTCGTATGTCTCAATAATTTTTAAATCCCTATGTTGTGAGGCACTAAAAAGAAATGACTTTCCCTTACAACATTCAATTTGTTAAAATGTATATACAATACTACTTTGAATTTATATTGTTGTAAGTACCAAGTATGTTTTGTACTATATCCATTACAACAATATGTCCATGAAGATTGAGTCGGTTATTTTTTGCAATTAACCAAAATAATTTAAAACTCTGGTCATAAAAACATCCTGTGGAATTTCTTACAGAAAATCTCGAACGCCTCGAGAATTAGGCTACTGTAGTGCTGTTTATATGTAAGTTTCTATATTTTATATAAAGTTTCTTTTTTTAATTAATTGTTTTCACACTTTTATTTGGAAAAATAAAAAATATGTACCAGACCTATATTTTTATACTTTCCCGCATCCAAAAAGCTTGGGAATAAAATTTAGTATTCAAATATTATTTTCATGCGTTTTACTACGTGTTTACTTCACTATAATATGATGATGATGATGATGGGTAGGGACGCCCGGCCTGAGCAGGCGGGCGGTCGATCGTTCCTACGGTAATTCCTCCCTGTTCCCCTTGGTTGAGCCGTAACTGGACCTAACTGTTGCGGATATCGGTAGTACTGGCTCTGGGCCTGGGTATTGTTGGTCCGCTCCTGCTCTGGCTAGCTCGTCCGCCTTTTCGTTTCCCTCTGCTCCACTGTGTCTTGGTACCCACGCCAGTGTTACTTGGGAGGTGGAGCCCAGGTCATTCAGCTCATTTCTACACTCTTGTACCAGAGAGGATTTTACTTCTGGTTTCTCCAGCGCTTTGAGTGCTGCCTAGCTGTCTGAATAAATTATAATGTTGCTTTCCGTTGTATTGCTTCTTTCCTTGAGGGTCTGGGCGCATTTCATGATGGCATACACCTCCGCCTGGAATACACTGGTGAAATTACCCAGCGGTAGTGTTGTGTGCTCATTCAATTCTTGATTATATATGCCTGCCCCCGCTCTTGCCATCCATCATAATCATTGCCGCCATCTGTGAAGCATGTGGTTCTTGGTTCCCGGATTTTTCGTTCCCAGTTATCTCTTTCCCCTATGTGGATTCTATATTTCTTGTCAAATATCTTCTTTTTCTTTATTAGGTCATTGTTTAACATGAGCATTTCCATGTCTCTCATTGGCTCTCTTTGTATGCTTGCGTGTCTTTTGTCCCTCTCAGACCCTATCCACTCTTTGCTCGTTTTTATTCTATACCACTGTTCTGTGGCTCTTTTCTCTACCCCGAGGTATACGGGGTTCAGTCCTAGCATTATCTCCAGTGCCTGCTGTGTTGGTGCTGTTCTCATTGCCCCTGTTATCATTAGGCATGCTAGCTCTGTGCCACCACACGATTGCTCCGTATAGCAGTCTTGGTAAGATCACTGCCTTGTATATCCGTTGTATGATGTGTGGTCTTAAGCCCCATCTCCTGCCTATTGCTTTCCTGCATTGCCATAGGGATATCACGGCTTTCCTGCATTGCTCTTTTATGTGTGTCTTGTATAGTAATTTGCTGTCTAGTACTACTCCAAGGTATTTTATTTCCTTGATCATTTCTATCTCTTCACCTTTAATCTTTATAGGTGTAAATGTGGGAAGCTTTCTCTTGTTGGTAAAGAGTAGTATTTTCGTCTTGGTCGGGTTTAGGTCTAGCCCTCTGCTTTGACACCAGGTCAATACCTGTTTGATCCCTTTTATCATGACTTCTCTCATTACACTGAGGATCTTACCCCTCACCAAGAGTACCCCGTCATCCGAGTACGCTTGCATATGTATCCCTCCCCTATTGGTTTCTCTTATAAGCGAGTCCAGCAGGAGGCACCATAGGAGTGGTGACAGGCACCCTCCCTGCGGAAAGCCCCTGCACGTCCTTATTTTTATTGAGTCGCCCCCTAGGTGTGCTGTGATCGCCCTCCCTTTGAGCATGGCCATTACCCATTTTCTTATTTCGGGTTATATGTCCTCTCTTTCCAGACATTTCTCTATTGCATTGAAGTTGGCTCTGTCGAATGCGCCCTCCACATCGAAAAAGCATCCCAGTGCCATCTCTTTGTCTTCTATAGCTCTCTCTAATCTTGTTGTCAGGTTGTGTAGGGCTGTTTCTGTCGATTTCCCTTCTATGTAAGCATACTGATGCCCGTGTAGGGGCAGTCTCCCTCCTTGCATGCTTGTCCTTATCTTTACATCTATGATCTTTTCCAGTGTTTTCAGCATGAATGATGATAGACTGACACTTCTGAAGGATTTTGCATCCTTGTAGATCTTTTTGCCAGGCTTCGGCAGGAATACCACCTTCACCTCATTCCAGATAGCCGGAATGGCAAGTTCTATGCTTCTCTCGTATATTACTTTCAGGCTGTTCTAGATGAGTTCCAATCCCTTCTGTAACATAATTGGTATCACCCCATCTGGGCCTGCCGCCTTGTATGGGGAGAAGGATTTTATGGCCCATTCCCCTACCTCATCACTTATTATAACTTTCTTTATTGTCACTACTTCTCTAGTTACATCACTATTCTCCTCTAGTTCTTCAGGTGTGTCGTATTCCCTGCAGTCAGGAAAGTGCGTGCTCACCATGTGCTGCAGTTCTATTTTGGGATCCGTTAGTTCGGTCGAACCTACCTTCAAACTGCCTAGTTAGCAGGATTTCTCGTTGGACAGTACCTTCACTATTCTTGCTGCCTCTGATTATTGCTGTATTTCTCCCGTGAATGTTTTCCATCCTTACGCTCTTAGTTTTTCCCTTGTGTTAGTATACTGATTCCTAATCCTTCTGTAATCGTTCCAGCCCTGGTCGCCGCCCTTCTTTAGAGCTGTTCTTAGGGCTTTACGAGTTCTTTTCCTGAGTTTTTGTATCTCTTTGTTCCACCAAGGTTGTCCTCTATTTCCGTTGCTCGATCTTTCTGGACATGCCGTTTGGTAGGCTTGTAATATGGCACCGTTCAGCTCCTCGGCAGCCTTGTCTATTTCTTCACAAGTCTTAGGGGCTTTATGGTTCGGTGTCCATTCTCTCAATATATTTTTATACTGTTCCCAGTCCGTTTTCCTTGGGTTCCTTATTTTCGTTCTTTCCGTGTAGTAGTCCAGGTTATATAGCAGTCTTCTGTGGTCTGACATGCTGTCCTCCTGGTCCACCCTCCAGCTTTTTACATGTTTGCTCAATTCTCTTGAGGTTTATTGTGATGTCTAATACCTCCTCTCTAGCCCTGGTTACAAAGGTGGGGGTTGTCCCTATGTTATGTATGTCTAGGTCATTACTTACTATAAATTCTAGTAGCTTCTCCCCCTTCTTGTTGGTGTCGCTGTTTCCCCACACCTCATGATGTGAGTTAGCATCGCAACCCACAAGAATGGGTGTTTTCTTACCTGTGTATCTTGTACAAGTAATTGCTTCCTCCAGCTCTTTTGTTGGCGCGCTGCTTTCACTTGGTATGTAGCACGTCGCCACTACTATCTTGATTTTCTCCCTCCTGTTAGCAGGCTGATTTCTACCACGACTAGGTCTCTGAAACATATGGTCATTAAGCATCCCATATTTCTTATGTCTCTACTTACGTAAATGCATGTCCTTGGGGGTAACTCACCATTTCTTTCGAAGTGGAGGTCGCCCCCCAGGCTTCCCAGTCCTGTGACCTAGTTTTTCCATGCATACGGTTCTTACATTAGGACTATATACGTCTTTTCCCTTACTATGTATTGACATAGTTCCGACATTCACTATAATAACTAGGCAAGTATAATGATTATACAACACAAAAATTCGCAGTAAACACAGTTACGACATAAGATAACAATTTAGTTTTAGGTCGTAAAAGATTTTGTCAGATAAGTAATGTTTTTTCAGAGGTGTAACGCACATTTTCTTCTTATTTTTTTGGCGTAAGGGACACTATTTCCTAAACTACTTACTGCATTAATTGATATTCAATTAAAAGATTAGTGTAGATGAAGTTATTTGAAAAGTATACATCTAAGAATCATCTTAATGAGATGAGTAGTTTTAAAGCTATGAATGAATTAAAAAAAATTGAATTTTGTGTTTTGGCTCCCCTGAAAGGTAGGCGTTTGTCCCTTACATTTGAAATTTCCACCGTCGCATTTATCAACACGCAATGTATATGTATCCTGCCTGTACAAGAAGTTACAAAGCACGGGGTAAGATTGAAAATAATGATTTGATCCTTAAAAACTCACCTTGTCGAAAATCGCCACTACCACACGTAACACTGATCTACCGACTGGCACTGACTGAGGGGTGGGACGCAACAAAATGACGGCCTTAATGAAGTTGCCAGGCATAAAAAATATGCACATGAATGTCACGAGACCCCTCAGCGGACATGGCAGTGCTGTCAGTACCTAGCGGGTGTCGCGTGGAAACGAATGGTTGAGGCGTGCGTCTGTGTGAGTGCGACGTTTCGAACGTTTGTTCGGAGTTTCTTTACTGCTTTAGCTATATATTTTTTTTATTGTTCTTGTGTAAATTCGCCATTATAATAGATATTCTGTAAAAAATAAACAACCGGTTAAAGTTGTTACGGTTCAAAAGATATTATAGCTCTTTTAAGTTACGAGACGGATGGACGGACAGGCAGCGTAAGCTAAGTAATAGAGCCCCGTTTAGTGGGGAACCCTAAAAAATTAAAGAAAATCCTTAGCTCCATGTTACGCCAATTTTTTTTAACCAAGAAAAGTCTATTTGCTTTAATAGTTTCTTCATTTATCTACCTACTGGTATATATTCCCGTCACGCGAGCTACGGTTATTAAAAAGATAAGTTTAAGATAAAAATCAACAATAGTATGTAGGGACTACATACCTAATTAAACAGCCGATTGGTAGCCGTCAGTAAAAGGTGACGTGTCTCAGCATGTCGGCGCAATCAGCACTCGTCAGTATCGTAATTTTGATCACGAAGTACTTATTGACTATTTTAGAAAGCACTAGATGTAGTGGCGAATAAATTTATTCTCTAATCTCATGCTGCATTTTATACCGCTATTCAGGCATTGTTCGCTCCTTTCTCTTCGCAATAAAAAATAACTACCCGTTGTTTTGAGGTCTTCCAGTTTACAAGGCGAGTGCCCATGGAGCTTAAAATTAAAGAGATTAATTAGACTTGCTCTTGATACTCGTACTGAGGTTGATGAGGTCAGCAACACTCGCGACAACGTTTGTGAATGGTTTGAGAAAAGGATTAAGAACAAATAGCATCCAATGATACATTATCCGATTCATCCTACTTTACCCTCTTTAACTTACCATAATTTTCTCAAGAATACAGTTCACTTATTATATTTTATTTCGTTGCGAATGTATTGTTTCATTTTCTTACAGGGTTTTTGGAGGGTCAAATAGTTATTTGTTTTGTTTTACAAGGGTGCAAAGTTGTATTTTAACCGCGAGTGTGGAATTGAAACACGAGCTAGCGAATGGATTCCAGGGTTGAACTACGAGCCAGCGAATGGATGTTATGGTTGAACCACGAGCTAATCGAGTGGTTCGTAAATAGAAACCTGAGCGAAGCGAGTGGTTCAAAAATAAAATCCTGAGCGTAGCAAGTGTTGCAACACACGACACGTAAAATAACTTTGCAGCCATGTGTAACACAAATCTTTTCCCCTCACTAAAGCGAGGAAAATACTACATAAGGAAAACAACTGAAATATGTAAGATCAGCCTTCATGAGTTTTCATGAATTTTGAGTTTGTACTGGTGCGTTCAGAATAATTAAAATGGATGGATCAAAATAACATTTCTTGTAAGATTTTAAGTGTTTTAAGGTAAAATCATGTAATAAAATTGTTTGCACTACCTCTATGTTTTTAATTGAATGCAAATCAATATAAAATTATTTTTGCGTCCACACCACCTGACTTGATCAGACAATTTAATCAGATGGACGATAATTTTCCTGTCTGGATTGGCCTTTACATGTTATGTTTAAAAAAGTAACTAATTAAATAACACGTTCGGATTTCAAATATTCTTTGCACTCTTGTGGATAAAATGCAGTCTTGCTATCTGTTTTTAAGGAATAAAAAAAGGGCTTTCCGAGCTAGTGAGGTGAAAGAAAGTTACAGGTTGGGTGTTAGTTTTAAGGAGGATGGTGAATGAGTACTTAAGCCTGTGTTATGGAAGATCTCTTGAAAATGAAATGATTTGTTGCGTATGGATACTTCGTTTACATTTTGTAGATGGAATTGCATACAATTATGTTATGAGGAGAACTGAGAAATTCCTGGTAAAAAAATATATTTTAAATTAAACGTAGATCCGTTTCATAATGATAATATGCAATATCCGTTAAGTATTCGTAGCCATTTCCTCTCATGTATAAGAAAGTCAATCAATCATGAACCAACATCGACTGAAGAGAAACCAAATCACTTATTAATTAATCGTCTTAACCTTACACACATGTCTCTTTCATCACACTATTATTTACTTATCTTTCACATCACTCACGACCAACTGAACATGTTTAAATGAACTTTGATTAACTAGGTATGAGCTCATCGTACAAAAGTTACACTAATTGAATTTTGAAATCGAACGATGCGATTCAACAAAGCCACGCTGTTTTGTCGCCAAAATAATTGAAGATATTGTTAAGTTTATAAATATATGTATTTTAGACAGTAAGGTCTATCGGCCTAGTAGCCTGAAAATAATTTGAATTTGTATAATCTACCTACAATAATACGACTTAAGTATATTTTAAACTTTTTCGACTTGGAACTTGTAACTTTTTTGTAATGTCACAAGGTTTACTTTAATATAGGTGGTTTGTGTGACAATTATTGTCATCTACCACTTGTTGTGTCAACGGAATTGCATCGCACGGTATTCATGCATGACGAACGGTTTATTAAACAGTCGGATTTATAGTTTGTACTTACATACCTACTTTGTACTTTGCTTAGAGCACAAGATGCATTATTGAGATAAAAAAAGCCGGTCAAGGGCGAGTCGAATTCGCGCACTGAGGGTTCCGCACAAACTTTTAGGTATGTAAATAGTTCGTAAATCACGGGAATACAATAGAAACACAAAAAAGGGAATACAAAAAATAATGTGTATGTGGTTTCGACACACCGGCGCCGAATGTGTTAAATAAAACATAACATGTATGTAAAAATTTATGCGAAATAAATATTTTCTATTTCTATTTCTATTTAGTGTCCAGTATAACCTGACACGCACTAAGTATGCACTCTCCTACTTAGTGAGTATCAGTTTATAATGGCGTTTATTTTTTATGTAATGTCACTACAAAATTGATGGTTTTCGGATTTTTACTTGTGCTAAAAGAAATTGCTTTTTGCCAAATTTCATGATTCTAACTCAACGGGAAGTACCCTATAGGTTTTGATTTCCTTGAGATTCCATTGAATATGCGGCATAACTTAGAAGTCTAACTTTTTCACTGATTCAAGTGTTTGTAGACCTAAGTATTTAATATTAATTTCAATTAGATACCTCCCTGCGTTCCTGAGAAAAAGGGTCTTGACAGACACACAGACAGACGGACAACAAAGTGATTCTATAAGGGTTCCGTTTTTTTTTCATTTGAGGTACGAACTTGAAAAATTCTGTAAAAATCGACCATTTTGGTGAGCTTGTACCAATTTAACCAAACGATGTTAAAATGTTAATCGACTGTTAGTTCATACATTTTGACAGCTGTTAACACTCTAAACAATCGTCTGTTAAGTGGTTGCTGAAATCCGACATTAGTCACTGAAAAATAATCAAATGTCGACCATTACAAAATCAAACCGAAGGCTTTGCGACACAACATGTCAATGAAGTGCCAAATCTGTCACAGACACACCTAGACTATATTATTATAGCGCATAGTTCTTTTGAAAGTGCATTGTCTTTGACACCGTTGCATGGTAATGAGCCAAAATGCCCCTCCGCAGTAGGTATATTGTGAATGTAAGTGAAGTACCTACGGCCAATTAGACGAGGTAAAGAATGTAAACAAACTGACTGTTATTGAGTTATATTGCGATAGCGAGCGATTATTATATATGTCCTTATTTCTCGTACGCAATAATCATCTTCAGTTGGTCGATGACGGCCACAGATTATACGGCTGTCGTTGCGTGATTCTGTACCACGAAAAGCTGTCAGTACAGAAGTTGTCAACATCAGGGCCGCCATTTTGTGAAGTTCATTCCTGTTTGGATTGCGTTCGAAGTGACACGATTTTTTACGTTTCCGTATTATTTTTTAATTTTCATTGCAAAATTGACAACATGATTGATAATACAATAGATAGTTTTGTCATAAATACGGCTGATTCGGACTCTTCTAACGAATTATCTTCTTCTAATAGGTACAGACAACGATGACTAGAATAGGAAGTTTAAAATTTGTATATATGTAATTTCTTCAAATAAAAATGTTTTGAACTCCTGCAAGCTTGTTTACATTCTTTATCTCGTCTCGTTGGCCTTACTTTTTAGTGTATATCTGCAACTTACTGATTTTAACGCCATCTGCAGGATACGAGGCAAGGCCAACGAAATGACACCACACGTATATCTGTCATAGAACATAAAACTGACTATGTTATAGAACTCCTCGGCATGTGGCCCTTAAATTCTACGCTCGGCCTTAACGCGGCTCAGAAGTCCCTCCAAGCTGGACACGGACGGGTTGCTCAAGCCGGCTAGCAAAAGTGGCCCGCCGCCACTTGTTTGTCGCTCGGATCTCCCTATGTCACTGCGGTTGACAGATGGCGGAACTACTTACGTTGACTTTGAGCGTGAACGGATTTGACCGCAGTGACTTCAACTTTGTACGGATTTTGGCACCCGGAAGCAATGAAGAAATATAAAAAAGCAAAGCTGGTGCTAAAATATTTTATTTTATTCATTTATAAAAGGCCGAAAAATGAGTACTCCAAAATGAGGATTCCGGGTAGGTACATACCAACGACGAACAATACGACGTACTCTGATCACAGGCAGATACCGGCACAAACAGCCCGGAGAGTGGGCTTTAGTTTATGGTTATGTGTAAATATTATAATATATACTAATTACGAAGGATAAATCATCAAGCTGGTTGAAATTCGATGTAGGTATAGCTAAAAAGTGCAGCTGCACAAAATATATTTAAGTAACCATTGATCATAAACACTAATTGTGTCATTTATTTCAAGTGTGAGAGCTCTTGTGAAAAACATATTTGCGAACCTAAAGCTAAATTTATATTATTCCACTGTAAATACTCTAAAGACTTAAAATCTCGGCTAAAAATGTAATTTCAGAAATAAAGTAGTTACATAAGTAATAATCTGAATTGGACCCGGAACCAATTACAAAATGTTCATGACTAAAATAACTTTTAGCCGAATCACTTACCCAATTTAAGCTTGCATTATGCTTTTATGCCACATCCACATATATGCGGCATTCAGCGAATATTCATGTTGGCGTCCCTGTTTTCCTTAACGTTTATGAAAAAGACGTCAACACGAATATTCGCCGAATGTTGCATATGTGGACGCGGCGTTAAAAAGTCTGTAAACGTAATAACAAGTTTACTCAAATTACCAAACGTCTATTGGAACCAGAATAAGTGGCTTATACAAATCGTTTATCGAAAGCTCAATGCCACGTTTAACAAAATTTGCAGGTTTTTTTTTAATTTATTAATTTTTTTTAAATAACTTATTGACTCATATTTAGTGGGATTATGTTTTTACCTAATTACTAGAATTATAATATATCCGATACATAAGAAAAATCAGCTATTATAAATTATTTCCGTTTCACCATACTAGCGTCCATAAATTTACTGGAGTAAAGCGTTTTATGTATTATATTTAGTAGGTATAAATATGTAGTTGTAAGTACGGTTGGGCTCATAAGTAGCTGCACACGTTAATGCTTTGTCAGCTATCAAAGGCGTTAAAGCGACAAGGTACAAAAATGTGCAGCTACTTATAAGGCCGTATGTACCCGTGAATTATTTTTAACCCCCAACGACGCAAAAAGAGGGGTGTTATAAGACTTATAAGTTCGACGTGTGTAGCTGTGTATTTGTGTGTTTGTTTATTTGTGTTTATATCTATGGCATCGTAGCTCCTAAACGGATGGACCGATTTTGATTAAGTTTTTTTTTGTTAGAAAGGTGACTTAATCGACAGTGTTCTTAGCTTGGTTTGATGAAAATTATTTAATGTATCCTTATATCCTAATCTATATATAAAAAGAGTAGGGCTGACTTGGTGACTCGTAAACGTCCAGCCTAAACCCTTGGACATAGAAATTCAATTTAACTAGAATAAGAATAACTTTATTGGTAATAACTTAATGATAACAATGACATAGGGCTTATGTATGTATACACGAAATTCACATTCATATTACATTTGCCTGAACTAGGATAATCCTGTATCTTAGGCAGTGCATAAATATGTTTATCCATTTCATCATAAAATCGTTCACAAAAAATTATTATTAGTAAGGGATTCATTTTACTTGTATTAATTAAAGATAAAATAATATTATTAACTATTTTAGAATCTACATAAGTGTAAAGTCTTGGATGATGTACACATTGCAATGTCTGCGTCAGCGCAATTGTAAACTAGGTCATATTCTATGCCACACAAATCACAAATACTTCATGCTTATAAGAATTAACATAAGATTCCATTTTAATGATTATTTGCATGCGTTGCAGCTTAGTAACTTGTAGGTTTAAGGTAAGTGGGACGGCGCGGTGGTCAATAACCAACGAGCTAGTAACTACTCGTAGATTAGCGATGACAGGGTTGGTTTGAGCATGACATGATCTAAAACAGGATTCAGATACAGAGATACACTTAGTTCGTAAACTAGATAAAAGATCAATTAATTAACTATATATGGCACTCTAGGCGTCTTCAAACTACCCCTAAGGGGCATGAAATTTAATGGGGGGTGATATGGGACTTTGGTAAATTTTGAAGTTAAAAACGTGGAAATTGGTATATTAGGCTACTGTAAACAAATAAAAAACATTACTATTGGCGAATTAGATAAAACTACCCCTAAGTGGATGAAATGGGGGGTGGGAATTTTTATGGGAGATAGGTCAATTTTGAAGTTAGAAACGTGGAAATTGGTATATAGGCCACTGTTAACAACTAAAAAAAACTATTTTCAGCGATTTTGGATAAACTACCCCTAAGAGAATGAAATTGGGGGGTTAAAGTGTGAATGAGTGTTTGGTCGTTTTTGAAGGTAGAAACCTTAAATTGGTATATACTTAGGCTACTATAACAAATAAAGATATAACTTATAGTGATTTTGGAAACAATTAGCCCTAAGTGGGTGAAAAGGTGGAAGTTTTAGGAGAATTCAGTCAATTTTGAAGTTAGAAACCTAGAAATTGGTATATAGGCTACTGTTAATAAATAAAAAAAAAACACATTCAGTGATTTTTGATAAGAATGATAAGCTATTCCTAAGGGGATGAAATGGGGAGCGGAAGTTAGTATAAGAGTGAATTAATTTTTGAAGTTATGGAGATGTGAAATATGAAATATATATGGAAAATTGTTTCTAGACTCCTTCATGATACGTTAAGGAAACCTTTATCTGTACTTTTTAACGAAAATACTGACTCTCCGCTGACGAAGTTGCGGACGGAAAGCTAGTATAATAATAATATCCTTTAGTATATTGTTGTCGAGGTAGAAAGTACGCGATTTTTGGATGAATGATGATGAGATAGTGTACGAGTCCAAAAATTGCACTTTCTGCTGAGGCAGACATCGTGCTTTACTCAAACTACTGCGTTGAAATAAATAAACCGGGCGAGAGCATGTCGGACCATGCTCAGTGTAGGGTTCCATCGCCATTACTACAAATACAATTCCAAAAAAAACATAAATATTAGCTAATTTTCTATTCAAAGTTATCTTAGCTGATTTTCGGTAGGTAAGTATAAACATTTTAATCGTCTGTAACTCAAGAACCAATAAAGTCTACTTAGTCGTGATACTAGTTTTCGTTTTAGATTCTTTATATTATTATGTGCTTTTTTTCAAGATATTTTTGTGATTTTTTTTACTTATGGTCGTAGTGGGTACACGAAACTCTAGCGAAAATGACACTTTTCGAGTTCAATATTTCCTAAACGGTCCCCCAAATCTATAAATTGATAATAACATGTACATAATGTTTATTTAAGAGCTGGGCCGTTCTCATTTTTGTGCACAGTCACTTCCATGAATGTCACTACTGTGGATGTACGTAATTACTCTTTCTAATCATTAAAAAAAAGTTTATGTGTGTATTGAGTAAGTTCATGATTAACGTTTTTTGTAATGATAAGAAATATTATGATAACACTATCCTGCATATACATAATTACATCCACGGTAGTGACATCCACGGAAGTGACTGTTGCACAAAAATGAGAATGGCGCAGCTATCCAATGATATTATATGTAAAAAAATTATTTTACCTTTGCTTTACATGAGGAGGTACCCGAAAAAAAAATATTTCAAGATTTTATTTTACAACTTTGTCGGCATGATTAATATGAATAATTGCTACGAGTATATGTTAAACTAGCTTCTGCCCGCGACTTCGCGTTGAATTAAGAATTGGGTCCAGAGAGAAATGAAACATGTGTGAGTTATATCAAATCAGGACCGGCCTTACACAGTCTTTCCCCTCTGCCGAGGTATGAGATCAAATGATCTTGCACGTTTATTATAACTACCCATTTAGTCGATTATTTGTCATAACTGCTGTCCACGACTTCGGCCGCGTAGAATCAGCAATTTTACTATCCCGCAGGAACAGTGTTTTTTTTCGCGATAATACGAGTAGGTAGCATGTATGTCATTGTAGGGTAAAATTTATCTCCATTCCAAATTTTATCTAAATCCGTCCATCCGTGTAAGCGTGAAGAAGTAACAAACACACTAACTTTCTCATTTTTAATATTATAATAGCTTTCCGCCCGCGATTTCGTCTGCGGAGAGTCAGTACCTTTGATAAAAAGTACAGATAAAGTTTTCATTATCGTACGTATCATGCATGATGTACAAACAAATTTAAATCATACGATTTTTTTAACCCTTTTCACCCTGCTAAGGGTAGAATTTCTAAAAACGCCAAAACTCATATTTTATATATTAAGTAGTCTAGAAACGTACTTCCATATGTCTAACTTCAAAAAATCCAAACTCTCTTACAAATTTCCACCCCCAATTTCACCCCCTTAGGGGTAGTATTTGGGCGTTTTCAAAAAAAAGTGTACCCTTCGTTTTTGCCATGTCCCTCGAGTTTAACGTGATATTTTAAATTACCCGTAAACTTATGGTGACTGAAATATTTTTCGATTGATTAAGTATATATTAAACTTGTTCTTAAAAAAGGTTGTAATATGAGAAATGTTCCATTCGGTTTTTTAGAAAATAACAAAGCGACAATGAATACGTATAATAAGCATGTCCCCTCTCCAAATAGCCCAATACAAACTTATGCATTGTGGGGTACTATATGAATATTACTAGATTACATTTATTCTATGGATAGGTTTACGTAAAATAAGCCCTACGTTTTGATATTTTCAGTAATTGTTTCTTTTATATCAATAAAAAGATTACGTCCCGAAATATCGACCCACCCGGAACTTTCGGTTTAGTGACCATAAAATTAACTAACAAAAATACACCAACGTTAAATATTTCGAAATAATGTTGCTAAACATTACGTCTATTTTTGACGCTCACAGCCATTTTTACATCATTTTCAAAATAACAAGGTAAAGAAGGAACATGTGTTTGTTGTCGCTTATCGGGGGCATAGAAACTACGTTCAGGTAAGTGCCTGAAGTTCTCTTAGTTGGACAAGTATGTTCTCTTTTTTTATTTTTTTTCATCATTGTCAACACAACTAGTTTCACTATGTTAGAAATAGTGAAACAAGTTGCATTAAGTGTTAAATATAATTTAATAAAAAATTAAATATGTAAGTATGTCACGAAATGTGACTTCCGTTTTGTCACCATTTTGATGGTGACATATTAGCTGAACGTCGAGTCACAACATGACTGAAATATAAAACCCAGTTCACATGGTACATTTACTAGGTACTTACCAATTGTTATTAGATTTCTATATTTTCATTAATTTTTGCAGATTTTATTCGAATTGATAATACCTGCTTTTCACTTAAGTACGTACATAATAATCGCATATTTAACATCTGTATACATATTATACGTTATTATTTATTACTTATAACGGTCACATTAGAGACATTCTTCAATTTTAACCTTATTATCTTTGAAATTGTGTGCAAAAGAATGGTTTATTTATCAAATCTGTAAAAACGAGGTCCTACCTAATGAGGTCTCGATACCTAACTCTGTTTAGTGTCATGTGAATGAACTCTTACAATTTTTAAGTGTTCAGTTTTGTCACTGTCCCCTCAAAGTTAGTGGAACGATTTCATTTGTTATTACTTTATGATAACTTAAAACAAAAAAATATATTATTTTCTTAAAAGAAAATGTATAATCTAATGAAAATAAACATGATTATGTCCCTAGCAGTCACAAAATCGAAAGCTATCCTGAGAAATTGAAAAAGCTGTTAAAAATTTGGTGTTTTTCGTTTAACGGAGTGATTATCAAGTTGGTTTAATAAATTGATTTGATACAAACAATGTATTTTATTTATTTTTTTGGCTTAAACATAGTCACCAAACGGAATGCCTTTTACATCTATGTTCCTTTGTGTGTCCATATTTTAGCTAAAATATCTTTATTTTCGCGTTCCTTTTTTGTTTTTTACAAAATACAAGATGTAAACTTCAGATTGTAATGAAAAATCAGGCGAAAATCGGCATAAAAAAAATATACTAACGTCCATTTCCAAAATCATCGAAAGTAATACTTACTAACTGCAAAAAGGACCAACCTCCATACAAACTAACCCCCCCCCCCCTCCCCCCCGATAAAATCGCAAAAACGTTACTTGAGAGTTCAGGTTCGGCCGTTCACACTAATCGTATCGCATTCGGGCGCTGTTTGATAGTTACTGGAATAAAATGTGTAATAACACTTTCAAGTTGCTTTTTTGTTATTTTTTAGGGTTCCGTACCTCAAATGAAAAAACGGAATCCTTATAGGATCATTTTATTGTCCATCTGTCTGTCTGTCTGTCTCAGAAAATCAAACATCTATGTAAGTCAATGAAATCAAACGATACGGCCGTTTATGTCGCATATTGAAGAGAATCTCAAGGGAATCAAAAGCTATAGGGTACTTCCCGTCGACGTAGAATCATTAAATTTGGCATGAAGCAATGTCTTATATCATGAGTAAAGGAAAAAATTCGAAAGCCGTTAATGCATACTTATTGCCCGTGATTGACGAACTATTTACATACCTACAAGTTTGTGCGGAGCCCTCGGTGCGCGCGTCCAACTTGCACTTGACCGGCTTTTTTTTATTGTAAGAATGGGTTTATCCCAATTGTAGGACTATTCGGATTGTTCCTTCTTGGTATTTGTTGACCGTCTTTTAGTTAAGTGTCAATACTGTTAACCATGTTAATATTCTGGTACTTCATTATAAATAACCGAGAGTTTTGATTTAACTAGTTAGAACGTAAACATAATATTATACTTGACGGCGCGTCGGTTAAATTGATGATTTTTTTAAGAGTGTGCGTGATGTTCGCATACTCTGGCGTAATGCAGAACCGGTGTAATGCGGACCGAGCGTTGTCATGGCATTTTGCGAGCAACCGCCATAGTAATGACAATCTATTTTGAATCACGTCAATGCATCACGTATTCTGCAGAACCTCTTTGATAGTTATTGTTACGGTGATTAAAGATATTTGTGACAATTGTATTTCGTTATCTAGTGACATTAAATTGTAATTTTCATATTCTGTGATTATTTAATTAACTCCTCGCCCGATTACCCACGTGGCCCACGTCGGGTTCACCTAAGATGGATGACCCCGAGCCCGAGGACAGGGTGGATTGCGCTACGCCTGGCACCCTGAGTGTCTCTTTATACTAATTGTAACAGTAAGGGTCATGGAAGGCTAGTTTTACAAAAGTTTGACCCAAAAAATCATTGATATCAAATTAGGATAATCAGGAAACTTTCAATAAAATGCATGTTGTTTACTTAGAATTTATTAAGTCTTAATTTTAACTAAATTAAGCGTATCACTATGAGTTTAGGACCTCGCCTTGGATCCTGATGGCGCCGCCTCCTCGGAGTCCTTATACCAGTCCTCGCTGTAGACAAAAAAATAAGTTAGTCCTTGAGTTAAATTTAAACCCCCTTATTCATAAACCTATTTTAGTAAAAGTATGCTTTGTCACTTTCTGTCAGATTCAAATGTCACAATGAAAGATAAGGACAAACCATACTTCAAGCATACTTTAGTTTTTGTGCGATTATGAATAAGAGGGAAAGACTCCAACACGAGAGTATGGTTAACACCCTGTGGCTATAGTTGTCGATGTATTAAATAAAAACGCAGCACCCCTGCTGAGTTTGTTTGTATCATTTGCCTACTTAAATTTTATTTACAATATTTTTGGAGACAGTTGTACCTCAGCATGTTGGTGATTACCCATTGTGACCTTATATCACTTTACGGTTGATCCATTTGTAACGTCTATCAAAATAATTGAGATCTCTTCAAACAAATCATATTATAGAAATAGAAATAGTTTATTGCATGTCACATGATTATGATACTAACCATCCGCGCACGTTCTCAGGCGCGTCACATTTCTGCGACTCCTCGTTGTAAACCTCTCCGACCTGGCAGCCGAGGTCCCTGGGCTCCACGCCGTTCAGGCACACGTAGAAGCGCTGGCAGTCGGTCGGGTGCGCGAACTTGGGGTGGGCCACCGCCTGGCCTTTGGGATTGTTGTACTCAGTGGGACACTCGAAGCCGTCCTTGGTCTTCTCTGAAAGATTTACAAAGCTTAAGACGCAAAGTATATGGGCATTGTCGCATAAAACAAATAAAACAATAGTAAGGGGTAGTGACTAAGCAGTGAAATTCTTCTTCCACCTCTTACTTCCTTTCACCAATATAATAGATAGTCTTTGTATTTTCCAAAGGATGCCGCAAAAATTTACAAAATCTCCTTTACTGTTCCTGCAAGTATTTAAGGGCCGTGGTGCAAACCACTCGCTTGCTTGTTTTTTACGCTGCTTAGCCACCTATATAATGTGACGGCATTTCTCATCACAACAAGATTTAGAAAGATACGGACAAAAACATTGACTACTTGACTAGCTCAAAGCTGAGTATTCAGAACAAAGGATTTCTAGAAGTCCTAAAAATTCATAAGCCACGCAATAAAAATATACATATGTAGTTAAGTCCTATCTTCTACGGTAACGTTGATTACTTACTCTCTTGAGCGTTGCATCCCTGTCTGCCAGCGGAGTCGGGCCACACGCAGGTTCCGGAATACTCATCAAAGTGTAGTCCAGCAGTGCACTTGACTTCGATGGCCTCTCCTTCAATGCAGTTGTAGAAGACGTTGCACACTGCGGGGTCCGGGTGGGAGAAGAAGCCGTTGCGGCGCGGGCATTGGGTGGTGGGCTTGGGGGGCTCTGGGGAGAGAAAAGCCGGTATAAAAACAAATGTTTTGACCCTTTTGAGTAATTAAGAATATATTGAAGTTTTTTTCAGTTCCTGCTACTCAACTCAAATATGTATGAATACTTAGTATTTACTCGTATCATTATTATCCTGAGTACAAAATATTGAGGACAACTGATTTACTTTGATAAAAAATCTTGTCTGATTATGGAAAGTTTCCAGAATTAAAAGCAGTCGTGAACAGGAAAACGCTTTAAATAACATTCGAGAGCAAACATTTTCGGCGAATCGTTAATAATTTCACATTAAATAAGTATTTAACACGGGCCAAGGTAAATCAGTGGCTTTTAAAAACAGGATTGTTAAGACAACGTATTACGTCAGCGCTCAACTTTCCTGAGCATTTTTAAATATAAAGGAAACATAAAAATAGTAATCCAAGGTCGAATTAAAATAGTTTTACGCAAAAACTGCGAGCAGGAAATTTCGTCACTTTAGCCAAAAAACAAATGAAAGTTCAGCGTCCATTGTTTTGGCAAGGTCTGACTTTTTGGTAACGCTCAATAAACGCCGTGTTACGTCGCCCAACAGGCTATTAATTATTAAAGTGTATTTTGAAAACAAGTCACGCATTCCTCGACGTCGCGACAGTGCATTTGCATTTTGTGGTCATTTGGTTCAGTTATAATATTCAGTATTCACGGTGGCATTTGCTGCTTTTTGTGTCTTTCGCATATGTATACTTAGGTACACAGCTGGTGTTTATGTGAAATCTAACGAGTTGTCATGGTAAACGGGGGCTCCCGTTATTGATCTAAATGATATTGACTAGGTATATATTGTTAGTGTATTTTTTATAATCCATCAATCGTATTCATTAATTTTTGTACTGCAATTACAATTGTGTATCAACGATTCTATCCACCTTCCACTTTATCCTGTTTGTTAAAATGTACATATCAGATAGACCAGTTATTGCGTTCTAGGCATCCAATGTGTACGCGTAGTATGATTGATATGTGTGTCTGCGCACTCTTTCAAGGCCAGCAACGTACCGACAACTCTTCTTGAGTTGTCGGTATTCATGAGCGGTGGTGATTACTTCCCATCAGGTAACCCGCATACTCGTTTGCCTCCTTCTCTTATAAAAAAAAAACTATGTATCTCGCCAGCCGACCTTGAAAACCAGCCGCTCACGGCGACCTCGTGTCAAAGGTAGACGGCACACCTTCACTATACAACGTATACTCTTATAGGTTGGTATGTAGGAACCTAAGAACGACCTTTAGAATGCACCTTTTACTGCGGAAACAAATTCGTACGAGTATCCTGGATGCGTGATAGAACTGCAAATCTGAAATATTAAGTCGCAATCCATTCCCTTAAGGTTACTTAATCACGAAAATGTACATTTCCATCCTGTTGGATCTTTTATTACTGCAATCAATATTTACCCAATAGGTACTAATAACAAGTTAACAGTAGTTGCCGTCTCGGATATTTAGCATCATCAGACAAACTACGAGTAAAATTAATGTATGTTAAGAAATTGTAGATGTACTTACGGAGGTCAGTCCTGTCGCCGCAGTCCACGTTGAAGGGCTGGTCGCACTTGTTGATCTTCCTGATGGTGGGGTCGAACACCAGCCCGTCCGGGCACAGCTTCGTGGTGGCCGCGCCGTCGACGCACTCGTAGAACTTGTCGCACTGTCTGTCGTCTTCATACTGGCCGTCCTTGGCCGGGCATTTGAATTGGGCGCCTGGAAACAGTTAAAATTCCAAGCTGATTTTCTACAAATACTTAATATTAATGATTTTTACATGTTGAATGACTTTGGGAGATTTATATCCGTTTCTGTTTTTACCTTAGAACTGAATAGGCATAATTGAAGTCTTGTTCGGTAAAAACAATGTAAACCAAGTACTTCAGTTATATTGTATTTTTACCCGGAAAGTTGTGGGGTACTACTAGTCTTGATTTCTTCCATTCTATAATAAAATTTGGGGTGCTGAATCCAAATCTGAGGTTGCTAACAAAATTTTTCAGTAGGTTTTTGACGACGGATTTATTTTTTTCTTATATAGGGAATAAATGGAAAAACCTGGGCTAAGCAAAACCAGAACGTGTTATGTTTAATGATGAGCAGCGACGTTAACAGACATCACCTTTATAATGATCTGTGTTACGAATTTCGCAACGTACCCAGACACCAAGTTTGACCGAAAAAAAAACAAGAATTATCGGTGAAAGTTGGCTTAAATCGATTAAATAATTTGATCGTGTAAGTTTTCAGAATTTATGTAACGACAAGCGTCGGTTGTGGGTTAAGTGGTATTTTATATAGTACATTATCGCAGTTAGCTCTCGTTTAAAAAAAAAACTGTAAATGTGTTGCCACCGTTACTACTTCATATCGCTAAAATGACAGTAGGTACTTTAATGGTCTTTTATAATGAAGCTCCTCGCATAGTAAGAACAAGAACCAGATAATGAACGCAAGTCAAAAATAGTTTCAGCAATTTGAGTGGTTTTTACATATTTGTGTGATCTCGCTACCTAAGACACGTCTTCTGGTAAACCCCGATAAGGGGGTTACAGTTGTTAATAACCAAGCATTTTGTTTCTGTTTCATTCATCAATTTCCATCTTAAAAAACGATAGCGACAATGACGACAATGTTGACATTGGCGTTATAACGGGTTGGCTTAAAGAAATGAGAATAACAATTTTGTTTTTTTTTTTCATTAAATCATTTATTAGTGTTATATAGCTTTTTATTATTCAAAAATTTACTGAAACCAGTACGACCATCAATAATTACCTAATCCTTTTTTGCCTTTATAACAATATTGACATATATGCCATTTATTACAATTGTCAAAATCTTCTTTGTATAGCCAGCCCATTAATAACAATGATCGCTAGCGACGCCGGACCGGAACTCAAACTCGCACGAATCCAGTTTTCTTATGTAAGCGCATGACGTGGTATTATTAGATCAATATTGGTTTTGTGAGTGAAACTTGTTGAACGTCTGACTATAATTTTGCAGACGAGTTATCTTAAATAGACAATAATTAACTGGTAAGATTATTTTGCCAAAGTTTAGGACATGTTTAATTAGGAAAACTTATTAATTAAGACAAACATTAAAACTTGTTTGGTGTTAGTCCATATATTATTATGAGTATTTTCCGAGTGTCTTTTTCTGGACGTAATTTTATTCTTCAATGATCGGGTGATAATAATAATGGTCTTGTTTACTGCACGATGCTATATTAAGACCACTTTCCTTTGAAGGGTTCCGTACCAAAATGGTAAAAAAGGAACCTTTATAATGAGACTTCGTTGTCTGTCTGTCTGTCTGTCTGTCTGTATGTCACAGCAGTTTTTCTCATTATAAACATAATTTTTATTTTTCCTATTATTAGAAGTTTTCGAGTTGGCTACCTCTACAAGAAGACATTCCCTGAAATCCTCCGGATTGGTCCCTGTAATAGGTATTTCCTAACTGCTACACGTAGATGCATTGTTAACACATGATTAGGTATATCGACTCTATCGCAATACTTACTATGACGCAACGCGCTGAGAAGTGAAAGTGAAGTCCCAGTTACAACACTGCAGCTCGCCACTGCGCCGGGTCCGGGTGACCCTTGAATCTATCGATCGGCGGTCGATCTAATGATTGAAGCTAAGGGGCGCGGTGTGAGTAATTGAAATGTCGAGTCGTTGTAAAGATGTGCGTGATGAATGTGTTTCTTTTTTGTTATAAATTGGTAAGACTTTATTTCTGGGTATTGTTGGACAAAGCTGCTTTTATGTACCTACACACCTTGATTTGAAAAAAATATGCTCTTCTAAGACTCCTGACGTAAAAGGCAAAATTGTATCATATTTATACCTAAAAGAAGATTCCGACGAATTAGAAACCTCTTCCAGGCTCCTTCTTTGAAGTCGGTCAATAAACCATAAACGAAGCGCCCATAAACGAATGCCATCTCGGTTTAAATTATTGTGTGTATTAGTCATCAAAATAGAGATACGGTAATCCGTAGAGGCGGAGGCGTTTTATCACTTACCGCCCGTTTCACAATCGTCAAGTAAAGCATATCTGTCAAATAAATTAAACCCTTTCCCTTTCTTACACTTGAAAATAGAAAGGAGAGGGCTATCTTTATTTGTCAGTTGAATTTACTTGTCGATTGTGAAACAGGCCCATAGAATCGTAGATGTTCAAAGCTCCGTAACTCTGCCACTCACCAAGTGTCGCCGGTTAGTCAACATATGCAATTTATGACTATGCCAAAGTTCAAACCAGTAGTTTATGACTATGCCAAAGTTCAAACCAGTAATTTATGACTATGCCAAAGTTCAAACCAGTAATTTATGACTATGCCAAAGTTCAAACCAGGAATTTATGACTATGCCAAAGTTCAAACCACTAATTTATGACTATGCCAAAGTTCAAACCAGTAATTTAGATAATTTACTGAATGACTCACCGGCTGGGGATAAATTGTTCAAAATCAAATTGTCTACATTAAGTAAATGAGCAATTCGTTTATATTAATTGAGTGAATAATTTATAAATCTTATTAAGGTAAACGCCAGACTAAACGTGTAGTCACCCAGGTCACTGTTCAAGCGGTAACCACTGGAAGCTGCGTCCTGCGCGTGCGCGGTGCACCCAGAGCGTCGTTGGTTACTTTCATCACGATGTGTGTTAACAGCTGTCACAACTTTCGACAATGTAATTCTGACGTGAATTCATAAGATTCACATTAGTTTTATTATGATGAGAAATAAGTTTCAGTCTATTAAAGGGTTAATTTACGCATTACTCGTATTTAATAGATTTTCAAGCCGAGTAACGACCAGATTTCGTTTATGATTATTGCTCCACAGCATGAACAAACATTTAATAAGTAGCTGTGGTTATATTATTCTTGCAAACCCTATAAGTTTTTGAACAAATTGGCGATTACAAAAGGCAATATTTGCGTAAACTTTAATACCCAGTGTCTACACGGTTGCAACATGATTTGAAAGATCTGTATCCGACTGGCGAATGTCAGTATCGAGCAAGAAAACCTTAACTTCACAACTTGCAGCAATCGGCAAATAAATAACAAATGGTTCATGTTTAGTTAGGTTTTGGTTCTTTATACTTTTGAAAGTTACAAATAAACTTGAGAGTGAAAATGGTGTAGGAGTAAGGTCCAAAAAGTCTGACACGCTAACTCCCGCAATTAAATTTTCTATGAAGTTTTCCGTTGTGCGACGAAAGTTGGATATGCAATTGTAAGGAAACTGTTTGTCGCACAACGGAGCTTTTTCGCCTTTGTTGTTTGTATGGTTAACTACGCCTAACTATAAATAATATAACTATAGTTAACTTAGCAAATTTGCTAATTTGGTCCAACTTTTTAGTCCTCACCCGTAAATGAGTCGTTATCAAAAAAAATGTACATAGATAAGGCCTGTAATTAAAATGAAACTTAATTGGTTCCTTTTTGTAACGAAAGTTACCCATATAGTTTGTATGACTAACTTTCGTGACACACGGGACGCGATCGTGACTTTGTTTTCATTAAGCCTTGAAAACGACCCAAATGTCTAAATGACATCTAAACGCGTTGCTGTCTTTGTATAGTAAAAATTGTATAGCGCTAGAAACAGTTAATTAATTAGATGGTCTTGCAAAGTATGTTATACTTTTCTAGCCAAAATCACATTATTATTAGAATGTGTATCGTTGGCCAGTACCTTTAACCTGAGGTATCCTCGTTTGAAACAAAAATGTATGTAAGACAAACGCTATCTATCATCTGTATATATACAGATGATAGATCTCTTTATATAAAGAGACTTGTATTATTATAAAACTAGTTTTTTTTTTTCAAAGTTTTAAAACGTGGTGTAGGGATTAGAGTTAAATCAAATGGCGGTGACTCATTGAGCGGTTCACCGAGCGCCATGACGCGGCCTGCACGGCGCCGGCGCTGTGCCGCCGTGGCGGCTGCTGCTTTGTGGCTGCTATACAAATGCGAGTAATGTAATATTTGTATTCGTAAGTGGTGTCTTTGCTTATATTCCATTTACTAAACCTTTGGTTTTAATACTATTTTATCCGGAAATAAATTTAATGTAAGCCATATTCGAGAAAGTATTTTTAAAACAATGACGCGAATCGAAATGAATAAATATTTGGGTTAAAACGTAACCCTACAATCCTATGATAAATATAAATATAGAAAAACATCTGTGTCCTGATCTTTTTGATTTTTCCTTTTGTAAAGAAACAGAAGTTTTAAAGTTAACATGAGTTCGTGTAACCGGATGAAGCGACATTATGTAATAATATATTTCTTTGCTCATTCGGGTCATATTATGTAACGTCTTTGTAATATTATCGAACGTCAACTTTAAAGGTCACAAAACTGATTCAGAAATTTATCAAGAAGACGGAGCATTTTTCTGAACGGACGGAGAATACTGTAACAAAATATTATTAGTTAACTAATAGCTTTTGCCCGCGACTCCGTCCGCGTTGTAGTCGTTTATCGCGTTTCCCGCGAGAACTATCACATTTCCCGGGATGAAAGTAGCCTGTGTTATATATAGTGTCCCAAAATTTACGCAAGGCTTGTATGAAATAGAAAAAACTTTTTTTTTTTGTGTTTATTGTATATTTTTTATTTACCAGAACTTATCCGTACAAAAGTAGGCCAATTCAAATCTTGCGTAAATTTTGGGACACCGTTTATAAGCTATCTCCATTCCAAATTTCATCCAAATTCGTCCATCCGTTGCAACGGGAAGGAGTAACAAACTAACACACAAACTTTCACATTTATAATATAATTTTTGCCCTCGACTTTGTCCGAGTAGATGTCGTTTATCGCTGCTCCCTCGGGGAACTGTCCATTTTTTCGGGATAAAAAGTAGCCTATGTGCTATTGCAGACAATAATCTATCTCTGTGCCAAATTTCATTCAGAACCATTTTGCCGTTCTGGCGTGATTGACAAACAAACATCCATCCATTCATCCATCCAAACTTTCGCATTTATAATAGTAGTAAGATATTACTGAAACTTTTTAATAACGGGAAACGTAAGGTTAAACGTTAAACCTAAGTTTCAAAAACAGTTTTTAAGCTCATGAAAATTTGTAATTACTGAGCTTACATTAACATTGGCACATGTAATTTAAAACTCCGACCTAAAGCAATCAAATCAAAACTTTACAAAGGTAATTGACGAGATATCTCGCCTCAGTTCGGTGTTCTTTATAACTCCTGGGCTTATACAGGGTGTCCCGCGATAAAGTGCACAAACGAATAAGGGTGAAAGTACATGTGATTTTAACACGGAAAAAATAAAATAAAATAAATAAGCTTTGTATGGGGTTTACAATAATAATTATTGTAAACTCTAAGCAAAATTACAAAAAAAAATGTTTTGTTTAAATATTTTTTTCCGTCATAAAATCACATGTAGTTTCACCCTTATTCGTTTGTACACTTTATCGCGGGACACCCTGTATATTAAAGTATTCCTACGGCGAAAGACACGCGCGCGTTGAAGTCTTTTACACTGCACGAGATAAAGCGTATAACAGACAAAAACAGTTGAACATAAATTCGCCAAAGTCGTAAAATCTATTAGGATTTGTGACACAGAAAGCTATAAGCTTTGAAGTATCGCTGTGCAATTAATAGTTAATAAAACTTACTGGCTAAAGCAGCGACCGCTGCCAATACGATGAACACTTTCATGGTGGCGTTTTAAATAAAATAAAAAGAAGTATTAAAGTTTGACTAGATTGCTGTCCGACGAGTCTGCCGGCACTGGCGCAACTGACGGACGGTCGCGGTGCGCGCGCTTTTTCTTCCTTCGCCAGAAACCGGTATGCTTTTCACACGCAACAGATGCACTTATAAACTCCCTTATCCGTAAGAGTTAAAGTCTATTTCTGATAAATATGACTTTATTATGGTGTCGAATACAATATTCGCTTAAACAATTTTAGGTATTTGCGGTTCTAATCAGCTGATGAGGTTGTTAAATGAGTATTTGCGTCACGCTAATGTAATTGATGTAATATAAAGTTTTGCGGTCAGGGCAGGTATTCGCGTTTTTTATGAGATGTCATTTGAGGAGTCATTTGCAAATTTATTACTGCGGTCGCAGGTATTTTTTAATTAAATTAGTTCAGATGTGAACATAAATATTTTTATCTACATACATATCATAAGTCCTCTATAAAGCGTTCAGAATCCGTTGGCAATGACCAGCATTACAACAATCAATTTTATTATGATAATTTTCTTATCTGTAGCAGTAACATAATGTTCTTATAACGATATAAAAGATAAAGTTATGAGTTTCAAATTTCGAACATCTTTGTAAAACTAAATTTTATTACAATTTTATTTGACCTCAATTCTAATATCATTCGAGATGACATTTAATTCGAAATGAAATGTCAATTGCATACAATTTTGACAAATCTCGTATGGTCCTTGATAATTTGATATCGAACGATATGATAGTAGAGGCCGACTCTAGATTGTCTCTGAATTAAAAAAAAACTACGGTTGCCGCCATTTTTGACGTTCTAATAAATTGATCAAGCCGGCTATGCCGGTCGTAACATGCGGTTCCTGAACACATCATAGAGAGCTTATAATATGTACATATGTAGATAAAATAGTGTATGTAACTGTACATATTAAGGCATTATGCACCAGTCACATAAACTACAATATTTTTTTTGGTATTAAAGCATATGCAGAGCTTTCTAGGAGTGTTGTTTAAACTGGTCAAAATGAACTGACCATCAAGCTAAGGTACAAATCGCACACCGAGGTTTTCAACTTAATTATAATTGAAAAGAAGCGATCACTCATCTATTTAAGTGTTTTACGGAGATTATTTTACAAACTTTTAAACTTTACAACACAAAAAAGGAAGCAGAATCAAAAAACTCACCGATCAGCACAGACGGCTTAGCCATATCAACGGCTTCATCGAGCGCCGAGCGCGGCCGCGCGGCTGAGGCCGCCCTGATAGCCCTGTTACACCACCCTTTCGCTAACTCTAACGAGAGGGACGCTGCAACGTACGCTGCTAGATACGTACAGAGATATCTCCATCTCATTCCAACGTATTGCGGCGTCCCTCCCGTTAGGGTTAGGGAAAGGGTGGTGTGATCGCTGCTTAACTCTGCATACCGTAAAACGGGGTAAATTGGCCCAATCTTCACTTTCAACTGGAATTTTAACCGTCTTCCGTAATTCATAGGGTATTTTAAGTTACTACATAAAAATGTGTGGTAAGCTCTTTTAGTTGCTTAGTAGCCTTAGATTCCCAAATTATTGCCATATTTTGAAATATTCTACAAAAACTCTATTGGATTCCAATTAACCCCCGACGGGGTTAATAGGTACGAGAGTGGGGTTAATTGGAATTTTGCCTAGGGCTGTCTGTCACTCAATCTATCCAAAGCTAAGTACCTACCTAGGTATACCTACTAAACAAGTCTCAAAAAATCATTAAAATAGTTACTAAATCAAAAAATCTTTCGTGAGATCTTATTTTTATTGAATTTATTAAGTAACTTTAACTTATACCAGGGCTCAGAACCGGTTTCTAAATAGCGGTAAATAGCGTTCTAAAAACCGGTTTAATTTCGTTCATCCGTTTACCGGTTAATGAAAGGAACGGTTTAAAAAGAACGAAATTATTTAGGTAACCGGATAATAGGAAGAACGAAATTGAAGAACTCCGATAAACCTGTATTAACCGGTTAAACTCAGACTACGACCTTGATGTCGCCGCTCGCCGTACTGCGCAGTTACCGTGTCTCAGGGGTCGGAAACCAGTTTGAAATTGAAACCGGTTTCGGCCATTGAACCCAATCCTGAATGGATAGCTGTTTGGGTTAAGGTTACCGGTGTATAAACCGGTTAATTGAAAAACCGGTTTTTCACAAATTTAGTTCTGAAGAACGAAATTAACCGGTTAATTTGTACTTGACACTGCAATATATACAGATATAGCACCGAATGCTATTTCTTTTACAAGTTTTACTCGTCTACATAATTATATCTATCTATCTATCTATATTCTATACATATAATAAAGCTGTAAATATGTTTATTTGAACGCGCATCACGTGAAAACTGCTCAACAGATTTAGATGAAATTTGGTATGGAGATAGCTTGAGTCCCGGGAAAAGATATAGGCTGAATATAATTGTACCCAGAGCGAAGCGAGGGCGGGTCGCTACAATACAATATAAACACCTCCTAACCAATTTTGTTGAGCGTTAGGTTGTCCTCGTAATTTTAGTATAATTGATAAAAAAATGTTTTTAGTTAGCTATCTAGTTAGTTCAAAATCAATATCCTGAGGATCTGTGTAGACTCCGACAATGAATCCGGTTACACACACTACAAAATCGATATCTGGGGATTTGTGTGGTCTCCTACAACGAATCCGTTGACAGAATGAGAAAAAGAAGCCGCCATCTAGAACTTATTCGACCGATTGCTTCCAAAATCGATATCTGGGGATTTGATTGGTCTCCGACAACGAATCCGTTGACGGAATGAGAAAAAGTATCCGCCATCTTGAACTTTTTAGTTTTTCGTTTGATTGCTTCCAAAATCGATATCTGGGGATTTGTGTGGTCTCCGACAACGAATCCGTTGACAGAATGAGGAAAAGAAGCCGCCATCTTGAACTTTTTAGTTATTCGTTTGATTGCTTCCAAAATCGATATCTGGGGATTTGTGTGGACTCCGACAATGAATCCGTTGACAGAATGAGAAAAAGTATCCGCCATCTTTAACTTTTTAGTTATTTGACCGATTGCTTCCAAAATCGATATCTGGGGATTTGATTGGTCTCCGACAACAAATCCGTTGACGGAATGAGAAAAAGTAGCCGCCATCTTGAACTTTTTAGTTATTTAACCGATTGCTTCCAAAATTAATTTCCTGGGGATCTGTGTGGACTCCGAAAATGAATCCGGTTACACACACTACAAAATCGATATCTGGGGATTTGTGTGGTCTCCTACAACGAATCCGTTGACAGAATGAGAAAAAGTAGCCGCCATCTTTAACTTTTTAGTAATTCGTTCGATTGCTTCCAAAATCGATATCTGGGGATTTGATTGGTCTCCGACAACGAATCTGTTGACGGAATGAGAAAAAGTATCCGCCATCTTGAACTTTTTAGTAATTCGTTCGATTGCTTCCAAAATCGATATCTGGGGATTTGTGTGGTCTCCGACAATGAATCCGTGTACAGAATGAGAAAAAGAAGCCGCCATCTTGAACTTTTTAGTAATTCGTTCGATTGCTTCCAAAATCGATATCTGGGGATTTGATTGGTCTCCGACAACGAATCCGTTGACGGAATGAGAAAAAGTATCCGCCATCTTGAACTTTTTAGTAATTCGTTCGATTGCTTCCAAAATCGATATCTGGGGATTTGATTGGTCTCCGACAACGAATCCGTTGACGGAATGAGAAAAAGTATCCGCCATCTTGATCTTTTTAGTTCTTCAACCGATTGCTTCCAAAATCGATATCTGGGGATTTGTGTGGTCTCAGACAACAAATCTGTTGACAGAATGAGAAAAAGTAGCCGCCATCTTGAACTTTTTAGTAATTCGTTCGATTGCTTCCAAAATCGATATCTGGGGATTTGATTAGTCTCCGACAACGAATCCGTTGACGGAATGAGACAAAGTATCCGCCACCTTGAACTTTTTAGTTCTTCAACCGATTGCTTCCAAAATCGATATCTGGGGATTTGTGTGGACTCCGACAATGAATCCGTTGACAGAATGATAAAAGTGGCCGCCATCTTTAACTTTTTAGTTATTCGTTCGATTGCTTCCAAAATCGATATCTGGGGATTTGTGTGGTCTCCGACAATGAATCCGTGTACAGATTGGAAAAAAGTAGCCGCCATCTTGAACTTTTTAGTTAGATATCGATTTTGAAAGCAATTGGTCTAATAACTAAAAAGTTCAAGATGGCGGCTACTTTTTCTCATTCTGTCAACGGGTTCGTTGTCGGAGACCACACAAATCCCTAGTTATCGATTTTGGAAGAAATCTGTCGAATAACTAAAAAGTTCAAGATGGCGGATACTTTTTCTCATTTTGTCAACGGATTCGTTGTCGAAGACCACACAAATCCCTAGATATCGATTTTGGAAGCAATCGAACGAACAACTAAAAAGTTCAAGATGGCGGCTACTTTTTCTCATTCTGTCAATGCATTCGTTCTCGGAGACCACACAAATCCCCAGATATCGATTTTGGAAGCAATCGGTTGAAGAACTAAAAAGTTCAAGATGGCGGATACTTTTTCTCATTCTGTCAACGGATTCCTTGTCGGAGACCACACAAATCCCCAGATATCGATTTTGGAAGCAATCGGTCGAATAACTAAAAAGTTCAACATGGCGGCCACTTTTTCTCATTCTGTCAACGGATTCGTTGTCGGAGGCCACACAAATCCCCAGATATCGATTTTGGAAGCAATCAGTCGAATAACTAAAAAGTTTAAGATGGCGGATACTTTTTCTCATTCCGTCAAAGGATTCGTTGTCGGAGACCAAACAAATCCCCAGATATCGATTTTGGAAGTAATCGAACGAATAACTGAAAAGTTCAAGATGGCGGATACTTTTTCTCATTCCGTCAAAGGATTCGTTGTTGGAGACCAAACAAATCCCCAGATATCGATTTTGGTAGTAATCGGTCGAATAACTAAAAAGTTTAAGATGGCGGATACTTTTTCTCATTCTGTCAACGAATTCATTGTCGGAGTCCACACAAATCCCCAGATATCGATTTTGGAAGCAATCAAACGAATAACTAAAAAGTTCAAGATGGCGGCGTCTTTTCCTCATTCTGTCAACGGATTCGTTGTAGGAGACCACACAAATCCCCAGATATCGATTTTGTAGTGTGTGTTACCGGATTCATTGTCGGAGTCCACACAGATCCCCAGGATATTGATTTTGAACTAACTAGATAGCTAACTAAAAAACATTTTTTTATCAATTTTACTAAAACTACGAGGACAACCTAACGCTCAAAAAAATTGCTTAGGAGGTGTTCATATTGTATTCTAGCGACCCGCCCTCGCTTCGCTCTGGGTACTATTATATACCGCCTATATCTTTTCCCGGGACTCAAGCTATCTCCATACCAAATTTCATCTAAATCTGTTGAGCAGTTTTCACGTGATGCGCGTTCAAATAAACATATTTACAGCTTTATCATATGTATAGAATATAGATCGATAGATATAATTATGTAGACGAGTAAAACTTGTAAAATAAATAGCATTCGGTGCTATATCTGTATATATTGCAGTGTCAAGTCCAAAATAACCGGTTAATTTCGTTCTTCAGAACGAAATTTGTGAAAAACTGGTTTTTCAATTAACCGGTTTATATACCGGTAACCTTAACCCAAACCGCTATCCATTCAGGTTTGGGGTCAAAGGCCGAAACCGGTTTCAATTTCAAACCGATTTCCGACCCCTGGGTGTCACTACTTCACAACCGCATAAAAAAAATGTTTATTTTTAAATTGGTATTGTCAAAAATTGTTACAAGTAGGATGTTCATACTCGGCTAAAATATTCTTTATTACAAGAGGTACTCACAAAAAAATCCCCGAGCCCATATTTTGATGTAAGGGCCGATTTTAATTTTTGACAACCCTATTTGGCCATGCCAATTCACCCCATAGTCAAACCTATTAACCCCCGCGTCGTACCAATTATACCTGTTGGCGTGCCAATTTCCCCCTTCGCCGTTCCTATTATCCCCAAAATGACCTAAAAACAAGTGGTTATCTAAAACTAAGATTTCCAATGAAATATTGCAATTATTTACTTACTTTTTTATTTCTTTAAACCATAATCCACTACTATGATCGATATTACACCAATTTTAACAGTTTTTCACAATATGACTCATCTAAAACTTGAAATTTAATGGTACATAAAACGCGTGTTCACGACGACCTCACTTTCAACGTGTTTTTTTTACTGAAACGTCATTGACTGATTTTAATGCTGTGTAGCCAGTAGCAAAACATACCTCGCTTATTCAGAAATCAACAACAGTTTGATCTCCGGTCTGTTAGTAATGGGACTAACAGACCGGTTTAGAAAAGCAGATATTCATTCCTATTTACCCCGCCGTTCCAATTTACCCCGTTTTACGGTAATCAAGACAAATTTTCTGGGAAACGTCTGAGTATGGAGCTGAAATATTAATAGCCGTGTTACAAAAACGTTTGCCCACATTCAAATCAACAAGAAATAAAAAAAATATTTATTGAATATTTGTTGAAAATCTCGGTAGCTACGAGTATATAAACTCTAATCAGGACAATTTGTCCAAACAACATTTTAGTATTATAAGTTATTCCTGTATAAGTCGCCATTACTTAAAACACGAAACTGTCCCCAAGAACCACAAGTACCTATTTGTTAACTTTCCATTGCACGTTGAAAGTCCAATCAAGGATTAAAATACTCTTTGAGACCAACTAAGGTCATATCATCCGCAAATCAAAGAAAACTTTTTCCATACGTTTATTAGGGTTATTACTAAGTGAAACCTTCGCATGTTGTTTTTTAGGGTTCCGTACCAAAATGGTAAAAAAGAAACCCTCATGGTGAGACTTCGCTTTCTGTCTGTCTGTATGTATGTCACAGGAGTTTTTTCCAGCAACTAGGCACACAAGCTATCAACTTTAAAATTTTAAATTTGGCATAGTTTTATAACATGCTTAAAAATATGTAGTTAATCAATTTTACAAATAATTGAAAAGGGGTCAAGAAATGGAGGGTTGAAAAATGAAAGTTATTTGATTAAAGTAAATGGGATGTCATATGAAAATGCTCAATCTGCACATTTCAAAACTATTTTTTTATAATTTTCCATGACGTACTTTTTTATTTATAACCAAAAATGTTCAAAAATGACCGTTTGTTATGCCTGTCAGTCCTTAATGCTTAAATAAAACTACAAACAGAACACTAGAAATATTTAAATAATGAAGTTTACATGCCTTGAGAACAACATTGCTTTAACGAACCTGTAGTGTAATAAAAAAAAATCATACATACCTACGTATGCCTGAATTTCATAGGCCTATTTCTGCAAAGTACACCGCAGGGAAGTACCTATAGAAACAACAATAGACAGCAATATTATTCTGAAAATGATCCTGAACCTATCAGTGCCCAATGAGTACTGCAACAAACGCCATAGCGTCCGCCTGCTGCGGGTGGCCGACGCGCGCACGCGCCCTCGCTGGCACGCGCCCGCGCCGCGCGCCGCCGCGCTGATCAACCCCCTGCTCGCGGCAGCACCACAATGTGATCTATTTGCTACTAAAATAGAGCGACTGATGACTGAGTGGAAGAGCGTGTTGGAGCGAGACCAATATAGGCACCTTTTAGATGTAAGTTAGTTTTAGTCCTTAGTTTTATAATGAATCGGTGTATCGCTTTGGTTCCTACTGTAATGCTACACAATGTATACGATTCTAATATATAAATTAAATAAATAAATAAATAAACAACTATGGGAACAACCTATAGAAAACAAGACCGATTGCAAAATAGTCAAAGATTCGTATAGTAATTTATTTCTTTGTATTAAAATTCATCGGTACTTATATTATATTTTTATTTAAATTATGACTAACTGTTGTGTTTCTTGCGGCGCTTCTTCTCAGCAGTGGTCTCCTCTTGGGAAGCGCTGGTAGATTTTGACGTGTAAAAGTGCCCGTGCGGCCTACTTACTGAATAAATATCTTTTATCTTTTATCTTATCTTTTACTAATTTCCACGTTTCTAACTTGACCTAACTCCTATACAAAATTCAACCCCCCATTTCATCTCTTTAGGGGTAGTTTAACCAACATCACCGAAAGTAGTGTTTTTTATTTGATAATAGTACTTTCTATAGCAATTTCCACGTTTCTAACTTGAAAAACGACCAAACTCCCGTACAAACTTTAACCCCCCCCTTTCCAACCCTTAGGGGTAGTTTATCCAAAATCGCCGAAAGTCGTTTTTTTGATTTGTTATTTTAAATATCTGTAGCAAGTTTCAAAGGTCAAACTTCATTGGTTTTTATTTTATAGTTGTATGAATTCCAGTAATTTTAAACATAAAACCCTTTTTTTTGCGTTTTTGGATGAGACTAAAAACGCTGAAACAGGTGTTTCTTTATTTTTATTAATAAGTATCTGTTCTGAGTTTCATGATCCTGTAACAATCTAAATTTGTTTTTTCATACAAACTTTACCCCCTCTTTTTACCCCTTTCTTCTAACATTTTCCAAAAATTTTATAGTGTAATGTTTAAATGAATGGATGTTATATTTAAATAAATTTTAAGTTATGTTTAAAAGATTTTAAGTTAAATTGATATGTATGGTTTTTAAGTAGTTATCTAATTTAATGTCTTTAAGAGGGTAATCCAAGGGTTATATAGAAATTAAACCAATTGTGTAGTATTTCAGGCTGGTTTATTTGGCCCCGCCCTTCAAAACTAGGGTTTAATAGTTAAATTATTAATAGAAGGTTGTTTTGGACAGTGGTGAAAATGTTGGTCGATTAAACGATTCCCTACTACAGTTTCAATAGTAAAATAAGTTAGAATTGGAGTGGACTCAGCTGTGACAAGCAGTGCGGGTTCGCCTCGGTGAGCCGAGCGGGGTGGACAGAAGCAAATTCTGTCTTTTAAGCTCAACTGGTGCAGTAAGATGGGAAGTAAGAAGCTAGCCCGTGCTATGTACCCGTAGAAGTTACCCGTAGTAAGTTACCCGTAGTAAGTTACCCGTAGTAAGTTACCCGTAGTAAGTTCCTCCTTTTGGAGGAAAATAACCCTGCCTATAGGTGTCTATTGGATAATGTCGACTCCGGAGCAGGTGCACAGCCCATGCAAAATGGTATTCTCAAAGCAAGACGCAATGACCTAGAGTGAGGTTTCTTTAGAAAATCTCTTTGCCGACGTGACACAAGAAAAGGCCACGTCCTGGGTATTTGGCAAACACGTAATAAAACAGGGGTAAACTGGTATTACAATAATATATGAAAATTACGCGTATCGAACGCAGATCGAGAGTAAAAGACTCGAATATTCTACGATCATTCTGGAGTTGACAAAAGACGGAGTGTTCCTGCATTCGCGCGGCCTCCATCACTATGGTCAAAATATAGACATCTTGATGATAATTGATTCGATAAAATATGCAAATAAATTCATGGAAATCCTGTATAATATTAGGATTGAAGAAGCAAGCAACGAAATTAATCCTGAGTCATAACTCACGACACGATTTAGTGGTAAAAACCTGAAATAAAATATGAAAACAAAAGACGTTGTCACAAACTGTCAGTTAAATAACTTTGGTTAACCAGCGATAGTTCAGAAAATTGGATCCTAAACTACTAAATATAAAATACGAGTTTTCTTATAATGGAATTCCAGGTAAATTGACGGAACCCTTCAAACATTTAATGGACTCATACAGTGATTTTCAAACTTCTGTTTACATTCCAAATGCACCATTTGGTAAAGTGAAATTAATAACTAGACATGACCATCTCCTTAATAATAAGTACCTATTTCACAACACGCTACTTTTGCCCATCATTTGTAAGGGGTTGTTTATTTATTACGTTAGACGATTTGGGGGGAAGGGGTCTGAACAAGTCTTCTTTTTTCTTACATGGGGGTAGGATTTTCTTACGTACGAGTAAGATCACAAAAGCAAGCAAAAATTAAAGCGTTTTTATATTTTTGCTAGGTACCTTTTCTTTGCAATTTTGGTAGATACTGATCTTACGTAAGATAAAAAGGAGGGAGGGGGTTCATCTAATTCTTATTTTTTCTTACGTAGGTGGAGGGGGGGTCAGAAATTGGTTAAAATTGTCTTACGTAATAAATGAACAGCCCCTAATGACTGTGGTGAAATGGAAGTTTCGCCAAGTACCAGGATAGTTCTTCAACTATTAATGTTCCTGCATATTGGATAGCCCCATTTTGTCAAGAGCGATGAATAATTGGCAATAAGCGTTAACGGCATGAATGTAGTGTATATGTGCTGCATATCATAATCACATAATAATTAAACAAACACTAAAAAGCTAACAAATGTTAGGAAACATTACTATTATTTTGGAAAGTCTGTCCCTTTATGATACGTACTTAATGAAAATTTTATTTGTACCTACCTACTTTTAACAAAATTACTGAGTCTCCGCAGACGAAGTCGCGGGCGGACAGCTAGTATTTAATATTTATAGTTCACCGACTATTTTTTGAAAGCAATGTTTTTAACAACTTTGGCTAGCCAAGGTACGTGTAGAGGACAAGTTTAACTCGAAGTCTAATTCTCTGCATCTGTTCTAAAGGATGAACAGCTGAGGAGGATATAATGATCGTACCTCAAGAAAACATTTTATGTTTTTTTTTTAACTTATTTATTCAGTTTAGATCTTTATATATACTTAAAGCCTGTTGAAAACGTAACGTACATTTAATTTTAGAAGGACTTGAAAAAAAGTAAGCGTTCAAGCAACGTTGAAAAATATTGTTTAATTAAGATCTTAATCTACTACCTACTTACTAACATCATGTTCATCGTGATGCTTGCGTAGTAGTAGATGATCAACCAAACTTGTAAGAGAAATACGAAACTTATAGTTATTTATATAAGCCTTGGGAACATACCATTTATGAACTTGACCGTGTCGAACCTTTTCTTAGTTTGGCGTCTGGTTAACTTCTCGTCTCGAACGCTCAGAACGATTTGAAAGGATTGTTAGCGGCCGGTGGTTGACCTTCAGGCTTTCTTTCCTGCATCACATAACTCAACCTGATCCCATGTTCTGTTTGTTCTGGTTTTTTTAATAACCTTGTCTTTTGGGGTCTGTAGAAGTCTGTAAAAAAATATTATATCGTGTTTTTTTTGGGTTTTATTGATTGTATCTTTAAATGCACACTGCTAGTGCATCACAAATACGTAAACAAAATATGTGTCCCAAGAAACACACCGCCAAATTTCGTGGTGTCAAATAGACAATAGATTATACAACAAGAGCATAAAACGAGCCATTTAAAAAAATGGGTTTTATACTCGAGTTTTACACTCTGCTTTTCACTTCGATTGCAAGGATTAAAACAAGGATTAAGCATATACAAGCTAGTTTCTAGCTTTGTTTGACGATGAATTAGCTTCCCGCCACACAAATTTTCTTAATTTTTTTTTTAATTTTAAACTATGTGACGTTCGACTATGGTCTGAGCCGTAATGCCAAGTTATCTATACATATAATAAAATCGTTAAGACCAAAAAGTCTGTACTTTGAAGATTAAAAAAAACCGATCAGGGCGACTTTAAATAAGTAACTGAACATATTAAAACCATTTAAAAAAAAATGTTTGTTTGTTTGTTTGACTGAGCATCACGTAAAAACTACTGAATGGATATTGATGAAATTTTCATAAATATTATAACAGAAGAGTGGCGTAAATAAAACGCAAGAGATGCAGATAATCAATTTATATTATATTTGGACAGCATAACAATTCCAATGTTGTCTCTATGAAAAATCGACACTAATGAGCAAGGCATGGGCTTATATAGGCTCGTCATCCCTCCCCTGGCTTGCGGCCGTGGCGCGGTGGGAGCTGGCTGGCGGGCATGATGACGTGGCAGGGCTGGCTGTAGCAGGGCTGGCTGTGCATGGTCGCCACATCGATTGGCGGCAAGCGTTGCGTTACAATATATTTAAATAAAATCAGAATAACATTTAGTCTATAGAAATTTTGGAAAATGTTACAAGAAAAGGGTAAAAAGAGGGGGTAAAGTTTGTATGAAAAAACAAATATAGATTGGTCTAGGATCATGAAACTCAGAATAAATACTTATTAATAAAAATAAAGAAATACTTGTTTCAGCGTTTTTTTTTAATCTCATCCAAAATTGCAAAAAATAGGGTTTTATGTTTAAAATTACTGGAATTCATACAACTATAAAAAAAAGAAAACCAATGAAGTTTGACCTTTGAAACTTGCTAAATATACTTAAATAAAATTAAAATAAAAAAAGTCTTTTATTTCTTGCCAGTATTTTACAATGTCAGTGCTTGTCAGTATTTATTTGGTTTTATATTATATAATTCTAAAGTCCATTTAAATACATATGAATTTCTATTTAAACATGTCATTTAAGTAATTTGCATATCTGTTATTAAATATTGTATAATTGACTATTTTCTAATTAAAACGAAATAATGTTCATAAGATCGCGGGAAATCGCTGGATGACAGCAGCAGAGGACGATCGTTGTGGAAAACCTTGGGGAAGGCCTTTGTCCAGCAGTGGACGTCTTGCGGCTGATAATGATGATGATGATGAATGTTCATAAGCAAGAACCCCCTCTCAGGTAGGGTTTGCAATATTCGTCCAATTTTAGTATTCGAATAATACGAATACTTAGATTTCCAATATTCGAATATTTCGAATAATTCGAATACTTTTGAAAATAAAACAAAATAATGATTCTAAGTTGTGTAATTGTAAAATATGTAATGTTAAATTAAAATGTAATGACCTTACAAGCTTACAACTACAAAAAGAAAATGAATGGTATCTTCTACAAATTAAAGAATATTAATTTTGATGATAACAACTTTTGAAATAAAATAAACAATTAAATAAACCAATCACAGCACACAGTTACAATATAAATTTACTTTGTTTATTATAACTACTTTGTTACAATAAAAACAAATCAATATTAAAATTACGTCTGTTTCCATTTATTCCAAAATGTCTGTTTGTTATTTGCTTTCTTCTCTATTTTCCATACTGTGTGAATGTAATGTTTGGTGTTTTATTTAACAGTTACAATTATAAAATGTAAATCCGTAATTGGCCAGTGATGTGTAAACATAAACCTTTATTTAAATTACTGTACTTTGTGCTGTGGATTTTGTATCAATAAATAAATACATAAATAACGAGCACTCGTTCCGTATGTATATAAAGAAATGACTAACTATCAACTTTTTGGCAATCATCAAATTCAAACTGTCACTTCTATATCTGTCATTGTCAAATCAAAGTAAACAGGTAAACATACGATTCAATTCAATGACTCTTTTCTGTTTGCTTGCGTTTCATGTGATCAGTGTTTTTAGAATTTTTTTTAACGAACTCCGGACTTTCGATTATGCCGCTTGCTCTACGACCTTTGCACGATATTTGGACTTGAATAATGAATTAGGTATTGAATCGTTTGTTTACTTTGATTTGACTTGACAATGACAGATATATAGATGTGACAGTTTTTTTTTTCTTTTTCATGAAGTACGAAAGCAAAAAGGTCATTAAAGTTTACAAATGTCAACATAATAACTAAAAAAAAGTTCTTAAATATTAGAGGAAATAAAAAGAAAAGAGCCGTAGTTCCTTGATCTTTAGGATAAGGACTATCGAAAAAAAAATATAATTTACATCTCTTCCAAAAACTTTACTTAGCCAATTACGGTATTGCATTTAGTTCGTTTTAGAAAGTTTGATTTTTGCAAGGATAAAGAAAAATAGGTAATTTATTGTTTGTCTTAGATTTGAAGTTATTTTTAATATTTAAATCTATTTCCACGGAGTTGTTAATGTGAAGGATAATTAATCCTGGCATTTTGTTATAGTGTTTTGCTAAGGTAAATAATTACAGACATATTTCTGCACTATTCGAAATATTCGTTTTATTCGAATAATGAATATTGTAGAATTCGAATAATATTTATGGCGAATAATTCTAATATTCGAATATTCGAATTGCAAACCCTACTCTCAGGTAAAGGCCTCCTCCAGAGTAAGTCAGTCGGTCCTGTCTTGTGCTTTTTGCGTCCAGTTTGTACCTGCAACTTTTACTATTTCGTCTGACCAACGAGTGTACTGTCTACCTTACGTGCGTTTTCCTGATGGCCCCAGCCATGTCGTTACTTTTTTCGTCCATCTCTTGTCCTTCATTCTGGCGACATATCCTGCTCATTTCCATTTTTGTCTTTTTGCGTAACTAAGTGCGTCTATCACTTTGGTTTGTGATCTTATAATGCTGTGTCTGATTTTCTGAAGTTTTTTAATGTTCGTTGTACTTCGTTCCATGCTTCTCTGGCAAGTATTTATTTTCTTTTTGATACTGGTAGTAAACTTCCAGGTTGGCGCAGCGTATGTAAGCGATGGAAGTAAGCACGAGTCCATGATCTTCTTTTTGAATTTAACAGGTATTTTGCTTTTTGGGTAATTCTCATATCGTTTCAACCGCCCGTCAGAGCCGTGGCTACAATATTGACGATTTTCTAAGGAAAAGCTTTTGATAAGAATTGTTAGCGGCGGCTCTGAATTGCACAGAATAGCTGCAAATGACAGTCGAATCTACAGGGAAGTCCTAAGCCTTCAATAATGCGACCACGGTTGTGACGGCGGCTAAAACGCTCGTGAGAATGACCCCTTTAGTATTTCCTTTTGACTCCAAAATTTGTTCCACGTAATCTTGATTCTCCTGTCGACTTCTATTTCATTATTGTTTCTTTCGAATAAAATTTGTTTGCCAAGATATATATAATTCTGTACGTATTCCATATCAATGCCTTCGATATTCAGTGGCAAATGTGCACTATTAGTCATAATTTTTGATTTATTAAAGTTTATTTCAAGTCCTGTTTCTCTACTGGCTGTTTGCAAGGTGCGTACTAAGTATTTTAAGTCTGAAAAGCGTTCCGAAAAGAACACAATGTCGTCGGCAAACCTTAGGTGATGGAGGTAGCTACCGGCTATAGGAATTCCCAGTATGGACCAATTAAGCTTGCTAATAATCGACTCGAGTACTGCGATGAATATCTTAGGTGACATGGGATCGCCCTGTGTCACGCCGCGTTTGATTTGTATGGGCGGGCCTGTCTGTTCCATTTGTACGCGACTTGTGCTGTTCTTGTAGAGGTGTTTTAAAATGTTAATGTATTGGAGCTCTACTTGTTGTGCCCTTAGTGCCTCCCATATAGATGAGTGGGACAGGGTGTCGAAGGCCTTTTGGTAGTCTAAAAAGGCAACGTATAGCGGTCTTCGGAACTCCTGATATTTTTCTATAAGGAGCTCTACAGTGTGTACATGATCGATTGTAGAGAATCTGCTTCTGAAACCCGCCTGTTCCACTGGTTGGTATTTTTCTAAGGTCTTGCTTATCCTTTTTTCTAAAATCGAAGAGAAGAGTTTGTACATGCTTGGTAGTAAACTTATTGGGCGATAATTTGTTATGTCTTTAGGGTCTCCTTTTTTATATAGCAGAATAATATTTGATTCCGACCACTGCTTTGGTGTAATCGATGTTTCTAGTATTAAGTTAAAGAGATGAGCGAGTGGGTGGGAAAGAATAGTTGCAGCGTGTTTTAATGCCTCGTTGTTTATTTGGTCAGGGCCTGGGCTTTTCTCTAATTTTAGTTTCTTAATATGGGTGATCACCTCGATTTCGTCGATTGCCTTAACTTTGTTTGTATTGTATGGTCCGCTTTGTTCTGATTGACAGTTATTTGAAGGCTTTTCTTCTTGATATAATGTTCTGTAGAAGTTAGTTGCAGCAGTTAGGATATCGCTTCTATTGTGCGTTGTTTTTTTCGATGATTTTATACCTTCTATCCAGTTTTTGTGCGTTCTTAGTTCTTTATACGCCTTCTTTATGCTTCCCGATAAGGTAAGGTGTTTTTTGAATATTTCTAGTCTATGATTTTTATAGTCATTTTTAATATATTTACTAATTAATTTATAAAGTGCGCTCAACTCTTTCTTCATAATCAATGTTTTTGGTTTGGTGTTTTGAAGTTCGTGTCTGCGTCTAATGAGGCTTTTTGTTTCATTTGTAATAGTAGAGTTTTCGGATTGCTCCGTTTTTACTTGTTGTGCCTTTTCGAGACTTCGTATGATGGCGTTTGAAATTTTGTCATGGTAGTTTTGTACTGTTGTGCTATCGTTGTAATCGAGGAGGTCGGTTTTAAAGCATTCTAGGGACTCTTTGTAAGCATTAATCTCGTTCTCTGTTTTTAGCAGGCTTCTTGGTAATCTATTGTAGTTGTTTCTACATCTTTTGCTGTGTTACAGACTTATAGTGCCTCGTACAGGTCTGTGGTCCGATGGGTACGTGATGTTAATAGCTTCAATGTTCTGGAACCATTTTGGTTGATTAGAAAGGATGTAGTCAATTTCGTTTCTGGTTTCGCCATCAGGTGACCGCCAAGTCATTTCTTTTCTTGAAGAAGGTATTAAGAATTGATAAGTTATTTTCGTATGCAAATTGAATCAGTTTGTCCCCTCTGTCATTTCTTGTTCCGTATCCATGCTGCCTAGTTATGAGGTACTTTCAGGTTTTGGTTGGCCAATCTTTGCATTAAAGTCTCCCATAATTATTACGTGTTTGTTTTCCTACAAGTTTTGTCGCTCTGTAGAGTGAGTCATAGAAGTTTGTGATTTCTTCCTCGTCTGCTGATGTAGTTGAGCGTAGACTTGAATTATATCGATTTGTAGATTGCCAAAAATTAGCGTTAGGAGAGCTACTCGTTCGGTCAGTCCGACGAAACGATGTATATTATTTTTAAGTGACTTTTTTACGATAAAACCGACACCGTGCTGCCCAGGTGTGGTTCCTATCGTGCAGAGGATAAGTTCCTTGTGCTCTTCTAATAAACATCCAGTTCTTCTAACCTCGCAAATGCCCATAACGTCATAGCGTATATTTTTCGTTACTTCCTGTAATTCCATTATTTTTTCATGTGATGATAGTGTTCTTACGTTGTATGTAGCGATGTAGAGTTTGTTAGAGTTGTTTTGGTATTATTCCCTTGAGGGTTATGGTCGTAATCTCCCTCGGTGACCAGCCAGCGTGGGAGATTTTGTGCGGTTTTTTTGTGTTTTGATGCTTGTTTCGGTGCTTGAGAAGGGGTTGCTAGTTGCTATTCGTTTGACAAATCTTGTTGAGCGCTGGAGGATTAGTGTTAACATGGGTGAAAAAGTTTAATATGCCTGGCTTGATTACTCCTTCCGAAACACCCGGTGATAGTGGTTTAGGTTTGTCCTTGAGGTGGACAGCATTAGAGGCAGCGGAAAAGGTTTTATTTTTCTTGCTAGCCTGTTCGCTTTTTGCTATGCTGTTTGTAGGCGGGCGGTTTTGTGGAGAGAGTGACCGGTTCCTCTTGTTATTTGGTGTTCTAGTTCCGTTCTTATATACTTAAAATAACAAAAAAAAACTACTTTCGGCGATTTTGGATAAACTACCCCTAAGGGGTGGAAAGGGGGGGTTAAAGTTTGTACGGGAGTTTGGTCGTTTTTCAAGTTAGAAACGTGGAAATTGCTATAGAACGTACTATTATCAAATAAAAAACACAATTTTCGGTGATTTTGGATAAACTACCCCTAAGAAGATGAAATGGGGGGGTTAAAGTTTGTATAGGAGTTTGGTTGTTTTTCAAGTTAGAAACGCGGAAATTGGTATACTTATAGGCTACAGTTAACAAATGAAAATAACGTCCGGCGATTTTGGATAAACTACCCCTGAGGGGATGAAATGGGGGGTGGTAATTTGTATGGGAGTTTGGTCAATTTTGAAGTAAGAAACGTGGAAATTAGTACATAGGCCGCTGTTAAATAACAAAACAATACAACTTCTGGCGATTTTGGAAAACTACCCCTAAGTGGGTGAAATGGGCGGTGGAAATTTGTATGGGAGTTAAGTAAATTTTAAAGTAAGAAACGTGGAAATTGTTATATAGGCTACTAATGCTACTATTAACAAATAACTTTCAGTGATTATGGATAAATTACCTCTAAAGTAATGAAATTGGGCTAAAATTCGTATGGGAGTTTGGTCATTCTTGAAGTTAGAAACGTGGAAATTGGTATACTTTTACGTAAACAAAAAAAACAATTTTCGGCGATTTTGTATAAACTACCCCTAAGAGGATGAAATGGGGGGTTAATGTTTATAATGGAGTTTGGTCGTTTTTCAAGTTAGAAACGTGGAAATTACTATAGAGACTACTGTTATCAAATAAAAAACACTACCTTCGGTGATTTTGGATAAACTACCCCTAAGGAGATTAAATGGGAGGTTAAAGTTTGTATCGGAGTTTGGTTGTTTTTCAAGTTAGAAACGCGAAAATTAGTAAGTATACTAATAGGCGACTGTTACCAAATCAAAAAAAATCACGTTCAGTGATTTTGGATAAACTACCCCTGAGGGGATGAAATGGGGGGGTTGTAATTTGTATGGGAGTTTGGTCAATTTTGAAGTTAGAAACGTGGAAATTAGTATATAGGCTACTGTTAAATAAAAAAACAATACAACTTCTGGCGATTTTGGAAAACTACCCCTAAGTGGGTGAAATGGGGGGTTAAAATTTGTATGGGGGTTTGGTCATACTTGAAGTTAGAAACGTGGAAATTGGTATAAAAGGCACGTTAATAAATAAAACATAAAACGATTGGTGATTTCCGAAAAACTATCCTTAAGTGGGTGAAATGAGAGGTGAAAATTTTAATGGGAATGAAGTCATTCTTGGAGTAAATGAAGTTGGTGTTTAAGCTACTGCTTACAAACCAAGAGTACTTTCGGTGATTTTGGAAACACTACCCCTAAGGGGGTGAAAATGGGGGTGGTAACATACTACTGAATATAAAATACGAGTTTACTGATAATGGAATCCCAGGTAAATTGACGGAATCCTTCAAACATTTAAAGGACTGATACAGCGATGTTCAAACTTCTGTAAGAACATTAATTTTATAAAGTTGCAATAGTCATAAAAACTTCTTAGTCAATATTTTTTATCACGACATCGTGTTGTGATGTGACGGGCCACGTAACGTAAATCTTGTTCATCATGTCAATGTAGTTACTTCATAATTTGTAAATGCTAATTTTAATCCTTAATGCTTGCGCATAAGGTTAATTCCTATTTGCATTCAATTTAAGTTATGCTTTCTTTCCACGTGGTAATGGCTTGTCCAAAAATTTAAAGTCGCTCAGCGAGCTATGGAGAGGGCTATGTTGGGAGTTTCTCTGAAGGATCGGATCCGTAATGAGGTGATCCGACAGAGAACTAAGGTTATCGACGTAGCCCATCGAATTAGCAGTTTGAAGTGGCAGTGGTCCGGCCATTTGTGCCGCAGAACCGATAATCGCTGAAGTGGAGACCACAAATCGGCAAACGTAGTGTAGAACGCCCTCAGGCTAGGTGGAGCGACGATCTTCGCAAGGTGGCTGGCAGGGCTGGATGAGAGTGGCCACGAATCGTGCTCGTTGGCGTGCAATGGGAGAGGCCTATGTCTAGTAGTAGACTAATATAGGCTGATGATGATGATGATGATGATGATGATGATGATAACGGAGTTTTAGTTAGCGAAAGAATACTCTAGGTATCGCAGTGGAAAAGGTTCTAATATGTATTTGTCACTCTATTGTTAAAAAAAAAACAGAAGGTGTGAACAACGGCTGCCGCAATTACAAAAGACAATGTGAAATTCGCCAACCTTTTGTAACAACCAAGAAAGCTGGCAGCGTTAGTTTGTGGAACGAGCGAACGTACTCTAGATCGTATTTGGATGGATGTTTCGGAAACAGGGGTATTTCGATAGTAATTATACAATACTGGAATAAAAAAATACCACGCAATTTGTTTTTTATAGGTAATGCTCTTAACTAACTCTTGCCCTTGAAGGGCGAAGATTCAGTCTACGATGTAGCGAGCTTATTGTTTCATTACTTTATCGACATTCATTTTTATGCCTTACGCTACCTACACTATTGTTGCACGGCTTGCTCCAAGGCCGTGCAGGTGTGAACGAGATAGCATGATTCTGATGATTTATGACCCGACTCGCCACTTAGTTTTGCGGATACTATAGTATGATATTATGTAACACGCCTTTATATGATTTTATAGTAAGATTTTTTTTAATATCGGAATCCACTTGACAGCTAATCTTTCAAACAATGGTATTGTTTTTTCTCAAACATGCTCAGAAAGGTTGGCATTTCATTTGAAAAACGAAGACGCGAAGGGCCTCATTTTCTTCCTAGGAGTAAAATAAACGTATGAAAACCCATTTTTGTCCGCTGCGATATTTTTTTTAAAGTGCTGTCCAATACATATACAGAATAGAAAGGACCAAGAAATAAATATCATACAGCCAAGGCAACTGCTCGTTTTCGTAGCAGAGTGCGTGTGTTTTCTTCTTTTTAATTTTCTTTAAAATTGTCTATGGTTAGAAAAAAAAAAAAACAAAAACTTATTGCTATTTAAACATAGAACTTACTGTTGTTGTGTAAAAACTACAAACATCAAGTCCTCGGCACTTCACGGTATTAAACTTGAATTCTATTGCTGTCAATATTATGTCAAATTCTACAAGTGTCAAATGGTTGAATTGGATCCTTTTCCCTAAGTTACGTCCATTTGTCTACCACAAGCCCTAAAATATCAACATCTCAAATTCAACAGACAAACATAAATGTTCCTGGAAGACCCATAACAATTTCGTTTACAAATTGTCCTAATATGACTAACATCACTTTTAATATTAATTTTACTTTTTACATATATAATTGTATCATTTCCTCACATGTTTGAGAAAAGCATTATACTTATTTATATGCCTCGGCGGAAACGGGGGGATTGCCTGAGTCGTATTTTAGCAGGCCTCGCTTTTGCTCGGCCTGCTAACCACCTCGTCAGGCAGTCCCTTACTTTCCGCGCCTAAGCAATAATGTACTATTATTGTGTACTTCAAACGCAAATGATCAGTACAATATGAAACGAAATAAATAACAAAATAATTCATTTGAATAGCGCCTTTGCCGCCTAAGCTAGAAGATACAAATTATAATGACGGCACAGGAAACTATACTGTATCACACTGTAGCTGACACCAGCAGACTACCTGGGTACCGGTCTTAATTTCAAAAAGTATTGTAAAGATATTTGTATTTGTAAGCATGTGGCAGTAAAAATTACCTACTTTCCTTTTTTTGCAAGTGTTCATTTAACTTGCAATGTTCCAATGTAAATAATAATAGGTAACTTGTCCATTTCAAAATTTGCAGACCATTTTTCATCTACTTCCCTGTGTTTAATTGAACTAAAGTTTGGAACACTTATGTAAAATCGATGACAATGTAATATTATTGTGTCAATTAACAGATCTGATAATAGAACCGGAAGGTGGCAACGTGATCCTCAGCTGTACTTAACGTAGACCCACCGAGATGGGGCTCTTTAGTTTGGTCTTGATAATTTAATAATTCCATTGAAAAAAAATACAGTCGTCAATAAAAACTTGGATCATTGTATATTCATTTGCTGACGTAGTTTGTAAATTATGTATAAAAAACACAAGTGTAGAATCAAGTTCAATTATTTGTTTACTTTCTCCGTTTCTCGAGGAACAATAAACTGACAGTGACATTCGTTCTCTATGGTTATTTGCTCACTTTAAGTGCGTCACACACGGAGCTATAATTTATATTTTGGTATATTAATATATATTATAGCCAGGCATCTTACGATATATTTTCGTATAGTTTAGGTGTATTTTCCGTACTTGTCTTTCAAATCGAGATCATGATTGGTTAATTTTTGTCTCAGGAATTCTCAATACCTACTACCTACTAGTGAAAAAAAATGCACTTGTCGATTTTTATATCACTTACTACCTAACACAGACCTTCATAATTATTATACATGCAATACAATAAGCCTACAGTAATTAAAATGTCCGTAATCTGTACAATTCCAAAATACTGGTTCCACGAATGTTGCTTACATAATCTCGTCTGTCAAGGTGTTTCGGCAGGAAAAGCCTTGGCAGACTTATATATTCCTGAAATGAAGGTTCATACCTACCGACTGGAATTGGTTTCATGGTGGTATCAGATGGGTATATTTAGGGGTCCCGATGGTCACCTTTGAGAGCGTCTGCCAAGCACTTCCGACAAAAAAAATACTGGCAGATTTCGCTTTTCTGTATCTACCAGTAAATTTCTAACTGATGCCATTACTATTATTTTAGTATCAGATGGGTTAAGTAACGCCCCCTTTTTCGCACCGGAAATGGCTTTCTTTTTTTTACTTTCGGCAAGTTCCGCCGTGGCAGACTATTAAATTCGGACTTAGCATCACTTTTATGGGAAACCATTGTGCATTTCATCGCGGTATCAAGTCGGTACGAAATTTTGCAGTCGGCTCTCCTACCATCTGCTGTACTAAAATTACATTATTATTATAATTATATTACAATTAAAGAGTACATTAATTCGTATGTCGGAGGTAAAAAAAATACCAAGTTCTAGTCTCTTCACATTATGATATAGTCCAAGAAAATTATCAAAAAAATACAAGAACGGCCGCACTCAGAGACGTCCATTAACTTTTATGTTTCATTAAAGTTGTTGCTATCACTTTCTTTGCTATAACATTAGAATAAGACGCAACAACTTTATTTAAACTTAAAAAATAATTGACGTCTCTGAGTGCGGCAGTAAAATATCCAAATTTTGAGCACTGATCATTGTTTAAGCATACGAGAGGTTAAATACGGAACACTCGGTGCGCGAGTCCGACTCGCACTTGACCGGTTTTTTACCAAGTTGTGTTTGTTCCATCGTTAAAACGGTAATACATACAAGCGTCAAATTCGCTGAGTGTAAAACAAATACTAAAAACCGGCCAAATGTGTACGGAACCTTCCATGCGCGAATCCGACTCGCACTTGACCTGTTTTTTTTAATAATTATTCTTATTCAGATACATACCAGATAGAACCTCACTTTAAAGTGGAGCTGGCGGTGTGCATTTTGCAGGAAGTTTTGGTATGAAAAAATGGCATAATAATATGTGTATTGTAAATATAGTTACTAATATCGTAACAAGAATATATTAGCAAATATAAAAAACAATTGAATAAAAACAATTAATCTTAAGTGGTGAAGCGTAGACGAATGTTTTCGGCTCGTTATCTTACGTGATATTGTCTACGTGAATGTTCCCAGCAACACAAGTTAATATTATTTTGACTAATATTGGTTAAAATAATACGCATTAAAATAAGTTCTAAGAGCTTAATGTAGTCTCTATAGTTTTTGAAAGAGAAATTAATGTGCATAAGAATGCACAATATATTAATTAATACAGGCTTAAAATACATACATAATATTATGCACAAATTTGAGAAGCTTGAAAATGCGTATAGCCCCCACATAATAGCTGGCTTTTAAATTTAAATGTTGTTGAAGAAGAAAGCCATCTGTAGCCAATTATTGGCTAAATTGGTGTAGCCTATTAATTGCAGTATGAATGTGCTAGCAACTAGTACCTACTGCAAACTACATTGTACCTACTGGCAAAGTCTACATTTTGTGGTTTTAAAGACAGGTTTGAACTGTCAAGTTGATACACTAATAGAAAAATAAAGATATTTGGCAAGAAAGTATAGCAGTAAGCACAAAGTTACTATAAAAGGCGTTACCCACTACTTCGCCTGAAGTAGAATTGATATGACCATTCTCATATTTTCTCATCATTTCCTCGTGTAACAAAGTTTTTTTCACCTCACCAGCTCGAAACGGCTTTTTTTGTCGGTCAAAATCTGCACGCTAAAAGTCCACTTTAACCGCTAGCGGGGCGCGTGCGCGGAGGGGCGGTGCGCGAGCGCGGCCACAGCTGATGTGGCGCTCGTGAAATTATTTTACCAACACCAAGTGTTTTTCTCACTACGACGAGGTGAAAAATTGTGTTTCGGGCGGCAGCAAAGTTATTTGGGTCTCTAGGCCTTGAATCCCGAGTTTAATTAATTTTAAAAGAAATTTAACCACAAGCCTAGCGAATGGTTCAAAAATAGAATCCTTCGCTAACTCGGGATTCAATAAGTTACTAACGCTCTCGCGCCAAATATCAACTTTGCAGCTTTGCATAACAAATGACTGTTTCACCTCACCAACTCGAAAAAGCTTTCTTTAGAGCGCAAAATCGAGTGATTCCCATTTGTTCTATGGAACAATGACGTCATAGCACAAAATTGAATATATTTTCCCAAATAGTCCTATAGAACTACATACTAGCTTTTTACCCCAGCTTACTTACCAGTGACGCAATAGAACAATATAAGACTTCTCTTTTCCCACATTGTTCCATCATAAAACAACATAGTAATCGTATTACCTAGTTGTTCTATATTTAAAAAAAAAGCCGGTCAAGTGCGAGTCGGCCTCGCGCACCGAGGGTTCCGCACAAAAAGGAAAGTGATAACTTTTACTGCCAGATGCTTTTATTTGGAAATAAGAAAAAATTGCCCTTAAATCATTAGAACAAATTATAACTGCGAAATTGAATCGATATCGATATTATTGCCGACTCAGCAACAACACTGGCACTGACAGATCCTTGTGACAACACGAAGGAAAACGAAAGAATACCTATAAGGACATCTCTGTCTAACTCGTTATGTATGCCATAAATAGACAAAGGTCAAATACGTCTTTTGCTGTTTCTTATAGTCCGGTTTCTATGCAGGTACGTATTCTGTGAGGTATGTAAATAGTTCGTACAGATCGATGTAGTGCAAAATGATTTTCCTTCGGGAAAACTCGGAACTCAATCGGAATACGATGGCACCCGAACTGTCAATCAATGATTGTATTAAATGAGTTACGTTTTCATATCCATTAATATGGAACTTTATTGTTTAGTGTCAAATGTAAAAATGAAAAATGACAGCATATTGCATTGTATAATATAGAGATGTTATAACCACCCTAAGAAACTTAGAGATACACTCATAGGTAAGTAGTACTTTTATTGTCATTCGTAAACGAAACACTCTCCTTACGTTAAAATAAAATGCAGCAAAATAACGCATACGTATTTTGAAATATTGACGCTACGCACTTAAAACATTACCTACTTATTAAAATATTAATATTACCTATTGAATATTTGGATCAATATTTTCAACATTTTCTATTTCACAATCTGAGTTACACTCAGACGTGTCATCGTCAGTACCGCCGCAGCCGTCAGTCCGGCGGCATCGAGACAAACCTCTCTGTGGTTTAACGATGCTATTAAATGTAAAATGTGATTGTTTTTAAGATAAATAAATAAAAATAAAAATAAAGTACTTTCATTGAAGTGAATGACAATGCTATCAATATGATCATCCATCGAGTGTACTTGTGAGCGATATTTATTTTCACATTTGCATTTTCTTCCATTCTTCCGGGCCAATCATATTATTTTTTTCTGTAGTCATATAAGTCATAATCATGTCTATGTTTCTTTTTGATACGTAACCTTTTATCTGGGACCATATGTTTTCAATCGGGTTGAAGTCGGGATGGTATGGCGGTAACCTTAACACTGTGTGTCCATGTTGATGTAAAATCTTGTCTATTGAATATTCTACAGTCTTGTTTATGACGACCAATAATTTCATATAGTTGTACCTTGGTTAATGATAGATCGAAGGGAATATTATACTTTTCTAACCAGTTTATCATTAGCGGCTTTGCTGTATTAGATTTGGGTGGGTGTTCCACATATTTATTGTGATAAGCAGCAGTATCCACTACTAATACAGAATTTGGAGACAAGTTGGGAATAAGTTGATTTTGTAACCATTTTTAATAATTTACATTATCCATGGCATCGTGATAATCACCGGTCTTATGAATAGACTTGTACATAAGCAGAGCACCCGGAACAAATCCTTTGGCACTACCTGCATGTACAATAATAAGATGTTGGCCTTTTGAAATTAACTGTTTCACTCCTTTATCCGTGGAATCCGCCCAGCATTTTCCTGTTAAATGGGATGTATGAACATATGTTTCGTCCGTGTACACAATTTCTCTCCCTTCAGATCTATACTTTGTTATTAAGTCCAGATACTTTACTCTTTTTAGTCTTACGTCATCCTTTTCCATCAGCATTCCTCTATTGTTTGTAATTTTCTTGAATCGAAAACCCATTTGGCGAAGTACATTCAGTCAACAAAGTATCGGGAATGGATGATTTGTTTATGGTTCCAAATTCAAATTTTTGTTTTTTTTGTTGTTGTTAGATTGGCACAACTGTTTTCTATTTTGGCGCGGAGTTTGAGTTGCATCTGTTATTTATATTAAATACAGTGCTGTTTTTAGTTATATCATATCTAGTGTGTATTGCGAATTTCATAATGGACAAAAACATTGAACAAAGAGTTTGTCTTAAATTTTGCATCGCCAATGGAATTTCGTGTTCGGAGTCACTGAAAATGTTACAGAAGGCTTACGGTGATTCGACTTTATCAAAAACACGTGTTTATGAGTGGTACAAAGCGTTCAAAAGCGGTCGAGATGTGATGGAAGATTTGCCTCGCTCTGGTAGGCCATCAACGTCTGCAACTGAAGTTAACATCGCAAAAGTGAAGGAAATAGTGACTGAAAATCCTCATTCAACTTTGAGAGAGATAGCCGCCGAACTTTCTGTATCTCACGAGTCGATCCGTACTATTTTAACTAATCATTTGGGTATGAAACATGTTACCGCTCGGCTAGTCCCAAAAGACCTGAATTTTCTCCAAAAACTCAATCGCATGAGAGTCGCTGAGGACATGCTAGAACGAGTCAATTCCGACCCAACATTCATGAAACGCATTGTTACTGGTGACGAGACGTGGGTTTACGAGTTTGACATGCAAACTAGTCAACAAGCTTCGGAGTGGCGCCTTCCAACTGAACCGAAACCGAAGAAACCACGCCAAAGTCGATCAAAAGTCAAAGTCATGTTGACTGTTTTCTTTGACTATCGCGGTGTTGTGCACTCGGAATTCTTGCCGGAAGGTCAAACGGTAAATAAAGAATATTATTTGAGCGTTATGCGGCATTTAAGAGAGCAAATTCGACGAAAAAGGCCAGATTTGTGGAATGAAAATTCTTGGATTTTGCACCACGATAATGCGCCTTCGCACAAGGCCATCATTGTGAAAGAATTTTTGACCAAACACTCAACAAATACCATCGAGCAACCACCATATTCACCAGATATGGCTCCTGCCGACTTCTTTCTTTTTCCTAAACTCAAATTACCACTTCGTGGCACCCGTTTTCAATCGGTAGAAGACATAAAGGAGAATTCGCGCCGAGAACTGAATTCAATTCCGGAAACAGCGTTTAAAAAATGTTTTGATGATTGGATTATTCGTTGGCGTAAGTGTATCGTTTCTGAAGGAGCATACTTTGAAGGTGATAAAATAAATTTGGATGATTAACAAACAGTTTGTGTATTATTGATCTTTTCCCGGTACTTTCTTGACAGAGTAGTATCTTTCTTAATGTAAAATCACAGTCTTTAAAATTCATCGTTTCCATCAATTTAGACTTTAGGGCCTGGATCGTAGGAACTAGTTTATAAATCAGATGGAAATTATAAACCATACGTCGTATTACTGCGTAATCAAAGTCATCAAGATCTAGACAGAAAATTTTGCGTGGTCTACCTAAGTTAACATTATTAGGAATTGAATTTTTATTTTTCTTGTTATCTTCTGTCTTGTTTATTAGTTTTCTTATTGTTGGCCGAGAAATGGCCGTTGCGTCTGAAATTCGTTGTTGAACTTTACCAAAATATTGAGAATCATTGCTATTTCCGAATTTGCTATTTTCTGATAAAAAATACAGCTATATGTTAAATATAATTTCCTGGACTGGAGTACCTAAGCGTTTTCTTCTATTTTGTAGTTTCGACATGATAATACAAATGTTATATACGTAAACCGTAAATATTACCAAAACTATAGCGAATATTTGTATTGCGTAATAGCCACTCTATATATATATATATATTGGCTGCTGAATGCGACCTACCCCTACGGTGGTATGATGGGTAGTGAAGCTAATTGAAAGAGCATGATAAATACGAACTTTTCCGATAAAGTACGAAGAAAAATCATTTTGCACTACATCTGTAAATCACGGGAATTTCATGCAATATAAAAAAAGTCCAGTATAAACTTACACGCAATAAGTATGCACTTTCTTACTTAGTGAGTGTCAGTTTATATTGGACTTGTTTTTATGTGATTTAACTACAAATTAACGGTTTTCGGATTTTTTCCTTTACTTGTGCTATAAGATATTGCTTCTTGCCAAATTTCATGATTCTAAGTCAACGGGAAGTACCCTATAGGTTTTGATTCCCTTGAGATTCCCTTCAATATGTGACATAAACGGCCGTATCTTTTGATTGCGTTGACTTAGATGTTTGATTTTTTCAGTGATCCAAGGGGTTGCAGACTTAAGTATTTCATATTAATTTCAACTTGATACCTTTACGCGTTCCTGAGAAAAAGGGTCTTTACAGACACACAGACAGACAGACGGACAACAAAGTGATCCTATAAGGGTTCCGTTTTTTTCTTTGAGGTACGGAACCCTAAAAAACACATTATTAGTATTTTACCTGACGTAACTTTAGTCGATTTTAATTCCGTGGAGTGACGTAATGTTACAAGGAATAGTTTAACACTTTCCGACGATTGGGCATCGACTTATTCAAATTATTGGGATGGTTGTCAAGTCGAAAGATAAAGTAAGGAGTGTTTATTAGTACCTATAGATAAACGTACAAAGAGTGTGCTCACTTTTTACTGGTAAATGTCAATTCCATAGTAACAAATGAAAATGAATATTCCTATGTATTCTATAGAACAACGTGATACACTACCATATCATTGTGTTCCATGGCATAACAGTTCTATAGAACAACTGATTATCCGGAATCCTAATTGTTCTATGGAATAATTAGGAAGTTAAAATATCATTTTGTCCTATGACGACATTGTTCTATGGAATAAATGGGAATCACTCACAAAATCGGCGTACAAAAGTCCACTTTAACCACTTGCGTGGAAAGTAGGCAATACTGATGCTGTGCGCGGAGGGGGCGCTGCGCGAGGACGGCCACGACTAATGTGGCGCTGGTATAATTGTTTTTCCAACACCAAACCCCCTAGCATATATATATATAGGTTATAGGTTATAGCGGGCTAGTTTTCCGCAACTCGACGACTAAGCGCCTATTTTGCGTGACTCCCCCCCCCCCATAGCATGCACGGACGAGATAAAATTTGACAGGTCCTAGGGAAATGAATACATACATCATCCATATTATAACGTCAGACTCAACGCGGTTTAAAATAAAAGTGTCCCGTCTTGATAAAATCGCTATAAACTTAAACCATTAAGTCTTACGTTACAATATGGAATAGATATATTCATTTCCCTAGCATCTGTCAAATTTTATCTCGTCCATGCATGTAAAGCCTGCAAGTGTTTTCCTCGCTACGGTGAGGTGAAAAGTTGTGCGTTTCGCACAGCAGCAAAGTTATTTGGGACTCGAGGCCTTGAATCCCGAGTTAGTGAGGATTCTATTTTTGAACCACACGCTAAGTAGGCTCGTGGTTCAATTTTAGAATCGTTCGCAGGCTCGGGAATCAATACTGGCTCTCGCGCCAAATAACAACTTTGCAGCCTTGCATAACAAATAACTATTATTTCAGGTCAACCGACTACCGGGTACATACTTGGTGGTGGGTACATGGTAGGTACCTAACGATAAAAACAATAAGTTGTGTGAAGGAATGTGATCTACCATCGCCGCATGACTAAATGGTACACAATCGAGTCCATTGCCCTTTACTGTACCTATTAATACCGTTTGTCTTATACTCGGAATATATTAAACTCCTAGTGGTACCTACAGTAGAGTTCAATAATATGTACACACTTTTGCACTTTATTTAAATGGGATACGATACGGCGCAAAAGTGTTTACATAGTTTTGAATTCGACTGTAACCATACCATCTTATGCTCTTTAGTTTGCAGAGAGGCAAAGTGACCGAGCTACCACTACCAGTGACATAGCCCTGTCCTAGCTTTTGCCCGCGACTCCTTCTGCGTAAAAGTAGTTTGTCTTTTTTCCTTCGGGAACTATACATTTTTCCGGGATAAAAAGTATCTATGTTATCTATGTATCAAGTATCTGTGTGCCAAATTTCATCCTTATCCGTTCAGCCGTGTACGCGTGATTGAAACCAAACCTGTTTGATTGATTGATCATCCAAACATCCATAAAAACATATATAGGTATATGCATTTAGGTATAATATTGGAGGGATACACTATGTTTATGGTTAAGCTCTTAGTACCAACTCTAACGTTATGAATTTGCTTTAACAGGCGACAAATACCTACCTTTATCTGGTTATTTTCATTACAATCATGACTTCTGAATAGGAACCCTAAATTATTTGCACTAAATAAATAACCAAGTTGAAGCACGGCTGACCAAGTTTTTTTTAGCCATACCTAACAAGATACATCGAGTTGAATCGTATAATGAAAGTAAAAGGTTGGCACCTTACGACCACTTATAATAACGTTTTATATTTTCCTGATCAGTGCTAGTACGCGAGCTGGCGCTCCGCCGCCGGCGCTCGCCCGGCGCGCAGGCGCCCGGGTCACGACTCGAGCCCCGGAGTCGCCCGGTCACCGGCGCTCCTAACATAACCACAAGGCTGGTGTCGCATCCTATTCCTTTTCCAACTTGGTTTGCCATACCTACTAGGGTGGTGTCTCCAGTGAATGAACGGTTCTAGTGAATGAACAAAACACACGTTTTAGACAAGTTTTTCTCCAAAATAAGTATTCTGTGACTTACTACTGCGTTTTGAATTTTTTTTTCGGTCGGCAACATTATTAAGAGAATTATGGCAAAATATTTGTCAACTTTAACGCATCAGTGACCATATGGCTGTTGAGAGAATTAGTCGGTGTCGGTGTATTTTTTCTTTGTATGGGCCAGTATTAAGGAGTCAGGTGATGTCACCTTACCTTAATTGTTATCCTGTTCTGTTCATACATAGTTTTATTCAAATATGTGAGTTTATTTTGGATTGAGATAGGTTACATTAACTTCTTATGAGATGATCAGTATAAACTTGTCGTAATTTATTCCAAATTAACAAGTGTTCTATAACTGGAGCTCTATAACATATGAAACCAGTGAATGAACGGGGGTGTTCATTCACTAGAACTACATAAATATTCACTTGGATTGATTTCTAACATTTTACTGGTTTAAATTACATTGCAATTACAGAAATTAAACCACAAATAGATTGTCGATCTTGTAGCCAGTGTTCGAACAGCACTTAAAAATACTTTATCACATAGGTTCATTTACTGGTTTCTAAAATCTAGTAAGTGAACTACGGCCAATCATTTAAGTTCATTCACTGGTTTCTTAATTCTAGTAAATGAACTGTTGAAAACCAAAAACTCTAATGAAGACAAGACGTTACCTAATTTGAATCTCTCTAAGCTAGTTAACTTAACTGTCATAATAAATTAATTAATTTTGAGTCTTCCATGTTTTCTTTGTATTTATGTATCTTCTTCTCAAGTTGCCATCGCCTGCCGGAGGTTGACTATGATTAAAGCTATCTTTATTTTGAATAATCTGCTCGGAACTGAGATCTGTGTCTTAAACTGAACCAATTCCGGAGATTTTTAAGCCACAAAATATGTCTTCTTCCAGGTTTACTGCTGCCCTTTCCTTGCATTATCAGCTGGAGGAGATCATACTTATCGTTTCGCATTATTTGTCCAAGGAATTGCAATTTCCGAACCTTCGCAATGTCCAAGACCTCCAATTTTTATTAACCATCTGCAAGACCCTCCGTTTGGACACGCTGTCTTTTTATGATATTCTCAATATTCTTCTGTATATCCACATCTAGTAAGCTTCAATCCGTTTACTCATTGCTTCAGTTAGAGTCCAGGACTCTACGCCATACAGAAGAACAGAACACACCCAAGTGGAGAGCCTAAGGGATCGGTTGCAGAGAAGATACGAGTAGTAAAATTCCATAAATGCGTCAAGCACCTACTCTATTCGGCATTTACGAGTAATCTCGACACTGTGATCACCTTGGTCATTGACGATGCAGACCAAGTACTTATAAGAGCCGAATTTGCACAATCTGGTTTCGAAGGGTCAACTCTGGTAGAGGCGTAAGTGGTTTTCTAACAATCATAACTTTAGTCTTTGTAATGTTGAGACCATACTGTGCACTTATACTATCGACATGGCGTATAGTAAGTAGGTAGTCTTTGCAGGTCCTCAAAATGTAGTAGCAAATTAAATGGTGTCGTCCCCGTGTCGGAAGTTACTGATAGCATGACCATTTACCACTAGGTATTCCCTCTTGAGTTTCTTCAAGAGCTTCCGTAAATATTGTATCCGCATAAATGTTTAAAGAGGAGCGAAGACAATATGCAGCCCTGTCTCACACTGCGCATGATATCAAGCTCTTCTGTCAATTCCTGGTCTACTTTTATTTAAACTTTTTGTTGCCAGTAAAGGTCACGCATAGTCCTCAGATCTTTTGAGTATGTTGTTAAGTATGTGTAGATTGTCATTCTACACTCTATCAGACGCTTTCTCATAGTCGATGAATCAGAACAACGACCCATGTCCCAACAACGTTGTAACAAAACCTGGCACCCAAAAAGTGCATAGTTAGTTCCAAAACCATTTCTGAATCCAAATTGTGTGTCAGAAAGGTTTTCTTCAACTCTTCTATAAACTTTATTGTGAATGATCTTCAGAAATACCTTTAAAACATGACTCATGAATGAGATTGTTCTATATTCGCTGCATCTTTTAGCGTTCCTTGTTTTTGTAAGGGTAACAAAAGTAGATTGCAACCAGTCATCTATTAAAAGTTTCAGTAACTCAATAAGAATCTCGTCTGGACCAACAGTTTTTCCTGTTTTTGCAGATTTAATTGCGTGGATAACTCAGGTTTCTGAACCAAATAGTTATACTCCTCAAGTACCTAAACAGTTTCCTCAAGTATTCCATGCAAGTTTTATGTTTTTCTTGAATAGTCATGGCAACCATTCCATTGTCATCTAACAGAGCATCTATCGCTTTAACAGAGTGACATTAGCTTGTCACATCTAGAAGTGTGGTGTTCGCTCTTTTCCACCCAAGAAATTGTTTTATCTTCTTAAACAGTTAAAATAGTAAATTTCCTGACACTCTTCATTAACCCTAAGTGGGTCTTTGGCCTCCACACATTTATGTCCATTCTTTTATACTCCTCATATCAACATAATATTTAATTACTCTTCTCTACTGGTTTTATGAATGAATGAATGATGACATATAATTAATGCGCACTATTAGATATGGCAATACTTATTTCATTTTGAATAAAAATAATACTGCGATGATTTTAATTTGGAGTTTACAATAGGTACATGTTTTAAAATTACTTTTGCCTTAATAAACCGATACAATAAAGGTAGTTCATTCACTGGTTTTATTCCGTTCATTTAATAGAATTCTTTGTTCATTCACTGGGGGTTTTGGGTATTTTTCCATTTTTTCACCTAAAAAGTATTTTTTTGTGAAATTGTGCAGATATATCACAAATCACAAAGTGTCCATACCAAGCTAAATAAATTCTTGAGTGATGCTGACACTCGTGACTTGTTTTCAAAAACGTTTTTTTAGTAAAACTATTTTTTGAATACAAATGTATGCTTAACCGTTCATTTACTGGAGCCACCACCCTACTGTGTGTCAAGATAAAAACTTCAACTTATACAGGGTGACCAATCCAAATAATCCGACGTAAATCCGACGACTACAGTAGGATAAACGCCACGCTTGTTAAAGTACTTAATTGGTTTACCAGTAACAATTTACTACTTAATGCTAAGAAAACTAAATGTGTTAGGTTCGTTTTGCCTAATGTGAAACCGGTAAATTCTAGTATTTTTCTTAATGGCGAGTGTTTAGAAATGGTAGATAAGGCACTTTTCTTAGGCATAACTATAGACAAGAATCTGCAATGGAGTCCCCATATAACAGTACTAGCACGCAAATTGAGTTCGGCAGCTTACGCCGTTAGGAAAATTAGACAACTCACCAATGTTGAGACAGCTCGCTTAGTTTATCATAGTTATTTTCATAGTGTTATGTCGTACGGTATTCTGGTTTGGGGTAAAGCAGCTGACATACAGACTATATTTGTGTTACAAAAAAGGGCTATTCGCTCTATATATAACTTAAATTCCCGTGATTCATTAAGAGAACTTTTTAAACAAATTAATATTTGAACAGTAGCGTCCCAATATATTTATGAAAATATTATGTATGTCATTAAGAACCTAGACTCTTTCGTTAAGAATTCTGATATACATAATTTAAATACTAGGAATAAAAATAAAATTGCCATAAAAAAATTTCGTGTCCGTAAAGTATATAAATCATTTGTAGGTCAATGCATTCATTTTTATAATAAATTACCCGACGTAGTTTTAGAGTTACCCCTTCCAGCACTTAAAAATTACTTGAAAAAGTAGTTGATGTCTAAAGCGTACTATAGGGTCGAGGACTATCTAACGGATAAAAATGCTTGGCCTACACCAGAAAATTAACTGAAAATTAACTAATAGCTGCTTACTAGTTACTACCTCACAAAAATCATGTAAACACTGTATATAGTCTAGGGGACACGGTTTATGTAGGAAGACATGTCGAAACTCTTTTATGTGGTTACATATGTGTAGATATATATGTGTATACTTATATACTTGTGTATATATATATGTCGGAGAAGTCATGGTACTACAAACGCAAGCATCACATACATCTAGCTATGTGTTGCCTAGGCAGAGTCTCGGACGGCCGCTGTGGCAGTAGCAGTGGAAGACTGGATGGAGCCCAAGCTAGTCGCGTGGCGTGTACCGAGAAACTGTCTCACGTTTCGTAGTGTCCATTAATCCGATAATTCAGTAGCTGATAGAAAATAGTGATAACACTGATAATTAAAGACAATTACCTAAGACAATTATAAAGTAGTTCATTGTGTAGTAATTAAAGTGTGTAAGACATTAAATGTTTGTAATATAAAAATGAATACCAATACTATCAATGAAGAAACACCTCCTCCTCCGTCATATATATATGCAATTATTTTTTTTTCGTAATAATTCTGACATGTTTTCCTACAGAACTACGCAGATATTTTATATTATTTTTATAGTTTTACTAGCTTTTGCCCGCGACTCCGTCTGCGTGGAAGTCGTTTATCGGTACCCCACAGGAATTTGTAAATTTTTTCCGGGTTAAAAGTGTTGTTAAGTACGTGGGGGTAGGTAACTTATAGAAATGCACAATTAAACCGATAATTAAGAGTTAGACTTTCGATCGCCCAGTCCAAGACAATTCCAGATGGCCTTTCTAGAATAATCGACGTTCTTCGACCCGCCGTCGGGAATGTTCCAGTAGTCGTTGCTGGAATGTTCTATAGCTGTCTCTGTCTCGTTTTTTATTGCGACGAATCTTGAAAGGTTCTCAAATGTACTTCAAAGGCCCTTAAGGGGTCCTGAAAACGCCTGAAAACGGGTTTTCAAGTTATCTCCTAATCTGGTAGAGGGTGGCCTGAAACGGCCTGAAAACACTTTTCAGGCGTATGAAAACAACGGCAACTTGGTTGAAATTTAGATAAACTGGTATGTGATAGAGCTACCTCTGAAACGGCCTGAAAACATTTTTCAGGCGCCTGAAAACAACGGCAACTTGGTTGAAATTTTGATTAACTGGTATGTGATAGAGCTACCTCTGAAACGGCCTGAAAACATTTTTCAGGCGCCTGAAAACAACGGCAACTTGGTTGAAATTTTGATTAACTGGTTTGTGATAAAGATACCTCTGAAACGGCCTGAAAACATTTTTCAGGCGCCTGAAAACAACGGCAACTTGGTTGAAATTTAGATTAACTGGTATGTGATAGAGCTACCTCTGAAACGGCCTGAAAACGTTTTTCAGGCGACTGAAAACAACGGCAACTTGGTTGAAATTTTGATTAATTGGTATGTGATAGAGCTACCTCTGAAACGGCCTGAAAACATTTTTCAGGCGCCTGAAACCAACGGCAACTTGGTTGAAATTTTGATAAACTGATATGTGATAGAGCTACCTCTGAAACGGCCTGAAAACACTTTTCAGGCGCCTGAAAACAACGGCAACTTGGTCTAAATTTTGATAATCTGGTATGTGATAGAGATACCCCTGAAACGGACTGAAACGATGTTTCAGCCTGCTGAAAACGCTTCCAAAGCAGAATTCGTTTATCACTGCTCCCTCGGGAACTCCAATTTTCCGGAATAAAAATATCCCATGTCCTTCCCCGGGCGGGACTCAAATTATCTCCATACTAATAAATTGTATATACCTTACTTAAGAAATGATTGATTCCCCATACAAACTTCCAACCCCCTTTTCACCCCCTTAAGGGATGATTTCCGGGATAAATAGTATCCTATGTCCTTTCCCGGGACTCAAACTATCTCCATACTAAATTATATATACCTTACTGAAGAAATGACTGATTCCCCATACAAAGTTCCACCCCCCTTTTCACCCCCTTAAGGGATGATTTCCGGGATAAAAAATATCCTATGTCCTTTCCCGGGACTCAAACTATCTCCATACCAAATTTCATCTAAATCGGTTCAGCGGTTTAAGCGTGAAAAGGTAACAGACAGACAGACAGACAGACAGACAGACAGACTCTCATTTATAATATATAATGGATATATGGATATAATGCTAGAATAAGTAGTATCATTGTCATAAGTGAATATTCTATTAAAAAAATGACTAACTGTTGAGTTTCTTGCGGCGCTTCTTCTCAGCAGTGGTCTCCTCTTGGGAAGCGCTGGTAGATTTTGACGTGTAAAAGTGCCCGTGTAGCCTACTTACTGAATAAATATCTTTTATCTTTATATTTTATCTTCAAATACTGGCCAGTATGGAGAAGTCAGAAACTATGAGAGACAAGCGACCCGCCCCGCTTCGCTTCGGTTAAACTTCCCCCTCCCATTTCCACCCCTCAAAGTTGAAATATCCACTTCTTTGGACTTCAAGCATAGCCGAATCACATTTTCGTGGCTTCTTCTGCTTTCTCCTTCTGAAACTACTGCATATCTTCAAACTGCAAATTTATTACGGTACCTACCAATCTAAAGCTCGTGTGCAATTTGTATCACTTCTAAAATAGGCTTTCAATAGTACTAATGAAGAACTCATCCGTTAAACGCATTTCACAAACTATGCATACCTACAGTAGGTAGGTACACAGCACATTACACAATAATAATGTTTTGGTTTTGGAAATTAAATTTGGACATGGTTTTGAAAATAAACGTTCGTTTTTTTTTTAAACGCTACAGGATGTTTTGTATTCAGCCCAAGAAAACAACAAGTTAATACTCCATTTTTTAATTTTAAATATATTGGTATTGGTATTTTAAATTGTGGGCATTTCTACCTAATGTTTACACAAGATTTCATAGCAAAATTTGGTCCTTATACTCACAGAATAAACAATAATAACAAATACGACATGCGATTACTTACAGAATTTTGACCTGGTTCAATTCCCGGTTAAATAAGAGAATTAAAAAAAAAACTTGAATGGCACTTTTATTAAACCGATTTCGCTATCTCACATAGTTTCTGACTTCTCCATACTGGCCCATTTGGATTGATCACCTGTCGATATATACAAAATTCAAATAACGTTCCTGCGTAGAAACGTAGAGCACTTTAGACACGAACGAAAAGATAAATTTAAATTTATTTAAGACTGACAGTCCCAAAAAATTTAACCCAACTAAATTATATTTAGGCTTAAATAGAATTTGGTGCAAGTGGGGGTGAGAAACATTACCGCCCGGAGCAAAATTTGTATGGATTCTTTTGTACGCTATCAAACCTTTTGGCCGCCGCGCTGCTGTAGCGGCGAAAACACGTCCCTGAACGCCAATGCATAATTTGAGTAAACCACTCGTCCAAAGACTAGAGATTGCTAATAGTACTATCGATAATTACAAATTATAGTAGAAAAGTGCTTAATTCATGAAGATCTTAACAAACTTTTATTCCGGAATAAAATTCCTAATATTAATAAATAGGAAAAGATTCGAATAAAATACTATATCACAAAAAAATTGTCTAAGACCAGTTGAGTTTTACGTCGCTACAACACATCACTAGTCACCGCGCGACGTCTTCTATACGTGAGAACGGCGCCCACAGATCGCCCAACGTAACCTACAAGTGAGGCATCGCTAGAGACGCGCATCGTGTGTCGATATGTACTTTTATGACCAAGCTCGGATCGAGTCCACGGCGTCATGCCAAATATTGAATCATAATATGCACAGCAGTCTTTGGCCGTGTAGGTATGTACGGTTTTGGGCTGGCAGGTATAATACGCGAGCATTTGGTCCTAAACACTAACGAGTTGTTCAAGAGCTCGGCGGCTTATCGGCTCTAATCCTATTTATTTATTTTCAGGCTACAAGGCCCATAGATAAATACCTTACTGACTAAAATACATAATATTTATAACAATATCTTAAACTATTTTGGCGACAAAACAGCGTGGCTCTGTTGAATCGCAGCATTCGAATTCATGCTCGCTGGCAGGCCGCCCCGGAACCGCCGGAACACGACATCTTTCGGCCAGAAGGCAGGCGACTCGACCGTCCCCAGCAGCGGCCGCGGCACTCGCACCACGAATGAAGCGAAGTGCACATAGCGCCGCGAATGCAGCTGAAACACCCTCAGAGTGTAGCCTGTCTTCTTATTGTTCTATCCTTTTGGGTGGCCGATTGCACGCTTAACCAGTTGAGGGCAGTTTTACGAACCATGGTATTTTTTAAGCTAATACTGGATGGGGTTGGGTTTAAGTAGTGCATTCGGTATTTGTTTGTGCTTCCTGCCAGACCTATCACTTTCAGATAATCACTTTGATAAAAGAGGATTATTTACGAAAAAAATCAAGGGGCTCTATTCTATAGATCATTCTGTGGTACTGGGGCCTTAGCAAGCTAGAGCCAGATAAAATTTGACAGGTGTTAGGGAAATTAATACATCTCTTCCATATTCTAACATAAGACTTAACGCTTAAGGTTTAGATAAAAGTGTCCCGTTCTGACTTTTGTTACCTTTTATTACTAAGCGGTTTTATCCGGTGTGGCTAGAGTAATGAAATAAATCGTTCAAATCTATTAAGCTGTTCGGAGAAGATCACGCAACCATAGAGAGTAAACACATGGCCATTATAAGCCTTAATACAAAATACGAATAAGTACCCTGCATAGAAACCGGACTATAAGAAACAGCAAAAGACATATATTTGACCTTTTTTCTATTTATGGCATTCATAACGAGTTAGAAAGAGATGTCCTAATAGGTATTCATTCGTTTTCCTTCATATTGTCACGAGGATCTGTCGACGCTAGTGTTATTGTTGAGTCAACAATATTATCGATATCGATTCAATTTCGCAGTTGTAATTTGTTCTAAAGGCAAATTTTTCTAATTGCCAAATCAATCTTTTGTACCACATTTTTAGCAAAATAAAGATATTTGTATTTGTAAGCATGTGGCAGTAAAAGTTACCTACTCTCCTTTTTTTGCAAGTGTTCATTTAACTTGCAATGTTCCAATGTAAATAATAATAAGTAACTTGTCCATTTCAAAATTTGCAGACCATTTTTCATCTACTTCCCTGTGTTTAATTGAACTAACGAGAATGGTTCCAACAGTTGACCATTGGTCAATAGAGTAAAAAAAATCAAGTTTGCCACTTCTCACCTGGCTGGAAGTGCTCGGCAGACGTCGTTGGAGGTGGTCTTCCAACCCCATTATTTACGTCATGTAGTACCAGAATAGGACAAACGCCATGTTATACTTAGCTTAGACATCCCAGGTCTCAAATACAACCCCCCCGATGTGCTGCCACCTTGCCGTGGTGGGGGGCTTACGCGTTTTTAGGATCCCCGACGCTATGCTGGATAGGGTTACCCATACCAGACAGACTAGGGGGGAGAGACCAGACGAAGAGCAGCACAATCCCAATCCCCTTCCTACTCCCACCTTTCCACTCCTTTTCCTTATATCCTTCCCTTCCTTCCCACTCCCTATCCTTTCACCCATCCTACCGGTCCAGTGCCCTTTATGGGCCTGCCTGGTCAAAGAGCCTCGTCCTGCTGAGGGGCAAGGCGTGGCGTTTGGCTTTCTTTACGTCCCTCTGCTATGCAGAGGGCGTTGGAGACAATCCGGGGACCTTAGAGGTCTCAGAGCGGCGGTGGGACTAGGCCACCATTTGTCAACTCGTAGTCCGGACCAGTAGGCGTCCGGGGCGAGGGCCGTTTCGAGGGCCGCGAGGACGGAAAACCTCTATAAAAACCCTGGAGAAGGTACGTGCGCGGCGTCTCCAGTATTTAGTTGTCGGCGATTGGGACAGGGAACTCCCCTTCCCCTTCGGGGACAGCACCGCAAACTACGGGACGGACATCCCTCAAATGTCCATCATGCAGTCGGATAATGAAATAAATCCCCAGGAGGGTCCCGGCCTCATCGAGGTCGGGGAATCCCTCCCCGCGTCTTCGGACAAGGGCTGCCCCACGTACTCTGGGGGGGGCAACCACTGCACCGTAGGTCGGCATCCTGCCGGCCCCCGTGAACACGACAATGGCACACGCACAACGGACACTGATGATGATTGTATAAATGATGAAATTAGGCTTGCACTGACGGAAGAAGGAGGAGACATCGACCTTTTGTCGGATTCTTCTCCCCCTGAAGCCTTTATGACTCTGAGGAGTGGAGAGGAGAGACCTCTCAGGAAGCGGACGTATGAGGGAGAATCCGAAGGAGCGGAGTTGGCGAAAATCGCCACCGCCCGAAGGGGCAAAGCGGCGTCAGCTGGTCTAACCAGAGCCCGCGCTGAACTTAAACAGCTGGAGGATGATGCCCGAGAGGCAGCAAAGGAAAAGGAGAGTAAACGACGAAATTTTCGCAAGGAACCTCGTGTAGCTATCACGGTTGGAGAGGCAGTTGAGTGGGTGGCTCCTTCTTCTGAAGAGCTCTTGCCCTTCGCCCCGATAGAACAATTAAGAAATGCTGCAGAGCAGGCCCTTGCTGGCGTTCTTGAGGTGGCTAAGAAGTCCGGCCATCTGCAGGGTGGCTACGTGAAGAAGCTGAAAGAAGCAGTAGGATCCCTGCGAGACGTGGTAGAGTCCTTCCCTTCTCGATCGGAGGTGGATGAGACGCGGAACCTGCGTGCCGACAACGCCCGCCTCCGCCGGGAAGTGGGCAACCTGCGGACGGAGATCCACGCATACCGCAAGGAGTTTGACGAGATGAGGGTGTCTATGGCTGCGTCTAGAGCACCACCCTTGCCGGCTCGCGCCGTGCCGGCCTCGTCGGTCCTGGACGGAAATGCCCTTGAAGAACTGAAGCGGGCCATAATTGTCTCAGTCGGGGACATGATTAATGCCCGCTTCGTGGGAATAGATGAGCGTCTACTCCCAGCCGTTAGGCACCGCCCACCCTTGGTGACAGATGCAAGGAGAGTTACTCTCTTGGCATCGGAACGTACTCCTTCGCCTTCACAACGGAGTACTGTGGCGACTCAGCCTGGAACGGCGGATGTTTCACCGCCGCAGTCCACTTCCAAGGCGAAAAAGAAAGGAAAGAAAATGAAGGCGAAGACACCCCAGCAGCAACCAGCAGCCTCCCAGTTGCTGAAGGAGCAGTCTGCACATGACTCTGTGACGGAGAAAGGGGCTAAGGCACCCCAACAGCCCGGGTCAAAGTCCCAGCGACCGACGGTGGCCTTGCAGCCAACTGCAGGCTCCTCAGGGACGCAAAATGCCACTGACGATTCTTGGACTCAGCAGGTGCGCAAGGGGCGTAAGGGAAAGAAATCTTCCCCACCAGCTCCTGCCCCCGCCCCCCGAGTTCCAAAACCACCCGGCGCCAAGACATCAAAGAGGGCGAAGCCCGATCTCTCGGCCCCGAAATCGGATGTGATCATAATCACCCTGCTGCCGGAGGCTGAGAAAAAAGGCGTCACATATGCCCGCGTGATTGAAAGGGCGGAGACCAGCATCAGCCTGGCGGAGTTTGGTATAAGCCGCATAAAATTCCGCGCGGCGGTCACTGGAGGAAGGATGCTCGAGTTACCAGCTGACGCCCCTGCCGATGCGGCGGACAGAATGGCGGAGAGGCTCCGCGCACTGCTGGAGGGTATTATAAGTGTTGTCCGACCCACAAAATGTGTCAAAATCCGCGTCTCTGGGTTGGACGACAGTGCCACTCCCCAGAAAGTGGCTCAGGCGGTAGCAGAGAAGGGTGGGTGCTCCCAGGACCATATAAAGGTCAGAGATATTCACTCCGGCCCTAGAGGCCTGGGTATGGCCATAATTACGTGCCCGGTCTTGGCGGCTAAAGTCCTAGCAGATGCGGGGTCACTTCAGGTTGGCTGGTGTTCAGCCAAGGTAGAGCCCTTGCCCAAAAAGCCTCTTCGGTGTTTCCGGTGCCTCGGCCTGGGGCACGCTAGTCCTAGATGCCCCTCATTGGTCGACCGCAGCAAGATGTGCTACCGCTGTGGCAGTGAGGGGCATATGGCGAGGGACTGTAACAAGCCAGTGCGCTGTTTGGTTTGCGCAGCTGCAGGAAAGCCCTCCCAGCATCATATGAGGGGGAGGGACTGCAAACCCCCCGTAAAAAAGGTTTTAGTAGCTTCGACCCGGGCTGCTTCTGGCGCGAAAAGACCAATAATTGTGCCGTCTTGCTCAACCTCCCGCCGCAATTTCCGCCCCGATTATTCATGTGCTGATGGCTCTCGAGCCCCCAGCCCGCGTCTTACCGCTCTCAGCGGCCAGGAGGAAGTTAACATGTCTGATTAGTTATGTCCAGACAGAGTGTTAGCTTTCTTCAAGGGAATCTGAACCACTGCGCCGGGGCCCAGGATTTACTGATGCAATCCATGGCGCAGGGGAAAATCGATTTGGCAGTGGCCTGCGAACCGTACTTTATCCCTCCCCAGGTAAACTGGGTAGGGGATTCAGAGGGTACGGTCGCAGTGGTAGCACGAGTCGGTGAGGGCCCCCCTCTCAAAGTCCTCGAAAGAGGATCGGGATTCGTTGCGGTTGGGTGGGGAGAGTTTACTATAGTGGGCGTATACTTTTCCCCCAATCGCACCCTGGCAGAATTCGAGACATTCCTCGACTCTGTTAGGGCTGTCGTGGCGAGAAGATCGTCGGGGGCGACTCTCGTCCTCGGCGATTTTAACGCGAAGTCAATGTGGTGGGGCAGCCCCGCGACGGACCCCAAAGGGAGGGCCGTGCAGTTGTGGTCCCTTATTTCTGGCCTGGATCTCCTGAACAGAGGAGAGGTCCATACGTGCGTGCGATGGCAAGGCGGGTCCGTGGTGGACTTATCGTTTGCCACGCCTGCTGTCGCACGCCGGGTTAGTGGATGGAGAGTTGAGGAGGGGGTGGAGACCTTGTCTGATCATAGATATATCAGGTTTGCGGTCTCCTCCCTTCTCACGGGACCAGCGCAACCCCCTAGGGGCTGAGCAGCTTCCCTCGCTGGGCACTTGGCCGCCTCGATCGTGAGCTGGCCGAAGAGGCGGCCATAATCGAGAAATGGTCTACCTCCGGCGTTGGCCAAACGGAGATAGGCGCAGAGGATCTCGCTGGCCGCCTGCGCGGGGCTCTTACCCGGATATGCGATGCGGCCATGCCTCGGGCACGTCGAAGGTCGGGGCGGACTCAAGTGTATTGGTGGTCGCCCACAATCGCCGGCCTTCGAGTAGAGTGTGTCCGGGCGAGACGCGCATACACCCGGTCACGTAGACGCAATGGGCTGGACCCTGAGGTTGAGAACCAGCTGCGGGCCACCTACCGTCAGGCGAAGAAGAACCTGCAGCTGGCGATAAGCCAGGCTAAGGCTCAGGCGCGGGAGGAGATGCTGGCTAGCCTGGACAGGGATCCATGGGGGCGCCCCTACCGTGTGGCGCGGAATAAGCTCCGTGTCCAGAGCGCCCCGGTAACGGAAACCATGCCACTGCATCTCCTCGGCCGGGTGATGGGAGAGTTGTTTCCGGACCCCCCGGAACACACTCCCCCCAGGATGGCTCCTCTTCGAGTAATAGATAGCGAAGTCGAGGAGCCAGACGTTCCCCTTATCAGGGGACGCGAGCTGGGGGTAGCCCTTGACAGGCTTCGTGGCAAAAAGACTGCGCCTGGACCCGATGGGGTCCCGGGCCGAATCCTGGTAATAGCTGCGGAACACTTGGAGGAACAGCTTCGGGCACTCTTCGACGTGTGCCTCCGCGTCGGGCAGTTTCCGAAGCTGTGGAAGGAAGGTAGGGTGTGTCTCATCCAGAAACCAGGCTGGCCCCTGGATGAGCCGTCGGGTCTCAGGCCCATTGTGCTGCTGGATGAGACGGCCAAGCTGTTTGAGCGTATCATCGCTGCCCATCTCATCCGACACCTTGAAGAAGTTGGCCCAGACCTCTCGGACAACCAGTACGGCTTTAGGGCAGGTCGATCTACGATTGACGCTCTGAACGCCCTAAAAACCCTAACGTTGGAGGCAGTTAGTTCAGGCGATTGCGTTCTGGCTGTCTCCATAGATGTGAGGAACGCGTTCAACACCATCCCGTTTGAGACGTTGGAGGAGGCGCTCCGCTATCATGGAGTGCCGCTGTATCTCAGGCTGGTGTTAGGCGCGTACCTCCAGGACAGAGAAGTGCTGTGGAAGGGTCTTGACGGAGAAATCCACCGGCGACGAGTCAGCTGCGGTGTTCCACAGGGATCAGTGCTTGGTCCCGTCTTGTGTAACATCGGCTTTGACTGGCTGCTGCGGCAACAGCTGCTCCCTGGGATGAACGTCATCTGCTATGCAGATGACACGCTCGTAACATCTCGGGGGCGAACGTTCGAGGAGGCCGCGCGGCTGGCCTCGGTTGGCACGTCGTTGGTGGTGGAGAGAGTGGAGCAGTTAGGCCTCAGGGTCGCGCTCCCCAAAACAGAGGCCCTTCTGTTCCATAGCTCGCGGAAGGGGCCTCCTAGGGGGGCCACTATCACAGTTCGGGGAACTTTGATAACGTTGGGGGCCCAGATGCGGTATCTCGGCCTGGTACTCGATGGGAGGTGGAACTTCGGGTCTCACTTCGCTCAACTCGCCCCGAAGTTGGTGGGAGCCGCAGCCGCCTTAGGTAGGTTGTTACCCAATCTAGGTGGGCCCGCCAGCACGTGCAGACGCCTTTACTCCGGAATTATCCGGAGTATGGCCCTGTATGGGGCACCCATCTGGTCGGACGCTCTCACTACACAGAACAAGGCCCTCCTGCGACGTCCGCAGAGAGCCATATCGGTGAGAGTCATCAGGGGCTACAGGACGGTGTCCTGGACGGCAGCGACATTGCTGGCCGCGGACCCCCCGTGGGAGCTTGCGGCGGTGGTGCTCACCAGGGTATATGAGTACCGGGCCGAGAGGAGGAGGCAGGGCGGCCACCCTGACGCTCTGGAGATACAGAGCGTCAGGGAGCTCGCCCAGCAGGAAGAGGTGAGGAGGTGGGCAGAGGCCTTGGAAGCCCCAGTAGCCGGGACCCTGACAGTGGAGGCAATTGGGCTCCATCTACAGAGATGGATAACGAGGCGGCACGGCATGCTCACATTTAGGCTGGTGCAGGTGCTGACCGGGCATGGTTGCTTCGGAAAGTACCTGCACCAAATAGCCATTAGGGAGAGCACGCCAGTGTGCCACGAGTGTGGCGCACTGAATGATGATGTGCGCCACACCGTGGAGGAGTGTGCCAGTTGGGGGCCTTAGAGGTCCCTGCTCACTAATATCGTGGGCGGGGACCTCTCGCTGTCGAGTTTGGTCGATGCCATGCTCGGCAGCCGAGAGGCGTGGAGGGCGGTAGCCTCCTTCTGCGAATCAGTCATCTCGCTGAAGGAGGAAGCGGAGCGGGCCAGAGAGACCAGCGCCCTCGCTGATCCGCTCCGCAGATGACGGGGGGTTAGGGCCAGGCGACGCTATGCGCATCTCCTTCCCCCACCGCAATAGTGCGCCGACCGGAGGGGTTGGGGGACCCCTTCGCGCACCGTGACGCACCGGAGGTTTGAGGGCGCCTTAGTAAACCAAGGCGCTCTCCGGGAGTCATAAGCGTTGAGGTGTCACAGCAGAATGCGCTTGCTCGTAGTCCTGTGGCACCTCCCTGAAAAACGCTGAGGTTTAGCACTGGGTTTTTAGTGGGTATGCTGGCCGCTTTCGGTCGGTGAGTCCCACATAACCACCCGGACCTGGGTGGTATGCGTGATGCATTTTCCCAGCGACAAAAAAAAAAAAAAAGGTCTTAAATACAAAAGTCTGCCACGTCGCAATTGGCCGGAACTGCCTGGCAGACTACGAGTAGATTATACGCCTTATACGGAGTGAAATTAAATTAACTAACCATGATTTTTGAGATGGAAGTACCATAAATTTCTTAAGCTTCTTTACTAAATCTAGACATTTAGATAACAGACTAAAAACTAAAAAATATACAGCATGTTACAAAATAGTAAGTAGTAAGTAAGGTACCTAAGCCGAATATGACCACCTCAAACTGTGACATACCTGATAGTTATTATAAAATGTGGGATATATTAAAATTATAGTTTTGGTTTGAAATCAATTAAAACACAAGAAAACCATTAAAATAATTATTATTATTATATTCTTTGAACATAACATTTTAATTTTTTGTGCTACAAACTTGTGTGATACATTATCAAAAAGCATAAAAAGTTTTAAGTTGTTTACAACGCAGGACTACCAAAATTTCGGATTAACTATATTATCAGCATATAATGCTTCACTGCGATGCACGGCTGGGCCTGAAGTTACCTCGCTTAAGGCAGTGGAGTCCATCAAGCACTTACACCTTTGGAACATGGTGTCAGGCGCTGAAGAAATACGGGCATATATGGAAACAATGTGTCCCGGAAGAACTTGCACAGTCCTTGAACTTAAGCCGAAGGGGTCTTACAGGTCATACAAAATCGGGGTTCCATGCGATCTGTATGACAAATGGTTATGTACAGATGTCTGGCCCGAGAACGCCCGGGTGAAGGCATGGTTTTTTCGAGGACGCCAAAGCAACCGCAAATACCCAGGAAAGCCCAAGTACCAAGTTGAAAACAGTATCGATGGTAGACATAGTATACCAGAATGTAAGGGAACACGAGACTTCACTACTTCAGGCAAAACCTGCTAGCTCTTGATTGTGACGTGGTTGCGGTAACGGAGTCATGGCTTACCGATGCCGTTAACGATGCTGAGTTGGCGTGCGGCGGGTGGAGTGTGCTGCGCCGGGACCGCGCTACCGGCGCGCGCGGCGGCGGCGTGCTCCTCGCGGGGCGCCCTGGCATCGAGCTCCAGCGTCGGGCGGATTTAGAGACTCCGAACGGCGAGGACTTATGGGTCACATTTGTTGCGGGTCAAGTGGTGTTCAATGTATGTGTCGTGTATATTCCCCCCGGTGCCTCAGAGGAAACTTATATGCGGTGGTTTGAGAACGTGGAGTCGGTGATTGACACTCTTACAGGTGTAGTGCTTGTGATCGGCGACTTGAACCTAAATCCGGTGTATACGTCCCAGAGTGTCCTTAGCTATTATTGTTATTTCTTATCTGTTTTTGGTTTGAATGAGATGAACGAAGTGACGAATGTACATGGGAGTAAGCTGGATGTCGTATTGGTGTCGGAGCGTATCACTGGTGCTGTGGTCTCGGAGATGGTGGGCGAGGGATTGGTCCCGAGATCTGATGCGTACCATCCTCCATTGGGGATTTCGGTTCCTGTGGGAAGCTGTGCGCGCCAACTGGCGGTGGACCGTCTAGATCCCAGCAATGTGGACTTGCGTCGGGACTGGGACTTCACCAAGGGTAATTTTGAGCTCATGTACAAATTAGTCTCCGAAATAAGTTGGCAGGAAGTTCTCAGTGCTAGCGATGTCGACAGCGCGGTGGACACTTTTTACAATATATTATATAATACTTTTGACCGCTGCGTACCTAAACGGAAACGGCCAACCAGTTCGACTAGACGATATCCTGTGTGGTTCACGGCTGATCTAATAAGTGACATTAAACGGAAAAGTAATCTGCATCGGGAATGGAGGGCTACACGGGATAAAGACGTCTATCAAAAGTTTGCAGAATTGAGGTCGGAGGTGAAAAAACGTCTAGCGGCTGCTTACGATACCTACATTGGGCGAATCCAAGGTACAGTTAAAGTCAATCCCCGCGCTTTCTGGCAGCACGTGAGCAGTCTCAAGACAAATGGTGGTTTTGTTTCCCGAGTAAAGTTTAAAGGCGAACAATTCGTCGGTAGAGAGGTGGCTAGTGCTTTTGCAAACTATTTTGGAGAAGTTTTTCTACCTGACATTCCACTTCTTGACCCAAACTTGTTAGGAAATGCTGATCCAAAGCCTACTCGTAGTGGCAACTGTATTGATATCAAATCAATTACATTACACGAGGTTGAAGCTGGGATAAAGCGTCTAAAGGCCAATAGCTTCGTTGGGCCTGATAATTTGCCGGCGTATATTGTAAAGGGTTGTATGGAGTTCTTAAAGATCCCGATACAATATATTTTTAACCTGGCACTCTCCTCTGGATCATATCCTCGAAGTTGGAAGGTGTCTAGAGTGAGACCGATTCCTAAGGCGAGTGACACTTCCGTCGTCGAGAATTATAGACCCGTGGCTGTTCTTCCCAACCTTGGCAAGCTGTTTGAGGACATACTTCACCGGGCTCTATCTTCACAAGTTCGGCCTTTTTTGTGTGACGCACAGCATGGCTTTCGGCCTAGTCGCTAAGTCAACACGAATCTGTTGATACTAACCGACAACATTGCGGAGCATCTTGATGGAGGTATTCAAGTCGATGTCCTCTATTTCGATTTCGCGAAGGCTTTCGATCGCGTGGATAACGACGTGCTGCTTAGGAAACTTGATAAGATTGGTTTCTCACCCAAGTTGCTAACTTTTTTTGCCAGCTATCTGCGCGATCGGCAGCAGTTCGTCCGACATGGTTGTTTTGTCTCGACTCCTTACCATACCCGGTCTGGCGTCAGTCAAGGCTCCATCTTAGGGCCCTTCTTATTCAGTATCATGGTCAACGATCTCACATCGGTTCTTCGATCAGCTCAGTGTCTCTTGTATGCTGATGACCTGAAGTTGATATATGGAGTAGAGCAAAGAGCTGATTGCGAGACGTTACAAGGGGACATCGACATGGTGTTTCGGTGGAGTAGGGAGAACAAACTGCATTTTAATCCAGCCAAGTGTTGTGTGTGTACATTTACCCGCTCTCGTATCCCCATATATGCTCAATATATGCTAGGGCCTGCGCCGATAAATCGTGTCTTCTCCGTCAAGGATTTGGGCGTAGTGTTTGACATGCGGCTCACCTTTCACGAGCATATTTCTTCTGTTGCCATGAGTTGTTTCCGAAGACTGGGTTTCGTAATCCGAAACCTCCGTAACTTTAATGACCCGGTGGCCATAAAAATTGTGTATAATGCCTTAGTAAGGAGTAAGCTGGAGACTTCGTCGATCGTATGGAATCTTTACGAATCGGCGTACGTCTTGCTTCTTGAGAAGGTACAAAAAGCTTTTTTAAGGTTTCTCTATAAAAAAATATTCGGATTCTACCCGCATCTGTACCCAACGAAGTATCTTCTCGGCTCCCTTGGGTACAACTCCTTGGAGGTCAGGAGGAATTACCAACTTATGGTCACGGCATGTCGAGCCTTGCGTGGTGAGTCGGACTGCCCCGAAATAGTAGAGCGTCTCTTGCGACTGTTTGTCCCGGATGTCCAGAGGATAACCCTCAGACCGCGACGGCGCGAGCTGTTGGCCGCGCCGCCGGCGCGCACCGTGTCGTGCAGGAACTCGCCGCTGCCCCGCGCTCTCTCACAGCTAAATGTGCTCCTGGCATCGGCACCTGAGTGCGACTTGTTTGCGTGGCGATGGGCGGCAGTGTGTAGAGAATGCTTGAGATTCTGTGAGGCGACGGATGCTAGGTCATCAACAGTTCCATTATAATTTGTTTGTTTTCTATTATTGTGATATTTATATTTAATAGTTAAGTAGTCTAAGTTTAATGACGCATTGGTTATACTGTAAGGTCATGTAAACGCCTTTATCAATAAATAAATAAATAAATAAATAAATAAATAAATAAATAAATAAATAAATAAATAAATAAATAAATAAATAATTATTTGCACAATTTGTATTTTTGTACATTGTTGTTAAAAGTATAGTATGTACAACCAACACTAGGCAATATAACGTAATATAAAATTATGTTTCTTGCATCAATCAAATAATGAGCGCTACCATCTTTACAAACACAAACATTTGGCAAATAATTATCATTTGTATCCTATACTATTAAACGAGAAACATTATATATTTGTACTCACGTTCTCGAAAACGGCTCTAACGATTTCCATGAAAATTGCGACACGGGGGTTTACGGGGGCGAAAATTCGTCTCTAGCTAGGTCTCATATCTAGGAAAATTCGTTTTCCTCGTAGTTTCACGAAAAAATATTTCCCGCGCTATATGTCGTCGCGCTATAGACGTCTGCCTAGCGCAATGGTAAAGCGTTGGACTCCCACGCGGTGTCCCGCGGGATCAAACCCCTAGCAATGCACCAGTTTTTTGTTTTCTTTTTGTTTTTTTGATTATTTCTTTGACGTGGGTACCTATGTACCTATGTTTTCTTTTTAAATTAGGGGGGGAATTTCGGGAACACTATATTATGCGCTGCCAGCGCCATCTGTTTCGCAGATCTAACGCTAGCGGTCTTAACGGGCATCACACTTTGAAACACAACTCCGCTGGAATAACGAAGCGCCACGGTATATTATAATAAGTGTTTTAAAAACTTCAATAGTGCGAGGCAGAACATATTTTGTGTACTTTTGTATGAAAAAGTAACAAAATTTGAACAGATTTCATTAAAAATAATTGATTGTATTATCAACAATACATTTAGGTATTTGAAATTATATTAAATGAAATTTCGAGATAAAAAGATAAAATATAAAAGATATTTATTCAGTAAGTAGGCCGCACGGGCACTTTTACACGTCAAAATCTACCAGAGCTTCCCAAGAGGAGACCACTGCTGAGAAGAAGCGCCGCAAGAAACTCAACAGTTAGTCATTTTTTAAATGAAAATATAACAATGTCACTACTTATTCTAGCATTATATAAAACTGTAAAAATAATATTAAATATCTGCGTAGTTTTGCAGGAAAACATGTCAGAATGACTACGAGAAAATTTATATATATATATCACACAAAACAGTTTTGACATGTCTTCCTACATAAACCGTGTCCCCTAGACAAGATACAGCGTTTACATGATTTTTATGAGGTATGTTCGAGTAGTAGGTAAGCTATTGAACATTAAACATTAGTTAATTTTCTGGTTTAGGCCAAGCATTTTTGTCCGTTAGATAGTCCTCGACCCTATAGTACGCCTTTGACATCAACGACTTTTTCAAGTAATTTTTAAGTGCTGGAAGGGGTAACTCTAAAACTACGTCGGCTAATTTATTATAAAAGTGAATGCATTGACCTACAAATGATTTATATACTTTACGGACACGAAACTTTTTTATGGCAATTTTATTTTTATTCCTAGTATTTATATTATGTATATCAGAATTTTTAACGAAAGAGTCTAGGTTCTTAATAACATACATAATATTTTCATAAATATATTGGGATGCTACTGTTAAAATATTAATTTGTTTAAAGAGTTCTCTTAATGAATCACGGGAATTTAAGTTATATATAGAGCGAATGGCCCTTTTTTGTAACACAAATATAGTTTGTATGTCAGCTGCTTTTCCCCAAACCAGAATACCGTATGACATAACACTATGAAAATAACTATGATAAACTAAGCGAGCTGTCTCAACATTGGTAAGTTGTCTAATTTTCCTAACGGCGTAAGCGGCCTTACTTAATTTGCCTGCTAGAACTGCTATATGGGGACTCCATTGCAAATTATTGTCTATAGTTATGCCTAAGAAAAGTGCCTTATCTACCATTTCTAAACACTCGCCATTAAGAAAAATACTAGAATTTACCGGTTTAACATTAGGCAAAACGAACCTAACACATTTAGTTTTCTTAGCATTGAGTAGTAAGTTGTTACTCGTAAACCAATTAAGTACTTTAACAAGCGCGGCGTTTATCCTACTGTAGTCGACGGATTTTCGGTCTACCTTGAAAATGAGTGATGTATCCTCAGCAAATAGTACAATATCACAAAGTGTATCTACTATGGGTGGTAAGTCATTTATATAAACCAAAAATAAGGAAGGGCCTAATATAGAGCCCTGGGGCACACCTAATTTAACTGCAGCGCCAGCAGACTGCGTATTGTTTACAACAACCGTTTGTGTTCTATCACTGAGGTAAGAAGACATAAGTCTTAGAGCATTATTTGATAGACCATAATGTTCCAATTTTAAAATAAGGGTCGCATGATCAACGCAATCAAAAGCTTTCGAAAGGTCACAAAATATTCCTACTGCATCACAAGATGTCTCCCAGATATTATATATATATTTAATAAGAACAGATGCTGCATCAGTAGTGGATCGTCCCTTCGTGAAGCCGAACTGATTACTGTTAAGCAGTTTATTTCTATTGAAGTGACCTAACATATCATTCAACATTAACTTCTCAAAGGCTTTACTTAGAACTGGTAGTATAGAAATGGGGCGGAAATTCGTTAAATCACTCTTCTCGCCCGACTTAAAAAGGGGTATGACTTTACTATATTTCATTAGATTTGGAAAGACCCCCTCAGATATGCAATTATTGTAAATTAATGCTAAGTGGGGTGCAATTACCTCTATGATATGATGGATAACTTTAACTGACGTTCCCCATAAATCCTCGGTTTTTTTTAAACTGAGAGATTTAAATGCCTTTACAATAGCAATAGAATCTACTTGACTAAATTCAAAGTTTATATTACATTTACTGACATTATTACAAAGTAAAGATTGAGCGTCAATCGCGGATGATTGAAGACATTTAGTTGTATTAATTGCTATGTTAGAAAAAAAATCTTCGAAAGCTAAGGCTACGTCTGTATTTGACGCGATTTGTTTGTCTCCCGTGTTTAGTATGATTTGATTATCACGAGTTTTAGATTTACCCGTTTCCCGATTTATAATATTCCATACAGTTTTTACCTTATCGTCAGAAGCTTTGAGTTTTAAACTAAGGAAATTTGCCTTAGCAGTTAAGCAAACTTGCTTGAAGGTCCTCGAATATTTCTTAACGTAATCTAGGAAATCTGCGTTCTTGTTCTCCTCCCTCTCTCTATACAGCTCATAAAGTCTATTCCTACTCCTATGAATGCCTATAGTAGCCCATTCACTAAACTTGGTTTTAGACCCAGAAATAGTTTTCATTTTGAAATTGGTATTAAATTGATGAAGAATTACGCCAAACAGTTCTTTATAAATACTATTAGAATCATTCTGTGAGAACGGTATCGCACAGAGATCCCTCTGAACTTTATTTTTGAATAATTCCAAACGATTACTAGTTATGGGTCTGTATTTTACGTGCGCACGGGTATGCACGCCATCTATCGGCAAGTAGCAGACCTATCTTTGCTGTCATGGAAAAACTGTGCTCCAGCGCCATCTATTGATGCATGAGAGAACTAAGTCAGTATGAGACCTACCTTTGCTGTCATGTGTATTGTTCTTCCAATTAAAACGAAAACTGAAAGCCGTATCAAGGATAGAAATAACTTAACTTATAACTTTTGTATAGAAATCGATGAACATTCGATTTCGCCCCGAGCAACGCTCGGTCTCCCAGGTACTAGCTAGCATAAATGTTTACAATGATTATACTTACAGAGTGTAAAAAGGAGGACGGATAATCCCGTTCGACTAATCTATACTAATTTTATAAATGCGAATCTGTCTGTCTGTCTGTTACCTTTTCACGCTTAAACCGTAGGATACTTTTTATCTAGTCTTATATCGAATACAATAATTACTAGTGATAACTCAGATGATGACGCTGACTTAAGATACACTTCATCGAATGATGATAGTGATTAACTAACATGTTGTATTTGATTCAGAAGTTTCGTTGCAAATGTTGTACATTAAAAAAATCTTACATCTTTCTTATAAAAAGTCCGCTTAAAGTCAAAGATGATTTATTGTGATTTTAGTCGAACGGGATTATCCGTCTTCCTTTTTATTACACTCTGTATGATCATTGTAAACATTTAATATATATATATCTTCTTCATGTCTTCCTACATAAACCGTGTCCGCTAGACAAGATACAGCATTTCATTTACATTTCACTCGACTTTATATCCATCCTCGCTCGCAAGCTCGCTTGGATGGATAAACGTCTCGCGTAAAATGGTGCGTTTTATGCACTTGTTGTACAATCTACTATTGTTTATTTTATGTAATTATTTGTTTTTCTTAATTAAATGTATTTTGATTGATCTTTTACGTACTTATTTATTGTCTTTTACTTACTTATTGGATGAATAATTTTTTTCATAGGAGAAGTGAAAAGAAGAGTGTAATACACGGTAGCAAAATTATTTCTATCTCAGATTCCATATTAGAATCCCTAGGCCCAGTGCGGATGGGGAACTTCTTGGTAGGATAATACCTAATAACTACTTACTGTACGAGTAGGTAACTACAACAGCGTCAACAGGTAAAATAAAATAATTTTGCAACTAGGTAAATGGGGTAAGTTACGAACATTTACGCAAACGTGCAACGTAGGTAGGGCAGTGGTGGAGCGCATCTTCGTGAATTGAAAACAATATACTTACCTACCTATTAAAATACCGACCTATGAACATAGAGTGGGTCTCACGGGATATGATATATTGTTTCCATCCACAAAGTCCCGCCCCGCGACCTACTTTTACGGAGGAGCATTAACACTCGTTTTATCTCTATTTGACTGGTGGGGCGCCTCCGCGTGGATTGAAAACACTACGAGTAAAATACTATCATTCAATCTTAAAACAGGGTCGACTAAAACATACACAAAAAGTGATTAGGTACCTAAGAGTGATAGGTAGGTACGTCAATCTGAGAGGTGAAAGTGGGTGTTATCAGAGCGGCATTGTCTGCAATCCTTTCAAATATCCACTTCTTGCTTTCTCAAACTCGTATGGCTGGCAAACGTTTCATGATTTAAACTTTATCGTGGTGGTTTAAGATTGCTTTTTTGATTTTATGTAAGAGTCAGATGAGATTGTGGAAGTAACTGGTGTATGTAACGGGACCGGTTTCGCTTATGCTAATGAAGTCATGATGAAATAATTGAACCGTGGAAATTGATTCACCATAAGGTAAACGCAGGTATTAACGACCCCCCTAAAGCAATTTCCAAATCGATCATAATAATTAAGAATATTGGTAGCCGTCAGATTTACTATTTTATTTTTATATGTTAATATAGTCGTAGTCATTCTGACATGTTTTCCTGCAAAACTACGCAGATATTTAATATTATTTTTACAGTTTTATATAATGCTAGAATAAGTAGTATCATTGTTATATTTTTATTTAAAAAATGACTAACTGTTGAGTTTCTTGCGGCGCTTCTTCTCAGCAGTGGTCTCCTCTTGGGAAGCGCTGGTAGATTTTGACGTGTAAAAGTGCCCGTGCGGCCTACTTACTGAATAAATATCTTTTATCTTTTTTTTTAATGTGGGTACATAAATATATCGTGTAATGCAGTAACACGTTCAAGGTGACGATAAATTTGATTAAACCTTAAGCACTCAATGAAGAAAAATAGTGAAAAATAAGTGTCTGAACCACAGAATAAGTACCTGCATAGAAACCGGGCTATAAGAAACAGCAAAAGACGTATATTTGACCTTTTTCTATGTATGGCATTCATAACGAGTTAAAAAGATATGTCCTTATAGGTATTCTTTTTTTTTTTCTTCATCTGGACCCGCACGAATGCATCGCCATTTGTCAAGATTTAATAGTCGCATCAAATTAGCTTAACCTGGACATAATTCAAAAACCCGTTGTATTTATTATTTTATCGGATATTAATGTTAAGTATCAAATATTAATTAGCTATATTAATTAAAAAATCCGCGGTCGTAACCGTATATTATAAAAATCATGAGATATTGTAAACTACCTAACTTTTTGCTAAAAGCAAAATAGTTAACCAAATACCTGGTTAGTATAATTTTGAGGTGCATTCGAATGCGATCAATTAATAGCAAAATTAAACTGAAACCAAATCTGCATGTACGTTTTTTTTCACAGTTTTCATCTGATCTCAATATCTAGATAAGCAAAAATGGTAACTATGATGATTGTATCTATTTAAACTAAATTGCGTCTTATAAGACATTTAAGACAAAAATTAAACATTTATTTTTAACGTTTTAATAATAATGAATTACTCAGTAGCTAAAAATCGTAACTGTGAAATTTTTGTTTATTAATAGGTTTTTGTGTACTATAATCATGTTTTCATCAAAATTAAACATGTTAATGTCACGCTTAAGAAATTGAAAATTTAATTAAAAATACGCGCGAACTTGTCGTGGAGCGGGATGCATGCGGTGGGTGCGGGGCGGGGAGAGAGCGGGGCGCCAGCCAGCGGCGAGCGAGATACGGCGGACGGGGGGCGATTTTTGACTTTCAAGCGCTCGATTTTTGAGTTTCACTCGAAAGTGAGCAAAAACAGTGAAACTGTATTTTTGAAGCACGAGAGATAAAAAAATTAAAAACGAGTGGTCCACACCATTCGTTTTCATTTCTATCATTAGAAGTAGGTATGTTTTGACATTTTGTCTGCCAAATTAATCAAAACGTCTTTATTAGGTATGTACTCTTTGGACGGAAGTTGACGGAACAAACCTCAAATATCATAGACAAAGAACCATCTAAACGTTTCTTTTATTCCCCCCTGTCATAACGAGTTTATTTCATTTCAATTATGTACTATCGCCTGCGTTCGCGGTGTTCCACCTTTAGGGAGATAATCGTCTGAACGTAACCTTGGGCCCAAAAGCGATAACTTCTAAATATGTTTGTTTGTGTTCGTTCACGTAAAAAAATGTTTATTGTTCGGATTACCCACTCCTGCGTCCACCCAGTATAGACAGTAAACATAGCAAAAACTGTTTGGCCACTTTCAATTGTTTGGCCACTTAAACAATCACATAATCATTTCGATAGCATAATTAATTTAGCGAAAGTTTGCGATTTTATGACAAAAGCAGGTTTTCCTATAAAATTAAACTTTTACTCATATAATTAATATATCATTTAATATCATCAATCATATAATTTTTCAGAGCTCAATTTTTGAAGTAAATTGTAGAATTTGCATAGAGCCCGAACAATAAATAATCAGTGAGCGCATTTTTTTTTACATTCATTTGGAGGATGTGAGTTCAAATAAGTTCAAAAGTTCCAATTGCTGTCAATAAACGGTTGCAAGCCGATGCCGGTATCAAAACAAACAATAAATATTAATTTATAATTATTAATAGTATTAGTTTAAACTGGAACAAACTTAACCCATTCAGCGCCACCCACGACACGTTGTCGTGATCGCAGAGCGTGCGCGAGACGCCGGTCACGACAACGTGTTGTTATTACTCATTTGCTAATAGCTCCCCGAGAGATGATTATATTCAAAAATATTTCTTATTTTTGTGTACAAATGCCATGTGTTATTAATTCTGTATATTCAGTTTAACATCATTTTACGAATGTATGTGTCTTTTTAGAGCTAAAGTTGCAATAGCCATAAAAACTTCTTAGTCAATACGACATCATGTTGTGATGTGACGGGCCACGTAACGTAAATCTTGTTCAATATGTCAATGTAGTTACTTCATAATTTGTAAGTGCGAATTTTAATCCTTAATGCTTGCGCATAAGGTTCATTCCTATTTGCATTCAATTTAAGTTATGCTTTCTTTCCATGTGGTAATGGATAGTATTATGCAGTGTTTTGGGTAAACAATATTATATTTGTATAACAAAAATATACAGGGTAATTTTTTAATCAGTGCACAAATTGTAATATTTGGTACCGTTAATATAATACATTACAATAAAAAAAAACAGATATACAGGGTGACTGGATATTCGATACAATCCTTTTAAGGAGGCATAGTAGAGCAATATATATTTTCAATATATTTTTTTCTGACTGTAGAATGAAATTAAAATTTTAGGATCCCTGTAAATATACAAATACTAAAAAGTAATTTACCTATAGTACCCTGGCCGAAAATTATTAGTTTCGGAGATATTTGAGATCTTAGTTTTTTTCGGAATTGCGGAACATGTTCGAAAAAAAATATATAAAAAAATAATTTGCCGTTTTTTAATGTACTTTAATATATTTTCTGAAAGCTAAAATGTCAGCGGTAATAATAATATTAATATTTCTTGTTGTGATAATTTTGGGTTTTCTGTTCTTTTATGTTTTTATTTTTTATTTGTGTTGGCTGTGTGGCCTGCCGTGGTGTCACCAAATGGTTCCGGCGTAAGACCAGCTCTGGCCTCAAAACCAGTACCACGCTGACCCGAAACCGTTTTGCGTCAACTAGCATTAGTGCAGTGTTTATTATTTTTGTCCTTTGTGTTTTTTATGTTCTGTAATTTTGTTAGATGTATGTAAATAAACGTTTTTTCTTTCTTTTTTTCTTTAATGACAAAAACCTAATCACATAATGCTACATGTCATGTTATTTAATAAAACTCCAATAAAAAGACACAAAAAAGTAATTACTTCATTAAAAGACAGTGTTTTTTTTAAAATAAATGTATGACATGCAGCGTACAAATCACTGGAAAAACTTCCTTGGTGGTACTAGCTATCTAATGAGGTACAATAGTTATCAAAAAATATTAAATATTCAAAATTAGCAAGTACTAACTAAAACGAAGAAGTACATTTTTTATGAATTTCCATTACTCTTGTACCTGGTACGAACTATTCAGAAATCAGTATTTATCTTCAGATGCATACTTCAATGGCCGATATTATTGCAAAAGAGAACTGAACTTAATTAATTAAAAGATAATTAAGAAAGAGTAAGTAATTATTCGCCGTCAAAAATGGATGCTTGTAGATTAACTCATGTTTAGGGAATCAACCTACTGATTTTCAACCGTCACGGTTGAGGTGTTTTTTTTTTAGTTTTTAATTTATTGTGGCTAAATAGAAAAGTATTTACATAAAGTCGAGCTATACGCGACAGGTAGACACTATCCCTTATGCCTCTGTATTATTGACTTTCATAATTAAACAAGTTAATGAGAAAATCATTGAATTTAAGTTTTCAACCGACTTTACGTTCAAGTTAATGCTTTTTCGGAATCAGTATTTATTATTATATGTCCAGCAGTGGACTAATATAGGCTGATGATGATGATGATGATGATGATGACGGAGTTTTAGTACTTTAGCGAAAGAATACTCTAGGTATCGCAGTGGAAAATACTTTAAATATGTATTTGTCACTCTATCGTTAAAAAAACAGAAAGTGCGAACAACGGCTGCCGCAATTACAAAAGACAATGTGAAATTCGCTGATAATCCTTATCTTCGGTTTCGAGTCTTACCTCGCCAACCTTTTGTACAAAATCTTAACGTTGCACGTGCAAATGCATGGAGATAAGTTTATTATGCTTAGTTTCCGGGATATTTATGACTTGCACTGATAATAATCATAACTATTATTTTATTTTTCCTGAATTCAAGTTAAGAACTAAAGTCGCCCTCTATAGAACTTGTGAACGATGTAAACAAAGCGCCATATTGATATTGTCTATAGTTTGATGAGTTTACTAGTGATGGGAAAAGTAGATTAAGATTAAACATCGTTTAAAATGTATTTTTTAATCATAATCACTATAACCGATTGAGTATGACGTGTGACCAAAATGTATTATACAACGTAACGTACTGTACTGTAATATTTAATAGTAATTGTTTTTTGGAGATTATCAACTTTTCTAGTTAAAGTTATCTTACCTGATTTCCGGTAGGTATAAACATTTAATAAGCATCAATTTCCTCTAATGGTATATTTAAAGCTAAGTATCGTAAAGTAAAAATTTGAAAAAATATTTAATGTTGTAAAAAAATTTTTGCTTGGTTTAAAAAAGTTTGCATGACACCATCCTTTACATGTGACGTCGCATGCGGCAAAAAATTGAGCACCGCTGCGGCACTGTTTCACGACACGTCGTCGTGACTCCTAACATGTTTTTATTTAAATCATTCTGTACAGAAAACTGAGAGCTTATAAATAGGTAAACGTGATTTCACGACAATCATTTATCTCATCCTGAACAATTTAGTTATTATCGATCTAATGAACACAATATGTCAATACATCTCCGCCACCCTAGCCGAACCGTGGTGCACCCCACGTGTTAATAAAAGTTTGACAATCATTGACTATAAAAGCCTACGAGTATAATAAATGAATGCACGAGACGACTGGGCCATTCTCGAGCGTTTCAACCGCCCTGATTCCCGTGCCCGCATTAATTTCTAAATTCCTGTAGCTTTGGAAACATTTTCAGTTAAACTTTGTAGAAGTCAGGATACTCTACAAGATAACCGAAAATAGCATCCAAAGCGACAGGAATTTAGACATTAATGCGGCCACGGGAATCAGGGCGGTTGAAACGCTCAAAGAATTGCCCGACTACTAGACGAGAATCGCTTGCGACTCGCGATAGCACGGTCGGGAGTTGAGGCACAAAGAAATGAAGACCTTATTCTGCAATAAATAACGTTCATATTAAAACGTAAATAAGGAAACATATCAATTAATTAATAACCGTGGATATTTTTTGTTTAATTTGTTTCTTACAGTACTAATAATATGTTGACGGCATAAATTAAACACTTTGGAAGTAGTTATGTATTTTGGTTTTCCAAAAATTACCAATATTTTAGACTTTGGAGATCCGCAAAGAGAATCTGTTTAATTTTTAATCATTTATCAACACACATAATATACTATTCAGAATAAATTGTCGAATTACAGTTATCTATAATTTCTGGTAAGATAAGCCAGAAAATGTGTAACTTACTGAATCTTCTTTATTAATGATAGTCCCGATTGATTAATTAGTTTAATTTTGATTTCTTATCTGGAATGCAGGTGTCATAACATAATAGAGGTACTTTTACAAAGTTAACTATTATGCTGTACTTATGAAATCAAAATGTGTTTAAAATTTTGTTTTTTGTTTTTTTTTACATTGACGCGGAGACTTAAAATGTTTAATTCTTTTTATTTTAACTATAACTAACAATACTTTATATCATAGAAAAAGAAAATTACAGTTATAGAATTATGTCCAGGTTTTTCTTATTCTCTGCGCCTATAAGGAGTTTTATGTTTTATTTTCGAGTTATAAAAATTAGGGAAACTGACACGGAAATATAATTATTTTAAAAGGAAAGGAAAAGGAAAAAGGAATATGGATCAGTAGAGTATGATAAGAATAGTAATATAAGAATATAACAGAATAATATACATGTAAAAAAAAATATAGGAAGCAAGAAGGAATATAAATATCAAATAATATCATATTTTAATATCATTACAACTTATGAAAGATGCTATAAATAAATAAATAGATGGGTCAAGTGAGGAAAGAAGGACATTTATATTTGTAGGAAGCGGGACATGATGGGAGATTAGATCTTGGAAAAAGGAAATATGGTCATACAAGTTGCAAGCAAAAAATATATGATTCAAGTCCCCAAACTCCTCTCCACAGTTACAAGCAGAACTCCTTATGATTTTCATTTTTGCCAGATGGGCAGGAGTACATGTATGGCCAAGACGCATTCGTAGGTATTATAACCGTGGTCGCTTTTTTAGTTAGATTTAATTTAAAAAAACCAAGGTTTTAACGGCCAAGTCTTTTGAATATATTTGTAATGCTTTCCTTTGAATAGGTATTCTTTCGTTTTCCTTCGAGTTGCCAAGAGGTTTTAGACATCAAATTTGAATGGACCGCGATGAGCCCGTTAATTTTGTGTCACGGTGACTACTTCATTTAGTAGCCTTATTAGTTTGACAGTGTTGTGAATATATTTTATCGATATTTTCAGATTTCCGAGAGATGAAAACTTGATAGCAGAATAGATTCGGCGAGTAGGTAGAGAAAATTTGATACCGAAGAGATGTATCTTCTAGATATCTTCGGTATCAAATTAGTTAGTTATTATAGGTACTCGTATTAGTATAGGTTACTGTAGCAAACTATGGCAAAGGAACAGAGACAGTCACACGAATGATCCTGTAACCCTTTTTTGGTTAGTTGCTATCCCCAATATTATAAATAAAACATTATTGAATTATTGAAAATATATTTGAAATATCCTTGACCTGCTGTTGTAGATGGCAGATTGACATATAATGTAAGTAGTGTACTGACCTCAACTCAGTGATAAAAAGTATTATTTTTCTTTTGAGTATAAAACCTACTTTATAAATCTATTTCTCGTTGGAACTAAAATTAAAAAGTTTCGAGAGAGAATGAAAAACAAAAGGAGTGACGGGAGTGTCAAAATGGAGACGAGACGGAAAAAGGATTCGGAAAATTAGAAAATTAAATAGAATTGTTTTAAGTAGAATGCGTGATAAAATCTACGGATCTAAAGTGAAAATAATGGAAATCGAAACATAATGTAACAAGAGGATAAATCGTGCATGAAATTTATATATCCGAGAAAACTCTTTGGAACGAGGACAGCAGACTCAGGATGGGATACAGGAATCAGAATTTCATTCAGAAAGCGCAGTGATTTTTGTTTATTTTAATTATTCCTTTTATAATAAATACAATTTTTAGTTTCGTGACCTAAAAATGACAAAATGAAGAAATAGAGCCAAGTTTACATCATAATTTTCTTTTGTACAAAGTTTAAGGAAGAGTGGAGTAAATTATAAGTACAACAAATGGAGAGAACCTGCAATGCAATGCCTACAGGAACTTTTAAAGCTAAGTATATTGTTTTATAACTGTAATACGTTCCCTAAGTGAGTTCTAACATGTTTAACAACGATTGTAAAAGAATCTTTCCTTATTACTCTCGATAAGGATATAAGAAGTAGTCATGACGGACATTATAAGATGACAGTGACTGATTTGACTTAATTGACAATATTGACCTGACTAAACTGACCAAAACCATAAATGTCAAAATGTCATTGTATAAGAAACTCAAAATGTCATTAATATTTTAATTTTTTGACTTTGACAATAACAGAATTAGGAATTAAGATGCTGGAGGTCATTCTATTGGGATATAGCTGGATAACGAAGAAAACCAATAGTACTTTACTATAATTTATTTCACCAACATTAACTTTCTACAAATTTATGCAGCTTGATACATAAAACGACTTATTCCGATAAGTTATTTTCTAAAGAAAGGACCGCTCGCGATCCCGGCCATGAATAGAATGCTTGATCTGCCCCAACTCCATCAAGGCGACAATCATCGTGTCACCTCGAAAGAGCGGGATACGATAGTGGCGCCACCGAAAGAGTCAAGTTCAAAATCAATTGGGTAGGTAAAGTTTTTGGAAGAGGTGTAAATTATATTTTTTTTCGATAGTCGTCATCCTAAAGATCAAGGAACTGCGGCTCTTTTATTTTTATTTCCTCTAATATTTTAGAAATATTTTTTTTAGTTATTAAGTTGACATTTGTACACTTTAATGACCGACAAGCTTGTTGCCTTCGTACTTAATGAAAAAGAAAAAAAAACTGTCACTTCTATAACTGTCATTGTCAATCAAAGTAAACAAACGATTCAATTCTTTCAAGCATCTAAGTAAATCTTTGTAATAATGGGATCGCTTGAGTTCATTGCGTGTATACGATTCAAACGTGCTCTCGTGGCTATCGAAAAGCAGGGCAAGAGTCGTCGTGAAAGAAAGAAATCGGTGTCCAAGAAGCAGTGCCAAAGGGGTCGGAAATAAATCGTAGTCCAAATATCGTGTAAAGGTCAAAGCGAGCAAAGCAGGAGCAAAGCGGCAAAATCGAAAGTCCGGAGTTCGTTCTGAGGTCGTTAAAATATTTCTAAAAACACTGATCACATGAAACGCAAGCAAACAGAAAAGAGTCGTTGAATTGAATCGTTTGTTTACTTTGAATGACAATGACAGTTATAGAAGTGACAGTTTTTTTTTTCTTTCTCATTAAGTACGAAGGCAACAAGCTTGTCGGTCATTAAAGTGTGCAAATGTCAACTTACTAACTAAAAAAAATATTTCTAGAATATTAGAGGAAATAAAAATAAAAGAGCCGCAGTTCCTTGATCTTTAGGATGACGACTACCGAAAAAAAATATAATTTACACCTCTTCCAAAAACTTTACCTACCCAATTAATGTTTAAATAGATAAAAATGTACGCAGTTATGCAGCGTTACTGCAATAATCGATTATGATTATATAATTATTTATTATATTATTTTTAACTCCTTACAGCTCGGCCATCCTGCTCAAGGCGGGACCTCGCGCCTTAAATCAACGTTACATACTAAGGAAATATTTCACATACATGACAGTCTTATGACTATCTACAATCACTTTCAGTAATACATAAATTCTGTACACACTAATACATAGAGTCAAAGCTTTACTTAAAAATAAACATGATCCTAAATGAATAAATCACATGCATTCATCGCAAAAGTAATCGAATACAATTTTGTTTTATACTTCCCTATCACTTATACCAGTATCATCATCACTGGATTCTAAATCTCGATGAAAATTCAACCAAGGCTGAATTTTATCGACAGGTACTATATTCTCGTATCGTCTTCCTTGTTTTTTGGTCAAAGGTGTATCTTCGATTAGATATCTATCATTTGGGAGCACTTTTACTATTCGATAAGGACCCTGACGACGGTAAATCCCAAAAACTCGTAAATAAGTATATTTACGAGTTTTTGGGATTTACCGTCGTGCGGATACTGACGTTGCACGCGGACTAGATCGCCTTTTTTATAAATTTTAGGTTGTTTTCTTTTACTATTAAACCGATCTACATCCTTTTCTTGTTGTTTTTTAATTTTATTACTTGCCTCTTCCCTGATAGAACCTAATTCTTCTGAACAAGTAATACTAGTCGTATCGTTTACAATAGGGCTCAAAATACCTTGTGACCGAGTAGTGATATTGAACCCAAAAAGAAGTTCTGATGGGCTTTTGCCCGTGGTTTTATGTGTGGACGTATTAAGACCTAATTGAATATCGAAAATGTATTCGACCCAGTTTTTCTCATTATCGCCATGAGACGAAGTGGACAGCGCATTGAGGATGGTACGGTTAAACCTCTCTACTTGCCCGTTGGCTCTAGGAGTGGCAACGGCGTTTTCGATATGTTTGGTACCGTAATTTCCGACAAAATCTTTAAATATTTTACTCGTAAAAGTAGACCCTTTGTCTGTAATAAGCCTTGTAGGCACGCCAAAGTATTTAATATGTCATTTGATTGCCTTCACTGTCGTTGTGGATTTTGTGTTCATTACAGGGATTATATTAACATATTTGGTGAACCCGTCTACTATGACGAGTAAGTAAGAGTTTCCGTCTTTACTTTTAATAAAAGGTCCCAGGTGGTCGGCGTGAATGGTGTGGAAAGGGACACTAATCTTGTCGATAGGATGTAGTATCCCTTCGCTTTTTCCTCCGGGTGCCTTGTGATGGGCGCACTCTAAACAAGATGATACGTACTTCTTTATGAAGCGACGCATCTTGGCAAACCAGAAATGCTTTTGGACACGTTGTAGAGTTTTGTCAAAACCGCAGTGGCCCACGTCGTCGTGATTCCTTTTCAGAATGCCATCTGACGCCTTTAGGCACGTACCACTTTAGATCCTCGCCAATAACTCTATAAACGCGCCCGTTTTTTAGTTTAAAATTTAGATGATAGTCACTTATGCGAAATCTAAACTACTAAACCGATTCATTTATTTGGATATTTTATAAATATATTTAAAATACATTTAATTAAAAAAAATTTGATTCCTAAGGTTTTTATAACTAGACAAATTTTGCTATTTAAGTTTTTTTTTATTTTTTTTACTACTTGCGAGTCAGTGACACCTACCATATTTTGATATATTATATATAATTTTATATTCTATTACATATATTGTTTTCAAAAATATTCGTTTGGATCAACGTAATGTTTATTACTCATATATTAGGTCGGGGCAAAAGTATTTTCGTATTTTTCGTACAAAGGAAAAACAATTTTTTAAGTTATATTTTTTTATTTATTTATAATATGTACATGCCGTTTTGATCGATAACTTGTTGCCACCTTGTGGGTAGTGCCATGATTCCATTGCTGTAGTAATTCTGAGATTTTTGAAAAAAAAATCTGACAGGTAGTTTTGACAGTGTTCTCTTGATATTAATTTTATGCTTCCTAAAGAATTCTGAAGTGACCGAAACAGGTAGAAATCCGATGGAGCAAAGTCGGAGCTATACGGTGGATGCATCAACACATCCCAGCCAAGCTCTCTCAATTTTTGTTGGGTGGCTATAGATGAGTGCGGTCTGGCGTTATCATAATGAAAGACTACACCCTTTCTGTTTATGAACTCCGGCCGGTTTTTCTCAACGGCTTCTTTTAATCTCATGAGTTGCTGGCAGTAGAGGTCAGAATCGATAGTTTTACCCGGCGGCAAAAGCTCATAGTGGACAATTCCTTTCCAATCCCACCATACACACAGCATCACTTTGTTCCGAGTTAAGCTGGGCTTTGCCACTGTCTGTGGAGCTTGTCCATGCTTCGACCACGATCTTTTTCGGATTTTCTTATCGTAAGTAATCCATTTTTCATCACCCGTAATCAACCGTTTTAGAAATGGTTCGGATTTATTTCGTTTTAACAATAAATCGCAAATTGAAACACGTTGCATTAGGTTTCTTTCAGTGAGATCGTGTGGCACCCAAATATCGAGATTTTTCTTGTACCCAGACTTTTGTAAATGACGTAACACTGTTTTGTGATCAATATCCAGTTCTTCAGCAATGTCGTAACTACTAATATGTCGATCTTGCTCCACTTTTTCATAGATGGCATTGATTTTATCAGTAACAGGGCGTCCATAGCGAACCTCATCTTTCACACTAAAATTTCCAGACTTAAAACGCTTAAACCACAATTGTGCTACTCTTATTGATACCACATTAGGTCCATAAACCGCACAAATATTATTCGCGGCATTAGTCGCATTTTTGCCTTTTTTGTAATAAAACTTTAAAATGTACCGAATTTCTTCGTCACACACGTCCATTTTGATAACTCAAAAACAATTGAAAAATGCCGGGAACCAGTTTTTTTTTTAATTTTATTGTAAAGATAAAAAAAAGATAAAAGATATTTATTCAGTAAGTAGGCCGCACGGGCACTTTTACACGTCAAAATCTACCAGCGCTTCCCAAGAGGAGACCACTGCTGAGAAGAAGCGCCGCAAGAAACTCAACAGTTAGTCATTTTTTTAATAAAAAATATAACAATGTCACTACTTATTCTAGAATTATATAAAACTGTACAAATAATATTAAATATCTGCGTAGTTTTGCAGGAAAACATGTCAGAATGACTACGAGAAAATTTATATATATATCACACAAAACAGTTTTGACATGTCTTCCTACATAAACCGTGTCCCCTAGACAAGATACAGCGTTTACATGATTTTTATGAGGTATGTACGAGTAGTAGGTAAGCTATTGAACATTAAACATTAGTTAATTTTCTGGTTTAGGCCAAGCATTTTTGTCCGTTAGATAGTCCTCGACCCTATAGTACGCCTTTGACATCAGCGACTTTTTCAAGTAATTTTTAAGTGCTGGAAGGGGTAACTCTAAAACTACGTCGGCTAATTTATTATAAAAATGAATGCATTGACCTACAAATGATTTATATACTTTACGGACACGAAACTTTTTTATGGCAATTTTATTTTTATTCCTAGTATTTATATTATGTATATCAGAATTTTTAACGAAAGAGTCTAGGTTCTTAATAACATACATAATATTTTCATAAATATATTGGGATGCTACTGTTAAAATATTCATTTGTTTAAAAAGTTCTCTTAATGAATCACGGGAATTTAAGTTATATATAGAGCGAATGGCCCTTTTTTGTAACACAAATATAGTTTGTATCAATTCAGATTAGGTCGTACTGAAAGCAAAACGTCCTGTGTTGCATTAAGTCTGCCAGGCATGATGTCTGTTTAATGAGAAGGACCTCAGGGAAAAAAAGCCCAGGGAGCAAAACGATCGCAATTTAAAATGCCTTTGAAACAAATCGTCATCAATGAAAAATAACAAAAAAACAAAACGTCCCTAATGCATAATACCCTACTTTAGTACAAATGGCCAGAGTCCTTAGCCAAGATGCCCATCACTAACTAGCGTTTCTATTCGTTTCATTTTTAAACCAATCGCGTCACTGGTAGATCACGTGACTCTTCGTATGACGTGATCTACCAGTGTCGCGATTGGTTTAAAAACGAAACGCATAGAAACGCTAGTTAGCGATGGGCATCTTGGCTAAGGGCCCAGATAAGTATATAGAAATGATTATGAAGTGGGTGAAGGGAAGGCAGCCCAGTACCCGCGTGAAGTGGTCGCTAGACATTAAATTACGATAATTATGTCTTCCTGTGTTCGGCAGTACCTACGTAGGTACAACTTGCCTGTGGGGGTAGTCAAGATACATTCTATGAAAGTTAGCGTCTGTAGAAATCTGACAAAATGTATGAAATGTCATAATCGAACGCACAACAGCTTATATCAATTCTTTGCATAATCATTGATTTCTACAGTCGCACGTTAACGTTCGGAGAATGTATCTTAACTAACCTTATTGGTGACTTTTACTCAACCAAAATATTCCTTAGACTTTTGATGATTTAGTTACATTGGTGATAAAAATACATTATATTTATTAGCTTCTTGACTAACCGTTTGATCCAGTGGTTACACTGTTTGATCACACAGCCAAAAGCCACGTACGTACCTACCTAACCTACTCGTATTTTAAATCACAAATTCTCGTATTTTGTTCACGGACACAAGACATGGTCCTTGGTGTTTATTATGTGTTATATCTATAAAAATAAAACAGTATGTTGAGTGTTTTTGATTTTATGGGATTACTAGCTTTCCGCCCGCGACTTCGTCTGCGGAGAGTCAGTACCTACGTTCGTTAAAAAGTGCAATACAATACAATACAATAACTCTTTATTGAACACCACATACAGCAAGAACAAGAAATACAACAAGAAAGAGAAGTGTTACATGGTGAGTCATAGTGAGTAGTTAGTTTATTTAGGGTTAATGTTTCCAAAATCACCGAAAGTCTCTTGGTTTGTAAGCAGTAACCTAAACACCAACTTCCACGTTTCTAACTTCAAAAATATCCAGCGTTGGCTGTACAGCCAGCACAAGCTGAGTTGGGACCGTTTCGCAACAACTTTGCTGTGTACCATTTTGTTATATTGATTTCATACTGTGTTCGTTGTTGTGATAACCGTTTTCTTCTTCTTCTTTCTTTTTAAAAATAACTTCACTCCCATACAAACGTCCACCTCCTATTTCACCCACATAGAGATAGATTTTCCGATATCACCAAAGGTTTTATTTTGTGCAAATTTTCCTCTTTTACCTGCAGTGTACTATCGAATGTTAGTTGAACATTAAACAGCTATGTTATTCTGTTACCGCATCATCCTTCACATCGACTGACTTGAAGAATAATCAGCGAATCTACGTCGTCCATCATTTATGCATAAATAAATAAATAAAATAAATAAATAAATATCAGGGACAATCTCACACAAATTGACCTAGTCCCAGACTAAGCTCTAGGCTTGTACGTACTATGGGTACCAGGCAACGATATACATACTTATATAGATAATTACATACTTAAATATATAGAAAACATCCATTACTCAGGAACAAATACTCGCACTCATCACACAAATATTTGTCCATACCGGGATTCGAATCCGAGACCGCTAGCGTCGTAGGCAGGGTCACTACCAACTAAGCTAACTGCGTCGTCAATATATTGTGATATTTAACTGCCTGCACTTTAATTTAGTCGCTGGTTTCACCCATGAAACCGGCGACTAAATGAAAGTGCAGGCAGTTGAATGTCATTTACACACCTTGAACGACGACGTAAATTCGCCGGTTATTCTTCGTCTCAGTCGATGTGAAGGACAATGCGTTAACAGAATCACACTGCAGCGCGCTACTAGGTCTAACAGTATGGACAAGTTTTTAACTTCGCAAAACAATGGCTTAGACCAACTTTAGACATAAGCTGCTACAATGATATTTTTCGGAAAAACAATCCCATTGAAGGATGGAATAGACATTTCAACTCCTGAGTAAACAGAAAACCAACGTTTATATCATCATCATCAGCCGCAAGACGTCCACTGCTGGACAAAGTCCTTCCCCAAGGTTTTCCACAACGATCGGTCCTCTGCTGTTGTCATCCAGCGATTTCACGCGACCTTTATCAGAACTTAAACCTTTATGTGAACCCAACGACACTGTCTAATCGGCATGTTATTCTACCAGCAGACTGAGCTACGAGTCATCTCCTCAGTCCTTCGATTTTTCAGCATACATATTTTCATAGGTACAGTCCAGGACAGAAAGATGTAATACACTTTTGGACCTTATTGCAATGGAACAAGGTGAAAAAGTATAAACATCTTTCTGTCCTCGACTGTAGGTACATACCACGGCTGCAATGAACTGAAAATAAGACCGTTGGGTAAAATTTTCTAGTTATGATCAATATTCATAGTATTTAATATAATGACTAATTTTCTTTTAAAAAAAAAAACATGACATGTTATTTTGAGCTAAGTAATTCTTGAATTGGTTTGTTGTGTAGAGTACAAATTTAACTGCGGACGTTTTGCTCTCGTGGCCATTAAAATTGCGGTCGTTTGATCAATATGACATTTTGATTTGTTGGCACATGACATTTTAAGTTGCGGACGTTTTGCTCCCATGGCGTATTACGTTACGGACGTTTTTTCAACGAAGACGTTTTGCTATGAGGACCTTACAATCCTAACCCGTTTGTATGTCAGCTGCTTTTCCCCAAACCAGAATGTATTTCAGAATGTTGATTTTTAATGGTATTAAAACCAGCCAGGTACATTTAGTATAGACGAAGAGGTTTGATTACAACTTATACGGTCCAAATACGAAAATACTTTTGCCCCGACCTATTACATACGTTGGGAACGCGGCTGGAGACGCAGTCACGCGCCCGCAACGCAACTCGCTTCATGGGACCTCATCGCGTTCAGACTTTTATTTTAGAATAAATATTTTTACTATTAGACTGTTCACGGAGAATATACCAGCTCTATTTTATTATTTTTATATATTTATTTCAGACTCTGGGTCCATAAGTGTTAGTAGTACATTAATCTTACAGCCTAGTTTTTAGTATAATGAACAATAAAATCGAAACAATGTCAAAAATAATTAAAACACAATTAAAAATGATACAAAAGAGCGCGTTAAATGCCAAAGAGCGCGACTCGATCTCCCATGTGTACATGATTCCAGTGTCGCACCACTGGACAACTCACTCTCTCAAGTACGCCATTCAGGAGGCTGTTGGAGCTGTCCCGCACTCGAAGCATTATGGAGGCAATCCGTTTGCGCCTAATTGCTTTAAAGCAGTCCGTTCTTGCCTCCAAGAACATTGCAGACGCGCTGCACCAGCGAGGCAGCCCCATCAGCACCCTAAACGCGTCATTATACTGTACACGAAGCCGATTAAGTGACCTCCGCGTATAATTAACCCACAGGCTGCAGGTGTAAAATGTTTGACAATATGATTTGAACAGGGTTATTTTAACTTCCCGTGAACACCTTGCAAACCTGCGGGCCAACATGTTGGCTCTCATCGCCAAGGCTCTTCGCTCCCGCTCCATATCTAGGTCATCTTTGAGTTCCGCGGTGATCCAGTGTCCAAGGTATTTAAATGCCGTGACTCTACTCAGTGGAACCCCTCCCAACTTGACCGGTGGAACTTTTTTCGGTTTTTTGTTCCCTGCTGTAAATACGAGTAGTTCACTTTTTTGGCTATTGTACCTTAGACCATGTGCCACTGCGTACCCTTCACATATGGCTATTAAAACCTCGAGGCCTCTGACCGATTTTATACAGTCAGCTACTTTTTTTAACGTCCTAGGACCAATAATTAAGGTCCTGGGACGTTAAATACTATTTTACTATTAGACCGGGCTATTGTTAACGGCGAATATACCAACCCTATTTATACAGTCCGAAATTTTATTTAACGTCCTAGGACCAATTAAGGTCCTGGGACGTTAAATACTATTATAAAAATTTAATTTAATTTCATTTTTAAAATTATTTATACTACAAAAAACCTTGGTTGCGCAACCAAGCAGTCACCAGGTGAGATACCCTCCATAGACCTACATACATTTTGTTGGTGGCGGCGACCGGGTGGCGCGACCATGGTGTCCCGGTGAAATAGAAATAGAAATAGTAACATTTATTCGACGATCACAAGAAAAAAAAACAAAACAAATATTACAGATTATAAAAGAATGGCAACACACACAGATACCAAAGTTAAACAGTAATGGTGCAGTTACACGGGCAACCCTTCGAGCAATAATTGCCCGTCAACCATAGCTTCTCTTACTCTAATTTCGTAAGATAGAACGAGACACGACACGTCAATAGACGGCCGGCTAAAAATTGCCGAGAAGAGTTGCTCGTGCACCTGCACCTTAACGAAGGAAAGGAATTATAAAAATAAAAAATAAAAATAAAAAGCAATTGTAGCGTAGTGTTGCCATGGGTGATTCTGTGACGTCGAAATTGGCGCCACTCAGCACTATGTCACGGCATATTATACCGCGACGCTGGTTTTCAGTGGCACCAACGTGACACACGAACGAAAAGACTGTAGGTCACTGATTAAAGTAATAACAGGATATAATATACATGTAATAGTAGTTTAACGAGTGAGAAAATAAGAAATAAATGAAATTTTAACCAAGGGTGTGAACAAAGGAGTAAAATATAGCAAATCGGTCAAAAATATTTGTACCGAAAATAAAAAGGAAGTCAACTGACACAGACAAAGGAAGAGGAGAAAAAGAGCCAATCGGAACTGCCAACATCAGCCCGCAACGATCGGCGATGGTCGGCCGCGGAATAACCGGTGCCCTCATTTATCTCTTCCCACTCTTGGGGTGTGGTTGAATTACGAAACTAATTACACTTATCTATTTCATTTGGCGTAGATTTCGCTTTGCACGTGAAATAAGTGATTATCTATTGTTTGCCTGAAATTCATATGCTATAATTTTCACTTGCCCGAATTTCTTTTGCCCGAATTTCTTTTGCCCGAATTTTATATTCCCGAATGTTACATTTCCCAGAAAAGTTATCTTACATACTCTTGTTTTCCCGAAAGTTAGATGCCATATTGATACTAATGCCATACGTAATGTTTTCCATATTATTAAGTGCAATAATTTTATTTAATAGAATATTTAAACGCCATACTAAAAAGTTTATTTCCAAATCCATCCTGGCTACAGTCAAGTCAGTATATATTTGTTATGTAACACTTGGTTATATTGTAATAAATATATTGATTGAATAACATTTTTTTAAATATTATATTACTAATGTAATCAAACCTAACATATTTGTGTTCATTCACGACTGATATGGACATAAATGATCGAAACTAATGTCGACGGAGCTCTAACTTGTTGCAACTCTAACCTAACCTATGTAGGTAAATTTTGCCTAATTCAAACGTCACCATTCACCATTTACACGGATGGCAAATGGCATTATGGCATGTGACAAATATGGATTAAAATGATTATGAAAAATGAAATTATTGAAATTAATATTATGGGAAACAAAGATTCTGTTATTTGACTACTATGATAAACAATCAGTATATCATATGAAATTATAAGATGTAAAATTATGCCATTTGTAAATTATGGCAGGTGAAATTCGGGCATATGAAATTCTGGGAAGTAAATGTATACCGAAATAAGTATTGATCGTGAACAGAGAGATTTGAATGTTAATTACGATTGCAGTACAGTCCCATAAGGTAAACATTACAGCTATAATTAATAGTGAAAATTGAATATTGCTTAATAATAATTGTACATCAAGCATTGCTTTTTTGTTGGCATAATAAAAATGCCTTACATTTAAATTTAAACGTGGTCACTGTTTGCAGAGTTCGGAGAGGCGGCGGAAGGTTGTTCCAGCATTTACTAGCGGCGTAGCGGAAACACCCACGAAACGCAGCAGAGTGATGGCGGGGGATTACGAGCTGCAGCTGCCTGAGAGTTCGAGTGTCCCGGTTGTGCGCGTTATGCGCCCAGATAAGCTTCCCATATACCTAGGTACGTGGGCTCCTTAAATTTGACAAGTCCGAACATTGGTGTGGCCATATGATGTTTCCTACGCGTATCCATCTTTAAAATGTCATTCCGATTCAGAAACGGTGTAATGTGCGTACGTGGTGGAATCTCAAAACAAAATCTGGCACACGCATTCTGTACCCGCTGTATTAGTCGCTGAGTGCGCGCCAGCAGCCGCGAACCATAGACTATGTCTCCGTAGTTTAGTATCGACAGTATAAGAGTGTCGCAAAGCTGTATTCTGAATTTTGTTTCAAGAAACTTACGTATATTGTAAAGAACCTTAAGCTTGTAAAAACAGTTGCGCACAGTATTAAGGATATGATTTTCGAAACGCAGTTCTTGGTCTATAAGTATGCCCAGGTTCCGAGCCCCATGGACTTGTAAGGGTTCATTATCTATATGTATACTGAAATTAAGGTTTAATAATAAGCTAAGTTGATGTTTAGAGCCCAAAAGTATATATTTGGATTTCATGGGATTAAGGGAAAGGGAGTTACATTGGGACCACGTGGCAATACGACCAAGATCTTCATTTATTTTATTTATTGCGCAAGAGAGAACAGAAAAAGTAATATCTTATACTTAGTATAAAACTAGCGTGGCCTTTAGTATTTTCAAACAGAGGATAATCCAAAAACCTTTACTACGTCTTCTAGAGATTTGATGCGATGTGGAGCGGTGTCCGCTAGGCGTCGTGCATAAATCGATGGCCCCTACGTAAATCATCGAAAGTCAATTAAGGTACTTTTCAGTACAGCGTTTTAAAGTTTAGTTACGACTTTATTCTTAAATTGTAAGGAATACACAAATACTGCTATGTTTAAAATCCATAATAAATGAAGCATTTTATTTGCGTTACACAAATTTAGAGGAATTCATGTTCGTTTTCTGAATATTTGAGTTTCGATAGTATACGTCACGGTAATAACCAAGTCTCATATCGAAACTGACATTTTCAATTATTTACGTCGCATTTATTTTTTATTTTTTTAACGAAACTGACAGTTTCCTTGATGTACTCCGGACGTATTACTTGATTTACTAACGAAAGTGGCAGTTTCTTTGGTTAACTCCGGATGTATTGGATAATTTACGAATGAAACTGGCAATGTTGATAGCGCTATGGGGTATGTTGGCCAGAGTGTCAATATATCCAAATGTCAGAACCTCCAAGTGTCGAAACGTCCAAGGATACAATACCCAGTTGCCAAAATGTCTAGTGGTCAAATCGTCCAAATGCCAAAACGCCCAATTTCCAAAATATCCAGTTGCCAAAATGTACAGTGGTCAAATCGTCAAAATGCCGAAATGCCCAATTGCCAAATAATCCAGTTGCTAAAATGTCTAGTGGTCAAAATCGTCAAAATGCCGAAACGCCCAATTGCCAAAAATCTAGTCAAAGACGAGGAGGTATAATAAGGGATAGGTGGAACAGGGGCTAGGTAGGTTTAGGTTATGTTAGTTTTGCAGCAGGCCCGGAGGGCCAAACCACCCAGAAATAGGAGCTCCGCGTGAGCGGAGCTCCGTCGAAACTGTCTAATTGATTTGAAATAAGAGTGGTGGCTGTTACTAGGTGCAAAACTAACATAACCTAAACCTACCTAGCCCCTGTTCCACCTATCCCTTATTATACCTCCTCGTCTTAATTCCATTTCGACATTATTATTATGACCCTGAGTGAGTGGCAGCCAATTGACCAGTGGTCCTTATGGCATCTGGACATTATGACCTCCCGGGCAATGTAACACTCGGGCCAATTGACTAGTTGGATCATAATGGCATCTGGACATTATGACCTCTCGGGCAATGTAACACTCGGGCCAATTGACCAGTTGGATCATAAGGCATCTGGACATTATGACCTCCCGGGCAATGTAGCAATCGGACCAATTGACCAGTTGGATCATATGGTATCTGGACATTATGACCTATTGGACATTTTGACATTATGGCCAACATACCCCGGAGGCGTTGATAGTGTAAGTCGACAAAAAGTCACAGTTAATTAAACTTTAAATACAGGTAGGTACCTACTTGCGTAGTGTTAAAAAAAAATTGTTTTTTATTACCATTGTATTGTAACTACTCTAAAATCTCAATCGGTTTGAATCAATCTTAAAAATTAGGAGTACCTTAATAAACTACAGTTAATCTAGGATAGTGAATAACTTTCTTTTTATGCGACACCAGCCAGTATTCATTAATATTAGCAAATAAATCAAAATAAACTAAATTTTCTCTTGTAATATATATGACAGACTCACGATAAAAATAAAATCAAAACTACACTGACGGGCAAGTATAACAGGTCACTTTTATACAAAGTTGTACGAAAAGTGACCCATTATTATTTTTTGCTCGTCATTATTCATCATCATCATATCAGCCGAAAGACGTCCACTCACTGCTGGACATAGGCCTTCCCCAAGGATCTCCACAACGGCCGGTTTTGTGCTACTCGCATCCTCGGCTTGCCACAATCTTCACCAGATCGTCGGTCCACCTTGTAGGTAGAAGGCCTGCCAACCAGGGCTCGGAAACGTTATTTAAAATAACGTTTTTAAAACGTTTCGAACCGTTCTTTATACAACATTTTGTTCGGAACGAAAACGAAACAAGAACGTTTTCAAAAACCGGTTTAATCCACAGGACGCGGCCGCGCACGGCCATGCGGCGACAAACATGAACTTGTTTAGTTAGGTCTACCGTACATTGTATTCATTTAATTTCATCTTTTCGATCCGATGCGCATTGATTGGCATTGTGTTGCGACTTGCAAGTTATCCTTTTGGCGAGGTAGGTCACTTTCTTGGGATGTCAATTTAGAAGAACGACATGTTCGTTAAAAGTCAATTTCGATAGACGACATGTTCTGACTTAGTCAACTTCTCAGTAGGTCTATTTCGAAAGAGGTCATGTTCTGGGTTAGTCATCTTCTCAGTAGGTCTTTTTCGAGGGAGGTCATGTTCTGACTTAGTCATCTTCTCAGTAGGTCTATTTCGAGGGATGTCATTTTCTGACTTAGTCAACTTCTCAGTAGGTCTATTTCGAAAGAGGTCATGTTCTGGGTTAGTCATCTTCTCAGTAGGTCTTTTTCGAGGGAGGTCATGTTCTGACTTAGTCATCTTCTCAGTAGGTCTATTTCGAGGGACGTGATTTTCTGACTTAGTCATCTTCTCAGTAGGTCTATTTCGAGGGAGGTCATGTTCTGACTTAGTCATCCTCTTAGTAGGTCTATTTCGAGGGACATCATAACCTGACTTAGTCATCTTCTCAATAGGTCTATTTTGAGGGAGGTCATTTTCTGACTTAGTCATCGGGTATACCTCGGGTGTGTAAACGAGGGTGGATGAAATTCTTATGGCTTACTTTAGTCTCGAGTTAAACACTCTAATTTTCACTTCGAATGCGAGGAAAAATAACGAAATTACAATAGCAAAAAAATTTGGTACGCGGTTTTTAATTTTCTTTTCTTTTGTAAAGTGACGCTTTAAATGCTTGCATATTTACCCAAAAGATTCAAACTTCAAAACTATTTCGCTTTGCTCGGGTGTATAAATATCTCGTGTCGTAATGGCTTACTTTAGTCCCTAATTGAACAATCTACTAATATTTTAGAATCTTCATCTGTTAAAAATTTTAAAAGCTCAACGGCGCCTGACTAGTGGTAATATAAACAAAATATAAAGCAATTTAAACTTTTAACTAACTTAAAAAAAAGTTATGCGATTGGGGAAAACTTAAAATTTATCTATTACGAGTAAACGTTTAACAAAATTAACTTTTTGAGTAACGGATTACCAATGAACGAAGTTAACTTTTTGATTGGCGGTGCTCAGCTGGACAAGAGGAGATGACTAAGTCAGAAAATGACCTCCCTCGAAATAGACCTATTGAGAAGATGACTAAGTCAGAAAATGACGTCCCTCGAAATAGACCTACTAAGAAGGTGATTAAGTCAGAACATGACCTCCCTCGAAATAGACCTACTGAGAAGATGACTAAGTCAGAAAATGACATCCCTCGAAATAGACCTACTGAGAAGATAACTAAGTCAGAAAATGACATCCCTCGAAATAGACCTACTGAGAAGATGACTAAGTCAGAAAATGACCTCCCTCGAAAAAGACCTACTGAGAAGATGACTAACTCAGAACATGACCTCTTTTGAAATAGACCTACTGAGAAGTTGACTAAGTCAGAAAATGACATCCCTCGAAATAGACCTACTGAGAAGATGACTAAGTCAAAACATGACCTCCCTCGAAAAAGACCTACTGAGAAGTTGACTAAGTCAGAAAATGACATCCCTCGAAATAGACCTACTGAGAAGATGACTAAGTCAGAACATGACCTCCCTCGAAAAAGACCTACTGAGAAGATGACTAACCCAGAACATGACCTCTTTCGAAATAGACCTACTGAGAAGTTGACTAAGTCAGAACATGTCGTCTATCGAAATTGACTTTTAACGAACATGTCGTTCTTCTAAATTGACATCCCAAGAAAGTGACCTACCTCGCCAAAAGGCAAGTTATTAGTAAGTGAGTGGTGCTTATTTCTTGTGGTTCATAACATGGGACGAAAGAGAAAAAACGTAATTTACCTACACTTATTACACTTACAATGATGAAACCAGCAAATCAAAATGCCAAATGGAAGGATGTCAGCAAGAAATACGAGTAAGTATTAATTAAAATCCTGATCTTGTGGTAGATTGTAAACTCCCTTCGTATGCCATGTTCCGCATCCGTACCATGACATATCAATTTTATATCCATTGGATATAAAATTTAACGAAAGAAGTAAAGAAAGCCGTGCGGCGTGGCCGCTAAATACTAATTGACGAATGAAATTCGTAATATTCTTAATTTCGTACCGAACAACCCACAAAATGGAAAAAAGCGGTTAAAAACGTTTTATTAATCAGAAACGATAAACATTTTGATCCTGTTCAAAAACGTTTTCCATAACGTTCCGTTCGAACGAAACCGAAACAAAACGTTTCTTAGGTATTTAAGACGAAACCGTTTCGAAAAATATACCGTTATCCGAGCCCTGCTGCCAACACTTCACTTTCCGGTCCGTGGCCGCTAATCTAGAAGCTTTCCGCCCCAACGGCCATCAGTTCTACGAGCAATTTGCCCCGCCCTAAATTCGCTGGGCTATGTCAGTGATTTTGGTTCTCCTGTGGATTTCCGCATGCCTGATTCGATCTCGCAGAGATACGCCGAGCATAGCCCTTTCCATTGCCCTTTGGGTAACCTTGAGCTTTCTTATGACGCTCATTGTAATGGACCACGTCTCTGTTCCATAAGTCATCACATCACCGGCAATACACACAGGTCAATGACTTTTGATTTTAGACACTGCAGTAACTGAGACGAGAATATGCTCCGTAGCTCACCAAAGGCTGCCCTGCCCAGCCGAGTAGGATTCGGCGATTGACCTCTTTCTTGAAGTTGGATCTACCTAGCTGGAATACTTGGCCTAGGTTAACATACCTAATGATCAACAACTTCGAGTGTAGAGTTTCCAACTTTAAAAGGAGTGGTTTCAGCATGGGTATTTTCATTTTGAGACCCACTTATTGAGAAACTCTACTGAGATCATCGAGCATTGTGCCCAGTTCCTCTAGGGCCTCAGCCATGACTACAATATCGTCAGCTAATCGAAGGTGAGCGAGGTATTCGCCGTTCACGTCAATGCCAAGTCCTTTCCAGTTCAGAAGCTTGAAAACGTCTTTCAACGCAGCAGTGAACAGTTTCGGAGATATAACATCTCCTTGTCTCACTCCTCAGTGTTGAATGGGTTTTGAGTTCTGGTCCAGAAGACGGACTGACATGGTGGCGTTTTCATATAAAAACTTCAACACTTCGATGTACCGGTAGTCAATTTGGCACCGCTGGAGAGACTGTAGCACGGCCCAGGTTTCGACCGAATCAAAGGCTTTCTCATAGTCCACAAACGGTCAAACGCTAAGCATAGTGGCTGGTTATACCCTTCTGTCTTCTGTATAACCTGCCGCAGCGTGTGGATGTGGTCTATGGTATGGCCTTTTCGGAAACCGGCTTGTTCGATAGGCTGAAAGTCATTAAACCTGCGCAAGACGGTTCGTGATGACTCTTGAGAACAGTATAGGTTTGGCTTAAAAGTGTGATGGGTCTGTAGTTTTTCAATTGGGTGTTACCGCCTTTCTTGAAGAACAACACTACCACACCTCCATGCCATGCTTGTGGCGCCTTGCCCTCGAATATGACGAAATTAAATAACTTCTGAAGAGCTCTGCTTTTTTCTGGTGTCTACTTATCAGTAATGTATCTTCACATCGTTTTCTTTTTTTACTAGGGTTTGATTTGAATTTAACTTTTCTTGCTTTATTTGATTTATTTGAGTTGAGTCGGTTAGTCAGTAAGTTATTGATTGGAGTAAGTTCCAAGTTGTGGGTTGATGTGTTATTGTTTGGTAGTGCACAGTTATCAATTTGTTTGTTTATTTGTTTGTTTGTTATCAGTTGTTTGTGTCTATCTTTAATACACGACTCTTGGTTACTGGACGATCTGGGAAGCTTGTTTTCTAACAAATTTGTCGACGAACAAACCGTGTCTGATGAATGACAGTTCTTCCTATATTATTCCCTCTATAGCAGCCCATTCCGAATCTCCAAAGGTGCATGATGCGGGTATTGGCGATACATAAACAATAAAATGAATTATTATTCAGAAATAAAAACGTGATTTCAAATATGTAAAAATATTTTACCGAACAAACATCGAAAGTCAGAAAAACTACTGCCGTATAACATCGAAACTAGCAGTTTCGATCAATTGCTAAATTTACATTCCGTGGTAAAAAAATGAAAGTGTCAGTTTCGTTTCCCAAATGTCAATGTAAATGATCGAATCTCCTAGTTTCGATGTAAAATGACAGTGGAATTTCGTAGTATAATGTCGAATCTGTTACTTTCGATAGTTTACGCTGTTACGATGTTAAAAGTTCATATCTGCTAATAAAAAACTAAATATTGCATACTATCCTTATAAATAAGCGTTAAATACATTGTAAATATAAAAACAGACTTCAAGACTCAAACACACCCTGGTTTAGGTATTTCCTTATTAGTCACTCGCTGCATGGAACTATCTGGATTTACAAAAATAATTATTTTCCTACATCTAGAGGCAGAAAACTTTGAGCAATTCATTGTTAACTTCACTATAATTTAAAACGCAAAGTGAAAATAGCTGTCAACTGGACACACGTTGCTTCCGCAGCTGTTCGGTGCACACTAACGACACCGCTACGTAAACTGTCGATAGTGGTAGTTTCGTCTCCTTCACACCTCGCCCGTCGCCGCGTAAATACTCGTATCTCGACTTTCGATAAGCTACTTCGGAAATGTAACGTTATTTTCGATGTTATACGAATGAAATTTCCGCTTAAATATAGATTTTTTAATTTTTTATTTAAGTGAATGCAAAATATAGCCGAAAATAAGCAGATTACACAAATAAAAAAAAAAACGCCAAATTTGACTTTCGATAATTTACGTAGGGATCGTCGAAATGCGCCCGTCTCTGGTCCAGGAAAATCTCCACTTCAGTCCTGTACACTCCTCTCGCACCCGATGAAGCAAGACACGATTGTGTTTGGTCAACCGCTCGTTGACGTAGAATCTGCGCGGACTACCAGGCAGGCCGAGGCCGGCGGAGTCGGCGCCGCGGCGCACCCGCGCGGCGCGCAGTAGCGAGGCGCGAGGCGCGCGGCGCGCAAATCGCACGGCCAGCGGCCGCGGGCGCGCTTGATCGCTAGTGTCTCCGTCCCGCGCTTCCCGGCGCGCCCCAACTCTTTCCGCAGAAACCACGTCACGCTCGTCAATGTTGACTCCCAGCTTTTAACCAAATGAATCCCACTTTCGTTAGGGGTCTCGGGGAGACATGTAATTTCCAGGTCGTTAAGGAGAAGATCTTGATCCCTATCATTTAGCTCTGACTTAAGCCTAGCAACCGTATTAATAAGTTCGCTGTTGTCGCAACCCGATCCCTCTGAGATGCGCTCCTCGATAAGTGTCACTCTTTGTTCGACCAGGTCCAGGCGGCTCTGGAAGCCCTCGACACTCTTATTTGAGGCTGTCAATTCCTGACGGACTGCCGTCATCTGAGCCCGCACAGACCCAAGTTCCGCCCGGAACAGTCTAAGCTCCTCGACGAGGCCACGCTCTGACTCTTGACTCGGCGTGCTGGGGTCGCTCTCATCCGCTGATGTCAGTTCAGTGCTCTTGATAGGGGGTACCATCGTTGTTTTTACGGGGAGCAGTAGCCTTACACCCTGGACAGATCCATTTTGGCGAAACTTTTGCTTCCTGAGATATATTGGCGCACCCCCTATGATACAAAATAAATATAAATAAATAAATATCAGGGGACAATCTCACACAAATTGACCTAGTCCCAAACTAAGCTCTAGGCTTGTACTATGGGTACTAGACAACGATAAACATACTTATATAGAGAAATATATACTTAAATACATAGAAAACATCCATGACTCAGAAACAAATACTCGCGCTCATCACACAAATATTTGTCCATACCGGGATTCGAACCCGGGACCGCTAGCTTCGTAGGCAGAGTCACTACCAACTAGGCTAACCGCGTCGTCAAACAAATGCATTTCGAACACTTAGCGCCATCTAGCGGGGAGAGGAACTTGCCACATGCGGAACACTTAACCATACTGATCCTCGTAACAGATGTCAATAACAAGGTGGATAGATGCCCTAGTAGTTAATGGGACAGTCAGGAGATGGCGCTGTTCTAAGAACGTAGAAGCTTACGGGAGTTAACCTGTTTATCCTATAAATCCGCGTAGATTATCCAGTTCTCATGAACACAGTCGCACTGCTCGGAATTATTTATACTTTAGCCCCGCGCGAGTATCGCATACAACACAATAGGGCCCTTATAAGCTCACTAAGGTCCGTATTAATAAACTCGTCTCAACTCTGATCCCCGTCACAAGCTGCGTCAAAAATGACAGTTTTCTACGGATTGACATTTACTTTGACGTATCTTGAGACGGGGATCACAGTTGAGATGGGTTTATTAATACGGCCCTAAATGTCTGTCCGTCAGTAACAGTCGATTTCTTTTTTATTTATGAGAGAATGATTTTTATAGTTTTCGAATGTAACTATATTTTGAACTATTTATGGTATTATAATTATGAGGATAGCTAATATAGAGTAACCTTTTATTATCGTAGTAAACGATATTTCAGGATCCAAAGGGTGATGCTACCTATAAATATGATAGACTCGGTCCAGAATCATCGCCAAACTAAAATATTGATTAATTGAATACCTAAATTGTACAGCTAATAATTAAAAAAAACTTTACTATAACTGTTATTAACACTTGAAGGAGGAAGCCTACTCGGGTTTCTGCTAGCTGACGCTGTGACGGCTGCATACAATGACTGGCAAACTTTAACGGGACGGATTATTACTCACTACTACTTAACTTACTCACTACTAGGTACTAACCTCAATTAGCGGAATAGTTCTTTTTAAACGCTTATATCCTTTAGTGGTGAAATATATATCAGATTCAAGAATATGATCTGAGCAAATGACGCTTGAATTATTTGGTTTGTAAATATAATACTTCGGATCTTTCTCTTGCTACTAACTTACGCCAATTCTCTCTCATCTCATAGTCTCATGTAGGTATAGGAAAGCTAAAAAAACCAGCCAATACGTCCGTCCGTCCGTTTTTTGCCATTTGCTACAGAACCCTAAAAAGAGCTACTCTATTGTTTTCTTAACTGACTATGTACTTGTCACGTCCTTTCGCGCGTTTCTTTCTAACGCGCGTGACATCCAGAAAGATATGGGAATAGGTAGCTGACAATAGTTGCCGATCATTTATGATATTTTCTGAAAATTAAATGGTTTTAATACATAATTTACACTTTTTCGCGTTTTATCTTTCATAAATAAAATTTATTTACCGGTCACACCATCTTGAGTCGTTAGGGTATTATGTCGGCACTTTTTGAAGACACACTTCGGCATCCTTACGGCTTTGCGACCAACAGACGACTAAGGTAAGAAGTATGCTTAAACCTCCATTAAGCACATTTATGCCGTCCCGTGTTTTGCTTGCTGATGCGAAGTCCTTGTGGTTAATTATTGAAAAGATTTTTATATCAAATTTAATAAGTAAGTAATATACCTATCGCGAATAGGTTGATTGAAAATGTCAGTCCAGGATGTGATTACTTAATAAAAAAATATAAAAATGATTTTTTTAAACATTGCGGTTGTTTGTTGAATAGACAAATTACATACCAATCGAAAGTATGAAGCCTATAGAATATGCAAACGCTAGGGTGACAATTTTTTTCCCGTCATAACTATTGGGTAATGGGTAGGCAGGTATACAGGGTGACCTCGAATTGGTAATACAAAATACTTGATTATGACTCAGTTAATCACTAATAGTGTATTGCATTAACTCAGTTGTTAAAGTTAGCTTTCCTTAATTATCGTTAATTTTCTAACAAAACAAAATAATAAAAATAATTTAAAATCCCAAGTGTGGTTAACCTACATGACGTCATGCATATCTGTCGTACAGACAAGGAAATTGATTCTCGCACCATTTTGTACTCTGTCACAACAACGACGGAGATAATGACAGTGGACATTCAACGTGACGCACTGCCACCCAAAGCGACAAGGAACAAAATGTGTCTCAATTTCCATTCCTGTATCTATCACTCGATGTTATTAATAAACTAGGTGCTGATATCTATCCAACCCTTTAGTTTTAAGTAGGTACCCTAATAAATTATCTGATAAAGTGAATAACTGAATAATGAGTGAATAAAAATAATTTATTGTTGAATAACGTACAGTACAAAATACAAAATTGTAAAACTTAAACAACTTTTAAAATGTGCTCAAAATGACCCCCGCCTTCTTGGATACATAACTCTGCCCGTCGCCTATGATTGTCTTTCAATCTGTGGAGAACAAATTCATTGGTTTTTACATTATTAAATGCCTCAACTATCTTTTGGCGAAGTTCACCCACAGTATCTGTTTCCCGTGCGTACACTCTCCTTTTTATTTCGCCCCACAAAAAGAAGTCGAGAGGTGTGAGATCAGGGCTTCTAGGAGCCCAAGCGACTGGGCCACAGCGTCCAATCCATCTCCCAGGGAACTCTTGGTCCAAGTAGCTTCGCACACGCAGGGAAAAATGAGCTGGTGCCCCATCCTGCTGGTAATACAGAGCCTCCAAATTTTGCTGCGGCACCTCTCGTAGCAATACCGGTAACACATTTCTCAGGAATTCTTCATATTTCGGTCCATTTAAATTTCCGTCAATGAAATGAGGACCAATCAAACAGTCGTTCAGTATTCCTGCCCAAACATTTACCGAGAAACGTGTCTGGTAGGAGTCCCTGCGAGTTACGTGAGGATTTGCTTCACGATCAGACCACCAGTGTTCATTGTGAACGTTGAACATGCCTACTCTTGTAAATGTTGCCTCGTCGGTCCATAAAATGTTCAAGTGTAGATTTTGCAGCAGCCAACGACAAAATTGCACTCTTCTAGGATAATCGGCTAATATGATATCCTGCACCCTTTGGAATTTAAACGGATACTTTCCTTCAGCATTCAGTAATCGCCAAATAAACCATTGGCTCGTTCCGAATCTTGCGGCAGCGTCCCTTGAGCTCGCCTCTGGGTGGTGGCTAAAATAATCGAGAACTCGTCTCCGAAACGTCTGCGAGTACCGCGGCCGCCGGCCCGGAGCTTGAGCGTGCACTGGGACAGTAAACTGTCCAAAATCTCTTAAGTTTTGGACAATGGAGTTTATTAGAACACGAGTAGGAGTTGGGCAGTCAGGGTGTCGTTCATGAAACAATGCTTGAGTTCGTACGGTACTTCGTGACGTAAAATAAAAAGATAACATATCCATTCGCTGAATATTCGTATAAGGATAAGCTCGGGGCATTTTGTTTAATTACTATCTTAATTAATTACGAAAATTCTTACTTTCTTTGACAAGACAAGTGACAATTTACTAATCAAGATACGCTATTATCATAAATGATGTGTCAGATAACGAACCAAAGAGGAAAGAGTTCATTTGAAATACTTTAAACCTCTTTCATTTTAAAGGTAATGGTAGGGTAACCAATTTAAGCAAAAAAAAATGGGATAATTAGAAAACTTAAAAAAAAGTACTTATGTTTTAAAATTAAGCGTGAGACCTCGTAGAAGCGATTGGTTTAGGGAAGCTCTCTGTAGTACTTTGAATTTGTATTACCAATTCGAGGTCACCCTGTATATAATCATTTTTAAATTTTTATTTAAGTAATCATATCCTGGACTGAAATTGTTCAGTCAACCTATTCGCGATATATTACTTAACATTACATTTGATATAAAATACTTTTAATCCATGAAACAGACGGGCGAAGGTAGTTCCCTATTCGGATCCTCTACTACAACGGTTCCTAACCTTTTCAGTCTTATTACCCCATTGACCAACCAGGGAAACTGATTTTACCCCTTTTTAAAATGTAATCAATGAAAACAGTACATGTAACAAAATAGACTTTATGAATCATAATAAATTGCCCAAAAATATATTATGTTCTTACAATCACGTTAAGTCACGTTAAATCAGTGCGAAGGTTGGTATTGTTTCGCATTGGCAACTTTTTCAATGTTAGGCTTAGTTTCACTTATTAGTCTTATTAACCATGCGTGATAGCTTCATTACCCCCGCGGGGGTAATTACCCCCAGGTTCGTAACCCCTGCTCTACTATAGGTGCATCAACATCGCTCTTCTGTTCATTCTTCACACCGGGCCGACTGCTGTAGTTTTTTCACCTTCAAAAGAGTTTCCTCGTGTGACGAGATATTCCGAAGGCGCGTTTCTAAGCGGCTGCGTTTTGTGACAAGGCTGGAGGGTGAATCTAAGACCAAACATAAATATAATAATTAATTGACCAAGTATTGGTGCATGTACAGTTCGCCATCAAATATATCTGTACATATCAGAGTGGTCAAAAATATCTGAACATGCACTCTAACGCCTTGACAAAAGAGAACTCCTGTTCAGATATTTGTGACCACCTTGTTTGCTGCAATATATATGGTGGCGACTGTACAGTTTGCCACTTAGAATTTAAACTAAATGGGAAAACGCTTCTGAAGTAGAAGCCGTAATTCGTGAGACAAGCTTGACAAGTAAGTGACAGATAACGGGTTAGATGAAATTAAATAGTGATGTAGCCGATATCGATAATCAAATTGTCCAAATTTCGTTGGCATTTTTTTGGCACAGTTGCGCTAGCAAGTCAGCATGAAAGCCTTTATAGGCCAAGAACAGCTGATGATGCAAATCTCCCTCTTTTGAGGACATTACAGTATAAACTCACTTTAACAACACTGACTACAGCAATGTCCTTCTGCGTAAACACTAACGAAAACGATAAAAATGACGTACAATACAGTCGAGGGATTCCCCGTAAAACTTGGGCTTATTAACCTTTTCAACGCCATGTCAAATACAAAATTCGTCGCTCACACGCCAATGACAGCTGAAAATCAGAGCTAATTTCAACTTTACGTCATAGACACTCGGTCTAGTTTTCGCTGTCAACCGTGACGGATAAATCCGTCGTTGGCGTTGAACCTGTGGTGCGGATATATCCGCCAATGGCGTTGAAGAGGTTAAATGGCGCTATAGGGGGTGATCCATCGGCGAGCAAAACCGCGGGTACGCCAACGAGCCCGCGAGTCAACGGTCTAAACCGCCAATGGATCACCCCGAAGTCCGCGGTCTTAAAAACCGGCGGATTGGCTCGCTGGCTCGTTATGCATGCTTGAAATCCTAGGTCCGCGGTATGAGAGTCGACTGTTTTGCTCGCCAATGGATCACTACGAAAGTCAGCGAGCCAACGAGCCAAAAATGTACACCGTTGGCTCGCCGGCTCGCAAACGGATCACCCCCTTATCGATAGCCCCCTATTAACACGTTCCCTGTGCATGCATCATACTACACATATGACGACCCCTTGTGAACTTAAAGCATTGCCAAAATTTCCACGTGTGAGCTAGATGTGTTTTGTTTTTTGTTTGTTGTTGTTGGGTTGTGCATCATCCATGGTGCATGCACGTATCACTTACACCCTAATGCTACACATATGATGCATGCACAGGGCACGTGTTAAGGGACGCCGCAGTACGTTAGAATGAGATGGAGATATCTCCATCTTATTCCAACGTATAGCGGCGTCCCTTGATAGGGCGCCATAGACCCCCCTCCCTCAAATTGCGTTACGTAATACTTGAACGCCCCCTACCGTTCGGTGTTTTAGTTTTTTTAAGCCGGGTTTTTAAACGGCTGGTTTTTAGATACCATTTCATTTTGGTAAGCCTTTTAACTACTTAGAAATTGAACGGCTTACCCACTCGTTTGAATTAATTCGACTTAACCTCAAACCATAACCATAACCCCTTGATGCATGATGACCGCCACGCGCGTCATGGCGATTTCCCACCTATAACCTTTGGGTCAAAGGCTTTGACGGTCCCTCTTCACGATCAGCCATGATTGGCGAGCATGAGGGACGAAGTTATGCGTTATGCGTATGCGAGTGAGAAACAAGGCTTCTTGCTCGCTCTAACGCATAACTTCGTCCCTCATGCTCGCCCATCATGGCCGACCGTGAAGAGGGCCCATGATGTCGCCGCCACTGTCGCTAGGCTCGATGCCGACAAAGTAAATACAAAACAGTAATTAATTTTCGGCCCTTTACCTACACATTTTGTACTTTTTTTAACCGACTTCAAAAAAGGAGGAGGTTTTCAATTCGTCTGTATGTTGCTTTTTTTTTTTGTATGTTTGTTACGCGATTACTCCGCCAATTGTGGACCAATTTTGAAAATTCTTTTTTTGATTGAAAGGGTATACTTCCGAGGTGGTCCCATTGTCACCAAATCAGAATCTGATGATGGGATCCATGAGAAATCGAGGGAATCCTCAAAAGTTATAGGCATACATACCGCAATTTTGGTATTACCTGCAAGACCTTAAGAAATTGCATTACAAAAGCACTTCTTGGCGAAGAGGAACTGATGATGAAGACCAGAGGTGACCACCGGAACTGCTTAGTTGTAAGTGATTGACGCTAGCAATGAGATTTCTTTATTAAGAATATGAAGCTAGTTTTATACTCATTATAACACATATGGTGAAGTGCAATTGATGGTGAAGTACCGGGAGAACTCCTAAATGATTAACGGCCCTGCATCTTGGGCAGCGACATTTTGTTAAGGGTGATGAAAGATTGGTATTAGGCTATTGTTTCTTAATGTGATGTTTATGTGCTTTAGTTTGTCACATAATAATATTAGATGCATCACTAAAAAGCGAAAAAAAAATTTTCTACGATTTATTGTTTTTACGGTGTAAATATGTATTGGAAACACTTTATTTTACAAACCGAAAATAACAAAATAAAAAGTAACATGAACACAAATTGTACCTACATATGTACTCTTTAAGTTAAGGGATATTTTTAGGGGGTAACATTATTTGGTAGATTCAATTATGTCATTAACGTCGATTACCTATAATATTGTTACATAGGTAAGTTTGCTGTCGAAGCCAAAGTACCTACTTTTTATACACTATACTGGCTTGTCTTTACTGTGATGCGGCAAACTTTCGGTGGCATCCTCAATCAAAAAGGCTTTGACAGAGACCGCCACCGCTTGCTTCGTCTAACCAATTTTCATCTTATACCCATCTGCATAGGTCTTAAAGCGTGATATTTGAATAATTGTATGTATTACACTTGTTTCGCATTTAGCTAGTAAGCGTGAGCCACACCGGATGCGTGGCGTGCACGTGCCCGTTCGCGTTCCCATTGCGTTGTATAGCTGCGTCCTCATATGACGATTCATAGTATACAACGCAGTGGAACGTGAACGCGCACGTGCACGTCTACGCCACGCATCCGGTGTGGCCCGGGCTTTAGGCCTACTAGTGTATGTTTACCTATAAAATTTGTCACTTTCTTTGCGAATGGTAAAATTCCGCAAGTAAAAAGCGATGCCGTTCATCGGTACTTTATGCACGATGAGACGTCGAACAGAAGTAGCTACATTTCAACTACGTAGTAACAAAAGAAGTAATTTATCTCTTATTAGCTTGACTTGTAGGTACAGTGCTTCCATTTTCTTAATAACTTTCGGCAATCTTCGCGTTTCCGCAGCGTGTGTAAATGCTCTTGGCGGATTACCTACACCATCATTCGTATACGAGTAATACGAGTAGGTACCTACTTATCTATAGCTTAAAAACTAGAAAAATCTACGACGTCAGCGTCGTGAGCCTAAAGTTATGTGTATAAGAGTAAGTGTGTGCTAGTGTAAGTGTGTATGTGTATGTCTGTAAGTTGGAGTGTGTGTCTGTTAGTGTGTGTGTGAGTGAGTGTGTATGTGAGTGTGCGAGTGTGTGTGAGTGAGTGTGCGAGTGTGCGAGTGTACGTGTGTGTGTGTGTGTGTGTGTGTGTGTGAGAGAGTGAGAGTGGGCGAGTGTGCTAGTGTGAGTGTGCGAGTGTGCTAGTGTGAATGTGTGTGTGTGGTTGTCAACATTTGAACTACATAACAAGCTTCTAGAATCCTTCAATTTTTCGGTGTAAAAATGTGATTTTCCATCAAATGTAAGGTACTCACTTTGTGCCGAACGTCGCCGCTTTTTGCTGTGGCTCTGTGTTTTTTTTTTTGATTTGCTACCGTATATCGCCTCTAAATCTGTGAAAAAAGGGAACAGTTTAAATTTCAGATCTACACGTGCATTAAACAACCACTATTATACCCGTCGCAGAAAGCCCATAATGAAATTGACTTGACTGACGATGTCATTAAGATAGCAGCGTTCTATGGTTGCTCAACTATAAAAGTTGTTGACTGTATGTGCTCTCTCATTTTCTCTTAGGTTCTACCTATACTTAGAAACATTCTACATAACTTTGCTACCCATCTCACTCTATTGCAGGACTAATAAAAAGAAAGTCGAATTACGGAGATGGACGTTTAATAGAGAATATTCATGATTTTTTTCTATCGCTTATCTTAACAAAATATAAAAATACCGTAAAAGAGATGGCAAAAAGTGAAATTAAAACAAGCTGCAAAGGCTCCACAGACTCGCCTACATGGCCACTACCGGCGGTATGAGGACAACACCGACTGCCGCCATGGAGGCAATGCTTGATCTACCTCCGCTTCACCTCCATGTTCAACAGGAGGCTGCCCTGTCTGCGGTCAGGTTACAAACTCTAAATCTTTGGTCCAGCCACGGAGCTCAACACGCAGCCAGCCTAGACAAGGTATACGATCAATTTTCGTTGCTCAGGGCGGTTACGGATAGGATACCCAAACGAATGGTCTTCGATAAGAGGTACCAAATTCAACTACATGTAGATGACAACTGCGAAGGTCTTAACCCTAGGGAGCTAAGGACCTTCACTGATGATTCCAAAACTGACAAAGGCACAGGATCTGGTACGCCCTCAGAAGACCTGAACATGACAATTGCTACATCGCTTGGCACCCACAACTATTCCAGGAAAGTTACGGTTTTTAATACATTAATTTATAATAGCCTGATATATTTTTACTGCATTTTTATAAGATATTCTAAGACACTATATTCATGAATCCAACAAACTTTCCACCCGGAAGTAGGTATATAAATATACGAGGGCAGAGTGAGAAGTCTGGTAAAAATCATATTAAAGGTATTTTTTTCACAAATTCATTAATGCCAATTTGAAATGCAGCCTTTTTGGAGGTACATCGTATATTTTCAGCCAGTTCACACGGCTAGTTTTTTTTTTGACAGCTATGAAAAAGAAATAATCACTTTGGTGTTTGCAAACATGGAGAAAAGTGAGTTTCGTGTTCTGATTAAACATTATTTTTTGCGAAAAAAAACCATTACGGATACAAAAAAAAAATTGACAAATATTACGGGAACTCTGCTCCATATATTAAAATGATCCACAAGTGGTTTACGGATTTTCGTTGTGGCCGTACAAGCACTGCTGACGCCGACCGACCCGGACGCCCAGTTGAGGTCACCACACCAGAGATGATCACCAAAATCCATGACATCGTATTGAACGACCGAAGAGTAAAGGTCCGTGAGGTAGCTGATATTGTAAGCATTTCAGACGAACGGGTTCGTAATATCCTTCACACTTATTTGGATATGAAGAAGCTCTCCGCCCGTTGGGTGCCGCGATTGCTCACAGTGGATCAAAAACGCACTAGGGTGACCCTGTCAGAGGCATGTTTGGCGAAGTTTAGGCGTAATGAAAAGGACTTCTTGCGTCGTTTCATAACTGTTGACGAAACCTGGATTCATCATCATACACCAGAAACCAAGGAGCAGTCAAAACAATGGATTGCTTCAGGTGAACCTGCACCAAAGAAGGCCAAAGCAGTTTTATCGGCGAATAAAGTTATGGCTACTGTCTTCTGGGATGCTCGTGGTGTAATATATATTGATTACCTTCAGAAAGGTAAAACGATTAACGGCGAATATTATGCCAACTTGTTACAGCGTTTTCATGAAGTTTTAAAGGAAAAACGACCCCATTTGGCGAAAAAGAAAATCATTTTTCACCAAGACAACGCACGAGTCCACACTTGTGCAGTTGCTATGGCTAAAATCCACGAATTGCGTTACGAATTGCTCCCGCATCCGCCTTATTCTCCAGATTTGGCCCCCTGCGACTATTTTCTATTCCCAAACTTGAAGAAATGGCTTGGTGGAAAAAGATTTGGTTCCAACGAAGAAATCATCGCAGAAACCAATGCTTATTTTGAAGGGTTGGAGAAATCGTACTATACGGAGGGAATCGAAAAGCTAGAAAAGCGATAGACCAAGTGTATTGAGTTACATGGGGACTACGTTGAAAAATAAATATTTACTTGAACCAAAAAAAAAAAAATTGTTTAATTTTTTCCAGACTTTTCACTCTGCCTTCGTACTGACAAAAAATGCCTTTTTCTTTCAAATTAAAAATCGTAATTGTAATTTTTGTGTCTAAGCATAATGATACTTTTGTCTATAATGAGTAGAAGGTGAAATCTAACAAAATATTTACACGGAAAGCCACTAAATCGGCAAAATACATGGCTCCGGTTATATACACCCTTAAATGATAGAAAAAGTTAGTAATAAGTAGTGCTTTGATAAAAATCACATAAAACTATTTATAAGTGTTAAAATACACTGATAAATTTGTATTATTTTATAAGGAATTATTATTTACCTCCATAATTTAATTTAATTTTGTGTATGATTTGCTTGCAACGTTTATATTTATTGTAATCAACAAGGAATGAAGAAAAGTATAGCCAATTACGATTTTTAAATACGGAAATATGCAAAATGAAAACAATATTCTAGCTAATCGAATATAAGTGAGACATCCTTAATTATTTTTGTGCGATTCATCTTGAATATTATATCATCATCATCATCATCAACAGCCGCAAGACGTCCACTGCTGGACAAAGGCCTTCCCCAAGGTTTTCCACAACGATCGGTCCTCTGCTGCTGTCATCCAGCGGTTTCCCGCGATCTTTATCAGATCGTCGGTCCACCTTGTGGAAGGCCTGCCGACACTCCGTCTCCCGGTTCGCGGTCGCCACTCTAGAACCTTTCCACTCCAACGGCCATCGGTTCTACGAGCGATGTGCCCCGCCCACTGCCACTTAAGGTTTGCTATTCGGTGAGCTATATCAGTTACTTTAGTTCTCCTGCGGATCTCCTCATTCCTGATTCGATCTCGCAAGGAGACACCTAGCATAGCTCTTTCCATCGCCCTTTGAGTGACCTTGAGCCTTCTTATGAGGCCCATTGTAAGCGACCATGTCTCAGATCCGTATGTCATCACTGGCAACACACACTGATCAAAGACTTTTGTTTTGAGGCACTGTGGTATTTGAGACGAGAAGATAGTGCGTAGCTTACCGAACGCTGCCCAGCCGAGTTGGATTCGACGATTGACCTCTTTCTCGAAGTTGGACTTACCTAACTGGATTTTTTGTCCTAGGTATACATAGTCGTCAACAACTTCGAGAGTAGAGTCTCCAACTTTGACAGGAGTGGGTACGACATGGACATTTGACATGATTTTCGTCTTGTCCATGTTCATTTTAAGACCCACTTGTTGAGAGACTCTACTGAGGCCATCGAGCATTGTACCGAGGTCCTCCAGGGTCTCAGCCATGATGACAATATCGTCGGCGAATCGAAGGTGAGTGATGTATTCGCCATTTATGCTGATGCCAAAACCCTCCCAGTCCAGAAGCTTGAAAGCGTCTTCCAATGCAGCAGTAAACAGTTTTGGAGATATTACATCTCCCTGTCTCACTCCTCGCTGCAATTGGATAGGCTTCGAGTTCCGGTCCTGAAGGCGAACTGACATAGTGGCGTTTCTATACAAACACTTTAACACCTCGATGTATCGATAGTCAATTTGGCACCGCTGAAGAGACTGCAGTACAGCCCATCGAAGGCTTTCTCATAGTCCACGAACGCTAAGCATAGTGGCTGGTTATACTCCTCGGTCTTCTGTATAACCTGCCGCAGCGTGTGGATGTGGTCTATGGTGCTAAAGCCTTTTCGGAAACCGGCTTGTTCGGTAGGCTGGAAGTCGTCAAACCTGCGTGCGAGACGATTCGTAATGACTCTAGAGAACAGCTTGTAGACATGACTCAGGAGCGTGATGGGCCTATAATTCTTCAGCTGGGTATTATCACCCTTTTTGAAGAAAAGAACCACCACGCCCCTGTGCCATGCTTGTGGCGTTTTACCCTGGGCTATGACGGAATCAAATAGCTTCTGAAGAGCTTTTAAAACCGGTGATCCACCTGCTTTCAGAAGCTCAGTCGTAATTCCGTCATCACCCGGCGCCTTGCTGTTCTTAAGCTGTTTGAATATTATATATCAACTATTAAGTAAGCAATATGAAAAAAAAAATGTTTATAATTATTTTTAACAAAATTTCCAGGTTTTTTTTTTAATAACTTATTCACTCATAATTAGATGGATTATGTTTTTACCTAATTACTAGAATTATAATATATCCGATACACAAGAAAAATCAGCTATTATAAATTATTTCCGTTTCACCATACTAGCGTCCATAAATTTCCTGGAGTAAACACGGTATTATCAAACCGCGTTTAGAAAGGGATTGATCTCATATGTCATTTTTGAACTAATGCACGACATTGTCAGTGGTAGAGTGACATTGTCAGTGGTAGAGTGTGCAGATAAATTAAATTGTTATTTTAGTACAATGAAGTTATAAAGTATGGAAAAAACTTCAAATTATATTAGGTACTTAAATAAAATACAAATGTTGTAAATAAGTAATTACTTTTAGAAAGACCATGAAAATTAATTATACCGACCGTTTAATACTTTACCGCGATTCATATTTTATACATACTGCAGCAAGAAAAACCGTTTAACTAGGAATGTAGTCAACAGTTGTTCTCACGACACGACACACTGCCAGAAGGCGTGCCTCACGTCAGAATTTTGACTCCCTATACAAAAAAAAACCCAAAGTAGGTTGTGTATAGGTTTAATCCAATCGTTTTAAAAAAAAGAAAAAAACATTATAAGGTAAAAAACATAAAAGTGGAATTGTAATCACGTTATGCACAGTCCTTTATCGACACAGAAAATTTAGGGGTTTATAACGTTCGAACGGAGGTGATATTTAGGTGGTAAGTATATTTTTCGTAACGATTTGAATCCGGTTAATATTGATGTAATTGGAAGTAAGTTCCAAATAAAGGTTCTATGGTTGGCCTGAATGCATTCAGCCAGACATAAGCGTAAAAAATACAGAACTTCCTAAAAATACAAAAACACACACACAAAAACTCGTGGCAAGGTATTTCACAAAAGTTTAAGAGGTCACAGTAATTGATCCTTTTTGACCATCCTTTTTGACCTCGGTGCTCAGGGTCCACGCTTTGTGCCCAGTCTGTGGCTGAACGGTTAATTACTTATCTCGTACAAAAAAATCTTCCATTTGTAAGTTAAGTGGTCTCTAGGTGGTTTTCAGAATAAAGATATGCTAAGGTTCTGTCCCGATTTCATAAACACAACTCGGGTAGGCCGGTCGGGCTAAAAAGAAAAATAATAGGATTCAACGATAGTTAATTTAGACTAAAATACCACCGAGCCCGAAACAATAAAACAACTCACCCGTGCGGCAGGAACACAGCACAGTGACACTTTTTTAACGATTAAACTGATACTTGCATTTAATTTCAAGAAGAATATTAATCAATAATTTCATACGACTGCACAATTCTGAGCTGCTTAACGTGACAACTCTCTCGTTTTTCTTTCTCTTACCAACATATGGCTGGATTTTGAATTTGAAAATTTAAATACGGCCAGTCTTGTAACGAGCCAGCAAAACGGCCGCGGACCTAATTTGAACCAAAAAGGAAATTACGTTAATCCGAACAATAACCTAAACAAAGAAGCCCCATCACAATTAAACGTGGCTGATTAAGAACAAATACAAACTAAGAAACCCAACTTATGTAGCAATTATGCTACAATACGTACTATTATTTAACAGCTACGGCAATTTTATAACGCGAAAATGATGTGAATTTGTGACAAATTTGACAGATAAGATATTAATATTTTTTTTATACCAAATGACAACATTTACCGAGAATAGGTTGCATATTTGGAAAGCGTACTCTATAAATCTATTAATTCTATTATCAATAAGTGTCTGCACTTATGAAGATATCAAAGATTAACTTATGAATATATTTAATCATTTATAAGTACTGTTGTGCTAACGGTACTCTCAAATTCCTTTCTAATCGCGGTTTGATGCCGTTAATATTTCATGCCGAATGTATGGGGATCATATATGCGGCGACTGCCATTATTGATAGGAAGGTAACTGGTACCTCCATCCGTATCGTTTCTGACAGCATGGCAGTACTACAAGCCCTGAGAAGTCACACCGTCCCATCAAGGTTAATCTACGAATGTCACAGACGAATAATGAAGGTACGTCAATACAATTAACTAACAATTCAATTGAATAAGGGCCACAGTGGATCCCGAGGTAGTGAAGCTGCGGATGTATTTTTATGACATGATGAATGTCATTCGACGCAAGTAGGCATATTGTTTTAAAAATATAAAAGGCCGAAAAAGGTTTTGTACCGTAAATAATTATATCTAGAGGTAATAATCCTGAAATATTCATTTTATATTAAAAAATAATATTGAATATTTACAATGTATTTATTTTTTTGCCTACCATACTTTGCTACGAAAACTGCACGTTGATAACGATCATTACTAATTAGACAGAGAGATCCGATATGAACTGTGACGTCGTCGTGCACTACGGCCATAATTATAAACTCCACGTTAAATTCTGTTTTGCTAGAAAGAGATAGAAACAAATCTTTAATGGCTAATATCTTGGTTATTTTTATAGATATTAGAATAAATTATTTTTCTCTACTATTTGTAACATGAATGACTATTTATTAAAGCAAAAAAAAATCATGCATACTCGTACCTACTCCCTATTCGTCGTACAGTCTGATCCTTACAAGTCTACTGATTTTACAAAAACCGGATATACAGTACCGGCAAATAATCTATCATATTTGTACTTACATTTCATACGATTACCTAGAAATGTGACTCACCAAAATTGACAACCAATCAAGAACTAGTTGACCAATTGTATTGTTATTATTCAATTCGTTAGCTGATTAAATAAGGTTCAGAATGGTATATAACAAATGTTTGTACATATCGTAATTTAAAAAAGTTTAGTAGTTATAAAACCATTGCTGACGTGTTCATACAAATCTCATCACATTTGTAGGTAATCGTACGAGATGTAAGTACAAATATGATAGATTATTTGCCGGTATTGTAGATAGCTACTATCGCGGTGGCGCGCGTTATGCGTAAAATTTGGAGACATATTTTAACTTTATGTATAAATTTTGAATACACCGAACTACATACGAGGGTCACACTGAAAGTTTCTAGAACTGGATACTTACGAACAGTGAATAAAAAAAACGCTTGTATTTTGAAAATATAACTCTTACTCATTCGAACCAGGTATATTGCAACCATTTGTTATTCATATTTTTAAATCGGCAGCTATTTGAAAATCGAATGTTTTACATCGAAGTGAATCGAACTCGTGAAAATATTCGTGCAATTATTTTTATGATTTTCGTTTTGGTCTCATTCTGCAGTTTAAGGAGTTCAAGGGCGGTCGCAGATTTTTTCTGACGACCAGCATGAAGGACGCCCTTCAACAGCTACGACCGAAGATAACATCAGTGTTGTGCGGCTCATGTTAGAGGCTGACAGGAGAGTGACATACTAACAGATTCGGGCAAGCTTAGGCTTTGGTATGAGACCGGTGCAAAATATTTTACATCAACATTCAGGCGCCAGAGGGCTTTGTACCAGGTGTATAACCCATTATTTGACTGAAGCCCAAAAACACCGTGGGATCTATAGGTGCCGCGTAATGTTGAAAAAAATAAACGGAGGTCACTCAAATACTGGATTAGACATTGTCACTAGTGACGAAAGCTGGATATATTGTTACGATCCGGAAACTATGAGGCTCTGAGCACAGTGGGTGTTTCTATCTGAAGAATTTCCCACAAAAATAAAGAAAGGAAAAACGCTGGGAAAAAGATGGTGGCTTCTTTTTACGGCCGGACTGATTATTACGCAAATATTGGTTTATAAAATAAGAAACCAGTTACTGCAGAGTACAACACCATGAATTGTTTGCCAGTAGTTTAAAAAAAAGAAAGAGAAAAACGACCTCTCAGTAGGATCCTGCTTCATCACGACAAGGCGGCGCCGCACACTGCCAGACAAAAGATGCAATATTTAGAGACATTAGGTGTTGAAGTATTAAGTGATCCGCCATTTAACCCTAACCTTGTACCCTGTGCCTTCTATTTATGCCCAAAAATAAAAGATATATTACACGGAATGCGATTTCCGGACGCCGAGAAAGCAGTGGCTACATTTGGAAAGACCGTAGAAGACGCCCCTAAGGAACAGTGGGCGAAATAATGTTTACTGTGATTTTAACGAATGAAGCGGTTCGTAGTGTGTAAACGGATCCATTTCGAGAAACAATAAAACAAAAATTAAGTTGCTTGTATGTTCAGTTTTTGATTTTCTAAAAACTTTCAGTCTAACCCTCGTAGCACTGATACTTATTTGAATGAGCTCTTCCGTAGATCTGTCCTTTGGGTCTGTCCTTGACAGCCGTATGTTAAGTTTTGGAAGCATCCCGTGTCCCAATTGTTATGCCAAGCCATAGAGAAGACGTAGAGGTCTGCCAACCTCTACCGAACTCACAGAAATTACTATTACCGCACTTTGTAACTATGAAAATAAACAGTTTCAGCTTCGAAATTTTCGAACGACTACACTATTTCCTACTGTTCTTATTATCTATCCTACTAATCCTACTAATTCTGTTGTGTTCTTGGTTTGAAGACCACACTGCAAGAATTATGTTAGTCTCTTATTTTTTAATTGAATTTTTAATGCCGAAGTAATCAGCTCACAATATAAATTTGTCAATAAAGGGCAACACAGACTAACAGTCCGCCGGCAGTCCCAGGCCTGTCCGGCGGCCTGCTAGGCCGGAATCTATGAAGAGAATGTATGCAATCGTACAGTACGCGCGCGATCTGAGTGCAGTCAGGGTATGAGGTGTAGCGCGGGCCGTCCCCGCCTGCGATACCTTTTCCAACATTTAAGTTATATTATTTAGATTAAAGGGCTTGTTTTTAGCTTGTCAGTTGATATTTTAAAAGCAGTCGGGTGTTTTGATTTTTTAAATTGATTTATTTGTATTTCACACTTTTTTAGTTTTTATTAAAATGGTATTATTAAATTGTTATAATGTATATATATTTCGAATGGGCTATTTATTAGCTTTCATTTGATACCCATATTGTTAAAATCAAAAATATTTTTAATCCCCCCTCCATTTTTTTTATTCGCGGACGCCATATTGAAAAATTATATACCCTATGTCACTCCGACAGTTAAGATGAATCCAATGATACTTCATATGTTAAAATCCGTCAAGCCGTTTAGGCTGCAGAGCGACACAAATAAATAGACATATAAACATACAAACGTACATAAATTATATACGCTCGAAAAACATAACCCTCCTTCGGGCAGTCGGGTAAAAAGGACCTCTTTCTTCGCTTTCTACTTAAGGAAAATCACAAAAAAAAAACAACTCACACGTCGATGACTTTGATAGAAGTGTGGTTCATCATCGAACTATCTAAGAGGTTTATTTAACAAAAAAAAAGTGTTAAAAATAAAATGTGATAATAATACTAACAGATACAAGCAGTTTAAACGTCCACTATTTATGAGTCAAAGAAAAATATCGAATTCCGGTTCATTATTGCTAATTAGGTCAAAGCACTAGCGCATTTCTCAGAGCTGCGCTCGGATCGCGCGCGTATTGTACGAGAAACTGATAGTCTGTGCTCTAATGCGATAAACTGACAGGCCGAGATCGGCCGGCGGACTGTTAGTCTGTGTTGCCCTTTCGATGCATGCTATTGAAAACATACGTATCATTTATAATATAAATTTTATATAAGTAATACTAGCTGTTGCGCGCGACTCCATCCGCGTAGAAGTCGTTTATCGATGCTCCCTCTGGTACTGTCCAATTTTTCGGGATAAAACGTAACATATGTCCTTTCCCGGAACTCAGGCTCTCTCTGTTCCAAACTTAATCGAAATCGGTTCAGCGGTTTAGCCTTGAAAGCGTAACGGACAGACAGACAGAGTTACTTTCGCATTTACAATATTAGTATGGATAGTATTGATGACGCTATTAACTTTCTGTTTGCATTATCTTAAAATGTGAATCAATCAATATTTCCCTGTTTGTGAGGATTTTTCTCTATCAATCACAACGCTGAACGGATAATGATGAAATCGGCGCACAAATAGTCCATGCTCTGGATTAGAACAAAGGATACTTTTTGTAACTGAAATTTCAATAGATTCCAAAGGGAATAACGATAAAGGGGTTTTAATCATCGATTCCAAGATTTTTTAAATTATCCTTTATATAACTAATTTTGGATGGAAAAGCAAAGCAGTTAACACGTTGAAAAGAATATGCAGTTTCGATCTTTAGTAAGCACACTTGATGGCTCGCCTCTAATCTTCTTGCTCAAAACCCTCAGCCGCTCGTCGGTGAACTGCCGGTTCTCGTCGTCCCTCCTCATCTTTACCAGCACGTTGTGGAAGTACTTCCCGTACATCTGCAGCCTCGTCTCTGACGTCACGTGCTTGCGAACCACATCGAACGACACGCCGAGGGACAATAAGTCCTTTACCTAAAGAATTTTATAAATAAGTAAGATTTAGAAATTTACAAAGATTGACCAATACCTACTAGCGTTAACTTACGGGAAATATTTAAAAATCTAAATAAATAAATATAACAATAAAACTTTATTAAAAAACTCAATGATATTGTTTCCATACAGCTTACGTTAACAGAGAACTAATATTATTACACAATTGACTGAACTAGATGATCCTGTTTTTCAGGCAATGAACTGTTAATGAATGAATAAACTGTGTGCTCAGATTATTCTAGGCGCGAGAACCAGTATTGAATCCAGATTTAGCGATGGATTCTAAAATTTAACCACGAGCCTAGCGGAGTGGTTCATAAATAGAATCCTGAGCGTAACGAAAGATTTAAGGGGTCGAGACACAAATAACTTTGCTGCCGTGCGAAACACACAATTTTTTTATCTCAATGTAGTGAGAAAATCACTTGGTGTTGGAAAAACAATTGCACGAGCGTCACATCAGCTGTGGTCGTCGTTGCGCAGCGCCCCCTCCGCGCACAGCACCAACATTAACTTTCCACGCTAGCGGATAAAGTGGTGAGGTGAAAAATATATCGAGTGTCCCTAGTTAAGTACTTATCCTCCCATTTGGTAGTTCGCAAGACTTTCTCCCAAACAACCTGTACCCAACTCTATTTCTAGCTCACCTCTTCCTTAATGTGTTCAGGTAGTCGGCGGCTGTGCGGCTGCGCAGTGAACAGCTGCTCGTCCAGCGCGTGGTCGTGGTGGTTGCACGAGTACAGCACCGTGAGGTACGCCGGCGCCGACTCCAGGCGCCGCAGTCGGATCTGGCACGGGCACCGAGTGGTATGCTTTACCCTGGAGACAGCAGCAAAACGTTACCTATATTTGATACAACAAATTCTTGACGAAATTGAATTACATCACATTACATTCATACACACATCCCTAGTAGGTACGAGTAAGTCTATTTAACGCAAAACATTTATACACACATCCCTAGTAGGTACGAGTAAGTCTATTTAACGCAAAACATTTATGAAGACAGACGCGGTGCAATTGGCTAATTTCTTGCGTGACACTGTAAGTAGGAGTTAGCGGTTTAAAGAAGCGAGAAAAGCTTTGCGTAATAGTAGTTTATGTGACGGCTGCGTAATGTCAGGCATTACAATACCAATGTGGTTTATGAAAGGAGCGACAAGGCGAGTTTTATAATAGCATCACACGTGTTGTAATGCCAATTGCGAAGAGTCACGTACTAGTAGTTTATGTGACTGCTGCATAATGAGAGGCATTAAAACACGAGTGTGTGTTTATGAAACGAGCCGACAGGCGAGTTTCATGATATCATCACACGAGTGTTTTAATGCCTAATTATGTACAGTTACATACACTATTTTATCTACATACATATTATAAGATCTCTATGATGTGTTCAGGAACCGCATGTTACGACCGGCATAGCCGGCATTGATCAATTATTAGAACGTCAAAAATGGCGGCAACCGTAGTTTTTTTTTTATTCAGAGACAATCTAGAGTCGGCTTCTACTATCGTATCGTTCGATATCAAATTATCAAGTTACATACGAGATTTGTCAAAATTGTATGCAATTGATATTTCATTTCAAATTAAATGTCATCTCAAGTGATATTAGAATTGAGGTCAAATAAAATTGTTTTGTTTTTCAAAGATGTTCGAAATTTGAAACTCATAACTTTATCAAATCTTATATCGTTATAAGAACATTATGTTACTGCTACAGATAAGAAAATTATCATAGTAAAATTGATTGTTGTAATGCTGGTCACTGCCAACGGATTCTGAACGCATTATAGAGGACTTCTAATATCAATCGAGATGACATTTAATTCGAACTGAAATGTCAATTGCATACAATTTTGACAAATCTCGTATGTTACTTGATAATTTGATATCGAACGATATGATAGTAGAGGCCGACTCTACTAGTCTCTGAATTAAAAAAAAACTACGGTGGCCGCCATTTTTGACGTTCTAATAATTGATCAATGCCGGCTATGCCGGTCGTAACATGCGGTTCCTGAACACATCATAGAGAGCTTATAATATGTATGTAGATAAAATAATGTATGTAACTGTACATAATTAGGCATTATGCACCAGTCACATAAACTACTATTATGTAACTAGTGCATAATGAGAGGCACTAAAATACGAGTGTTTATGCAACGAGCCGACAGGCGAGTTTCATAATAACATCACAAGAGCAGAGTATAGATAGAAAATTGATTGGTTTAATAAATAAATAAATAAATAAATAAGTAGTCCAACTTCAAACAAAGGTACATCGCGCGGCTTGCATGTGTGCGTACGCGTCCGCACGGCTGTGGGCGGCGCTAGCCACGCAGTGTCGTAAAAGTCCCTAAAATCGGATACGACCTTTTTATTCCAAAAGCTAATAGATTTAGCTATTTAAAATACTAGACTAAAACTCCCAGGTCTCTGCGACTTATAGTTAAGGAGAAAAAAAAATTGAAAATGGGTATTTTCTTATCGGGAAAAAACAAAAAAAAATATTATTATAAAACTAAGCTACGTATTTAAGTTTGACTCACCCTAATCGGAGACCCTTTCAAATACACACGTTATAACAGCTGAACGAAACTGTAAAAGTTCATACAAATCAAATTATAATTGTTTTTCTTATTTCGTTACTAGCTTTTGCCCGCGACTTCGTCCGCGTAGAAGTCGTTTATCACTGCTCTCTCGGGAACTGTTAAATTTTCTGAGATAAAAAGTAGCGTATGTCCTTCCTCGAAACTCAGGCTATATCCATACCAAATTTCATCGAAATCGGTTCTGCGAATTAGCAGGGAAAGCTTTACAGACAGACAGACGCAAAAGTATGTCTACTTTCGTGTTAATATAATATCAAGTATAGCAACCCGCCCTCGCTTAGCTTCAGTTATAAGTTAAAATATAACCTATGTCCACCCTGAAACCTCATTCTGAATATCACTGAAAGAATTTTAGAAATCGGATGGGTAGTTTCGGAGATTGCCCCCTACATCCAAATTTTTTAAGTACCTCTTTCTCCTCTTCTTAAGTAAGTCGTTTATCGTTTTTACCCTGGACACTATCAAATTGTCTGGGATAAAAAGGTGCCAACCCAGGATAACAACTACCTGTGTGACAATTTCATCCGAATCCGTTCAACTATTTAGGTGTAACTGAAAAAACATCCCAACATCCATACAAACTTTATTTAGCGTCGTCGCTGGGGTCGGAACCGATTTTTCATCGAATTTCTATACAAAAACAAAAAAAACGGTCTATATCTGGGGTTCGAACCCGCAGTCTTTGCGTAGTAGGCCAACGCTCTAACCATCAGCCTATTCAGACGGAAGCAGCCGCCCCGTAATTACGAACCATTGCGCGAGAATTCTTTTTGCGTGAAAACACGGGGAAAACGAATTTTCCCAGACATGAGACCTAGCTAGATCGAATTTTTGCCCCCGTAAACCCTCATGTCGCAATCCTTATCAAACTCGTTGGAGCCGTTTTCGAGAACGTGAACTGAGTACAAATATATATATACGCAATCCTTCCACCCGCGACTTTGTCTGCGGAGAGTCCAGTACCTTTGTTAAAAAGTACAGATGAAGTTTTCATTATCGTACGTATCATGCATGATGGGATAGAAACAAATTTAAACCATACGATTTTTTTAACCCTTTTCACCTTGCCTAGGGGTATAAATTGAAATTGAAATTGAAATTATTTATTTTGCGAGAACATACACAGGTGTTATTAAAGGTATATATGCTCTGCCATAATTTCCAAAAACGCGAAAACTCATATTTTATATAATAAGTAGTCTAGAAACGTATTTCCAAAATAACCAAACTCTAACAAATCTACACCCTCAATTTTACCCCCTTACGGTAGTATTTCCAACATCATCGAACGTAATACTTTTAGTTTGTAAGCAGTAGCCAAAATAAATTTTCACGTTCCTAACTTCAAAATTGACCAAATATTACCCCCATTTCATCCCCTTAGGGGTAGTTATCCAAAATCACCCAAAATTGTATTACTTTATTTGTTAACAGTAGTCTATATACCTATTTTCACGTTTCTAACTTCAAAACGAAAATAGTGTTTTTTATTTATTAACAGTAAGTAGCCTATATACCTATTTCCACGTTTCTTAATTCAAAAATGACCAAACGCCCCTACAAACTTTCACCCTTCCCGTTTCTCCCCCTTAAGTGTAGTTTTTCCAAAATCACCTAAAGTGGTATTTTTTATTTGTTCATTTAGCCTATACACAAATTTCCATGTTTCTAACTTCAAAAAGGACCAACCTCCTTCCCATACAAACTTTAACCCCCCATTTCATCTTCTTAGGGGTAGTTATTCAAAATCACCGAAAATAGTATTTTTATTTATTAATAGTAGCCTATATACATATTTCCACGTTTCTAACTTCAAAAATGACCAAACTGCCATGCAAACTACCACCCCCCCTTTAATTTCCTTGTTGTTTTAAAACTTCAAAATTGACCAAACTCCTATAAACACTTTCATCTCCCCTTTTCATCCCCATACGGGTAGTTTTTTCAAAATCGCCTATAGTATTTTTTATTTGTTAACAGTAGCCTGTACACAAATTTCCATGTTTTTAACTTCAAAAATGACTAAACTCCCATACAAACTACCACCCCCAATTTCATTTCCTTAGGGGTAGTTATCCAAAATCACCGCAAGTTGTTTGTTTTTTGTTAACAGTACTATTTATAAAAATTTTCACGTTTCTAACTTCAAAATTGACCGAACTCCCATACACACATTTCACCCCCCCCCCCCCCCCCCCCCCCGTTTCATCACCATAGGAGTAGTTTTTCCAAAATCGCCAAAGTAGTCTTTTTTATTTGTTTACAGTATCCTGTATACAAATTTCCATGTTTCTTACTTCAAAAATTACCGAACTCCCTTGCAAACTACCACCCCCTATTTCATTCCCTTAGGGGTAGTTATCCAAAATCACCGGAAGTTGTTTTAATCTGTTAAAAGTAGTCTTTTTAACAGTTTTCACGTTTCTTACTTCAAAATTGACCAAACTCCTATACACACTTTCACCTCCCCTTTTCATCCCCATAGGGGTAGTTTTTCAAAATCGCCTAAAGTAGTATTTTTTATTTGTTTACAGTATCCTGTACACAAATTTCCATGTTTCTAACTTCAAAAATGACCAAACTCCCATGCAAACACCACCCCTAATTTCATTCCCTTAGGGGTAGTTATCCGAAATCACCAAAAGTTGTTTTTTATTTGTTAACAGTAGTTATTATAACAATTTCCGCGTTTCTAACTTCAAAATTGACCAAACTCTCATACACACTTTCACCCATCCGTTTCATTCCTTTAGGGGTAGTTTTTTCAAAATCGCCTAAAGTAGAATTTTTTATTTGTTGACAGTAGCCTATACACAAATTTCCATGTTTTTAACTTCAAAAATGACCTAACTCCCATGCAAACTACCACCCCCCATTTCATTCCCTTAGGGGTAGTTATCCAAAATTGCCATAAGTCGTTTTTTATTTGTTAACAGTATTCTTTATAGCAATTTTCAAGTTTCGAACTTCAAAAAGGACCAACCACCACTCCAAAAAAAACTACCACCCCCCCATTTCATTCCTTTAGGGGTAGTTTTTCCAAAATTGCCGGTAGTACTTTTTTATTTGTAAATAGTAGCCTATAAATCAATTTTCACGTTCCTAACTTCAAAAATGTCCAAACCCCTATACAAACTTTAACCCCCCATTTTAACCCCTTAGGGGTAGTTTATCCAAAATCGCTGAAGGTAGTATTTTTCATTTGTAAATAGTAGCCTTTATACCAATTTCCACGTTTCTATCTTCAAAAATGGATGACTTTCATACAAACTTCCAACCCCCTTTTTACCCCCTTAGGGGATGAATTTTGAAAAATCCTTTCTTAGTGCACCCCTAGACCTCATAAGGAACTTACGTGCCAAATTTGGAATCTCTAGGCCCAGCGGTTTGGGCTGTGCGTTGATATGTCAGTCAGTCAGTCAGTCAGTCAGTTTCTTCTTTTATATATTTAGATTATTATTTTTCTTCTGGACTCCGCCGTACTAGGCGGAGATATTTATACGGAAAATAGTTCATTAAGTCCTCTATCCGATATAAAAAAAATGGACGCCTAATTCCTAGGAGTCTAGGAGTTATGCTCATTTTAGTGCAATTATTACATATCCGGAAATAGGGTTGGTACTTTCTAAATTTAATATTTTGCCGGATATTTTTATTTTTATTTCATAATAAAATTCAAACTTACAACCTTTTTTATTTCATTTTTAAACTCTTATTTTATCCAGCTCTTCTGTCTTATAAAATCAATCAACTTAAGTGCATAGTTTTTACTACCATCTGGCTTCGAGTATGTGTCTTTTTATTTCCTTTTTTTTCCTGATGAAGTATTACAGGTGGCATGGGAAGGAGTCCACCCTCGAAAAGCTTCGGCTACAACCCCATGCTATTTATTACTTGTAATATGGCTGGACGGGGGTGAGGCATCATGGAGCCGTCCAAGACTCATGGTGCCACTTTGCCTCAGCCGGAAATGACCCACCCTGTTGAGGGATGTCCTTCCGGGCCTCAACCGGAGAACTTAATGTTAGAGGGGCATGAGAGATTTATTCCACAGGGCTTTAGAGTCTTCCGATCCAGTGGTATCCAGGCAAAGAATACTCCAAAGAAAACGACAACAACAAAATACCCATACCGCCATCTGCTTTGGCACTGCTTGTACCATCTTATCCAGATGCATATAGTAAAAACGTAGTAGATTCCGATGATGACGAAGCAATTGTTCTTCGCAATGAAGAACAAAATTAATATCCCAAGAAAAAAATCTGTGCCTCCTGTGATAAATGATACAAATGCAAAATCGTCATTTTACAGGAGAGCGAAAATAAGATTTTAAAAATTCTGGTTTGTGAACCAAGAGGGCTAGCATTTACCGGAGCACTTTTTTTTATAGATAAAAACATGCTCTATAAATGTGCATTTAGTGTTTTTCGGTAAATATTGTAAGTTCGAAGAAAATCGCGAAAAACGTATGAGTTGTACCTACTGAAATATCTATACGAGTAAAAATTATGTGTTAAATGATACAAGTTCAGTTATATCATGGTGCACCCCTGGAGCACCCTTATTATTTCTTGGTGTAAACTGATATACATGAACTTATAAAATCCTATAACTCAGCGTTCTATGTCCCTAGATCAATGTTGCTTAAACTAAAGTAAAAGATAAAACCCAGCAAAATATATTTTTTGACATTGTACCCGTTACAATTAAAACTTACCTAACTTATATCAGTTTGCAAAAATTCTAGCCTTTTGAAAAAAGGTGTTAAAAGATACAAGTCAAGTTATACCCCTCGCTATCTAAACTATCCATAAATGCGGATAAAACCATTATTGTCCCATTCACGAAGAAACGGAAACTAGACAGTCTTAGACCGCCTATCATGAATGGAAAAATAATACCGTTCTCTTTTGAGGCCAAATATCTGGGAGTTACACTGTATCAGACACTGACCTGGAATTTACATGTGAACGGTACTTTACAGAAGGCTAAATCAGCTCTGGCGATCTGTTGTCGGCTAGCAGGAAGCAGATGGGAACTAAAACCCAAAATTGCATTCTGGCTCTACACATCCATAGTGAGGCCAATGGTGTCCTTACGCCTCAGTGGTATGGTGCAGAAAAGCGACACAAAAAACTGTAATCTTAAAACTTGGCAGTCTTCAAAGAACTGCCAAAAGTGGTACACTGATGGCTCTAAATGAGGTAGGCTGTGGAGTATACGGAGAGGCGCCTAAAAAGGCGTTAAGCCTGAATTTAGGCAAATACTCATCCATATTCCAGGCGGAGGTGTACGCCATAATTTAGTGTGCGGCAGCCAATCTGCAAAGCAACTATCTCAACAGTACTATCTATATCCATTTGGATAGCCAGGCAGCTCTCTTGGCTCTAACCTCTGATGTCGCGAACTCAAGGCTGGTCGAGAACTGCAGGCAACTTTTAAATACCCTGGGTGCAAAAAAAACAGGGTAATCCTACGGTAGGTCCCAGGGGATGCGGGCATCGTGGGCAATGAGAAAACGTACGAACTAGCACGAGTAGGAGCTAAGGGAACACAGTTTGGACCGGAGCCATTCTGTGGCATCCCCAAAAGCCTAACAAAACTCACCTTGCGTACATATTGCTATTATGCAACCATTCAACATTGGAGGACAACTCCAGGTTTAAACCATTCCAAGGCCCTTATAAGAGCATTTAGCATAAAGGCAGCTAGGGAGGCCTTAACGCTAAGTAGGAACAATCTTCGCAACCTGGTTAGAGTGCTTACAGGGCACTGTCGCCTAAATAAGCACATGCAGACGATTGGGAAATGTGACACAGGGTTGTGCAGGCTCTGCCATCTGGCGGAGGAAACACCCTTGCACATTCTCACCGTCTGCCTGGCCATAATACGTCACCGTAGCTCCTCATTGGGAAAGCACATAATCTGCCTAGAGGAGATCAAGTATCTCAGCGCCAAAAAAGTCCTGCAATTCCTTGAATTAACAGGACTTAGCGGAGAACTGTAGATTGTGGCGATCACAATAGATCAACTCTGGTCGCAGTGATACTAGGTTAAATAGCCTTGAATAGCCGCTCCCTGAATAATAATAATAATAATATACCCCTCGCAGCGACACTGAGGCGAGAAGGTCCCGCACACCTCCGATCCCGCGTCACTTCACCCCCGCGCACTCCCGCCACACTCTTCATGCTCGCACTTGTATCGCTTAACACAACTGTTACTGCATAAATATTTTACGGGAATTGTTTGACTTTTAGATATAATTCAATGTATATTCCGTTACGCTTAAAAATTGATTTGTGTAAAGTGATTCATGACGAGATGTATCACTTATCACAAGAAAATCTATCAAATTGGTCTCGCATTAGTAGGTATATGTTGAATTGTACCCTGGCCTGCTGTAAGAAAAGTTGGTCAAAAGTGATATAACTGTAGATATATCAATTTATCAGAAAAAAAATACCGAAAAATAAAATGTGAAAATAAATTCAATTTCACTTATACCACGAAGCACGAAAATAGCTTTTAGAGCAATTACATAAAGGGGTTATAACTTGACATATATCAATGTGCACGTTTTTTTTGCCGAAATGCTGCTAGTTGTATCATTTTTCACAAAATTATCTCCGGAACTATAGCACCTAGAAGTACGTGATATAGACCCAAAAATTCGTAATTTTATTCTGATTATTTCTATATAAAAACCCAAAAAAGGGTACAAGTTGAGTTAGATCACTTATCACAGGAGGCATAGAAATAAAAGTTAAATCCGGATTGCTATACTTAAATCCGGATATTTTCCAGTCAATTTTAGTGACAACCCTGACTAAATTCGGAAAGTTTCTATAACTCCTAGACTCCATGGAATTAGGCGTCCATTTTATTATATCGGATAGAGGACTTAATGAACTATTTTCCGTATAAATATCTCCGCCTAGTACGGCGGAGTCTAGAAGAAAAATAATAATAACGGAAATAAGAAAAACAAGTATAATTCGATTTGTTTGAACTTTTGCAGTTTCATTTAACAGTTAAAACGTGTGCATTTAAACGGGACTTCGATTAAGGTGAGTGAAAGTTGAATACTTAGCTTAGTTTTATACTAATATACTACTCTGTCAAGAAAGTACCGGGAAAAGATCAATAATACACAAACTGTTTGTTAATCATCCAAATTTATTTTATCACCTTCAAAGTATGCTCCTTCAGAAACGATACACTTACGCCAACGAATAATCCAATCATCAAAACATTTTTTAAACGCTGTTTCCGGAATTGAATTCAGTTCTCGGCGCGAATTCTCCTTTATGTCTTCTACCGATTGAAAACGGGTGCCACGAAGTGGTAATTTGAGTTTAGGAAAAAGAAAGAAGTCGGCAGGAGCCATATCTGGTGAATATGGTGGTTGCTCGATGGTATTTGTTGAGTGTTTGGTCAAAAATTCTTTCACAATGATGGCCTTGTGCGAAGGCGCATTATCGTGGTGCAAAATCCAAGAATTTTCATTCCACAAATCTGGCCTTTTTCGTCGAATTTGCTCTCTTAAATGCCGCATAACGCTCAAATAATATTCTTTATTTACCGTTTGACCTTCCGGCAAGAATTCCGAGTGCACAACACCGCGATAGTCAAAGAAAACAGTCAACATGACTTTGACTTTTGATCGACTTTGGCGTGGTTTCTTCGGTTTCGGTTCAGTTGGAAGGCGCCACTCCGAAGCTTGTTGACTAGTTTGCATGTCAAACTCGTAAACCCACGTCTCGTCACCAGTAACAATGCGTTTCATGAATGTTGGGTCGGAATTGACTCGTTCTAGCATGTCCTCAGCGACTCTCATGCGATTGAGTTTTTGGAGAAAATTCAGGTCTTTTGGGACTAGCCGAGCGGTAACATGTTTCATACCCAAATGATTAGTTAAAATAGTACGGATCGACTCGTGAGATACAGAAAGTTCGGCGGCTATCTCTCTCAAAGTTGAATGAGGATTTTCAGTCACTATTTCCTTCACTTTTGCGATGTTAACTTCAGTTGCAGACGTTGATGGCCTACCAGAGCGAGGCAAATCTTCCATCACATCTCGACCGCTTTTGAACGCTTTGTACCACTCATAAACACGTGTTTTTGATAAAGTCGAATCACCGTAAGCCTTCTGTAACATTTTCAGTGACTCCGAACACGAAATTCCATTGGCGATGCAAAATTTAAGACAAACCCTTTGTTCAATGTTTTTGTCCATTATGAAATTCGCAATACACACTAGATATGATATAACTAAAAACAGCACTGTATTTAATATAAATAACAGATGCAACTCAAACTCCGCGCCAAAATAGAAAACAGTTGTGCCAATCTAACAACAACAAAAAAAACAAAAATTTGAATTTGGTACCATAAACAAATCATCCATTCCCGATACTTTGTTGACTGAATGTATTTTTTTTAGTTTTTTCCGGATAAAAAAAAACCATTTTCAAAAAAAAAAATCTCCTAATCTATAAGTCGCAGAGACCTGGAAGTTTTAGTCTAGCATTTTAAATAGCTAAATCTATTAGCTTTTGGAATAAAAAGGACGTGTCCGATTTTAGGGACTTTTACGACACTGTGCCACGCACAGAACTCGTACATCTTGCTTGGGACTGATTCGTACTGATTGAGTCGGGGCCGTAGCGTCATTGCGTTCGGTCACATTTGGGTGAGGTGCGCGTACCTATTTAATTTCGAGCGACAATGTCGTCACCGAGAGGTCTTATTTATTGTTCAGTGTACGGGTGCTGCCAATGCTCAAAGGACACCGCACTCTGACCGCGCGGCGCACAGTGGGAGACGTAGTATGGGCGCGCGGAAATAAGTCCTTACGGCGGTTTATTACTGTTTATTTCTGTTTATAATTAGTTTTATGACATTATTATGATAGGATTACGTATTATTATGCTGAAAGTAGACATGGTTAAATTCGATGTTACTTTCTTGATGTAACAACAGAAAATGAATATTCACATTATTATTCTACACTATTTTAATGTTTTTAATTACTGTCATTAAAGAAGAAGGTTATTTTTAGTCATTAAAGAAGTTTACGCAAACATGCATTTTAACAGGAGTTATTTAGGCTAATTAGTTGTAATTATGATATCTCTTAATATCGCACTTTTTCGCAGCTAAAACTGATAGATATTGATAGCCAAGACTTCAAAGAATGTTTTGATATACAATTCACTGGTAGGCAATGGATGGCAAGACACGATTATTTTTCAAAAACTTGTCGAAAATCGACAACCGCATTAAAATAATATAATAAAAAACGAGTGGCCTTTCACGAAACCAAATTTACTTTTTCTGTAGTACAAAGCTTGGCATATTATTGGAAAATATTTTTTTTGTTTAATATCGCCTTACTAGCAGTGATTTCACACTGTAAAATAACCATAAAATTTCGTATAAAATTAACATAAAACATTTCGTATAAAGTCAAGTACAATTAGACAGCTGATTAACGTTCTTATAAGTAACCTGTTGGATAAATACTTTGGAATTAACTTAGTTAAGGGGTCTATTTTACATAATTTATGACCGCAATTCATTTTTAGAACCTAGGAAAATGAGACTTTTTTCCTCCGATCTCCCACTGTGCGGCGCGGCGGCACATAGTCAAATAAAACCGCCTTGCACGAAAGCGGCAGTATCAAAAGATGTCGAAAAGGAATTTATAAACTATAAACTACAAACATATTATTTAGTGTCAACACTTAACAAATATGCAAGTAAAATAATTTAAATTAGGTAGGTACTTATCTAACAATATTTATACTTACCTACTTCAGGTTTGTGTACTTAATTTATAAAACTGACTGTGATTATAAATCATAGATCAAAGTATGGCCAAGTAGTAGGAGACTAAAATAGAAGAACAAGGTTTGGACAACCCTAGGCGCCCGAGTGGCAATAGGTATCAGAATCTCCTAAAGGGCCGGAGTTGGACTACTTTTCTATCTATACTCAGACAAGAGTGTTTTAATGCCTAATTATGTACAGTTACATACACTATTTTATCTACATACATCACAGATAGATAACGTAAACACCTCAATGTGTATGAAAACCAACCGTGTCATTTTTTTTCTACCTACTGTGACGTCACAAGAGCGAATTAGTGATGTGAGTTCCCCGTTGTCCGCGCAAAGTCGATTCAAAGGCGCCGCCGTCCGCGCGGTGCGGCTCGAGTCAGTCAGCAAAGAGTAAAGTAACTATAGATGAAATGAGTGGCAACTCTATGGTCAAAATTGCATATATGACAAGTGCTGCCATCTGGAGTGGTGGTTGAACTAAAGCTATACTACATATATATACGTATTAGGTCGGGGCAAAAGTATTTTTGTATTTTTCGTACAAAGGAAAAACATTTTTTTAAGTTATATTTTTTTATTTATTTATAATATGTACATGCCGTTTTGATCGATGACTTGTTGCCATCTTGTGGGTAGTGCCATGATTCCATTGCTGTAGAAATTCTGAGATTTTTGATAAAAAACAGTACAGTACAGACAGGTAGTTTTGACAGTGTTCTCTTGATATTAACTTTATGCTTCCTAAAGAATTCTGAAGTGACCGAAACCGGTGGAAATCCGATGGAGCAAGTTCGGGGCTATACGGTGGATGCATCAACACATCCCAGCCAAGCTCTCTCAATTTTTGCTGGGTGGCTATAGATGAGTGCGGTCTGGCGTTACCATGATGAAAGACTACGCCCTTTCTGTTTATTAACTCCGGCCGGTTTTTGTCAACGGCTTCTTTTAATCTCATGAGTTGCTGGCAGTAGAGGTCAGAATCGATAGTTTTACCCGGCGGCAAAAGCTCATAGTCGACAATTCCTTTCCAATCCCACCATACACACAGCATCACTTTGTTCCGAGTTAAGCCGGGCTTTGCCACTGTCTGTGGAGCTTGTCCATGCTTCGACCACGATCTTTTTCGGACGTTCTTATCGTAAGTAATCCATTTTTCATCACCCGTAATCAACCGTTTTAGAAATGGTTCGGATTTATTTCGTTTTAACAATAAATCGCAAATTGAAACAAGTTGCATTAGGTTTCTTTCAGTGAGATCGTGTGGCACCCAAATATCGAGCTTTTTCTTGTACCCAGACTTTTGTAAATGACGTAACACTGTTTCGTGATCAATATCCAGTTCTTCAGCAATGTCGTAACTACTAATATGTCGATCTTGCTCCACTTTTTCATAGATGGCATTGATTTTATCAGTAACAGGGCGTCCAGAGCGAACCTCATCTTTCACACTAAAATTTCCACACTTAAAACGCTTAAACCACAATTGTGCTACTCTTATTGATACCGCATTAGGTCCATAAACCGCACAAATTTTATTCGCGGCATTAGTCGCATTTTTGCCTTTTTTGTAATGAAACTTTAAAATGTACCGAATTTCTTCGTCACACACGTCCATTTTGATATCTCAAAAACAATTGAAAAATGCCGGGAACCAGTTTTTTTTTTAATTTTATTGTATTTCAGAATGTTGGCTTTTAATGGTATTAAAACCAGCCAGGTACATTTAGTATAGACGAAGAGGTTTGATTACAACTTATACGGTCCAAATACGAACATACTATTGCCCCGACCTATTATGTACATAGGCGTGTGTCGTACAGTTTACCACTGAAACATGTATTGCGACTCTCCATAGAACAGTTTCATAATAAAGTGACATCAATGAAACAGGTATTTTCAAAGTGTGTGGAACAAAATAGTACTATGTTTAGTCGGGAACCAGTCTTTCCGTCCCGTGGCCGCAATCCATTTTTCTTTAATGATTGGATCATGTGGGAAACTAAAAAAAGTAAGTTTTTTTAAGGACAATAGAAATGTATAAATATACTAAACGTATAAACGTTCAAAGGATAAACATGAACACATTACGTACATGTACTCTAAAAATATTACCCTCCTTTTTTAAAGCTGTCGTGTAAAATTAGGACAAGAGCTTGTTTTTATCAATAACTACTAAATTGGCTTTTTAAATGGTTATTATCATTCGTCTGTCCGATATCGATTAAAATCGATTATCAATATATGTTGTAGAACGAACAATACTCGTTGCTAGATTCGACAGACGAATGATAATTTGCCTTGTACCACGAAGTCGAAGCGAAGCGCGACAGTATCGCTTATGATATACATCATCCCTTATCACACAACGTCAGATCAAACGCTCAAAGTAAACGCGGCAACGTAATGTGAATATAGTTTACGTACCGTTAATCTATAGTTACTTATATACGAGTATATTCTTGGAATCACAGCTTGGAATACTTAAAAAATTGATTTAAAATGAATTTACGCATAATATATTTTTAAAATAACTTAACTGTGATAGGAAATATGCCCTTGCTTTTGGGTGCTCACAATTTGTGGGCTATTGCAATTAATTACCACGCAACGACGCATTTTATTAATTTTTACGGCCGACCGGCTGCAACAACAGACGCGCGCGGAATGTCAGTAGCGACGGCCAACCTCGACGCTTGGTCGGGGTTCGGACACGCGAAGTAGATGCATTTGCGTTATCTATTTGTATCTATCTGTGACATACATATTATAAGCTCTCTATGATGTGTTCAGGAACCGTATGTTACGACCGGCATAGCGGCATGCATTGATTCATTGATCAATTATTAGAAAGTCAAAAATGGCGGGAACCGTAGTTTTTTTTTTAAATTTAGAGACAATCTAGAGTCGGCCTCTACTATCATATCGTTCGATATCAAGTAACATGCCAGATTTGTCAAAATTTTATGCAATTGACATTTCATTTCAAATTAAATGTCATCTCGAGTGATATTAAAATTGAGGTCAAATAAAATTGTTTTGTTTTTCAAAGATGTTCGAAATTTGAATGTAATAATGGTATCGAATTTGATGTTATTATGAAGCAATAATAACATTTTCACAGATAAGAAATTTGTTCTAACAAAACAGTTATCATTATGCTAGTCATAAGATAAAATAAATTGTTCAATCGCCATTCTCCGTGCCTGTTTACATAGCAATCGGTTAAGCAGCAAGGCAATTATTCAGGCAAAGTAATGTAAATCAATTTGGTGCCTTTTGGATTCAGGCGCCCTTAACAGAGAGCACCGGGTACCTAAATAAAATAAAATAACACAAATCACCTCTTCCTCAACCCTTTAGCGCGATAAGCGTTTTTCGACACCCTGTGTTTCCCATAAACGCACTTGTAGACGTAATATTCTGGCGATTTCCCGCTCTCCACTAAAGAGTAGTAAAAGAACCAACGGTTAGCCCGTTCGTTTATATAAGTTATGAACACTTCGTGCATCAGGAACTTGGCTCCAGCTTGGATAGCGTCAGAGTCCGTCAGCTGCAGTAGGTTTTCATGGCCAGAGCAGTATTTCATGTACGAAGGGTAGTGCACGAATTCAGGAGCTAAAAGGAAATTCACCAAACAAAAAATTTATAATACTAGCTAACCGAATTTTTGAAAAAAAACCGGTCAAGTGCGAGTCGGACTCACGCACCGAGGGTTCCGTATTTAAGTCTAAATACACATTTTGATGTCGTTTAATTGCATGCATTAAGGTCCATTTTGACTTGCCTAATTTTAAGTACAGATCTTTAGTTTTTTGTCAATTTCTCGAAAACTATAAATTTTGAACACTATGTTTTACTTATAGCGATCCGCCCCCGCTTCGCTTCGGTTACATAAATTAAAATATAGCCTATAGCAACCCGCCCTTGCGTCGCTCCGGGATCTATTATATACATAAACCTTCCGTAAAGAATTATCTAACTGATGGTGAAAACCGGATAAAAATCTGTTGCGTCGTTTTAAAGATCTAAGCATACATAGGAACAGACAGACGCGGAGGGCGACTTCATTTTATATATTAACTTTGTATAAGTAATTATTTAGAAGTTAGGAATTTTTCAGATTTTTCGGTTCATAAACTTCGGAGATAAGGAACGGTCATATTTTGAACATTTATAAATCTATACTAATATAACAAAGAGGAAAGATTTGTATTTAACATGTAACGAATAAAGTCAAAAACTACTGGACCGATTTAAAAAATTCTTTCGCCATTAGAATGCTACATTATCCCTGAGTAAAATAGACTATAGTTATGACTAGAAAAAATTAGGGATCTCTACTAAAACTTGATTTATATACCTAGGTGTTTTACAGAAAATCACATATAATTGAAGCGAAGTGAAGGGGGGTCCGCTATATGTATCTACTAGCTTCTGCCCGCGACTTCGTCGGCGTTGTTTTAGAATTGGGTCCAGGGAGAAATGAAACACGTGTGAGCTGTCGCTACACGCCTTAGACCATTTATATCAGGTCAGGACCGGCCTTACACAGTCTTTCCCCTCTGCCGAGGTATGAGATCAAATGATCTTGCACGTTTATAAAAACTCGACTTCGTCCGCGTCAGCAACTTTACCATTCCGCAGGAACAGTGTTTTTTATTTTTCGGGATAATAGGTAGCATGTGTGTCATTGTAGGGTATTATTTATCTCCATTCCAAATTTCATCTAAATCCGTCCATCCGTGTAAGCGTGAAGAAGTAACAAACACACAAACTTTCTCATTTATAATATTATATCTTTCCGCCCGCGATTTCGTCTGCGGAGAGTCAGTACCTTTGTTAAAAAGTACAGATAAAGTTTTCATTATCGTACGTATCATGATGGGATAGAAACAAATTTAAACCATACGATTTTTTAAACCCTTTTCAACCTGAGGGCTTATTGCCTAACGCACTCGCGATCGCGATCGACTTAAAAGTGACACAATTGCTTTCATTTTGTAGGCAGATTTGACTTCAACTGTCAAATATGAAAGCGATCGCGATCACGAGTGCGTTAGGCAATAAGCCCTCTGCTAGGAGTAGATTTTCCAAAAACGCCAAAACTCATATTTTATATATTTCGTAGTATAAAAACGTATTTCCATATGTCTAACTTCAAAAATAACCAAACTCTCTTACAAATTTCCACCCCCAATGTCACCCCCTTAGGGGTGATATTTCCAAAATCATCGAAAGTAATACTTTTAGTTTGTAAGCTGAGCAGTAGCCAATTTCCACGTTCCTAACTTCAAAATTGACCAAACATAACCCCCCATTTCATCCCCTTAGGGATAGTTTATCCAAAAACGCCTAAAGTAGTTTTTTTATTTGTTAAAAGTAGCCTACATACTAACTTCCACGTTCCTTACTTCAAAAAGGACCAACCTCCATAAAAACTACCACCCCCATTTCATACCCTAAGAGGTAGTTATCCAAAATCTCCAAAAATTCTTTTAAAAATTTTTTAACTTCAAAATTTACCTAACTCCCATACAAACCTTCACCTCCCGTTTCATCCCATTAGGGGTAATACCTTTAGTTCGTAAGCAGTAGCGAATACCAATAACCACGTTCCTAACTTCAAAAAATTCTTCAAAGGATTCGGATGCGCGCATCGGCTGCGTGCGGTCGCATACACTAGTACCCGTGTCAATTGTTTTAAGAAATTTGCGTTTCTAAAATCGTGATTGGCTGTGAAGTGTGATTTCCATTTCCTTGTTGCTTCCTGAGGCCTTCATATGCGATTGTGACGGCCCTTGGGCGGGATTAGAAAGTGACAACTGCTGTTTGACGGCGGGTTTGCTGGGAATCGAACTCGGGTCGGCTGCGTGGAAGGCGGGCGCCAAACCACTCGACCAATAAAGCATTGTACCAGCGCGGCGAACATCGGCTACGCTTCACGTGCTACGCGCGTCGTGACGTCACGTGCCTGCTACGCCGGACTCGAGAGCGTAGCACTCCGCCGATTGTATGTGCTAGGCGACACCGTGACTTAGTACTTCGTGTCCCAACGGGTCTCCTACCACCACTCTGAGCCCTCTGTGACTGCGCATAAGGTGTGATTCAGCTAAGTATGCCGCCACCTGTAATTTCCAAATCACAATGCGCCGGTTGTCGCGCTGATTTATCTGATGACCCAGCAAATGTAATCACTTGCAAGGCTAACAAATGCCACAAAATGTTTCACAACACTTGCATTAACGCTGCAAAACTAGCTCCTGAACAAATTAAAAATTGGGTTTGCCCAGATTGTAAAGCTGCGTCAAGAAAGGGCGGTGACAATTCACTGACCCTGATACGAACGAACACAACGACAGACATCGCTCGGACACAAATACCGTCGGAAAATGTTACTTTACGCAACAAAAAAGGTCAACAATCCATCTCCGCGCAATCTACAAGTAACTCTGAAATCACGACCTTGACCACAGAAATCAGACACCTGCGTAGCGAGATGTCTACGATTACCCAGACCCAAATATCGGAGGTGTTAAAAACTCTCGGGCACTTTACAGACCGACTTGATGCTGTATCTGGCAAAATCGAAGCCTCTGAATTAAGATTAAAGGCCCTCGAGGACCAGCAGGTGCAGAACGTCGTGCTCCAGGAGACCGTCTCTAGACTTCAGCTCCAGCTTAATAAGCAGAAACAAACAGCCCTGAGAAACGAACTGGAGATCGTCGGCTGCCCTGAAACCCCCAATGAGAATCCCCTCCACCTCGTCTTAACTACAGCAGCAAAAATAGGTGTATCGATAAACAATGCTGATATTGACGGCGCCTGGAGGGCCGGGCCTCGTGTGATCTCGGTAGGAAACTCGCTTGCGGGAAACGACAAGCGTCGCGTTTACCCACGCCCAATTGCTGTCCGCTTCACCCGACGTGAGACACGTGACGGGTTCATCAAGGCTGCAAAATCAAGGCGCAACGTCACGTCAGGCGACCCCGTGTCCAATGGACTAATCTCTGAGAAGATACGTGAATGAACGTCTGACACGCGAGAATCGCGCAATTTTTCATGCCTCAAGACAACGAGCGACGCACAGTGTGTTTTTCGACCCGAAAAAATGACATTCTCTTTTTATTAGACGAATCTATTGCTTGTATCATTACAAATGCGAGACGAGATGTCCCGCGTGCCGATTTTCAATATTTTATTACAAAAGATTTTTTAAAGTTTGTGTGACCTTTTCACGAATACGGAGGAGGGATAGAAGACTTCAAAACCCTCACGAGCGAAGCAGCAGAATACCTTAGGAAGTGTAAATTTAAGCTATGATATAAGTATAATTTGTAAGCCATACGATAAATAAATAACGAATGGAAAAGGAAAATTAATTCCTGTAAAAAACTATAGCCAGTTTATCGTTTAACGTGGCATTGTTTTATGTGGCAATTGAATGCGCATATAAATCCGATTTCATTTGCTCTTAAATGTGACTAGACTCGTCGCAAAAAAAGAATTTCTCCTTTTTGGTTTTTATTTTTTATTTAAATTTCTAAGTCGAAGTAGAATATCTGGATGAGTGGGATAGATTCCTTATAATGGGTTGTATAACGTCAATTTTTTTTACATTCTAGGTCCGCGGATGTTTAAAGTAATACTGATTTTTGTATTGAGGTCATTTTCTTATGTTTAGAGTAGTCACTAAAAAGTCACTCAAAGGTCATGGTTTTAGTTTTTCATTTATTTTTATTTTTTGATTATTATAATGTTTCTTATCACCCAGATTATTATTTCAACCAATTAAATGGCTAGTATGTTACTACTGCACCGATGGTTGCGATTGAAGCGAAAGCGCCAATGACAAAAAGGACGCCTTGCGAGCTGCTCTAGCATCAGCAGTGAGCGTACCGTTTACGATCTAATTTTCAAATAAATCAACTTCGTTGGCTAATATAGTTTGATAAAATTGATCCTCTTGATCGCATGAATCATCATCTTCGATAGGAGAAGTGTCTGCCGACGATAGTTGCAATTCATTAATAACGCTAGAACTGTCATCTCCAATCGTAGAATTGTCTGTCGACGATGGTTGCAGTTCATTATGGTCGACGGGTTGCAGTAAATCTCGCACAGCAGAAGGCAGGGGAGGACATCCTCCAGCAGGTTAAGTAAGCCCCTGCTGAGGCAAAGCGGCGCCATGGGTGTGTAACGGCTCCATGGGTGTGTAACGGCTCCATGGTGCCTCAACCCCGTTCCTCTAGATTATGTGTATTGATGTGGGGTTTTAGCATTAGCCTATCGAGGGTGGACCGCTTCCCACGCCACACGTAACCCTTCATTGGAATCAAATTAACAATCTGATAAAAAAATCATGCGAAAAATCAAAAAGATAAAAACTTACAAAATAGTATATGATTTGAAATCAGTCAATAAAGATTATCATCATATTACAATTTTAAAAGTTCAATATTAGTATTATGCTGGATTCGACCAAACACGAAATTACACCAGTGTAACTCTTACGGGAATAATTTTACTCTTGGAATTTACTCCTGATTAACTAGGTTTACGTTTTTCCAACGAACTCGAGGAGTAAGCTAAACTCGGTATTGTTAATGTGGAGTAAGAGTGAATGATGAACGAATGTATAAACCGACGAAAAATAGTGCCATATTGTTTCTTCTGGCCTTACTTTAAACGAAGTAACAATTTAATTTTGTAGGTTAATACAGTGAAGAAATGTCAATTTGTTTAAATTCGGCTAGTTGTTTCAGGAAACTTAATATATTCTTTATGCAGTGAAGCTATCACATAGGTAACTTGGTGAATCACTATTTGCAGTGGGAGTCCTCATACCACAGTAATCACCAACACTCATCTGTGTAGAATTGGTTGCGTAGAATCTCAAGGTTGCTAACAGTTGATTTATTGGCGATATGGAGAAATTCCTGTAAAATAAAAGACCTAACACTCAGAAAGACAGATTCATTGAATTTTAGGTTACGTTGACAATATAACGATCACGTCTCGTAGGAGTAACATAAGCCTCATTTATACCTCATTTACATTCAGCCCCTGTCGCTGCCCCTCGCGCTGCCGGCAATTATTCCCTAAATACTGCTGCAGCAGGATCGAGAGGAGTGTGTGTTTACATACTGCCCTACCAATCACTTCGGCTTTCAACTTTCGGCAATGGCAGACGTCGAATTAATTATTTAAGTCGTGGTCATCGTAATCTTCAAAATAATTGGCTCTTTCCTTAAACCACCTTGGACGTCTTGGAACATATTCATCATCACTGTCGAATTCTTCGATCATTCTTCTCAATCGTACCATCGTAGCAGCAATGATGATAAATGTTTTATTTAAAACAATTAGGTAACAAAATCGTGTTCATTATTCGAAGATAATTTTAAAAATTGCAGTCGGGTAATAATAGTCCATTTGACAAGTGACTTTGACAACAATAGCTTACTCTCAGTTTAATGTTTTACTCCACCAAAATCGGCCGTATTTACTCGCGTGTAGTAGGTACCTTATTCTTAGATTATGATTTGGTAAAATGCAAAATCAACTTACTCCAGATTAAACAATGGTTTACTCTAGAGTAAAAACTTACTCCAGTTTGGTCGAATCCGGCCTTAGTATGTTACAATTTCATGGTCACAAGGTCAGTATTAGTGACAGACCTAGAACATTTTTTAAAATCTCATTTTCTATAAACATCCGCGTATTTAGAATGTATAAAAAAATGACGTTATAGAACCTATTATAAGGAATCTATCCCACTCATCCAGAGATTCTACTTCGACTTAGAAATGTAAATGAAAAATAAAAACCAAAAAGGAGAAATTCTTTTTTTGCGACGAGTCTAATCACATACCTTTTGAACGCCAAGCTGCGAAACAAAACGCTGCCTACCGGACGCCACAACAAAAACGTACAAGTCGATCTCGAAAAACGTAGTGATTCCAAAACGAAATATCGATACCATAATTGACTCTATGTAATGTATGTGTATTTGAGTATCGGAAAACTTTAACAAATATTTCCTATAATGTTATTACATTTTCATATATTATTAACATTATAAACCCACAATAAAGTATGAAAACACCAAAATGTTCGCACGACATGCACTTTAATTTAGTAACAGAGTCACAACACTACTTGCTTTTTTACGAGGTGATGACGTCACGTATTGACGGCTCTGGCCGACACGGGCGTCGCAGGCAATGGAAATTGTAATAATACTAGAGTTGAGAAACTGTGTAAGGCATTAACTTTCATATCGATATCTTTGAGTAAGAATCTTAATAATATTAAAGTCCAAATAAAATTGCGTTTTTTAAGTGTAATGATTTATGATGAACGATGAGTTTTGCCACACATTTCCGTAAAAATGTTGCTCGTCTGAACGTCTTAAGAATTGCCCGTATCAATAAACGGGAAAAACCGCGGGAGCAATAGCGGCAACAGTTAAAAGTACCCTGATTATGAGCTCAACTGTTAATAATTATTAGTTTAAACCGCGGTTTTACCTGACCGACCTTTGTTAGCGAATTTTGAGGCAGATTTTGTACAAAGAATAGTGTTATTATTAGTACTTAGTTATGCTGCTCCATAAGCCCCGTAAGTGTGAGCGAGAGATAAAGAAGTTTTATGGCCCTAGAAATTATTTCGTAAAGGTACTAGAATTATTAATAATATAGCATTGGCTGGTCCATTTTCGATTACCTATTGATTTTAAATAAAATGAATTTTCATATGCTTAGTTAATAATATTACATTAGATATAATAATATATATATTTAGTTAAAATTTAAAGACTTCCCTCGAAATAATCTATTTCAACTTGTTCCGATACAAATTCTGGAATTTCATCGTCGGCGTTATCAACACCTAGTAAAATTCGCAGCAACTCCTTCGTACGATAAGACCCCTCTCACATTTCGTCGACACTGTACAACACTATTCAAGATGATGTCGCGCCTCTGACGTCACAGATTAGCGTCCACAGCCGACGGGGGCGCATAGGACACTGATAAGCACTTGTTTACGTGAGGTGTGCAAAACCAGTTTGTCGATTGTTATTATTAACTAAATGGAGGACTATTATTGTACCATTACTGCGTGCAGAGTAAATGGGATACCATTGTTATATAATATTTACGTAATTTATGATAAATTTGGATTATGTAGTTTAATATTTTATCATGGATAATTGACTCTGTAATAGTTATTCTTACACTTTTCCAAACATAAAACGCAGCGGGCGGTCACAACACTATGTGCCGGCTGGAGCCGTCGTTGGCGTAGTAAGCACTGACAATTACTGCATTAAATCACAGTCTCACAGAAAGTGGATTTATTCATAATTCTGCTATTATAACCAATGTATTTTAGGTTTAGACTAATATAGACTTGCAAAGCAATTATAAAACTCCATCAATTTTCTTGTAAAGTTTTTTATTAAACTTGATTTTGATGTTAAACCGTGTGTCGGCTGTAGCCGTCGTGGCGTCAGTGGCACGACTTTCCGTTGACGGCCAGAGCCGACTGGGGCGTTCAAAAGGTTAAGAGCAAATGAAATCGGATTTATATGCGCATTCAATTGCCACATAAAACAATGCCACCTTAAACGATGAACTGGCTATAGTTTTTTACAGGAATTAATTTTCCTTTTCCATTCGTGAAAAGCTCACACGAACTTTAAAAAATCTTTTTGAAAAAAATATTGAAAATCGGCACACGGGACATCTCGCCTCGCATTTGTAATGATACAAGCAATAGATTTGTCTAATAAAAAGAGAATGTCATTTTTTCGGGTCGAAAAACACACTGTGCGACGGATGCCAAGTTTAAACGCTGTTGGACATCGCAGGGCTCAGTGTTCGTTAGAAGGCATGACGGCTCGCCTGCTATTCACATTCGTAGTGCTCTTGATCTGGACCGGGTCTTCGGAAATGCCAGGGCAGCCTCCGAGCGTGCTCAAGACTTCGGGGAAGCGGCGGCGACGAACTTAACAGCAAATCAATATTGTATGTCTGTTTCCGTTCTAGAAATTTTAGTTCACCTTTAAATGTTAACAATACTACAGTGCATAGCATAGATTCGTGCTCTTGGCTCATCTTGTTAAATAGGATACTCACCACTACTGGTCACTCATCATCACACACTTACACACACACACTCACATTTACACACTGCTACACTCTTTATAGGACTGGCTGCAATGACAGTTATCAAGTAAAGTATCTGCAACAGTGCGGCCCTTATCGCGCCCTTTATCGCCCCATCTTCACTCTATGGCCGGGTTAGACACAGGATCCGAGCTTGACAAATCTTTTACCGTAAATTGCCATGCTGTTGAGTATGCAGAGCAGTGTTGTAAAGTAATAAAGCCCAAATTTTCGGTTAAAGTTCTATCATTAAACATCAGAAGCTTCCAGTAGAATTTTGATAAGTTTTTAGTTACGTTCAACCGGCTACAAATTGATTTTGACATTGTCATTCTAACCGAATGCTGGCTGAGGGAGGGCTCGGTCATCGGGCAATTGGATGGCTACACCTCGCACCGCACTATAAGATCTCACAACCAGGTCAGTGGAGTGGTGTCTTACGTAAGAAATAATCTAAATGCCACAGTTACGGAACCACTTATTCAGGATACTGATAGTCTTTTTATACATGTTCCTACACGTTTTTCGCTACTAGGTTTATACCGCTCGGCTTCTTTTGCAAATCGAAACCCTTTCATTTATTCATTAGGATATTTTGTTAAAAAAAAACCAAACTTCTGACTGCTTCATCATTGCGGGTGATATCAATATCGACATCAACTCTGCCAGTTCCAACCCCTCCACGTCTGAGTATCTATGTGTGATGGCAAGCCTCGGTTTCAGAGCTGCAATTGACAAGCCCACAAGGAACAATGCCTGTCTGGATCAGGCCTTTGTACGATTGGCAAATAGTGTAGCGTCGGTTGTTTGTGCTTCAGATATCACCGACCATGATATGATCTTGGTCGGTATAATGGCCCGAAATAAAGTAAAGCCTGCTAAACCATCTAAACTTGTAACTAAACATAATCTTGAAGCTATTAAAGCTGAGCTAGGTAACGAGGACTGGCATAGTGTAACCAACAAATCGTCTGCAACCGAGGCTGCCGATGCCTTCTCTTCTATACTGACTACAATAATTTCGAAAAATACTTCTCGCAAGACGATAAGTTGTTCTAAACTCATCCTTAAACCTTGGATGACCCCAGGCTTACTTAAATGTTCCAAAGTCAAAGACATTCTTCATGCTAAATTCAGGAAACAACCCCAAAATGAAACATCTCGAATTACTTACATCCGATACAGAAACTTTTACATTGACCTCATCCGAAAAGTTAAGGATGACTACGACCGAAAGCAACTTTCCGAAAATAAAAATAACCCCAAAAAACTATGGCAGACCATAAAGAACATAGCACACCTTTCCCAGGGTAAAAATACGAATCATGAACTCGCCTCAATTAAACCAGACGTAACAGATTATTGATTTATAAAGAAGAGATGCAGTTATGTGATATTTTTATTAAGATGGTTGACGGTTGATTGTACATGAAACAATAACAAACTCTGGTGTGTATTGCCTAGCAACCATCCAACACAGATTTACTGCAATTTACCAATAACTTTTTCTCGTCCGTGGGTCGTGACCTAGCACAAGAAATCCTTACCCAAGACAAAACGACTGAGGCAATCCTGGCAACGAAAACCGCCGTTCCGAATTCCCCACAAGCATCGTTATTTTTAAGACCAACTGGCGAGGCGGAGGTTGAACAAGTTATTTTAAATGAATTGATGAAATTAATAACCGAATTCTTATTAGCATCAAAGATTACATTATAAAGCCACTCGTATTTATTTTTAATCTGAGTATATCGACAGGCTCTTTTCCAGAGGCTTGGAAGCTGGCAGCTGTGGTCCCCGTCTACAAAGGGGGTGCGAAGGACCACCCTGGAGATTATCACCCCATCTCTCTCCTTATCAGTTTCTCTAAAATAATGGGTAAGATTATAAGCAACCAGCTGGTCAGTTTCCTTGAGACTGGGGGTTTACTTTCTGCTAGGCAATTTGGCTTTCGGATGAACAAGTCGACCGAACAGGCTGCTGCCCAGCTGGTGCAACTAGTCTCCTCATACCTTGATAAAGGGGACACTTGTGTAGGCGTGTTTATGCATCTGGCTAAGGCCTTTGACACAGTTTCGATCCCGATTTTACTAAGGAAGCTTGAACTACTTGGCATCAGAGGTACAGCCTGGGACTGGTTCAATAGCTACCTTACAAATCGCAATCAGTGTGTTAAACTCGGGGCCCTAGTTAGCTCTCCAGCTCTAGTAACTTTTGGAGTTCCGCAGGGTAGCATCTTGGGTCCCACCTTGTTCATCATCTACCTGAACGACATGATCTCTTTACCCATCAATCAGGCAGAAATAATCTGTTACGCAGATCATACGGCCCTGATCTTCCATGAAGTTTCCTGGGAGAGATGCTTTACCGTTGCGGAGAGTGGCCTATCAGATGTTGCAAGATGGCTAAGTGATAACCTGCTTACACTCAATACATTAAAAACAAGACTGCCGCGTCTGCCCCATCTTCACGCCCAGATCTTAAACTTCATCACAAATCTACGGCGGGCAATGACGTGATCACTAACTGCTCTACTATAAGATACTTGGGTATAACGCTTGATGAAAAACTGAACTTTAAAAACCACATTGATGTAGTGGCAAAAAGAGTAAGAAATGTAGTCTACATTATGAAAATACTAAGAAACTCTGCTGGGAAAGACCTGCTGAAGATTGTATACACCTCAATTTGTGAGTCAATACTAACTTATTGCATAAGTGTGTGGGGCGGCTGTTCTGGCTCTGCGCTAATGCCTCTTGAAAGGGCACAGCGCTATGTGTTGAAGGTCATGCTCAGGAAACCCCGACTTTTCCCCACGACAGAACTTTACAAGGAAGCGGGTGTCCTCAGTGTGCGGCAACTAATGATCCTCAGAGTCACCATTCAAACTATTTGCTCAAAACAATATTCTAACATAATTCGCAAACTACTTTTAAAATCCCAATCCCTTCTATAAAAACCGCTTTCGCCTAACGCTTACCAAATTTTCTACACCCTTTTGTTTATAATACGGTCGTGAAATCCTGCAAAATTTCGGAGGTCTCCCCTCGCGAAGCTAAATTAAAAGTTATTATCTGGCTAAGGACTCTTAACTACTATGATACAGACAGAACTCTGAAGGCTGTCACCTAAAGAACCCTTTCAGTAAATGTTGGTTTGTAAGTGTAGCCTTACACACACTTACTTTACATATCAAGTACACTCATCCACACCCTCACTCACACACACACCCACATTCACAACTACACTCAAGACACCCACACAATTAGGTACATAGCTAACAACCTCTGATTCCTTTAGTTTTAATTTATTATTTAATTACTATGTTTTGAAACCAAAATCAAATTGCCTAATTTAAATTTAAATAAGATAGCTGTATCACTTATTTCTTTAAGTCCTCATATATTTTATGTAATCAGAAGATACGAAATTGTTTTAAGTTTATATAGTATGCCGAATCGGGTCGCCACGTGACAGGCATAGCCTAGTGTGGGACCACCAGTTAACGTTGTCTTCTGTAAACTGCGTTTTTTAAATAAACTAATTTTTATTTTTATTTATTTATTTATTGTGACCAAACATTTCCCCTTCCCCTCCCTTTAGGGGTAGTTTATCCAAAAACGCCTAAAGTAGTTTTTATTTGTTAAAAGTAGCCTACATACTAATTTCCACGTTCCTAACTTCAAAAAGGACCAACGTTCATACAAACTACCACCCCGCCATTTCATACCTTAAGTGGTAGTTATCCAAAATCACCGAGAATAGTATTTTTTATTTGTTAACAGTAGGATATATACCTATTTTCCCCTTGTTACTCGTACATAACCAAGTTACATTACCAGCAATGTACAAGGAAAAAATATTCTTCGCACAAAACCGGGTAATGTATTAAGAAATATTTTTTCTTTGCACATTACCGATAACATTTCCAGTTTTGTACCAGGATGTAAATATTCTTCCTACATTACTTGGTTTTGCTCAAAAAAATCTTTATTCCGTGTACAAAACCAAAGAGGTTTTTCCAGACTTCAAAATTGACCGAAATCCCATACAAACCACCACCCCCCATTTTATCCCCTTAGGGGTAGTTTTTCAAAAAGCGCCGGTAGTAGTATTTTTTATTTGATACCAGGCTACTAATGTACCATTTTCCACGTTCCAAACTTCAAAAATGACCAAACTCCCATACAAACGTTAACCCCCCATTTCAACCCCTTAGGGGTAGTTTATCCAAAATCGGTGAAAGTAGTATGTTTTATTTGTAAATAGTGGCCTATATACCAATATCCACGTTTCTATCTTCAAAAATTTACGACTTTCATACAAACTTTCAACCCCCCTTTTACCCTCTTAGGGGGTGAATTTTGAAAAATTATTTCTTAGTGTACTCCTAGACCTTATAAGGAACCTACATGCCAAATTTGGTATCTCTAGACCCAGCGGTTTAGGCTGAGCGTTGATATATCAGTCAGTCAGTCAGTCAGTCAGTCAGGACTTTGAATTTTATACAGGCTGTCCCAATATCAGTAACCCACATTGACACCGGAGGTAGACCAGCCTAAGACGGACCGAACCAGACACTTTTTTTTCTTTGTTTTTTGCTTTTTTTTTTACTTTTGATTTTTTTTCTTTTTTAAACGGAGTGGAAATGCGTTACGCTTTGTCCCCACACCGAACCAGCCTAACATGATCTTAGTAAAAATCGCATGGTTTTCAAGATTTGCCAGTTTAAAGTTATTTTCCAGTACAAACTTTAAACTGGCATATCTCGAAAACCATGCGACTTTTACTGAGTTCATGTTAGGCTGGTACCTCCGGTGTCAATGTGGGTTACTGATATTGGGACACCCTGTATATACAGATTATGTACTCACGTTCTCAAAAACGGCTCTAACGATTTCGATGAAAATTGCGACATGCAGGTTTACGAGGGCTAAAATTTCTAGCTGGGCCTCATCTGAAAAAATTCGTTTTCCCCGAATCTTCATGCCTGCAATGAATACTACGCGGACGGAGTCGCGGGGAAAAGCTATAACTTATATTACGTAACTGCGACATGGTACTAAAATGTAAAGCTACCTTTGAGTTCCACTGTACAGTCGAGGACAGAAAGATGTTTACACTTTTGGATCTTATTACAACGGAATAAGGTGAAAAAGTGTAAACATCTTTCTGTCGTCGACTGTACATACAAATATGATAGTAAAACGCCAGGTGAACTCTAGGCGTGTATCATGGGACATCGACAAACGTAGATCACATCACGCTATCTATACGAGTATATATAAAAATCGATGTGTTTGTATTTGGGTATGTTCCCTATGGACACCAAAACAGCTGAACCGATTTTTTTTTAATTTTTGTCAATCTTCAGGTTACCCTAGCGGGTGATTCTATGTAGTTTAGTAGCGATCTGATTTTTTCAACTGATTTTTTTTTTGGTATTTTGTGCGACATGGGCAGCAATGCGCCGCGCCAGTTATACCTACTATCCTAATCGCACCTTTAGAATAAAAGTGACCTAATTCCAAAATGTTAAAATGTTTAGATTTTGAATTAGGTCTCTATAATAATAATAATTTGGGGGAGGCCTATGTCCAGCAGTGGACGTCTTTCGGCTGAAATAATGATGATGATGATGAATAATAATTTTATGACTCGAATTAGAAAACTTTTCATTTTGTATTAGGTCACTTTCATTCTAAAGATGCGTAATCATCAATACATGGTATAAAATAAAATGAAGTCGCCCTTCGCGTCTGTCTATGTATGCTTAGATCTTTAAAACTACGCAACGGATTTTGATGCGGTTTTCACCATCAGTTAGATAATTATTTACGGAAGGTTCATATATAATAGAACCCGGACTGAAGCGAGGGCGGGTCGCTATAGGCTATATTTTAACTTATGTAACCGAAGCGAAGCGAGGGCGGGTCGCTAGTTGGTTATAAATCAAAAAGTACGTCACGGAAAATTATAAAAAAATAATAGCTAAAATCTTTTTGAAATTAGCAGATTGAGCCCTTTCATTATGACACCCCATTTGCTATAATCAAATCACTTTTATGTTTCAACCCCACATTCTAGACCCCTTTTCAATGATTTATAACATAAGTTAATTTTTTTTTTTATTATTTTAACATAAATTTTATACACCGGTTCCAAATTTCATGTTGATAGCTTGTGTAGTTGCTGAGAAAAACTGCTGTGACATAAAGACAGACAGACAATGAAATCTTACTATAAGGGTTCCTTTTTTACGATTTTGTTACGGAACCATAAAAATAGTAAAATTTTAAGCATGTTTTTCAATATTTTGGGCACCTATTGTTTTTAATAAACTGAATTAAGGTTCAGCAATGAATTAGAAACAAAATGAGGAAAAATCGCAGGTATCATTTAATCAAGTAGAGTGAAAAACCAATACCTTTTATAAACTCTTCGCAGGTCGCGCCGAATGATATGGCGGGTCCTCCTCTGGAAAATAATAATGACAGAGATAAAGGCAGAGAACAGAATAGCCCTAAATAAATCAAGACCTATTTTATCATCATCATCATCATCATCATCATCACCATCATCATCATCATCATCATGATCATCATCATCATGATCATCATCATCATCATCATTGTGTATGGCAATCATCCTGCATGGATCACACATCAATGTCCAGGTGTTTCAGCAAGTTTACTGCGGGGGGCGTAAATTTATGCAGCTCCTCCATGCGTAACCGGGAAAACGTAAGACAATAAGTGAATTTAATAAAAAATAATTATCGATATCGGTTCAGTAGGCAAAAAGGTATGCGTACATTAAAAAAAAGTACAATCGAATTGATAACCTCCTCCGTTTTTGAAGTCGTTTAAAACAGTTTTTCGTTCTACGGAACCCTAAAAACAGCTGAAAAACTCAAACTAGTGAAAAAATTACAAAAATTAGAGACGTTTTCCTTATGTCATTTCAATTTTATATCACCTTATTAATAATTCTAGTTTCTACTAGAACTATTAACCTTTTCAACGCCATGTCAAATACAAAAGTCGTCACTCACACGCCAATGACAGCGGAAAACCAGAGCTAATTTCAACCTTACGTCATAAATACTCAGATCTATTTTTCGCTGTCAACTGTGACGGATATATCCGTCGTTGGCGTTGAACCAGTGGTGCGGATATATCCGTCAATGGCGTTGAAAAGGTTAATAAGGTGACATAAAACTGAGGTGACATAAGGAAGGAAGGTGCCGGTGGCCTAGTGGCTTCGGGTGTCGACTCGTGATCGTAAGGTTCCGAGTCCGGACCCCACTGGTCGCCTTGTACCAATGAGTTTTTCTAACTTAAGTAGGTACATTACCCGATGCTCTTACGGTGAAGGAAAAACATCGTGAGGAAACCTGCACATTCGAACAGCTGACTGTGTAAGAGGGTAATTGCACAAAAGATCCGTAAAGGGTCGAAGTGTATCCGAAAGGGCCCATTTGTACAAGATAGTTTTAGTATGTATCAGATTTACCTAGTTTGTAACTTTTTCTCAGATTCGATATTTTGTTGGATTTTGGAGCTGTCTTCCTCGTACTTAATATATTGGTGATCTACAAAGTAGTATTTCCTGAAATTTTCTATTTCTGCATATAGGGCTGGACCCTCAAGGGTTGGCGACAAGCTAAAAGAAAAATAGATGCCATGTCAATAATCATGATCACACCGTAGGTAGGTACGGTACTCGGCTTACGCGATTACGATTATTAAATTGTTTTAGCTTATAATAACATACTAGCGAGTAGCGACCCGTCCTCGCTTCGTTTCGGTTAATATAAGTTAAAATACTGGGTGTCCTGCGATAAAGTGCACAAACGAATAAGGGTGAAACTACATGTGATTTTGTTCCTTTTTTATATCTGTCACGAATAAATGTTTTTTCTTTCTTACTTTTATCACGGAAAAGAAATTTAACAATTTTTTTTTTATTTGCATCGAGTTTACAAGAATTATTATTGTAAACCCCATATATTTTTTTATATATGTATTTTCAATTATTTCCGTGATAAAATCACATCTAGTTTCACCCTTATTTGATTGTGCATTTTATCGCGGGACACCCTGTATAGTCTATGTCCAACTGAAATAATGTATCTTTCATAATGGTGAAACAATTTTACAAGGTGCAGTGATTCAAGAGATTACCCTCCACATACACACAAAGCCACAAAATGTACACTCTCTTTATAATATTGACTAGCTTTCCGCCCGCGACTTCGTCTGCGTAGAGTCAGTATTTTCGTTCAAAAGTGCTGATGAAGTCTTCGTTACGTATCATGAAGGAATAGATGGTTTAAATCATACAAATATTCCAACCTGTTTCGCCCTGCTAGGGGTAGATTTTCCAAAAACGTCAAAACTAATATTTTATATTCAGTAGCCTAGAAACCAGTTTCCATTTAACTACCTTCAAAAATGACTTCCACCTATACAAAACTCCACTCCCCATTTCATCCCCTTAGGGATGCCATCCACCTTTTAGGGGTAGTTTATCCAAAATCGCCGAAAGCAGTTTTTTTATTTGTTAACAGTATACCAATTTCAACGTTTATATCTACAAAAATAAATTACTTTCATACAATATTTCCCCCCCCCCCCCCCTTTTAACCACTTGGGGGTTGAATTTCGAAAAATCCTTTCTTATTTCTCATTTACGTCTTAAAAACCACACACGTGAAGTAATTCAGCTTTCTACGAGGGCTGTTTGATAAGTGCTTTTAAAATATATATATATAATTTACATTTATTTTTCAACATAGTCTCCTTTAAGGGCCAAACACTTATTCCAGCCAGTTTCCAATTCCCCTCCAAGTCCCCTCCAAGAAATACGATTTGTTGAGGTCTGCAAAATAGCCGTTTACACCTGCGATGCAGTCCTCATTTGTAATCACACGGAGCTAGGGCCGGTGAATACGGAGCATGCGGAACCAGCTCGAAGCCCAACTCGTGTATTTTAGCCACTGCAATGGTTGACGTGTGCACTGGGGCATTGTCTTGATGAAAGAGGACTTTCTTGGGGGACAATTTTGGTCGTTTTTGAGTCCGGTCCAATAACTCTGCGTAATAACGGCCAGCGATAGTCTAGGCTTCCCCTTTTCCAAGTAGTCAATCATGATGATTCCTTCGCCATCCCAGAAAACTGACGCCATCACTTTCCCAGCCGACAAAACAGTCTTGGTCTTCTTTGGGGCACGTTCACCAGTAGCCATCCATTGTTTGGATTGCTGTTTTGACTCGGGTGTACAATGGTGGACCGAAGTTTCGTCCACAGTGACAAATCGACTCAAAAAATTCCGAGGATTACGCTTCATCATATCCAAACACAGCTCTGAAATTCGCTTTCGTTCGCGTTTTTGTTCGATCGTCAATAAACGTGGCACCCATCGTACAGACAGCTTTCTCATAGCCAAATCTTCGTGCAGTATTTTATGTACTCGCTCAGTGGAGATGCCTACGTTCTCAGCTATTTCACGCACCTTCACTCGGCGGTCGTCGAGTACAATATTATGGACTTCTTCAACAACATCCTCATTAGTGACCTCGATTGGGCGACCAGAGCGTGGAGCATCAGATGTCAGATGTGCTCTGCGCAAGAAACGATTCTGCAGTACCTGAAATTGGTACAGAGCAGTCGGATTCGCATGAGCGAAGACCACACTAGCATACGTTAGTATGGGACGAACGCACGTTTTGTAAATTGTCAACTTATTTCTAAGCGACAACTTACTACGTTTGTTCAATAGCGGATAGAGGCGGCCTAGAATGAAGGCCGCGCGATTCCGGACGCGCTGAATGTGCTTCCGGAAAAGCAATTTTCGGTCAAGAGTGACCCCTAAGTATTTGACTTCATTAGCCCAGGGAATCGGACTACTGTATAGTCGAATGGTGTTGAAATGGGGACCTAGCCAATCTAAACTAAGCTTCCGGCAGAAGAGCACAGCTGCGCTCTTTTCCGGGTTCACCTCGATCCTCCAGAGCCTAAACCAACGCCCTAATGCGTTGATGGCGTCCTGGAGGCGACGGTGTATGATCGATGGCCTAACAGCAGTGGTGTAGATGGCAGTGTCATCCGCGAAAAGCGCGTAATGAACCTGCGGAACTTTCGGAATATCGTTGGTGTACAACGAAAAGAGAATTGGGGAGAGAACGGAGCCCTGGGGGACTCCGGCTCTTATGGGGTGGGGAGACGAATACGAGCCTTCCACTCTGTAGCGAAAACTGCGGTTCGTGAGGAAATCTTGTATTGTGAGTACAAGTCGGTCGGGTAGGCCTAGAGTATAGAGCTTGTAAATCAAGCCCTCCTGCCAGACTTTGTCGAAGGCTTTCGCTGCATCGAGGAAGATCGCACCCGTCGGGGACCTTAAGCTAATCGTCCGTTGGATGTGCTCCGTAATACGGTACACCTCAAATAGCTTGCCGATTGTCTGTAGGAGACTTATGGGGCGATAACTACCAGGCCTACTGCGGGGTTTACCCGGCTTATGAATGCCGATGACATCGGCATCTTTCCAGGCTGCTGGAAAGTGACAATTCTATAAAGCTGCATTGAATATTACTACCAAAATGGTGAGTAACACTTCGGGAAGTAGCTTCAGGACTCTGTTAGGAATGCCGTCAGCTCCCGGAGACTTTCTAATCTTAAGGTTCCTAACTAGTTCTTTGACCTCTGACAATGTGACTTCTTCTACTGAATCTACGGGGGCAGACTGCCTACGCCTCTCAACCTCGTTCTGCACCATGTCCAGGTGGACCGGGTCGACTGGATTGAGACTAGGCGAACATTGACTTTCTAGACTAGCCGCAAGGCATTCGGTCTTCTCGGAGTCCTCGAAGGCTGGGGTAGGGCGACCCCACCACGCGTTTGTAAAAAAATACAACGATCAGTACTCGCGCCGACGCCGCGCTGATGCGACGCGTGTCAGCGCGCGCGACGCGCCTGCTTCGCGCACGCCACGCGACGCGCTGCCCGAGTTGTCTGCGGCGACTGCAGCGCGTCGCGTGCGCGAAGCAGCTCGAACGCGTGCCCTGCGCAGGCACGCAGGTTTGGTGTGCTGGGTTCAATTTTATTTGTTGTTTTACAACATGCGCGGGGGCCCGCGTTCAAAGCGCGACGCGCCTGACACGCGTTTGGTGTGCCGAAAGCTTAAGGGCCCATAATTATTTTTTTGGGGGTTTCGGTTTTGTTTTAAAATAAAACCATTATTAGAGCATCATTTAAAAAAAATGGGCGGTTTAAGTTGCTTAGGTAGGGAATTAAAAAGGTTTAAAGGTAAAATTTCGGGAAACTTTCAAAATAAGGGAACAAATTATAAAAAAAAACTATCAGCTTTATCATAGGGGTCACTATGGCAAATGTGTTCCAATTGGCCCCAAGTATTTCCCATTTTCGTTTGTCGAACCCGCTACCAAACACCCTGTACAGCGACCCGCCCTCGCTTCGCTTCAATTATATGTGATTTTCTGTAAAACAGGTACATAAATCAAGTAAAAAAGGTCAAAAAGGTACATAAATCAGGATGTATTATACATAACGGCCCGTCCCGTATTTTTCTATTGTATTTGGTTTCGGTTGACATTTTTAAATTCATAATATCTTTTGAATGGAATGTCCGATTTGAATAATTCAAAAAGTTATCGACAGGTATTGAAAGAGTTTTGAACACGAAATGATTTATTTGGATAAGGATTAACACAAAAGTATGGATAACGGGTCCGCTTTTGGTCGGCATTTCTATCAACTTTTAAAATATAAAAGTTGTTATAGTGACATAACTACAATAGTTGGACATATGGTATTGCGATGTTTTTTGTAGATATTGATTTTTTCTTTAATATTGTTGAATATGTTTTTGTTCTATCGTCAATAGTTTCCGCAGCGCATGCGATGAAATACATTTTATGGCAAAAAAATTTACACCTTTGGTTACATTATTGAAGTTTTAGTAGAGATCCCTAATTTTTTCTAGTCATAAATATAGCCTATGTTACTCAGGGATAATGTAGCATTCTAATGGTGAAAGAACTTTAGAAATCGGTCCAGTACTTATTGAGTTTATTCGTTACATACAAAAATACAAATCTTTCCTCTTTATAATATTAGTGTAGATTAAGAATAATTTCTATCCTTACCTTCTATGAAAGTTTTCTACAACATTATTAGGCAACGTTTCAGGTCTAACGTCATCTTCTGATCCCTTATCAATTTCAGTTGTATTTACTGATAATTCCTGAGCAATTTCATTATCATTTAAAACTAATTCTTTAGTATCATCGACACGCGACTCATTGCACGTCTGACTTGTTCTTTCGGTTCCTGGTTTAATTTCCCGGATGGAGTCCCAATCGAAAGGATTAACTTGGTCATGAATACTTTCAACCAGTTCACTAAACACTGTTCCTTCTTCCAGGAATTGCTCTGCTTTTAAATTGACTTCGGGCATTACATATTCGTAGTTATGAATGAACTGTATTATAGCTGAACTATTAGTCACCGGCGTACCGTTTTCGTCGCAGAGAATTCCTTTTTCATCAATATAGTGCACAATAACATCAGTGTTTCTTTCGTCTATGTAATTTTCACTGAGATCATCCTCGAGGCAGGTGTCTTTGGACTCATTGTCATTATTACCCACATCATCATTTAAAGTTGCATTATCCATTGATGTCTTTTTCTCTAAAAGTATCACATGAAAATAACACAAATATAAAAGCAGACACAATAAAAAACCAGCCCTTAAGAAATGACCCCTTCCCCACTCAGCAAATTGCGACACCTTTTTAAGGAGTTACGTAATATAATATTATATAATCCTGTGCTTTTATTTAACCCACACGACACATGAGTTTCACGTGACAAACTGACTGACAAAAAAACACAGGTGATATAATAAGAACGCTCACTTAGATGTACGGATCTTTCAAACAGCCATGAGCAACTGAACGGCTTTGAATGAAATTTTGCAAACAGGTATCTATTCTTGTCCTGGATTAGGACATTTTGGTAGCCTCGGGTATTTTGGTAGTTCCCGAGAAAAAAACGTAATAATTCTACGCGAAAAAGGTCGCGGGGAAAAGTTATTTGTTAAATAAACAACATATACAAACTCTTTTTAATGGTGCCTGGCACTGTCCTCTGTGAAGGATGTTCAGTTTCGCATACTTTGTTCGCAGATGCAATCTCACTCTCTTTAACTGAAATATAAAGGTAAATATTTATTTTACTTTAGTCCATAATAAATGCAATTTGTGCAAAACTCCGATAAATTATTTGGACATTTACCTAAATTTGCATCTAATGAAATATCAGGAGTGTCCTCATAAGTATCCCGGATTCCTAATAAAAAAAAATACTCAATATCAAATTTTAAATCGTTTCTTAGCACATTGTTTTCTACTAAGCATCTACCTACTGACTTGAAATAAGATCTTTCATGTATTTTGTCCGCTCAGCTGTTAAACTTCTTTCAAATATTTTTCTTTTGAATTTATAGGCATATGACCATATATCCTTCCTCTTTACCACGAGGCCCACAAGGGATAATATGTATTTTTGAATTAGATCAATATCCAGTCCTAGGTAGGCTAAATCCAAGAACTGTAAAAGACAAATAAAATAATGTAACTTATCTTATCTTCGACCCTATAGGAACTTTTGTGCGATTACCCTTTACACACTCAGCTATTCAAATGTGCAGGTTTCCTCACGATGTTTTTCCTTCACGGTAAGATCATCGGGTAATGTACTTACGTAAGTTAAAAAAACCTATTTGATTTGATTATCCTCTTTTGCAAGGCAAAGGGATCTAGCCCAATCAGCCAGTGATTTATGCCTCAACTATCACCTGCTCAATTCACGCCCAAACTTGCGAGGCACGTCTGCGCCTTTGAGCACAGTCAAAAACTCGACTCTCGATTGCTCGTGCCGCGGCAGCCTCCGCCGGTCAAGGCACCCCTCGGGTTGAGGCGCGTACGCATTTGAGGAAATAGAGCGAGCCGTGCGTGCCTCGCCCGAGGCTGCCTCTAGTCCGTACGCACATTTAGTGTTATTGAGGTCAGCAGCGGTGTTATTGATGCGACAAATACCATAACCCTCCTTTTTGCTTTTCCGTAGTCTGGTAAAAATAAGATGGTCTTCTGCCATAACCAGGACTTAGTTATGGCAGAAGTAGCTACATCATTTTTTAGGACTTTATTTACAATATTTACATCAGATAATCTGTTTAACCAACATATTTAAATATTTTGATACAGTGGTGAATCATAATGCTGAAATTTCCTTCACTGATTGATTTATCCTATTAAACCTTTTTAGGTTAACAAAAAATTTTTTAATAAAAATATAAAACCGTCTTCAAAAACCCACTAAAGTGTTAAATAAAGACTGGCCTCCTAGGAGTCCTACACAATAGCAATGACACCATGATCCTTGCCACCGACTTCAATATATTTCATGTACCTATTAGGTAATAAGTAGGCAACTCCTAGGACTCCTAGGAGGCCGGTCTTTATTTAACCCTTTTAGTGGGTTTTGAAGACGGTTTTTTTTTTTTTTGATGCACCTAATATTATTATGTGATAAACTAAAACACATAAACATCACATTAAGAAACAATAGCCTTATACCAATTTCTCATCACCCTTAACAAAATGTTGCTGTCCAAGATGCAGGGCCGTTAATCATTGAGGAGTTCTCCTGGTACTTCACCATCAGTTGCACTTCACTGTATGTGTGCCTATAACATTTGATGATTTCCCTTGATTCCTCATGGATCCCATCATCAGATTCTGATTTTATGATAATGGGACCACCTCAGGAGTATACTCTTTCGAATAAAAAAATAATTTTGAAAATCGGTCCACAATTGACAGAGAAATCAGTAAACATACATTAAAAAAAAATACAAACAGTGGAACATAGAACCTCCTCCTTTTTTGAAGTCGGTTAAAAAGTATAATTTTTGGTAGACAAATAGTAAATCATGCAAGATAAATTTGCTCACCTCGTCCTTAACATGCTGTGGGAGATACTTGGTGTGAGGGTAGTGATCAAAAGCAGCTTCAGTAAGAGCATGGTCATGATGGTTACACACATAGTACACAATCACTTCCTTTGTACTCTCATTGACAGTTAATCGTATTTTACATGGGCAAGCTGTCATTCTCCTATAAAATGTAATAATATTAAATATTATTTTTTACTCTATTTGAAAAAGCCATTGTATACCTTAAAGTGTGAACAAACCCCTCCCCCCTCCCTTCACTTCAAGACCCAGATTACCTCTCGCCGTCCTGTTTAATTGTGATTTTTATTTCACTAAGTATAACATGGTTAAATTCTCTAGAACATACAACTATGACATTTTAGAGAATTATTTTTGACTAACTACACTCCGGGCGAGCAACAAAGTTCCTCACTTAAGACAATGTCAATGTAATTAATGGAAGATGTAGTTTTAAGTGGTCAACAGCAAAAGATGACAGAAATAGCAAAGTAAACAAGGCTTTAAAAAATAACAGTCTTTAGTTATGTGTTTAATTAAAGCTCCAGAAGCATTTAAGCAACATATGAACAGAATAGTGTATTCAAGTAAACAGAGAATATTAAAAAATATAAACATGATTTCTGGAACATGGGCATTTTTTTTTCTACTATTGGAATTCACAGAGTAATCTCTGTGACAGTCACAGAATAATCTGTGAGACAGTTCATAACACCTATAAAAAAAATAATGAAGGTCAGTTGTGTAGTGTATTCTTAAACTAGCCATTCACTTACTTTTTCCGCCTCCTTATTACAACTTCTTTAGGCTTTAATGAATAAGCCATACAAATACAATTATACTCTATGATCCTTTTCTTGCTGTTTCTACACACATAATAATAGTGCCATCTCTTTGCATTATCATTAAGGTATTGCCGGAAAGACTCTCGAGAGTCAAAAGTATCTCCAACTTTGACTAAATTTATTTCACTGTGTTCAGTTAACTTGGCAAGTTCTTCTGTTGTATGCAAGCAGCTCTTAAATCGAATTTTACTTTTAGAATTATTTATAAAACTATTTTCAGTTAAATCTAGGTAATTACATAGATTATTGGACATAACTTCATCTCTAGTTTTTTGACAATCATCTTTTTTCTTGTCACTGCTGCTAGTAGTTTGATGATGAGTGTGCTTAGTTTCAATGCTGTTAGGATTCTTTTTATCGTTGGTTTCTAAATGAATAGCAGAATTGCAATTACTGTTTATTCTTTGAGATATTAATGGAGGTGATGCAGGAATAAAACGCTTCAAATTAACCACCTTAATAAAATTCATCTCTGGAACATTAATATGCAACGTTATCTAACAAAATAAACAACAATAAAGAAAAGTAGATAAGTAAAAAATTTAACAAATTCTTACTTGGAGGAGCAATGCTTTTCAAAGTTAAATTGGTAGTTCTACTTTCCATGTAACTATAAAACATTCACTAAGCATAATACTTAGATTTCCTCGTTGTTTTTGCAGAGCATACCCTTATGATATTATTATCACAACAATTATTAAAACACCGTTTTTTAATAAACTATCAGTGCTAGTAACGTCGAACATGTCCGAACCCACAGATTATAAGGAAGGGTACCTATGTACTTTTTTTTTCTCCCATTTTAGTCGCATCAAATTAGCTTAACCTGGACATAATTCAAAAACCCGTTGTTTTTATTATTTTATCGGATATTAATGTTAAGTATCAAATATTAATTAGCTATATTCATTAAAAAATCCGCGGTCGTAACCGTATATTATAAAAATCATGAGATATTGTAAACTACCTAACTTTTTCGCGGTGTTCCACCTTTAGGGCGATAATCGTCTGAACGTAACCTTGGGCCCAAAAGCGATAACTTCTAAATATGTTTGTTTGTGTGCAACCAAAAGGGTTCGTTCACGTAAAAAAATGTTTATTGTTCGGATTACCCACTCCTGCGTCCACCCAGTATAGACAGTAAACATAGCAAATCTGTTTGGCCACTTTCAATTGTTTGGCCACTTAAACAATCAGAAAATCATTTCGATAGCATAATTAATTTAGCGACAGTTTGCGATTTTATGACAAAATCAGGTTTTCCTATAAAATTAAACTTTTAATCATGTAATTATATATCATTTAATATCATCAATCATATAATTTTTCAGAGCTCAATTTTTGAAGTAAATTGTAGAATTTGCATAGAGCCCGATCAATAAATAATCAGTGAGCGCATTTTTTTTACATTCATTTGGAGGATGTGAGTTCAAATAAGTTCAAAAGTTCCAATTGCTGTCAATAAACGGTTGCAAGCCGATGCCGATATCAAAACAAACAATAAATATTAATTTATAATTATTAATAGTATTAGTTTAAACTGGAGCAAACTTAACCCATTCAGCGCCACCCACGACACGTCGTGATCGCAGAGCGTGCGCGAGACGCCGGTCACGACAACGTGTCGTTAATACTCATTTGCTAACAGCTCCCCGAGAGATGATTTTATTCAAAAATATTTCTTATTTTTGTGTACAAATGCCATGTGCTATTAATTCTGCATATTCAGTTTAACATAATTTTACGAATGTATGTCTTTTTAGAGCTAAAGTTGCAATAGCCATAAAAACTTCTTAGTCAATATTTTTTATCACGACATCGTGTTGTGATGTGACGGGCCACGTAACGTAAATCTTGTTCAATATGTCAATGTAGTTACTTCATAATTTGTAAATGGGAATTTTAATCCTTAATGCTTGCGCGTAAGGTTCATTCCTATTTGCATTCAATTTAAGTTATGCTTTGTTTCCACGTGGTAATGGATAGTATTATGCAGTATTTTGGGTAAACAATATTATATTTGTATAACAAAAATATACAGGGTAATTTTTTAATCAGTGCACAAATTGTAATATTTGGTACCGTTAATATAATACATTACAATAAAAAAAAAACAGATATACAGGGTGACTGGATAATCGATACAATCCTTTTAAGGAGGCATAGTAGAGCAATATATATTATATTTTCTTCTTCAAAATGTAACGAACCTTTTTTTTCTGACTGTAGAATGAAATTAAAATTTTAGAATCCCTGTAAATATACAAATACTACTACAAATGCAAAAACGTCTCGAAAGTAATGTACCTATAGTACCCTGGCCGAAAATTATTTGTTTCGGAGATATTTGAGATCTTGGTTTTTTTTTCGGAATTGCTGAACATGTTCGAAAAAAAAGATATAAAAAAATAATTTGCCGTTTTTTTATGTACTTTAATATATTTTCTGAAAGCTAAAATGTCAGCGGTAATAATAATATTAATATTTCTTGTTGTGATAATTTTGGGTTTTCTGTTTTTTTATGTTTTTATTTTTTATTTGTGTTGGCTGTGTGGCCTGCCGTGGTGTCACCAAATGGTTCCGGCGTAAGACCAGCTCTGGCCTCAAAACCAGTACCACGCTGAGCCGGAACCGTTTTGCGTCATCTGGCATTAGTGCAGTTTTTATTATTTTTGTCCATTTGTGTTTTTTATGTTCTGTACTTTTGTTAGATGTATGTAAATAAACGTTTTTTCTTTCTGTCTTTCTTTAATGACAAAAACCTAATCACATAATGCTACATGTCATGTTATTTAATAAAACTCCAATAAAAAGACACAAAAAAGTAATTACTTCATTAAAAGACAGTGTTTTTTTTAAATAAATGTATGACATGCAGCGTACAAATCACTGGAAAAACTTCCTTGGTTTACTAGCTATCTAATGAGGTACAATAGTTATCAAAAAATATTAAATATTCAAAATTAGCAAGTACTAACTAAAACGAAGAAGTACATTTCTTATGAATTTCCATTACTCTTGTACCTGGTACGAACTATTCAGAAATCAGTATTTATCTTCAGATGCATACTTCAATGGCCGATATTATTGCAAAATAGAACTGAACTTAATAAATTAAAAGATAATTAAGAAAGAGTAAGTAATTATTCGCCGTCAAAAATGGATGCTTGTAGATTAATTCATGTTTAGGGAATCAACCTACTGATTTTCAACCGTCACGGTCAACCAACCAACCGTCACGGTTGAGGTGTTTTTTTTTTTAGTTTTTAATTTATTGTGGCTAAATAGAAAAGTATTTACATAAAGTCGAGCTATACGCGACAGGCAGACACCATCCCTTATGCCTCTGTATTATTGACTTTCATAATTAAACAAGTTAATGATAAAATCATTGAATTTAAGTTTTCAACCGACTTTACGTTCAAGTTAATGCTTTTTCGGAATCAGTATTTATTATTATATTATTATTATATGTCCAGCAGTGGACTAATATAGGCTGATGATGATGATGATGATGATGATGATGACGACGGAGTTTTAGTACTTTAGCGAAAGAATACTCTAGGTATCGCAGTGGAAAATACTTTAAATATGTATTTGTCACTCTATTGTTAAAAAAAAAAGAAGGTGCGAACAACGGCTGCCGCAATTACAAAAGACAATGTGAAATTCGCTGATAATCCTTATCTTCGGTTTCGAGTCTTACCTCGCCAACCTTTTGTACAAAATCTTTTGTTTGTTTGTTTTGTTACCTATACGCTAGCTATTATTGCACGGCCCGCTCCATAAGGCCATGCAGGTGTGAAAGAGATAGCATGATTCTGATGATTTATGACCCGACTCGCCACTTAGTTTTGCGGATACTATAGTATGATATTATGTAACGCGCACTCTCTATACACTAGATATGGCGAAAAACCAGAGCCTTTTTATGATTTTAGACAAATAATTATTCAGGCATTGATTTCAAGTCGGGAAAAGACTAATATTCTCCCATATACTCCCGATAACCGCCACGCCACGCATCATACCAATTACCGAGGGACCCAAAAAAATAGATTATAAAGTGTGTGATGAAATTATAAAAAACCGAGCAAGAACATGTCGGACCATGCTCATTGTAGGGTTCCGTCACTATTTTTACAAACACAAACAAATATGTGTTTTTTGAAAATTTATCAACTTTTCTAGTTTAAGTTATCTTACCTGATTTCCGGTAGGTATAAACATTTAATAAGCATCAAGTTCCTCTAATGGTATATTTAAAGCTAAGTATCGTAAAGAAAAATTTGAAAAAATATTTATGTTGTAAGAAAATGTTTTCTTGGTTTAAAAAAGTTTGCATGACACCATCCTTTACCTGTGACGTCGCATGCGGCAAAAATTGAGCACCGCTGCGGCACCGTTTCACGACACGTCGTTGTGACTCCTAACATGTTTTTATTTAAATCATTCTGTACAGAAAACTGAGAGCTTATAAATAGGTAAACGTGATTTCACGACAATCATTTATCTCATCCTGAACAATTTAGTTATTATCGATCTAATGAACACAATATGTCAATACATCTCCGCCGCCCTAGCCGAACCGTGGTGCACCCCACGTGTTTATAAAAGTTTGACAATCATTGACTATAAGCCTACGAGTATAATAAATGAATGCACGAGACGACTGGGCCATTCTTCGAGCGTTTCAACCGCCCTGATTCCTGTGCCCGCCTTAATGTCTAAATTCCTGTAGCTATGGAAGCATTTTCAGTTAAACTTTGTAGAAGTCAGGACACTACAAGATAACCGAAAATAGCATCCAAAGCTACAGGAATTTAGACATTAATGCGGCCACGGGAATCAGGGCGGTTGAAACGCTCAAAGAATTGCCCGACTACTAGACGAGAATCGCTTGCGACTCGCGATAGCACGGTCGGGAGTTGAGGCACAAATAAATGAAGACCTTATTCTGCAATAAATAACGTTCATATTAAAACGTAAATAAGGAAACATATCAATTAATTAATAACCGTGGATACGTTTTGTTTAATTTGTTTCTTACAGTACTAATAATATGTTGACGGCATAAATTAAAAACTTTGGAAGTAGTTATGTATTTTGGTTTTCCAAAAATTACCAATATTTTAGACTTTGGAGATCCGCAAAGAGAATCTGTTTAATTTTTAATAATTTATCAACACACATAATATACTATTCAGAATAAATTGTCGAATTACAGTTATCTATAATTTCTGGTAAGATAAGCCAGAAAATGTGTAACTTACTGAATCTTCTTTATTAATGATAGTCCCGATTGATTAATTAGTTTAATTTTGATTTCTTTAACTGGAATGCAGGTGGCATAACATAATAGAGGTACTTTTACAAAGTTAACTATTATGCTGTACTTATGAAATCAAAATGTGTTTAAAATTCAGTTTTTTGTTTTTTTTTACATTGACGCGGAGACTTAAAATGTTTAATTATTTTTATTTTAACTATAACTAACAATACTTTATATCATAGAAAAAGAGAATTACAGTTATAGAATTATGTCCAGGTTTTTCTTATTCTCTGCGCCTATTTTGTCCATTTTGGTAGGAGAGCCGACATTTCCGTGTTAGTTTCCCTAATTTTTGTAACTTGTAAATAAAACAAGAAAAAAAAACTCAAAACTTGACAAATGGCGATGCATTCGTGCGGGTCCAGAAGAAAAAAAAAAAAAAAATTTCGTACCGACTTGATACCGCGATGAAATGCACTATGGTTTCCCATAAAAGTGATGCTAATACTCCTTCTATACGATCGAGTGGTTGGGCCAACCGAGAGGGATGCAGCTATTTGTAGGAACGAGATGTAAATATTACTATCTCATTTTGACAGATAGCTGCGTCCTTCTCGGTTGGCCCAACCGCCCGACCGTATAGAAAGGGTATAAGTCCGAATTCAATAGTCTGCCACGGCAGAACTTGCCGAAAGTAAAAAAAAATTCCGGTGCGAAAAAGGGGGTGTTACTTAACCCATCTGATACTAAAATAATAGCAATGGCATCAGCACTGCTAGCACATGTGCCCAAGCGACATAGCTCGCGGCGCGAGAAACCCTTGTCGCGGCTGTCAATTCTTTCTCTCCGCTGTCAGTTTTCTCGATTTCGGTAGCACAACTTGACGTATCGAGATAATCCCTTCAAGCGAGAGAGCTATCTCGCGGGCGGGACGTATGTGTTGCCTTCTATGAAGAATATATTCTACTAATGCTATATTCTTTTATGGCAACACTGAATCGGTAATAAAAATGTGCTTTTCCCTTCGTTTTTTGGGTGAACGGCAAGCCTTACGCGGGTCGCTAGGGGAGGTGCCCAACGTCATGTGTCAAATTTCGCGAAATGTCATGTGTCAAACTGATTATCAACAATATCAACATGGGTGCTGAGCGTAGTGTAAGTATTTCGATTATTACTTTAGTGGCTTCTGACTTTACGCAAAAGTTATTTCCTTTTATTTTGGCGAAATATTTTAAATAACTGTATTACTGGTATAAACATTCATGCTTTTCTCACCGGTTCTGTGATAAATTGAACATCGTTCCAGATGTTGTATTCTTTTCAAATAATTTTTGTATAAATGTTATTTCAGAGTAAGAAGCACGCCACGCATGAGCGTTTGCCGCGGGGGAATGTACCACACCTACCTACTAACCCTACTCGGTGTCAAGTTAAAAGACCTACTTATTAACGGAGAAGGCCCCGAAAAGTCCGTCAAAGCATGTAAGTAATAGTAGATTAAATTTATCTCCTCGTTGTAATGTAAAAAATTAAATATGAAATTTAAAGGTAATGGGATAGTATTTAGAGGTTGCACAAATTGAGCACTTTGGCGATGGCAAGTTTACAATGTTGATTTTTTTGTAAACAACAAACAATAACTAACTTTTCTGTGGACTTATGTTAAACACTAATGCTTTCGACCATCATCACTGGTTTTTCGTTATGTTAAGGCTTCGGTGAATTGCATAAATATGAAAACAGATTTAAAAAGTTATACAAGGATACAAGCAGTCATTAGAAAATACAAAGTTTGGAAAATGATATACCCTAAACTATGTTCCTAGCTTACAACAATAGTCCAAGGTTTATCATTCATTCATTATAAAAGTAACCAGTTATAAGTATTACAATATGTTAAACAGTACTTACACATATCAATAGGTGGTCAGAAAACCATCATACTTTCAGATAATGTATAAAAACTATTGTTGGATTGGACTATTTTCATTCCAAATTTTATCAAAATCTGTTCAGTGGTTTAGCTGTGAAGGGCAAGAAAAGTAATAGACAAACATACTTTTGCAATTTAAAATATTAGCAGGGATGTTGTACCTATTAGATTAAATTTTTAGCACTTCCAGCTCGCTAGCGCTGGCATCTATGTAACACAGTGGACGCCTTTACATTACTATATTGAATAATATCATACAAAATTTATTTCAGGTACATGCAGCAGAGAGAAGTGCCACGAATCGCCTCTTAGAACACTTGTAAACTTGGAGTTTGCAAGTTGTGTTCACGGATTTCGAATGTACACAACAACTGTGAATTTTTTATAGTTCCATATTGTCATAGTAAATAGTCTTTCGTTTACAGTTTAGCTGTATCTATTTAAAGAAACCAATACATTAGCTTTGTTCAAATACGTTTATATGTGTATATGTTTGTTGTGTAATATTTTCTCCTTATGTGGATGCGCTGCTGTGGTAATCAATAAATTCTAGGGCCAACTGATAGGCCACTGAACTGATTCTAGGGCCAAGTGATTTAGACATATCAGTGTTAACTGTCTGTCTAATATAAAATAATAATAATAATAACTTTATCTCAAATTATTGTGATATGTATATATAATTAATATGTATAATTGGCCAAAAAAGTTGAATTTTGAGGTAAGAAAGTTGTTAACATAATAAGACAAGTTGATTGGTACAGACTATATTTAATTATAATTGCAGGTTGACGATTTATTGTACAATTGAATAAATCATTTGAAGTCTAGATACATAATATTGTATTAAGTATATATTTTTTACATCAAAGTCACTTTTTCTGTTAAGTTGATTACACAAAAATTAGTTCCTTTGCTATGCTAATTATAGCCTATAAATTGTGTAGGTACCTATTCAGTACAAGTACAACATTCCGTTCAATTCAATAAACTACTCTTGTTTAGTTTATTAGAAAACAATAATGGTACTGGAAGTGCCACTGGATGGTCAGCATACACTCGGTGTAGATTTAAGCAGATTATTTTTTGAAATATCCTAATAAATATACTTTGTTCTTAATTAAAATGTCTCTGTATTATTTGGTCCCGACACGTGCCACTGCAGCTCGCAACAGCGTCGGCGCGTCGGACGACGAGCTCTCTCCGACTTTTTCTTCATTGCCGAAGATCTCCCTCAGCTCCCCTCTGCAAACCAATATTAATATTATCTACATATAAATGAAAGTCCCCAGAATGTCTGTCAGAATAATCTCAGAAAGTACTGTGTGGATTTTCATACGGTTTTCACCAATAGAAAGAGGGAGTATCTAGGAAGGTTATCCTACTAATATAATAAATGTGAGAGTTTGGATGGATGGATGGATGGACGGATGGATAGATGGATGGTGTTTGTTACTCAATCATGCCAGAACGGCTGAACGGATCTGGATGAAATTTAGCACAGAGATTATAGTCTGGAATAGCGCATAGGCTACTTATGATCCTGAAAAAATTGACAGTTCCCAAGGGTGCAGCGATAAACGACTTCTACACGGACAAAGTCGCGGGCAAAATCTGCTACCTATACCTATATACATAGTATGCTATAATATATCAATAATAAACTTACAGAGCTTAGTTTAGGACTAGGCCACTTCGTGTAAGATTGGCCCGTGATACTTATTAATTTTTTTTAATGAAAAAATGTTGTTTATGCCCTATGCCTGTTATTGTAGTTGTGTATATGGATACATCTTATCATCCATTCCCATATCATTGTTAAGTCAAGAGCAAAAATAAATATCCACACAAAGTTGCAAAAATATGGTAACGCAAACTTAGTTACCATAGTAATAAGGGCTGTATACATATTTTTTGAGACTGTATACATATTGGTACCCAATTGACTATCAAAGGTACATTCCCATATCTTTATTGATGCGGTACAGGTGTTGAAACTCATTGTCTAGCAGCTCGAAGGGGTTGTTGGCATCCCTTGACCTCCTCCTTTGGATTTTCCTCTGTCGGAGCTTCTCGTCCCGAAAAAGGAAAAATCTTAGAGAAAAATGCCATCCTGAAAAATTACAAACTTCGTCACTACTCACATGTAAAACTACGTTAAAATAACGGATGATACAAATAGCATTTAAGCAATTTTATAATTGTAAACAAATAAACTTACATTGACTATTTAAATGGGGTAAGATTAACCAAAACGTTTATTAAAAATCCGAGATGCGACTAGAGCGAGATATATCTCGCGCGCTTGAAAGCTCGAAGACAATCTGTCGCCTTTTGACGTTGGTAAGCGAGATATTATGTCGCCTTATGAACACTTGTGCTACGAGTTGCGAGAGTATGTCGCCCTTAACTGTCAAGCGACAAAGATTTGTCACTTTGACGTTTGACCGCGAGTCACCAAATTATGTCGCGCGTGTTATGCTACCGATTCGCGAGATAGCTCTATGTCGCGCTTTTTCTCGCTTGTCGCGCGAGTCGCGGGCAGATGTGCTAGCCGTGCAGTTAGAAATTTACTGGTAGATACAGAAAAGCGAAATCTGCCAGTATTTTTTTTGCCGGAAGTGTTTGGCAGACGCTCTCAAAGGTGACCATCGGGACCCCTAAATATACCTATCTGATACCACCATGAAACCAATTCCAGTCGGTAGGTATGAACCCTCATTTCAGGAATATATAAGTCTGCCAAGGGTTTTCCTGCCGAAACACCTTGACAGACGAGATTATGTGAGCAACATCCGTGGAACCAGTATTTTGGAATTGTACATATTACGGACATTTTAATTACTGTATGCTTGTTGTATAGCATGTATAATAACTATGAAGGTCTGTGTTAGGCAGTAAGTGATAAAAATATCTACAGGTGAATTATTTTTTTTACAAGTAGTAGGTATAGAAAATTCCTGCACGGCTAGCACATCTGCACGGCTAGCACATCTGCCCGCGACTTGCGCGACAAGCGAGAAAAAGCGCGACATAGAGCTATCTCGCGAATCGGTAGCATAACACGCGCGACATAATTTGGTGACTCGCGGTCAAACGTCAAAGTGACAAATCTTTGTCGCTTGACAGTTAAGGGCGACATACTCTCGCAACTCGTAGCACAAGTGTTCATAAGGCGACATAATATCTCGCTTACCAACGTCAAAAGGCGACAGATTGTCTTCGAGCTTTCAAGCGCGCGAGATATATCTCGCTCTAGTCGCATCTCGGATTTTTAATAAACGTTTTGGTTAATCTTACCCCATTTAAATAGTCAATGTAAGTTTATTTGTTCACAATTATAAATTTGCTTAAATGCTATTTGTATCATCCGTTATTTTAACGTAGTTTTACATGTAAGTAGTGACGAAGTTTGTAATTTTTCAGGATGGCATTTTTCTCTAAGATTTTTCCTTTTTTGGGACGAGAAGCTCCGACAGAGGAAAATCCAAAGGAGGAGGTCAAGGGATGCCAACAACCCCTTCGAGCTGCTAGACAATGAGTTTCAACACCTGTACCGCATCAATAAAGATATGGGAATGTACCTTTGATAGTCAATTGGGTACCAATATGTATACAGTCTCAAAAAATATGTATACAGCCCTTATTACTATGGTAACTAAGTTTGCGTTACCATATTTTTGCAACTTTGTGTGGATATTTATTTTTGCTCTTGACTTAACAATGATATGGGAATGGATGATAAGATGTATCCATATACACAACTACAATAACAGGCATAGGGCATAAACAACATTTTTTCATTAAAAAAAATTAATAAGTATCACGGGCCAATCTTACACGAAGTGGCCTAGTCCTAAACTAAGCTCTGTAAGTTTATTATTGATATATTATAGCATACTATGTATATAGGTATAGGTAGCAGATTTTGCCCGCGACTTTGTCCGTGTAGAAGTCGTTTATCGCTGCACCCTTGGGAACTGTCAATTTTTTCGGGATCATAAGTAGCCTATGCGCTATTCCAGACTATAATCTCTGTGCTAAATTTCATCCAGATCCGTTCAGCCGTTCTGGCATGATTGAGTAACCAACACCATCCATCTATCCATCCGTCCATCCATCCATCCATCCAAACTCTCACATTTATTATATTAGTAGGATAACCTTCCTAGATACTCCCTCTTTCTATTGGTGAAAACCGTATGAAAATCCACACAGTACTTTCTGAGATTATTCTGACAGACATTCTGTGGACTTTCATTTATATGTAGATAATATTAATATTGGTTTGCAGAGGGGAGCTGAGGGAGATCTTCGGCAATGAAGAAAAAGTCGGAGAGAGCTCGTCGTCCGACGCGCCGACGCTGTTGCGAGCTGCAGTGGCATGTGTCGGGACCAAATAATACAGAGACATTTTAATTAAGAACAAAGTATATTTATTAGGATATTTAAAAAAATAATCTGCTTAAATCTACACCGAGTGTATGCTGACCATCCAGTGGCACTTCCAGTACCATTATTGTTTTCTAATAAACTAAACAAGAGTAGTTTATTGAATTGAACGGAATGTTGTACTTGTACTGAATAGGTACCTACACAATTTATAGGCTATAATTAGCATAGCAAAGGAACTAATTTTTGTGTAATCAACTTAACAGAAAAAGTGACTTTGATGTAAAAAATATATACTTAATACAATATTATGTATCTAGACTTTAAATTATTTATTCAATTGTACAATAAATCGTCAACCTGCAATTATAATTAAATATAGTCTGTACCAATCAACTTGTCTTATTATGTTAACAACTTTCTTACCTCAAAATTCAACTTTTTTGGCCAATTATACATATTAATTATATATACATATCACAATAATTTGAGATAAAGTTGTTATTATTATTATTATTTTATATTAGACAGACAGTTAACACTGATATGTCTAAATCACTTGGCCCTAGAATCAGTTCAGTGGCCTATCAGTTGGCCCTAGAATTTATTGATTACCACAGCAGCGCATCCACATAAGGAGAAAATATTACACAACAAACATATACACATATAAACGTATTTGAACAAAGCTAATGTATTGGTTTCTTTAAATAGATACAGCTAAACTGTAAACGAAAGACTATTTACTATGACAATATGGAACTATAAAAAATTCACAGTTGTTGTGTACATTCGAAATCCGTGAACACAACTTGCAAACTCCAAGTTTACAAGTGTTCTAAGAGGCGATTCGTGGCACTTCTCTCTGCTGCATGTACCTGAAATAAATTTTGTATGATATTATTCAATATAGTAATGTAAAGGCGTCCACTGTGTTACATAGATGCCAGCGCTAGCGAGCTGGAAGTGCTAAAAATTTAATCTAATAGGTACAACATCCCTGCTAATATTTTAAATTGCAAAAGTATGTTTGTCTATTACTTTTCTTGCCCTTCACAGCTAAACCACTGAACAGATTTTGATAAAATTTGGAATGAAAATAGTCCAATCCAACAATAGTTTTTATACATTATCTGAAAGTATGATGGTTTTCTGACCACCTATTGATATGTGTAAGTACTGTTTAACATATTGTAATACTTATAACTGGTTACTTTTATAATGAATGAATGATAAACCTTGGACTATTGTTGTAAGCTAGGAACATAGTTTAGGGTATATCATTTTCCAAACTTTGTATTTTCTAATGACTGCTTGTATCCTTGTATAACTTTTTAAATCTGTTTTCATATTTATGCAATTCACCGAAGCCTTAACATAACGAAAAACCAGTGATGATGGTCGAAAGCATTAGTGTTTAACATAAGTCCACAGAAAAGTTAGTTATTGTTTGTTGTTTACAAAAAAATCAACATTGTAAACTTGCCATCGCCAAAGTGCTCAATTTGTGCAACCTCTAAATACTATCCCATTACCTTTAAATTTCATATTTAATTTTTTACATTACAACGAGGAGATAAATTTAATCTACTATTACTTACATGCTTTGACGGACTTTTCGGGGCCTTCTCCGTTAATAAGTAGGTCTTTTAACTTGACACTGAGTAGGGTTAGTAGGTAGGTGTGGTACATTCCCCCGCGGCAAACGCTCATGCGTGGCGTGCTTCTTACTCTGAAATAACATTTATACAAAAATTATTTGAAAAGAATACAACATCTGGAACGATGTTCAATTTATCACAGAACCGGTGAGAAAAGCATGAATGTTTATACCAGTAATACAGTTATTTAAAATATTTCGCCAAAATTAAAAGAAATAACTTTTGCGTAAAGTCAGAAGCCACTAAAGTAATAATCGAAATACTTACACTACGCTCAGCATCCATGTTGATATTGTTGATAATCAGTTTGACACATGACATTTCGCGAAATTTGACACATGACGTTGGGCACCTCCCCTAGCGACCCGCGTAAGGCTTGCCGTTCACTCAAAAAACGAAGGGAAAAGCACATTTTTATTACCGATTCAGTGTTGCCATAAAAGAATATAGCATTAGTAGAATATATTCTTCATAGAAGGCAACACATACGTCCCGCCCGCGAGATAGCTCTCTCGCTTGAAGGGATTATCTCGATACGTCAAGTTGTGCTACCGAAATCGAGAAAACTGACAGCGGAGAGAAAGAATTGACAGCCGCGACAAGGGTTTCTCGCGCCGCGAGCTATGTCGCTTGGGCACATGTGCTAGCAGTGCAGGAGGTTAAGATTGTACTTGCCCAAGTGACCCATCCGTCTATGCCACAGCATTAGCTGGTCGCCTTCTGTTGTTGCGAGTGCAGAACCCTGAGAAGCAGTTTTAATTTTATGGACTCCTCGTTCTTCAACACCTTTTACAACAGCAGTACCTTGTACCTTACATTCCTCACTCCTAAAAATGTCACAACCATTTTTTGAGAATGTAACTATATGCCCCTTTTTTACAATTTCACTGACACTTAGTTAATTAGTTTGTAATTCAGGTACATACGTTACATTACTAATAGACAACCCTGACTCACATACAACCATACCCTTACCTCGACCAAACACCTCATTACCATCCGCACAAGTAACTCTCAGAGACTGGGGTGTATCCTTCAAATAGCTGAACCAAGATTTTCGATTCGTCATATGGTTTGATGCTCCCGAGTCGATGATCCAGTCCTCCTGGGATTCCTGGTTTAAATCCTGGGAAAAGTCTAGTAAAGTCAAAGGAAAGCATTACAAATATTTTCAAAGGACTTTACCGTTAAAACCTTAGTTTTTTAAATTAAATCTAACTAAAAGAGCGACCACGGTTATAATTCGAATGCGTCTTGGTCATACATGTACTCCTGCCCATCTGGCAAAAATGAAAATCATAAGGAGTTCTGCTTGTAACTATGGAGAGGAGTTTGGGGATTTGAATCGTATATTTTTTGCTTGCAACTTGTATGACCATATTTCCTTTTTCCAAGATCTAATCTCCTGTCATGTCCCGCTTCCTACAAATATAAATGTCCTTCTTTCTTCACTTGACCCATCTATTTATTTATTTATAGCATCTTTCATAAATTGTAATGATATTAAAATATGATATTATTTGATATTTATGTTCCTTCTTGTTTCCTATATTTTTTACATGTATATTATTCTGTTATATTCTTATATTACTATTCTTATCATACTCTACTGATCCATATTCCTTTCCTTTTTAAATAATTATATTTCCGTGTTAATTTCCCTAATTTTTGTAACTTGTAAATAAAATTAAAAAAAAAAAACTCAAAACTTGACAAATGGCGATGCATTCGTGCGGGTCCAGAAGATAAAAAAAAAAAAAAAAAAGAATACGCTATTTTTTTACAACATACCTTAGGGGGAAAAAAAAGGCGGGAAACTTCGAAGGCCGCGTTTTTTTCTCTTAGATTGGAAAATTAATTTTCTTTTCAAAATTGTGATCAGTATTGTATATATTTTGTATATTTAGTAGAGTAGTGTATTTGTATAGCTGTAATTTGGTAAGTTTTATTTACTTTTAGTCGGAATGGACATTTCTGATGATCCCGGTGGGGGCATAGCTCCTTTGCCGGTGAGTTTTGTAACCGTGGCATCGAACGAATCGGGAATGGAGACAGATTCTTCTTCAGTGTCTAAAGGGCACAAACGCAGTCGCCTGCACAAAATGTGTAAGCACTGTAATAAAAGAAAAAGGAAGCATGGTACTGCGTCTAATTCTGAATTCAAAGGTTGTCTTTGCACGAATCAGGATAGCAATATCACTGAAGCACAGGACATTAAAAAAGCAGAGGAAATTAAAATAGCACCTCCCGTTCCTATAAATCCTGCACCTGTAATTGATTCAACTTCCCAAAAGTCTCCCCCGGTCCCAGTAACCAGAACTCTTTATGAATCGACAGATAGCGCTCCGTACGTAGTTCATATTCAGCGCCAACAAGAATCTCCTAACGATAGTACCACGCTTCATCCCATCTCATTGGGCAAGTTTTTAAAGCGTTTCGCATTTCGCAACATCATTGATGGTAGTGTCAAGAGAATTGGTAGAAACAGATGTTCAATATCTTTTTCCAAACATTATGATGCAAATGCTCTCATTTGCCATAATAGTCTCACTGAATATAAATTTAAAGCTTTTATACCATCCTATAACATCTCTCGGATAGGTGTTGTCCGAGGTATTCCAACAGACCTTTCACCTGAAGAAATAATTGAAAGTACATCTGTTCCAAATGGATGTGGAAAAATATTAAAAGTTAGGCGCATTAACACCAAACAAATTATAGATGGAGCTCCTACTTGGAAGCCTACCCAGACAGTGGTCGTAACATTTGATGGTCAGGTTCTCCCAAATCGTATTTTTATGTGTTATAATTCACTTGAAGTGCAACTGTATACATATCCGACCATTCAATGTTACAACTGCTGCCACTTTGGGCATACAAAGATACAGTGTAGGTCAAAACCTCGGTGTTACAAGTGTGGCAGGGAACACTGGAGACTCTTGTAATACTAGTGAGGATTTCTTGTCTTGTTGTTTGTGTGGTGGTATACATTTTGCTACTAATAAGTCATGTCCAGAATTTGTATGACAACAAAATATTAAGTTTGCCATGGCCGACAAGTGTATATCATATGCGGAAGCATCTCGGTTACATCTACCCATATCAAAATCTTATGCAGATATTGTGGCAATGCCCAAGGACCAACCTACCATAATGAGCAACAACTTTAGACAACCAAATTCCATGCCAATGTCCTACAAAAAGACTGTTTTTGCAAAGCCGCGCTTACCACCTAAATTAGGTAAAGGCTACAATCAAAGGGAACATAATGAATTAGTCAAACAACCACCTTCTACACTGACAAATGGTTGTGCTTTTAAAGAAATTAACTCGGATAACCAACTTAATATTACTGATATTATTTCTCTTTTAAATTCCATCATAGTCAAAAGTAATTGAACTGTCCAACACTGCTAAATTATCTGATGCCATCACAGTACTAAATAACCATAATGGATCTAAACAACAGGTCCAAAGCAGTTCAGTGGAACTGCAGAAGTATTATAAATAAAAAAAGTGAACTCATTTATTTTGTTAATAATTTTAATGCATCAATTATTGCATTAGCAGAAACTTGGCTGAAGCCAGGTTCTGTATTTAAATTAGGTGGCTTCTCCTGTCTCAGGGATGACAGGTCTGATGGTTATGGAGGAGCTGCACTTTTTATTAAAAACTCTCTTTCTTTTTCCCAATTTCCTGTACATAGTAATGGTAACTTTTCTGTTGTAGCTTGCTTAATCAATGCAGTTTGTTTTGTATCTATTTATATACCTAAACCTTCTTTACAGGTATTTAGTGATTTAGATGTTTTATTTTCTACTATCCCAAAACCAGTGATTATCATGGGAGATTTTAATTCACAACATAGAGCATGGGGTAGCTCATTATCCAACTGTCTCATGGTGAGGACCTTTTAAACTTAATAGATAAGCATAATCTATGCATACTTAATAATGGGTCTCGCACACGTCGCAATGAACCAACAGAAAATGATAGTGCTATTGATTTAATAATAACATCTCCTAGTCTAGCTTCCACTATTTGTTGGGAAACATTACACTCTACTCATGGTAGTGACCATTTTCCAATAATCTTAAGTTTATCTATGTTTAAAGTTAACAATATTCCTAAACCACCTCCTCGTATGAAATATAGATTAATTAGTGATAATTGGAGTGACTATAAGCAATGTATGGAGGATAAAGTGAACAATTTGGTGCCAGTTACATTACAAAATATAAGGACTACTGCAGATTTATTTTCTAAAATTTTAATTGAAGCGGCTGATGCATCCTTCCCTCTTAAAAAACTTGTTTCTGACAAGTTACCATGTCCACCGTGGTGGGACAAAGAATGTAGCATTGCTGTAGCTGAAAGGAAGAAAGTTAAGAAAATATATAATGCCAATATGTCACAAGATAATTTTAATTCTTTGATGGAAGTTATTTCCAAAACTAAGAAAACACTAAAGGATAAAAAGTTTGAAGGATGGAGGAAATTTTGCTTATCCATATCCCCCAACACTAAGGTCGCCGAAGTATGGCAGAATATACGCAGGTATTAGTACAACAAACTTTACGGTTATGCCGCCTTCTTTATACAATAGCTTTCTAGATCGTTTGGCCCCGCCGACGGTACCCCATATAGACATGTTTATTAACATTAGTCCTCTTATTGTTCCTTCGTGCCCGTACGGCCTGGACTCTATTTTCTCACTTAACGAACTAAAAGGTGTCTTATCACATATCAAGGACACAGCTCCAGGCAATGATGGCATTCCTTACTCATTTTATTCTCATCTTGGTGATAAAGCACTGGAGTATCTTTTAGAGGTTATTAATGCTGTCATCTTGACAGGTGACATTCCTTCGTCTTGGAAGACTCAAATAGTGTTACCAATTCTAAAACTGGGAAAAAATTCTAATCATTCCGTCTTATCGACCTATAGCATTATCTCCAGTTATTATAAAATTTGTTGAACATTTAATTAAAAATAGACTGGAATGGTTTATGGAAAATCAAAACCTTTTTCCTAATAGCCAATATGGATTTAGGAAGGGTAGGAGTACGATAGACAGTGTAAGTGTTTTTTCTACAGATATTCGTATTGCTTTTTCTCAAAACGAATGCGTTACTGCAGCATTCTTGGATATTGAGGCGGCATATGATAACGTAATAATTGAAATATTGTTTAAAAAATTGAAACTATTGAAAATTCCTCCCATTCTATCAAATTTTAAACTCAACATGTTATCTGGCCGTGAAATCATTTTAAATTCAACTGGTTTCGCAAGGACCGCTTGGGGAGGCTTACCTCAGGGCTCGGTACTAAGTCGGCTTCTTTATAACATACCTATACACTTTTGACCTAGAAACTTCCATCAAAGACTCTAAAATATTACAGTATGCCGACGATTTATTAATATATTCCGTTAATAGTTCTCAGGAAGTAGCGTCCTTCAAATTAACTAACACGTTAAATTATCTTGGGATCTGGTTGAATGAACATGGTTTGGAGCTTTCAGCTTCAAAAAGTACAATTGTTACATTTAGTCGTAAACGCAATTCTCCGCCGGCAAATATTTATTACAACAATGAAGTCATTCCTGAAAAGAGTCATCCCAAATTCCTGGGTGTTGTATTAGACTCGAAACTTACAGGCCATCCACACTGTGAACATATAGTATCAAAATGTGAAAAAAGTTTAAACCTACTTAGATGCCTCACTGGTGTGTGGTGGGGAGCTCATCCCTTTTCGTTAAAATTAGTTTATAACGCTTTAATAAGAAGTGTTTTAGATTATGGCACTTTTCTTCTAGAACCTTGTAATGTGGCAGCTTTAAAAAGGTTAGATGCCATTCAGTCAAAAGCTTTGCGAGTAATTATGGGAGCTATGAAATCTAGCCCCATTAATGCTCTACAAGTAGAGTGTGGTGATCCTCCTTTAGACTTAAGACGTCAATTTTTAGCCAATCGTTTTTTCTTCCGTACATTACAGTATTCCAATCACCAACTTTGTTCAAAAGTTCAACTTCTGTCAAATCTTGTTGCTACGAGTTCTTATTGGAAGTATAAATCGCCTCCTTGTTTGGTAAACAGTTAAAATAAATCTCTAGACTTTTCAGCTCCTACTTTTCAGACACGCAAATTGCCTCTTTTTGACTGCCACTTCCAAGCTCTTTTATTAGAGCCCAATGTTACATTTAATTTAAATATTGATCGTGATGATCCACATGCAAACTTAAAGCTAAACTCCATTATAGACGAACAGTGGCAAAATTGGCATCAAGTTTATACTGACGCTTCTAAACATGGCACGACCGGTAATGTTGGTGTAGGGGTATTTCACAGGCAGTATAAGATTATACAATTAATTAAGCTTCCTCCTGAGACGTCGGTGTTCCCAGGAGAATGTTTCGGTATAGTTAAGGCATTGGAATATATTTTATTAATGAATCTCAATAATACCGTTATATTCAGTGATTCTAAAAGCTCCCTCGAATCCTTAATAAAATTTCCTTTTCGCTCTAAATCTCATTATCCATAAATTTTCGAGGCTCGAGCCAAACTTCTGCGATGTTCAGAAGCCGGGCTTGGTGTCAACTTTGCATGGATACCAAGTCATTGCGACATTACTGGAAATGAACGTGCGGATAAATTGGCTAATGAAGCTGTGGAGTGTGGTGATGTTTTCCCCTACGTTAATTATTGCCATGATATAATTTCTCTTCCCAGGATTTACCTCAGGGATTCCTGGTTTAAATCCTGGGAAAAGTCTAGTAAAGTCAAAGGAAAGCATTACAAATATATTCAAAGGACTTTACCGTTAAAACCTTGGTTTTTTAAATTAAATCTAACTAAAAGAGCGACCACGGTTATAATTCGAATGCGTCTTGGTCATACATGTACTCCTGCCCATCTGGCAAAAATGAAAATCATAAGGAGTTCTGCTTGTAACTGTGGAGAGGAGTTTGGGGATTTGAATCATATATTTTTTGCTTGCAACTTGTATGACCATATTTCCTTTTTCCAAGATCTAATCTCCTGTCATGTCCCGCTTCTTACAAATATAAATGTCCTTCTTTCTTCACTTGACCCATCTATTTATTTATTTATAGCATCTTTCATAAATTGTAATGATATTAAAATATGATATTATTTGATATTTATATTCCTTCTTGTTTCCTATATTTTTTACATGTATATTATTCTGTTATATTCTTATATTACTATTCTTACCATACTCTACTGATCCATATTCCGTTTTCCTTTTCCTTTCCTTTTTAAATAATTATATTTCCGTGTTAGTTTCCCTAATTTTTGTAACTTGTAAATAAAACTTAAAAAAAACCTCAAAACTTGACAAATGGCGATGCATTCGTGCGGGTCCAGAAGAAAAAAAAAAAAAAAACATACCTTAGAACATAGCTCTGTTTGCAAGTGCGGTTTGGACGAAGGCACTCCTGATCATATTTTCTTTTCTTGCCCTAAATTGTCAAGCTCACTTTACGACGTAATCCCTCTGGAATTTCCTCGTCCTGTAAATATGAAAAGCATTTTAACTCTTGTAAATACTCCTCTCATTAAACATTTAGTTACTTTCATTCATAAAAATAGAATTAAGTTGTAAAAATATAATTTTCGTTTTGTATGTATATAATATAACCTAAACAGTGTCTCCCCCCTTTTTCTTATCTGATCACTTTCTCCGTAAACGTGTGTCTTCCCCAAACTTGACATTGGCGAAATCATAGTGGCAACACTAATGTAGCCACAAAACAAAGATAGATAGATAGATACCTTAGAACAATACATAAATAATAGTGTATTTCAGTAATTTGCAAGTGCTGAAGAATATTCTGTCGTCTACATGAGTGTGGATGTTGAAGAAGCTAACGAAACTCAACAACTGATGCAGAATGAGGGTGAGGAGGAGGAGCCGAAGATATTGCAGTCCGCGACGTCTCCTGTGACGAGCAACAAGATGTCCAGCGGTGCCGCGAGCCTGACTTCACGGACCCCAGGGCAAGTGTTCGCTAGCACTGGGAACAACAGCATAAATGATTCCACAAAGGTTTCTATTGTGAACGAGAGACGCTTGCACCGTGATCTAATGCGGTCCAATTACAATAGTAGACCAAAAAATATGCCCAAAGAGGCTCCAGATGTAAAACACATGGAAAAAGCTCTGCTTGATCTTCTAGATGATTTTCACTCTGGTAAATTGAGTGCATTTAGTGCCAGGTGCAGTATGGAGCAAATGATTAACATTAGAGATCAGCAAGAGCATTTGGCAAGGTTACATTTCCGTCTCTGTGCTGATGTGGAGAAGCCAACTGATGATAGTTTTGACAAGTCTACCTCAAGGCTTAAAATGACTCAATTAGTACAAAGTTTAGAGCAACTCTCGGCTTCAATTGAGCACTTGCATTCGGATGGTAATTTTAGTGCTACTAGCAGCCATAAGTAAGACAAATTATTACCAAAATTTGCATGTTAACCAGATTCAAGTCTTAGCAAATGGGCTTGTTAGTATGTTAAAATATCCTGGTTATAAACTTGTGTGTCATCTTAATTACAATTTTATCTTACAAATCTACATGGTGTTGCTAGTGTTACTTAAATATTATAGCACCAGAAACTAAACAACTCTGTAATGGAACCTTAGCTGCAAGTACACTTTCACGACCAAGCTCAGATCAAGTAGTTTCTCTGCATACCAAATATTTACATCATAATTTAAATAAGACACTGTAGCCGTGTTCATTTCTGTGGGTGCGCAGAAATCATTGCTACCTGCTGAGGACACAGTAGCCGTGTTCATTCATTGAATGCTAGGGTTGTGTTCACCAACATTTTTTTCCCATTACCTATTTATTGCAAGTTAAAAGTTTAATTTAAGAATTTATAAAAAAATACCTATATATATTTACAAATCCGTGGTTTAGTTAAATTTTAACAGACTATAAATAAATAAATAAATCTCGAATGTACCAAGAATATAGGTCCTTTCTTGGATGAAATTTCAAGTGCATTATTATTATTAAACTATGAATCCTTTTTTTACACATTTAGAGCACCGTCCCCAAACGGCAAAACGGACCCTTTTACTGTCGATGTAGGTAATCATTGATAATTTATTATATGACACATAAGTAGTTTTAGCAAGTAGAACCAAACTTAAATAAATCTAAACAATAATATTGCGCAAGCGTGACAAGGACAGAGATAAAACAAACAGAATTTTGAAATAAATGACAAACTTCATGTATTAGTATAACTAACTAAATTGTTGTTTTGTGAATTACTGAATACATTATCATATTCACTGATGTATAAAAATAATATAATATAAGTATATTAATTATATTTCTTTAAGTCTGTTAGATACAACCCTAGCGCGTCGGGGTCAGAACAATAGGACACGGCAGCCTTGTCTTTGGTATGCGCTTATGAAATCTATAGCTAGTATAGTATGAACAAGGCTCCCGTGTTCTCGGTATGTCGGGAATATCATAGAGGACACGGTAGCCGTGTTCTCGGTCGTGAAAGTGTTAAAATCTACAGATGACAATAATAAAAAATTTGTAAATTTAGTTTTTATTATAACCACCCTGGTTTCCGATAAACTGTACATATTAAAAGGGGTGACATATCAGCCGATTTTACTGGTGAAACGGTTTTTAATTTTTGTTTCTAGACATTCGTTTTTTTTTTGTTAGTACACCTAATTGAGACAGTATAACTTTTGATCTAATGGTTCAAACGGGTGTGTAATGTTTTTAAGAACAACTATTTACGAATTTTCATTTTGCATAATACAAATTGCATAATTTTGATCTGCAGAAATGATTAAATAGTTTAAAAACAAAATGAATATAAACTAATTGCATAATTTCGAAAGCAATAATAGTTTAGTAGCATAATAATGTATCTGCATAACAGACAATCAGTATAATAGTCACTTTGTATAGTATTTATTGCTCATAACGTTCTTTTTTAATAAAAACCAAGATCATAATGTTCAAATAACATAAACGCCTACTAAAAATGAATAAGCAAAATCAGTTCGCTTTTGTTACGATCGCAGTTCTAACCTAACCTAACCTACTGTTTTGGTAGCAGTTCGCTTTTGTTAACTGTTCTATGATATAATTTTGATTAGTATATCATATAATATTATGTCACCTGATCATTAGTTCAAATGTTGTTCTAAATTCTAATCATTATACTGAATGTATGATGTACCAAATTACATTATTCCTAATGAACGTTATAAATAACGTTTTTACGAGCATTGAGTATTCTGTTATTTAATTTATGACCCACGAAATTATGAATTTTGTTTTTATACAGATTGTTTATTATGAATTTTACGAATAGTTAAGTGAAGTTATGATAAAAGTTGGTATAAAGAATGAACGGCACCCGGTTCAAACTATTAAAAAAATTGCAGTGTAAATCAACAATAGACAGTTTATTGATTTATCAATAACATTAAACAACCAACCAAAAGGAAAAATCTGCATAATTTATTTTTGTTGTTGAAAAATGGCTACTAAAATTTCGTATTTTTACATAAATACCCATTTACCATTTTTCTAAGCTTGTAATTATTCCTCACTTAATTTTTATCCTAAAAACGTTTTTAAATTGTATTCGTCCCTTAGAAAGAGTTATTCTAAAAATTCTGCAAATAAAAGCTTACTTTTGAATTAAAAGTCACAAATTCAAGGTCTGGGGAACATGGTGGCCATAAAATTAGTCCCGATCTCCCAATCCACCTGTCACGATAATAGGTGCTCGCGGACTAGGCGAGCATAGTGTGCCAAGCAGCCATCTTGTTGAAACCACATCCTTTGCCTCAACGCCAGCGACGTGTCCTCTAACAAAATAGGCAAATCGTTTTCCAAAAACTGCACTCGTTTTGGCAGCGTTTCGATCCCAAGAAGAATTACGGCAACGTGTCTTCGCCGCAGCACGGTCAATATCGGAGATTAGCTTAATGAAAATTAAGCCGAAACTTTATTATAAGCTGTCATTTATGCATAAGGGTCGGAGAAAAACAATTCGAACATTTACCTATTATAAGCTAGGTTGAGTTAAAATAAAGCAATAAAAGTTATACCTGTTTTTTTAGAGGACTGCAACTGCAAGATCTAGCCTTTTCAAGATCTAGTCTACTGATAAGACCGGTAATTTATAATAATAACAATGCCATAAATAATGTAGGTACATTAAGAAAAATGCTTACAAAATCAACTTGTTCCCAACTTGTCTCTAAATTCTGTATTATTATCACAATAAATATGTGGAACGCCCACCCAACTCTAATACAGCAAAGCCGCTAATGATAAACTGGTTAGAAAAATATAATAATCCCTTTGATTCATCATTAACCAAGATACAACTAAGGTACTACAGGCAATTAACGCCCACTTAACTTTAAATTATTTTTTTCTATAAATACAAATAAAATAAAATAAATAATGCGATAAACAAATAAACCATACTTTTCTGAACCGAAACATATTGGTTGAAAATATAATTCTTTAAAATTTCCGTACTAATGGCATCTTTTTAAAAACGTTGTTTTTGGGCGTTATTAAAAATACCATGTTCATTAACGCCCGTTTACTTAAATGTAATTATAGACGCAGAAAACATATTCCTGGAAGATAAATATATAAGAAAACATATCAGTCACATACAAATTTCTTTATTAGAAATGGAAAATATATAAGAAATCAAAATTTAACACAAAAATTATCAAACTTCCTAAAGTTGTAAAACTACTGTTAAACTTCTGTTTATAATCATTTTAACAAAACTTTTTGGTCATATATCAACATTTATCTCAAATAACAATTAAAAGGCTATTCTTTCTAAAAATATCACATAAATATTATCCAACATTGGGCGTTATTAAACATAAAAGGGCAATTACGCCCTGATGTACTAGGTTAACCCATTCATGGCCAAGCACCCGCGAGCGAACACTACACGCCAGGCCCCCATACAAAGTATTTTTCGCTAAAAACGATGACGAGACGCATGCGTCATGGGCCCGGCAGGTCCGATAAAAAGACCGCCGCTTATGACACCGGCAAAGGGATGAGTTTATGCAACATTTGTACTAACCACGTCTTTTTATCTCCACATTTATTTTATGTTTTAATAAAAAAAAAACATACAAATGACTTAAATTAACTTCTATCTAACTTATGATTTTATCGAGTCCTTTTCCTCTAAAGTAGGTATACATTCAGTCAACAAAGTATCGGGAATGGATGATTTGTTTATGGTTCCAAATTCAAATTTTTGTTTTTTTTGTTGTTGTTAGATTGGCACAACTGTTTTCTATTTTGGCGCGGAGTTTGAGTTGCATCTGTTATTTATATTAAATACAGTGCTGTTTTTAGTTATATCATATCTAGTGTGTATTGCGAATTTCATAATGGACAAAAACATTGAACAAAGAGTTTGTCTTAAATTTTGCATCGCCAATGGAATTTCGTGTTCGGAGTCACTGAAAATGTTACAGAAGGCTTACGGTGATTCGACTTTATCAAAAACACGTGTTTATGAGTGGTACAAAGCGTTCAAAAGCGGTCGAGATGTGATGGAAGATTTGCCTCGCTCTGGTAGGCCATCAACGTCTGCAACTGAAGTTAACATCGCAAAAGTGAAGGAAATAGTGACTGAAAATCCTCATTCAACTTTGAGAGAGATAGCCGCCGAACTTTCTGTATCTCACGAGTCGATCCGTACTATTTTAACTAATCATTTGGGTATGAAACATGTTACCGCTCGGCTAGTCCCAAAAGACCTGAATTTTCTCCAAAAACTCAATCGCATGAGAGTCGCTGAGGACATGCTAGAACGAGTCAATTCCGACCCAACATTCATGAAACGCATTGTTACTGGTGACGAGACGTGGGTTTACGAGTTTGACATGCAAACTAGTCAACAAGCTTCGGAGTGGCGCTTCGTGGCACCCGTTTTCAATCGGTAGAAGACATAAAGGAGAATTCGCGCCGAGAACTGAATTCAATTCCGGAAACAGCGTTTAAAAAATGTTTTGATGATTGGATTATTCGTTGGCGTAAGTGTATCGTTTCTGAAGGAGCATACTTTGAAGGTGATAAAATAAATTTGGATGATTAACAAACAGTTTGTGTATTATTGATCTTTTCCCGGTACTTTCTTGACAGAGTAGTATATTAATGTGTAAAAATATTTTTGAAAATTATGCAACATAATACAACTGTGGTTAAAAAAAAATTGATGAAAAAGATTGCGACGCTGGTTTTGAATTCGGACCTTCGGGGTCCGGTAATCCAATGCAAGAAACGCTTAATTACTACACAACATACAACAAGGCAAAAAGCTTCCAATGAATAAATCGTGACTAAATTATATATTTTACAATATGTCTTCACAACTCTTCGTCAGCACATCTGCCCGCGACTTGCGCGACAAGCGAGAAAGAGCGCGACATAGAGCTATCTCGCGAATCGGTAGCATAACACGTGCGACATAATTTGGTGACTCGCGGTCAAACGTCAAAGTGACAAATCTTTGTCGCTTGACAGTTAAGGGCGACATACTCTCGCAACTCGTAGCACAAGTGTTCATAAGGCGACATAATATCTCGCTTACCAACGTCAAAAGGCGACAGATTGTCTTCGAGCTTTCAAGCGCGCGAGATATATCTCGCTCTAGTCGTCTCGGATTTTTAATAAACGTTTTGGTTAATCTTACCCCATTTAAATAGTCAATGTATGTTTATTTGTTCACTATTATAAATTTGCTTAAATGCTATTTATATCATCCTTTATTTTAACGTAATTTTACATGTGAGTACCTAGTGACGAGGGCAGCTGCATTTCGTTTAAATATATCATATCATAATATTCCTAGTTACTCCCTCTTTTTATTGGTGAAAACCATATGAAAATCCGTACAGTACTTTCTGAGATTACTCTGACAGACATTCACAGGACTTTCATTTATAGCATGTAGATAATATTAATATTGGTTTGCAGAGGAGAGCTGAGGGAGATCTTAGGCAATGACGAAGAAGTCGGAGAGAGCTCGTCGTCCGCTCGCGCCGCGTCGCGCCGGCGCTGTTGCAAGCTGCAGTGGCATGTCGGGATCAAATAATACAGAGACATTTTGATTAAGAACAAAGTTTTTTTATTAGGATATTTAAAAAATAATCTGCTTAAAACGACACCGAGCGTATGCCGACCATCCAGCGGCACTTCCAGTACCATTATTATTTTCTAATAAACTAAACAAGAGTAGTTTATTGAATTGAACAGAATGTTGTACTTGTACTGAATAGGTACACACACACACACACAAACACAACTTAACGGAAAAAATGGCTTTGATGTAAAAAATATATACTTAACACAATGTTATGTATCTAGATTTTAAATTATTTATTCAATTGGGTAGGTAAAGTTTTTGGAAGAGGTGTAAATTATATTTTTTTTCGATAGTCGTCATCCTTAAGATCAAGAAACTGCAGCTCTTTTATTTTTATTTCCTCTAATATTTTTAAAATATTTTTTTTAGTTATTAAGTTGACATTTGTAAACTTTAATGACCGACAAGCTTGTTGCCTTCGTACTTAATGAAAAAGAAAAAAAAACTGTCACTTCTATAATATCTGTCATTGTCAAGTCAAGGCAGGGGGCACACTTAGAATGGTTCCCATTTTCATTGACGGTAGCGACCTCTGGAGTGTTGATGAAAATACAAAACGTCAACTGTCAAACATGTGTCCGTCCAATGTCAGTCAGTCAAGCGTTGTCTGTGCGGAAATGCGTTTCTCTGAGTTCTCTCATTATTAAATGTATTGCTGAATACTTTGTTATTGTGACACCATAGAACCGCGTCATAATAAAGTGACATACTGAGAGGCACAAAATAGACGTCACTTTATTATGAAACGGTTCTATGGAGAGTCGCAATATAATGTTTCGGTGGTAAACTGTACATGCCTAGGTACGTATATATAGTATACCTTTAGTTCAACCACAACTCTCTAGGTGGCAGCACTTGTCATACATTAAAGTTTGACAGATATAGAAGTGAGTTTTTTTTTCTTTTTCCTTAAGTACGAAGGCAACAAGCTTGTCGGTCATTAAAGTTTACAAATGTCAACTTGATAATTTAAAAAAAAAAATCTAAAATATTAGAGGGAATAAAAATAAAAGAGCCGCAGTTCCTTGATCTTTAGGATGACGATTATCGAAAAAAAAATATAAATTACACCTCTTCCAAAAACTTTACCTACCCAATTGTACAATAAATCGTCCTCCTGCGATTTTAAGTAAATATTATTTTTATAACTATATTATTTCTTTTGTTTTAAATATGGCGGTGCAGTGCATCCACATAAGGAAAATAATATTATTGTATTTGAACACAGGTAATGTATTGCTTTGTTTAAATAGATACAGCTAAACTGTAAACGAAATACTATAACATTTACTATGATAATACAGATAGGGAACTATAAAAAAATCACAGTTATTATGTACATTCCAAATCAGTGAACACAACTTGCAAACTCCAAGTTTACAAGTGTTTTAAGAGGCGATTCATGGCACTTCTCTCTGCTGCATTTACCTGAAATAAATTATGTATGAAATTAAATCCATATATATATATATATATATATATATATATATATATATATATATATATATATATATATATATATATTATAAATGAGTCTGTCTGTCTGTCTGTTACCTTTTCACGCTTAAACCGCTGAACCGATTTAGATGAAATTTGGTATGGAGATAGTTTGAGTCCCGGGAAAGGACATAGGATATTTTTTATCCCGGAAATCATCCCTTAAGGGGGTGGAACTTTGTATGGGGAATCAGTCATTTCTTCAGTAAGGTATATATAATTTAGTATGGAGATAGTTTGAGTCCCGGGAAAGGACATAGGATACTATTTATCCCGGAAATCATCCCTTAAGGGTGAAAAGGGGGTTGGAAGTTTGTATGGGGAATCAATCATTTCTTAAGTAAGGTATATACAATTTATTAGTATGGAGATAATTTGAGTCCCGCCCGGGGAAGGACATGGGATATTTTTATTCCGGAAAATTGGAGTTCCCGAGGGAGCAGTGATAAACGAATTCTGCTTTGGAAGCGTTTTCAGCAGGCTGAAACATCGTTTCAGTCCGTTTCAGGGGTATCTCTATCACATACCAGATTATCAAAATTTCGACCAAGTTGCCGTTGTTTTCAGGCCGTTTCAGAGGTAGCTCTATCACATATCAGTTTATCAAAATTTCAACCAAGTTGCCGTTGGTTTCAGGCGCCTGAAAAATGTTTTCAGGCCGTTTCAGAGGTAGCTCTATCACATACCAGTTAATCAAAATTTCAACCAAGTTGCCGTTGTTTTCAGGCGCCTGAAAAACGTTTTCAGGCCGTTTCAGAGGTAGCTCTATCACATACCAGTTAATCAAAATTTCAACCAAGTTGCCGTTGTTTTCAGGCGCCTGAAAAATGTTTTCAGGCCGTTTCAGAGCTATCTTTATCACATACCAGTTAATCAAAATATTAACCAAGTTGCCGTTGTTTTCAGGCGCCTGAAAAATGTTTTCAGGCCGTTTCAGAGGTAGCTCTATCACATACCAGTTAATCAAAATTTCAACCAAGTTGCCGTTGTTTTCAGGCGCCTGAAAAACGTTTTCAAGTCGTTTCAGAGGTAGCTCTATCACATACCAGTTAATCAAAATTTCAACCAAGTTGCCGTTGTTTTCAGCCGCCTGAAAAATGTTTTCAGGCCGTTTCAGAGGTAGCTCTATCACATACCAGTTAATCAAAATTTCAACCAAGTTGCCGTTGGTTTCAGGCGCCTGAAAAATGTTTTCAGGCCGTTTCAGAGGTAGCTCTTATCACATACCAGTTAATCAAAATTTCAACCAAGTTGCCGTTGTTTTCAGGCGCCTGAAAAATGTTTTCAGGCCGTTTCAGAGGTAGCTCTATCACATACCAGTTAATCAAAATTTCAACCAAGTTGCCGTTGTTTTCAGGCCGTTTCAGAGGTAGCTCTATCACATACCAGTTTATCAAAATTTCAACCAAGTTGCCGTTGTTTTCATACGCCTGAAAAGTGGTTTCAGGCCACCCTCTACCAGATTAGGAGATAACTTGAAAACCCGTTTTCAGGCGTTTTCAGGACCCCTTAAGGGCCTTTGAAGTACATTTGAGAACCTTTCAAGATTCTTCGCAATAAAAAACGAGACAGAGACAGCTATAGAACATTCCAGCAACGACTACTGGAACATTCCCGACGGCGGGTCGAAGAACGTCGATTATTCTAGAAAGGCCATCTGGAATTGTCTTGGACTGGGCGATCGAAAGTCTAACTCTTAATTATCGGTTTAATTGTGCATTTCTATAAGTTACCTACCCCCACGTACTTCAACACTTTTTACCCGGAAAATTTTTACAAATTCCTGTGGGGTACCGATAAACGACTTCCACGCAGACGGAGTCGCGGGCAAAAGCTAGTGTATACATATAATAATGATAACTTTTAAACGTTAATACTTTGACATGAAGTTTCCGTTAGGTTTTCCCCTTATAGACCCAGCTACTAATTGTTTTTTTTGGAATGGATTGATTATGGAACTCATATGCCTTTCTTTTTTAGGGTTCCGTACCCGAAGGGTGCCCAACGGGACCCTATTAATATGCCTACGCTGTCCGTCCGTCCGTCCATCTGTCTGTCCGTCTGTCCTAACTATAAAGAGCTGTATCTTTTGAACCGTAATAGATTTTTTTTCGGAATATGTGTTATTACGGCGGATTTACTAACAACTAAAAAAAAAAGTGAAATTATAAACGTTTACCCCATACAAGAAACGTTTTTTTTTTCAACGTATTTTTATTTTTGTTGTATCGTAAAAACGGTACAAGATACAAGCGTCAAATTTGGTATGATTATAAAACAAAACCTATAGAATAACAACAAATACTAAAAACCAGCCAAATTTGTACGGAACCCTCAGTGCACGGGTCCGACTCGCACTTGCCCGGTTTTTCGTAGATACTTTCATTTTTATTCTATACACCTGAATGCAGTTATATAACGAGTTTACGTGAAGATCTAGCCTCATTTGTTCTGCTCCCACTAAATATGCATTAAGATTAAAGGAACTTGCTCCATCCGAGTTGGAAAGCCCCTGCCGTGTTCCTGGGTACCTACCAATGGGTTAGCAGAGGCCTCCGTTTGAGAGCGAGCCCACAGTGCAGCTAAGTATTTGGGGGCTATCTGCCGCACTCGGAGACGTTTATTAATTTTTAGCAAAGAAAGAGACAGACACAACTTTAAATGAAACAACAACAACATTGTTGTCTTATAACAGCAGTAATAGGTAAGTAGGTAATATGACCGGAAACCTCGTTAAACCTATCATCTTCCCATTGCCTTTATATAATCTAGGGTCGGCGCAGCATGTTTTCTTCTTCCACACATCCACTTATCAGCCGTCACTATAGTATGTATTCCGTTTTACCTCATACCTATTTATTATAAGTATGTACAGTCGAACTCATAAGTAGCTTACATTTTAGTACCATGTCACAGTTACGTATTATAAGTGTCAATAGTTTGAATTTAGTATGTCAATACTGCGACAAGGTACTAAAATGTACAGCTACTTATGAGTTCGACTGTACTTCACAGAGTTTATATATGTATTTATCTAACTCTTTTTAGGTCTTATAGCCAGTGGCGTAGCTATATAGGTCACTAAAGGCCCTGGTGCAAAAAAAATAATGGGGCCCTATTATCTAGATAGACTTTGAGGTTGAGGTTTGCTGGTCAGGGTCCGAGCCTCGGACCCTCGGGGGGCCCTGCTTATGGCCCTCCGCATTTAGTCTTATTATTTAGTTTCTTTATCACCGCCGCTAATTTCAATCCTCTCCTTAGAAATTCAAATAATGTATTCAGTAATCAGGCTCTTTTAATCTATGTCATCGGCAAACCGAAGGTGGGTGATGTACTCGCCGTTTGTACACGTCCTTCCCAGTCCAGAATCTTGATCAGATCTTCCAGCGCAGCGGTGAACAGCTTCGGAGAGATTAAATCTCCTTGTCTGACTCCCCGCTGCAGCGGAATACGCTCAGAGTCCCAGTCCTGAAGTCGGACTGACATAGTGGCATTTTCGTACAAACACCTCGATGTACCTGTAGTCGATTTGGCACCGTTGTAGAGACTGCAGCACAGCCCATGTCTCGATCGAATTGAAAGCTTTCTCGTAGTCCACAAATGCTAGTCTATACACTAACCTATACGAAACTATATTTCCTATCAGGACGAGTCGTGTGCCATACTTTCTTCATTTCTACCTATGTAGGTAGTTTTTATTGTCGCTCGCCACTCGATATTTGAGAAAATCTATTATTGGAGGTCTTTATTAACGCAATAAAACCCAAAACAATGATTTGTGTGAGTTTGTGCGCGCAAATCTCAGAAACGACTTAACCGATTTGGATTAAATTTGGCCCACAGATTGTTTATCACCTGGATTTTAACACATGGGATACTTTTATCCCGGACTTTTACGCGGACGGAGTCATGCGGAGTCGTGGGCATGCTATATTATGAAATAAATAAAAATCTTAATGGGAACAATAAAGGCATTAAGTCTGCCATTTGTACCTACATTGTGTAATAAATATGCAAGTTCAATAAAACATTAGATTTGTAGGTGAAACTTTATTAAACTATCTTTATTAGATTGCTAAACAAACACCTGGCCTGGCTCGGGACCTTGAATGTGGATCTATAGTTATCTTTTTGGTTATGTATATTTGAAATGTTTATGTGAATGCACCATACAATTAAATAATTAGGTTGCTTGTTTAATTACATTCAGGTAGGTATATGCCAATAAACCATGCCATGTGGGATAAACATTCATTAAATTTAGTGTTACCTCAAGTTGCTTGTTGTCACTTTATAGTGTACCTTAGCAAATTAAAAAGTGACAGTTGTTCTTATGGGATATTAGTGGAACATGGATGAAATGCTGTTGATAGTGTGCATAGTAGGTGCAATGACAGAAATATGGTTAAATTTGCAGGATCAATAGCACAAGTTGCCCATGACTTGTTTGTCGCTTGGTAGCTCCTGTGTACCTAAGTTTAAAATCAAGAGATAAATACCTATCAGAGGGACAGGGATCCACTGAGTGACAAGTAAGAAAATACAACTTGTGTTAACCATACTGTTATAATAAAACATTAAGGTAAATTACAGCAGAATTTTAATAGAAAAATAATTATTTAACATGGATATCCTACTATCCTATCTTCCAGGGTGGCAGGACAAGATGATCATCTGAAAATAAAAAAACAACAAGTATATTATAATATACACCAACCTGTTTAATACAGTTTGGTTTCATAAGTGTGTTAGGTAGTTTAATCTTTTAATGAACATTCACTAAACATGCATAAATCTATAATAATAATATTACTCCTCATGTAAATTACCTGGCTGTGTTAAAAGTATATCTGATAACATTATTTAAATAAGGATTGGCCCATTACAACCCTAATAGCCTTATAGACTCTTGTTTAACCAAGACTGTATGAGACAAGAGGACTGATTTATATTATACTAGTATTACCTTAAACTCATACAACTATATTCCTAGCTTGCAACATTAGTCCAAGTTTCTTCATACATTTATTGAAAAAAATATTCAGTTATGAACATTAGTTTTTACTTTTCTATTACATTATATCAAACTATTAATAAAATTACATGTATTGATAATGTGTTAGTAGGAAAATTGGACTATCTACTCTTGCAAGCAAGGCGCATAGTTCTACGAGTTTACCTGGTGTGATTATCCTAGCTAACTAGGTACCTTCTTGTTTGTGAATTAATAAATAAATTAACACTACATTTTACCTTCTTTAACCCGTAGTGTCCTGTCTACAGGACCTCTATATGGAAATTTTCCGTAGAAACTGCTGCAGACTACGTCAGTCTATTTTGTTATTTTTCATCTCAAGCAGAAGGAACTCCAGCTCCCTGGTAGAAGTCCGTCTTTCTTCAGGACTCGTTTCATTGATTTAATCAAATCCGGTTAGGTCAGCGCTGTTGTGGATTCGAGACGCTGCACTTTTTCACCTTTATTAATAGATAAAAACCTCATGTATTTCACTTTATCAACAAAGACGGCGAGAAGAACTTATAACCTGTACTGTACCTATAGGAATTCCATTCCCGGCCGGCTCCCAGTATGCGCGTTTTGTTTTTACGATTTCACAGGGTTTTTGAAAATGTGTTATATTTACATAATGACCTTATAATAAAAGCTAGTAAAACAATTTTAAATAAATGATCTTAAAAATAATGACTTGCATTTCCACTTTACATCGAAATATTCATTTTTGATGGTTCATAATCTGTGTCAAGTCTAAACGCAAAAACATTTTCTTGCAGAATCAAAACGTTACACCGTTTCGTTCATAATCATCTGTTGCCCATTCGTAAAAAATGTCATCTGCTTAAGCTAATGGCCTAGAAGCCAAAGCTCAAAATAATAATTTAAAAAAATCAAGGATCAAGGTTGGGATCCGTTTCTCGAGTCCGACTCAGGTGATATTAGTTTATTAATAAGCGGCAATCCTAATCCTAGGATCACGTATTGAGTCGGTCTCGTAAAAGAGCGTATCAACGATGGGGTTGAGATGAGTTTATTAATACGGCCCTAAGGGCCGTATTAATAAACTAATCTCAACTCTGATCCCCGTCACAAGATGTGTCAAAAGTGACAGTTTTCTATGGATTGACGTTGACTTTGACGTATCTTGAAACGGGGATTATAGTTGAGATGAGTTTATTAATACGGCCCTTAGAGAAGCTTGTAAGCAATGAAATATCTGTAAAACGAATTCTTGACAAAAATGATGTATGTTAGGCTAGGATTATAATTTCAAACTCTTATTATAATTGAATTTTATTTAAATGGATGACACTGCCATTCGTTCCTAACTTGTTGTATCTGCTTATAATTTTTCGCTTTTTGTCGTGTGCGTTGAAATTATGAAAACAGCCAGTATTAATATTAAGTTGTGTAGAACTGATGTTTAAGTTAAATGTAGGTATCCATATTTAATTTAATAAGGACCATTTTGTAATATACTTTGAAGATAATAAACATAAGCAGTTTAGGTAAATACTTTTTCGTTTTTTTGTTAGTAACTTTAGGTACAGTTTCCTATCTAGCCATACACTCAACGCGTCATAATATAGGTAAGTGTACACGATTCATATTGTCAGTGGCATAGGGGCGTGTAGATATATTTTTTTGATATCTTGGAAACCTCTTCGGAGTAGGTATAATGTACAAAACACAATTGGGTGAATCAATTTTTAGATACTCCTTTTCTACATGCTAATAAAACTTATTAGCACATGTGAGATTTTGCTCTTTTGACCGGATAACTCTTCAACAATGCATCAAAAAAATATATGCCGGGTCATAGGGCTGTATAGTCCGGCATTTTATTTTTTTATTTAAAGAGCGACGGCGCGCCTAAGTCGTCTGTTTAAAAAGCACCGAACTTGCGGCTGCTGGTCCTCCGCGGGTGTAACACGCGGGCGGGAGCGGCGTTGCTGAGGCAGCGCGTTCAGCCATCGCGAGCGTTTAGGTTTCCGCGCGTTATACCTAAGTACTTATAATTTTTATTTCGTCGCATTTTTTTTCATCATGTTGCGGTTTCATTTCCTCGCAGTCGAAGTGAAAAGTAGAGTGTACAAGTCGTCCATAAAACCCACGTAAAATGTCAATGTCTCGCGTAAAATGATGCGTTTTATGCACTTGTTGTACCTACAATCTTCTATTTACATTCTCATAAAGGGAAATGATCGCACACCACCGAACATCGTTAACGCACCATACGTGACGGATTATTATCACCAGTGCACTATCCAACCTCGACACTGGCAGAATCATCAAAGTATTGATGGGGCCAATAATTTCCCAAAAATTGAATTGAATTAAGTCCTTTCATTTAAGATATTTTTCAGATTTTAATTAGGTACTTGTAGGTTTGGCTGTAGGGGGGCGTAACTCTAACAAAAATGACACTTTTCGAGTTCAGTATTTGGGTGAATCAACTTGTCTCCTGGACAACTGTGATAGAGTTTCTTAGAAAAATTGTATTAATATACATTTCTAATATGCTTAAATGAAAACCTATAAAATAACGGGCTTGTAATGCCCACAGAAACTGATGTTTGGTGAATTTATATATTTAAAAATCATAGTTTTAAACAGTTGTCCAAGAGACGTCACCATGGCAACGAGGGACAAAAAATAGTTGATTGACCCATTTCCTAAACGGTCCCCCAAATCTAAAAATTATAACATATCCATAATACGTTTTAAGAGCTACTTATCCAATGATACCTCACTCGAAGTTATAATGTAAAAAAAAACCTTCCTAGTTGACTACGAAACCCTAAAAAATTATCAGTCTAATACGTATACTATAATGGGCAGTACGAAGTAATAGGTACCTATAAAGCAAAAAACATTTTCTAAACATCATCAAAAATACCCGTAAGTCGATAGTGTGAGTGTAGATAATATTTGTAACATTTATTGCTTATATGTACATGTTTATAATTTTTGGCCATGTGCTTTAAATATGAATAGGAGTTTTAAAATCAAAATTATACTTACTATATTAATAAATGATTTATTATATTATTTATTTGGTTTAATTTACTATCACCTGTAGAAATAATTTCGAAACAAACTATCAATATAGTTTATATGGTAAATGTACTAAGAGCTGACCGCACTACAACTCTTAAATAAGTAAGTACTTAAATTAACTTTCAAAAGTGTCGCCAAATAATAAATGACTAACGGCCGCACTCAGAGACGTCAATTAAGATTTAAGTTTCATTAAAGTAGCTGCTGTCACTTTCTTTGCTATAGCAATAGAATAAGACGCAGTAACTTTAATGAAACTTAAAACTTAATAGACGTCTCTGAGTGCGGCAGTAAAGCACTAAATATGGGTAAATCATCAATTTCCTCCCAAGCAAGCTAATGGGAAATAATTCCCCCCACATTTTGGGCTTGATCTCCTTGTGATAATGTATAATAACGATCAAACCTCTTGTTGTAGGTACATTACATACATAAATGGAATATATCTGTGTTAAGATTGACGTGCACATTTGCAAATACTTTTTTCCGTTTAAAAGAACCACTTTTAGATTATTTTAATTACTGCTTTTATTAAAGATGATAATATTTAAACATATCTAAAATCGCATCGTTTAACTGTTTAACTGCTTCGTATCGTGAGAACTAGAAAGAAAATAAGTCGAGACAGGACGCAGATTTTTTTATGAGTAAGTATGCCCTAAGTCACAAAGTTAAAGGCCGCTAGTCACTTAGCCGCCTTCTTTGGTAAAACGGCAGAATTGTGTATAGCAGTACTGCCTTAACCCACCCCAAAAGATGTATAACGTATAACATCTAAGAAAGAGAGCATCTTCTCTGACCAGAATCAATAGTGAAAAGTGAGAAAATAATAAGCGTAAACTTGTCTCGATTAACCCTTATGTGTATATACACGTCTCGAACCCTTTCACTGTGTAAAGTTTGCTGGCAGACATGTAAAAAATCATAGTCAAACAAATTTGATTAACTGTGAAACAAAGCAATAACTAATTATTCCAATCATCATATTAGGTACTTATTCATACTTAGTATATATTTATGGCACAAAGTTAAAGGAATAGGTACGTTAAGTATCTGTTTATAGTAATACAATTCTATAAAGTAAATTAAAACTAGACCCTAACTCCGAATGTCTATGTAGGTACAAGAACCTGGAATGCCGTTATGTACTCAGCAGTGGCACAGGGACGGACTGGGTTCTTACCCTTATTTAGGCCCAGTTAAAAAAATATTATGAGTAAATAGCTAATACATACATCATTAGTTGAGTAACGGACAAGCAAATAATTGAACATGTTTGCTTGTTGCCAAACTGAGAGTAGTTTTAATTGCTACTAAGAAGTGGTCTAGAAAAAAAGTAGCACAACCTTATTTTAATTTTCGATCAATTTACGAAAATAATAATAACTGTTAGTTAGACATCTTTCACATAACATAATATGTATAAGATATTTTGTGGTAGCGATTATTAGTTTTATTTAAAAAAAGTCAAATGTCGTCATCTGAAGTTACTCGTCGTAAATTGATTATAGACACCTACCTAAAAAATCCCCGATGGAGTCAAGTTCAGGTCGCCAAACATTTAAACATAACCAGATCTACTGTAGGTAAGGTTCTGGTGACGTACAGAAACAGGCTAACTGTTGATAGAAAATCAGGCTCCGGTCGGAGAAAAGGGTTTCAGGACCAAAAACTAGCAAATAAGATCAAAGCTGCATACAGGACGAATCCTAACTTGTCCGAACAAAAACTTGCCGATAAGGTGGGTACCAGCAAGTCTACGGTCCATCGGGTTAAGGAGAGTGCCAGGCTGAAATCATACAAGGTCCAAAAAGTACCAGCCAGGACCCCAGAGATACAAAAAACGGCTAGGACACGAGCTAGGAAATTATACACAGACTTCTTCACAAAGTTTCACTGATGACGAAACTTATGTGGCTGCTGATTTCAATCCCTGGACAAGAATTTTTTGTTGCTGCAAATAAGGACAGTGTCAAAGCAACACACAAATATAGGATGGCCAGTAAATATCCACAAAAAATCATAATATGGCAAGCTTTGTGCACTTGTGGCCTAAAAAGTAAGGAGTTTATCACAACTGGCACAATAAATGGCGAGATTTACGTGAGGGAATTTCTCGAGAAACGTTTATTGCCAATAATACGGCAGCACAATATGTCTGTGTTCTTTTCGCCAGGTTTAGCCACCTGCCATTATCGAAAAATAGCTAAAGACTTTTATTCGAGGTATAATGTGCATATATAGTACCAAGAGAAGCGAACCCTCCCAAGTGGCCCGAACTTCGCATCATATCATATGAAAAGGCACTTAAAAACACAAAGACTAAAGCCGCAAATATCAAAGATTTCACAAAAAAGTGGAAAAAACAGGCCAAAAAGATAGACAAAACCCATGTTCAAAGCTTAATGAAGAGGAAGAAATCTAAAGTCCGAAAATTGTGGCATGGATAATTATATCTTCTTTTGCTAGCGTGGATTAACGTCACAGATACATTTTTATTAGACTAACAATAAATGTTTAAAAAACTCTTGTATTTATCATTCATATACACATTGATATGATGTGCTACTTTTTTTCTCGACCACTTCTAATATAGGTATACGATTGGTGATATAAAATTTCAATCGTAAACCTAACACATACGTTTAACTTTTATTCAATTAGATTTCCTAATGAACCACTTTCTAATCATAGTAATTATGATTATAATTACAAAAACACTTGATGATAACCAGTACCTTTCAATTGTTTACGACATGTTGGACACCTTTTACCACTAGTGCGCAAGCATGTCTTGATGCAGTCTAAGCAGAAAACGTGTCCACAAGTGGTTGAGGCTATGAAATTATTTGACAAGCTTTCCATACATATAGGACAATCTCCAAGTCTTCGTTCGCCATTCGCCGTAGAAAATAGGGCGTTGGCCGATGGAGCTGCATTTTCATTATTCACGACAGTAGTTTCTTCTGGCTGCACGACAGTAGTCTGTTTTGGTACATGTACTTTGTTCGACGTAAGCTTCTTTATATTTGACATAGCACATCTTTTTCGCCGTTTAGGCTGCAAATATCTGGAACATGACTCAGTAAGAACTGAAAACAGCATCTTTATATCATTTGGCATAGCACTATGAAATTCTAACTCCTTGTTGGTGTCATTATTTTTATTTTTGCCACTAAAAAAATTATTAACAACAGTTCCAATATCGTTATTTGATGATCCTGCAGTGATATTTTCATTATTGTGTACGCTAAGTTCATTTCTTGTTCCACTATTTAGTTCTACATTAAGTGGGGTTTCACTAACAAACTCTATATCCTCATTCCATATGTATTTAGCATTTGGCTTAATTGTTGAACTCTTGTTTGATAAATTCGGTTCTATGACATCTGGTATTTCTATAATTGATACCGATGAGGTATTTTTAAAAGGGGAATTAGTTTCAACATCCATAACATTCGTGGTTTTGTTTGCTAAGTGGCTCCCATATTCATCATTTATTTCAATGGTATCAATAATTTCCGGACTTTTATTAATTGCCGGATTCAGATCCAATACAACATTTGAATTATCATCAATAAGTGAATGGCTTCCTTTTACGACGGTTTCGGGTGTATATTTCTTAATTTTTATTTTAGTGAAATCATATTCTTCATAGACGTCATCGTCATTATTATTGTTATTCATATCCTCATTGAAAACTGGAACACCTTTATTCAAAAAATCAAAATCTTTTCTTTGAAGGAGCGAGTTATATTTTTTCTTAGGGCTCTTTTTAGTGTCAGATAAGTCCAATATAACCTCAGGCAGCTCCTCATCGTCACCAATATCATAATTATTGTTATCGTAATCAAAGTAATTTCTGTCATTTTTTACAGTGCTTCTTTCGTCATATTGATTGTTATTATAATTGAGACTCTCATTAAAATGTTTCTCATTTTTCATGATAGTCTCATTGTCTTTAGATGTGCTTGGCAAAGGACTGAATGCTTGTGGTCTCGAGCAATAAGGCTTTGACATAAATAAAGTTGTTTCATTAGCAGGAGATTTACGTAGTAGCTCATCTACTTTCTCGTTTAATTTCAATCTCGCAGCTATCTCATCGCTTTTGGGATTAAATCTTGACTTTGACCAATTTTCATATTGGTTTTTCCTAACTCGACTGCGTTTTCTAGGTGCACATTCGTCGTTGTCTAATGAATTCGTCTCGCTAGTGATGCCGTATTTGTCTCCTTTGAAAACTCTTAGGGAAGGTTTTTCAGGCACTCGCTGCCGCGTGGTACAACCAACTATGTAAGGGACGTCACCTTTCTTACGCTTCTTTACGGGGATTACAGGTTGTGGCACGAGGTCAGGATACAGAGCGCGTATTGTTTCTTTTATTGATGCTTTAGTGTCTGGTGAAAATATGTCATCGGGGGAAATTAACATATCTGGTGTTTTCGGCCGAACTATGTGGGTATATTGTGAAATTACTGGTGAAGCAAACTTCTCATCATTCATGTTTATATCTGAGGAAATTAACATATTATTATGCATTAACAAACTGCTCGGTGAAATAACGGGTTGACAGCTTTCTTGTAAAGGAAGAGTCTGGTTATGAAGTCTGTGTTCGTGGTAATTTTTATACCCATCAGAGTTAGCCGCCGCATTACTTGTCAAGTAGTTCCTCGGTAAAATATCGGCCTGACAATTTTGCTGCAATGGAGAAGCTAGTTTACAAGTTTCAAACTCACGGCTATTCTCATTTGTGATTGGGCTAGCAGGTGTGTAACTATTTATTTTTGGGCTGCTTAGCAAAATATCAAACGTACTGCTTTCTTGTATTGGAAAAGCTGGCATACAAGTTTCAAACTCACGGCTATTCTCATTTGTCAGAGGACTAGCAGGTGTGTAACTGTTTACTTTTCGGCTGCTTGGCAATATATCAGATGGACTGTTTTCTTGTAATAGAAAAGCCGGCGTACAAGTTTTAACCTCATAGGGTGGCAATGGTTGATTTAGTGCTAAATCTGGTTTATTCATTTCATTAAACTGCTGATCCGTTTTATATGCATAGGAGTCACTGCATTGACCATCTTCTTCACAATCTTCTTGTTTTTCATGAACTTGTGCCTGAGTTACTACTGTAGGTGATAAAGGCTGTATTGGCGAATCATCACTTTCTATTGGAAACTGAGATACCATAGCATTCATCTCAATGGCATATGAACAACCTTCCTCAATGTGATCTTTATCATCACGATCAGAAGCCTTTTTATTTTCAATAGGTTTAAATTCTTGACAACTAGACAATGAAGAAGAAAGTGTCGTCAAGTGTGTATAAGACGCCCCAGCTTCACAACTATCCCGCCTTATGTCTTCATCGTTAGCATTTGACTCATTGATTGACATTTGCTGGCTGACTGCAGCTATACCGGCTTGTTCTCTTTCTTGCATATCAACTGTCTGTCAAACAGAAAAAGTTTGATTTAAGTGTTTACAAAATTATAATAAATTATGACCATATTTGGGGCCTAGGTACCGGAAAAGTTACTTGCTTTGGTGGTGTGTAATTTCACTTTATCCAAATAACTCAATGAGTGTCATGTGAGTGATCTTCCTAGTGTAGGTACAGAATGTTGTGGTTTGAATATTACTTAAAGCGATCTCGGTGTCATGGGCATGAATGCCTTGAAAAAATATCTAGAAAATAAGATATGTATTTATCTGTAAAGTATCAGTATTGTTGTTTTGTTCGGTATCTGTGGTAAAAGAGCTTTTGGAGACCTAAAATTAGTTAGTAAAAATCAAAGCCCAGTATTTTCGTAACACTTTTGAATTGTCATGGTGACTTCTCATATATCTACTTTTGATGTACTTTCCTCTATTGCCTACCTACTAAGCTCCAAAATAGATTGTTAGCAACTTATTGTGTTAAGTAGGTGCTGGCAATTAATCTTTCAACTTTTGATTTGGTACTAGATTTATAGGCATAATAGCTAATATGTCACTATGTTAATAATGTTACGCCGATGGATTAAGGTGTTTAAGTTCAATCGCGATTTTCGGTGTTTTGGAAGCGTTTTCAACAGGCTGAAATATCGTTTCAGTCGTAGCTCTATCACATACCAGATTATTTCTGCGTGAGGTACGAGAGTCCACTTCGAAATGGAAGAAGGAAATGATTGAGGTTCATAAAAAACTAGCTGACTTTAATGAAGAAATTGAGGATGATGAAACTCGCCTTCAGGACGTGAGAAACGTGAAAAAACTAGAAATAAAAGTGGCCAGCGGTATCTGTGGACCTGAAACATCTGTTCCGGTAGCTGGAAGATTTAAGGTACCTCTTTTTGATGGAACTTCGTCATGGACGGCGTATAAACTGCAGTTTGGCGCTCCGTGATGAAGCCCTCACCGTGCTGGAAGCTGTAGGAAAGGATAGAACATACGACCGCGTACTGGAAGCTTTGGAGGCACGTTACGGTGACAGTTATCTAGAGCACGTATTTAGAGCTCAGCTGAAATATCGAACCCAGGGACTAAATGAGTCATTACAGTAGTGGGTCCTGGAAATAGATTGGTGAAAAGAACTACTGGCACATAGTCAACGTCGCTAACATTCTCGATGATTGCATTATTGGATTAGATTTAGAAGACATGACTGCAAAATTGACTTGAAAGGTGGAGTCCTCAAATTTAGGGCTGATGAAGTCCCTATGGAAGGTGGAGTAACCGGACATGCTTACTGCGCTAGAAGGACTATACTCCAACCAAGATCACAAGCTCTAGTTCCTGTGAAATTACCGTATGTGGAGAAAGGATCTCATCGCTGCGTATTAGTAGAAAAGATAGATGGGGAGACAACCGTGGATAACAGCCCGCACGGTGGTAACAACGTCATCTGCAGCATTTATTAGTCCTAAATTTAGACGACACTGAATACACCCTTAGTAAAGAAGCAGTTTAGGTCTTGAGGAAATTTCTAGGATACGAAGTTGCCAGGAATCAACTGAAAGCGGTAAACCTGCAAGTACAGAAGTGGACATTAGAGGATAACTGGACGGTCGCCAAAATGATCTCACAAAGGAAGAACTCCTGAAAGCGCGTAATTTACTGCTGCGATATAGCAATATCTTCTCTGCGCACGACGGTGATATTGGAAGAACAGGACACACTGGTGAAAACGTGCCTGTCCGACAACGTCGTAAGCGAGTTCCAGTAGCTCGCGAGTAGGAAGTCGCAGACATGATTGAGGAGATGAAGAAGAACAGTTATTGAACCCTCAACAAGTCCTTGGTGTTCACCGGTAGTTTTGGTAGAAAAGAAGGACGTGACCATGAGATTCTGCGTTGACTATCGGCGACTTAATGATGTAACCAAAACGAATTATTATCCACTGCCACGAATTGACGACACGTTAAACACTTTAAACAGGATGAAATGGATTTAAAAAGTAGCTACTGGCAAGTAGAAATCAAGGATCAAGTCAAGGAGAAAACGGCTTTCTCAACTGGAAAGGGACTCTGGCAATTCAATGTTATGCCGTTTGGATTATGTAATGCACCAGCAACATTTGAGAGATTGATGGAACAAATACTTGCTGGTTTACTGGGAGATATCTGCCTGGTAATCTAGATGACATCATAATGGTTGGTAAAGACTTCGACGATCACCTTAGAAAATTGGAGCAAGTTTTGACTAAGCTAAGAGATGCGAACCTTAAACTGAGCCCCAAGAAATGTTCGCTTTTCAAGCGTAAGGTGAATTATTTAGGACACGTGGTTTCAAGGGATGGTATCCAGACAGATCCTGAGAAGATTAGCGCCGTGAAGGACTGGCCAACACCGAGGGATAAAACCGCAGCACGTGCCTTTCTGAGACTTTTCTCGTACTATCGACGTTTTGTGAAAAACTTCTCAGATAAAGCGAAGCCCTTACACCAGCTGACAGAAGAAAAACGACGAAGTAAATCTCAAAAGAAGGCTTTGTGAAACACCAATATTAGGATATCCAGACCCTGAGAACGACTTAATTTTTGACACGGACGCGTGTATAGTAGAATTTATTTAAAATGTCAGAATCCACTTGAGAGCTTATCTTCCAATGAATGGCTTTGTTATCTATTGTGAAGCCCGACCGCTAATTAGCAGTGCAAAATGACACGCATAAATAACAAAAGATTTCATATGAATAGCAACTTTACCGCTTAAAGAAGAAGGTTCAAATTGCAATGGCAACGCATTCGAGATAGTACTGTTTGAAATTGAAAAGGGCAGCCAGGAAGTTTGTTTGTGTCAGGTACAGGGTGATTCGGGGATAGCTTTCTTATCTTAGTATAGTACGCAAGCACGTCTGCATAGTTCTCAGTCGCTACCGCGCGCGCTGGATTGAACAACTTCAAGAAATATGACTTCATTATTGAACATCGCAGTAGAAAATCACATAGAAACGCAGATGCTTTTTCCCGAAGGCCATGCCCAGATGATTGCAAGCACTGTTTAAAACAAGAGGGCAAAGACTGTGTAAAAATATTGAGAACTGACACTGTTAGCGAAGAATGGAGTAATCAAGTCATGCAACGAGCGCAGCAGGAAGACTCTAACATTAACTCTTTCAGTGCGCGAGCCTTTTCGCCTTGCGCTCGCGCAGTGCGCAGAACAAACAAAAATCACGTCAAACTGGGCGCGCCGATGTAGCGTCATTCAGGCGGGCGGGTTCGTAACCGTCAATAGATGAGTTTATACACAATTTACGAAAACTGAGAACTAAATATGTTTTATACTAACATTCATTATTCTTTTGATGCAAATAAATGTTAGGTAATAAATAGTAGCAATATCAATACCAAGTAGGTATATAGTGAATGTTAATATATATTGGTGAAAAAAAAAAAGAAATGCAATGTTTTTATTATACAGTTCAATACAAAAAACCAACAATATTAAACTAAGGACATTATTAGGTATTCATATAATGATTAAAATATTAATTATGATTAGGTTTATTTAATAAAAATCAGCAATGTTAGGTGAAACAATATAAATTTTATTGTTCAATAATTATTGTTTAAATTTTTATGATAATCATCGAAGCACTTCCCCATGCAAAGCCCTGGCTTATTTGGGTATTTGCCGCAAATAGTCCTAACGGTTTTTCTTATTTTGTTATGACAAACTACGCATCGTTTTATAACTATGCGATAATCGGCTAACGATAAACGATTGTCGCCGAATCTGTTACCTATGTAAATTATGCGCATTAACCAATAACATTTGCATAAAGTGAATACCTAATTTTTTGTACCCCCTGATAGTCTTATGCTCACAGATATAATACGACATCATTTGGTCATGTCAATCTACGCCCCCCATATATTAGTTTTATTTCAGTACAGAAGCTTTCTCGTTACATCCTGAGGTTAACCTGACTGTGCTCACATAAACGACTATCTATAGTATCCGCTAAACTAAGTGGCGAGTCGGGTTATAAATTGTCAGAATCGTGCTATCTCTTTCACACCTGCACGGCCTTATGGAGCGGGCCGTGCAACAATAGTGCAGGTAGCGTTAGGCATAAAAAGGAATGTCGATAAAGTAATGAAACAGAAAATAAGAAGCGTGGTATTTTTTTATTCCAGTATTGTATAATTATTATCGAAATGTTAAATTAGGATACCTATTGAATTATTAACATAAAATATTAAATCATCATTATATTACTCGTACTTCTATCTAGGTGAATTCGGCACCCCTGTTTCCGAAAAATCCTTCCGAATACGATCTAACTAACGCTGCCGGCTTTCTTGGTTGTTGAAAATCAATATTCCTTATGGCACCAGGGTCTTCTTTCAACTCTAGAAACGTTTAGAATGACCTGCCGGGCCTGCTGGTTAACATCACTTTTTAACTTTGTCAAATTGGTTTTGCAAAAATCTTCCATTATAACGTAGCTTCACAGACAGAGTTCGTATAAAAAATGAGTTATGCATTTTGATATTAAACCTTTTTAGGTGTCATCCCTACTAAAGACCTACCTTATCAAGTTAGTAAGTCCTCAAAACAAAAGACTTGCAAAAAAAATACCGTCAAATAGCGGACACGCTGGTTCGCAGGTAAAAGTTAATATCGTCATACTTCTGAGCATAACCCTTATCAGTGAGAGCAATAAATAACAAGGCATCAAAACAATAGGCCGGCAGAAAAATCCGGTCAAGCAGCCGACACTGCTCTCCGCAGGTAAAAATTAGTCAAGACAAAATGCAGAAAAGATCTCCGAAAGTTCTAATTAAATTGCCAAAATCTTAGTAACAATGACGACAACCAGTCTGAGAGACAAATATTATAAGCAGTTATAATCCATGTTATATACCAACAAAAAAAAAGTATATTCTTGAACTTGCCTAAACTAAATAGTTCTTGGTTTTTGGTCAATACTAAACCTGCATAAACTCTTTCTTGCCGTCCCACGCAATATGATTAGGAAAAAACGACTTTCATTCAATACATATAAAGCTCAATGCAAGTAGCAGGGTAAGCACTTACTACTTTTTTGACATTGATCAAATTACTTAGCGCACCTCTCCGCCGGTATGACGCCAATGGAGCGCGTGATGTTTTTAATGTTAATATATGCATTTTTATTTCCAAAACTTATTTTTTTGAGAACAAAATTCAAAACATAATTACGTAGTAAACTTAAAAAAAAAATACTTACATCAATTTTGAAATATTACATAGTAAACTTTTGAGTCGTAATATTGTATAGAAATAATATAAATTTATTTTTTTATTCCATACTACCAGGTAAATTAATCGATTAGCTATTTTGAAAATAAAGAAAAACTATAATTATTCAAATGGTTACGCTGTAAAAATGCGTAAATAGCATGACGCCAATGTAGCGACATCAGGCGCTGAGGTTCGCTAGAGCGCGCGCCAATGTAGCGTCATGCGCACTGAAAGGGTTAAAGTCATTATACGATTGGATTAAAGCAAGCGTATCCAAACCAAAATGGTGTAACGTAGCTCCGACGATTACAGAAACAAAAGCTACTTGGGCCCAATGGGAAAGTTTGGTTATGCATAATGGCATACTATGCAGGAAATGGGAGTCCGCGAATGGAAAGGATGTTCACTTACAAGTAGTTGTTCCGAGAAAAAGGGTGACCGATGTTTTGAGATCGTTTCATGACGGAATTTCCGGGGGGCACCTTGGTGTAAAGAGGACTTTTAATGAAAATTCGGCAACGCTTTTATTGGATTCTCTGCCGTGAAGATGTAGAAGACTGGTGCAGGAATTGTACTAACTGCTTATCAGTTAAGGGGCCGAAGTTGTACAATTTTGGAGCACCTTGGGAAAGGATTGCTTTAGACGTCGCAGGCCCGTTTCCGACATCTAACTCTGGAAACAAGTACATCCTTGTAGTGATGGATTACTTCACTAAATGGCCTGAAGCATTTACCATCCCTTATCAAGAAGCAATCACAGTAGCGGAGAAATTAGTGATGGAGGTATTTTGTCGATTCGGAGTGCCTCTCGAAATTCATAGTGATCAAGGCAGAAACTTTGAATCCCAGGTGTTCTAGGAGACTTGTCGAATTATGGGAATTGATAAAACCAGAATTACACTATATCACCCACAGTCGGACGGAATGGCCAAGAGATTTAACCTGACGCTGGAGAGACATTTAGCGAACGTAGTTGAGAGTCATCAAAAGGAATGGGACAGGCATATTCCCCTCTTCCTAATGTCATATAGGTCAGCCCAGCCACTCATGACTGTACGGCTGTTACTCCCGCGTATGCAAACTTTGGAAGAGAACTTTGTCTACCTGCGGATCTTTTGACTGGTCGCCCTCCAGATTCACCAAAGTCCATTAAGGAGCATGCCAGCGATTTACGAAATAGGATAGACGAAGTTCACAGTCAGGTTCGTCAACATGGATTTCAAGCCAGCGCGAAGATGAAAACACGATATGACCGGAAGTCCAATCAAATGGGTTTTGAGGAAGGTTCCTTGGTGTGGTTTGCATAACCCTATACAACGTAAAGGAAAATCTCCGAAGCTATCTATGAATTGGGAAGGGCCGTATAAAGTAGTCACTAAAATCAACGACGTCACGTATCGGATTCAGAAAAATCAGCATAGTCCCATGAATATTGTCCATGTTGACCGGCTGGCGACACACTACGGAGTTAATAATGCCCGGGACGAGCATGTCTTAGGAGGGGGTAGTGTTACGCCGATGGATTAAGGTGTTTAACTTCAATCGCGATTTTCGGTGTTTAGGAAGCATTTTCAGCAGGCTGAAATATCGTTTCAGTCGGTTTCAGAGGTAGCTCTATCCCATACCAGATTATCAAAATTTCGACCAAGTTACCGTTGTTTTCAGGCACCTGAAACATGTTTCCAGGCCGTTTCAGGCCACCCTCTACCGGATTACACCATAACCTGAAAACCCGTTTTCAGAGGTTTTCAGGACCCAGGAATTTTCCAGAAAGAGTGAAAGAGATAGCATGATTAGAAAGAGATATCAATACTGAGAACCTTCCAGAAGCATGTGAAAGAGGTGACACGTCTAAGAAAGAGACAGCAAGACATGAAACCTTCCAGAATCGTCACGATCAAAAACGAGACAGCTATACCCTTCCCGAACGTCTACTATAACATTCTCGACGGCGGGTCGAAGTACGTCGATCATTCGAGAAAGGCCTTCTGGAATTGTCTGACCGAAACAGTCTTACTCACTGATAGTGTATTAAAAAATGTAGATGTGCCACCAGCGCCCAGAAAGTGATGCTCTCAAATCCTGTCAATTGGTATGATTTCACGATTTCATTTAGTTGCATGATATCAGCGGTCGGTAATTTAGTCGCATAATATTATCCAGAACACTCGAAAACAAAGCATAGAGAATACGTTCGCAGCTGTAGTGCGATAGGGATAGATAGCACTCGCGTCATAGATCAATCATGCACGGAAGGGAAATCGTAGACAGATAAGTGGAAGTAGGTAGTGGGCTACTTCATTATATTTATTTTGCTTTATTTTCGCAATTGTAGCAATGTGTTGACGTGAACCTAATCTAATAATACTTTTTAATTATAGTAGTAGTCCGGACGATAGGTTAATATAATGACGTAGATAACTAGCCGACTGAATTGTTTGTTTCCTTGTGTAATTCTCGGGGTTCCGGGGTTGACGAATATCGGCTGATGATGATGATGATGTTGATTTGTTTGTTTTCCAGATTTCCGAGTGATGAGCTCACGAAACATAAGTGGGTTAGAATATTAATAATTTTTTACGCTTGTAATATGTTCTCTTAAGGGGGTACATAATTAACAGAGAACATATTTTTGAAGTCCCCTGACTGCACTTTTTTTAAACGGCAATTCAAAATTTTAAAATTTGTATTTTTAATTATTTATTACACGCTTTTTTTGTCATTTTTACATACCCTATGTTACTAAAAGAATAAAGAAAAAAACAACAGACATACAAACATAAACACTTAGGTACATACAAACTACAGGACTTTAAACCATAATAATTATTTTAAAGCAGTTTTTTTCGTTATAAAATAAACCAATTTTGAATTTTAACCGTTAGTAATTGCATCGCACTGTTTTCCTATAATAATAACATTCTTGTAATTAATATTTTTTGTTATTATTACTCGCATAATAAAACTTAGTGAACGGAGATAGTTAATTATTTTACCTTTAATGAAATGTCTCTTCTGTCTGTTCAGTAAGTACTTAACTCATAATCTATGACGCGTCAGCGCATAGAGCTCACGCCGCATCTGATCCGATGCCAAGATCTTTATCGCTATTGAAATAAGAATCAAAATCCTATAATAAGGACAATAGCTATCTCTTTCATTTCTACGTTTAGAAGTAAGAATGTATGCGACGAATGTATGTGTGTGCGCGGAGGAACAAATTCTAATCGCCGCGCAGTAAGAACATGCCATATCTACGGGTTTTAATACACTATCAGTGGTCTTACTAGGAAAGCGATACGAGTGATTCATCTGTGAATTAGAAGAGACTACGAGTTTATAGTGCGGTTATTGTTTGTAACGGTTTAGTGAGTGCGTTAATAAAGTCTAGCTCTTAATTAACGGTTTAATTGTGCGTTTCTATCAGTTACCTACCCCCACGTACGTAACAATAATTAGCAATTCTTGTTTTGAACTAAAATGCCTCGAAATAATAATGCTATAATGAGACTAGTAAGTAACAGAAGGTATATTTTTTTGTTTTTAATACCTATGGAAAGGAAGTTTTAACTTAGAATGTATTTTTTTCTCTAGCACTTCAAATTACTACTTCCTTATATTTTAAAGATATATTAAACTATTTTTTGTGAAGGTATCTAGTGCTTGGAGTAATGTCATCAGCCTTCTTACTCCCACCCGCTTTGTTTGATGAGAACGGGTAGCGCACGAAAATCATATGGTTTGGGAATATTATCAAAATATTATGTCTAGGATTTGTACCAAAAGTACCAGTTGGTACAATTTACAGATCAAAAAGCCTGCTGCATTTTGTGTAGGACGAAATAACACTACATATAAACTGCTAATACACAAATACAAAAGTTTACTGTTATTCTATGCACCTACCCTAAAAAACACACTACCTCGAAATCATGCATGCAAGCAAACAAAATATGTAGGTAATCAATAAGTGTGAGAAGAATTACAGTAACATACCTACCCATTTATCCCCTCAGCTCAGGGCCAAAACCTTAAGAGGAAATCTCTGGGTAATCAGAAGAATAAATATCAGATGGCGGACAATCCCACACAAATTGACTTACTCCCAAACAAAGCCCTAGGCTGGTGTTATGGCTACTAGACAATGATAAACATACATATATAAAGAAATAAATACTAATATACATAAAAATGTCCAAGACTCCGAAACCAATATGCTCATCACATAAATATTTGCTCTGACCGGGATTTAAACCTGATACCACTAGCTTCATAGGCAGGGTCTCAACCAACTAGGCTAACCGTGTCGTCAAAATAATGCCTGAAGTAATGTGGTTTGGTATATTAATTCTGCTCCAGCTGCTGTTCCTTTATCAGTTTTATTGATAGTAGGACTTTGTTAAGGGTCCATCTGGAACGCTACCACCATTTCATCCTTTAACCTGCCTGGTAGTAGGTGCAGTTGCAGTAATTCCCATTGTAGTATTCTGGGTTCGGGATAAAACAACTGGTGAAATAACTAGCATGGGGATATTCTTTTACCCTCTGTGACTGATGTGACATCTATCAGTCACCACCTAAATAATTGTATGTTGCCATTTCACCGTCTGTCTCTGAATTATATATTTTTATTTCTTTAAAAAATTATGTATTGTAGGTATAACCATGTCATAAAATAATATTTATCATTAGATATAGGAATCCACGGGGCAAAATTTTATGACAGGTAGGGAGTTCCTATATTGATAAACTCAATTATTGATGTTTGTTCCATATACTAGTGATCACTCCAAGTTTTGTTTGTAAAAATATGTTTTTATTAAAAGTGTAAATAATCAACAAAATAATAACATAATTCTCTTCTTCTTTTTTCAAAACGATTTTTGAGTGTCTTAGTAGGTAAGCTACTTCTATCTAATTATCTAAAGAGGTTTGATAAAGAGATAATAATATTAACTATTTCATAGTACAATGTTACACCCTAGCTATAACCTAGCAATCATATGTTTGTTATGTTGGTGTACCTTATTAAATAAATAAATAAATCATTTAAAATATGCTTTGTGTGAACTTCATACTCGTCATCAGAACAATACTTACAAAAAATACACACAATCCTGGGGGAAATCACTAGCATATGGAACAAGCATCGATAATAGAGTTTATCGATATAGGAACTTCCTACCTGTAATAAAATTTTGCCCTGTGGATTCCTGTCTGTTTATCATATACCCATTAACATTTTTTTCTATATTTTATAAAAAAATGACGTCTGATAGACTCCACATCAGTAGAATGCATCAAAAAAAGTCACCACAGTTGCTGAGGGTTAATCTTAGTTCTCGAGGTTTGCAATGCATTGGCAGTTTTAGGTTTACAGTCCTATGTAAATGTATGTATGTAAAGGTCTATGGGCCTCAAGTACCACTTACCATCAAGTGGCTCGAGTGCTAGTTTGCCTTCTCCATGGCATAAAAAAAATTAACAAGTATGTTTAGTATAGTAGTATTAGTATGTAATTTAGTAGGTATGCAATAAGACTTCACCCCATAGACATTTATTTCTTCAGGTAAATGTAATTTTATACACTGGCTTAAAAGAAATGAAATAGTCTAGTCATTTATTAAATAATCCCTTATCTCCCGCCCCCCCTTAACCTTAACCTGAACTTTATCTGAAGAACCTGGGGATTTTCTGCCAACTACTCTGTAACAGTCCTTCAAATCTTTTACTTATAGGACGAGTGGTGTGGCATATAATTGGCCGGCGGGTAATAAAAAGAGGAATAGCTTATTATATTATATTTTCTAAAATCAATACATAATCTTTTTTGTTACCTTTGATCTCTCTTGAGCTGCCACAAAAGGAGAGTTAATTATTATTTTTCTTTTAGCCATCGTATCTCCATGAATTCGCAGAATAAAAGTTACGGCTGGCAAATATTGTAATTTTGATAAGTATATATCAATTATCTTCTTCTTCTTCTTCTTCTCTCTAATGGCGGCCACAGGGCTTGTGCCAATATCAGTTGATCAATTATCTTACAAATCTACGAGTTGAACGTTTGTTATTTTCATACCACCATCAGCAGAGACCAGTCACTTTTATTTTTATTTTATATGAAGACCACAGACTATGTATAAAGCGCGTCACACACAGAGCTATAATATATATTTTGGTATATTAATATATATTATAGCAAGGCATCTTACGATATATTTTCGTATAGTTTAGGTATATTTTCCGTACTAGTTGACAGACTCCATACACGCAGCTATAATTTATATTAATATGTATATACTATAGCTGCGTGTGTGGAGTCTGTCAACCAGTAAGGAAAATATATCGTAATATACCGACCTATATATTATACCGATATATATTATAGCTCCGTGTGTGACGCGCCTAAAGGTATTATGCCAAACTTAGGGCCGTATTAATAAACTCATCTCAACTGTGATCCCCGTCTCAAGATAGGTCAAAATAAACGTCATTCCATAGAAAACTGTCATTTTTAACGCATCTTGTGACGGGCATCTCACACAAGATCGGTTTATTAATACGGCCCTAACACTCACTCACGATTCGCGCGTGATCTCTCCGCGAAAATTATGGCCCTTGCACTCGTAACTTAGGTAGGTAGGTAAAGCCCGACCAGGAAAATAAAAAACCTGCTCAGCACGGCTAGCACATCTGCCCGCGACTTGCGCGACAAGCGAGAAAGAGCGCGACATAGAGCTATCTCGCGAATCGGTAGCATAACACGCGCGACATAATTTGGTGACTCGCGGTCAAACGTCAAAGTGACTAATCTTTGTCGCTTGACAGTTAAGGGCGACATACTCTCGCAACTCGTAGCACAAGTGTTCATAAGGCGACATAATATCTCGCTTACCAACGTCAAAAGGCGACAGATTGTCTTCGAGCTTTCAAGCGCGCGAGATATATCTCGCTCTAGTCGTCACGGATTTTTAATAAACGTTTTGGTTAATCTTACCCCATTTAAATAGTCAATGTATGTTTATTTGTTCACTATTATAAATTTGCTTAAATGCAATTTATATCATCCTTTATTTTAACGTAATTTTACATGTGAGTACCTAGTGACGAAGTTTGTAATTTTTCAGAATGGCATATTTCTCTAAGATTTTTCCTTTTTCGGGACGAGAAGCTCCGATAGAGGATCCAAAGGAGAAGGTTAAGTGATGCCAACAACCCCTTCGAGCTGCCGGACAAGGAGTTTCAACACCTGTACCGCATCAATAAAGATGTGGGAATGTACCTCTGATAGTCAATTGGGCACCAATATGTATGCACACTCTCAAAAAATATGTATACATCCCTTATTACTACGGTAATTAAATTTACGTTTACATATTTTGCAACTTTGTGTGGATATTTATTTTTGCCCTTGACTTAACAATGATATGGAAATGGATGGTAAGGTGTATCCATAAATACAACTACAATAATAGGCAAGGGCGTAGCTAGGATTTTGTTAAGAGGGGGGGCAGGGCAATATAATCAACTTTGTTTTTGTTTATTAATAGGCTACCTACGGTTTGTGAGCATTCCTGCATCTTCTAGGGGCGACAGCTGCGTTTCGTTTATCTCTGCACCCTCGGGAACTGTACATCAGAAGTAGCCTATGCGCTATTCCAGACTATAATCTCTGTGCCAAATTTCATCCAGATCCGTTCAGCTGTTCTGGTGTGATTGAGTAACAAACACCATCCATCTATCCATCCATCCAAAGTTTCACATTTATAATATTAGTAGGATTAGTAATATTCCTAGTTACTCCCTCTTTTTATTGGTGAAAACCATATGAAAATCCGTACAGTACTTTCTGAGATTACTCTGACAGACATTCACAGGACTTTCATTTATAACATGAAATTAATATTAATATTGGTTTGCAGAGGAGAGCTGAGGGAGATCTTAGGCAATGACGAAGAAGTCGGAGAGAGCTCGTCGTCCGCTCGCGCCGCGTCGCACCGGCGCTGTTGCAAGCTGCAGTGGCATGTCGGGATCAAATAATACAGAGACATTTTGATTAAGAACAAAGTTTTTTTTATTAGGATATTTAAAAAATAATCTGCTTAAAACTACACCGAGCGTATGCCGACCATCCAGCGGCATTTCCAGTACCATTATTGTTTTCTAATAAACTAAACAAGAGTAGTTTATTGAATTGAACAGAATGTTGTACTTGTACTGAATAGGTACACACACACACACAACTTAACGGAAAAAATGGTTTTGATTTAAAAAATATATACTTAACAAAATGTTATGTATCTAGATTTTAAATTATTTATTCAATTGTACAATAAATCGTCCACCTGCGATTTTAAGTAAATATTATTTTTGTAACTATATTATTTCTTTTGTTTTTAATATGGCGGTGCAGTGCATCCACATAAGGAAAAAGGTAATGTATTGCTTTCATGAAATAGATACAGCTAAACTGTAAACGAAATACTATAACATTTACTATGATAATACAGATAGGGAACTATAAAAAAATCACAGTTATTATGTACATTCCAAATCAGTGAACACAACTTGCAAACTCCAAGTTTACAAGTGTTTTAAGAGGCGATTCATGGCACTTCTCTCTGCTGCATTTACCTGAAATAAATTATGTATGAAATTAAATTATTCAATAAAGGAATGTAAAGGTGTCCCCTGTGTTACATAGTTGCCAGCACTAGCGAGCTGGAAGTGCTAAAAATTAAATCTAATACAACATCCTCACTAATATTTTAAATGCAATAGTATGTTTGTCTATTACTTTTCTTAACCACTAAACAGATTTTGATGAAATTTGGAATGAAGATAGTCCAATCCAACAATCGTTTATATAAATTATATCTGAAAATATGATAGTTTTCTGACCACCTATTGATACGAGTATGTGTAAATATCATTTTACATATTATTTTATAACTGGTTACTTTTATAATGAATGCATGATAAACCTTGGACTATTGCTGTAAGTTAGGAACATGGTTTAGGGTGTTTAATTTCCCAAACCTTGTATTTTCTAATGGCCGCTCAAATCCTTGGTCCTAACTATCTTAAAGATCATTGTTCAAAATTTCAATCAAATCAGTTAGCACATTTTGACAACTTTTTAAATCCGTTTTCATATTTATGCAATACACCTAAGCATAACATACCGAAAAACCAGTGATAATAGTCGAAAGCATTAGTGTTTAACATAAGTCAACAGAAAAGTTAATTATTGTTTAAAAAAATCAACATTAAAAATTTGCTATCGCCAAAGTGCTAAATTTGGGCAACCTCTAAATATTATCCCATTACCTTTAAATTTCATATTTAATTTTTTACATTGTAATGACTCGGGGCGTAAGCAGTTTGCAAAAAATATGACATTTATTTTTTCCCATCAATTATGAAACACCCTAACATAGTTGCCCGAGTCTATACTAGGCGTGAATCCATGTTTTTATTCCGTGCACTAACGTTTAATAGTGAAGTACAACGAGGAGATAAATTTAATCTACTGTTACTTACATGCTTTGACGGACTTTTCGGGGCCTTCTCCGTTAATAAGTAAGTCTTTTAACACTTGACACCGAGTGGGCCAGTCGATAGATATATTCTCCCGCGGCAAACGCTCAAGCGTGGCGTCAGTGGCGTGCTTCTTACTCTGAAATAACATTTATAAAATAAATATTTGAAAAGAAAACAACATAACGATGTTTTACATTTATCACAGAACCGGTGAGAAAAGCATGAATTTTTATACCAGTAATACAGTTATTTACAATATTTCGCCAAAATAGAAGGAAATAACTGTTGCGTGATGTCAGAAACCACTAAAATAATAATCAAAATACTTACAATTTGCGTTTAGCGTCCATATTGATAAACAATTTGACAAATGACGTCTCACGAAATTTGACACATGACGTTACTCACATCCCCCCGCGACCCGCGTAAGGCTTGCCGTACACTCAAAAAACGAAGGGAAAGGCACATTTTTATTACCGATTCAGTGTTGCCACAAAACAATATCGCATTAGTAGAACATATTCTTCATAGAAGGCAACACATACGTCCCGCCCGCGGGATAGCTTTCTCGCTTGAAGGGAATTTCTCGCCGCGTCAAGTTGTGCTACCGAAATCGAGAAAACTGACAGCGGAGAGAAAGAATTGACAGCCGCGACAAGGGTTTCTCGCGCCGCGAGCTATGTCGCTTGGGCACATGTGCTAGCCGTGCAGGGGCCGTTAAGGCAAAATTTGTATTCTCTCCTAGCGCATCTTCGGTGGAAACAGTACGGATTGGCGAGGATGTGCGAGACGAGAATTGAAAAGTTTGTTATTATAATAATGAACCGTATTGTTGCGTACATAAAGTGTTTATTTACTCTGCAACGGAAACACGATTCTCGCGTGTCATCGGCCGGCCCACGCGATATCGCGCTGGCTCGCGCTGTTTCGCGCGAGCTCGCGCTGGCTCGCGCTGGCTCGCGCTGGCTCGCGCTGGCTCGCGCTGTCTCGCGCGTGCTCGCGCTGGCTCGCGATGGCTATTTAATATCAATCGGGAGACGCACAGCCAATGAAAAATCCATAGATAGCCAATAGGTACGTCCAAAGCTTCAAAAATATATAACCACGACCTTATTAAGTACAGTAATTAAGTAGAGTATTAATGTTCATTATTATGATGATATTTAATATGATTTCGAACCCAATAACGATGAGTTCGTTTTCTCATAAGAGCTATGAGAACAATCTCATCTTGTTACAGTATCGTCATCTGATTCTTCTTCCAGTAACATATTTTATCTACACACATATCAAAAATCCTCTATAATGCGTTCAGAATCGGTTGGCAATAATCAGCATTTTTACTATGATAATTTTCTTATCTGTAGCAGTAACACAATGTTCTTATAAAGATTTAAAATTTGATAAAGTTATGAGTTATGAGTTTCAAATTTCGAACATGTTTGAAAAACAAAACAATTTTATTTGACCTCAATTCTAATATCACTTGAGATGACATTTAATTCGAAATGAAATATCAATTGCATACAATTTTGACAAATCTCATATGTAACTTGATTTCGAACGATACGATAAAAATTTGATATCGAACGATACGATAGTAGAGGCCGACTCTAGATTGCCTATGAATTTAAAAAAAAAAAAAAGTAGGGGAGACTGGGATCAACTGGAACGTTTTCGACAAAATCGGCTATTTCAGCCTCGTTTTCCATCGAATTTGTTCCGTAAAAGGTTTCAGATATAACCAGTTTATCTAGCTATATGGTGATAATGTTCATTTGACTTCATTAATTACCTGTTAATAGTTAAAAGCTTTTTAGAAAACATCTGAAAATTATTCAAATGACCCTGGGCCTGTGTCGAATGAAACAAAGGTGGTCAAAACAAACTACCGTTGAAACACACAAGAACATAATGTAGTATTATTATTATAATCGTTTTTTGACATCTTAACTTTGCGATGCAATGTCAGTATTCGGTTCTAACATAATTATAAGGCACTTACTGCCCTTAACTTATCATTTAAGACTGAATTATTTCAGTAATGAGATCAAGTTACAAAATAAATCAACATCAGTAAAAAAAATCGTACAAAATCTAAAATTTTTATTAGATCTAACAATACTGTAAAAAAAATCGACAAAATCTAACATTTTTATGAGATCTAACAATATAAATCATACTTAAATTTGATAATTGACAAAATAGCTAACAGAAGCAAAACAAATAGGAGCATTTCAAATTAATCAGATTCACAGTTATGACACAAGTAACGAAGATCACCAACTATGCAAGGCTCATGTGCCCACAGCTTACACCTAGAACATTGTACCCAATATTCTCCAGGTCTGCTGTTTTCAAAGTTATTGGAGTTCTTTCAAATGACCCACGTTTAAATTCCCCAGTCTCCCCTACGGTTGCCGCCATTTTTGACGTTCTAATAATTGATCAATGCCGGCTATGCCGGTCATAACATGCGGTTCCTGAACACATCATAGAGAGCTTATAATATGTATGTAGATAAAATAGTGTATGTAACTGTACATAATTAGGGATTAAAACACTCGTGTGATGCTCGACACTCGCCTGTCGGCTCGTTTCATAAACACACACTCTTGTTTTAATGCCTCTCATTTTGCACCAGTCACATAAACTACATAACACTACTATTTCACGAGACATAATGTTGCACCCGCGTGTTTGTTGCAAGATGAACTGAACAGTAATGTATCTTCACTATACATAGCCCACAATATGGACGATATCGCGCGAGATCGCGCCGACCTATTTCAATTCTCGTCCCACATCGTCTCGTTTCGCCTCGCCGGTGGAAAAGCACCTTTAAATAAGCAATCATTATTTTATCAATTTTCAATTATTTTTTACTTTTTCACAATGGCATAGCTTATTTACAGAAATAAATATTACACTATGAATCCTGGAGGGCACAGCAACGTTAGGTGAGAGAAGGGCTTATTGTTTAAGCGTGGATTTTATTAATTATCATGACGTTATTAGTTATTATAATTTATCTTCGATATTTTAATTTATTGTATAGTCGGCTTTGTTGACTAGCACTTGTTTCAGTTTATTAATAAACTAGCTGTCTGCCCGCGACTCCGTCTGCGGAGAGTCAGTAATTTCGTTAAAAAGTAGGTAGGTACAAATAAAATTTTCATTAAGTACGTATCATAAAGGGACAGACTTTCCAAAAAAATAGTATTGTTTCTTAACATATGTTCGCTTTTTAGTGTTTGTTTAATTATTATGTGATTATGTATTACATGCAGCACATATACACTACATTCATGGCATTAATGCTTATTGCCAATACTTCATCACTCTTGACAAAATGGGGCTATCCAATATGCAGGGACATTAATCGTTGAAGAACTCTCCTATTACTTGGCGAAACTTCCATTTCACCACATTCATTAGGGGCTGTTCATTTATTACGTAAGACAATGTAAACCAATTTCTGACCCCCCCCCCCCCCCCTCCCCCTACGTAAGAAAAAATAAGACATGGATGAACCCTCCCTCCTTTTTAATCTTACGTAAGATCAGTATCTACCAAAATTGCAAAGAAAAAGTAGCAAAAATATAAAAACGCTTTCATTTTTGCTTGCTTTTGTGATCTTACATAAAAACATCCTACCCCCATGTTAGAAAAAATAAGACTTGTTCAGACCCCTTCCCCCCTAAATCGTCTTACGTACTAAATAAACAGCCCCTTACAAATGATGGGCAAAAGTAGCGTGTTGTGAAATACTTATTATTAAGGAGTTCCGATGGTCATGTCTGGTCATTAATTTCACTTTGCCAAATGGTGCTTTTGGAATGTAAGTAAATGTTCTTACAGAAGTTTGAAAATCGCTGTATAAGGCCTTTAAATGTTTGAAGGGTTCCATCAATTTACCTGGGATTCCATTATCAGAAAACTCGTATTTTATATTTAGTAGATTAGAAACCAATTTTCATATATCTAACTTCAAAAATAACCAAACTTAGGGGTCGTGTTTCCAAAATCACCGAAAGTACTCTTGGTTTGTAAGCAGTAGCTTAAATACCAATTTCATTAACTTCAAGAATGACTTATTCCCATTAAAACTTTCACCTTCCATTTCACCCACTTAGGGATAGTTTTTCGGAAATCACCAAATGTTTTATATTTTATTTGTTAACAGTGCCTTTTATACCAATTTCCACGTTTTTAACTTCAAGAATGGCTGAACCCCCATACAAATTTTAACCCCCCATTTCAGCCCCTTAGGGGAAGTTAATCCAAAATCACTGAAAGTGTTTTTTTTATTTCCTAATAGTAGCGAATATACCAAGTTCCACGTATCTAACTTGAAAATTGATTGACTCCTATATAAATTTCTACCTCCCATATCACCTACTTAGGGGTAGTTGTTTCCAAAACCGCCAGAAGTTATATTTTTTATTTGTTAACAATAGCCTTTATACCAATTACCACGTTTCTAACTTCAAAATTGACCAAACTCTCATACAAATTACCACCTCCCATTTCATCTCTTTAGGGGTAGTTAATCTAAAATAGTCAAAAGTAGTATGTTTTATTTGAACACAGTTAAGTAGCCTAAATACCAACTTTCACGTTTTTAACTTGAAAAACGACCAAACTCCATCATAAACTTTAACCCCCTATTTCGTCCCCTTAGGGGTAATTTATCCAAAATCACCGAAAGTAGTGTTTTTTATTTGATAACAGTAGTCTCTGTATCAGTTTCCACGTTTCTAACTTCAAGAATGACCAAACCCCCATACAAATTTTAACCCCCCATTTCAGCCCCTTAGGGGAAGTTAATCCAAAATCACTGAAAGTTATTTGTTAACAGTAGCCTATATACCAATTTCCACGTTTCTTACTTTAAAATTGACTTAACTCCAATACAAATTTCCATCCCCCATTTCACCCACTTAGGGGTAGTTTATCCAAAATCGCCGAACGTTATTTTTTCATTTGTTACCAGTAAGTAGCCCATAAGTATACCAATTTCCGCGTTTCTAACTTGAAAAACGACCAAACTCCTATACAAACTTTAACCCCCCATTTCATCCCCTTAGGGGTGGTTTATCCAAAATCACTGAAAGTAGTGTTTTTATTTGCTAACAGTAATCTCTATAGCAATTTCCACGTTTCTAATTTGAAAAACGACCAAACTCCCATACGAACTTTAACCCCCCATTTCTACCCCTAAGGGGTAGTTTATCCAAAATCGCCGAAAGTAGTTTTTTTTATTTGTTATTTTACGTATATGTAGCAAGTTTCGAAGGTCAAACTTCATTGGTTTTCATTTTATAGTTGTATGAATTCCAGTAATTTTAAACATAAAACCCTCTTTTTTGCATTTTTGGATGAGATTAAAAAAAACACTGAAACAGGTATTTCTTTATTTTCATTAATAAGTATTTATTCTGAGTTTCATGATCCTAGAACAATCTAAATTTGTTTTTTCATACTAACTTTACCCCCTCTTTTTACCCCCTTCTTCTAACATTTTCCAAAATTTTTATAGCCTAAATGTTATTCTGATGTTATTTAAATAGATTTATGAAAATTTCATCAATATCCGTTCAGTACTTTTTACGTGATGCTCAGTCAAACAAACAAACAAACAAATAAACAAACAAACAAACAAACAAGAATTTAAAAAATGGTTTTAATATGTTCAGTTACTTATTATAAATCGCCCTGATCGGTTTTTTTTTTAAATCTTCAATGTACAGACTTTTTGGTCTTAACGATTTTATTATATGTATAGATATATTTTACTTCTTTTATACTTTCAGGTAATTTATTGTAAATTTTTATGGACATAATTAAGGGGCCACTAGAAGTTAATTTTAGTCGGGAACGTGGAAGTTGGAGCCTATTTTTATAGCGCAATGAGCGCGTTGTGGTAGGAGAGCCGACTGCAAAATTTCGTACCGACTTGATACCGCGATGAAATGCACAATGGTTTCCCATAAAAGTGATGCTAAGTCCGAATTTAATAGTCTGCCACGGCGGAACTTGCCGAAAGTAAAAAAAAGAAAGCCATTTCCGGTGCGAAAAAGGGGGTGTTACTTAACCCATCTGATACTAAAATAATAGTAATGGCATCAGTTAGATATTTACTGGTAGATACAGAAAAGCGAAATCTGCCAGTATTTTTTTGCCGGAAGTGCTTGGCAGACGCTCTCAAAGGTGACCATCGGGACCCCTAAATATATCCCATCTGATACCACCATGAAACCAATTCCAGTCGGTAGGTACCTATGAACCCTCATTTCAGGAATATATAAGTCTGCCAAGACTTTTCCTGCCGAAACACCTTGGCAGACGAGATTATGTAAGCAACATTCGTGGAACCAGTATTTTGGAATTTTACAGATTACGGACATTTTAATTACTGTAGGCTTATTGTATTGCATGTATAATAATTATGAAGGTCTGTGTTAGGCAGTAAGTGATAAAAATATCTACAGGTGAGTTTTTTTTCACTAGTAGTAGGTATAGAAAATTCCTGAGTCAAAAATGAACCAATCATGATCTCGATTTTAAAGACAATCATAAATATAGTGGGCTGCCGAATTTCAACTAAGTTCCAAGTTCCTAACTTGAAAAACGACCAAACTCCCATACAAACTTTAACCCCCCCTTTCTACCCCTTAGGGGTAGTTTATCCAAAATCGCCGAAAGTAGTTTTTTTAATTTGGATTTTAACTATATGTAGCAAGTTTCAAAGGTCAAACTTCATTGGTTTTTATTTTATAGTTGTATGAATTCCAGTAATTTTAAACATAAAACCCTCTTTTTTGCGTTTTTGGATGAGATTAAAAAAAACAATGAAACAGGTATTTCTTTATTTTTATTAATAAGTATTTATTCTGAGTTTCATGATCCTAGAACCATCTTAATTTGTTTTTCCATACAAACTTTACCCCCTTCTTCTAACATTTTCCAAAATTTCTATGGCCTAAATGTTATTCAGATATTATATAAATAGGTTTATGAAAATTTCATCATTATCCGTTCAGTAGTTTTTACGTGATGCTCAGTCAAACAAACGAAAATTTTAAAAATGGTTTTAATATGTTCAGTTACTTATTATAACTCGCCCTGATCGGTTTTTTTTTTAATCTTCAATGTACAGACTTTTTGGTCTTAACGATTTTACTACTCTGTCAAGAAAGTACCGGGAAAAGATCAATAATACACAAACTGTTTGTTAATCATCCAAATTTATTTTATCACCTTCAAAGTATGCTCCTTCAGAAACGATACACCTACGCCAACGAATAATCCAATCATCAAAACATTTTTTAAACGCTGTTTCCGGAATTGAATTCAGTTCTCGGCGCGAATTCTCCTTTATGTCTTCTTCGTTTCGGTTTCGGTTCAGTTGGAAGGCGCCACTCCGAAGCTTGTTGACTAGTTTGCATGTCAAACTCGTAAACCCACGTCTCGTCACCAGTAACAATGCGTTTCATGAATGTTGGGTCGGAATTGACTCGTTCTAGCATGTCCTCAGCGACTCTCATGCGATTGAGTTTTTGGAGAAAATTCAGGTCTTTTGGGACTAGCCGAGCGGTAACATGTTTCATACCCAAATGATTAGTTAAAATAGTACGGATCGACTCGTGAGATACAGAAAGTTCGGCGGCTATCTCTCTCAAAGTTGAATGAGGATTTTCAGTCACTATTTCCTTCACTTTTGCGATGTTAACTTCAGTTGCAGACGTTGATGGCCTACCAGAGCGAGGCAAATCTTCCATCACATCTCGACCGCTTTTGAACGCTTTGTACCACTCATAAACACGTGTTTTTGATAAAGTCGAATCACCGTAAGCCTTCTGTAACATTTTCAGTGACTCCGAACACGAAATTCCATTGGCGATGCAAAATTTAAGACAAACTCTTTGTTCAATGTTTTTGTCCATTATGAAATTCGCAATACACACTAGATATGATATAACTAAAAACAGCACTGTATTTAATATAAATAACAGATGCAACTCAAACTCCGCGCCAAAATAGAAAACAGTTGTGCCAATCTAACAACAACAAAAAAAACAAAAATTTGAATTTGGAACCATAAACAAATCATCCATTCCCGATACTTTGTTGACTGAAGGTATTATATGTATAGATACTAGGTATATTGGCTGCTGAATGCGACCTACCCCTACGGTGGTATGATGGGTACTAAAGCTAATTGAGAGAGCAAGGAGCACGATAAATACGAACTTTTCCGAAAAAGTACGAAGGAAAATCAAGAAACTCTTTTTGAATCAAGACACGGTAGCCGTGTTCATTTCCGCGGGCGCGCAGAAATCATTGCTACCTGCCGAGGACACGGTAGCCGTGTTCATTCATTGAATTGAATGCTAGAGTTGTGTTCACCAAAATTTTTTCCCATTACCTATTTATTGCAAGTTAAGTTTTATTTAAGAATTTATAAAAAAATACCTATATATTTACAAATCCGTGGTTTAGTTAAATTTTAACAAACAATAAATAAATAAATAAATAACAAAATAAATCTCGAATGTACCAAGAATTCCTTCCTGTCCTTTCTTAGATGAAATTTCAAGTGCATTATTATTATTAAACTATGAATCCTTTTTTTACACATTTAGGGCACCGTCCCCAAACGGCAAAACGGACCCTTTTACTGTCGAATTGTCGATGTAGGTAATTGATAATTTATTGTATGACACATAAGTAGTTTTAGCAAGTAGAACCAAACTTAAATAAATCTAAACAATAATATTGTGCAAGCGTGACAAGGACAGAGATAAAACAAACAGAATTTCGAAATAAATGACAAACTTCATTTATTAGTATAACTACCTAAATTGTTGTTTTGTGAATTACTGAATACATTATCATATTCACTGATGTATAAAAATAATATAATATAAGTATATTAATTATATTTCTTTAAGTCTGTTAGATACAACCCTAGCGCGTCGGGGTCGGAACAATAGGACACGGCAGCCTTGTCTTTGGTATGCGCTTATGAAATCTATAGCTAGTATAGTATGAACAAGGCTCCCGTGTTCTCGGCATGTCGGGAATATCATAGAGGACACTGTGGCCGTGTTCTCGGTCGTGAAAGTGTTAATAAAAAATACAGTTGTGTAACTTAATTTATTAACAGTGAAGTCAAAATGTGATTATTGTAAAAGTTATTAAAGCAAATATTGCGAACTAAATTGTTCATTACAATTGATTTATAAATAACTAGTCTAATTTATCACCAAGTCCAATATATACAATCAAATTGAAAGTCAAGGTTTAGAAAATAAGTTCTATCATGAAAATTGTTACATGTCCTCTCAATAATTATGTAGAATGTGGTAATGATAGCAGCTTAGTATTAACAGTTACATATTAATTTTAATATTATTAAGTACTAAGTAGGTAATTATACCTACTTAGTACTAATTATTATTTTCCAAGTTGAAAACATAATTGGCATTGAAATCAATGATATCTATTCTTGTGACTTCTGAGCTAAGATGGTAACTCAATATTTAATCGGGAAATTAAAAGCAGTTCAAATACATAGTTTCTCTTACAAAATATTGGAAACCTTTGAAGTAATAAAAGCAATTTTTACAGTGTTAACAAAATTACAAAATAATAAAATTGATCTACAACAATAATTAAAAATAATAGTAGTTTATGTGACTGGTGCATAATGAGAGGCATTATAACACGAGTGTGTGTTTATGAAACCAGCCGACAGGCGAGTGTCATAAAAGCATCACACGAGTGTTTTAATGCCTAATTACAATGGGTTTACAATGGGCCTCATAAGAAAGCTCAAGGTCACTCAAAGGGCGATGGAAAGAGCTATGCTGGGTGTCTCCTTGCGAGATCGAATCAGGAATGAGGAAATCCGCAGGAGAACTAAAGTAACTGATATAGCTCACCAAATAGCAAACGTTAAGTGGCAGTGGGCGGGGCACATTGCTCGTAGAACCGATGGCCGTTGGAGCGGAAAGGTTCTAGAGTGGCGACCGCGAATCGGGAGACGAAGTGTCGGCAGGCCTTCCACAAGGTGGACCGACGATCTGATAAAGGTCGCGGGAAACCGCTGGATGACAGCAGCAGAGGACCGGTCGTTGTGGAAAACCTTAGGGAAGGCCTTTGTCCAGCAGTGGACGTCTTGCGGCTGATGATGATGATGAAGATGATGACATACACTATTTTATGTACATACATATTATAAGCTCTCTATGATGTGTTCAGGAACCGCATGTTACAACCGGCTTAGCCGGCATTGATCAATTTATTAGAACGTCAAAAATGGCGGAAACCTTAGTTTTTTTTTTAATTCAGAGACAATCTAGAGTCGGCCTCTACTATCATATCGTTCGATATAAAATTATCAAATAACATACGAGATTCGTCAAAATTGTATGCAATTGACATTTCATTTCGAATTAAATGTCATCTCGAATGATATAAGAATTGAGGTCAAATAAAATTGTTTTGTTTTTCAAAGATGTTCGAAATTTGAAACTCATAACCAGTGATCGGAATAGGTAGAGTATATTTACCTAAACTTTACGCATGTTAATTCATGCGTGAGTGAGATGGGAACACATTATTGAATGAACATGCATCAAGTTTAGGTAAATATACTCTACCTGTTCCGATTACTGCTCATAACTTTATCAAAGGCTATAGCCGGGTTTCCATAGTAAGTCGGCCCTTACATCAAATGGGCTCGGGGATTTTTTGAGTACCTCTTGTAATTAAGAATATTTTAGCAGAGTATAAACATCCTACTTGTAATAGTTTTTGACTTATGATTTTTTCAAGTTTTTTTTAAATGTTTGTTTTTTCTGGATGTATTCAAGCGATTTGCTTCAAATTTTGAAATGATGTTCTGTAGATAGATTTGCATCGCCACCCAAAAAACGAATACTAGTTATCGTATAAAAAAAAGACCAATTTAAAAATAAACATTTTTTTTATGTGGTTGTGAAGTAGTGACACCTCTAGATTTTTTCTCAAAATAGGCCATACATTGCCCTACTACTAGCCTAAATATAAAAAAATTCCAGGCGGTACTTCCTACAAAAACCCAGCAGAATGTGTGGCCAAGTTGTGTATTCAATCGGTGTTTTTCAATGTAGTATTCAAACTCTTCGATTATGTTTGAGTTTTCGTATCAGTTTGTCGTATTTAAGAGTAAAATGCTAATGACAACTTAATGTCATCGTGATGCAAGATGTTTATCGCATTATTTATCTGCCATTTATGATTTTAACTGGGTGGAATGATTTTAATTCAATAATATTTAACTGCAACGAATCCCTTTCTTGGAAATAATAATAAAAAGTTCGTTTATTTCAAGAAAATAAATATATATCAAATAAAGTCAATGAATAATGACGATAAATAATGCGATAAACATCTTGCATCACGATGACATTAAGTTGTCATTAGAATTTTACTCTTAAATATGACAAACTGATACGAAAACTCAAACATAATCGAAGAGTTTGAATACTACATTGAAAAACACCGATTGAATACACAACTTAGCCACAAATTCTGCTGATTTGTTGTAGGAAGTACCGCCTGGAAAATTTTGATATTTAGGCTAGTAGTAGGCCAATGTATGGCCTATTTTGAGAAAAATCTAGAGGTGTCACTACTTCACCACCTCATAAAAAAAAAAATATTTTTAAATTGCTCTTTTTTTTTTTATACAATAACTAGTATTCGTTTTTTGGGTGGCGATGCAAATCTATGTACAGAACATCATTTCGAAATTTGAAGCAAACGCTTGAATACATCCAGAAAAAACAAACATTAAAAAAAAACTTGAAAAAATCATAAGTCAAAAACTATTACAAGTAGGATGTTCATACTCGGCTAAAATATTCTTCATTACAAGAGGTACTCACAAAAAAATCCCCGAGTCCATTTGATGTAAGGGCCGACTTACTATGGAAACCCGGCTATAGCCTTTTATATCGTTATAAGAACATTATGTTACTGCTACAGATAAGTAAATTATCATAGTAAAATTGATTGTTGTAATGCTGGTTATTACCAACAGATTCTGAACGCATTATAGAGGACTTATGATATGTGTGTAGATAAAAACGATTGTTCAACTACAAGTTAAAAGGTTGTCGAACCGGTATCAGTTTTTCTGTAGGTAGATGCTTCACTACACAGTCCGTGCAGTAGTCTGTCCCGGCGAAGTCTGTCCAGCAAGCCCCCAGGAAGCCCTTGGCCTGGCACGCCACACATGTAGTGTTCTCTTGATAAACTGGTGCTGTTTCATCCAAAGCCCTCTGTTCTTTAGCAGCTTTTAATAACTCTAATATATGCTTATTACCAACTTTTGTTCTAGTACCTGTAGGTTTAGTATAAGAACATTCTGCAGAGTCAAAGATTTCATCCATTTTAACAGGCACATGTAGTTGTGGAAAAAAAGTTGATTTCTTATAAAATAATGGTTTACATTTATCTCTTGCAACACCTTTAGGAGTTCGGCCTGGTATTGGCATGCCGGCCTTAGCCAACTTAGCAAAGTATTTTTGTACTCTGCTCATAACTTGAATAGGGGTGCGAGTCCCAAGTGCCTTAGCAATTTTTTTATACCGCCTTGCTTCAATTGGCTCTTCTGGGTAGATTTCAAGTAGTTCCTCTAACCGTTTTTGTTCATCACATGACCATAACTGATTAAATGTCACAGGTTTGTTATCAGTGTACTTTCGGCCACGCACTTTCATACTGGGTTCTGATATATTTGGTTTCATGTCTCTACTAAAGTCATCATTTTCTTGTGTGAAATCTATTCCATATTGACTCCAGTCTATTTGAGGCAGGTCTCTTATGTGATGTCTAGGTGGCAACTGCAAAGTTCCATCCTGTAAACTCTCTACAAATTTTAATGGTTCTACTAGGGCACAGTTTTGAGCTTCAGTCAGGTATTCAATGTCCTTCAAAGCTGCTACGCGTTGAGCTTCAAGTACAACTATGTACTTTAACAAATCACTATAGTCTTTATTACCACGCAATGTGAGATGGTCTGTCTCAAAAGCAAATTCACCATAGAATTCAGGGTCCTCTATGCCGTCCATAGCTCTGAAAATACAAGTTATACTTTAAGGAAGCAATTAATTGATATAATTATTTAAAAATAGAGTTTGATCTACAGTGGTTCTCCGCCACTCAAATTGACATTGCATGGTTGCGTCAATACACATAGGGTTAAGAAATAGGATGCAACTCCTTGGATATAAAACACTAATGTTGGTTTAACAGAAATAACTCATCGAAATATAATAAGTATGAAAGTATGGAAGGGCAACCTCCAACAAAAACGACTGTAAAATCCGCTCGAAAATACCCACTTTTTGAAATGAAAAGATCTTATGTATCAAGTGGTTTCGATAATCAACAAAATATTAATCGCGTTAAGGTTTGAAGTCATTTATGTCAGATATTGATATAACGTTCGAGTAGACAGTAATTTGAGTAAGGTTTTATACCGTTTTAAAGACAAAAATCTGCAATTGGTTACAAGCTCTCTGACACAAGAATTTTATTTAACAATATTTTTTTTCATAAGGTTTACTTGAACGCGGCCAATTATTTTAACATTTGACGTGGATGGTTTAATACAAAAATAACACAGTCATTGAATAATGAAATAAATTAATACTTTTTAATAGTAGTGTTTTGAAAAACTTACTGAATATTATTGTAAATAAATGTTGACAATGTACTGTACAATTTGGGACTGTTGTGACTTTTAAAAAATGTCTTCCAGTTTTTGAGATGACATAATCCTATTCATCAAAATGGATGCTGCAAATCCCGCAATGTTTTCGCTACTCAATTTGCGACGAACCGCATCCACCCAAGCCAGACGGCATTTTTTTTTTTTTGTAAAACTTAATAAGATCATATTATTATTACCTATTTGTTTTATTATGTAAACTAACGATAGTAAAGATGACAAAAAAATGTATTTCCTATTCATTCGAAGTAGTTGCTTGTAAGGGCCTGCGCAAACCGGCGGAGCGCAGCGCAGATCACCTAGGAGGATTTACTGCGCGCAGCGCACACCGACGAGGGAAAATGCCCCGCGATAGCGCGAGCGCCCGCCAGCGCAGCGCAGGCGGCCGGCGCATACCGGGGGATGCCGCAGCATGCTGCCGCCTGCCGTGGCGGTATCCTCTCCCCGCGGCGTTGAAGGGCGCCAAAGATACTGCGGCGGCATGCCGCGGCATCCCCCGGTATGCGCCGGCCGCCGGCGCTGCGCTGCGAAGTGCACCGGGCCTACGAAGGGAAGGTGCGGGGTGAAGGGTGTCTGTTCTTCTTCTTCAGCTAAAATTGATATTAACACTAAATCCCAGTCCGCCATAACGAAACCTTCTACACGAACGACTCGTACAAAAACAAGTTTTCGACTGTTGGTCGCTAGTGGAAAGGAATGTATAATCACTGATCATGGCATGCCGCGGGATGCCATGGGATTCCGCGGTATGCCGCGGCATCGCGGAGGTGCTTGCGGTATCAAAATTCGTTTTCTCCCCCGTCGTCCTCCGAGTTGCGCCAAGCCTTCCCCTCCCGCGGCCCCACTACCCCGGCGCACTCGGGAGGCCTCGGTGCATAGCGCGGGATGCCGCGGCATGCCGCCGTGGTATCCTCTAACATGCTCCTCGATGCCGCAGAGTAGAAATCCCCCGTGATGCTCCGAGGTCGGTCTCAGAGCATTAAAGTGTATACCTTATTGTAATTAAAATAGAAAAGAATATACATTGATAAATTTAAAGTGATCTGCGCTGCGCTCCGCCGGTTTGCGCAGTCCCTAATTCGCATTTTTCAACGATATATTGCATAACATCGGCCATGACATTTTAGTATGAGAATATTTAAATTACAATTACTAACTAATGAAAATAAATATTGCTTTGTTTTGCATCTGTGTGGGTCCTGCACCAATTCACAATGCAGCTTGGCATTTTTGCAGCATTATTTAAATCCGGTAATCATTAAAACCGAATTATTTTTGTTGTTATCAACAACTGTTTGACACCATAGAGTACTTTATATATACTGAGATAGAGTTGTCACTTCTCACAAAGTACTAGCACCATCTATAATCCAGTGTTTGAACCAATAAACTGTAGTATATATATATAGCTAGGATAGCTAGCTACCTATGCACTGTGCATATATAGAACCGAAACCACCTCTTTGATTTAAGTATACGATTATTAATTCTGCCGTTCGTACTAAGTACAAAGTCTTTTAGTCAAAATATTGAACGAATGGCAGAATTAATAATCGTACCTATACTTTTACGTAATTGTGGCCGTTTCCGCAACTCTGTAACATCGGTCGGAATTAAAATAAACACGTGCCAAAAATAAATACACTTTACAGGTTTCGATTACGACAGAATATGTATATTTTCAAAGAACATTTAAAAATACGAGTTCTTCCACAGCACAATCGTTAAGGTTTATCGAACGTCCGTAAAACAAAGCCAAATTAAAAATATTAAGAAGTTTCCAGTCCAGTGAGCACAACCAAGGTTAACGTTTTAAGGGTGAAATCGGTGTCCAGAAACAAGAAAAGTTGGTCGAAATAACATACAAAAACACAGACCGGGATAATAAACAACTACGTCTCTAACAAAGAGTAAAGTAACTATAGAGGAAAAGAGTGGCAACTCTATGGTCAAACTTGCGTCAAGTGCTGCCACCTAGAGAACTGTAGTTGAACTAAAGCTATACTATGTACCTAGGCATGTATCGTAGTTTACCACCGAAACATTATATTGCGACTCTCCATAGAACCGTTTCATAATAAAGTGACATCCATTTTGTGCCTGTCAGTATGTCACTTTATTATAACGCGGTTCTATAGTGTCACAATAACAAAGTATTCAGCAATACATTTAATAATGAGAGAACTCAGAGAAACGCATTTCGCACAGACAACGCTTGACTGACTGACATTGGACTGACAGATGTTTGACAGTTGACGTTTTGTGTTTTCATCAACACTCCAGAGGTCGATGCCGTCAGTGAAAATGGGAACCATTCTAAGTGTGCCCCCCTAGTCTGATGCATTTCGTTCAGAAATTTTACATCACTTTGGCAGATGAAACCTCTTAGTTTCTGAACGAAGTGTAATGATGCTGCTGCCATCTCTAACACAGTGTTCGAACTAAATTCAGTGTGTCGTTTTCCATACCTAGGTAAAATCTTCTAAGTGAAGTGCCCCTGTTTGACACTACGTCAGAAACTCGACTGCATAGAGTACGTTGAATAATACAGTAATAGAGTTGTCAGTCAAGGATTGCGACTGCAGCGCGCCTAACGACGCAGTCCTGTACTACAAATTTCAATAAAATACCTATACGTAGATAGATACACGGTATAGGTGCACAGGTTCTGATTTGTTAATTTCTTTATTTTTTCAGCATATTGCTTGAATACTCAAATTCAAGCAATATGCTGAAAAAATAAAGAATAATTATGTTATAAGTCAAATTGTAGTAGTTTAGTTACTTATCGATATAACAGTGAAAATTGTTTAATTGTAGATTCATTACACACGTCGTCGCGCGGTAGCTGTAAGAGAGGCGTGGCGTGGCTACTATTTCTTTGTATAGAGTCAGGGAGAAGGGATCGGGCCGGGCTGGGATCGCAGCCCGCTCGGGCAGACAAGCTACGCGCCTGGTAGAGAAAACACACTTCATTGTAAGGTTGTGAAATTAAACACCGTGTGACTATAAAAGCTCAGTCTTTCACTAAAGCATATATACCTGTTAATTACTGAGACTGACACCTACACAATCTGTCACAATATAATAAATCAAGAATATATGTATTGATTCAAGTAGAAAAGTAAACCAAACAAGATCTGTGAAAAGTCCGTTTTATTTGGGCAGAGCGTGCTGGCAAAGCTAAAGACCGAGGACAGCAGGATCGTATCGTCGAAGCCCGAGTTTTTGGGAGAGATCGAAAGGTTTTACGGACAGCTATACACGACACAGTCACCTGTCAGCAACCTAGCAAAAGACCCGAGAGCTAGGTTGACCCGACACTTATTTTATTTTATTTATTGGAGAAAAAAACAGATATAGACAATATACAGAATAATATGCAAAAGTGAAGTACTGAAAGTCTAAATCCTTATACAATTCTCACTAAGAAGTAAACTTAACCGAAGACATCCCGGACATCAGCATGTACGAGATTAGTATGGCTCTGAAACAGCTTAAGAATGGCAAGGCACCTGGTGATGACGGAATTACGGCTGAGCTTCTGAAAGCGTGGTGGTACCACCAGTACTGAGAGCTCTTCAGAAGTTATTTAATTCCGTCATACTCGAGGGCAAGACGCCACGGGCATGGCATAGAGGTGTGGTGGTGCTGTTCTTCAAGAAGGGTGGTAACACCCAATCGAAGAAGTACAAACCCATCACACTTCTGAGCCATGCCTATAAGCTGTTCTCAAGAGTCATCACGGACCGTCTCGCACGCAGGTTTGATGACTTTCAGCCTATCGAACAAGCCAGTTTCCGAAAAGGCTTTTGTACCATATCCACACGCTGCGGCAGGATATACAGAAGACAGAAAAGTATAAGCAGCCACTATGCTTAGCGTTTGTAGACTTTGAGAAAGCCTTTGATTCGGTCGAAACCGGGGCCGTGCTACAGTCTCTCCAGCGGTGCCAAATTGACTACCGGTACATCGAAGTGTTGAAGTGTTTGTATGAAAACGCCGCCATGTCAGTCCCTCTTCTGGGCCGGAACTCGAAACCCATTCAATTACAGCGAGGAGTGAGACAGGGAGATGTTCATCATCATCATCATCATCATCAGCCGCAAGACGTCCACTGCTGGACAAAAGCCTTCCCCAAGGTTTTCCACAACGACCGGTCCTCTGCTGCTGTCATCCAGCGGTTTCCCGCGACCTTTATCAGATCGTCGGTCCACTAAGGTTTGCTATTCAATGAGCTATATCACTTACTTCGGCTTCGAGTTCCGGTCCTGGAGGCGAACTGACATAGTGGCGTTTCTAATACAAACACTTTAACATCTCGATGTACCGATAGTCGATTTGGCACCGCTGAAGAGACTGCAGTACAGCCCATGTCTCGATCGAATCGAAGGCTTTCTCATAGTCCACAAACGCTAAGCATAGTGCCTGGTTATACTCCTCGGTCTTCTGTATAACTTGCCGCAGCGTGTGGATGTGGTCTATGGTGTTAAAGCCTTTACAGAAACCGGCTTGTTCAGTAGGCTGGAAGTCGTCAAACCTGCGTGCGAGACGATTCGTAATGACTCTAGAGAACAGCTTATAGACATGACTCAGGAGCGTGAGGGGTCTATAATTCTTCAGCTGGGTATTATCACCCATTTTGAAGAAAAGAACCACCACGCCTCTGTGCCATGCTTGCGGCGTTTTACTCTGGGCTATGACGGAATCAAATAGCTTCTGAAGAGCTTTTAAAACCGGTGATCCGCCTGCTTTTAGAAGCTGAGCCGTAATTCCGTCATCACCCGGTGCCTTGCTGTTCTTAAGCTGTTTCAGAGCCACTCTAATCTCGTACAGGCTAACGTCCGGGATGTCTTCGGTGTAGTGTCGGAGCAACCTAGCTCTTGGGTCTTCTGCTAGGTTGCTAACTAGGGAGATCTCCGAAACTGTTCCAGTGTGTTTCGGGCAGCAGTCTGCGTTGGAAGACGTTTTTAAGCTTCTAGACTGGAAAGGACTTGGCATTAACGTGAACGGCGAATATTTCACTCACCTTCGATTTGCCGACTATATTGTAGTCATGGCTGAGACCCTGAAGGAACTGGGCACAATGCTCGATGACCTCAGTTGAGTTTCTAAATATACGGGTCTCTAAATGAATATTTAAAAGTTGGAAACTCTACGCTCGAAGTTGTTGATCATTATGTTTACCTAGGACAAGTAATCCAGCTAGGTAGATCCAACTTCGAGAAAGAGGTCAATCGCCGAATCCAACTCGGCTAGGCAGCGTACGGTAAGCTACGGAGCATATTCTCGTCCCAGTTACCGCAGTGTCTAAAGTCAAAAGTCTTTCACCAGTGTGTATTGCAAGAGATGACTTATGGAACAGAGACGTGGTCGTTTACAATGGGCCTCATAAGAAAGCTCAAGGTCACCCAAAGGGCAATGGAAAGGGCTATGCTTGGCGCACTTCTTCGAGATAGAATCAGGAATGAGGAAATCCGCAGGAGAACCAAAATCACCGACATAGCCCAGCGAATTGCGAACCTTAAGTGGCAGTGGGCGGGGCACATTGCTCGTAGAACTGATGGCCATTGGGGCGGAAAGGTTCTAGAGTGGCGGCCGCGGATCGGAAAGCGAAGTGTTGGCAGGCAGTTTGTAAAATCATGCGCATTTAACATGATTCATTCACTTTTAGCTAGCAGTTAAAAAATCACTTTTAAAGGACTTCCGGCCAGATATGGATTGGCAGACTCATTTATTCTTAAAGGCACTATTATTTCACATATTTTCACTGTTCATTAATGATCCAGCCGTAATCTGTTGGTACCAAAATGGTAAAAACCGGGCAAGTGCGAGTCGGAGAGTTGTTGAATTTTTTTGTTTGAGAACCTTAAAGCACGGTGGCATAGTATCTGAGTTGTAATATTTAATTCTTGGTATGAATTTATTGAGATTTTTTTAGGCAATTTTGGAGAGTGCTCAGGGACTATGAGAAAGAGGAGTCAAATCTGCTTTCTTTGTACTGGGAGGGTATATTACACACTGGGAAGACTTCATCGAGGGATGGAACTGATGGAGGAACTAATCTGAGAGAAAAGGGTTCTATCCAGTCTGAGGGGTCATTCGCGATAACGCTTAATACCATTCCAAACGACTGAGGGGGGGGGGGGGGGGGGGGCTTGGGAGAAAGGCTCTCACAGAATTTTTGCCATCCGAGTCTCTTTTTAATTAAGAGTAATTTCGTCGCTTCATCTGCTGCCTTTTGGTAATTGAGATAATTTTCTTTTGTAAAAGTAGATTTAAGCAAGGATTCGGCATCTTTCTTATCCTTATCTTAATAAGTAATTTTAAATAATTTTCAATTTGTACTAATTTCTTAGATTCATAATATATTTATATATATCTTAACGGTTTATATTAGATTGTTTTACATTTTTAGTTATTTCTTATTATTACTTATTTTTATTACTAACTTCTTTAATCATCAGCCATAAAGTTATATTTAATCACTCTTTTTCGTTTATTTGTCGGTTTCTTTTTCAAATCATTATTAGTGATAGCGCTGTTTTAATAAAATTAAGGAATTCCTGCTCATGACCAGACCTTCCAATGGGTATTTATAAATGTCTGATTTGAAAGTAAGTCTCTTTTTTTGTTATTTCTTATGTATATATTTTCAGGATAATTTTAACATTTTGTATTTTGTATTTTTTCCTTCTCGCAACTCAACTCTTTTCTAACTCTTTTTCACTTAGCTTGCTCTTCTGTTTCGACATTTTGAACCTTAATCAGTTAAAAGTAAAGCATTAAACAAAAATCCTGCAATAATAAAAAATGAATTAAATAACATCATAGGAATAAGTGTGTTAAAAAAATATAAGTAGGTATGTACCTAACTAGTAGGTTTTTGATGCCGTGTTTTTATTATCACAACATTTCAAGTCAAACCAACCAATGGAACCTTTTGCCCGCAACTTAGTCCGCGTAGAACTCGTTTATCGCTATTATAATATTAGTATGGATATTAAAAATATATATTTTGAAAAGAGAATTTCATTCGTGTCAAATTTAATTTAATTAGTGTCGCTCGAAAATCTACACAAATGAAGCGACACGCACGAATGAAATTTTAACAGATGTCATAGAATTATCTAGAAGCCTTCGGATAGATACAAAGGAATGCGCGTTATTTCTTACTAATCAAAGCATAATATTTGGAATAAATTATTACAATACTTACTATTACACTGCCACTAACACGAATGATTGGATTTTTGTCCATCCAGTGCACTGAAATTTAACACAAATATCGATTTCTCGCCAAAATAACAAGGAGCGCGTCTGCTGTCATTGAACGTTCGTGTGGCAATGCGAATGCTCTACGACGGGCAGGAGGGGGGATGGCGCTAGTACAAGTGTTAATTATACGAGTATAATGGAATATTTGGTTTCATCTACACTAATGACTATTTTTATTTTTTCCGAACTTGATCGCTGAAAAATCATATTACATTTGTAGTAATCAAAATTCGTTCATACCGCTCGACTTTATGTTTATACTAGCTGTCCGCCCGCGACTTCGTCTGCGGAGAGTCAGTAATTTCGTTAAAAAGTAGGTAGGTACAAATAAAATTTTCATTAAGTACGTCTCAGAAAGGGACAGACTTTCCAAAAAATATAGTAATGTTTCCTAACATTTGTTCGCTTTTTAGTTTTTGTTTAATTATTATGTGATTATGTATTACATGCAATGCAGCACATACACACTACATTCATGCCATTATTGCTTATTGCCAATTCTTCATCACTCTTGACAAAATGGGGCTATCCAATATGCAGGGACATTAATCGTTGAAGAACTCTCCTGGTACTTGGCGAAACTTCCATTTCACCACATTCATTAGGGGCTGTTCATTTATTCCGTAAGACAATTTTAACCAATTTCTGACCCCCCCTCCCCCTGTGTAAGAAAAAATAAGACTTGGATGAACCCCCTCCCTCCTTTTTAATCTTACGTAAGATCAGTATCTACCAAAATTGCAAAGAAAAGTAGCGAAAATATAAAAACGCTTTAATTTATCCTTGTCTTTGTGATCTTACGTAAGAACATCCTACCCCCATGTAAGAAAATATAAGACTTGTTCAGACCCCTTCCCCCCCAAATCGTCTTACGTAATAAATAAACAGCCCCTTACAAATGATGGGCAAAAGTAGCGTGTTGTGAAATACTTATTATTAAGGAGTTCTGATGATCATGACTGGTCATTAATTTCACTTAACCAAATGGTGCTTTTGGAATGTAAATGTTCTTACAGAAGTTTGAAAATCGCTGTATGAGTCCTTTAAATGTTTGAAGGGTTCGGTAAATTAATCTGGGATTCCATTATCAGAAAAATTGATATTTAGTAGTTTAGAAACCAATTTTCATATATCTAACTTCAAAAATAACCAAACTCTCTTACAAATTACCACCCCCATTTTCACCCCCTTAGGGGTAGTGTTTCCAAAATCACCGAAAGTACAACAGTAGCTTAAACACCAATTTCATTAACTTCGAGAACGACTTCATCCCATTAAAACTTTCACCTCCCATTTCACCCACTTAGGGATAGTTTTTCGGAAATCACCAAACGTTTTATTTTTTATTTGTAAACAGTGCCTTTTATACCAATTTCCGCGTTTCATGACCAAACCCCCATACAAATTGTTAACAGTAGCCTTTATGTCAATTTCCACGTTTCTAACTTCAAAATTGACCTAACTTTCATACAAATTACCACCTCCCATTTAACCTCTTTAGGGGTAGTTAATCTAAAATAGTCGAAAGTGGTATTTTTTATTTGTACACAGTAGCCTAAATACCAACTTTCACGTTTCTAACTTGAAAAACGACCAAACTCCATTTTAAACTTTAACTCCCAATTTCATCCCCTTAAAAAAAAAAGATAAAAGATATTTATTCAGTAAGTAGGCCACACGGGCACTTTTACACGTCAAAATCTACCAGCGCTTCCCAAGAGGAGACCACTGCTGAGAAGAAGCGCCGCAAGAAACTCAACAGTTAGTCATTTTTTTAATAGAATATTCACTTATGACAATGATACTACTTATTCTAGCATAGGGGTAGTTTATCCAAAATCACCGAAAGTAGTGTTTTTTATTTGATAACAGTAGTCTCTATAGCAATTTCCACCCCACATTTCACCCACTCAGGGGTAGTTTTCCAAAATCGCCATAAGTTGTATTTTTTGTTATTTAACAGTAGCCTATAAGTATACCAATTTCCGCGTTTCTAACTTAAAAAACGACCAAACTCCTATACAAACTTTAAACCCCCCATTTCATCCCCTTAGGGGAAGTTTATCCAAAATCACCGAAAGTAGTGTTTTTTTTTTTATTACAGTAGTCTCTATAGCAATTTTCACGTTCCTAACTTGAAAAACGACCAAACTCCCATACAAACTTTAACCCCCCATTTCTACCCCTTAGGGGTAGTTTATCCAAAATAGCCGAAAGTAGTTTTTATTATTTCTTATTTTAAGTATACGTAGCAAGTTTCAAAGGACAAACTTCATTGGTTTTTATGTTATAGTTGTATGAATTCCTGTAATTTTAAACATAAAACCCTCTTTTTTGCATCTTTGGATGAGATTTAAAAAAAAATGCTGAAACAGGTATTTCTTTGTTTTTAATATTAAGTATTTATTCTGAGTTTCATGATTCTAGAACAAACTAAAAAAAAATTTTCATACAAACTTTACCCCCTCTTTTTACCCCCTTCTTCTAACAATTTCCAAAATTTCTATAGCCTAAATGTTATTCTGATTTTATTAAAATAGATTTATGAAGATTTCATCAATATCCGTTCAGTAGTTTTTACGTGATGCTCAGTCAAACAAACAAACAAACAAACAAACAAAAAAATTAAAAACTGTTTTTATATGTTCAGTTACTTATTATAAGTCGCCCTGATCGATTTTTTTTTTGAAATCTTCAATGTACAGACTTTTTGGTCTTAACGATTTTATTATATGTATAGATATATGTAACTGAAATAATTTATTTATTTATTTATTTATTTTTTAGTAATTTATTTTTAATATCCATTTAATGTTGAAAATTCAGGTTAGTGACTGGTGACACAAATGAAATATAGACAGTATTTTTTATTTTTTCGATGAAATTACATAGTAAGTAAATAATTCTTGTTTTATTCTATAAAAGCGTAACATAATGATCATATATATCTACTGAGAGCTATGGCATTGTAAGCAATACTACAGAAGTTATTTTACAAACCAACTTTTTACGCACCGTTTGAAATCGACCATTTAGCCATTTGAAGTTTAAGGCGAGGAGAGGGTTTAAATGATGGAACTGGATCAGGATATGTGATTTTAATCGGGAAGTGGTCACTGCCCATAGATGAGGGTAAAATACGCCAAAAAAATTTAGAGGATAGGGAGGGGGAGGATAAAGTAAGATCAACCGCACTCTTTGGAATTTGAGAGGGGGATACATGTCTGGTAGGCCGTCATTGAGGATGCATAAGTCAAAAGAATCAAAAAGGTCCAGGAACAGGGATGAAACTGAGTCACAATAGTTAGAACCCCAAGATGTGTGGTGAACGTTAAGATCACCTAGAATGATTACAGGGGCAGGCAGAAGTGAAAAAATAGCAGATAGCTCTGGGTTCATAGCGGGGTGCGGATCAGGGATCGAGACAGAGAGGAAGGAAATATTGTTTACCCTGACCGCGATGGCACTAATGAAGTCACTGTGAGGGGGAAGACTACGTTGAGAGAAAGTAGTAAAACGGGAAACTAAAATAGCTGCAACACCATAACCATCCCTCCTATCGTCACGAAGACATGCAAAACCCGGGACTCTAAAAATAGAGTCTGGCTTCAGCCATGTCTCCTGGACAGCAAGGAGGAAGGGTTGGTGTTTGTTAATTAGGCAAATTAAATCAGGTTTCTTGTTATTAATGCTGCGACAGTTCCACTGCAGGGCTACTTGGGCCATTTTGTGCGGAAACTAGGAAGATAAGTTCAGTAAATTTTTGTTGCATGTTGTACGGTAGGCCAGAGTCTGAGAATCGGGAGATAATATTTATCAAAGTGTTCAAGAGCAGCTCAATTAAGTTGTCATTATGAGATGCTGGTTCATGGGATAGAGCACACCCATTAGGTTGGGAGGGAGGTGGGTCAGCCGTAATGCTCTGATGGGCTTGTCTGTCATACCCCGGGACTGTGAATAGGAGCTGCCCTGCGTGGGGAGGTGACAGTTTTCCGATATGAATAAGTTGATTGTTGAGTGGCAGTCATCATAGGTTGAGAGCTTTGGGATAGAGCAAAGGGGGTTTGTGACATGGTTGATTTTGCAAAAGATTTTTTGACCTGGGGGAATCGAGCTGAAGCTTTAAGGTATGACAGGTTCTCTTGTGACATTACCAGTTTTATATTACGTTGTCTCTGATGCTTTGGGCAGGCTTGATTATTTGCCATGTGATTTACTGAGCAACACAGGCAGCTGGGGATTGCTACATTACAGGTTTCACCCTCATGTTTTTGCGAACATTTGTAGCAACGAGGATTTGACCTACATTGGGCTTTAATATGTCCGAACCTGCAGCATTTGTTGCACTGAATAGTTGGTAGCATGTAGCACTCCACTGGCAGGCTGTTGTAGAAGCAATACACATGGGGAGGTAAAGATCGGCCTTAAAAGGTAACAACTACCGATTGAGTAGGAATCCACTGAGGAGTATTGTTCTCACCCATTGATTTCCTGCTCAATCGACGAGCTTTAATGACTTTGCCAAAACCAAGGGGAACAGAGATACCCATTCCCGTTCCCATTTCACCATACCCATTCTACTGACTTGATCTGACAGGATTATGGCCGAAAAGTTACCTTTTTTAGAGCAGGGTTGTCTATACAATTATTCGCGTCAGATACGGAATTAAACTCCACCGAGAAACGATTACGGCCGATACGTTTTACACCTCTGACGACGCTAGGAATATTGTTTTTGAAAAGAAAGTGGCTCAAAGAGATCGCACGCAAAGAGACGCTCGAGGCCGGGTCGCTTTCGTTCTTTTGGATGTTCACAATAAAAGGTGCAACGTCACTTTTGTCGTAGGTACTTACTTTTTATTCTTTCAAAATAGGGGTGTGTGAATGTGGTCGGGATAGACGCGGATACTAGGGGCGTATTTGTTATTTTGGGAGATGGGACAGAGTTATTTTGAGCGACAGGCTGGGATCTTTTGCGCGTTGCACCTGTTGCTCGCCATAACCTCCCCCCGGGATCCGGGGTATTCTCATCCATTTTGTCGATTTCCGACAAACACTTACCTTTAGGACGGACAAAACAGCACAATCAACACAAACAAACACACAACAGCAGTAAGGGTCACTTGGAACGTTTAAAAAACACTTTTCAATCCCGGACACTTGCTATCAGCAGAAACAATGACAGCAGAATCTTTCCCAAGTATACGTCTTATATTTTGATTCTCACGATCCACGGGACTATCATTCACTTATTGTAAAAACAACAATGACACCTGCACATTAAATCACCATGGCATTTTGTAATATTCTCACGGTGTCAACGTAACTAAAAAAAAACATACAAAAACCTGCTCTGCAGGTAATGTCTCCGGTGTGTCGCAGAAACAGCTACTGTTAGATTTGAACAAACGTCCCTCAAAAGCCCCAAAAAAAAAATCAGCGGCGAGCGCCCGCCAAAGGCGCACCGGGGTTGACGCAGAAGTTGTAAACTCCCTACTACATAAGAACTACTATCTACTATCTACTATCTTAGCGCCATCTAGCGCTGAATAGCAAGGCTATTACTCGTCGCTAGATGGCAGCTAAGCGAACTGGTAAACGCTATCTAACGTCGAGTAACTGAACTGCGATGGAAAAAACGACCTTTCAGCATTTTTCAACCTTGCTAAATGAACATAAAGCTTAATTTTGTGTTACTAAAAAAATTATGTTATGGCGTTTTCAGTTCGTAAGCGGTAACCAATTATGAGAAAGTTGTTTTTGTAGTAGTTCATAGAGCGTAAGCGTAAAGACGCACACATTTTTAAAAGTGGCGACACCGGTTCTCGATTGTATTTGCGCTCATGGCGTATCTCCTTCTTTCTATGATCTGTGGCCCATCCTCTATGCTACAAAAAAAAATGATACGTGTAACATTAGAAATAGCGTTTATTTTCGAGGTACCATGTTAGAACTTAAGCACGAGTACCTAGTATAACGAAGTGTTAGGTAAAAGCTACACTATCTATACTACCTAGTATTATAAAGAAGTAAAGTTTACAAGTTTGGATTGGTATACTACATTAAATATGTTAAAACTAATATTAACAGAAGCGAAGCGAGGGCGGGTCGCTAGTATACTTATAAAGACAATTAGGTACCACGGACCAATTAGGTACCAATTTCTTCGAGTGAAATATAAAATACCCTGATGACTTTTATATAATGCACTTGTCCGATCTCAACTGGAGCATGCATCTGCAACTTGGAATCCACAATACCAATGTTACATAGACGCTATTGAAAACATTAAAAAAAAAATTACGAAACGCTTAACTTATAAGTTTCGGAATATCAAGCTCAAAGATACTGTCCCTCTTCAAAAGCGCAGAGAACATCATGATCAAATTTTACTCTACAAAATGTTAAACAATATCATAGATTCTCCATACCTCCTTAGTAATATATCATTGAAATGCTCATGTCTACGTACTCGCTCCAAAAATATATTCGCTGTTAAATTTTGCAGGAATAAGTATTCCAAAAATCGCTTCCTCATAAGGGCATGTTCCACACATAATAGCAAGTATGATCATACTGACATATTTTATGACGAGTTTAACAGCTATGTAACCGCAATAAAAAAACATTGTAGACCTTTTTCTTAGTCAAATTTTTCATTTGATTTCATGTCTCTAGTATTAGTTCATAGTGCATGTTGTAACAGATGTTGCTAGCTTTGTAGGTATAGTTAATTCCTAAATGTGTCATACATTGGTGGAAACTTTGTTGGCTTATGAACCATTAGAATAAGTTTGTAAATCTGTATAATTAAAGCTGTTTGTTTTTCCTTAATAACGATTCGAAACATCGCCAAAATCGCCTCACATAATTAATGGACGCCCCCTTAGGAGTACAGAAACATTAATATTAAAATTTGTGCATCTTTTTAAACTTTGTATTTTGAATTTAATACTTACATGAAGGTAATGACGAGACTATTGTTAACCGCAGTATAGGTAACTGAAGATCTAAACAACTACATTATCAGAGACTGACGACGTATATTTAAGTTTATTTCGTGACTTTGGGACGTTTTTGTCTTCTCTCGTAGATTGCACTTTACATTTTTTAAATTGTAACCCTGTCATTTTATCGAGTTTATTAACATAAAAAAAAGAAATAAATGTCTGTTCAATGAGAACTGATGTTGTTTTATTTTTATAATAATATATTAGCAAATACAAAAAAAGCATCCTTTGTCCTAATAATAAGTAAATGAATAACAATATGCTATAACAACTTAGTTTGTTGTTTAAGTGTAGTAATGTCTAGAAATCTCGGCATCTCACCTGCTGGCAATCTTCTCGAAGAGGTTTGTCCTGTAACAAAAACTCTATGAGAGATATTTCTTTTGGTAAATCCAGATTTTAATTCATACCTTAACGCACGTCACGGGGCGGGGCTTTCACAATCCACGCACAGGATAAATATAAGCAAGCTATGACGAGCAAAGAATTAAATATCAGAATGAGCTTGGGGTTCCGGCCTAATGGGCTCGGAACCTTTTACAGGGTGTTTTTTAAAACAGTGGCAATATTTGGCCAGGTTTGGTTTGGTATGGGGATATACTTATAAGATGACATTAACACGTAATTTAAATAATTAGAATTTTATATTGTTGTAATTTCATTAATGTGTAATTTCTATTTCTGACGATCTCAATGTAATAACTTGTAATTTGACATGAAGTGCAATTTATACTGTAATTTACATTGAGTAATAAAATCTGAATCTGAATCTGTTAATTATATATCTGATTAGTAACACGATTTGCTAAAAAAATATGTACCTTAATTTAGGAAAAAATATCCATTAATTTTCAAGAACTGTAAACACCGCGCTTTGTTATTGAATCATGTCGTTGTCTGGGAATTTCCGCAAGCCTCGCCGCCAGCATGCCGCTTGGACGAGGTGAGTATAGGTGCGTCCGCATTTGTGACATGAAATCGGACCAGACTGCGTGACATTGCTATAGGACATGTCACGCTAAATGTGGACGGTCGGCGTGACATCGCTATTGTGACATAAAATCGGACTCTCGGGTTGGATCGCATCGTGACAGGTACGCTGTGACATTTGTTCGTGTCACAAAAACCGTCCACACTATCGAGCAAACACGCGTTACTGACACGGTCACGGAACTATGTTACGATGAAATGTCACAAATGTGGACGCACCTTATGTCGTCACTTTCTAACTTATTATATATTTGAGAAGTATGGCAAGCCTGCCTCGGAGTATCTCGGCGAGAGTGTACAGCGCGCAATGTCGAATGTTTTCACAAAACGGGAATACACTGACATAGTGAGAATTGAGAGCGTGAGATAAAAATGTTAGTGAGCGTAAGAAAGCTGATAATAATATCGGCATGAGTTTGTTTTGTCGGAAATCAGAGATGATTTATGAGTACGTGCTTTGTTGTGCCAAACTAAAAGTTCAGATTCGAATAAAGATCATTTATCAATTTACCGAACACAGTGCCACCTGTCAGGAACATTATAAAACTGAAATTATTCGCAAGGTGGTGAAAAATAGTCCAACTTTTCATCTCTTCCACCCATAGTCTTATCCACCCACTACTCGTGCATAGCGTAATAATTACTAATAGTAAGCCAAGTCGGCGCTAAATTCCGACAATCGGCTAGACTGAAAACGTGTACCTAAGGGTTGTCATAAAAAAAATATGTATGCAAGTACGTTCCTACAGATTGATGTTTGTTTAAATTAATGTATGTATATGTACCTACATTCATTAATGCCTAATAAATCTAGTCAGTTGTAATATAATAAATATCTTCTTCGCGACGAGCCGAAGTGAGTGCATAAAACGCAGGTTAAACCTCCAGTTTATTTATTTTTCATATGTAAATAGAAGAAGAATCATGATAGGACACGTGCAACGACACGACCTTTTCCTTAAAAACATCATAGAAGGAAAGAAGAAGCAGGGGAAGACCAAGGAGAAATTACTTTGAGCAAATAAAAGAGAAGGTTAAAGTCGTGTCGTACCAGAATGTCAAGCAGTTGACAGAAGACCGGAACATTTGGAGATTACTCCACCGACAAGAGCTTGGCTCTTAAATAAAGAGAGAGAGAAGGTACTCGACAGTCGCGGTCATAGGCCGGCCCATTTTGAGTTTTAAAGACTTCGCTAAGCCTGAATTGGGGGTTTTCGACATCTCGAGCACCCAATGGGAAGAGCTAGCTGAAGATCGTAGGAAGTGGCGTCGCCTTGTTCATGCAGGTCAAATAAAGCACGACACCGTCTGGTTTGGTCTCCTTAAGCAGAAGCGTGTGTTAGAATATATTTATGTAGGTAAATATTAGATCAAGGAACTGACCTGACGATATTATAATTATGAGTTATTGTTTTGATAAGACACGATAACCATAATAGTGATTAAATATTCACAGTGCTGATCTCAGCTTGTACGATCTGTGTTTAGAATTGTTTTCAAATCAGTATTTAATGAAGGCCATATTAAATTAATATTAAGAATTAATATTGTACCTTTCATTAAAACGTGGTTGAATAACTGTCCCTGTGACGTCACCTCTGTATTGAATGGCGGTGGCATGATCGGGCAGGTACCTGAGTTGGGTATAAAATGGCTAGACTCCACAAATCTGGGACAATGCTGTGCCGATCACTGCCTGGGAACGATCGTCAGTTAAGTAACTTTTCTTTCACATCTTGTCTTGTATAAACTGTAATTATATGACTTACTATTGTAATTTGATATTAAAAGTGATTTACAATGAAATACATATTAAATTGATAAAGTCTATAGTTATCGTAGATATATGTATAATCAATATTGGAAGTTATGTACTTTCAAATTACTGAACTTTGAATATTAAATATATTGTACTGTCGTCATATTGAAGGTTTTTATTTACTTTTCTACCACTTTCTAACTGCTATCAAATATAGTTCCATGTTGCTCAAACTTGATAATCGCTTTAGGTATGTCGCTTATTTCATAATTAGTGCATTTAACAAAACATTATATTATACAATATTATATTATTTTTATACATTTTTCTAACACGTGCGAGGCGTCACGAATATCCCCCGACCACCTGTGGGCTTATTATGCATGACACAGCTTTATCGTGTGGATATGTATAAAACTTTATCATATTCGTTAAATTTATCGAAAACTCTAACATGGTTGACAACGTGGATAAAGATATCGCGATATCTAATGTGTATAAACCAGTGTTACAAGAATTACGCGAGATTACCACTATTTTACAAAAAGGTTGCCAGTGTTATGAAATCAATCCATTTTTGTACATTGTTTGATATTGAATGGCGGACTTTATGTAATGCTTCCGAAATTAGTTGTTTAAAATCAGTCACTGAACGGAGCGGACTCGGGGTACTTTTCTAAATATATGGGTTATCTTGCTTGACAAGTAAATCAGTTTTATTATCTATTGTAGCATAATTGCTACATAAGTAGGGTTTCTTAGTTTGTATTTGTTCTTAATCAGCCACGTTTAATTGTGATGGGGCTTCTTTGTTTAGGTTATTGTTCGGATTAACGTAATTTCCTTTTTGGTTCAAATTAGGTCCGCGGCCGTTTTGCTGGCTCGTTACAAGACTGGCCGTATTTAAATTTTCAAATCCAAAATCCAGCCATATGTTGGTAAGAGAATGAAAAACGAGACAGTTGTCACGTTAAGCACCTCAGAAATGTGCAGTCGTATGAAATTATTTATTAATTTTCTTCTTGAAATTAAATGCAACCAACCAACATACCAACCCAACCAACCAACCAACCAACCAACCAGGCAACCATACCAGGCCAACCATAGAACCTTTATTTGGAACTTACTTCCAATTACATCAATATTAACCGGTTTCAAATCGTTACGAAAAATATATTTACCACCTAGATATCATCTCCGTTCGAACGTAATAAACCCCTAAATTTTCTGTGTCGATAAAGAACTGTGCATAACGTGACTACAATTCCACTTTTATGTTTTTTACCTTATAATGTTTTCTTCTTTTTTAAAACGATTGGATTAAACCTATACACAACCTACTTTGGGTTTTTTTTGTATAGGGAGTCAAAATTCTGACGTGAGGCACGCCTTCTGGCAGTGTGTCGTGTCGTGAGAACAACTGTTGACTACATTCCTAGTTAAACGGTTTATTGGATAGTCCTATAGTACGTACGTTAGATAGTACCCTTTCAAGTAATTTTAAGTGCTGGAAGGGGTAACTCTAAAATGACGTCGGGTAATTTATTATAAAAATGAATGCATTGACCTACAAATTATTTATATACTTTACGGATACGAAATGTTTTTATGGCAATTTTATTTTTATTCCTAATATTTAAATTATGTATATCAGAATTCTTAACGAAAGAGTCTAGGTTCTTAATGACATACATAATATTTTCATAAATATATTGGGACGCTACTGTTAAAATATTAATTTGTTTAAAAAGTTCTCTTAATGAATCACGGGAATTTAAGTTATATATAGAGCGAATTGCCCTTTTTTTGTAACACAAATATAGTCTGTATGTCAGCTGCCTTACCCCATTTATCCCATTTGCCCCATCTATTTAACATATACCTGTATGTTTTATCAGAAAATAGCAAATTCAGAAATAGCAATGATTTTCAACATTTTGGCAAAGTTCAACAACGAATTTCAGATGCAACGGGTCTTTCTCGGCCAACAATAAGAAAACTAATAAACAAGGAAGAGGATAACAAGAAAAATAAAAATAAAAATCCAAATAATGTTAAGTTAGCTAGACCACGCAAAATTCCCTGTCTAGGTCTTGATGACTTTGATTACGCAGTAATACGACGTATGGTTTATAATTTCCATCTGATTTATAAACTAGGTCCTACGATCCAGGCCCTAAAGTCCATATTGATGGAAACGATGAATTTTAAAGGCTGTGATTTTACATTAAGAAAGATACTTCGCCAAATGGAATTTCGATTCAAGAAAATTGCAAACGATAGGAAGAATGCTGATGGAAAAGCATGACGTAAGACTAAAAAGAGTAAAGTATCTGGACTTAATAACAAAGTATATACTCGTATCTGAAGGGAGGGATATTATATACACGGACGAAACATATAAAAAAGATAAAAAGATAAAAGATATTTATTCAGTAAGTACGCCGCACGGGCACTTTTACACGTCAAAATCTACCAGCGCTTCCCAAGAGGAGACCACTGCTGAGATGAAGCGCCGCAAGAAACTCAACAGTTAGTCATTTTTTAAATAAAAATATAACAATGTCACTACTTATTCTAGCATTATATAAAACTGTAAAAATAATATTAAATATCTGCGTAGTTTTGCAGGAAAACATGTCAGAATGACTACGAGAAAATTTATATATATGTATCACACAAAACAGTTTTGACATGTCTTCTCAGGTGAACAAATTGATAACAACTTCCAAGAAAACGTAAATAATACTCTAAAAATTGTTGTAGACTGGTTGCAGTCCATTAACTTAAAAGTAAACATTACGAAAACTAAAATCATGCAATTCCGAAATTCTAGGCAAGCACCCAAAAAATTAAGTGTTACGGGATCAGACATTCAAATAGAGGACATAGACAACATACATTTCCTAGGTGTTACTATAGATCCTTCTTTAAACTGGAGATGTCTCCTAGAAAAAATTAATAAAAAAATATCCAGTCAATGCTATGCACTATCCTTATTAGCCGGTAATTGCTCAGATGGTGTAGTGGTCAGTGCTTACTACGCTAATGTGTACTCTTTATTAGCGTATGGAATTATTTTTTGGGGAAACTCGGCTGATATACAATCTACCTTTGTATTGCAAAAAAAGTGTTTAAGATCAATTTATCACATGCACAATGATGAAACACTCAGAAAAGTATTTAAGGATAAATGTTTTCTTACATTGACTGGGATATTTATCTACGAGTTATGTAACTTTGTTAGAAATAATAGTGATTATTTTACTACTCGCGCATCACTGCGTGACAATGTGCGCTCTCAGTATAAATACAATTTAATATTACCACGAGTTAAGAATAAAACTGTCTATAATAGTACTTTTATAAGCGCGATCAGAGTGTATAACAATCTTCCCGATAAGATTAAATTATTAGATGGTCTTAAATTCAAGCGCCACTTAAAGACCTGGCTAATCAATAAAGTGTTTTATAATCTTAAGGAATTTTTTAACTTTAAAGAGACGAAAACTTAGTGCACGAGTTGATTTTATTTTTAAGTTCATAATATTGTACACCTAGAGCGGGTCACCATTGGAACTATTATGTACCTACTTTATCCATCTGAATGTTACATGGTTATACAATAAATTATTCTTATTCTTATTCTTAAACCGTGTCCCCTTGGACAAGATACAGCGTTTACATGATTTTTATGAGGTATGTACGAGTAGTAGGTAAGCTATTGAACATTAAACATTAGTAAATTTTCTGGTTTAGGCCAAGCATTTTTGTCCGTTAGATAGTCCTCGACCCTATAGTACGCCTTTAACATCAACCACTTTTTCAAGTAATTTTTAAGTGCTGGAAGGGGAAACTCTAAAACTACGTCGGGTAATTTATTATAAAAATGAATGCATTGACCTACAAATGATTTATATACTTTACGGACACGAAACTTTTTTATGGCAATTTTATTTTTATTCCTAGTATTTATATTATGTATATCAGAATTTTTAACGAAAGAGTCTAGGTTCTTAATAACATACATAATATTTTCATAAATATATTGGGATGCTACAGTTAAAATATTAATTTGTTTAAAAAGTTATCTTAATGAATCACGGGAATTTATGTTATATATAGAGCGAATGGTCCTTTTTTGTAACACAAATATAGTTTGTATGTCAGCTGCTTTTCCCCAAACCATAATACCGTATGACATAACACTATGAAAATAACTATGATAAACTAAGCGAGCTGTCTCAACATTGGTAAGTTGTCTAATTTTCCTAACGGCGTAAGCGGCCTTACTTAATTTGCCTGCTAGAACTGCTATATGGGGATGCTATATGTTCATACATCCCATTTAACAGGAAAATGCTGGGCGGATTCCACGGATAAAGGAGTGAAACAGTTAATTTCAAAAGGCCAACGTCTTATTATTGTACATGCAGGTAGTGCCAAAGGATTTGTTCCGGGTGCTCCGCTTATGTACAAGTCTACTGGTAAACATAAAGATATTTATTCAGTAAGTAGGCCGCACGGGCACTTCGGACTTCGGGTCCCGTCGTCTTCCGATTGAGATCCGAGTTTTACCGATGGAAACATATTATTCACTATATCTGTACTTCATATGTCTACATATTTTAAACAAATAAATGAGCGCTCTTGTGTCGCCACAACAATTAAATTAAGGATAGCGCGATAGTGACACAGAGTTATAGTGAATAAAACATAACATGGTGCAAATTAAATTTGTTAAAATCACAGACCAGTGAGGTGGAGTGTTTAAAACTCCAATCGATAAAACAGACTATGAGGTGGAGTATTTAAAACTCGAATCGATAATAGTAGTTTATGTGACTGCTGCATAATGAGAGGCATTAAAACACGAGTGTTTTAATGCCTAATTATGTACAGTTACATACAATATTTTATCTACATACATATTATAAGATCTCTATGATGTGTTCAGGAACCGCATGTTACGACCGGCATAGCCGGCATTGATCGATTATTAGAACGTCAAAAATGGCGGCAACCGTAGTTTTTTTTTTAATTCGGAGACAATCTAGAGTCAGCCTCTACTATCATATCGTTCGATATCAAATTATCAAGTAACATACGAGATTTGTCAAAATTGTATGCAATTGACATTTCATTTCGAATTAAATGTCATCTCGAGTGATATTAGAATTGAGGTCAAATAAAATTGTTTTGTTTTTTAAAGATGTTCGAAATTTGAAACTCATAACTTTATCAAATCTTATATCGTTATAAGAACATTATGTTACTGCTACAGATAAGAAAATTATCATAGTAAAATTGATTGTTGTAATGCTGGTCATTGCCAACGGATTCTGAACGCGTTATAGAGGACTTATGATATGTGTGTAGATAAAACTATTATTTTTAATCATTAACACCGTCACAATTCACATTTATTTCTATTATTACTCTATAGCTATGTCCACACCAGTACGCTTTCATGTTTATTTTGCGTTTTCCTTTGACGCATGCCTCTGTAACCATAGCGCATGCAATAACGCATGCGCTCAAACCGGTTTGACAGCGGCGTTGACGTGCAACATTTTGTGCCTTTTAGCAAATAAAATGGCGGAAGATAAAGTTAAAACATTGGATTTTATTGAAGATTATCGAACATATCAAGTTTTGCCCACTAGGACTACAAGCCCAAAGATTACACAAATAAAATAAAACGAAACGACGCGTTGATTTCTCTGAGCCAAAAACATAATTATGTTGTTAAAACGGTCCAGATTCTCCTTTTTTTCGTTTTATCCTTGCACTTAACACTAAATATGCCGCACTGATAGCTACTAGTTCCGCATCCATCTTGACGGCTTGCCGAGGCGCGTGTGTACGCTGCATGCAACAAGCGCACAGGTGTAGACGATAAGCGCCATGCGTCTTAAGGCAATCGATATTTCATGCGCTTGACGCAAGACGAATTGAAAGTTGAAGACGCAAGATGAACATGAAAGCGTACTGGTGTGGACATAGCTTATGAGTAGCCGTTTTTTTATATTGAATGCCACCTGGCATCGGGGTAGATTGCCAAGTACCACGTTTTTAAAGAGAATACCTATTTAATTTACCTGAAATGTAATCTCAAACTGGTGTTAAGACATTTTGTTAGATTGGGACCGTGATATTCATATTGACAATATAACAGATTCATCTCTTGTCAAAATCAGATGTCGAATCTAGCGAGTTAATAGATGAATCAGACTCAGACATAAGTCTCAATTGTTATCCTTTAGGCCAATAAAATGTATTTTAAGAAGTACATATTTGTTTCTTTTATTTTAGCAGTACCTTATTGAAAACAAAACACACATGTCCCACAGGATGAAATGCGACTTTATACGTTCGTTACTTACAAATGAATACGTATCGATAAACACGTGGTACAGTGGTGTCGTATCACTAAACTAGTCTCTAATGTTTCGTTACATGCATATTACGTTTTGTTACTTTGACGTACTTTGTTTTTTTATTGATAATAATAAATAAGTAGGGTACATTTTATTCGTGTAAGACCATTTTCTTTAAGTTTAAATATTTCAATCCATACATATTTGAACTGCAATTTAAATAAACCGCCAAATGTATAGACCGCAGCACCTCTCTTTGAGTATATTAACGAAACGTTGTGTCAAATGTCATTCGCACCAAGCTAAAGTGCAACAATTATAGTACCGGCGCGCACTGCAGGTAGGGCTGGGCAAAATACCTGCTACATAGTATTTCAAATACAAATTACAAAACACATTTGAATGAGGTATTTGAAATAACAAATACTAAATACAAAATACTTTCATGACAAGTAATTAAAATTCAAAATACAAATACAAATTACAGCATTTAAGACCATGTATTTGAAATACAAATTACAGTTTAAAATATTTTTTTTAGTCAGTCTATTTATGAAGAGACTATTTTCATTAGCTGGAAATCCATTTTATCACAAGCAGAAACTTGTCTGAAAGCACTTCCGTAAAATGTTTTGTTATACTCTTACGTTTTTTTTCTTTATTTAAGAAAAATCACACTTATGTTATTTAATTCTCTTGTGCAGTGTACACAAGAGAATAAAAAAAAAGTATTTTGTGCAAATGTATTTTAAAACATAAAGTATTTGAAATATAAATTACAGAATACATGCGAGTGAGGTATTTGAAATACTAAATACAAAATACTTTATTAGGTAGTATTTTAAATACAAATGCAAATACAAAATACATATTTGTATTTTAAATACGTTATTTCAAATACAAGTAATTGAAATACTGCCCAGCCCTGACTGCAGGACAGGAGGTCGGACGGACTGGACACCTGCGAATTAGCGGCGGGGGGACGCCGCTCTGCCCCTCACCGCACCGCGTAGTTGCCCTGTCTAGCTAGACAGCCACGTTACCTCACTATTAATAATTATTACACTATTACTCGTGCTGCTGATCGTATGTATGACGGAATATTTATAATTTGCACCGACTTGCCTTTGAATTTCAGAAAGTTATTTATTATTACATATATCATAGTCAAACTTTATTACCACTATACGGCTCATTGACGTCACGTTTTGAGTGGAAAATGTGTTCTTTCGATGCCTGTCACATAACATAACTTACCTATATTAAGTTATGTTATGTGACAGGCATCGAAAGAACACATTTCCTTCATATGGTGAAATCAAGTTTCAAAACATTCTCATATTTGTGGCAATAGAAATAAAATTATGTAACATCTTGTGTACCATTATTGCAGCTTACATATACATTCAGTCAACAAAGTATCGGGAATGGATGATTTGTTTATGGTTCCAAATTCAAATTTTTGTTTTTTTTGTTGTTGTTAGATTGGCACAACTGTTTTCTATTTTGGCGCGGAGTTTGAGTTGCATCTGTTATTTATATTAAATACAGTGCTGTTTTTAGTTATATCATATCTAGTGTGTATTGCGAATTTCATAATGGACAAAAACATTGAACAAAGAGTTTGTCTTAAATTTTGCATCGCCAATGGAATTTCGTGTTCGGAGTCACTGAAAATGTTACAGAAGGCTTACGCGTGGGCTTAGACGTGGGTTTACGAGTTTGACATGCAAACTAGTCAACAAGCTTCGGAGTGGCGCCTTCCAACTGAACCGAAACCGAAGAAACCACGCCAAAGTCGATCAAAAGTCAAAGTCATGTTGACTGTTTTCTTTGACTATCGCGGTGTTGTGCACTCGGAATTCTTGCCGGAAGGTCAAACGGTAAATAAAGAATATTATTTGAGCGTTATGCGGCATTTAAGAGAGCAAATTCGACGAAAAAGGCCAGATTTGTGGAATGAAAATTCTTGGATTTTGCACCACGATAATGCGCCTTCGCACAAGGCCATCATTGTGAAAGAATTTTTGACCAAACACTCAACAAATACCATCGAGCAACCACCATATTCACCAGATATGGCTCCTGCCGACTTCTTTCTTTTTCCTAAACTCAAATTACCACTTCGTGGCACCCGTTTTCAATCGGTAGAAGACATAAAGGAGAATTCGCGCCGAGAACTGAATTCAATTCAGGAAACAGCGTTTAAAAAATGTTTTGATGATTGGATTATTCGTTGGCGTAAGTGTATCGTTTCTGAAGGAGCATACTTTGAAGGTGATAAAATAAATTTGGATGATTAACAAACAGTTTGTGTATTATTGATCTTTTCCCGGTACTTTCTTGACAGAGTAGTATATAATAATCAATAACAATTGCATTTAAATTCATCCCTTCATACACAACATATACTGCTTTTAAACTTACCTTGTATAAGTTTATGCCTCTCCATGTAGTTCTTTGTGGCAAAGCTCATCTCACTCTGCCTCGGCGCCGGCGCCGGCGCACTCGGTACAGTCTTGAGGTATTTAGCTGCGAGTTGGTTCATCTTCATGCTGGTATCGGTGCAAAGTTGGGTCTTATGGATCACTTGCGGATCATCACCAAAAGTCACTCTGTAAAACAATAAGTCGAATCTAGTCACACCGCAGTGTGTCCGGCCTAGTTCAAAGAAAACTCCGAGCGACACTGCAGCGTGTATATTTATTTACACGAACCCATTCAGGCCATATTTATTACCCACCCCCATAACGTCTTTTCAAGTACAGCTACAAACCTGATCTTTTTACAGAGTACTAAGGTAGGTTCCTATGATTATCCTATAAAAAATCATTAATTTCCAATAAAGTCTTATTTTGTAACTGACTAACTCACTCATCAAAACCTATAGGGTACTTCCCGATGACCTAGAGCCCTGAAATTTGGCATGGAGGCAGGCCCTACAGCACAGGTAAAGGAAAAAATTCGAGCAGTATAAATATCCGTTCCCTTTACCTGAAAAGTAAATTTCAATTTTCTCCCTACAAATATTTATGGTAAGTTTGACCAATATACTAGGAGATCATACTCGTATATGAACTTACAGCTAACGAGGAAAAGAGAGGGTGATGAAATGCAAAAAGCAGACAGCTAGCGAGGGAAAAAAAGAGAGGGTAATATTCAATAGTGCAAAATGACGTTTGCTTTTTCTGTTTAGGAGTGAATTTCAGGGCGTTTCAACCGCCGTCATTAGTGTCACCAAATATATTGACGTAAATCAATGATACCTACCAGCAACTCCTGATGAAAACAGAAGCAGAAATGGGGATGTAGTTTTTATCAGCACCAGAAGTTGTTGTAGTGTCATTGATTTCGTCAGTATATTTGGTGACACTAATGACGGCGGTTGAAACGCCCTGAAATTCACCTTTAGATACCAGGAGGTCCATAAACCAGAAAGGGATAGGGTATGCTTTGCTTAGGACTCTGGCTCTTTTCATTTCTCTCTATCACATTACATCAGATGAGCGATAGAGAGAGTATTTAAGGGCGTATCCACGCTAACAAACAACTGTACCATTACCATGAGTTTACAGTGACCGCACTCGCTAGCGACGGCGTAAACGATTTGTATGGAGAATTGTACAGCTCCTCTAGCGGCCACTTAAAGAACTAAAGATCGCTAGTATGAGTACAACGGTAAATTACCTATCGAAATCTATTCGTTAGCGACTAACGTTTTGTAACCGTTGCCGTAGAACATCGGTACCATGAGTCGTAAATTTGACAGATGTCATCGAAAAATACCGTATCGACTGTAGTTTACTATTTCACTAGCAAATTGGTGCGTGAAAACTTAGAATTATTGTTTAATACGTTACTCCAATTATTTATCTATCCAAATAATATCGGCAAGACATTATTTAGCGTGGAATATGTAGGCTTATGAAGACGAACGACGAAAACAAGGAGGATTTCAAGCTGATATGAGAAATATTACGTTAAGAAATCCACTTCAAAATTTAACTGAGAATAAATTTTATTAAAGGATATAGGCTCAGTAAGGAAGCTTTTGAGAATTTGTGCGATTCGTTAACGTACTACACGGATTTGAAATCCACTCACAAATATAATGTTCCCGATCCTGATGACAAGGATATGTCTGAAGAAAGTCAAGGTATTTATAGTGAAAGATAATGATTATATATTAACTTTAATACTAAATATGTCCTTATCTTTATTATGTTTGTTGTAGGTACCTATTATTTTCAGTACTATTTGAGGGCCAGGAGTTAGTGTTGGAAAATGAAGGCACCAGTGATTTATTAATGGAGAGAGCACCGCGGGATCAATTAGTTAGAAGACTTGCATCAATGCATTATTTCCAAATACTTGTACCATGTTTTCTGTTTTTTGTTTAATATAAAAATAAAAAGTACTCATACATCACACATAATCTTTATTTATTACACAAAATCTTTATTTATTTGCTAAAGTATCTACAATTATATTTCCTAATGCTAAAAATTTACCAAATAAATCTAACCACCGTTCTTGCATTCTAAACTCTGATTCCCTTAACCTATTCCTCTCCCGCTCCACTTCCTGTTTAAAAGCTCGCCATTCACTGTCAGCTCTGACAAAGGCTTGCCTTGCCAAATCTGACTGTTTGGGTGCGAGTCCTTCTGTAGACAGGAGATTAGTGGTTTTGCACCTGACGTCTTCGCTACTGACGCGGTGTGGGCGGTAAGAGCTTGGGGCTCTGCCACCTGGCATTAGCAGCTGTTAATGCTGTTCTTGTGACCGCAGGCTCACCACCGTGCGTTACTCCGGTCTCACTCCCGTCCACCTCAGGCAGGGCTGTAATGGATAAAAAAACGTTTACAGTACTATTTTGAATTCTTAATTAACTAATGAAACTAGTACATTTTACTCTAAAATGTGATAATAACAGCAAAATTTATTGGAACCTATTTCTTGAAGAGCTGATGGAAATTGACTGTCATTGCAGTCACTATACCTGGGCTGTTAACTGTTTCGGGATACTCTCTGTCCACCATGTCTTGTTCACTGCAAGTGCTGTTAGCCACAAGCAATGGTGGAAAAAAGGAGGGCTGAGCTGATGTCCCTGGTACAAGTGGTACAAGTAGATTCCAGTCTCCAACGCCTGCAGTGAAAAAAAACACATTGAAATAATCTTTCCTAGGACATGAATTAAATGAATTTTTATCTTAAATATATATAATAAATTGTTTATTTTATTTCAATAGTAACAATGATAGGGAAACTTACTGGAACAAGTTTGTTGAGCAAGTTATTCATTTAGCAGGAAAATTGATAGGCTGTCATTTGTTTCTAGTGCCACTTCAGTAACTTCTTCCTGTAAAGCATTTTTTTTAAAGAATGCCATGAGATATGAAATTAATGTCTTATATGTAAGTATATTATAACTTTAGGCACATAAATAAATAAGTTTTTGTCTAATTTGACTATACACAGACGTATGAATGAACTGTCACATTGACAAAAAAATCAAAACAAATTCAAGAATCACTTACACTTACATAGTGACACTGCTCTAGGGCACTTTTTTAAATTAGCAGGGTTATTTCTATATTTTTAAATGGATGACTTGGATACTTATCTTTTAGCCCAATATCATCCTTACTCTGTCTTTTTATTGTAGTTAGAAAGAGACAACTTCGTTTGGTGTGAAATTAGGCACACGTAACGATAACTACACGAACTATCGAGTTAACGTTAGCGAGAATAGTAAACGTTTATGTGACTCATGGTACGAGTTTAATCAAAAACTATTCGAAGGACGTTTACTCGCTATCGACTGTAGAACGTAACACGAGTTTTCGATAGCAACTCATGGTAGAGGTACTGATCTTATACGAGCAGTCTTTCGGCGCCATCGCGTGGCGAAAATGCCCGAGGTTGGCCGAACTGATCCGATAGCTGGTCATCAGGCTCCTCGCGCGTGCGTGTATGAATTGAAACTTAACAAATAAATAAAATATAAAAACTCCGTCCGCGTAGATATAGTTTATCGCTATTCCCTCGATTACTACTTACTATTAAACTGTCCGGCATAATATCCTATGTGTCTAGCTAGGACAACGACTTTCTGCGTGCCAAAGTTTGTCGAAACCCATTCTACAGTTTAGGCATAACTATATGAAAAACATAAGCATCTTAAACATCTATACAAACTTAAACATTTACCCGAAATAGGTAGTAATCGGCAGTCTCCATATTTCTATCACTCGAGCGATAAATATACTGTTACGCCGGTGGATTAAGGTGTTTAACTTCAATGGCGATTTTCGGTGTATTGGAAGCGTTTTCAGCAGGCTGAAATAGTTTCAGTCGGTTTCAGAGATACGAGGGCTGTTTGATAAGTCCTTTTAAAACTATTTGTAAAACCTTTTTTTTTGTAAATGGCATTAACACTGGCAGGCACAATCTATCAAATGAAGACTGTCAAAAATTCAGTAAAAAAAAAACAAGAAATTGACACTAACAATTGCTTGAATGTGATCACTTCTAAATTTTCCATAACTATGGAAAAATCTGAATTTCGTGCCGTAATAAAACATTTTTTATGAAGGGTTGCAGTGCTGCCACAATAAAACTGAACTTAATTCTGTTCATGTCACTAACGCACCAACGTTGCAGACTGTTTATAACTGGTAAAAGATAAGTAAGTAGGCCGCACGGGCACACGGGGTCTTCCTACACTCCCCTTGACAAGATACAGCGTTTACATGATTTTTATGAGGTATGTACGAGTAGTAAGCTATTAAACATTAAACATTACCTAATTTACTGGTTTAGGCCAAGCATATTTGTCCGTTAGATAGTCCTCGACCCTATAGTACGCCTTTAACATCAACGACTTTTTCAAGTAATTTTTAAGTACTGGAAGGGGTAACTCTAAAACTACGTCGGGTAATTTATTATAAAAATGAATGCATTGATCTACAAATGATTTATATATTAGGTCGGGGCAAAAGTATTTTCGAATTTTTCGTACAAAGGAAAAAAAAAATCAAGTTATATTTTTTTATTCATTTATATGTACATGCCGTTTTGATCGATGGCTTGTTGCCATCTTGTGGGTAGTGCCATGATTCCATTGCTGTAGAAATTCTGAGATTTTTGGTTAAAAAAATCTGACAGGTAGTTTTGACAGTGTTCTCTTGATATTAACTTTATGCTTCCTAAAGAATTCTGAAGTGACCGAAACAGGTGGAAATCCGATGGAGCAAGGTCGGCGCTATACGGTGGATACATCAACACATCCAAGCCAAGTTCTCTCAATTTTTGCTGGGTGGCTATAGATGAGTGCGGTCTGGCGTTATCATGATGAAAGACTACGCCCTTTCTGTTCATTAACTCCGGCCAGTTTTTCTCAACGGCTTCTTTTAATATCATGAGTTGCTGGCAGTAGAGGTCAGAATCGATAGTTTTACCCGGCGGAAAAAGCTCATAGTGTGTGACAAGGTGTAGGGGAATCAAAAGAAAGGTTAGCCGGGGGTACTCACAATTTGGCGATGTAGGTCCAAATCGAGTATACAGCTGCTTGTCACAGGTTCACTTTAGGTTCGGAGGCCAAGGGTTTCGGCAGCCTCTCGTTATGTACACTGGTTGGATAAGCGGCTTTTGGAAAACACCTGATAAATGCGCGCGCGTCGTGTCTGAGTTTCGGAAGCACACTGCGTTCCATGAGCCGACCCGAATGTTCGCCGACCCCCGGATTGGATTTAGGAGGATGAGGGTAGGTGGAGACTGCACATTGTCACCTCCCCCCCACTAATCTTGAACAGTATGGTTTTAACTGAGAGATATTAACTTTTTTATTTATGTTTGAATTCAGCTTTGCTATCAGAGCTTGGCCATTAGTAATACTCTTAATAATGTACGGACCTAACCACATTGGACAGAACGCAGCGCAAACACCTCGATCAGCATTGGTTAATGGAAAACATTTTGCTAATACTTTCTGATTTACGTAAAAGTTATTTGGTCTTCATTGTTTATTATAGTAATATCTTTGCCTTTCGTGTGCTTTAGATAAATTTGTTGCTACTGTACTGTGATTAAGCGTTTCTTCTCCTTCGTTTATGACTTTATCTAGTTCCCATCTATTTTCTATGGGATTCCTAATTTCTCGCCCAATAAATATATATGCAGGAGTGTAATTCGAGCTCTCGTGTATCGCGGTATTAAGGGCAAGTTGAAAATTCGGCAGGGAGTCGTCCCATACCGACGTGGCTTTCCTACAATAAATATTTAACATCACACTTAAATTTCTGTTTACCCGTTCAACTGCATTAGCTTGCGGGTAATATGGTGATATTTTTATATCTTTTATTCCCCATATGCGACACATATCCTTACATACACCGGCCGTGAAATGTGTTGCATTATCAGACACGATTGCTCGCGGCGGTCCGTAGCGCGCCCATACTAAACGCGATAACACCCGCACGGTGTTAGCGGCGGTCGCCGCGTGTACTGCTATCAATTCCACCCACTTTGAGAAGGCATCCATAACTACCAAAATGTATTTATTACCACTTTTTGATGTTGGTAAGGGACCCTTGTAATCAACGTAAACGCGTTACCATATCTCTTTCGGTAATTCTGACGACATTAAACCGACTGGTTTTTTATTTAACGGTTTTGATGTTTGACACAGTAAACATGAATTCACATAATTTTTTACGTCGTTGTGTAAATTCTTCCAACAAAATATTTTTGCTAACCTATTACTCGTTTTTGTTATGCCTAAGTGTCCCGCTATATCCTGCAGTGTGATTCTGTTAAAATACAGTTCGTCGATGAGATGTCAAATTGGATCGTCCCAGCGATCGCCCCAGAGATCGCCCTTGAAGTGTCATTTTAGTCTATTTGACATTTCACGGTCGATCATTTGACATTTCACGGGCGATCCCAAGGGCGGGCTAAAGCTTGTCGCACATTGCTCGAATTCTGGCTTTATTTTTCTATCTTTCAGGGCTTTATAAAATTCCTTATGCAGCGTTTTACGGCGGTATATGAATAAAATTGACTGAAACACGTCGATTTTACCTTTTACAGTTCTTAACCTCTTCATAATATCCAACTAAATATTGAGAATTTGACAGTAAAATCGACACTAGCGCTCACAGACGATGACGGATTTAGTTGTAACTTCTGTTCGTCTCACCTTTGTATCACGGTATTCTGTTACAATAATAATGTCAGACGATCGTCTCACACCTGTCATTATATCACATTTCCAGCTGTCAGCTGAAAAGCTGCCCCATGACTCGGTGAAGAGCCTTTGGCTGCGTTTTCACTCAAAAGCAGCTCGGACGAACGGCGAAAATAACCTATTAGGTTGTTGCGTGTGTGTGTGCGTCACAATCTGATTGGTTGTTTTCGCTCCTATAACTTCTACTTGCTCACTCCATTTAAGTGGAAACGGACCCTAATTTCAGGGACGAATAATGGCCGCCCAAAAATTGCTGTCAAAATGACAATATGTAAACAAACAATAAACGGAATGATTCTAAGAAAATTGAGAAATTTGCAACAGTTTTCGTTATTCCACGTTAAGTTCAGTGCAATGCAGTATCACAATGATGGCCGTGGCAGAGGATATTATAAAATAATGGTTCACTTTAGACGTAATAGGAATATGTGAAAATCACCCTCTTCGGTCTTATGCTACTCGCATCGAGCTGTCCAGCGACTCTAGTGTGCTCCTCGGCCTCGGTCCACCACACCTTCGGCCCACATGATCCAATAGAATTGTTTTTACCAAAGGAAGATATGCAAAACTACGACTTGTAACTGCATTAGGCATGTTCTCAGGTAAGTAAATACTTATCCTTACGACATGAAGTTAAGATCCGCATAAGCAGCAATATCCATAATCGAAAGGTAAAGTCTGCGTGGCAAGTCAAGTGTTTGTTTGTTGGTTCCTTGTTCACGGTCTAGTGCCTCAAGCGATAGATGTGTATTTTGGTAAAGAGATAGTTTATAGCTCGGAGACATAAATAGGGTATTTTTTATCATAGATAATAGGACAGTTCCAGCGATAATAGCGATATACGACTTCTACACGGACGGAGTCACGGGAAAAGCTAGTTGGTTATAAAAAGGTTATTATAAAAGGTTATGATAACATAAGATAAAATATATTTATTCAGTAAGTAGCCCGCACGGGCACTTACACGTCACAATCTACCACTGCTTCCCAAGAGAAGTCTAAGAAGAAGCGCCGCAAGAAACGCAACTGTCAGTCATTCTTTATAATATATAACTTACTATCTTTCCGCCCGCGAATTCGTTTGCAGAGAATCAGTACTTTCGTAAGTTAAAATATAGCCTACTAGCTTTTGCCCTCGACTCCGTCCGCGTTGAAGTCGTTTATCGCTGCTCCCTCGGGAACTCCTATTTTCCGAAATAAAAAGTATTCTATGTCCTTCCCCGGGGCCCAAAGTATCTCCATAATAAATTATATATACCTTACCTAAGAAATAATTGATTCCCCATACAAACTTCCACCCCCCTATTCACCCCTTTAAAGGATGATTTTCGGGATAAAAAGTATCCTATGTCCTTCCCCGGGACTCAAACTATCTCCATACCAAATTTCATCTAAATCGGTTCAGCGGTTTAAGGCATTTAAGCGTGAAAAGGTAACAGACAGACAGACAGACAGAGTTACTTTCACATTTATACTCGTAATATTAGTAGGGATGTCCACCACTACGAGAGGAACTATTTAAGGATTTCCCTATCCATATTGGATTTAAAAAAAAGCAATTGAATGCAACATATGTTATTTTTATTATACCTATCATTTTTAGAGATCCGTACTTACCTCAAAAGAAAAAAATCTTGGTGCTTAGAAGTCGAGCCTAGGCGCTAGTTATTCCCGTGAATTCGATAGTTTTTAATTTTGGTTGTGGTTGAACGGGATTTCTTTTACATTTGCTCTTATTATGGTTCCGTACGTCCAAATGGAAATCGGAACCCTTATAGGATCACTCGTGTGTCTGTCTGTCTGTCTGTCTGTCTGCCCGTTCGTCTGTAACAGCCAATTTGCTCTGAATATAATGGACCCTTAAAGTTGAAATTTACTGAGCCTAAAATTTTGAATTTATACATGTTTTTAGGGTTCTGTACCTCAAAAGGAAAAGGTACCCTTACAGGATCACTTGTGTGTCTGTGTTTCTGTGTCTGTCTGTCCGTCCGCCTGTCACAGCCAATTTGCTCTGAATGTACTGGACCGATTAAGTTGAAATTTACTGAGCCGAAAAATTTTGAATTTATCAATGTTTTTAAGGTTCTATGATTTCTTTTTTTTTGTGATTCTATTATATCTTTTTTTTTTATTTTAGCTACATTATCCCCAAGAGAAAATAAATTGGTGAAGAGACTTTCCCCAAGAGAAAATAAACTGTTAAAAGACATTAGCAAATCTATAAACGTGGACAAGTTGGATTGGAGCCGCAGATTTTGAAAAACATAACGGATTTTGATACGGTTTTCACTATAATTTAGATTTTTTTCCGGAAGGTTTATATGTTCAGTTTGACCGTGATACAAATTAAGTATTTCTTGCTCTGGTGATGCAGGACAATGTAATAGATTAACTGCCGCACTCAGAGACGTCAATTAGGTTTTAAGTTCCATTAAAGTTGCTGCGTCTTATTCTATTGCTATAGCAAAGAAAGTGACAGCAGCTACTTTAATGATACTTAAAACTTAATTGACGTCTCTGAGTGCGGCAGTAACTCGATTGTTAAAATTTGTCTTAATTAAAAATTGATAATTTCCTAACAAAAAGTTAATTCAAAACATTTGACACTTCGTAAGTTTAATCACGGCGAACAACATTTAATAAATAATTTCTGATAATAATATCAATACCAAAGTTAACTCAAACCCCTAGCTTTTATGTATTCTGGTACAAAATAAATAAGAAACAATATATTAATAAAAATATTTAATTGAAAAAACAGAAAAGTGCTTCTCAAACATACTTAAATAAATGCTCGAAATGACCGCCACCTTCCTGTCACCATAGCTCTGCACCCCGTTTTAAATTGTCTTTCGAGTTTTCCAAGCACAAACGAAAATTCACGTGTTTGAAATGAATCCTTGCGTGTGACGTGCGGGTATTCATTACTCCACCGGTGCTCGTTGTGGATGTTAAACAGTCTACTGGTAAAAGTTGCTTCATCTGACCACAAGATGTTGAGATGTAAGTGTTCTAGTAACCATTGACAGAACTGTACTCTTCTAGGGTAATCCGCAAGAACAATTATCTTGTACTCGTTGGAAATGGAGCGGGTGTAGCCCTTTGGCATTAAAAAACCGCCAAATAAAAAATTGAGATGTTCCAAACTGTGTGGCTGCTTCCCTAGTGCTTGCTTGTGGGTGGCGGTGGAAATAATTGAATACTCGAGTACGGAACGCTTCCGAGTAGCGTGGTCGCCGCCCTCGACCTTGAGCATGTCCTGGAACTGTAAACTGTCCATAATCCCTTAAATTTTGGACAGTGTCGTTTATTAAACGGCGAGTCGGGATTGGAGACTCCGGATAGATATGTTTCGTTAAATAATGCCTGAGTCCGCACGTACTACGCGATGTGTAATAAAAACCACCATATTTAAACGTGGCTGGCAAGAGCTGGATGAGAGTGGCCACGAATCGTGCTCGTTGGCGTGCAATGGGGGAGGCCTATGTCCAGCAGTGGACTGATATAGGCTGATGATGATGATGATGATGATGATATTTAAACGCCGAATGTGAGTATAGGGATAAGCGGAGGCATTTTTAGTTGAAATGTTAAATAAATAGCGAAATATTTTTTATGACAAGTCCGTCACCAATTGGCAGATTATTTTTTAATTGTCAAATTATTTGTCGAGGTATAAAAGAGGTGAGTGTTTATTGAATAACCACACAACATCGTAATTTTATGAGCTTATTATGTAGCCAGCTTTATAAGTTCTGTCACTCAACTCGCCTTTGAGATCGACCGTGCGCGTGTGATGTAACAGAATACCGTGAGTGTCAAGGGCGATCTGAGGGACGATCTGTTCGTCTGTGAAACCAGCGACTAAATGAATGTGCAGGCAGTTGAATGTCATTTACCCACCTTGACGGACATCGTAAATTTGCCGGCTATTCATTCGACTGAGTCGAACAGAATGACATAACGTTAACAGAATAACATAGCTGGTCATGATAGTAGTTCAAAATAACATCTTTTAAATGAACCGGTAGTACTACTCTCCACTTGTTCTTTTTACCTATTTGTCGACACAATAGTTCATTCTTAATTTTATACTTTGAAACCGTCCTGCCATTGTTTATTTGGATTATTAGATCATTACAAAATGTATCATTTAATTGGTGTCTCTTTAAGGAGTCACTATTCACTGAATAGTCTTGAAGAGCTGAACACTGGACCTCCTCCGTCCCTTCATACATTCTGCTCAAACAGTCCGCTACGTTGTTGCTGGTTCCTTTTATGTGTTTAATGTTGAATTTGAATCTGGACAATAGCAGTATCCATCTTCCTAATTTCCCAATCTGTTTCGGATGTTCAAACAACCATGATAAGGCGGCATTATCTGTCTGTAGTTCGAAAGGCGCGATTTCGAGGTATTGCCTGAACTTAGTGACGCCGAAAACAGCGGCGGCGCACTCCAGCTCGTAGACAGTGCGGTGGCGCTCTGCGGGCGCGAGCGTGCGGCTCGCGAAGCTCACAGGCGCAAGCGCGCCATCCACCTCCTGCTGCAGCACAGCCCCGAGGGCACTGCCCGATGCGTCCGTTTGCAGGATAAATCTCTTATTGAAATCAGGAAATCTCAGAACGTTCGGTGAAACTAGCTCCTGTTTCAAACGTGTAAACGCTTCGTTCTGATCGGTTCCCCAGATGAACCTAGCCTCTTTTTTTTTTAAATAAATTTAACGGTTCCGCGATTTCCGCATATCGTGGAATAAACTTTGCATAAAAACTAGTCATTCCGAGGAAGGTTTTTAGCTGTTTTAAATTATTTGGCTGTGGATAATTGACGACGACACATACTTTATCGGGATCGACTGACAAACCACGAGGGCTTATATTGTAACCTAAGAATTTAACTGACTGTTGGCATAGTTTCAGTTTACTTGGATTGAGTGTTAAACTTGCCTTCCCGAGTCTCGTTAGAACTTCATCTAGATGGCGGATATGTGATTCTTCTCCGCAATGATGGTCTTGTCCGAAGCGCTGGTAGATTCACTCTATATTACTGATGTGTAAAAGAGCCCGTATGTGGCCAATTTACTGAATAAATATTTGACTTTGACTTTGACTTTATCTTTAGAAAAGACACATATATCATCTACGAAGGGAATGATAAATTTGTACTTAATATCACCAAACACCGTGTCGATAACCCTGTTCAGGGACTGTGGGCTCACACATAATCCAAATGGCACATATTTGTATTGATACAAACCAAAGGGTGTGATGAAGGCGGTCACCTGTTTTGACTCATCATCAATATATATCATCATCAATATTAATATCATGAGTTGCTGGCAGTAGAGGTCAGAATGTACACTGGTTGGATAAGCGGCTTTTGGAAAACACCTGAGTACTGCGCGCGCGTCGTGTCTCAGTTTCGGAAGCACACTGCGTTCCATGAGCCGACCCGAATGATCGCCGACCCCCGGATTGGATTTAGGAGGATGAGGGTAGGTGGATACTGCACATTGTCAGAAGTGGACAATTCCTTTCCAATCCCACCATACACACTGCATCACTTTGTTCCGAGTTAAGCCGAGCTTTGCCACTGTCTGTGGAGCTTGTCCATGCTTCGACCACGATCTTTTTCAGACGTTCTTATCGTAAGTGATCCATTTTTCATCACCCGTAATCAACCGTTTTAGAAATGGTTCTGATTTATTTCGTTTTAACAAAGAATCGCAAATTGAAACACGTTGCATTAGGTTTCTTTCAGTGAGATCGTGTGGCACCCAAATATCAAGCTTTTTCTTGTACCCAGACTTTTGTAAATGACGTAACACTGTTTTGTGATCAATATACAGTTCTTCAGCAATGTCGTAACTAATAATATGTCTATCTTGCTCCACTTTTTCGTACGAGGGCAGAGTGAGAAGTCTGGTAAAAATCATATTAAAGGTATTTTTTTTACAAATTCATTAATGCCAATTTGAAATGCAGCCTTTTTGGAGGTACATCGTATATTTTTAGCCAGTTCACAAGGCTAGTTTTTTTTTGACAGCTATGAAAAAGAAACAATCACTTTGGTGTTTGCAAACATGGAGAAAAGTGAGTTTCGTGTTCTGATTAAACATTATTTTTTGCGAAAAAAAAACATTACGGATACAAAAAAAAAATTAGACAAATATTACGGGAACTCTGCTCCATCGATTAAAATGATCCACAAGTGGTTTACGGATTTTCGTTGTGGCCGTACAAGCACTGCTGACGCCGACCAACCCGGACGCCCAGTTGAGGTCACCACACCAGAGATGATCACCAAAATCCATGACATCGTATTAAACGACCGAAGAGTAAAGGTCCGTGAGATAGCTGATATTGTAAGCATTTCAGACGAACGGGTTCGTAATATCCTTCTCACTTATTTGGATATGAAGAAGCTCTCCGCCCGTTGGATACCGCGATTGCTCACAGTGGATCAAAAACGCACTAGGGTGACCCTGTTAGAGGCATGTTTGGCGAAGTTTAGCCGTAATGAAAAGGTTTTCTTGCGTCGTTTCATAACTGTTGACGAAACCTGGATTCATCATCACACACCAAAAACCAAGGAGCAGTCAAAACATTGGATTGCTTCTGGTGAACCTGCACCATAGAAGGCCAAAGCAGTTTTATCGGCGAATAAAGTTATGGCTACTGTCTTCTGGGATGCTCGTGGTGTAATATATATTGATTACCTTCAGAAAGGTAAAACGATTAACGGCGAATATTATGCCAACTTGTTACAGCGTTTTCATGAAGTTTTAATGGAAAAACGAACCCATTTGGCGAAAAAGAAAATCATTTATCACCAAGACAACGCACGAGTCCACACTTGTGCAGTTGCTATGGCTAAAATCCACGAATTGCGTTACGAATTGCTCCCGCATCCGCCTTATTCTCCATATTTGGCTCCCTGCGACTATTTGCTTTTCCCAAACTTGAAGAAATGGCTTGGTGGAAAAAGATTTGGTTCCAACGAAGAAATCATCGCAGAAACCAATGCGTATTTTGAAGGGTTGGAGAAATCGTACTATACGGAGGGAATCGAAAAGCTAGAAAATCGATGGACCAAGTGTATTGAGTTACATGGGGACTACGTTGAAAAATAAATATTTACATAAACCAAAAAAAAATAATTGTTTAGTGATTTTTTCCAGACTTTTCACTCTGCCCTCGTAGATGGCATTGATTTTATCAGTAACAGGGCGTCCAGAGCGAACCTCATCTTTCACACAAAAATTTCCAGACTTAAAAGGCTTAAACCACAATTGGCTAGATAAAGTTTTTGGAAGAGATGTAAATTATATTTTTTTTCGATAGTAGTCATCCTAAAGATCAAGGAAGTGCGGCTCTTTTATTTTTATTTCCTCTACTTTAATGACCGACAAGGTTGTTGCCTTCGTACTTAATGAAAAAGAAAAAAAACTGTCACATCTATATATGTCATTGTCAAGTCAAATCAAAGTAAACAAAAGATTCAATGCCTAATTAATTATTCAAGTCCAAATATCGTGCAAAGGTCGTAGAGCAAGCGGCAAAATCGAAAGTCCGGAGTTCGTTGAAAATATTTCTAAAAACACTGATCACATGAAACGCAAGCAAACAGAAAAGAGTAGTTGAATTGAATCGTATGTTTACTTTGATTTGACAATGACAGATATAGAAGTGACAGTTTTTTTTTCTTTTTCGTAAGTACGAAGGCAACAAGCTTGTCGGTCATTAAAGTATACAACTGTCAACTTAATAACTAAAAAAAATATTTCTAAAATATTAGAGGAAATAAAAATAAAAGAGCCGCAGTTCCTTGATCTTTAGGATGAGGACTATCGAAAAAATATATAATTTACATCTCTTCCAAAAACTTTACCTAGCCAATTGTGCTACTCTTATTGATACCGCATTAGGTCCATAAACCGCACAAATTTTATTCGCGGCATTAGTCGCATGTTTGCCATTTTGTTATAAAACTTTAAAATGTACCGAATTTCTTCGTCACATACTTACGTCCACTTTGATAGCTCAAAACAATTGAAAAATGCCGGGAACCAGTATTTTTTAAAAATTTTATTGTATTTCAGAATGTTGACTTTTAATGGTATTAAAACCACTCAGGCACATTTTTTATAGACGAAGAGGTGTGATTAAAACTTATACGGTCCAAATACGAAAATACTTTTGCCCCCACCTATTACTTTACGGACACGAAATTTTTTTATATCGCGAAATTTTATTTTTATTCCTAGTATTTAAATTATGTGGGTGCCAAGACCGCTAAGCTCAAGTGGGACTGGGCTGGAAATGTCTGCCGGATGCATCCGGAACGGTGGGCCAAAGCTGCTACCGAATGGACCCCGTTAGATGGCCACCGGAGCAGAGGCAGACCAAAAAGGAGATGGCGGGATGACTTGGACGCGTTTCGGAGCGAGTGGCGGGAGCATGCGCTCAATAGGGACGAATGGCGGAAAAGAGGGGAGGCCTTTGCCCAGCAGTGGGACACTAAAAGAGGCTAAAAAAATAAATAAATATATATTTAAAATAACCACTCACTTGCTTTTGGGTTTCGTAAAATATGCCCTGAACTGTTACGACTTTTTAGACGTCCGCGGCGCGGCGCCGTGTTTTGTTTAAAAATCGATAACTTAACTATTACTTGTTTGATTGATATAAACTTTATCACGTTATAAAATGAAAGAAATAGGAAATCGCTTTCTTGTATTGTTTTAATGAGTTATCATAGTAAAATTTAATTATAAAAAATGCACAAAGTAGATTTGTTGTTAAATTGAAAACTTTTTACAGATATATCATTTTTTTACTAAAAATCTGAAGCGATAGCATACATATTTTTTCTAATGACTGTAAAACTGATTTGTTGACCTTTAATTTGGTACTAAACAAAGTATATATACTCAAGGATTTTTTTTTAATAAAATCGATTTCATTTGCAATGTTAATATAGGTAACAGCGCAAATGCGCCGCGAAACGGAGTGGTTGGTTCATGATTTTTTTACGAATTAATTAAGTACAAAAGGACAAAGATATAAACACAAATATAATAAGACACTAATATACTTTATAAAACATGCAAATATTTTGTAGTTATCATCGATATTACTGTAATAAAACTGAAGATAAGAGAAAATGGGACTACGTATCTACAAAAAGTAGTATACTACTTTTGTCAACCGAACGCCGACAACAAAAAACACTTTAAACCACAAATAAGCAAAATACAAATACACCATATTTAACACTTAACAACTGAATATAAATTATTTTAAATACCACTTAAAATTAAACTCTTTTTTCACTACAAATGTAAACCAGCTGATAGGTCATTGCACTATGCCGGCTCAGGCACGTAAGTACCTACATGTATTTCGTTTGCTGATCCTGTGAAATATTACTAGTTTTTTTACAATATATATTATATATATTCATAAGAAATGTACTTCTTAGTTTTAATGAGTACTTGCTTATTTTGAATGTTTAATGTTTTTTGATAACTATTGTACTTTATTACATAGCTAGTAAACCAAGGAAGTTTTTCCAGTGATTTGTATGCTGCATATCATACATTTATTTTAAAAAAAAACACTGTCTTATAATGAAGTAATTACTTTTTTGCGTCTTTTTATTGGAGTTTTTTTAAATAACATGACATGTAGCATTATGTGATTAGGTTTTTGTCATTAAATGAAATCGCTGACATTTTAGCTTTCAGAAAATACATTAAAGTGCATAAAAAAAACGCAAATTATTTTTTTATACCTTTTTTTTCGAACATGTTCGGCAATTTCGAAAAAAAAACTAAAATCTCAAATATCTCAGAAACTAATAATTTTCGGCCAGGGTACTACATGACCTAATTTGCTCCAAATGAGCTCTACTATGCCTCTTTAAAAGGAATGTATCGAATATCCAGTAACCCTGTATTTATTTTAAAATAAATATATTTTATTTTAACGTGTTTTCCCTTTATTTTATTTCTTAGTGAAAATTTAACGTAATGCACCATTTTGAGGAGTGCTAAATAGTAAGTTGAACTAATGATCTTTTTATTAACATTGGTTTTTTGCGGAGTCTCACTCGCGAGGTCGCCGTTAGCCAGGTAAAAGTAAAAAGCAAGGATTGTTGCCGTTACATAGATCAGTAGATATCATTAATAAAATTGCATTGTTCTTATTACGGAGCTGGGGGTCGCCAGATTGTGTTACTTATAAAGGGGTAGCGAATTAAAAAGTTTGAAAAACCCTGATATTTATTGTATTGGCATTTTTATATATATGTACTTACCGTAGGTACTTACGTACAAATATAGCGTTTTCAATCCACGACAGCGCGCCTCGTCAGCCAAATTAACGTAGCACGGTTGCGGCAAAGTATGAAAAATTGAGTAGTGGGGGTGGGGACGTCATGGATTAAAAACACTATTTATAAAGTCATACCCATCAATAGAACTTGTGAACGATGTAAACAAAGCGCCATATTGATATTGTCTATAGTTTGATGAGTTTACTAGTAATGGGATAAGTAGACTAAAGTTAAAAATCTTTAAAATGTATTTTTTAATCTGAATCACTAGAATCGATTGAGGAAGACGTGTCACCAAAATGTATTATGAAAGGTTCCGTTATACAATCCGTAGCCCTGACAATAATGCCGTCTAAGCGTGATTTTAAAAACAACCGAAATTAAAATTGTTTTAATACACTACTTCTCATTATAGTCTTAATTTAGCCAACACTAGTCAGCCATCATAGACAATTGCAGATTTGAAACCTTAGACAAAGGATCTATAGACTTGACAACTAAATAATAATACCAGTACCGAGCGTGATGGTCGTATACAAACTTCAATAAGAACGACAGAGAGAAATATATTATTTTATGTCTTTATCATAGTTTCACTTTTCAATCGTCTGCCACAAACGGTAAAAGATAGTAATAATCAGGGTGTTTAGTGTCTGCATTTAAAGGACATAATGGTAAATTGTTCTGTAACCAGCTGTAAAAGCCGTACTGAGCGTAAATATGAGAACATAACTTTTCACACGTAAGTACAGTATTTTACCCATTCCTCATAGCGCAATATGTGATAATAACATCGTACAATTATGTTACACTCAAAACACTGTAAAATAATAGGCTTAAAGTAGAAATATTGCAATTATTTACATAGTTTAGGAAAACATTATTTGTCATATTATCCGCCCAAATTACGTAGGTTATTTATGGTAACCTGCCAGCTACTTTAAAACGTGTTTTTAATTTAGTTGCATGGCAATCATGTTAGTGATACCAGATAAAAATATCATAATTTACCGGGAATTTTGACTTCTAAAACTCTTTTCGTACTTTTAATTACAACAAAAAACAAATATTTATTTCGTAAAGATTAAATAAAGATACCGGTTCCACGGTTTAGATTCGAAAATTAGTATGACACAATTGAACATTTTGAAATAAGTATGTACCTATGAACAGTTTTCTATACGCCATCCAATTTATTTAAAAAAATTACGTCTGAATGAATATGAATATTTTCTAGGTTTCCGCTAGACGAGTTTGTACGCAACGCTTGGATAGCGGCTACTGGACGACAAAATTGGCAGCCGACCAAATACAGCCGGGCCGTGCCTGTGCAAGCATTTTGAAGACCGTTGCTTTGTGTAGAAATTTCTTACATTGTCTTTTGTGTCACCCATAGACTTCATATAGTAGTGAATTCTCATATTTAAATATTATATGATATAAGAATATAATATGTATAATTAAAATATCGGTTACATTGTCTAATGTTTCATTTTTCATCTAACCTAAACCCCATCCTCACTTTTATTGCTCCAATGCTCCAATTATTGAATTGTTTTAATAAAATAAAACCGCCTTCAAACTCGATATCGAATAACACACACGAAAAAAAATACGAATTGAAAACCTCTTCCTGTTTTGAACTTGGTTAAAAATGGAATGCCAGTGATATCAATATATGGGGAAATTTGTGTCAACATGGCCACCCCGCATTTATGACGTACTCTATGTCTGTCCCTTACGGGTGTACGCTGGCTTCATGTCTATAGGATTCTTTGACTAAGTTTGAAACGAAACAAATATGTCATTGCAATATGACGGAATAACCTCAACTGCAAAATAATTTCAAACTTTTACTGAAATATCGAATTTTAAGTGGTATTAAATTGTTCAATGAGGTTTAGAAGTGAAAGGTTTGTTTACATGGTTTACAAGTTCAACTGATGGCGACTTTAGGGGTAACAGGTAATTTTGGTACAAATGCCAACATGCATAAAGGTTGAAATGTAATGTTGTCAAAAAGTACAAAATGTTTGTGCCACCAGGTCATTTTGTCTGAATATTTTAAGGGCAAAATATGCTATGGTCAACATTTATTTTAGTCAAAATGTTTCCAAGACAGCATTCATTATGGTCTAGATGTTATTTTGTCTGAAAGTTTTCAGGACAGAATACTCTGTGGTCAAAATGTACAAAATGCGATTGACTAAATGTACTCTACTCGAAATGTTTTCACGACAGAATTCATTATGGTCAAAGTGTCATTTTGTCTGGAAGTTTTCAGGACAGAATACTCTGTGGCCAGAATGTACAAAATGCAATTGACTAAATGTGTTCTACTCGAAATGATTTCATGATAAAATTAATTATGGTCAAAGTGTCATTTTGTCTGGAAGTTTTCAGGTCAGAATACTCTGTGGTCAAAATGTACAAAATGCGATTGACTAAATGTGCTCTTTTCGAAATGTTTTCATGATATAATTAATTATAGTCGAAGTATCATTTTGTTTTCATATTTTTATTGTCAAAAATTATGTAATAATGTTATTTATTTATTTACTTATGATTGTTTACTATGACACTACTCTTCATATTGACATATTTAAAAAATAATTAAGCCATCAAATCAACACGTACTCGAGTAAAGTTCTGTCCATATGGCCGATTTTCTCAGCCAACTGACAAGGACGCAGCTATTCGGTCAAAAAGAGAGCGTGTTCATCTCTCTTCTAACAGAATATAGTTGCGATCGGTTGGCTGATGAAATCGGTCGTCTGGGTCCTGCTTTACATTTAACGACTTAAAAAAATGTTTTGATAAATGTTTTGATACATTTAATTTGTATTAAGACGGTATAAGTACAATAATAGCACAGCTTGATATTAGCACATTTTGTCAACGGGACTTTTTAGACACTTGGTTTCATGACATCAAAACGTTTTGTCATTTGTTCATTATATCATCTTTACTTTATATACTTTTTGACCGTTGTACATTTTAACCCATTGAACATTCTGGCACTTGTACCAACATTACCCGCTACCGTTTTGTCATTTGTTCTTACAAACATGTTGACATTAATATACTTTTTGACTTTTGTACAATTTGACAAAAGGATTTTTGAACCCATTGAATGTTTTGGGATCTTGACCATTTATCTATTGTTCATTTTTTCTCTGGTACAATTAGGCTCTTAGGTTTTTGTGACATCTAATTGTTTTGTCTTTTGTTCATTATAACATGTTTACATTTACATACTTTTTGACCGTTGTACATTTTGATAATGAGACATTTTGAACCATTGTACAATTAGACATTTGTACCAACATGACCTGTTACCACCACTTTAGGTAGTAACTGACTGTAGAAACGTCAGATTACTCTGTCAGATAAAGTTCAGAGCATCTACCAGGAAGCATTAAATCCGATACTACGGCTGCCCCATCCTTTATTCTTCACTCAAGACCTAATTGAGGGAATGGTATCGAGTTCACGTAACTTGGAACTTTGATTTTCAAAGTAGAACCTCTGATGCTGGCAGCGGTGTCATAGATACACACAAAATGGGTACCTTTTGGTAACAGATATGTTGGTCTTGTCAATCTGCATCTGAAGGCAATGCTGTCTCGTGTTCCTGTATAATGCACTGGCTGAAGATGGCATGTCCGAGTCCTGGAGCATTCCATTCACATGAGTCTGAGAAAAGGAAATAGAACAATGAATGGTGGTCTTCAATGATAGTGACTGTGGCTCTTTTATTATAGTTAAACATACTTATGATTTTATAGATAAAAATGCATTCAGTGTTAACTTTCTACATACATCATTAAGCCAGATGTTAAGTACCTAACAGTGATTTGAGAATGATTTAGAGACATAATTTTTAATTTATTCCAACGTGATTGCAGGCCGTAGATAACTGGCTGTTCGAGAATTATCAATAAAATCCGGTTTAATTGCTCTGGCTTCTTATTTCTTTGTGCCTCAACTCCCGACCGTGCTGTCGGGAGTCGCAAGCGATTCTCGTCTAGTAGTCGTCTCGTGCATTCTTATAGGCTTATAGTCAATGATTGTCAAACTTTTTCACTTCTCATGCTCTTAAAATGTTACTTTAGTCTCTGCATATCGGGACTAAAGATCATTTTTAATATCTAGGGATTAAAGTATTTTTTTATTTATTTATTTTAGAAACCCCTAAACAGCCAATCACGATGTATGTGAATGGAGGATTATTACAGAATAAGTACTTGCATAGAAACCGGAATATAATAAAGAACAAATGACGTAGGTTTGACCTTTTTATATTTATGGCATTCATAACGAGTTAGAAATAGATGTCCTTATAGGTATTCTTTCGTTTTCCATCATGTTGCCAAACGGTTTTAGACGTCAAATTTGAATGGACCGCGATGAGCCAGTCATTGGACCCCTACACGAACCTACTATACTACAAAATTAAAAAGTCGATATGCGAATAGTTAATTTTGTGTCAGGGTGACTTCTTCATTTAGTAGCTTAATTAGTTTGACAGTGTTGTGAATATATATCGATATTTTCAGATTTTTCAAAACATGAAAACTTGATACTAGAATTATTGTCGACTCTGCAGCAACACTGGCGTTGACAGATCCTTGTGACAACATGATGGAAAACGAAAGAATACCTTTAAGGACATCTCTTTCTAACTCGATATGAATGCCATGCTATAAATAGAAAAAGGTCATATAGGTCTTTTGCTGTTTCTTATAGTTCGGTTTCTATGAAAGTACTTATTCTGCGGTATAGACAATTTTAGGGCTTGGAAATAACCTCAAAATGATAACTGTGCAAAAATATTAAAAATAAACTATTTAATTTCGTGAAACACTATTAATGATTACGAAAATGAATCAATTTAATTATATTAAGGATGAATTTAATTTATTATGCATGGACCATGCATAATAAATTTTGATTAGTTTTGAAAAAATAGTTTTTATGTTTGAATCTGTTGGCTAAATATGCAAGCATTTAATGCGTCACTTTACAAAAAAAAAGAAAATTAAAAACCGCGGAACAAATTTTTTTGCTATTGTAATTTTGTATAGAACGTCGTTATTTTTCCTCGCATTCGAAGCGAAAAGTAGAGTGTTTAAGCCATAACGACACTCGAACTTCATCCACCCTCGCTTTGCTCGGGTCTATAAATATCTCGTGTCATAATTTATTTATTTATTGATAAATACGTTTACATGACATTACAGTAAGAACCAATGCGTCATGAAACTTAAGCTAGTTACAAATATGAGACAATTACATTGGTATACACTAGCACCTAGTATCCATCGCCTCACAGAATCCCAAACATACCTCGCACACAGCCGCCCATCGCCAAGCAAATAGGTCGCACTCCGGTGTCGATGTCAGAAGCGCATTGAGGCTCGATAAGGCACGGCGCAATGGCGAGTTCCTGCACGACACGGTGCGCGCCCGAGGCACAGATAGCAAAGCACGAGGCCGCGCTCGCAGGGCTATCCTAGGAACGTCCGGAACAGACAGGCGCACGAGTCGACCCACCAGTTCCAGACAATCCGACTCACCACGCAATACCCGACACACAACGGTCAGCAAACTGTAATTCCGCCTGATCTCTAACGAATTGTATCCGAGAGAGCCGAGAAGATATTTTGTCGGATACATATATGGATAGTATCCATAAGTCTTTTTATATAAGAAACTTAAAAAGGCTTTTTGAATTTTCTCTAAAATTAAACTATAGGTAGTTTCGTATGGAAGCCATACTAACGAAGAAGCCTCCAGCTTACTCCTAACCAACACATTATACACTAATTTAATTGCGCCCTGGTCACTAAAAGAGCGCATGTTGCGTATTACGAAGCCAAGTCTTCGATAGCAGCTGGCAGCGAGAGAGGAAATATGCTCATGGAACGTAAGCCGCTCTTCAAACACCACTCCCAGATCTTTCACCGAAGTAACGCGGCTGATGGGCTCCGACCCCAGCATATATTGGGCGCGTATAGCTGTGCGAGAGCGACTAAACGTACATACACAACATTTAGCCAAATTAAAAAGAAGTTTGTTGTCCACACTCCACCGAACCACCGAGTTGATGTCCTCCTGTAGTGCCTCGCAATCAGTGTTTTGCTCCACACCGTACACTAGTTTTAAATCGTCGGCGTACAGGAGACATTGAGCAGACTGAGGAACCAATGCGATGTCATCTATCATGATTCCGAAGAGCAGAGGTCCTAAAATGGAGCCTTATAATGGCTTACTTTAGTCCCTTTGACACTCGAACTTCATCCACCCTCGCTTTGCTCGGGTCTATAAATATCTCGTGTCATAATGGCTTACTTTAGTCCCTTGTTGAACAATGTGCTATTATAAATACGTGGGGTGCACCACGGTTCGGCTAAGGCACAGATTTATTGAAATAATTTGTTCATTACCCTTTTGAACGCCAAGCTGCGAAACAAAACGCTGCCTACCGGACGCCACAACAAAAACGTACAAGTCGATCTCGAAAAACGTAGTGATTCCAAAACGAAATATCGATACCATAATTGACTCTATGTAATGTATGTGTATTTGAGTATCGGAAAACTTTAACAAATATTTTACTATAATGTTATTACATTTTCATATTTTATTAACATTATAAAGTATGGAAACACCAAAATGTTCGCACGACATGCATTTTAATTTAGTAACAGAGTCACAACACTACTTGCTTTTTAAGAGGTGATGACATCACATATTGACGGCTCTGGCCGACACGGGCGTCACAGGCAATGGAAATTGTAATAATACTAGAGTTGAGAAACTGTGTAAGGCATTAACTTTCATATCGATATCTTTGAGTAAGAATCTTAATAATAAATAATAAATCCAGCCTATATGCGTCCCACTGCTGGGCACAGGCCTCCACTCACAATAAGAGGGTTTGGGCTATAGTTCCCACGCGGGCCCAGTGCGGATTGGGAACTTCGCACACACCGTCGCATTGCTTTGCTGGTGTGTGCAGGTTTCCTCACGATGTTTTCCTTCACCGAAAAGCTCATGGTAAATATACAAATTATATTTCGCACATAAATTCCGAAAAACTTAGAGGTACGAGCCCGGGTTCGAACCCACGACCCTCCGGTCGGCAGGTCAATCAATAATATTAAAGTCCAAATAAAATTGCGTTTTTTAAGTGTAATGATTTATGATGAACGATGAGTTTTGCCACACATTTCCGTAAAAATGTTGCTCGTCTGAACGTCTTAAGAATTGCCCGTAACAAAAAACGGGAAAAACCGCGGGAGCAATAGCGGAAACAATTAAAAGTACCCTGATTGTGAGCTCAACTGTTAATAATTATTAGTTTAAACCGCGGTTTTACCTGACCGACCTTTGTTAGCGAATTTTGAGGCAGATTTTGTACAAAGAATAGTGTTATTATTAGTACTTAGTTATGCTGCTCCATAAGCCCCGTAAGTGTGAGCGAGAGATAAAGAAGTTTTATGGCCCTAGAAATGATTTCGTAAAGGTACTAGAATTATTAATAATATAGCATTGGCTGGTCCATTTTCGATTACCTATTGATTTTAAATAAAATGAATTTTCATATGCTTAGATAATAATATTACATTATATATAATAAATATATATATAGTTAAAATTTAAAGACTTCCCTCGAAATAATCTATTTCAACTTGTTCCGATACAAATTCTGGAATTTCATCGTCGGCGTTATCAACACCTAGTAAATTCGCAGCAACTCCTTCGTACGATAAAGACTCCTCTCACATTTCGTCGACACTGCACAACACTATTCAAGATGATGTCGCGCCTCTGACGTCACAGATTAGCGTCCACAGCCGACGGGGGCGCATAGGACACTGATAAGCACTTGTTTATTTGAGGTGAGCAAAACCAGTTTGTCGATTGTTATTATTAACTAAATGGTGAACTATTATTGTACCATTACTGCGTGCAAAGTAAATGGGATACCATTGCTATATAATATTTACGTAATTTATGATACATTTGTATTATGTAGTTTAATAATTTATCATGGATAAACGAGTCTGTAATAGTTATTCTTACACTTTTCGCAACATAAAACGCAGCGGGCGGTCGCATCACTGTGTCGGCTGGAGCCGTCGTTGGCGTAGTAAGCAGTGACAATTACTGCATTAAATCACAGTCTCAGACAAAGTGGACTTATTCATAATTCTGCTATTATAAGCAATGTATTTTAAGTTTAAAACTAATATAGACTTGCAAAGCAATCATAAAACTCTATTAATTTTCTTGTGAAGTTTTTTATTAAACTTGATTTTGATGTTAAACTGTGTGTCGGCTGTAGCCGACGTGGCGTCAGTGGCACGACTTTCCGTTGACGGCCAGAGCCGACTGGGGCGTTCAAAAGGTTAGATCGATAATAACTAAATTGTTCAGGATGAGATATATGATTGTCGTGGAATCACGTTTACCTACTTATAAGCTCTCGGTTTTCTGTATAGAATGATTGAAATAAAAACATGTTAGGTAGGTGACAACAAGCATATTATGATAAGCAGACAACATGATAATGATTCTATATAAGGTCTCTGTAGTTCTTAAAAGCAAGGTGATTAGGTCCTTTTGTAAGTGTTGCAGGTGCAGATATATATGGGCACATGCATTGTTTTATTATAACCAAAATGTGGCAGCGAAAGCGGTGATGATAAAAGAACCCTTTTTGCGACCTATATTTACTGACAACGATTTCCAACCGGGAATGGGATTTTACCTGCAATAAAACACCTCTGCGACTCACCTTGTACCCATTCATTGCCACAGCCTAAAAATCAATCGTGTAACGGCACGCCACCATACAATTGCATTTCCAACAATAGTCACGCCGACGTGTCGTGAAATGGCGCCGCAGCGGTGCTCAATTTTTTGCCGCATGCGACGTCACAGGTAAAGGATGGTGTCATGCAAACTTTTTAAGACCAAGCAAAAAATTTTTTACAACGTTAAATATTTTTACAAATACTTAGCTTTAAATGTACCATTAGAGGAAATTAGTGCTTATTAAATGTTTATACCTACCGGAAATCTGGTAAGATAACGTCAGCGGGCACTACGGCCATAAACTCCATGTTAAATTCTGTTTTCTAGAAAGATATAGAAGCAAATCTTTAATAGCTTATATCTTGGTCATTTTTATAGTTATCCGAAAACAAAAATCTTTACTGTTTGTTACTTTTTAATAGCAAAAAAAAATATTCATGCATATTCCCAATTGCCACCGTAACCCACCCACAGTGGAGCTACTAGAAATTTTCAATTATATATAAGTAGGTAACTAATCGAAACTATAACAAAGGTTATATTCATGCGTGACCTTTATTATAACCCGGTGTCTAATTCACAATTACTTATATTTGATTGTGATGAAGCTTCAGTCTTCACTGAAGCTTACCTTGATAATATTATAAGGAAGTGGATTTATTGTTTCAAAAGTAATATTATAAATAACAAACTAAGTTAATAATAGTTCCTAAGTCGGTAATGTTATGTAAGAAATAAATACATTTTATTTTAAACAAAAACAGTTGTATAATTTCTGGTTAACGATATGATTAAAATAAAATAAAAATGTGATTATAAGCCTCCGCAGCGATTTGCCCAGGCCAGATTCGATCTCCCGCCCGTTGGATTTACCCGTACTTCGCGTTTAAACAAGGTGCCGACCAACTAACTAAGCCAACGTTCCATGTAGTTCACTGGTCGAAATATCGATTGTAATACTAATAAGTTAGGAAGTTGCAGCAATCTATAATTTAACTAGTTCAATTAAAAACGCCATCTAGTTCGTTTTCTGTGAATTCCTATAATCACGTGAGCACTTGAGTACAAGCGAATAATTTATTATAGCCTTAAAGGTACCCATGCAATTTTGCAGCTCACCGTACATATTTTTTTTAGCAAATCGTGTTAGTAATCAGATACATAATCACTTGACTAAATATTTCCACGACGCGATGGGTGTTGAGGAATTCCGTCGATTTTTGAGGAATTCCGTCGATTTCTCATGGATTCCACCATCAGAGTATCATTCTTATAGAAATGATACCAATCTGAACCGGGTATGTTTCATTCACACGAATAATCAAACAGGTACGTCAGGGACATTTCCGGTTGACCACCTCTAGGGCGATATTCGTTTGTCTGATCGACTTGTCTGTTCCAGCAACCAATCAGGAAGCGGCTTTCTTTTCTGTAATAATGTCTGGAAGCAGATGTAAGTGTTGTAATAGAAAAAAGCTAGAAAATGTGTACTAGTCCTAAATATGTGACATACCTCATTGATCAATGTCAATTAATTATTTCATAACGAACGAAAGAGGACGTAATACCTACTTACCTACTCATTTGCCATTACTACTGAATTGAATTGATATGGTACCAGTGGCGAAGCGTGGTCCCTCGCCACTAGGCAACTCGGAGCAAAAAAAACGGTCAAGTGCGAGTCGGACTCGCGCACTTGTATGTTTTACCGTTTTTACGATGACAACAAAAATGAAAATACGTTAAAAAAAATGTATGGAGGATTATTATTTAACTACATGTCTTTATTTTTTTTGTTTGTTAGGAAATTCGCCGTAATAACACATATTCTGAAAAAAAAATCAACCCGCTATGTATTACGGTTCAAAAGATACAGCTCTTTAAAGTTAGGACAGACGCACGCACGGACGGACGGAGAGCGTAGTAATAGGGTCCCGTTCGAGTGTCACCTTTGGGTACGGAACCCTAAAAATCCGTACGGCGTAGGGTAACTTCGCCGGTTTACCGTCCACCTCCTGTTTTGTCCAGTAGGCCGAGTTGTTTTAACAAGCATAGAATAGTAAAACGAAGACCGCTTACCGCCGCGCATGTTTAGAGTCTTTTTCATATTTGACAAGTTCACTCTAATAAAAAATACGCTAGTTGGTTGGTAGTTTTTTCTCGTGCCGCGAAAGTGTCGTCGCGGGTCTTTGACAAAATGATTTAATGCTCAGGTTTTTACTGTTTGCATACCTAGTTGTATTGGTTTTTTATGCCTGAGGCTTAGCATAAAGAATTTAATAGATATAATGTAGTAGGTAACCAATCATATATTATTTACAGAAGACTTATAAAATGTTAGTGGACTGACACTCAATTGTAACATTTGGAGTAACGTGAGAAATTATTAAATATAATGGATGAACGGCTAAAACTCACGATTATAAGCTGGAACGACCCAAATGTTTCGGACTCGTTAAGAAATCAAAACCCAGTAATATTTAGCAAAACATATAAACGAAAACTCTGCCCTTTGTTAAGAACAAAACCAAAATAAACCAAATTAATACATCCACTGCACACAGAAACCAATAAAAACAAAGCCAAAATTTGCTCGTGTCTTACGAATCAAAAATAGTAGGTACCTACAAGTACCTACCTAACAAAATCAAAGAAATGAAGAAAACTTTACAACCGATACTTTAATCAGCCAGTTTATGTTTATAATTTAATAACAATGCGCTGTGGACAGTGGAAGTGATTGAAAAATCCATCTCTCCCTACGCCTTAATCAATTTATATTTACGAGCGTGCACGTTCCAACCCCAAACATGACATGTTTCTTATTTTTAAAGGATAACTTTGAAAAACATTTTAGTTCATTAAGAAGGTAAGTAATATGTAAGACAACACTATTTGAACTAATGCGGCCATTTGTACTTTAAGTACCTACAGACAAAAATATAAAACGAAACACGTCAATAACCTCAATAAATACACGCAAACCAAATAAGAAGTTTAAGGTTAGGTAGGTACGAAAACACAAAACAAACCGTTGCCCGCCGATAAATATGCCGAAATCTTAAGAATATCACAATCACAATAATAATCACATATACACTAGCAAGCGTAGCAAGCTAAATTTCACCAGTAAAGTATCATAAAACACAAATTAACACCAACTAACAATATTTAAAAAAAAACATCGTGTGTTTTGGCGGACGCGAAAGTAAAGTAGGTAATGTAATGAATGAAAAAATGACGCAATGCAAATTATTTGGCGGGCAACGGCGGCGCGCAAAGAGTCGGTAGGTAGATTATGTTTTGTCTCCATAAACTTTTGCAAAAATAGATAAGGACAACCGTAGAACCGTATAATCGGCCGAATGAGACGGGAAAGTACGATCAGAGACATTTTTTTGGGTGTATTTAGTGAAAATAAAGCTTACGACATGCACTTAAAGTTTAAAATTGAATGAAATAAGCCGGACACTTTTGGCGGAATTAGGAATGCGAGTTGAGAGACAAGATGCGATGTTGTAGTATCACGTTATGAAGTCCAAGGCCGTTTTGTTTTAGTGCGTGAGTTTAAATGTTTGAATGTGTTAGTGTTGAGTCATGCGCTGAGACCTCGGCTTGTATGGAGTTTTGAGGGAGATAGCCCAGAAAAATGTAACTCCGAGTGTTTATGTGTAAATGAATATTGTTGTATGCGTTTCTTTCTAGTAATACAGTGAATGTGTGCGTGCGGTCGGTCATGCGGTAGATATCGGCTTTATTAAGGAGTTTTTGATTTCGCGCTTAGTGGTAAATTTAAATTGCGACGTTGCGTTTTGTTCATTCATCTTATTATGAAAAATGTATGTATACTACGCGTGTTATGTTAACGGGCGGGTAAGGCTATAGTATATCGGGTTACTTATTGTTGTGCGTTTTGTTTGAGTACATTATGCATAGGAATTTCCAAGGGAACCCGGCGGGAATCGGGTTATATGGGCCCTGCGCCACTGTATGGTACCTATAGTAAATATATGTTCGAGAATGTTTTTTTTTTTGACATGACGCACCAAGATATTTGAAAATGTTTTTGTATGTATACGTAGTTGGCAATTGTGGCTTGTCACGTAATTTTTTGGTAGGTGTGCCTTTGCGCGAACGGGCAAAAAAATTGAAGCGAATTTTTTTTAATTTTTTTTTTTCATTTTAGTTTAAATTCAAATTCAAATATTTATTCAGTAAATTGGCCACATACGGGCTCTTTTACACGTCAGTAATATAGAGTGAATCTACCAGCGCTTCGGACAAGACCATCATTGCGGAGAAAAAGAAACTCCAGCAGAAGGTCATTTTTTCCAATATAAAATACAATAATACTTAAAAGTAAGTTACATTACAAGGTAATAAAGTAACAAATATTAATTATTAGAACTAGCACAAATGAAAACATTACAAATGTAAGGTCAAATACGTTACACTAAATGTAATTAAGGGCATGAATGTCTGTACAAATATGCATTATTAACCCCATTCTATTCTTCTCAAGTCTGATTTTATTTGCTTACCCTCGCTTGCTTGGTTTAGCTAAAATAACAGTTTAAAAATTACCTTAATTTTATAACATTTCCGTGAATAAATCTGAAACAAAAGAAGATCGAAGGCTGATATTAGGCATACAGTGTTTTTTTTTCCACTACTCCACCTAAAAGTATAATCAAATCCCTCGTGGGGGCCACTCTTATTAGCTTAGCCTGCTAGGCCCTTTGCTACACGCTTGTCAAATTTCAAGAAAAAGCGCTTGCCAGAGACGGATTGCCTGAAGGGCGAAAAAATTGGACATAATCCCGGTATGGTGAAAAGGAATTTTGAGTTTTAGAGAGTGACAGGAACGTAATTCAAACCCTGGGCTAGGTACAGTCACCTGCGCTCGCGGTGTGCCACCTTTAGGGCGATAATCGTTTGAACGTAACCTCGGGCCCAAAAGCGATAATACGCAGCACTGGCCAATAGAATGCGGCTTCTAAATATGTTTGTTTGTATGCAACAAAAGGGTTCGTTCAGGTAAAAAACACTGATAGATAACACGATTCATGTCGCATCTCTATCTCATTAAACCTAATTACGTAGTTAGATGCATATATTGCCGGTGAGATTACCAAAACCCTTGTGTTTGAATTCACGGATATCGAACTTGATGCAATTAGTCATGTTAGGTTTAAAATCCTTTATGAGAAATAAAACACAAAACGGATTTGTCATAATTTTTTAAAATGTCGGAATCCACTTGAGAGAGAGAGAGCTATGTTTCAAAAAATGGTATTCTCTCTATCTGTTGTAGCGAACGTTCTGTCGTTTCAATTAGAACCTTCTAGCTTAGACGGTATAGTCGCTACTCAAATGGATACAATACAAGTAGGCAAAATAAGAAAGTCCAAAAAGAATAGCAAAGATCGTAAAACGTAGACAGAGGAAATGAAAGGTAGCAAAGACATTAAACACGGTGGAGTGCAGCAGGTAAGTACGCGACCGATTGCATTTTATTGTTAACTCCGAGTAGTTCGCACACTATTCAAATTGCATCCTAATTGGCTGTTAGAAAAAAGGGGCGGGGTTTACCACATTGCAAGGAACAAGGCAAATTTTTCTCAAGTGGAACACCGCGAACACAGGTGATTGTGAAAAATTATAAAATTATATACGTTCTTTCTGCTACAGGAATTAGAACCAAGTACGGATGGCATCCCGCGGTGCGCCTGGAAGTCCGATGGTAGAAAGGAGACGGCGGTATTAGCTCGTGGAGCTCCTGTGCACACTCCCCGAAGTACAGTCTGTAGAACACCGACAAGCAGGCAACTTTCCGTCGGTGAGCTAGGCTGTGAAGCTTAGCTTTTTCAAGAAAGTCGTGGCCGATGAGTCTCTTAGCTCTGCGTTCCACTGAGTCAAGTATGGCTAGTTGGTATTTAGCTGAACCATCCCAAAGCTGACTGCAGTACTCAATGGCTGATCGGACCTGAGCTTTGTATAGAGATAAAAGCTGCCCAGGCGTGAAGAACCGCTTCACCCTATTTAGGATGCCCAGCTTTTTGGCCGCGGTTTGCGCTTTGTACTCAATGGTGGCACCAAAGTTGAGATTAGACGTCAACTCCATGCCGAGAAGCTCGAGACGGTCGGTAATAGGCACAGATGTACTTCGGAAAGTAGGGGTCAAACTGAACTGACTCCTTTTGGCAGAGAATAGACACGCCTGTGTTTTGGTGGCATTGAAACAGACTAAATTTTTGTCACCCCACTTGGAGACAAGACTTAAAGTCAGATCCGTTCGCTCTACCATGGCCTCTCTCAAAGAATGTACCTCCACTGCACTTGCTTTCGCACTGGATAAGTATCTCTCCGTGACTGTACTGTCATCTGCATACCCAACGATACCCGGTTGAAGCGGATCGTTAATGTGTAGCAGGAAAAGGGTCGCGGAGAGAACAGACCCTTGAGGAACCCCGGCGTCAATATCCATTAGGTCAGAGGAGCAGCCGTCAATGACCACTCTGATTGACCGTCCACTCAAGAAATCTGATATCCAGCTACAGAAGCCAGTGGGGATACCATAGGCTGGAAGCTTGCTTAACAAACAAGCATGCCAGACCCTGTCAAAAGCCTTCGAGATGTCCAGCGATACAGCAAGTGCTTCGCCGTGTTTCTCGATAGCTTCGCCCCAGCAGTGCGTGACATACACAAGAAGATCCCCAGTTGATCGTCCCCGGCGAAAGCCATATTGATATACGTTTCAAGATGTGTACTTCTGGTTCCTTTAATGAATTGTGTGATTCTGCCAATCTTTGCCCTTAAGTCATCTATTCGTCTTCCTAATGGTTTTTGCCATTGTGGTCTGTGGTCTTTGTATGCAGTACGAGATCTTTCTGTGGGCTCTAGTGATATTCTTGCCCCATTTACCTTAGCAGCTGTCCATGCTGCACAATATATTATTGTTTGAAGTGTCGTGAAGTCTGTATTCATGTTGACGTATTCAGGGAGGGTTATAATATTTAGATAATGAACTATACTTGCTACATTTTTCGATGGTTTCTGCTTCGGGATATAAGTTCTGCTTGTAGGATCTGTACCTTTAAAATGATCAAATGTCTGCTGAAATATCGTGTCTAATAATAGGTCCCTTTCGGGGAGTTGTGGGTTGAGAGGATCTTCTTCAGGAAGATAGAGCTCTATACTTTGTTAGAATTGTGAGTCAGTGTCAGGATATTGAATATTATTCGTAGTATTAATCATGTCTATGTAATTGTGTGAGTGCGCGTTATTAGTGTTTAGTAAAAGTTCGTTAGCTACCTGTTGTTTTATTTCTTTTAATCTGTTGTCACTTATATATTTGTTATTAACTATCGCTCTCCTTTGATCAGCTATTCGTTGTTCGCTTAGATTGGTAAGTGAAGGGAACTTATTTATGAATGCTTCGTGTAACGGTTTTCGGTATGAGGTTCTGTTTTTTTCCAGATTAGTTATCCTGTAATATACTTGCATTATGGTTTCATTCTGTTCATTTGTCCATTTTAATCGAGTTTGTCCTTGCGTGTTGGATGTTACTTGTATAGTTGATGTAGTGGGACTAGTGGGTGCATCATGTGTACATGGGAGAGTAGTTTGTAAGTCATTTAGTTCGTTTGTTACTTCGACATGTATTTGCTCTATTGTTTTTTGTGGTAGTAACTTATTACGAATAATAGCCCTCCTTTGGTCTCCTACTCTCTGGCGGCTAACTTGCATGTCTGGGTATTTCTCAATAAATTTCAAGTGAAGAGGTTCGAGGTATGTTTTTGTGTCTGTATCCAATGCCGTTAATTGAAGATAAGTACGTAGTATGAACATATTCATTTCAGGTGTCCATCGTCTACGCGTTTGAGAAACGTCCGGGGTGGGTACAAGTTCGTTGTCAAGGTTGACATCTCGCACAACACCACCGTGCGTGCTAGTAGAAGAAGAGGCAGATTATTATTATTATTATTATTATATTATTACTATTATATTCTTATTATATATTAGTATATTAGTATAGATATAGAAGTATAGATCACGGAACAAAAATATATGGAGTAGCTATTACTTTTATTAATTTTAATAAATCGTGTTGGTTTATTTTGACTTATGACAAAAAAAATGTTTATAATAATATTTCTTATATTGGGTATCGCGAGGATACCGAAAGAGAAATCAATGACCAATCACACGCAGAATCAGCAATAGAAACAAATATTCAAGCAAACTGTGACATTTTGTCTTCAGATCTTGATGAGTCTGGAAACTGTTGTGATTACATCAAACAAGTCATAGGATATATTGCCGGATACGTAGTTCGGAAATTAATAAAATCAATTCGGTGCAACATATGCACAAATTCTCTTTTAGCTAAGGAAAGGCACGATTTTCATAAATTAATTGACATCAAAAACTTAGGTGGGATTTTTTACGCATCTCAAGATGTATTTGCTGTGTGCAAGAAAACAGAAGCTTTCATTAGAAATAACATACGAACGGGAGAAACACAGAACCATACTAAAATAATATCAAATGTTCTAAAAAAATATATATATTTATTTATTTATCAAAGATACATTACACTACCATTACAGGGAACCCAATGCGATAGTGTACCAACTTAATTATGTACAAATACTTTAAAACTAACTTTAATTATGCAAGTAGATATTTTTAATGCGACTACGGAAGAAGGCTACAATAATAGTCATAGAATTCTGTTAATGAAATCTATTACCGATCGATATTTAATAGTCCGTTTACATTACATTGCAAAAAAAGAAAGTATCTTAAGTAAATGTATAGAAAAGACAACTATATAATAAATTAAACTTATTTCAAGGAAATTAGGTTTTACTTTAAGTTTGGCTAGTTAGGATAAGATCTTGTTTTGCTTGGAGTAAAGGAGTGTAATGTAAATGTTTTCAGGGTTCATGTGTGTAGTTTTTTTTATAATTTATGATTTCGTTAAAATTCATACAATATATAAATAAGAAATGTGACTCCATTCGTCAGATGTTCACTTTTGTCGTAAATATTATGATAATGGCGATTTCACTATAAAGTTTTAAATATTTTGAAACGTTCGTTTGCAAATTTGACACTTGACAGCCAGTATATTGATTTTTTTTTGCATGAATGTTTAAGGTAAAAAATAGCGATGTTACCATGAATCTGAATACAGTTGTCAATGTCATTTGGGACAGTTTATAACAACATTTTTGTGCGGGATTGTGTATCTAGTATATACTAAATCAATGTTACGGACTGTCAAAATTTAATATGCAAGTTAAAATTTAGTAGGCCACTAAAAATTTACATGAAGATAAAATTTAATTTATTCTATTTTTTCAGTTCAGTAGGTGGGCGTGGCCTTTAGTAAACACGTGATGACGGCAAAAATTTAGTTAAGTGCATAAGTGTTTAAGTCGCTTGGGCAAGCTTAAAATATCCTAGAGTCCGCGCACAGAACACAGAAATACTAATAGACGCGGCAAGGGGCGTGGCACGTGTTACCGCACTCATGCTCAGATGCTCATGTTATTGTCAAACGCAGCTCAGTTGTAGTACAGACGCGGTCGACGATTTAAGTGACATTGAAAATAGTAAAATGCAGTGTTGTGCAGTTTTATTGTGTCGAATAAGAAGCCAAGATCTTGATGGTACCCCAAGAGTGATTCCATTTTACCAGTAAGCACTAATATACTGTATTTATTAATAATTAGAAAATCCAGTATTCTATTATGGTATTTACTTATAATGCGTTAGTACGACAGTAACGGCATACATTACTAGATAACCATTGCTGACGTTCTGGGAACGACGCGCGTATTGCGCAATGTATTGCGCGGCTATTAGTGACGCTCGTTACGCGCTAAATCTTTATTACCCGGTTGATACGTCACCGATTTGCGAGAGTTGAGCAATACCTACCTCATCCAATTTATCGATAATTTGAAACGCGGTATTAAGATTCAATTTGTGTTGTTGTTTTATATTAAAGTATTGTGTTAAAGACATGTGCTAAGAAGTGAGGAATGACTATTGACTATTAGTTAGTACCTAGCTATAAAATCGGATAGTTCGGTAGTAAATCATCAGTAAATTTAATCTTTTCGTTTTCTTTAATTTAAAATCGTGTACCTATCTATATATTTATTAAGTTCAACTCATGTTCAACTCCTAAAATTTAATTTCAACCTACTTTTCGGAGTTCGAGTGAGTTGAAAATTGAACCAATCTGTCAGTTGGATTACTATGAAATATTATGATGTCTGCTGACGAAGCCAAAAGTTGGCCATCGGAACTCGTATAAAATAATGAAATGATATTAGGAAAATTGGAGATCGTTTCACTTGTCTTGACGAATAAGTATGTAGAATAGGTCATCATCATCATCATCATCATCATCAGCCGCAAGACGTCCACTGCTGGACAAAGGCCTTCCCCAAGGTTTTCCACAACGACCGGTCCTCTGCTGCTGTCATCCAGCGGTTTCCCGCGACCTTTATCAGATCGTCGGTCCACCTTGTGGAAGGCCTGCCGACACTTTGTCTCCCGGTTCGCGGTCGCCACTCTAGAACCTTTTCGCTCCAACGGCCATCGGTTCTACGAGCAATGTGCCCCGCCCACTGCCACTTAAGGTTTGCTATTCGGTGAACTATATCTGTTACTCTAGTTCTCCTGCGGATCTCCTCATTCCTGATTCGATGTCGCAAGGAGACACCCAGCATAGCTCTTTCCATCGCCCTTTGAGTGACCTTGAGCCTTCTTATGAGGCCCATTGTCAGCGACCATGTCTCAGATCCATATGTCATCACTGGCAACACACACTGATCAAAGACTTTTGTCTTGAGGCAGTGTGGTATTTGGGACGAGAAGATAGTGCGTAGCTTACCGAACGCTGCCCAGCCGAGTTGGATTCGACGATTGACCTCTTTCTCGAAGTTGGACTTACCTAACTGGATTCTTTGTCCTAGGTATACATAGTCGTCGACAACTTCGAGAGCAGTCTCCAACTTTGACAGGAGTGGGTACGACATGGACATTTGACATGATCTTCGTCTTATCCATGTTCATTTTAAGACCCACTTGTTGAGAGACTCTACTGAGGCCATCGAGCATTGTACCGAGGTCTTCCAGGGTCTCAGCCATGACGACAATATCGTCGGCGAATCGAAGGTGAGTGATGTATTCGCCATTTATGTTGATGCCAAAACTCCCCAAGTCCAGAAGCTTGAAAACGTCTTCCAATGCAGCAGTAAACAGTTTCGGAGATATTACATCTCCCTGTCTCACTCCTCGCTGCAATTGGATAGGCTTCGAGTTCTGGTCCTGAAGGCGAACTGACATAGTGGCGTTTCTATACAAACACTTTAACACCTCGATGTACCGATAGTCGATCTGGCACCGCTGAAGAGACTGCAGTACAGCCCATGTCTCGATCGAATCGAAGGCTTTCTCATAGTCCACAAACGCTAAGCGTAGTGGCTGGTTATACTCCTCGGTCTTCTGTATAACCTGCCGCAGCGTGTGGATGTGGTCTATAGTGCTAAAGACTTTTCGGAAACCGGCTTGTTCGGTAGGCTGGAAGTCGTCAAGCCTGCGTGCGAGACGATTCGGAATGACTCTAGAGAACAACTTATAGACATGACTCAGGAGCGTGATGGGTCTATAATTCTTCAGTTGGGTATTATCACCCTTTTTGAAGAAAAGAACCACCACGCCTCTATGCCATGCTTGCGGCGTTTTACCCTGGGCTATGACGGAATCAAATAACTTCTGAAGAGCTCTCAGTACTGGTGGTACCACCCGCTTTCAGAAGCTCAGCCGTAATTCCGTCATCACCCGGTGCCTTGCTGTTCTTAAGCTGTTTCAGAGCCACTCTAATCTCGTACAGGCTAACGTCCGGGATGCCTTGGGTGTAGTGTCGGGACAACCTAGCTCTTGGGTCTTCTGCTAGGTTGCTGACAGGTAGGCGTGTTGTCGTGTACAGCTGTCCGTAGAACTTCTCTATCTCTTCCAAAAGCTCAGGCTTCGACGATATGATCCTGCCGTCATCGGTCTTCAGCCTCATCAGCTGGCTCTGCCCAATAGACAAATCTCTTTTAAACACTTTAGAGCCCTTGTTTCGCTCAATAGCCTTACTGACATTATTACAAACTAAAGATTGAGCGTCAATCGCGGATGATTGAAGACATTTAGTCGTATTAATTGCTATGTTAGAAAAAAAATCTTTATAAATAGTTCTTTATAAATACTATTAGAATCATTCTGTGAGAACGGTAACGCACAGAGATCCCTCTGAACTTTATTTTTGAATAATTCCAAACGATTACTAGTTATGGGTCTGTATGTTATAGTCTGTGGAATTTGATTAAAATAATAAAGGAATGAAGCCTTTTGACCACTGTGGTCGGAATGAAAGCAATTAAATATTTGCTTATCCAAACATTCACAATTACAAAAAATATTATCTAAGCAAGTTGCACTGCTAACACCTACCCGTGTAACAAATTAACTAAGCTAAAATATTGAAATAAACTTAGTAACTTAATAGTATTATTTGACGATTCAAGTAAGTTAACATTAAAATCTCCACATACTATAACAAGCTTTTGACTATTACATGCTAATTTCAACACATTTTCCATAGTAGATTCGAATGTGCAGAAATCAGCCAATGGTGGTCTGTAAATACATATTATTATATAGTTTTCTAATTCTGCGCAGGAGATTTCTACAATCCTTTCTATCGACAGCTTTACAATGTCCTTCCTATCTTTGGATTTAAGAGTACTTTTAACAATTATAAAGGAGCCACCATGAATAGCGGATTTTCTTGCAAAAAAACTAACTAATATAAAATTAACAAAATAATAAAAAATCAACTGGTCTTGTCTAAGCCAATTTTCAGTAATGCACATAATTTGTACATTTCCATTATCTAAAAATAACCCTACATCTAATTCTTTGCTGGAAAAACCCTGAATATTTTGGTGAATTATAGTTATACTCAGAGGTGTTTCCGCTGTCTTATAATTTAGTTTAAAAGAGGTAAGGCATTATTGCCACAATTGGCATGTTGGGGCCTACTTATCATGTTATTATTTCGTTCTATATTATAAGCCAAAAGATCTACCAAAGTCAAAATATATTTTTTAGGCAAATGAAATTTATCTAATGTTAATGTGAGGTGTTTAATAAATTTATTCAAATCAAGGAAATGATATTTATTATTACAAGCTATGGCATTATACATTAAAGAATTAAAGCGTGCTATTTTATTATTATAATCATATGGCATGCTTTGTGAGTATGGGAGTGCACAAAGTATAATTTTACCGGTATAGACTGGACTCTTCAATAATTCTTAAAGTTGACATTAATTTATCTACACTAGACCTATCTACGCTTAAACTATTTCCAACTAAAATGACTAAAGTAGTAGTGCTGTCAAAGTTTCCCTTTAGGAGTGAGTCACACAAATGCATAAGACTTGTATTATGAAAACAATAATTTGTAACATTTTGTATTAATTTGTTATTTAACATAGAACCTATTCCAGACTCAATCTGGTCACAGTAAATAATAGTTTTCTTATTTCTTATTTGTCTAGGGGACTCACTTATGACTACTTTTAAGGCACTTGGCTATGTAGGGTCAAGGGCCACCTCTGGCTGAACCACAGCAGTTCGTGGAGTTCCCGAACAATTACAATTATAAAAACTGCTGTTAATTAATGAGTTAAAACGCTGCTCATTATTTTTACTTTCCTCCAACAGCCGTGTGAAAGCCAGGACATGCTCCTTGACTTCCTTTTGGGTGCTTGAGTATTTAATTGTAGTTGCCTCAAGCTTATCCTTTAATCTACTTATTTAAGCATTTAATTTCTGAATATTTAAATCATATGTAGTCTTGTTGGAATCTAATTTCTCATTGTAATGCCGCACCCTATCTTTCATTACTGACAATTCTAATTTAATTTTAAGGTAGTTTTTAATACAATTTTGGCTTTTAATTAATTTCTGTGTACGCCTAATATAATTATTTACCTTAATATATTCCTTCAACTTATTATTACTATTAAAAAATATTAACTTCTTACTGTCCTTATTATCCTTACTGCCTACAAGCTCTTGGTACAGGTTCTGTGAAACTGAAGGATTATAACGTTCCCGTTCTTTCCTTAGTAAAAGTAAGTAAAAGTAGAGATTCTAATATGGATTCCTAAGCGTAGTGAGGGATTCAAACCGCCAGGACCGAGATAGAAATAATTTTGCTACCGTGTAATACACTCTTCTTTTCACTTCTCCTATGAGAAAAACTATTTATCCAATAAGTAGGTAAGTAAAAGGAAATAAATAAATCCAATAAATAAGTAAGTAAAAGATCAATAATACATTTAATTAAGAAAAACAAATAATTACATAAAATAAACAAAAAGTATATTGATGCCATATCTATAAACAATGTACATAAATATATCGTAAGATGCAGTACCGCGTTCAAGGAGACGATAAATTTTATTAAACCTATTAATGAAGAAAAATAGCGCGCTTTTTGAACTCCTACTTGAAGCAGTCTCCTTGAACACCGTTGTAAAATTTGTTTTTGTTTTAGTGTTTTGTGGTGTCTCTGGTGTGTAGAACCACAGAATAAGTACCTGCATAGAAATCGGACTATAAGAAACAGCAAAAGACGTATATTTGACCTTTTTCTATTTATGGCATACATAACAAGTTAGAAAGAGATGTCCTTATAGGTATTCTTTCGCTTTCCTTCGTGTTATCACAAGGATCTGTTAACGCCAGCGCACAGTGTGACAATAGCCATAATTTTCGTAGATTTTTTGTTGACGATGAAATCCCGTAGATTAAACTATTACGACTAAAACTTCCGAATCGCCAATCTTATTCATTTTTAAAAATATATTTTTGATAATCTTCTCTTTTTATCCCGGTTTTAGTACAAGTGATAATAATTTCAAAATTACAAATAATAGCCAAATATATTAGATTGTCTCATATTTACTTAATAAAAAGCTACAGTATTAATTAATTATAAAAAAAAAGTTTAAAAACTAAAACCCGACTACAAACTGCCAAACTGTGACGCACGTTGCTATCATAATTCCTGGCCTTCGACTACGAACAATATTTTGAATAACTTCCTAGCAGACAGGATGACGATCGCGATGGATGGAGTTCCACTGACAGGTGATGCCTGCTGCCAATGTATATACTGAAAGTACTGAATATTATTAAAAGTATTTTTTACTCATAATAATATACCATTTATTCTACATGATGTAAAAATACGAAGCTGTTATTGTGTAGATTATTCGAGTTTTCTGTATAGTTATGTTATAACCGGAATATCCGGATTCAGGGTTGGCACTAACGAGTTATGAAATATTGTTTATGAAGTATTGTTGTTTGTGGCCATTTACAAGAGCTTCAATATGACCACTATTGTATTGTCTTTCTCACTTTCTATTTGTTCAGAGGTCAGGGTCTATTTTTTATTCTGCATTGCCAACATTTCACTGTTTTGATAAATTGTTGTCATCTAAGGAAGAAAGAACGCGGAAAGCAAGGTATTTGCCTTGCAACGCCTTGTTCGTTATTTAGCACATGCAGCACAAAAGTATTGGTGGAGCCCTCTGAACATTCATATTGTTGGTGTGTTTATTCCAATGAAGGACTACGAGTGGCATGGGAAGCGGTCCACCCTCGTTAGGTTTTACTAAAACCCCATGCCTATACTTGTAGTCTGGAGGAACGGGGGCGAGGCATTATGGAGCCGTTACAGACACATAATGCCGCTTTGCCACAGCAGGAATTGACCCGCCCTGCTGGGGGATGTCCTTCCGGGCTCCGACCGAGGGGCCTTAATGCAAGGAGGGCATGAGGGCGCCAACCCTCATGTTGGTCCACGAGTGGCAGATGGGGTTGTGGATAACGCCACACTCGACACTTCTCACCCTCCGGGAGTGTCCGCAAGTATGCTAGGAGAGGCGTCAGCAGGTGAAAACTATTTCTTATCAGGGGATTTACCCAGTACAAAAAAATTGTCTAGGTTGGATATATACAAACTAATATCTGGAAAGAAAAAAACATTGCCACTTACTGATCGAGTTGACGCTATTTTGGCTTATATTGGTAATGAATACGAAACATCACTCTCTAGGAACAATATAAAATCCAGTCTTCCAAGTTTACTCACAAAATGTAACAACTTTTATAAGAAATGTAGGAATAACATGCCCTATTTTATAAAAAAAACAGCGACTGGCTAAATGTAACTTACATAAGTGGTAAACTAATTCGGAATTATGACACTGAGCAACTAGAATATCCAAATACTAATGCGCTTATCGATGACGAAGTACAATGCCCTGAAAATCAAAATAGGAAACGAAGAAATGAAATAGATATTGACTTGGAAAATGAACTCCAATGTAAAAAAAATTAAACTTTTGTTAATGCTCTGAAAATCGACGGGCAGCAAATTTTAAAGACAGTTTCCAAACAAATACAATCAGTTATAAACTCACGCCTGGAGTCTGAAACAGCTGTCACGGAGGTATGTCGTAAAATTAACTCGTGCGGTCCTCAACCTTATACGGCAGATGAAGCTTCAGCTTGAATCATCGACAGCAAAATGACAGTGGAAACCTATCAATCACTTCGTATGGATATGGTTGATCGTGAATGCCCCCTATTTCCTCCATATTATAAAGTAAAAGAGGCAAAACTAGCGTGCTATCCCAAAGATGTGGTTGTTTCAGAAAGAACTGCGTATTCATGCGTACAATCGCTTCTTGAACATACTTTTAATCGTATTCATACTTTTAAGTTTTCAAACAATATTGTGAAGCTCAAAACTTGCAAGAGTTAGAAGTAATTTTCGAAGGATCTTGGGGTTTTGATGGAACTAAGGGACAATCTCTCTATAAACAAGTATTTTCCGAAGGGGGCAGTGACGAGAGCTTTTTGTTCGCAACCACTTTTACTCCTCTGAGAATAATTGTAATCAGAAGGTGTCCCTAAAATTTTGTGGATAAACTCATGTCCCCAATCATACCGCTATTACCGCCCAATAAAAGGAAACCAAAGATTTAATATTGTCACAAAAACAGTGTTTCCAGAATGAAATTAATAACCTCTAACTCCCCTTGTATGTCAGACATCTGCACTACATACCATCAAAGCATATTGTGATCTCTATTTAGCTGCCATATAGATGGTAAGGTATTGAACGTAGTGCTTAGCACACCATCACAGATGCGATGCCCATATTGCGACTTGACTTTAACAAAATTCAATGATTTAATATTAGCTTTTGAAACGAATGTAGACCACAGAAAATTTATACATGGAATCAGCCCTCTTCATGCGTGGATTAGAATTCTGGAGTTTTTACTCAAACTAGGATACAAAAACGATGTCAAACAATGGCGCATAGCAAAAAATTCTAATCAAGACTCTTTGCTTAAAGATAGGACGATAAAAATTCAGACAAAATTGGAGTGCTAGTTGATGTTGTGCGACCAAATAGTGGCACCACAAATGACGGCAACACAGCCCGTACCGTACTATCAGAAAAGAACAGACATATTTTTGCCAATATCACTGGCATTGATAAATGTTTGCTTGATTGGCTATATACGATACTAGCTTTTGCCCGCGACTTCGTCCGCGTAGAAGTCGTTTATCACTGCTCTCTCGGGAACTGTTCAATTTTCAGAGATAAAAAGTAGCCTATGTCCTTCCTCAAAACTCAGGCTATATCCATACCAAATTTCATCGAAATCGGTTCAGCGAATTAGCAGGGAAAGCTTTACAGACAGACAGACGCAAAAGTATGTCTACTTTCGTGTTTATATAATATCAAGTATAGCAACCCGCCCTCGCTTAGCTTCGGTTATAAGTTAAAATATAGCCTATGTCCACCATGAAACCTCATTCTGAATATCACTGAAAGAATTTTAGAAATCGGATGGGTAGTTTCGGAGATAACCCCCTACATCCAAACTTATTAAGTACCTCTTTCTCCTCTTCTTAAGTAAGTCGTTTATCGTTTTTACCCTGGACACTATCAAATTGTCTGGGATAAAAAAGGTGCCAACCCAGGATAACAACTACCTGTGTGACAATTTCATCCGAACCCGTTCAACTATTTAGGCGTAACTGAAAAAACATCCCAACATCCATACAAACTTTATTTAGCGTCGTCGCTGGGGTCGCAACCGATTTTCGATCGAATTTCTATACAAAAACAAAAAAAACGGTCTATAGCTGGGGTTCGAACCCGCAGTCTTTGCGTAGTAGGCCAACGCTCTAACCATCAGCCTATTCAGACGGAAGCAGCCGCCCCGTAATTACGAACCATTGCGCGAGAATACTTTTTGCGTGAAAACACGGGGAAAACGAATTTTCCCAGACATGAGACCTAGCTAAATCGAATTTTCGCCCCCGTAAACCCCAATGTCGCAATCTTTATCAAACTCGTTGGAGCCGTTTTCGAGAACGTGAACTGAGTACAAATATATATATACGCAATCCTTCCACCCGCGACTTTGTCTGCGGAGAGTCCAGTACCTTTGTCAAAAATTACAGATAAAGTTTTCATTATCGTACGTATCATGCATGATGGGATAGAAACGAATTTAAACCATACGAATTTTTTTACCCTTTTCACCTTGCCTAGGGGTATAAATTGAAATTGAAATTATTTATTTTGCGAGAACATACAAAGGTGTTATTAAAGGTATATTCTCTGCCAGAATTTCCAAAAACGCGAAAACTCATATTTTATATAATAAGTAGTCTAGAAACGTATTTCCAAAATAACCAAACTAACAAATCTACACCCTCAATTTTACCCCCTTACGGTAGTATTTCCAACATCATCGAACGTAATACTTTTAGTTTGTAAGCAGTAGCCAAAATAAATTTTCACGTTCCTAACTTCAAAATTGACCACACTTCCATACACACATTCTCTCCCCCCCCCCCCCGTTTCATTCCCATAGGGGTAGTTTTTACAAAATCGCCTAAAGTAGTCTTTTTTATTTGCTTACAGTATCCTGTATACAAATTTCCATGTTTCTAACTTCAAAAATTACCAAACTCCCTTGCAAACTATCACCGCCTATTTCATTCCCTTAGGGGTAGTTATCCAAAATCACCGGAAGTTGTTTTAATCTGTTTAAAGTAGTCTTTTTAACAGTTTTCACGTTTCTTACTTCAAAATTGACCAAACTCCTATACACACTTTCACCTCCCCTTTTCATCCCCATAGGGGTAGTTTTTCAAAATCGCCTAAAGTAGTATTTTTTATTTGTTTACAGTATCCTGTACACAAATTTCCATGTTTCTAACTTCAAAAATGACCAAACTCCCATGCAAACTACCACCCCTAATTTCATCCCCGTAGGGGTAGTTATCCAAAATTGCCTTAAGTCGTTTTTTATTTGTTAACAGTATTCTTTATAGCAATTTTCAAGTTTCGTACTTCAAAAAGGACCAACCACCACTCCAAAAGGAACTACCACCCCCCCATTTAATTCCCTTAGGGGTAGTTTTTCCAAAATTGCCAGTAGTACTTTTTTTATTTGTAAACAGTAGCCCATAAACCAATTTTCACGTTCCTAACTTCAAAAATATCCAAACCCCTATACGAACTTTAAACCCCCATTTTAACCCCTTAGGGGTAGTTTAGCCAAAATCGCTGAAGGTAGTATTTTTCATTTGTAAATAGTTGCCTTTATACCAATTTCCACATTTGTATCTTCAAAAATTGATGACTTTCATACAAACTTCCAACCCCATTTTTACCCCCTTAGGGGATGAATTTTGAAAAATCCTTTCTTAGTGCACCCCTAGACCTCATAAGGAACCTACGTGCCAAATTTGGAATCTCTAGACCCAGCGGTTTGGGCTGTGCGTTGATATGTCAGTCAGTCAGTCAGTCAGTCAGTTTCTTCTTTTATATATTTAGATTAGTCGTATCAAGTAGCTTCACAATCAATACAACTAAATTTGGCGGTTACTGCAAGCAACTTGCCTATGTATGTCGAGAAATATAACTGGCACCGCATGACTGTAACCGTACACAAAATTTTAGTATACGGAGCCGCCATTATAGAAAATAGCTCAGTGCCAGTAGGGATGCTCTCTGAACAAGCAGCAGAGTCGCGTAATAAGTTTTGGCGTCATGATCGCGAACACCACACCCGTAAATCCAGCAGGACCAAAACAATGTTCAACCTGTTCCATAGGGCACTGGTGTCTTCGGATCATTTCAGCGCAACGACAAGCACATAGGCAAAGGAACTTGCATAAACAACCTCTTCCTGCTGCCGCCTTAGCCCTGCTGATAGTGCCGGTTTATGAAGCCACTCCGACCACATCCACTGAAACTGCTAATGAAAGTAGACTGTATGACTATTTACACCATCTAGGTGATCAATCAGTTTGTCTTGAAGTCCAAGAAGATTAGAAGATTAATCAGTAACATAGTCTTATATTAATTTAAACATTCACGATTTTCACGGCCCCTGCCATACGCCTACTCGGGCGGCGCGCCAGCAAAATGTACCTAAACTGCGAAGTGACACCCTTCTGCCATGGGTGCTATGACACATCCCAAACGTCGGGGTAATTGTATAAATGTAATGTTTATAAAATTTTACTATTAAAGCGATTAAGACCAGTTTATAATAACAATATAGACTTACTTCTAAGTTTATATCCGAGTATTGTGACAACCGTAACAAAAAATTTCAAAATGTGTTAACTCCAATAATCCACCGAATTATTTGATGAAAAAATTCAGCCATATAGAACAACTAATTAGGTATATAATATATCAAAACCGCCAAATAATATGATGGACTTTTCGGGGAAAAAAAATAAAACGAAAATTGCAAAATTGGCCAATAAATAGAAAAAATAAAGTTATGACCTTGCTAATTAATCTGTTAAATAGTATTTTGGTAGGGCTTAAAGTTTTGTTTAAGTTTTTCTCTATATTTACGATAGTACTCATCTTGTTTGAAGGTTAGGTCTATATCCGGGTAAAATTTCACCATCTTTAAAAAACATATTTTTCAAAAACGAATAAGATTGGCGATCCGGGAGTTTTAGTCTTAGTTTCGTAATGGTTACTCTACGGGATTTCATCGTCAACAGAACATCGACAAAAATTATGGCTTTTGTCACACTGTGCGCCGGCGTTAACAGATCCTTGTGATAACACGAAGGAAAACGAAAGAATACCTATAAGGACATCTCTTTCTAACTCGTTATGTATGCCATAAATATGAAAAAGTCAAATATACGTCTTTTGCTATTTCTTATAGTCCGAAATCTATGCAGGTACTTATTCTGTGGTTCTACACACCAGAGACACCACAAAACACTAAGAAAACACAAATTTTAGAACGGTGTTCAAGGAGACTGCTTCAAGTAGGAGTTCAAAAAGCGCACTATTTTACTTCATTAATAGGTAGGGCGGGTCAATTCCTGCTGAGGCAAAGCGGCATTATGGGTCTGTAACGGCTCCATAATGCCTCGCCCCCGTTCCTCCAGACTACAAGTATAGGCATGGGGTTTTAGTAAAACCTAACGAGGGTGGACCGCTTCCCATGCCACTCGTAGTCCTTCATTGGAATAAACACACCAACAATATGAATGTTCAGAGGGCTCCACCAATACTTTTGTGCTGCATGTGCTAAATAACGAACAAGGCGTTGCAAGGCAAATACCTTGCTTTCCGCGTTCTTTCTTCCTTAGATGACAACAATTTATCAAAACAGTGAAATGTTGGCAATGCAGAATAAAAAAATAGACCCTGACCTCTGAACAAATAGAAAGTAAGAAAGACAATACAATAGTGGTCATATTGAAGCTCTTGTAAATGGCCACTTAAAAAACAATATTTCATAACTCGTTAGTGCCAACCCTGAATCCGGATATTCCGGTTATAACATAACTATAAAGAAAACTCGAATAATCCACACAATAACAGCTTCGTATTTTTACATCATGTAGAATAAATGGTATATTATTATGAGTAAAAAATACTTTTTATAATATTCAGTACTTTCAGTATATACATTGGCAGCAGGCATCACCTGTGATTGGAACTCCATCCATCGCGATCGCCATCCTGTCTGCTAGGAAGTTATTCAAAATATTGTTCGTAGTCGAAGGCCAGGAATTATGATAGCAACGTGCATCACAGTTTGGCAGTTTGTAGTCGGGTTTTAGTTTTTAAACTTTTTTTTTATAATTAATTAATACTGTAGCTTTTTATTAAGTAAATATGAGACAATCTAATATATTTGGCTATTATTTGTAATTTTGAAATTATTATCACTTGTACTAAAACCGGGATAAAAAGAGAAGATTATCAAAAATATATTTTTAAAAATGAATAAGATTGGCGATTCGGAAGTTTTAGTCGTAATGGTTTAATCTACGGGATTTCATCGTCAACAAAAAATCGACGAAAATTATGGCTATTGTCACACTGTGCGCTGGCGTTAACAGATCCTTGTGATAACACGAATGAAAGCGAAAGAATACCTATAAGGGCATCTCTTTCTAACTCGTTATGTATGCCATAAATAGAAAAAGGTCAAATATACGTCTTTTGCTGTTTCTTATAGTCTGATTTCTATGCAGGTACATATTCTGTGGTTTTACACACCAGAGACACCACAAAACACTAAAAAAAAAACAAATTTTACAACGGTGTTCAAGGAGACTGCTTCAAGTAGGAGTTCAAAAAGCGCGCTATTTTTCTTCATTAATAGGTTTAATAAAATTTATCGTCTCCTTGAACGCGGTACTGCATCACACGATATATTTATGTACATTGTTTATAGATATGGCATCAATATACTTTTTGTTTATTTTATGTAATTATTTGTTTTTCTTAATTAAATGTATGATTGATCTTTTACTTACTTATTTATTGGATTTATTTATTTCCTTTTACTTACCTACTTATTGGATAAATAGTTTTTCTCATAGGAGAAGTGAAAAGAAGAGCGTATACACGGTAGCAAAATTATTTCTATCTCGGGCGTGGCGGTTTGAATCCCTCACTACGCTTAGGAATCCATATTAGAATCCCTACTTTTATAAAAATTATCTGTGTTAAGATTATAATTATTTATCATTTAAAATGGAGCTCAATAATTATGGTTAGAAATGGGGATTAGGTATTTAAAAATGAAAACTAAGCGTAGTGGGCTATTCAGTTTTCCTTGATAATTTACTATAGCCGCGCAATACATTACGCAATACGCGCGTTGTTCCCAGAACGTCAGTAATGGTTAGCTAGCAATGTATACCGTTACTGTCGTACTAACGCGTTATAAGTAAATATCATAATAGATTACTGGATTTACTCGAAATATTAATAAATACAGTAAATTAGTGCTTACAGGTAAAACGAAACCACTCCTGGGGTACACAACTGAGCTGCGTTTGTCAATAACATGCGCGTCTGATCATGAGCGCCGTGGCCGATTTTATAATGTTTGGACAATACCGGAGCCATCGCACTCGATACGTCCGACGCCAACTGCAAACTGATTAAGTGACAAAATTTTGTGTAGTGTCATCAGGAGCTTCTTTACTATCCCTTCCCTTGCAAGCTAGCTAGGATGACTAAATTTAGGAAAGTGTAATATGCGCTTAAGTGCATCCTGTTTGGCTAATAGGAAAACCGGCCAAGTGCGAGTTTGACTCGCACACGAAGGGTTTCGTATCATCGTACGGAACCCTTCGTGTTCGTATTTAATATGTACTTTATTATTTGTTGTCATAGTGGCAACAGAGATACACACTGTGAAAAGTTCAACAGTCTATCAATTACGGTTCATGAGATACAGCCTGGCGACAGACAGACGGACGGACGGACGGACAGCGGAGGCTTAGTAACAGGGTCCCGTTTGGCACCCTTCGGGTACAGAACCCTATAAAAAGGGCGGAATCTAGCTGCTGTGAGAGATGACGAGTGCTAGAGGAAAAATTTCTAAAGTGGTCGACCAGAAATTTCCCTGACTGTACATACTTACATACCCATGTAAGTATGTACCTGATTAAATAAATAAAAAATCTAATCGGTTCATAAATGACGGAGTTTTGTCAAAATATAGGTATGAATGTGGGTACCTATATCGATAAAAAGATACCTAATAATCGATATTATATATCGATATTTATACCGGTATTTCATTCCCTGCTTACCACGTCAAGACTGCTGGTTCGAACCCCAGCTATGGACAGGTTTTTTTTCGTTTTGTTCTTTTTATGGGTAAATCTTTTGTTATTGTTTTTTTTTTTATATAAAAATTCGTTTTCGACCTGAGCGACGCTCGGTCTGCCAGGTACTATAAATATAATAGGTAATAAAAATAGTATATTTTTTAACTAATCTACTAAGTTACTATATTTATAATTGCAATCCTGATTTCTTACAAAAACTTTGTTTTTAAATGCCTTATATGACAATAACTTATTATATCTTTTTACAAGTTGAAATATAATTACCATAACTTTGTTGTAGTATGTCCATCCAACATTGGAGTGATCACTGCCAGAGTCTGAACTGAAATGATATAAAATAATTAATATTAATCCAATCAAAGAAAGCCGATTAAAACACTATGGTGCATAGGCCAAGTTCAAAAACTAGCTGACCCGCAAACCAAGCATTAATTACATAAACCAGATTGACCTACTTCACACCACCATGTATCTAAAAATGTTCAGCAGCAATGGTGATATAGTTTTTATCTAATTACAGTGAGCTGCTGTACCTACTGACATAATTATCATGACACACGGCAGTGTGTCAGTGCCACGTTCGGAAAACAAGGAAGGCTTCAAACCGAAAACGAAAGTCAAACAAAGGTTGAAAAAAATGAAAATGAAAATGAAAATTTATTCTTAAAAATATTAGTTAACTATTACATATTGCTTGTGATTCCACACTAGGCGAGGCCTGTCCTGTGGAATCCAGGGCGCATGTTGACAGATCACAATATTATTAGGATATGTTATATTAATCTATTTCTATATCTATATCTATAGTTAACAAATATTTATGATAAAAGGTTAAGAACAGGCGTAACTTAATTATAACAAAAAAAAAAAAAATCAGAATGAAACCGTTGTAACATGATGGCTTGTCACAGGGCAATTTTAAAACAAAAACAAAATCCACAAATCAATCCACAAACAGAATTTAATTTGATTACCTATGTATTAATTGTAGACTATGAACAAGAATTAAATTAAATTACCATATAATAAAATTTTGTTTGTGTGTGTGTATAAATTAAGCACGTGCGAGTGAATGCGAGTGAATGCGGGTGCGTTCGTAACCCCGGGAGAGCTGTTTCACAACTTTCGACCCTAAGTGATTTTTTTGAAAATATTTTCAGTGGCTCGGTAGTCCAAGGTGCTCAGGTTAAATATACTTGTGTCGTAATATCCGAAATAGATAAATATTTCAAAAACTTAATAATGCAGAACGGCTAAACCCCTATTCCTCGAATTATGGTTTTCGAATTAGAGTAATTGTAAAAATATGAACAATCCCAATTAGCATATAGTCCAAAAAGCGACACGGCTAGGCAACAACAAGCCTAAGTATGTAAAATGTCAAATATTTAAAAAGTTCAAAACGCAAATTACGTAATGTCGACCGCAAAGGTAAACACTATCTTGGTTATCCTATGACACGTAGACAGTTCTTTTTACCCCTTCTAATTTATGGACGATTTGCTTTTTGGTCATTGTGCTACTTGGGCTAACTGCTTTCGATAAGGTTTGACACTGTGCTGTTCCTGGTATCAGCTTTTTTGACATTATGTAATTTGGACATTATGCTACACAGACCTATTGCTGTTTTGACGTTCTGCCTTATAGGTGTTATGTTAATTGGGAAAAATGCTATTATGACGCCTGACATTTCGCTTCTTGGTCAATTTGCGTCACTGGACATTTTGCTACATAGACGATTCAGTACTGAGGGATCAAATAAATTTACCATAAACTATATTTAGGTCGTACGCAAATGGTCTCAGTAAAATTAATTTAAAAATTCAAAAAACCCGATTGCTTTAAAAAATATCAACTGAAAAGCTAAAAACAAGCCCTCTAATCTAAAGAATATAACTTAAATGTTGGAAATGGTATCGCAGGCGGGGACAAGCTAATACTCGTAGTTCAAGTGAATATATTTAAATTTGTGCAACAAAATATATTTTCCAATTATTTACTTGTTTCCGCCTGCAATACCTTATCCAACATTTAAGGCTTGTTTTTAGCTTTTCAGTTGATATTTTTTAAAGCAGTCGGGTTTTTGAATTTTTAAATGAAATTATTTTTATTTCATACTTTTTTAGTTTTAATTAAAATGGTAGTATCAAAGTGTTATAGTGTATTATGTATTTGGAATGGGCTATTTAATAGCTTTTTCACTTCTCATGCTCTTAAAATGTTACTTTAGTCTCTGCATATCGGGACTAAAGCTCCTTATTACTCTCTAGGGATTAAAGTATTTTTTTTTATTTACTTTGGAAACATTTTTTTTTTCTCGTATTAATTCTGACATGTTTTCCTGCAAAACTACGCAGATATTTAATATTATTTTTATAGTTTTATATAATGCTAGAATAAGTAGTATCATTGTAACATTTATTTAAAAAATGACTAACTGTTGAGTTTCTTGCGGCGCTTCTTTTCAGCAGTGGTCTCCTCTTGGGAAGCGCTGGGAGATTTTGACGTGTAAAAGTGCCCGTGCGGCCTACTTACTGAATAAATACCTTTTATCTTTTTTATCTTTTAACCCCTAAACAGCCAATCACGGTGTGTGTTAATGCAAGATTATTATAGAATAAGTACTTGCATAGAAACCGGAATATAAGTAAGAACAAATGACGTAGGTTTCTCCTTTTTACATTTATGACATTCAAAACGAGTTAGAAAGAGATGTCCTTATAGGTATTCTTTCGTTTTCCATCATGATGCCAAAAGGTTTGACGTCAAATTTGAATGGACCGCGATGAGCCCGCCATTGGACCCCTACACGAACCTACAGTACTACAAAATTAAAAAGTCGATATGCAAATAGTTAATTTTGTGTCAGGGTGACTTTTTCATTTAGTAGCTTTATTAGTTTGACAGTGTTGTGAATATATATCGATATTTTCAGATTTCCAAAAGATGAAAACTTGATACTAGAATTATTGTCGAGTCAGCAGCAACACTGGCACTGCTACATCCTTGTGACAACATGATGTTAAACGAAAGAATACCTTTAAGGACATTTCTTTCTAACTCGATATGAATGCCATAAATAGAAAAAGGTCAAATATACGTCTTTTGCTGTTTCTTATAGTCCAGTTTCTACGAAAGTACTTATTCTGTGGTATAGACCATTTTAAGCGCGTGGAAATAACCTCAAAATGACAACTGTGCAAAAATATTAAAAAACTGTTTAATTTCGTGAGACACGATTAATGATTACGAAAATGAATTTATTTAATTATATTAAGGATGAATTCAATTTATTATACATGGTCCAATTAGTTTTGAAAAAATAGTTTTCAAGTTTGAATCTGTTGGCTAAATATGCAAGCATTTAAGGGCCCCTACTCACTTAGCGTCTTTCGAGCGTCGCGGGAATGCTAAGTGGGAAGGGGCCCTAAAGCGACACTTTACAAAAAAAATAGAAAATTACAAACCGCGGAACAAATTTTTTGCAATTGTAATTTTGTATAGAACGTCGTTATTTTTCCTCGCATTCAAAGTGAAAAGTAGAGTGTTTAACTCTAGACTATAAAGCCATAATGACACTCGAACTTCATCCACCCTCGCTTTGCTCGGGTGTATTAACATCTCGTGTCATAATGGCTTACTTTAGTCCCTTGTTGAACAATCTACTATAATTTTATACCCATATTGTTATAATAAAAAATACTTTTTTTATTCCTCCTCAATTTTTTTTTCGCAGACGCCATTTTGAAATATTATATACCTTATGTCACTTCGACAATTAAGAAGAATCGAATAACACCTCAATCCGTCAAGTCGTTTCGGCTGCAGAGTGTGCCAAAGAAATAGACATATGCTCGAAAAACATAACCCTCCTACGGGCAGTCGTGTAATATAGACTTTATCTTGAAAATATTACAGTTCCACAATGGATGTTATGAAGTGACCACAATCATAAATAAACAGGCCAATGACCTAAGGGTGTAGCTAGGATTTTGTTAAGGATGGGGCGGGTACACTACATAACCTCGAAACATTTTTTCCGATTTTGATAATCTCGAATTTCAAAATTCCGATTCTGAAAATTCCTAATTTCAGTTTCACGAAGCATCACGATTCCGATTGTTTAATTTCCGAATAAGCACAACATCCGAATTATTTAAATACCGATAAATATTTTTCCGAATTTCATAAACTCGACGAGATGAAAACCGAATTTTGCCATTTCCGAGAACTCTTATTCCGAATTCCGAATTTTATTATTCGGAAATTTCAGCAGACCGAATTCTCAAGATTTTTTTATTCCAAACTAGTGGACCCGGCAGACGTTACCCTGCCCGGTCGCAGCGCCACCTACCGGGTCCAGTTGTGAGTCTACACCACCACCACCAACACCAACACCAGTATTTGAGGAGAGCAAAACAAAAAAAATATTTTTAAATCGGTGGAGCCGCATTCTGTATCCGTGGAGGCATGGAGGCAAACAAATAGTATAATAGTCACCTCATATAAAGTTTTACATGCATAACATACAATTAGTATAAGCACGGAGAGCATTAGCTTAATAAATATAAGAAATGTGCGACAAAGTTGATGGAGCTCCGCTGAGTGGAGCTGTTTATTGATTTTAATAGTTAAACTCAATGTATATTATATCAAATGGCATTATTCCATATAAATGTTATACTAAATGTTGTTATGATAAATGAGGGTTATATTATTTGACTGTTATTCTAAGACAAAATATACAATTTTTTTTATGCCAAGTGTTTATTACTTTTACAGTCAAGGTCATAAATATGTATACATTTTAGTACCTTGTCACTTTAATCGCTGTGACATTCATATATGGCAGTTTAAACATGACAGTAAAAAGACAAGGTACTAAAAGCCATACATATTTATGACCTTGACTGTACATTTGATTAGTGCTAATGAAAGTTAATTTCATAATTCCGAATTTAACATTTCCGAACTTGATAATGAAATTTCTGAATTAAAATACTAGGGGGGCAACTGCCAAGTAAAATAAATGATAATTTATTAAGCTTACCCACTATAATCTCTAACATCCAAGTACAAACTTTGTTCAGGAGACATGAGCGGAGTTGTTGCATTGTCAACTTGTAAATTGTACAAACTTAATTCATTTAATGTTTTCTCCTCATTGAAGTTAGACACATGCTGATTCAAGCTGTCATGTAAACTTGTCTGCAGGTTGGCTGCCTTGCCTACAGGTAGAATACCATCAAGAAAGTTCACAGGTTGGTTTACAATCTCTTTGATACTAATCTCAGATTGGTTGCATTGTACCTGCGCATTGTTATATGTTTGCTGTACTACATGCTCCTTATTTATTATAGTGGAAGTTCTCACCATTTCCAAACTTGTCATCAGCCCTATGGATATCTTATGCTTGTCATGATCAATGGTTTCCAAGGCTACTCTCTCAGTTACAACATTTTGCATTGGCCCACAATTCTTGGTTGTTATTAATTTGTCTACTTTTTCTTCCAACAATTGCAATTGCTCATTCTGAAGCTTGATTATCTTCAAAAGATCACCAACAGTTGGTTCTCTTTTTTCTTTACTTACATTAGTCTGTTTTTCAACTTCTGTACATTTGTTATTATTTGCTTGTTTATACTTTTCTATGACCCATGCTTTTTTATCAACGGCACTCTGATATTTTGGTGGTAATGCCTGCATGTTGCAGTGTTGTGGTGTGTGGCTCACACAATGATTACAACTTGCTTGAATTGTAGGTTGCTTTATGCAATTTTGAAATTCCTTTCTTGAATTTGGATTCTGAACATAAAGCATGCCTGGTGTTGATGTGTTAAAATCAGAATGACCCAGTATTTTGACACAGTGATGACATCTGCAGCTCCTGTTGTCCAAGTTGCAATTACTTTGATACTCAACAGGTATAGAGGCCCTTGTAATAGGAATACCAACTTGATTACAGCTGTTCTCTTTTCCCAATGATAGCTTGTTCATCTGAACTTGTAAGGAACCATGTAATTGGAATTTTTTTAAGCCTCCACGAGTAATAAAGAAATTGTCATCTTTATTCAATAAATTTGGAGGTGCTACCTTTTCTGTATTTTCAACAGGAGATACTACATTAATTGGGGACTCTGGTGTAATATTATAACATTGAACATTCTGTGAGCTGTTTAATGTATCTTGATCAATAGGTAGATTACCTAAAGGAGTGAAATACAATGGTTTTCTAGGTTGCTGATTGTTAGAATCGAGAATGCTTAGTTCTAAATCACTGCAGGGAGACCATCGGCTGCCGGTATCGCGTGAGGGGGACAAGTGAGTCTTGTCTAAAATGGGGTAGGGCGAACCGTCGCTACATTCGAACCGCTTCACGGAATCAGGACTATACTCAATCTCTCTAGCAAAAACACTAGGAAGTTCGGAGGCCGCACCATCGAGATGTCTTTCAATAAAAGGCCTCGGTGAATGGCAATCCGAATCGCTCATTGCATTTAAGTTGCCCTTGCTTATAGGAGTTATAAAACGCACTCTCTTCATGAAGATTAACAAACCACAACCAAGCAAATGGATAGTAACGGATACGGTTCCAAGATAATTAACGACTTATTGATATTCACTAAGGATATAAAATACAAATAAAATAAACCATAATAATTAAACGCTTCGCGGACTAAAATTCGTATCAAACAATGAGCAGGTAGATACTACTCAACTCAACTCAAGTAAAATTGATTGAACATTTGAACAAACAAAAAGCAAAAAGTTTGAAATTTGACAGTTTTTTTTTTTAATGATTATGGCCTGGATGCAAAGTCCTTTAAGCCATTTCTTTGTTTAATATTGTCTTATTTGAAGATGATTTTGAATTTATTCTTCTTCATTTTAAAATTTTGCACTATATTTTTTTCACTGTATTTTTAATATATTCAAAAATTGGTACGAAACTCTCAGGTATTTTTAAAATGTCAGTTAAGCGGCGGGGGGTATTATTTTGAAACACTTCACTTAACACTTTGGCGTGCACTACCGTGATTAGTGATCAATTAGCCATACAACTTGACGTCTACGTCCACTCGCGAGAATTAGTCGTTGGAACCAGGGACTGTATATCGATAACCGAGACATATCGGTATTTTTAAGAAAATATCGATAACAATATCGATATTGCCCGAATATATCGATAATTGTATCGGTAAACTTAAATATCGGTAAACAGATATCGATACTTTTATCAATACTTGGTACCGATACTAATAGGTACATACCTACGCGACGTTGCCAGCTCGAACGAGTGGAACGGCAACGCCGCGCGCCGCGCCGTGCTCTGCTCCGCGCTCAGCCCCCCCCCCCCCCCCCGCTCGTCAGGGACGGAATGTACCTACCACGCGCGGCGCGTGAGCCGATTGATCGAGCAGTTTCTTTGACGTTATACTCCAGGAAATTTACGGACGCTAGTATGGTGAAACGGAAATAATTTATAATAGCTGATTTTTCTTGTGTATCGAATATATTATAATTCTAGTAATTAGGTAAAAATGTAATCCAACTAAATATGAGTTAATAAGTTATTTAAAAAAAATGAATAAATTTAAGAATATCCTGAAAATTTTAATAATAAACATTTTTTTTTTCATATTTGATCTGTAATATTCAAGATGAATCGCAGAAAAAATAATTAAGGATGTCTCATTTATAGGTATTCAATTAGCTAGAATATTGTTTTCATTTTGCATATTTCCGTATTTAAAAATCGTAATTGGCTATAGTTTTCTTCATTCCTGGTTGATTACAATAAATATAAACGTTGCAAGCAAATCATACACAAAATTATACCGGAAGGTCGATTTTTTGGTGGTAAATAATGATTCCTTATAAAAAAATACAAATTGATCAGTGTATTTTAACACTTTTAAATAGTTTTATGACATTTTTATCAAAATACTACTTATTACTAACTTTTTCTATCATTTAAGGGTATATATAACCGGAGCCATGTATTTTGCTAATTTAGTGGCTTTCCATGTAAATATTTTGTTAGATATCACCACTCACTATAGACAAAAATATTATTATGCTTAGACACAAAAACCAATATTATTATGCGAATAATAATAACAAAAAAAAATTAATTACAACGTAAAAACATTTCTTTTTTTAATGGGGCAGGTACGTCTTCTCATTTCAATGTAATTTTTAACCGACTTCAAAAAAGGAGGAGGTTCTCAATTCGTCTGTATGTTGCTTTTTTTTAAATGTTTTTTAATGTAATTTCTGTTTCCTTTATTCTTTTCTTATTAGAAAACGATCGACCACTACTTTTGTTACACTTTGTATGTACTTATTAGGTATTCTATATCTCGAACAAACAAATTAAAACCATTTCATTTTTCAATCTATACTATCTTTACTAATACTATAAATGCGAATCTGTCTGTCTGTCTGTCTCTCTGTCTTTTACCTTTTCACGCTTAAACCGCTGAACCGATTTAGATGAAATTTGGTATAGAGATAGTTTGAGTCCCGGAAAAGGACATAGGATACTTTTTATCCCGGAAATCATCCCTTAAGGGGGTGAAGAGGGGGGTGGAAGTTTGTATGGAGAATCAATTATTTCTTCAGTAAGGTATATACAATTTATTAGTATGGAGATAGTTTGAGTCCCGGGGATACATAGGATACTTTTTATTCCGGAAAATTGCAGTTCCCGAGGGAGCAGTGATAAACGACTTCTACGCGGGCATACATAATATAAAATGTGAGGTTATTTGGTTATCGTGATTTTTGGTGCTTTGGAAGCGTTTTCAGCAGGCTGAAACATCGTTTCAGTCCGTTTCAGAGGTAGCTCTATCACATACGAATTTATCAAAATGTCAACCAAGTTGCCGTTGTTTTCAGGCGCCTGAAACATGTTTTCAGTCCGTTTCAGAGGTAGCTCTATCACATACCAGTTTATCAAAATTTCGACCAAGTGGCCGTTGTTTTCAGGCGCCTGAAACATGTTTTCAGGCCGTTTCAGAGGTAGCTCTATCACATATCAGTTTATCAAAATTTCGACCAAGTTGCCGTTGTTTTCAGGCGCCTGAAACATGCTTTCAGGCCGTTTCAGAGGTAGCTATCACATACCAGATTATCAAAATTTCAACCAAGTTGCCGTTGTTTTCAGGCGCCTGAAACATGTTTTCAGTCCGTTTCAGAGGTAGCTCTATCATATACCAGATTATCAAAATTTCAACCAAGTTGCCGTTGTTTTCAGGCGCCTCAAACATGTTTTCAGTCCGTTTCAGAGGTAGCTCTATCATATACCAGATTATCAAAATGTCAACCAAGTTGCCGTTGTTTTCAGGCGCCTGAAACAAGTTTTCAGTCCGTTTCAGAGGTAGCTCTATCACATACCAGATTATTAAAATTTCGACCAAGTTGCCGTTGTTTTCAGGCGCCTGAAACATGTTTTCAGGCCGTTTCAGGCCACCCTCTGCCAGATTACGCGATAACTTGAAAACCCGTTTTCAGGCGTTTTCAGGACCCCTTATGGGCCTTTGAAGTACATTTGAGAATATGGTGAATTTTCAAAAAGAGTGAAAGAGATAGCATGATTATAAAGAGATAGCAATACTGAGAACCTTCCAGAATCGTCGCGATCAAAAACGAGACAGAGACAGCTATAGAACATTCCAGCAACGACTACCGGACTATTTATATTTGTTTTAATTAGGTGATTTAACAAAAAAACTAACGTTAGTACCATTAGTTTTCATAAGAATAATTTAGTTTGATGTTAAAGAATAGTGTAGGTACTGATAGTCAAACAAAACACATATTTTGTAAAAAGAAACAACTAAAATATGTTATTTAAATACTTTAATACGTATGAGTATATGTATCTTAATTTCCGGCATTCCGGGAAATCCCGGGAAATTTATTAGCAAAATTGAGTCCACCTCCATACTACTTAACATCAACGCGGTGTAGGCACTGAGGCCGAAGTTTAGGTATAAAAGCATCCGAATTTCCGATCCCTAGTTATGACGCAGGATTCGGAGGGCGCGGGATGCGAGGGGGAATTAATTATTGATATAATATCGGTATTTTAGTATCAGTACCGATACTGGTAAAGTAAGTCAAAATATCGATATTAATGTATCGAAAATTATATATCGATACCTATATCGATAAATCGATACCTAATTATCGATATTTATACCGATATCCGATATCGATATCCAAATTATACCGGTATTACAGTCCCTGCATGAAGGTCAGTGTATCGGCGGAGAATATCCGGACCGAAACCCACCTCCCTGCTATCATTCTCATATTAATGAAATGCGAGTGTTTTGCGTGTTTTGTTATACATTTCGCTGTGAAAAGAAAACAGCTTTCGTCCATCTCGAATGAAATCTTGCCACGCACTGGCCGAAGTGCCGCGCCGCTACAGTGCGTTTAGGACAGGCCGCGCCGCGCCGCTCCGGTGTAGCGCCGCGCCGCGCCTCGCAAGTGCGGTTCGACCTTAATGTCCAACAGCTGCTTAGCCGTTTTGAATTGTAGTTTTATTTTGACTTTGTTAAGAATACTTTTGGCCCTTTGTTAATATTTTAGATTTAATTTGATTTACTTTAGCTCTAGTGTTTAAGTTAATTGTTATGTTGTAATATGAATGGTTTTGAATGTATCTGTTTAAGCTGATGGCCCTGGAAGCCAAAGCTCAATAAAAAAATAAAATTAGACATACCGTTATAATGTGTGGTATTAATATTATATATATTCTCTTTGGCCAGGTTATGCCTATAGACATCGTGTACAGATCGTGTAATTATTTATAGTTATAATAAACTACCTAGTCGGTTTAATAAGTTCTGTTACTAGAAGGATTTATTAATATATATATTAAAAAACAACAAGTTTTCATAACTGCATAATTCGAAACCTTGATTAATAGAGATTTAAGCAACATAGGTATATTTTTATTTTTGCAATAATTTAACTCACGAGATTTTAGAAATCTCTTTTTTGACCAGTTACGAACGAGTAAAATTACGCACGACGATCATACTGTTTAGCGGCCACAACTTCTGTAAGGGTACACGTAGAGAGTCCAAGTTTGTATGACGCGTTGATTAGGCTTACCTTTAAATAATTAAATAAATCGAACCTAGCTAATGCATTTCCCCTTATACATAGACCAATTCTCAGCTCTCATTAAATTTACTTTACGACTGTATCAATTTTGCAGTGATGCGAAAACTATCCATATCTGGCGTAGAGTTCCGTTGATAAATCTAATGCTGGTCTGTAAACATTTTCTGAGATAAGAGGTTTCGCAATAATAAGCATCAAAGCTGCTTTTTAGGGCCGAGTTTTAATCACTTAAAAAAAGTGAAATTTGCAGAAAAGTCGTGCTTATTTCTAATTATTTTCTTTAAAAAATATATTATTAAAGCTTTCATATATTAATTTTCTTTAATAATAATGAGATTTTTCTTTAATAATAAAGTTTATTATGACTAAAACTTAGTAACAGAACTTATTAAATGATTAGGTAACTAGTGACTTTCACAAAACTGGCAAAATGAATAAGCAGCTGCTGAAAGTGTGTACACCTTTAACTTTACTTCCAAGAGCAAAAGGGTCTACACCAGCACCAGGTGCAATTCGATACCCTGGCGGAATATTGTATTACCCGAGGTAATTAAAGTTGCCAAACAAACATTTTTAACAAAGTACCTCTTCTCAATGAAATATTACTGTTATTCATATTAATCATTAAATGTATTACAGGCATCCGGACCACAAAGATCCAGAGTATATCCCATCCAAACTTTTCAGAGTGGAACGGATGAAGAGCCTGAAGCACCAACCGTGGTATCTAAAGCTAATTATGAAAGAATTAAAGATTGATGAACAGGTGAGTTGTTTGATAACGTTTGGCTTTCGAGTTTACTTATGTCCATTATCCTTGGTTTTGTGCATACCATGCCATTTAATAATACCATGTAAAATTCTTCTTCCTTTATCTATATTGGCACCTGCCCATATATGCGGATAATTTTGTCAATATTAGTGTTTCGCATAGATTGTTTGGTTCTTGATAATCAAGTGGAAGATCTGTGGCGAGAGTGTCAATCTCCACACGCTCTGACTACTGCGCCGTGCTCCACTCCGTCTCGCTTCACTTTCAGCAGAGAGGCCCAAGATGGCATCTGACTCTGGCTCAGCAAAAATTATCAGAACATGCAGCAACCAATGCTGCCACCACAGAAGTGGCTACTCACATGCCAAGGACAGCTAGAAATCAGAACTAATTTTAACCTGACACTATTTTACTCAGGTCTATTTTGCACTGTGAACTGCAATATCTGTTGTCAGTGTTGAACCAATGGTATTAGACCGCCGTCCCAGGGCTAAAAAAGTGTATCATATAACTAGCCTTGGAGACATGTATAGTGCCATAGACCTATACCTACAGAAGCCCAATATCCATTTCTTACGCGTCAACTAGGTAGCTCTTGGAAGTTATGGGGTCCGGGGAGAAGACGACACGAACAAAATCTGTGCAACAAGCGCAGCAGTGAGGGGCGCGCGGGGGGCGGCTAATGAGTCATAGATGCGATGTCACCATCATAGATGGACACTTTGTTTATATTCTGCCTATTTAAATGGGCAGCCCTAACATACATAGTAAAATATATTAGAGGCTTGACAGATAATTTTAATTGTCATATTTATTTTAGGTATAAGTATTGAATTTATTCTGCACTGCACTAGAGCAGACTTCTTCAGAAAACGCTTTCCCGTTTTAGTAGTATATTTATCCTCTTCTCGAAAATGCAACAAATACACATAACTATATTAACTATGGTCCGATGGTAACCAGGTCTCTTCACTGTGGTTATTTTGGACGAATTTTATCAATTTTTCCCTATCTTTACGGCCCGGATGTGGAAACCTGGAATAAACAAAATGTAACAACATATCTATAAATAGATAAATAATAACATACTTGTACAAACAATCAATCAATTAAAACAATCAATGTAAAAAAAAATATCTTTCATCATTTACTAGACCGCCGTCCCAGGCCTAAAAATGTGTATCATATAACTAGCCTTGGAGACATGTATAGTGCCGTAGACCTATACCTACAGAAGCCCAATATCCATTTCTTACGCGTCAACTAGGAAGCTCTTGGAAGTTATGGGGTCCGAAAAAACCGAAAATTTGCAAAAAAATGTATCATATTACTAAGTTACGACAGTACTATCACGTGATACCCGGTACCACCAATAACCCAAAAAACCATTTCTTACGAAGTTTTCAGGAAGCCAAGTGCGAAATCAGAAGGGTCAAAGTTTTGATTTTTTGCAAAAAAATGTATCATATTACTAAGTTACGAGAGTACTATCCGCAGTTAGAGGAGGATCTAAATAAATAGGAAAACCATTTCTTACGGCGATGCTAGGAAGCTTTCTTGAAAATCAGAGGCTTTTTGTTCAGTATGAACACCCACCGCCCAAGTAATTATATTAAGTTATAGCCGTATAGATTAATGTTCGCGGGTTGTTTCAGACTTATTAGGAATATTTTGATAAGATTATTACTATTTGAGTCTATAAACAATGAAAATCGATTGAAAATTTAGAAAGTTGAAATGTTTTTGGTCAGTAACAACCCTATGCAAAAGAATGAGAAAGTACATATATTAGACACACCCAATAAATGAAATGTAATTAAAGAGTTAATAAACAATATATTTATTTATGTTTACTAAAAAAGTAAACGAAATTTAATAATTACAAAGTAAACGAACTTACCTGAAGGGAAGTTATATTCTAATTTGTGTGAGCTGCACTGCAGTCTCGAAGTCTTAAATATAAGAAACAAACAACGTAATGGAAACTGATAACTAGGTACCTAAAAGAAGAAAAAATAAAATGTTAAAGTGACCCATTTTATAACGTATGAAATATATTTATTTCACCAGTGTTCCACTTTGTTATGAAATACACCTACTTTCAATTCTTATAATTCATTTTCTTATGTTCCTTAAATTTTAGCTTATAAATTGTTCAATGTAGGTATCACAATATTCACAATGCACAAACCGACAACAGTAACTAAACTGACAGACAGCGTTGTAATCAGTTTTATTACCAATCTTAGTATCCATTTTTAGTACCTCAAAGAAAAAAACGGAACCCTTATAGGATCACTTTGTGGTCCGTCTGTCCGTCTGTCTGTCTGTCTGTCTGTCTGTCTGTCTGTCTGTCTGTCTGTCTGTCTGTCTGTCTGTCTGTCTGTCTGTCTGTCTGTCTGTCTGTCTGTCTGTCTGTCTGTCTGTCTGTCTGTCTGTCTGTCTGTCTGTCTGTCTGTCTGTCTGTCTGTCTGTCTGTCTGTCTGTCTGTCTGTCTGTCTGTCTGTCTGTCTGTCTGTCTGTCTGTCTGTCTGTCTGTCTGTCTGTCTGTCTGTCTGTCTGTCTGTCTGTCTGTCTGTCTGTCTGTCTGTCTGTCTGTCTGTCTGTCTGTCTGTCTGTCTGTCTGTCTGTCTGTCTGTCTGTCTGTCTGTCTGTCTGTCTGTCTGTCTGTCTGTCTGTCTGTCTGTCTGTCTGTCTGTCTGTCTGTCTGTCTGTCTGTCTGTCTGTCTGTCTGTCTGTCTGTCTGTCTGTCTGTCTGTCTGTCTGTCTGTCTGTCTGTCTGTCTGTCTGTCTGTCTGTCTGTCTGTCTGTCTGTCTGTCTGTCTGTCTGTCTGTCTGTCTGTCTGTCTGTCTGTCTGTCTGTCTGTCTGTCTGTCTGTCTGTCTGTCTGTCTGTCTGTCTGTCTGTCTGTCTGTCTGTCTGTCTGTCTGTCTGTCTGTCTGTCTGTCTGTCTGTCTGTCTGTCTGTCTGTCTGTCTGTCTGTCTGTCTGTCTGTCTGTCTGTCTGTCTGTCTGTCTGTCTGTCTGTCTGTCTGTCTGTCTGTCTGTCTGTCTGTCTGTCTGTCTGTCTGTCTGTCTGTCTGTCTGTCTGTCTGTCTGTCTGTCTGTCTGTCTGTCTGTCTGTCTGTCTGTCTGTCTGTCTGTCTGTCTGTCTGTCTGTCTGTCTGTCTGTCTGTCTGTCTGTCTGTCTGTCTGTCTGAGGTATCAAGTTGAAATTAATATCAAATACTTAAGTCTGCAATCCCTTGAATCAGTGAAAAAATCAAACATCTATGTCAACGCAATCAAAAGATATAGCCTTTTATGCCGCATATGAAAGGAATCTCAAGGGAATCAAAACCTATATTATACTTCCCGTTGACTTAGAATCATGAAACTTGGCAAGAAGCAAAGTCTTATAGCACAAGTACAGGAAAAAATCCGAAAACCGTTAATTTGTAGTTACATCCCATAAAAAATACGTCCAGTATAAACTGACACCCACTAAGTATGAAAGTGCTTACTTATTGCGTGTCAGTTTATACTGGATTTGTTTATATTGTATTCCCGTGATTTACGAACTGTTTACATGCCTTCAAGTTTATGCGGAACCCTCGGTGCTTTGAGTCCGACTCGCACCTGACCGGTTTTTATTACCACAAAACAATCATAAAAGAGGTGCTAATTCCCAACAGAAACTGCATAATATTAAGTAAATCCTGTCCTATCAGCCTAGAATTAACACGTTAATCAGTATTCTATTGTCATATGTAATTGTCAGAAATAGCTGTTACCGTTAAACGAAACATCACTTTCAACATATTTTACTCTTAACATACCTATAAATACGAGTAAATAAGCCCTTAATAAATTACTTAATGCGAGGTTCATATCCTGCTTTTCTTTCAACTACTGCAAGACTACTCGAGGCAAAACATGGCAGAGGTATGGTGATGTTATTTTAAAAAAATGTGATAACTAATACCCGTTTAAAGAACTACAGACCCATCCCTTCTAACCCATATCTATAAGCTGTTTTCATTTGTCAGTTCGAACTGTTTCGCATGCAAGTTTGTTGATTTCCAGGTTTCAATACCATAGACCATATCCATACGACGAGGCAGGTTTTACAGAAGACGAAAGAATATAACCAGCCATTATGCTTAGCGTTTGTGAACTATGTGAAAACCTTGATGCAATCGGGACATGGGGTATACTGCAATCTCTCTAGCGGTATCAAATATGACGTGTCACTGGTAAAGGTACCTTATGGCGGTGGCCACACCACGTACCTTCACGTCACAAATTGACTATTGGGACTTTGAAGTGTTGAAGTGTTTGTAAGAAAGTGCCACCAAGCCAATTACCAGTCCGTCTTCTTAACCTCTTCTTACAATGCAATGTTGCCAGCCCACTGTCAATTGAGATTTGAAACTCGCTGAGTTTTGTAGCCAACTTTGGTTATTCTGTGGATCTCCTCATTTCTGATTCGATCTTGCAGAGATACTCCCAGCATAGCTCTTTCTATTACCTTGAGCCTTCTTATGAGACCCATTGTAAAAGACCACGTCTTTGTTTCGAGTGTTTTGTAAGTCGTCACTGGCAATACACACTGGTCAAAGACTTTTGTCTTGAGAATCTACGGTAATTGGGACGAGAAGATGCTGCGTAGGAAGGTGCCGAACGCTGCCCAGCCGAGTTGGATATGACGGTTGACCTCTTTCTAAAATAAATATTATCATCAACAACTTCGAGTGTAGAGTTCCGAACTTACGGAGAAATGGGTACAACACGGAAGTTAGACATGATTTTTATTTTCTCCGTATTTACTTGTAGAAGAGAGGCTAATAGAGAGATCTCTCTCCAGGCGGGTGTCGTGCCTGGGGACCGAAGTCCATTACCGCGTTGTAGAACATTAGTTAAGCTGTTTGTCGTGCCTGGGGACCGAAGTCCATTACCGCGTTGTAGAACATTAGTTAAGCTGTTTGTCGCTGGTAACGCTGCCCGTACATAGTCGCCTTAGTTGTCTTCTACTTGCTGCGTGCTGTAGCTAAGTGTCACTTGTCGCTACACCAGCCCCCCTTTGAGACCGGTGGTTGATAGTGGTGACGTGCAGTCTGTGCGTAGAATGGCCGCTTGCAAGTGCCAGAAGTGCTTAGAGCCCCGTTGGCGAGCGTAGCAGGAGAAGAGGAGTGAAGAGGAGTATACAGTGAATCGTGTAGGGTAGACGCAGTGAGTCGCGCTGAGACGCAATGAGTCGCGCTTAGACGCAGTGAGTCGCGTCGAGGTACGCAGTGAGTTGCGTTAAGACGCAGTGAGTCGCGTCGTGATACGCAGAGTCTTGTAGTGTAACGCAGTCGCATTGTCAAGTGAGAGTTGTATGCACACTGTAGGCATCAGGCATAGATATAAGACAGTATGCTAGTGGCGCACAGTGCGGGTTATCTGGCTTGCTTTAAAACTGCGTCATAGTCTTTGAAGGTCATCAAGGTTGCGGAATTTTAATTGTCGAGGTCACCTAGATGTAATCTATCTGTTTAGTTTTAAAGTATCTCCTAAGTGCCATACGAAAAATAAATAATCACGTCGGGGCCACCAATGTAGAAGAGAGGCTAATAGAGAGATCTCTTTCTAGGCGGGTGTTTTGCCTGGGGATCGAAGTCCATTTGGATGAAGTTGAAAGTTGTATACTCATGCAACTTGACTAGGACAACTTCGATACGGCGTTGTTGAACATTAGTTTCAAAGTTGTATAACTTTTGTTATTGTTTTGTTGAGCTGTTTGTCGCTGGTAGCGCTGCCCGAACTTAGTCGCCTTAGTTGTCTTCTACTTGCTGCGTGCTGTAGCTAGATGTCGTATTTTGAGACCCACTTGTTGAAAAACTAATGAGGCCATCAAGCATTGTGTCCAGAACCAGATCCTCCAGGAGCTCAGCCATGGCTACAATATCGTCGGCAAATCGAAGGTGCACTCACCAGGTAGTCGCCGTCGATGTGTATGCCAAGTAAGTAAGCTTGAAAAGGTTTCCAACGCAGCACTGAACAGAACACTGTTTGTCGCTGGTGGCGCTGCCCGGACTTAGTCGCCTTAGTTGTATTCTACTTGCTGCGTGCTGTAGCTAGGTAGATGTCGTATTTTGAGACCCACTTGTTGAGAAACTAATGAGGCCATCAAGCATTGTGTCCAGAACCAGATCCTCGAGGAGCTCAGCCATGGCTACAATATCGTCGACAAATCAAAGGTGCACTCACCAGGTAGTCGCCGTAGATATGTATGCCAAGTAAGTAAGCTTGAAAAGGTTTCCAACGCAGCACTGAACAGATTTAACACCTTACTGTCTCACTCGGCGTTGCAGATGTATAGGTTCTAGTTTTGGTTAAGAACACGGACTGGAATGTACCAATGCAAACACCATGTACCAATAGTCAATTTGATACCGCCAGAGAGATTGCAGTATAGCCCATGTCTCGATTGCATAAAGGCTTTCTCATAGTCCACAAATGCTAAGTATAATGGCTGGTTATACTCTTCCGTCTTCTGTATAACCTGCCATATGTTTTACCGTTGCTACCGTGCTGTTGTATGTTTTACCGTTTTTACGATATAACAAAAATAAAAATACGTTGAAAAAAATCGTTTCTTGTATGGGGACCCCCTTTATTATTTCACTTTATTTTTATATTTTTATTTGTTAGTAAATCCGCCGTAATAACACATATTCTGAAAAAAAATCTACCTGCTGTCTATTACGGTTCAAAAGATACAGCTCTTTATATAGACATACAGACAGACAGTATAGACAGACAGACGGACGGACGGACAGCGTAGGCATATTAACAGGATCCCGTTGGGCGCTCTTCGAGTACGGAACCGTAAAAATTGATACGTAAGACTGATGTGCTTGGGTGCGTCTAATACATGTACTTCTCATTCCTCTGCATAGGATTCTTACTGACCAAAAACATTGAAATTTTCTAAATTTTCAAGTAATTTTCAGTGTATAAACACTGAAAATTACTTGAAGACTCAAATAGTAAATATTCTTATCAAAATATTCCTAATAAGTCTGAAACAATCCGCGAACATGAATTTATACGGCTATAACTTAATATTAATTACTTGGGCGATGGGTGTTCATACTGAACAAAAAGCTTCTGATTTTCAAGAAAGCTTCCTAGCATCGCCGTAAGAAATGGTTTTTCTATTTATTTAGATCCTCCTCTAACTCCGGATAGTATTCTCGTAACTTAGTAATATGATACATTTTTTTGCAAAAAATCAAAACTTTGACCCTTCTGATTTCGCACTTGGCTTCCTGAAAACTTCGTAAGAAATGGTTTTTTGGGTTATTGGTGGTACCGGGTATCACGTGATAGTACTGTCGTAACTTAGTAATATGATACATTTTTTTGCAAATTTTCGGTTTTTTCGGACCCCATAACTTCCAAGAGCTTCCTAGTTGACGCGTAAGAAATCGATATTGGGCTTCTGTAGGTGTAGGTCTACGGCACTATACATGTCTCCAAGGCTAGTTATATGATACACATTTTTAGGCCTGGGACGGCGGTCTATACCTTTTTTTTTGTTTAATTAATAACCACAGTCTATATTATTTTCTAAATGTGTAAGATTATTATTTTCTGCTATATAAAGATACGTCAGCTAGCTAATACTATCTACACACCCAATAATGTCACATCTTGAATTTTTTGTTCAGTATGAACACCCATCGCCCAAGTAATTAATATTAAGTTATAGCCGTCTAAATTCGTGTTCGCGGATTGTTGCAGACTTATTAGGAATATTTTGATAAGAATATTACTATTTGAGTCTATAAACAATAAAAATCACTTGAAAATTTAGAACATTTCAATGTTTTTGGTCAGTAAGAACCCTATGCAGAGGAATGAGAAAGTACATGTATTAGACGCACCCAAGCACATCAGTCTTACTTACGTATCAATTTTTACGGTTCCGTAGTCGAAGGGCGCCCAACGGGATCCTATTAATATACCTACACTGTCCGTCCGTCCTTCTGTCTATCTATACTAATTATAAAGAGCTGTATCTTTTGAACCGTAATAGATGGCGGGTTGATTTTTTCCAGAATATGTGTTACGGCGGATTTACTAACAAATAAAAATATAAAAATAAAGTGAAATAATAAAGAGGGTCCCCATGCAAGAAACGTTTTTTTTCAACGTATTTTAATTTTTGTTATATCGTAAAAACGGTAAACATACAAGCGTCAAATTTGGTATGATTACATTTATTTATTATAATGATGAAAACAAGCCAAATGTGTACGAAAACCTCAGTGCGCGAGTCCAACTCGTAGTTGCCCCGTTTTTTATTACCACAAAACAATCATAAAAGAGGTGCTAATTCCTGACAGAAACTGCATAATATTAAGTACCTAAATCCTGTCCTATCAGCCTAGAATTAACACGTTAATCTGTATCATATTGTAACAATTGTCAGAAATAGCTGTTACCGTTAAACGTAACATCACTTTCATTCAACATACTCTTAACATACCTCACATGCTTTATTTTTATTTTCTTGCCTTATTTGCTTATCAATAAGGTCGATACAATTTGCACGAGTAATTGAGTGGATAAATAAATTAGGCCTCAATAAATTACTTAATGCGAGGTTAATATCCTGCTTTTCTTTCAACTACTGCAAGACTACTCGAAGAAAAACGTGGTGCTCTTCTTCAAAAAATGTGATAACCCTCGTTTAAAGAACTACAGACCCATCACCCTTCTAAACCATATCTAAATATAAGCTGTTTTCATGAGTTATTACAAACTGTCTCGCATGCAAGTTTGTTGACTTCCAGGTTTCAGTACCATAGACCATATCCACACGCCGCGGCAGGTTAAACAGAAGACGGAAGAGTATAACCAGCCATTATACTTAGCATTTGTGGACAATGAGAAAGCCTTTATGCAATCGAGACATGGGCTATACTGCAATCTCTCTGGCCAAATTGAGTATTGGTACATGGTGTTTGTACGAAAACGCCACCATGCCAGTCCGTCTTCTTAACCAAAACTAGAACCTATACATCTGCAACGCGGAGTAAGACAGTAAGGTGTTAAATCTCGCAAATATGTTCAGTGTTGCGTTGGAAACCTTTTCAAGCTTATTTACTTGGCATACATATCGACGGTGACTATCTGGTGAGTGCACCTTCGATTTGCCGACGATATTGTAGCCATTGCTGAGCTCCTGGAGGATCTGGATACAATGCTTGATGACCTCATTAGTTTCTCAACAAGTGAGTCTCAAAATACGACATCTATCAAAATACGGCGACTAAGTTCGGGCAGCGCCACCAGCGATAAACAGCTTGATTAATGTTCTACAACGCAGTATCGAAGTTTTTCTAGTCAAGTTGCATATATACAACTTTCAACTTCATCCTAATGGACTTCGATCCCCAGGCAAAACACCCGCCTAGAAATAGATCTCTCTATTAGCCTCTCTTCAAGTAAATATGGAGAAAATAAAAATCATGTCTAACTTCCGTGTTGTACCTATTCCTCCGTAAGTTTCACCTGCCACCAGCCTCGGGTACTCAAAATATTTTTTAACCTATGCATGAGTCACGGGTACCTTCCGAGTAGTCTTATGAAAACAGTCGTGGTGCCTATTGTGAATAATAAGACGGGAAATGCCTCCGACGGGTCCAACTACAGACCAATATCCCTGGCAACTGTAGTAAGAAGTGGTCCAGAAAAAAAGTAGCAAGAACCTTTTTTGAATGATGAATTTGAAAAATTTAAAAACTGTTTGTTTCACATCTATCACGTAACATACCGAGAAGTTATTTTATGGTAGCAATTATTTGATTTATTTAAAAATTTAAAAAAATGTCGCCATCTGAAGTTACTCGTCGTAAGTTAATTATATACACCTACATAGAAAACGCCGGCTGGAGTCAAGTTCAGGTTGCCAAACATTTAACTATACCCAGTTCCACAGTAGGTAAGATTTTGCGGACTTACAGACAGAGGTCAACTGTTGATGCTCCGGACGGAGAAAAGGGTTTCAGGACAAAAAACTAGCAAATAAGATCTAAGCAGCATACAGGACCAACCCTAACTTGTCCGAACGAAAGCTCGCCGATAAGTATGGGTTGTAGCAAGTCTACGGTCCATCGGATTAAAGAGAGTGCTGGACTGAAGTCATACAAGGTTCAAAAAGTATCAGACAGAACCCCAGAAAAACACAAAACAACTGTTGTACTTTCATTAATATACACACTAATATGACGTGCTACTTTTTTTCTGGACCACTTCTTAGATAAGGTGCTGGATGGTTTGCTTGACAGACTGCTGTCAAGGCAGGTTCGCAGGAACCTCAATTTGGGTTTAAACCTCAACTGTTGACAGAGAGCGCGATACTGTGCCTACAGCATACCGTCCAGTACTACGCTGAGGGTAAAACACCTGTCTATGCCTGTTTTTTGGACTTGTCGAGCTTCGAGTCAAGCTTGAAAGATGCACGAGTACTCCGAGGGGGGTGGCCAGCATGTTGCGATATTGGTATGGGAACCAGACCAATCAAGTGAGGTGGGCAGGAGCATACCCGGACGTGTACAGGTTGACATGTGGTGTCAGACAAGGCGGTCTCAGCTCGCCGAGGCTATTTAACCTCATCCTCATCCACATCACATCAGGATTTTGATTGAACCCATCTATGAGTTGATTGCCAGGCTCAACAGCACGGGTATCGGATGCTCAATTGGTAGAACTACTGCGAATAACATTAGTTATGCTGACGATATGGTGCTGCTGTGCCCGGAAATCAGTGCTCTTGTTAAACTGTTAAGCATCTGTGAGGAGTATGCGGTGAGTCATGGCCTGAAGTATATAACGTGCTAAAGAGAGAGCTGTAAGTGTTTAAAGCGGGAAACAAGGCTTTCAACTCCGTTCCTGCCGTACATTTGTGTGGGGCGCCCCTTAATAGAGTCTCACGTTTTAAATACTTAGGGCACTGGGTCACCGAGAATCTCCAAGACGATGTAGACATGGAGAGAGCGCAGGGCATTGGCGGTAAGATGTAATATGATCTCGCGCAGGTTTACACGTTGCAATGCATATGTCAAGAAGGCCCTTTTTAAGGCATTCTGCCAAACCTCTATACGTGCAGCCTGTGGACGAGCTACACTAAGAAGGCGCACAATGCCCTGCGCATCCAGTACAATAACGGATTCAGGATGCTGATGGGGCTGCCGCGCTTTTGTAGTGCATCAAGGATGTTCTCGGAGGCAAGAGCGGCTGGCTTTAGTGCGATTATTCGGAAACGAACCGCGTCCCTGATGCGTCGCGTGCGTGATAATCCCAATAGCCTCCTTAAGCTGATATGGCAGAATCCAACTTGCTTAGTCTGAAAGCACTGGAACACCGTACATATGGGGTCCAGAGCTATTGTTTATAATATTTTTTAATGTATGTACCTATGTGTTATTTCAATCGTGTACTAACATAGTTTTTAAGGTGAGTGTAACGAACTAACATAATAATATGGACATTGTCTGAATTAAATAAATATTTTTGAATTTTGAATTTGAAAGACGTGGTCCTTTACAATGGGTCTCATAAGAAGGCTCAAGGTAATAGAGAGGGCTATGCTGGGAGTATCTCTGCAAGATCGAATCAGAAATGAGGAGATCCACAGAAGAACCAAAGTTGGCTACAAAACTTAGCGAATTTCAAATCTCAATTGACAGTGGGTGGGCCACATTGCATTGTAAGAAGAGGTTAAGAAGACGGACTAGCTTGGTGGCATTTTCTTACACCACACCAAAACACTTTAATGTCCCAATAGTCAATTTGTGACGTGTCGGAGGTGAAGGTATCTTGTGGCCACGGCCAGAAGGTAGCTTTACCAGTGAAACGTCACATTTGATACCGCTAGAGAGAGTGCAGTATACCCCATGTCCCGATTGCATCAAGGCTTTCACATGGTTCACAAATGCTAAGCATAATGGCTCATTATATTCTTTCGTCTTCTGTAAAACCCTCCGCGTCATATGGATATGGTCTATGGTACTGAAACAGTTCGCAATGACAAATGAAAACAGCTTATAGATAAGGGTTAGAAGGGATGGGTCTGTAGCCCTTTAAACGGGTATTATCACATTTTTTTTAAAATAACATCACCATACCTCTGCCATGTTTTGCCTCGAGTAGTCTTGCAGTAGTTGAAAGAAAAGCAGGATATGAACCTCGCATTAAGTAATTTTTTAAGGGTTTATTTACTCGTATGTATAGTTATGTTAAGAGTAAATGTTGAAAGTGATGTTACGTTTAACGGTAACAGCTATTTCTGACAATTACATATGACAATAGAATACTGATTAACGTGTTAATTCTAGGCTGATAGGACAGGACTTACTTAATATTATTCAGTTTCTGTTGGGAATTAGCACCTCTTTTATGATTGTTTTGTGGTAATAAAAAAATGATACGTAAGACTGATTATAACACTGTCTGTCAGTTTAGTTACTGCTGTCGGTTTGTGCATTGTGAATATTGTGATACCTACATTGAACAATTTGTAAGCCAAAATTCAAGGCATATGTTATGATAAGATAATGAATTATAAGAATTTAAAGTAGGTGTATTTCATAACAAAGTGGAACACTGGTGAAATTAATATATTTCATAGGTCATAAAATGGGTCACTTTTAACATTTAATTTTTCTTCTTTTAGGTAGTTATCAATTTTCGTTACGTTTGTTTCTTATATTTAATACTTCGAGACTGTGCAGCTCACACAATTAGAATATAACTTCCCTTCAGGTAAGTTCGTTTACTTTGTAATTATTAAATTTCGTTTACTCTATATTTAACATAAATAAAAATGTTGTTAATTAACCTCTTTCATTACATTTCATTTATTGGGTGTGTCTAATACATGTACCTTCTCATTCTTTTGCATAGGGTTGTTACTGACCATTGATGACCAAAACATTTTAATTTTCTAAATTTTCAAGTGATTTTCATTGTTTGTAGACTCAAATAGTAATATTCTTATCAAATTATTCCTAATAAGTCTGACACAATCCGCGAACACGAATTTAGACGGCTGTAACTTAATATTAATTACTTGGGCGATGGGTGTTCATACTGAACAAAAAGCTTCTGATTTTCAAGAAAGCTTCCTAGTATCGCCGTAAGAAATGGTTTTCCTATTTATTTAGATCCTCCTCTAACTCCGGATAGTACTCTCGTAACTTAGTAATATGCTTCCTGAAAACTTGGTAAGAAATGGTTTTTTGGGTTATTGGTGGTACCGGGTATCACGTGATAGTACTGTCGTAACTTAGTAATATGATACATTTTTTGCAAATTTTCGGTTTTTTCGGACCCCATAACTTCCAAGAGCTTCCTATTTGACGCGTAAGAAATGAATATTGGGCTTCTGTAGGTATAGGTCTACGGCACTATACATGTCTCCAAGGCTAGTTATATGATACACTTTTTTAGCCCTGGGACGGCGGTCTATATGGATCCGTGAATGGCAATGAAATGATTATAAGTTTTAAATATTTTTTTGTTATGTATGACCAAAGAGATTTAATATTATAGGTGATAGAGAAAGAAAACTTAGAAAAGTTTTCATACCAAAACTTTGATCCGGAACATCATTAATGCCATCTAGTATGAGAAACCTTTTATTGGATAATCCATTATACTCCTTAAATGAATTTATGGAACTTAAATTATAATTATTATTATCTTATCATTATCATTAGGTATTGTTTTGACATATTTTGTTGTAAATTGACTTCGGATAAGTGACTATTTACTAGTTAAGTTTATTGAATTAATTTTGTTTTAATTATTTAATTTTAAAATTCATGATATTCATTAATTATTTTATGTTATTTGTGTTGACGATCTCAATGCAATTTCGTATATTTTGACATGCAATGCGTTATACATATATTGTAATATTACATTGATGAATAAATAAACTAAACTAAACTAATAGCAAAACAAGTCTTAAAACTAAATAGGACACATTTCAGCTATTGGTTAGTAGTTCAGGTTTTAATAACATTTGGAAACTATTAATCTCATAATTTGCGTATATACTTAGGGCAAACCTTGGCTAATCGGTTATAGTTTCATTAATTGATCACAGAAATTTATCCCTCGAGCGGATAATTTGGCAAATTCACTAAGTAAGAGTGCGTAACATTGCGTTCGATCGTCAATATCTCAAAATATTGCAAATATTATAAAGTCTATACAAAATACATTTTATTATACACTACATATAATCAGGTAATTTAGTGATAATAGGGTTATTGTGTGATATAGGATTTTAAATAATAAGAATGACATTTCTTTGGATCACATATATAAAAATATGCTTATGAACTCTTAACTTATCTTAACCTTTATCTGATTTCCCATTTTTCATCGAATTTCAATGTTTATTGCGCTCAGTCAATTAACAAGTTGATATTAGAGCCAGACCGCTTAGTTTCCTATTGACGAAAACGTTTTTAATTTGTGACAGAGTGCTCGGATACATTATTTTATTTATTATAATTATAAGCTTTGAGAATAGTTCTCTCTATGAAAAATATGTCAGAACTGTAGATTTATATAATAACTTCACTATCAAGGCTAAATCAACTATCACAGCATTACCAAGTATAGCAGAATAGCCAAGGTTTGCCCTATTTATAAATATTTTTGGTATGCAAATAAAAATATTGACTACAAATCACGTATGGCAACTTTTATGGTAAACATGGCGGCCAATTGATTGTGATAAATTTTGGCACATGGATAGTTTAAAGCCAAGGTATTCACACATTGAATACAATACTTTTTATCTCTGAAGTAATTCCCAAAGGATTTACTCAAACTCCTTGCAATCGTATTGTTTTTAACTCGATCGCCTTTACTGTTAAGTCAGTAAGAGCTGTCACTACGTTGACAATACGATAACAATAGATTGAGGGCCCTGTTTCTTTGATCAAATCTATTTCGTTTGGCATAATTATTACAGTCCGTTCGACAAGAACGCGATCGGTATAATTTCTATTTTTAGAGTGTGGCACAGAAAAAAAAAGTACTGGCATGGTCTTCTGCCTACAATGCTTCGTAAAAAAAATAAAAAAAAACTTTTGACATTTCCCGCCAACAGTACATTTTCCAAAATGAGTGTTCCTTTGTACACACCCGAAAGGACCCAAAATGTCACGCGATCAGGCCGCCAAGTACATGACAAAAGCGAAGGCGTTTGTAACTAAGTCGGTGAAGCGATATATGCAAACAAAAAACCAGAACGCGGGAAAACGAGGTTGACCTCCTCCGTAGAACATAAACGTTTTTTGCAGATATTTTCAAAAAATCCAGTATTATCATTGCGTACAGGGCAGGAAAATTAAAAAAAAAAGGTTTCAATTATGTCTCTAGATACAATAAGAAGGCTTTTGATTGAAAATGGCTTGAAATATCTGAGTACGGTGAAGAAACCGCTCCTTACTGAAAAACATATCGAAAAAAGGTTGTCTTGGGTGAGTGAAAACAAAAACCGGGATTGGGACAAGATAATTTTTTCCGATGAAGCTTCTTTTTGGGCAGCTAATTACCCGACTCAGGTTTAACCAAACCTAGCGGTGTTAATAATCTTACGGATTTTTTCTTTAGATAGATAGTTATTCTCTAGATTATTATAATACCAGGAACTTAGAAAGAAGCTGCCTCTGTCTCTATAACACTAGTCGGAAAAAATAAAAGTTAATTAAATTCTCGCCCATTGTTGATATTAATTAATGGAGGATTTTTACGTATATACATTCATTAGTAAGATATTTTTACCCTGTTGCCCCAAATAGATTTTTTTGCAAAAAATATATGTTACGCAATATTAGATTCCACATAAAATAACTAAAATTAGAGGTTGTCCCTATCTCAGAAGTATTAAAAAAAAATCTTGAAAAAAATAAAGTCGATTTTTAACCCTTCATAAATGAGTTTGAACGTTGATTTTTTTTTGACAATAGTTTATTATTAGACACATAATATATCCAAATTACAAAGAAATCGTTTAATTACTTTGGCTACAAAAAAATAAAAACTTATTTTTTTCTTTTTTAATTTTCTTCAAAACCAAGAGCATTCTAGGGTTAAATCTTCGTAAAATTATATCTTGTAATAAGGTAAATAAACACACGTAAGAAACCTACATTTTCAGCCAGGGGCAATTTTACATGGTAGATCGGCCAGACCCTTTATGAAAAGACATTGTTGCCTTCCGCTAAAAAATGTTCCCAAGGCATAATGCTCCTTGGATCCTGCAAGAGGATAATGACGCTAAACACCGAAGTCAGCTCTGTACTGCATGTAAAGCTGAAAATGGCATCGATGTTTTGGATTGGCCCTCACAATCACCCGATGCCAACCTAATTTAAAATGTTTGGGCTTGGATGAAGCTCAAATTACGAGGAAAAAATACGTTGGCGTTGCTGACCTAAATCGAGAACCGAAGTCCGTGTGGAGGTCTTTCCCTCGCAGTTACGCTGAAAATTTGGTAGAAATTATGCCAATAAGATGCCAAGCGTTTATAGTAACTGTACATAGTAGGTAACTAAAGCTTTTACTTACTTGTCGAGGTGCAATTGATGCAAGTATGTGTGCTCCGATGACTGGGTTAGAATTAAACAGATTCCGGGTAACATTATGCCTTTCTCTCCGTATCACTGAGCGATTACATATTAAACATATAATGCCAGCACTAGGCAACATCTATCAAATCCGATCCAAATGCAGTGTGACATGTCTGTGGTGACACTTTTGACGCGCCAAAATAATAGAGTAAACAAATCAAACCAAGTCCAAGATAGCCTAAACGTGAGTATGAAACGCGGTAGATCATCACAAACGTTGGGCAACTATCTTCAAAACGGATTTGATCAAAGTAACAGGTAAAATAGCTTTAAAATAAGTAGTATATTATGGCCCTGTAACTTTTTTCTCCCGGGATAGATTTTTTGTGCCCATAGAAGGAAAGTAAGCTCAATGAATGAACTTTCAAATAAAATCAGGTTCATAGCCCGACGCCATTTTGTCAATTCTCCTTTCGTATAATGTGCGGCTAGGCTTAATGTCTTTGTGTATGACATTTGCTTGCCCATTTGTTATTATTATAATAGGTCGGGGCAAAAGTATTTTCGTATTTGGACCGTATAAGTTGTAATCAAACCTCTTCGTCTATACTAAATGTACCTGGCTGGTTTTAATACCATTAAAAGTCAACATTCTGAAATACAATAAAATTAAAAAAAAACTGGTTCCCGGCATTTTTCAATTGTTTTAGAGCTATCAAAATGGACGTGTGTGACGAAGAAATTCGGTACATTTTAAAGTTTTATTCCAAAAAAGGCAATAATGCGACTGGTGCCGCGAATAAAATTTGTGCGGTTTATGGACCTAATGCGGTATCAATAAGAGTAGCACAATTGTGGTTTAAGCGTATTAAGTCTGGAAATTTTAGTGTGAAAGATGAGGTTCGCTCTGGACGCCCTGTTACTGATAAAATCAATGCCATTTATGAAAAAGTGGAGCAAGATCGACATATTAGTAGTTACGACATTGCTGAAGAACTGGATATTGATCACAAAACAGTGTTACGTCATTTACAAAAGTCTGGGTACAAGAAAAAGCTCGATATTTGGGTGCCACACGATCTCACTGAAAGAAACCTAATGCAACGTGTTGCAATTTGCGATTTATTGTTAAAACTAAATAAATCCGAACCATTTCTAAAACGGTTGATTACGGGTGATGAAAAATGGATTACTTACGATAAGAACGTCCGAAGAAGATCGTGGTCGAAGCATGGACAAGCTCCACAGACAGTGGCGAAGCCCGGCTTAACTCGGAACAAAGTGATGCTGTGTCTATGGTGGGATTGGAAAGGAATTGTCCACTATGAGCTTTTGCCGCCGGGTAAAACTATCGATTCTGACCTCTACTGCCAGCAACTCATGAGATTAAAAGAAGCCGTTGAGAAAAACCGGCTGGAGTTAATAAACAGAAAGGGCGTAGTCTTTCATCATGATAACGCCAGACCGCACTCATCTATAGCCACCCAGCAAAAATTGAGAGAGCTTGGCTGGGATGTGCTGATGCATCCACCGTATAGCCCTAACCCTGCTCCATCGGATTTCCACCTGTTTCGGTCACTTCAGAATTCTTTAGGAAGCATAAAGTTAATATCAAGAGAACACTGTCAAAACTACCTGTCAGATTTTTTTAATCAAAAATCTCAGAATTTCTACAGCAATGGAATCATGACACTACCCACAAGATGGCAACAAGTCATCGATCAAAACGGCATGTAAAAATTATAAGCAAATAAAAAAATATATAACTTAAAAAATTGTTTTTCTTTGTACGAAAAATACGAAAATACTTTTGCCCCGACCTAATATTTATTATTAACATGTTACCTAAAAATCCCGCATGTTTTTTTATATTTTAATGCATTTTCAGAACAGGGTCACTATATTGAAGAACATCCCTGAAACAAATGCCAGGCTTTGGAAAGTAAAACATTTAATAAAAGTGACACCCATAACCTTCCCTTATGGCGAACCAACTGCTGAAGATATAAACTACACAGTTTTAAAAGAAAATGGCCAGTGTGTTGTAACAAAAACATTGGCACCAAAACCTGAACAAATTGTAGCTTTGGATAAATATAATAGTAACCAAAAGAAAATGGATTCCACTACAATAAAAAGGGATTCTAGGTTTAAGTGGATGGAACCAATGAGTGGGGGATTTTAAATGGATGTATAGAACATTACAGAGATAGTTGCAATAAAATCATAGAATAAATTATAAAACACAATTATGCCTTCTTTTTAATTTAAAACTAGTTTTTGCTTATCACTCCTTCCGCATAGAAGTTGTTTGTCACTAATTCCCTTTATAACTTTACAATTGGATAAGGATTGTGTGCCAAGTTTTATCAAAATCCATTCAGCAGTTATTTGAAACACAATCATCTACCTATACGAACTTTCACTTTTTTTATCAGATCGGTATGTCAATTTTGTTTCAGATGATTTGATTAAAATAACTTGACAATAACAATAGGGTTGATGAATAGCCAATCTACCCTCGTTCAAGCGTGCAAGTTAAGATCGGCTCCGTGCTATTTTATTCTAAATTATTAAATTAAGCGTGTTTTAGTGTTAAAATTAACACTCTTATAATAGTAAGATCTTGTAACATCTAATTGTGAAACTGTTTTTTTTTTCAAAATTAAAAGCAGAAGTGAAGTTATTGAGTAATATTTATACTAGTACGTATACGATTAAGCGTGGTGACTCATCGCTATACCGACCGGCGAGTCCGTCACGAGTCACAGACCGCCCCCGTACCACGAAACTGCTCTGGAATGCTCAGCGTGAGGAGCGGTCGTTAAGTACGGAAAAAGGGCGACCGCAGAGAAGTACATGTTTTTCGTGGTACAAGGTATTTTAAAATTGGCCTTACAACAATGATTACAAAAGGAAGGATGCGCCCCATCGAACATTTGGCATAAACCGTCTTCATACAAGGAATTACTAGCGCCATCTATCATAACTCGTACGGATTACGTGGCCGCGAATGGCGCGAAAGAGAGCCGCGTTGCATAGGTTACTTCGCGTCGCTACATTAGAGTCGTCATTGAACCCCAGTATGGGCTTGATACCAATATTATGGCTTTAAAAAGGGTTTATTTAATTGTTTGACATGCAATAAAAATAATGTAAGGTTACCAATGATACGATATTCCATATTCACTTTGATATAATAATTTTTGCAGCCTTTTACTACACAATCAGTCATTTTTATTACGAGCGAACGACGTCTGCCAATGACGGTCTCCCGCGGACTACTGAATCGCGTTGGTGTCAAAATGTTCATTTTGACACCAACGCGCTGGTGCCATTTTGTCGCGCCGTAGGCCCGGTCCTTACGCTAGTAATATATAAGTCAATGCCTTACAAACGGTTTGATTTGGACTTGAAAATTGTAAGTAAATACTATAATTACTACACAAATGTCTGCCTTAGCCTCGGAAAAGTCTACTGCATGCTTTATGTGTAAAATAACTATAAAGAATAAGGATTTTTTAAAGTGTTCAAGTTGTCGCAAATCATATGACTTAGAATGCACAGGGAATGTTACTCTAAAAACATTTCGTTTGATTATGCCTGATAGTAAAATGACTTGGAAATGCAAATTTTGTCATGAAAAACAGCAAAAAACAGTGGCTAAATCATCTAACGCAACAAAAAGCAGTCAACGTCTTAATAATACATCTCAAGACAACATTACACATAGAAAACGTAGCCTTTTACCAAAATCCATCTCTTATGATAACGTTTCTCACATTTCAAGTGATGAAAATATTATGAGTTCTACACTTATAGATAAAAGTACATATGAAAGCCCCCGGAGCCTCCTTAATGTCTCCACAACGGATTCTTCACAAACTGAAGCGCTTAAACAACAAATAGCGGAGCTCACTTAACACTGAAAACACTTTTTTGAGTAAACAGGTTGATAGTTGACAGGTACATTATTACAACACACTCCAGGTAAAAATACACCGCCAAAAATGACAACAAATAATTCAGCTGTACATTCTACTGGAACCATAAATATAGAAACTGACCGGAAAATAAAAGAATTAGAAAGTGAGATAAATAAACTTAAATAAATAAACTAATAAATAACTTAATAAATAACAAAATAAAAAACCTACAGAGTAAATTGAGCAACGCGTTAGCAACAAATAAAGAATTAAAAAGTAAATTACATGCATTAGCAAACAAAGATATAACACTCTCACGTATACAACAGTCTACCAGAACACTCCATAAAACAGTCAAACAACTGGAACAGAAGGTCAGTTTTGACTCGGAAAAATCCTATTGTAACTCGATAAGAAATCTAACTATGCCTCAACAAACTCTAGGAAATAAAACCACGAACAACACAAAGACATCACACAAACCAAAGCTACTGCTCCTATCTGATTTTCACGGTGCTGACTTACTTCTACCTCTTTCTAAGTTATGAAGGAACGATTACGACTTCTCAGCCGACATAATACTGTTACGTACGTGGGGGTAGGTAACTGATAGAAATACACAATTAAACCGATAATTAAGAGCTAGACTTTATTAACGCACTCACTAAGCCGTTACAACAATAATCGCACAATAAACTCGTAGTCGCTTCTAATTCACTGATGTATCACTCGTATCGCTTTCCAAGTAAGACTGACTCGACGGCTCGGGCCGGTCGCCTTATATACCCCAGTCCAAGACAATTCCAGAAGGCCCTTTCTAGAATGTTCGACGTACTTCGATCCGCCGTCGGGAATGTTCTAGTATTCGTTGTTGGAATGTTCTTGTTCGCGACGTTTCTGGAAAGTTCTATGTACCTATAGCTGTTTCGTTTTAGATCGCGACGATTCTGGAATGTTCCACGTCTTGTTGTCTCTTTCTTATTCGTGTCATCTCTTTCGCATGCTTCTGGAAGGTTCTCAGTATTGCTACCCCTTTCTAATCATGCTATCTCTTTTACTCTTTCTGGAAAATTCGCCATATACTGAAATGTACTTCAAAGGCCCATAAGGGGTCCTGAAAACGCCTGAAAACGGGTTTTCAGGTTATGGCGTAATCTGGTAGAGGGTGGCCTGAAACGGCCTGAAAACATGTTTCAGGCGCCTGAAAACAACGGCAACTTGGTCGAAATTTTGATAATCAGGTATGTGATAGAGCTACCTCTGAAACCGACTGAAACGATATTTCAGCCTGCTGAAAACGCTTCCAAAACACCGAAAATTGCGATTGAAGTTAAACACCTTAATCCACCGGCGTAACACTACCCCCTCCTAAGACATGCTCGTCCCGAGCATTATTAACTCCGTAGTGTCTCGCCAGCCGGTCAACATGGACAATCTTCATGGGACTACGCTGGTTTTTCTGAATCCGATACGTGACGTCGTTGATTTTAGTGACTACTTTATACGGGCCTTCCCAATTCGGGGAGAGTTTCGGAGATTTTCCTTTTCTTCGCATGGGGTTATGTAACCACACCAAGGAACTCTCCTCAAAACCCACTTCGTTGGACTTCCGGTCATATCGTGTTTTCATCTTCGCGCTGGCTTGAAGTCCATGTTCTCGAACGTGACTGTGAACATCGTCTATCCTATTTCGTAAATCGCTGGCATACTCTGTAATGGACTTTGGTGAATCTGGAGGGCGTCCAGTCAAAAGATCCGCAGGTAGACGAAGTTCTCTTCCAAAGTTTGCGTACGCTGGGGTGACAGCTGTACTTTCATGGGTGGCCGACCTATATGACATTAGGAAGAGAGGAATATGCCTGTCCCATTCCTTTTGGTGACTTTCAACGACCTTCGCTAAATGTCTCTCCAGTGTCTGGTTAAATCTCTCGACCATTCCGTCCGATTGAGGGTGATATGGCGTAGTTCTTGTTTTATGAATTCCCATAATTCGGCAAGTCTCCTGGAACACCTGGGATTCAAAGTTTCTGCCTTGATCACTATGAATTTCGAGGGGTACTCCGAATCGACAAAATACCTCCATCACTAATTTCTCTGCTACTGTGATTGCTTCTTGATTAGGGATGGCAAATGCTTCAGGCCATTTAGTGAAGTAGTCCATTACTACAAGGATGTACTTGTTTCCAGAGTTGGATGTTGGAAACGGGCCTGCAACGTCTAAAGCAATCCTTTCCCAAGGTGCACCAACATTGTACAACTTAAGCGCTCCTCTACTGCGCGTTTGCGGCCCCTTAACCGATGAGCAGTTAGTACACTTCCTGCACCAGTCTTCTACATCTTCGCGGCAGTGAATCCAATAAAAGCGTTGCCGAACTTTCATTAAAGTCCTCTTTACACCAAGGTGCCCCCCGGAAATTCCGTCATGACAGTATCTCAACACATCACTCACCCTTTTTCTTGGGACAACAACTTGTAGGTGAGCGTCCTTTCCACTTGTTGACTCCCATTTTCTGCACAGAACGCCATTATACGTAACTAAACTTTCCCATTGCGCCCAGTAGCTTTTTGTTTCTCTGCTCATCGGAGCTACTTCACACCATCTTGGTTTAGGTACTCCCGCATTAATCCAATTGAAAATGGGTTTGATGTCAGGGTCTTCTTGCTGCGCCCGTTGCATGGCTTCATTGCTCCATTCCCTGCCAACAGTGTCAGTCCTCAATATCCTCACAAATTTTTTACAGTCATCCAGGCAGGACTTCCGGGAAAGAGCAACTACGTTTTGCTGTGGTTTTCCACTGCGAAGTCGGCGGGCTTGCGACGAGCCTGCTTCTCCCCTTCCACGTTGCTGACAGGCCCGCGCCGTACCCACTCCGACGCCCGCACGCTGTTGGCTAGCTCGGGCCGAGCCCGCTCCGCTGTTCAGTCGCCATGACTCGCCAGCGCCTGGTGTGATCGCATGCACCACGCCCGCCTTTCCGCCTCTGTCGCTGCCTCCTGGCTTCTGCGCGTGACCTTTTTCTATTGCAGCTAAATTTCTCTTCGCTGCCTTCAATGGGATCGCGACCGCCCGTGTATCGGTCTCGTTGACAGCGTGACTCTTGGCATAAAACTGCTGACGAATACCGTCACTCTTTGTTCGTACAAATTGATTTCGCTGTGTTCTCTTTCTTTTCGGGCAACTAGATTGTATGTGCCCGCGTTCTCCACAGTGGTAACATCTTGGCCCGAATTCACGGCGAGGGGCAGTCGGCTCTCTGGCTGAAACTTCCCGCACCCTAAAAGGCCTCGAATCCTGGCGTACAACTTCTACTTCGAGGGCGTGGGCAACTGCATCCTTCAGGCTCCCGTGATGTCCCAGTCTCACAGCAGCTCTAACTTCCAAATCACGGATTCCATCAATGAAGGCCTGTACCAGCATGCTGTCCACAAAGGAGGCCGATGCACTTTGGTACGCTTTCCTTACCAATTTTTCTATTTCCAGGGCCCACTGTTGCAATGACTCATTTCGTCCCTGGGTTCGATCTTTCAGCTGAGCTCTAAATACGTGCTCTAGATGACTATCACCGTAACGTGCCTCCAAAGCTTCCAGAAGGCGGTCGTATGTTCTATCCTTTCCTAGAGCTTCCAGCACGGTGAGGGCTTCATCACGGAGCGCCAAAGTTAAAGCCGTCTTAGCCTGCTCTTTGTTCCAGCCATTGGCCTGAGAGACTGACTCAAACTGTAGTTTATACGCCGTCCATGACGAAGTTCCATCAAAAGGAGGTACCTTAAATCTTCCAGCTACCGGAACAGATGTTTCAGGTCCACAGATACCGCTGGCTACTTTTATTTCTAATTTTTTTACGTCGTTTCTCACGGCCTGGAGGCGAGATTCATGGTCCTCAACTTTTTCGTTAAAGTCAGCTAGTTTTTCATGAACCTCAATCATTTCCTTCTTCCATTCTGAAGTAGACTCTCGTACCTCACGCAGAACTCTGGATTGTTCCTCTTGAGCTTTAAACTGGGCTCTAAAGCGTTCCTCTTGGGCTCTAGATTGTTCCTTCAAGAGGATTAAGATGGCGTTAAGGTCGATCTCTGGCTTAGGTGATGTCGCCATGTTAGCCGGTGAAATATTGGTAGACGTACCGGCGGCGGCCGCAGAGTCCCCAACTGCAACTCGGCTTCGGGTTTGAACCCCCTCCTGCTCTTGATCTCGCGGAGTAATAGGCATCTTCTATCCCACTTCTGACACCAAATGTTACGTACGTGGGGGTAGGTAACTGATAGAAATACACAATTAAACCGATAATTAAGAGCTAGACTTTATTAACGCACTCACTAAGCCGTTACAACAATAATCGCACAATAAACTCGTAGTCGCTTCTAATTCACTGATGTATCACTCGTATCGCTTTCCAAGTAAGACTGACTCGACGGCTCGGGCCGGTCGCCTTATATACCCCAGTCCAAGACAATTCCAGAAGGCCCTTTCTAGAATGTTCGACGTACTTCGATCCGCCGTCGGGAATGTTCTAGTATTCGTTGTTGGAATGTTCTTGTTCGCGACGTTTCTGGAAAGTTCTATGTACCTATAGCTGTTTCGTTTTAGATCGCGACGATTCTGGAATGTTCCACGTCTTGTTGTCTCTTTCTTATTCGTGTCATCTCTTTCGCATGCTTCTGGAAGGTTCTCAGTATTGCTACCCCTTTCTAATCATGCTATCTCTTTTACTCTTTCTGGAAAATTCGCCATATACTGAAATGTACTTCAAAGGCCCATAAGGGGTCCTGAAAACGCCTGAAAACGGGTTTTCAGGTTATGGCGTAATCTGGTAGAGGGTGGCCTGAAACGGCCTGAAAACATGTTTCAGGCGCCTGAAAACAACGGCAACTTGGTCGAAATTTTGATAATCAGGTATGTGATAGAGCTACCTCTGAAACCGACTGAAACGATATTTCAGCCTGCTGAAAACGCTTCCAAAACACCGAAAATTGCGATTGAAGTTAAACACCTTAATCCACCGGCGTAACAATACGTTACGGAACAACGGAACGTGTGCTACAAAATGTTAAAGAAAAAATAGTTAGTTTTAAAAAGAGTGATTGTTTAATTATTATGTGACTACAATATTACACCGTTAAATAAAATAATAAATTTCTTAGAAGACACGGTTAAAAACTCTACACACACCAATGTGATTATATGTGACATTCCATATTCCATTAATGAACATTCGGAACACTAGGTACAATAATTTTGTTAATAACTTAAATTTTGCCATACGTTAAACTTTTACCAATTTACCGCATGTATGGCTGCAGCCTAACAGTATTTATTTGGGTAAATCGGATTACCAAAATGATGGCAATAACCTAAACTACAGAGGGAAGTACAAATTAGCGCAATGTGTAAATTTAGTACTAAGAAGTGTAAATGAAGCATTTTATAATAGCTCCTCTTTTTTATAAGTAACAATAGTCAACTGTCAATGAAACATTTAACCAAATATGTCCATCGTGACCTAGTATTGGCTTAATTAACAAAGCTGACATATTGTGTTTAACTCCAAGAATTAATTAAGTCTGGAAAACAAGTTGATGTTATGTGTTACCGAACATAAAATTAAAACGGGTGATGAAATACAATTAGACATTCCTAACTATAAACTAGCAGCATATTTTACAATTTATTAGTTCGTATGGCCAAATTACAATCGTTCCAAATTAAAAATTAAAGCAGTACACCCAATTGCTGGATCCATTGGGTTACGTTGTTATCCAGGGTGAACAAGTCGGCTGGGTTGCCCTGGTACTTGGTGAGTGGGCACTCGCGTATAATATGGTCCATGTCCTGCACCGCGGCTCCACACTCGCACGCTGGAGACTCCCTCCAACCACATTTGTGCATGAACTCTCGGCTTCTTCCCCAGCCGGTCCGTAGTCTGTTTAGTTGGCACCAATTTCGCCTTGATAGTGAAAAGCCAGTGGGTTTTTTTGTGGGGTCAATATTAGTCCCTAGGCTGGTTGGGGAGTCCTGTTTCCATTCTTGGGCCCATTTCTTGGTAATGTCGAAGGGAGTATTTAAAAGGGTTAATGCAGTCTTATATGGCGGATGGCGTGATTTTAGACGGTGTGGTGGAGGGTTTTTTAGCTCCTTGTAGGCAGGTAATTCGGGTTTGGCCAGGATCTTTTGTGCTTCTCGGACTAGAGCGTGTTGTCTTCTTAGGTGCGGGGGAGCTATATGACTGAGCACAGGTATATTTTACAATAGATAACAGAAATGGAGGTTCTTGTATTTTGATACGAAATACTCATAAATTAAAAGTCTTAAGTGAAGTTACCAATATCTCAATCCCAAACGTTGTAGAATGTACAGGTGTTGAACTGAGTGACCATAACACTATTGTAATATGTATGTACAGAGTACCTAAAAATGATTCGGCCCCAATTACACTGTTTCTTAATAGTTTAAATAATATTTTAACTAAAACCTGTTTTACTAATAAAAAAATAGTAATTTGTGGGGACTTCAACATTGATATGCTCAAAAATACAACACACTCAGTTGATTTTAAGAATCTCATTTTTAGCTACAATCTTACCTTGGGCGTATCCCAGCCGACTCGGCTGTGCAGTGGTACTTGCATTGATAATATTATTCATAATTTTAGGGGTGGTAAAACTGAAGTTTTAGATCTAGCTCTTTCTGACCACACAGCACAATTAATAAACTGTCCAGTAAAGAAAACATGTCGTATTTCACATTGGTTCATACAAAAAATAGATACGTGTGATATAAATATAACTAAATTCAAGGAATGTCTACAAAAACTCAGCTTTAATAATGTCTATCTAGCAAATGATCCAAATGAAGCCTTCAATTGTTTTTCGACACCTTCGATCTGTTTTATAAACTTTGCTTTCCGACTGAAAACGTCCGCATTACCAATATTACCAAACCAAAATGGATTTCAAAGGGGATAAGAAAGTGCTGTAGACGGAAAAGAGAGCTTTTATGGAAATATAGAATGTCCTCAAATTCTGAAAATAAAGATGAGTTTAAACGTTATTCTAGAAAGCTTAAAAACATAATAAACTTAACTCAAAAATCCCAAAATGAACGCTACATTAAAAATTCTACTAATAAAACAAAAGCCACTTGGAAAATTATTCAAAATTGTAAAGCGAGATATCCCTTAGAAAATATTCAACAAATAAAATCAAATAATATAACTGTATCTTATCCTAAACAAATTGCTGAAGAATTTAATAATTATTTTATAGACCAAGTTTACTCTTTAAATATGTCTGATAATGAAAAATCTAATAATAGTTCCAATAACACAATAGCATACAATGTGAATTCCTTGTTTATGAAACTCAGAGGACATAGAATCAATAATAAAGTCTTTAAAAAACACAAACAGTACGGGCTTTGATAGTATTCAAACTAAAATAATAAAAAAAGTTTCTGGTATTATTTCTCCTATTCTCAGCTACATTATTAATATGTGCATCGAGTATTGTGTATTTCCTGAAAAATTAAAAATGTCAATAGTTAAACCACTCTTAAAAAAGGTGACAAAAATAACATGGGTTATTAATTACCGGCCCATTGTTGCTTTAGTCTCTGTCTTCTCTAAAATAATTGAAAAAGTTATACATAACAGTTTATACGATTATTTCGAATATCATAGCCTTTTCGCTCAGGAACAAAAAGGGTTTCGTAAGATGAAATCGATAAATATGGCCATATTTGATTTACTTCAAAAAGTCATAACAAACGTTGACAAAAGAATCCCAGTTTGAGCTTTGTACATGGATATGTCAAAAGCATTTGACTTTGTAGATCATGATGTTATTTTTGACAAACTTTTTGCATACGGAATACGCGGGAATGTTCTTAGTTTAATTAAATCATACCTGAAAAATCGAAAGCAAATAACACAAATAAAAAGGCTATCTCAAAAATCAAAAGTAGAAGAAATTTATTCATCCAATTCCAGGGAAATTCGTTATGGTGTACCCCAAGGAAGTGTATTGGGCCCATTATTATTCTTGATCTATATAAATGACCTACCTAAAGCTGTTGATTATCCGATGGTTCTCTTTGCTGATGACAGCACTGTTATATTCTCGGGACAAAATATTAACACGTATGAATCTGAGATTAACACCACGTTAGAAAAAATTATACAGTTAACCAAGAACAATTTGAAAATAAATCTAGATAAACCGCATATAATGACATTTAAAAAAAGATTTAATTCAATAAATTTAAATATAGCTTATAAAGGATATCAAGTAAATGAAACGGATATAACCAAATTTTTAGGGCTTACCATAGATAATAAATTGACGTGGAAAAACCAAATAGACCTAATATGTAAGAAATTAAGTAAATTCTTATATGCTATCTACAATTTAAGAAAAAGTGCTAATCAGTCAACTGTCCTTACTGCTTACCACACGTATGTTACATCAATTTTACGGTATGGTGTTTTCTTCTGGGGTAATTCAACTCATAGAGAAAATGCGTTTTGGGCAGATTTAGAAGTGTGCGTCTAAAAGACAAATTTAATGCACCGCCGAGTAATACGGCCCTATTGCGTAAAAGTATACCTACTTGGAATGGCCCACACAATTTAAAATAAACTACCAAAAAACATTTTAGCAAATAAAAGTAATGATGCGGATTTTAGGAAAAACTTAAAACTGTTCCTTATAGAAAATGCTTATTATTCGATAACAGAATTTTTGAATGAAAATAATTAGTTTTTGACACTGACATATTGTAAAATATCGTATATATCCTATCTTTATTTTATAGCAAATAGCTTTCCGCCCGCGACTTCGTCTGCGGAGAAGTTGTTTATCGGTATCCCACAGGAATTTGTAAAATTTTCCCGAGTAAAAAGTGTTGTTACGTACGTGGGGGTAGGTAACTAATAGAAAAGCACAATTAAACCGATAATTAAGAGGACTTTATTGATGCACTCACTAAACCATTACAAACAATAATCGCGCTATAAACTCGTAGTCGCTTCTAATTCACAGGTGTATAGGTGTATCACTCGTAGGCCCAGAAAATAAGAAAAACCTGGACATAATTCTATAACTGTAATTTTCTTTTTCTATGATATAAAGTATCGTTAGTTATAGTTAAAATAAAAAGAATTAAACATTTTACGTCTCCGCGTCAATTAAAAAAAAAACAAAAAACTAAATTTTAAACACATTTTGATTTCATAAGTACAGCATAATAGTTAACTTTGTAAAAGTACCTCAAGAATCATAGTGTCATTGCTACTGTGTATACCTACTTGACACCGGCTTGGATATATTCTATGTACCTATTCGGCACTAAATAGGCTATTCCTAGGACTCCTATGAGGCTGGTTTTTATTTAACGCTTTTTAGTAGGTTTTTGAAGACGGTTTTATTTTTTTGTTAAAAATGTTTTGTGTACAAATGCCATATGTGTTATTAATTCTGCATATTCAGTTTAACATAATTTTACGACTGTATGTGTCTTTTTAGAGCTCAAGTTGCAATAGTCATAAAAACTTCTTAATCAATATTTTTTATCACGACATCGTGTTGTGATGTGACGGGCCACTCTACTCTGCTCTGCTCTACGTATATAATTTGAGATAGTAGCATATAAGAAAACTAAAAGTAAGTAATTAATTAAGAAAAAGAGAATTTCTTTCTAAATATTTTACAAGGCAGCACCAAGAGAGAAGGAAAAGAGAATCTTAAATTATAGAGAATACTTAACAACAATGTAACAAAACAAGGTCACGCATGACATATATAGTCAGAACTTTATACAATAGTTTAATGTATGAATGTGGGAATTTACCACTGATCCTCCGGGATCACTAAGAGAGATTGTTTAAAATATTGATTTCGGGACGTGTTAAAAATATCGACTGAGGTGAGAAATTTGTTATATGCGGCGCACATGCGGCGGAGCGGCGCGCGCTCGCCTGCGTGGCTCGCGCACACGGGCACGGCGAACACGGCCGCGGAGCGCGTCTGGCGGCGGCTCGGCACCCTGAACCTGATCCGCTGTAGCAGCTCACTGCACTCGTACTCTCCTCGACAAATTTTAAATAGTGATAATGCATCTGACATTTTGCGTCTTACTGACAATGAGGATACCTTATAAAATTTAAGCAGATTGTTATGTGACATTTTTTTCCTCGTCAGTCGTCGATGAATTATTCGTAAGAATTTATTTTGTAAGTACCATTTCTATCGAGTTAGCATATTTTCATATAGGGGGTTCCATATTGCAAAAGCGTATTCGAGGTGGGGGTCTCACTAATGTCTTGAAAAGTAATAGGTATGTAGAGGCTTTTTTAAACACCTTAGCTGACCTCAGAACAAAACCCAGCATCTGGAAGGCTTTACTAACTATTCGATTAACATGCGCATCAAAGTGTAATTTTTCATCATATATTACCCCGAGATCTCGCGTTACTTTTAATTTTTTTATTCGTGTGCGCCTATGTTGTATTGAAACTTAATTAGTCTAGTTTTGTTTTTTGTAAAAGTCATTTGAACACACTTGTCGGCCGCCAGCTGTAGCTTGTTATTCGTACAATATTTATAAAACGTATCTAAATTATTTTGGACCAACTTGCTATCGTCATCGTTTCTTATTGTTTTATAAATTTTTAAGTCATCAGCAAACGTTAAGAATTTACTGTTTTTAAAACATGATCCAATGCCATTTATAAAGATTACGTACAGTAAGGGTCCCAAAATTGACCCTTGAATCACACCGGAAGTTACGAAGGCTGGATTAGACCTAAAACCATTGATGACAACGACTTGTGTCCTATTGGTTAGATAAGACGCAAACCAACGGAGGAGATTACCACGAATGCCATTGTATGCCAATTTTCTAAGTAGGTATAGATGGTCAACCTTATCAAAGGCTTTTCTAAAATCAGTAAAGATGACATCAACCTGTTCTCTTTTGTCCATTGATTCAAAAAGAAAGTTCGTGTATACCATAAGATTTGTAACTGTTGATTTTTTTTTCATAAAACCATGTTGTTCGGGTATTAAAGTGACCTGGACTAGAGGGTAAACCACATCATGGATTATACCTTCGAATATTACTCCAGGAAAGATACGGTTTTTAAAACATTAATTTCTAATAGCCTGATTTTTTTTTACTCCGTTTTTATAAGATATTCTAAGACACTATATTCATGAATCCAAAAAACTTTCCACCCGGAAGTAGGTATATATACATACTGTCAAAAATGCCTTTTTCTTTTAAATTAAAAATCGTAATTGTAATTTTTGTGTCTAAGCATAACAATATTTTTGTCTATAATGAGCAGAAGGTGAAATCTAACAAAATATTTACACGGAAAGCCACTAAATCAGCAAAATACATGGCTCCGGTTATATATACCCTTAAATGATAGAAAAAGTTAGTAATAAGTAGTGCTTTGATAAAAATGACATAAAACTATTTATAAGTGTTAAAATACACTGATCAATTTGTATTTTTTTATAAGGAATTATTATTTACCACCATAAAATCCACCTTCCGGTATAATTTTGTGTATGATTTGCTTGCAACGTTTATATTTATTGTAATCAACAAGGAATGAAGATAACTGTAGCCAATTACGATTTTTAAATACGGAAATATGCAAAATGAAAACAATATTCTAGTTAATCGAATATAAATGAGACATCCTGAGTTATTTTTTGTGCGATTAATCTTGAATATTATAGATCAAATATTAAGTAAGCAATATGAACACAAAAATGTTTATAATTATTTTTAGTAAAATTTTCAGGATTTTTTTTTAATTTATTAATTTTTTTTTAAATAACTTATTGACTCATAATTAGTTGAATTATGTTTTTACCTAATTACTAGAGTTATAATATACCTGATACACAAGAAAAATCAGCTATTATAAATTATTTCCGTTTCACCATACTAGCGACCGTAACTTTCCTGGAGTATATTTTAGGTATACAGGACTGCACGGAGATTAGTCTATAGTTTGTCATCAGCATATCAATTATTAAGTATAAAAATAAATAAAATAACATTTCGATAGCCTTTTCCGTCGTGAGAGAAATTGCATTGAAGTGTAAATACGATCTACGGTGGACGCAGGAGTGGGTAATTCCCCGTCCGCCGTATCTCGCTCGCCGCTGGGCTGGCGCCCCGCTCTCTCTCCGCCTCGCACCCACCGCATGCATCCCGATCCACGACAATTTCGCGCGTATTTTCAATTCCTTAAGCGTGACATTAACATGTTTAATTTTGATGAAAACATGATTATAGTACACAAAAACCTATTATTAAACAAACATCTCACAGTTATGATTTTTAGCTACTGAGTAATTCATTATTATTAAAACGTTAATAATAAATGTTTAATTAAAAAGATAAAAAAAGATAAAAGATATTTATTCAGTAAGTAGGCCGCACGGGCACTTTTACACGTCAAAATCTACCAGCGCTTCCCAAGAGGAGACCACTGCTGAGAAGAAGCGCCGCAAGAAACTCAACAGTTAGTCATTTTTTAAATGAAAATATAACAATGTCACTACTTATTCTAACATTATATAAAACTGTAAAAATAATATTAAATATCTGCGTAGTTTTGCAGGAAAACATGTCAGAATGACTACGAGAAAATTTATATATATATTACACAAAACAGTTTTGACATGTCTTCCTACATAAACCGTGTCCCTTAGACAAGATACAGCGTTTACATGATTTTTATGAGGTATGTACGAGTAGTAGGTAAGCTATTGAACATTAAACATTAGTTAATTTTCTGGTTTAGGCCAAGCATTTTTGTCCGTTAGATAGTCCTCGACCCTATAGTACGCCTTTGACATCAGCGACTTTTTCAAGTAATTTTTAAGTGCTGGAAGGGGTAACTCTAAAACTACGTCGGGTAATTTATTATAAAAATGAATGCATTGACCTACAAATGATTTATATACTTTACGGACACGAAACTTTTTTATGGCAATTTTATTTTTATTCCTAGTATTTATATTATGTATATCAGAATTTTTAACGAAAGAGTCTAGGTTCTTAATAACATACATAATATTTTCATAAATATATTGGGATGCTACTGTTAAAATATTAATTTGTTTAAAAAGTTCTCTTAATGAATCACGGGAATTTAAGTTATATATAGAGCGAATGGCCCTTTTTTGTAACACAAATATAGTTTGTATGTCAGCTGCTTTTCCCCAAACCAGAATACCGTATGACATATATGAAAATAACTATGATAAACTAAGCGAGCTGTCTCAACATTGGTAAGTTGTCTAATTTTCCTAACGGCGTAAGCGGCCTTACTTAATTTGCCTGCTAGAACTAGATTTTTGTCTTAAATGTGTAATAAGACTCAATATAGTTTAAATAGATACAATCATCATAGTTACCATTTTTGCTTATTTAGATATTGAGATCAGATGAAAACTGTGAAAAAAAACGTACCTACATGCAGATTTGGTTTCAGTTTAATTTTGCTATTAAGTGATCGCATTTGAATGCACCTCACAATTATACTAACAAGGTATTTGGTTATCTATTTTGCTTTTAGCAAAAAGTTAGGTAGTTTATAATATCTCGTGATTTTTATAATATACGGTTACGACCGCGGTTTTTTTTATTAATATAGCGATTTAATATTTGATACTTAATATTAATATCCGATAAAATAATAAAAACAACGAGTTATCGAATTATGTCCAGGTTAAGCTTATTCGCTGCGCCTATCGTATCGCTCTCCAAGTAAGTCTAAGCCTGCCCGCACATTAGGCCACTAGTGGCCGCCACTAAACGCGACCACTAGTGGCTCGGCTAAGCCACTAGACACAGCTACCAATCGCGGCCACCGGTGGCTGAGTGGCAGCCACTAGTGGCTGCCTCTATTGGCTATTGTTTACTAACTTTAGCCCGCGACTCCGTCTGCGTAGAAGTCTTTTATCTCTTTCTAATCATGCTATCTCTTAAGATTTCACTCTTTCTGGAAATTTCACCATATTCTCAAATGTACCTACTTCAAAGGGTCCGTGAAAACGCCTGAAAACGGGTTTTCAAGTTATGGCGTAATCTGGTAGAGGGTGACCTGAAACGGCCTGAAAACATGTTTCAGGCGCCTGAAAACAACGGCAACTTGGTCGAAATTTTGATAATCTGGTATGTGATAGAGCTACCTCTGAAACGACCTGAAAACATTTTTCAGGCGCCTAAAAACAACGGCAACTTGTTCGAAATTTTGATAATCTGGTATGTGATAGAGCTACCTCTGAAACGACCTGAAAACATTTTTCAGGCGCCTAAAAACAACGGCAACTTGTTCGAAATTTTGATAATCTGGTATGTGATAGAGCTACCTCTGAAATGCCTGAAAACATGTTTCAGGAGCCTAAAAACAACGGCATCTTGGTTGACATTTTGATAAACTGGTATGTGATAGAGCTACCTCTGAAACGTACTGAAACGATGTTTCAGCCTGCTGAAAACGCTTCCAAAGCACCAAAAATCACGATAGCCAAATAACCTCACATTTGATATTATGTATCATAAAAGCTTCCCACGTAGAAGTCGTTTATCGCTGCTCCCTGGAATCAAGTCAAGTCAAATATTTATTCAAGTCAAATAGTTAGTAATATAGAGTGAATCTACCAGCGCTTCGGACAAGACCATCATTGCGGAGAAGAAGCGCCGCAAGAAACTCCAGCAGAAGGTCATTTTTTCAAATATAAAATACAATCATACTTAAAAGTAAGTTACATTACAAGGTAATAAAGTAATTAGAACTAGCACAAATGAAAACATTACAAATGTAAGGTCAAATACGAGGTGCGGTCCAAAAGTTTCCGGCCTAACAAAGAAAAGAAGTACATATATTAACCAAACTTTTTTTATTTTTCGATATAGTCTCCCTCTATTTCAATGCACTTTTCAGATCTCTTAATAAGCATTTCTATCCCCTTATAAAAATACTCGGAAGTTTTGTCCTCAAAATGAGCGTAAACCGCACGGGTCACTTCATCATCTGAAGAAAATCTTTTTCCCCTTAAGTCTGCCTTAAGTTTCGAGAACAAATAATAGTCACTCGGGGCCAGGTCGGGACTGTAAGGTGGGTGGCGAATTTCCTCGAAGCCACATTTCGCAACAGCAGCCTTGGCAATTGAAGCGGTGTGAACGGGTGCATTGTCGTGGAGAAGCCGTACACCTCTGCTAAGTTTTCCACGACGCTTCTGCTTGATCGCCTCTCGTAACTGCTCAATAAGGGTGGCGTAGTAGCTACCATTTACCGTGGTATTCCTTTTTTTTATGTTAATCAGTAGTATTCCGTGACAATCCCAGAATACCGTAGCCATTATCTTTTTAATGGATTGTGTTACCTTGGCCTTCCTAGGCGGCTTTTCACCAGGACGACGCCACTCCATCGATTCCCTTTTGGAGAGAGGATCATAGTACAAAACCATGGTTTCGTCCCCCGTAACAATTGACTCCAAAAAACTCTCTCCGTGTCGTCTATATGCGTCTAAAACTTCTTGAGAGCACGCTTTTCGCTCACTTCGCTGCAAGCTTGAAAGAAGTTTGGGCACCCACCTCGCACTAACTTTATTCATGTGAAGATGTTCATGAAGAATCCTAAGAACTGAAGTTTTTGAAAGCGCTGTTCTTGCCGCTATTTCTTTAGTCTTCAGTCTTCGATCACTCAGAACTTCCTCTTCCACTAATTTGACGCAGTCCACGGTGAGTGCTTCCACAGGCCGGCCGGAGCGAGGTTCGTCGTCAATGGACTCCCGCCCTAAACGAAACTGTTTACTCCATTCTTTAATGGTGGAAAATGACGGAGAGGTATCCCCGTACACAGCATCTAACCTTTTTTTTATATCGGTCGGGCTGACCCCTTCCTTTGTCAGGAACTTGATCACGGAACGATATTCCAATTTAAACATTTCAAAAACTTTCAAACTTCTTATTGTTCTAAACGCCGTCAAATCAAAACCACAACCAACAGAAATCTCAAAACTATACACGAATAAGCAGAATAAATGACAATCACAATGACACCATTTGTTTTTATTTTTAACCCGCCATATTTCTCCAGCCAGAAACTTTTGGACCGCACTGGTACGTTACACTAAATGTAGGTAATGACTAGGAGAACAACACGACGAGGTCTCTTCGTCAAAAGAATAAAAAGTATCCTATGTCCTTCCCCGGGACTCAAACTATCTCCATGCTAATAAATTGTATATACCTTACTGAAGAAATGATTGATTCTCCATACAAACTTCCACCCCCTTTTCACCCCCTTAAGGGATGATTTCCGGAATAAAGAGTATCCTATGTCCTTCCCCGAAACTCAAACTATCTCCATACTAAATTGTATATACCTTACTGAAGAAATGATTGATTCCCCATACAAAGGCCCACCCCCCTTTTCACTCCCTTAAGGGATGATTTCCGGTATAAAAAGTATCCTATGTCCTTTCCCGGGACTCAAACTATCTCCATACCAAATTTCATCTCAATCGGTTCAGCGGTTTAAGCGTGAAAAGGTAACAGACAGACAGATAGACATATTATAGATAAAATAAGATACAACCGTTTGCACTGTAGTTTTCCGACACGACAAGAAGATCAACTACCTATAGATATAAGTAAAGCGCGTCACACAGAGCTATAATAAATATTTTGGTATATTAATAAATATTATAGCAGGCATCTTATGATATATTTTTAGTATATTTTCCATACTAGTTGACAGAGCCTACACACTCAGCTATAAAGTGCGTCACACACGGAGCTATAATATATATTTTGGTATATTAATATACATTATATTATAGCAAGGCATCTTACGATATATTTTCATATAGTTTAGGTATATTTTCCGTACTAGTTGGCAGAGTCTACACACGCAGCTTTAATTTATATTAATATATATATTATAGCTGCGTGTGTGGAGTCTGTCAACTAGTACGCAAAATATATCGTAATATACCGACCTATAATATATATTATAGCTCCGTGTGTGACGCGCCTAATATATAGTACCTGCACTGCTAGCACATGTGCCCAAGCGACATAGCTCGCGGCGCGAGAAACCCTTGTCGCGGCTGTCAATTCTTTCTCTCCGCTGTCAGTTTTCTCGATTTCGGTAGCACAACTTGACGTATCGAGATAATCCCTTCAAGCGAGAGAGCTATCTCGCGGGCGGGACGTATGTGTTGCCTTCTATGAAGAATATATTCTACTAATGCTATATTCTTTTATGGCAACACTGAATCGGTAATAAAAATGTGCTTTTCCCTTCGTTTTTTGGGTGAACGGCAAGCCTTACGCGGGTCGCTAGGGGAGGTGCCCAACGTCATGTGTCAAATTTCGCGAAATGTCATGTGTCAAACTGATTATCAACAATATCAACATGGGTGCTGAGCGTAGTGTAAGTATTTCGATTATTACTTTAGTGGCTTCTGACTTTACGCAAAAGTTATTTCCTTTTATTTTGGCGAAATATTTTAAATAACTGTATTACTGGTATAAACATTCATGCTTTTCTCACCGGTTCTGTGATAAATTGAACATCGTTCCAGATGTTGTATTCTTTTCAAATAATTTTTGTATAAATGTTATTTCAGAGTAAGAAGCACGCCACGCATGAGCGTTTGCCGCGGGGGAATGTACCACACCTACCTACTAACCCTACTCGGTGTCAAGTTAAAAGACCTACTTATTAACGGAGAAGGCCCCGAAAAGTCCGTCAAAGCATGTAAGTAATAGTAGATTAAATTTATCTCCTCGTTGTAATGTAAAAAATTAAATATGAAATTTAAAGGTAATGGGATAGTATTTAGAGGTTGCACAAATTGAGCACTTTGGCGATGGCAAGTTTACAATGTTGATTTTTTTGTAAACAACAAACAATAACTAACTTTTCTGTGGACTTATGTTAAACACTAATGCTTTCGACCATCATCACTGGTTTTTCGTTATGTTAAGGCTTCGGTGAATTGCATAAATATGAAAACAGATTTAAAAAGTTATACAAGGATACAAGCAGTCATTAGAAAATACAAAGTTTGGAAAATGATATACCCTAAACTATGTTCCTAGCTTACAACAATAGTCCAAGGTTTATCATTCATTCATTATAAAAGTAACCAGTTATAAGTATTACAATATGTTAAACAGTACTTACACATATCAATAGGTGGTCAGAAAACCATCATACTTTCAGATAATGTATAAAAACTATTGTTGGATTGGACTATTTTCATTCCAAATTTTATCAAAATCTGTTCAGTGGTTTAGCTGTGAAGGGCAAGAAAAGTAATAGACAAACATACTTTTGCAATTTAAAATATTAGCAGGGATGTTGTACCTATTAGATTAAATTTTTAGCACTTCCAGCTCGCTAGCGCTGGCATCTATGTAACACAGTGGACGCCTTTACATTACTATATTGAATAATATCATACAAAATTTATTTCAGGTACATGCAGCAGAGAGAAGTGCCACGAATCGCCTCTTAGAACACTTGTAAACTTGGAGTTTGCAAGTTGTGTTCACGGATTTCGAATGTACACAACAACTGTGAATTTTTTATAGTTCCATATTGTCATAGTAAATAGTCTTTCGTTTACAGTTTAGCTGTATCTATTTAAAGAAACCAATACATTAGCTTTGTTCAAATACGTTTATATGTGTATATGTTTGTTGTGTAATATTTTCTCCTTATGTGGATGCGCTGCTGTGGTAATCAATAAATTCTAGGGCCAACTGATAGGCCACTGAACTGATTCTAGGGCCAAGTGATTTAGACATATCAGTGTTAACTGTCTGTCTAATATAAAATAATAATAATAATAACTTTATCTCAAATTATTGTGATATGTATATATAATTAATATGTATAATTGGCCAAAAAAGTTGAATTTTGAGGTAAGAAAGTTGTTAACATAATAAGACAAGTTGATTGGTACAGACTATATTTAATTATAATTGCAGGTTGACGATTTATTGTACAATTGAATAAATAATTTAAAGTCTAGATACATAATATTGTATTAAGTATATATTTTTTACATCAAAGTCACTTTTTCTGTTAAGTTGATTACACAAAAATTAGTTCCTTTGCTATGCTAATTATAGCCTATAAATTGTGTAGGTACCTATTCAGTACAAGTACAACATTCCGTTCAATTCAATAAACTACTCTTGTTTAGTTTATTAGAAAACAATAATGGTACTGGAAGTGCCACTGGATGGTCAGCATACACTCGGTGTAGATTTAAGCAGATTATTTTTTGAAATATCCTAATAAATATACTTTGTTCTTAATTAAAATGTCTCTGTATTATTTGGTCCCGACACGTGCCACTGCAGCTCGCAACAGCGTCGGCGCGTCGGACGACGAGCTCTCTCCGACTTTTTCTTCATTGCCGAAGATCTCCCTCAGCTCCCCTCTGCAAACCAATATTAATATTATCTACATATAAATGAAAGTCCCCAGAATGTCTGTCAGAATAATCTCAGAAAGTACTGTGTGGATTTTCATACGGTTTTCACCAATAGAAAGAGGGAGTATCTAGGAAGGTTATCCTACTAATATAATAAATGTGAGAGTTTGGATGGATGGATGGATGGACGGATGGATAGATGGATGGTGTTTGTTACTCAGTCATGCCAGAACGGCTGAACGGATCTGGATGAAATTTAGCACAGAGATTATAGTCTGGAATAGCGCATAGGCTACTTATGATCCTGAAAAAATTGACAGTTCCCAAGGGTGCAGCGATAAACGACTTCTACACGGACAAAGTCGCGGGCAAAATCTGCTACCTATACCTATATACATAGTATGCTATAATATATCAATAATAAACTTACAGAGCTTAGTTTAGGACTAGGCCACTTCGTGTAAGATTGGCCCGTGATACTTATTAATTTTTTTTAATGAAAAAATGTTGTTTATGCCCTATGCCTGTTATTGTAGTTGTGTATATGGATACATCTTATCATCCATTCCCATATCATTGTTAAGTCAAGAGCAAAAATAAATATCCACACAAAGTTGCAAAAATATGGTAACGCAAACTTAGTTACCATAGTAATAAGGGCTGTATACATATTTTTTGAGACTGTATACATATTGGTACCCAATTGACTATCAAAGGTACATTCCCATATCTTTATTGATGCGGTACAGGTGTTGAAACTCATTGTCTAGCAGCTCGAAGGGGTTGTTGGCATCCCTTGACCTCCTCCTTTGGATTTTCCTCTGTCGGAGCTTCTCGTCCCGAAAAAGGAAAAATCTTAGAGAAAAATGCCATCCTGAAAAATTACAAACTTCGTCACTACTCACATGTAAAACTACGTTAAAATAACGGATGATACAAATAGCATTTAAGCAATTTTATAATTGTGAACAAATAAACTTACATTGACTATTTAAATGGGGTAAGATTAACCAAAACGTTTATTAAAAATCCGAGATGCGACTAGAGCGAGATATATCTCGCGCGCTTGAAAGCTCGAAGACAATCTGTCGCCTTTTGACGTTGGTAAGCGAGATATTATGTCGCCTTATGAACACTTGTGCTACGAGTTGCGAGAGTATGTCGCCCTTAACTGTCAAGCGACAAAGATTTGTCACTTTGACGTTTGACCGCGAGTCACCAAATTATGTCGCGCGTGTTATGCTACCGATTCGCGAGATAGCTCTATGTCGCGCTTTTTCTCGCTTGTCGCGCGAGTCGCGGGCAGATGTGCTAGCCGTGCTGGGAGACCAAGCGTCGTCGCTCGGGTCGAAACTGAATTTTCATCGATTTTCTATACAAAAACAAAAAAAAAACGATCCATAGCTGGGGTTCGAGCCCGCAGTCTGCTTAGTAGTTAACGCTCTAACCATCAGTCTATTCAGACGGCGACGGTCGCATCGAAATTACTTACCATATTGCGCGGTAAATCTTTTTGCGTGAAAAAACGGGGAAAACGAATTTTCCCAGATATGAGACCTAGCTAGATTGATTATTTGCGGGGGCAAATAATCAATCTAGCTAGCTATGGGGGTTTATGGGGATAAACCCCCATACTGCAAATTTAATCGCAATAATTAGAGCCGTTTTCGAGAACGTGAGTACAATATATATGTCGGAGATGGACATTAGTATAGGAGCTCAACGGAACAATTATGCCACCGGAAGGCGACACCAGCGCCCTCTACAGCCTTTTGGCGCACTCGACAGAGTCTTGGTGGTTTCTCCGGCCAGGGCAACGAAAAACACTTCTGCTTGAGAAACCGTCCAGGAAACACTTCTACTTGAGAAACCATCCAATGAGCCCCTTCAGATGGAACTCCTCTTCGTTTTAAGTTACATTTGTAAGGAGTGAAGAAAGTGCGCGTGAGAAAGAGCCCAAGCAAGTATTGCGCGCATCTCCCATCGTAATAAACCGACCTATAATATATATTATAGATGGTATTTCATCACTTTATCGAAACACCTTTCATCGAACGTATCATTTCATCGAATTTCATTTCATCGAAAGCTACTTTCTGCTGAAACCTTATTCTTTTCAGGTTATCTTAAGCATGGGTTACGTAGGTTAGGTTAGGTTAGACCTGACACCTCCAAAAAATTATAACTACTGCACGTGGAAATTAGCTTCCGATGAAATGAAATTCGATGAAAGGATTTTCGATAGTGATAGCTACCCATTATAGATCCGTGTGTGACGCCCTTAATTGACGTGGGGTTTCTTTTTGGGTGAAAAACTTGTTTGACGAAATGCGTGTTGGACGAAATGCGTGTTGACGTAATGCGTGTTGTACGAAATGCGAGTTGGACGAAATACGTGTTGGACGAAAAACGTATTAGACCAAATACGTGCTGGACTAAATGCGAGTTGGACGAAGCCCGTGTTGGACCAAACACGTGTTGGACGAAACAAGCGTTGAAATACAATTTGGACGAATCGCGTATTGGACTAACGGCTAACAAATCCACTAAAAGTAGTGGTCGATCGTTTTCTGATAAGAAAAGAATAAAGGAAACAGAAATTACATAAAAAATTACATTGAAATGAGAAGACGTACCTGCCCCATACAAATAAGAAATGTTTTTACGTTTGAAAAGAGTTTCTCCTAATATTCCATAATCAAAACATTACGCCCTTAAACGATTCACCACAATTTTTTGTTACACCCTGTCTGTACTTAAATCACTATTTCCTGATGTTTTATACAATCCCGGAATCCCAGAACTTAAATAATGAAAATAATATTTTTAAGAAGCCGACTCCATACTTGCTGAGCTTTTTCCGGGAATTTGCTTATTGTAGGTACAAAAGCATCCGAATTTCCGATCCCTACTCATAAGGCTTGACAAAAATAATACTAAACTCCTTTGTTCGAAAGGGGAGTTATAGATTTACAAGTAGAATTTTTTGCTCTGGGTAAAAAAATAGAAAGACGTATCAAAATGTACTATAATTTATTCAATAAAATAAAGTAAAATTCCCTAAGGATCTCTACAACGGCCAGTTTTGTGCTACTCGCATCCATCGGCTTCCCGCGATCTTCAACAGATCGTTGGTCCACCTTGTGGAAGGCCTGCCAACACTTCGCCTTCCGGTCCGCGGCTGCCATTCTAGAACCTTTTCGCCCCAACGGCCATCAGTTCTACGAGCAATGTGCCCCGCCCACTGCCAAGGTTCGCAATTTGCTGGGCTATGTCAGTAATTTTGGTTCTTCCGCGGAGTTCCTCATTCTTGATTCGATCTCGCAGAGATACGCCGGGCATAGCCCTTTCTTTTGCCCTTTGGGTGAGCTTGGGCTTTCTTATGAGGCCCATTATAAATAGCGTCGTTCCTAATGAACCGATTTTGACAAATGAGGTGTCTATCGATTTGTCTTTATTGTGAGATGGTTATAGGCAATTTTTTGTACTAGGGTTTTAGTTTTTAACTTTTTTTATTTGTGGATGGTGACAAACATCTTTCATCCCTTTAGCACTAAATTGTATTAGACTATTGGACTGATAAGGGAGCGGTGTTACTTTACCTGCTAAGCTACTCTAAGACCTCAGTTATATTAGCTTTCCGTCCGCGACTTCGTCCATTCTAAATGTTGGTGAAAGAAGTTTTGAAATCAGATGTGTAGTTCCGGGGATTACCCCTTACAAACAAACAAAAAAACAAATTTACAAACTTTACCTCTTTATAATATTAGTACTTATAGATAAGTGCTCCAGATAATTTTATTGTAGTTAGCAATAAAGTTTAAAAAATATCAAACAAAGCCTCCTGTTTTATTTATGCAGCATAATAACTATATTTACCGCCTGTTTCACAATCATCAAGTAAAGCATATCTGTCAAATAGATTTAGCCCTTTCCCGTTCTTACACTTGAAATTAGACGAGGAGAGGGCTACCTTTATTTGACAGATGAATTTACTTGTTGATTGTGAAACAGGCCCTTAGATTCTATTTCTTTGATTTCCGAAAAAAAAAACTGATTATAACTGGTTATGGGTTATTTTTCGGTCAGAACCCATCAAAAACCCGGTTATTAAATTTTACTCATTATTGCATTCCCTAGTTGCTAGGTATGTCATTATTGATACCAAGTGATTATCAATATCAAGACCTTTTGGGCTATTCCCAGTTGTCCACACACCTTTGTTCACACTGTGGACAACTGGGAAAAAAATTCCCAGTTGTCCACACCGTCCATATTAGGGTGTGGTTAACCTTTTGTATCCAACTACATCAAAGCAAAGGAAAGGTGATTTTTATAGCATGCAGAAGGCAAACAAGCAGAGGCCACCTAATGTTGAGATCATAAATATATATATTTTTAAATTATTTATTACAAGTATATACAAGATTCAACACTACATAACTGAAATTGGGGTCAATAGAAATGGCAAAAGATGTAAACAAAACAAAATTAACCAATTTACGATTATTACTCCATAATCATGTACTTTTCAAGATCGAGAAAGGTCTGTAATTTTTTTTAAAGTGTTTTATTAAATAAAACCATGCTTGATGAAAATTTGAGGTTATGTATCAAAGTACTAATTTGTTAACATCTTAAGCCATTTCTATTGACTACTTAATAAGCTTACAAATTAACCAGAATTATTCTCAAGAGGCCAAGCCTTATTTTATTCATCTTACAAAATCAATCATCTTCATGACCAGGACTGTGCCTTTTCTGTTTATACAATAAATAGTTTAAATGTTCCGGGGTCTTGAAATAGTTCTCTAGAATAATTCCGTGTTTATTACCTAGGTCAAATCTAGCATCACCCCAGGATACAAAAATAGTTGGCCTCAGTTTCTCAAAGTCCTTCAAATGGAATTTGTGTTTTTTAATTTTATTGAACATGTGTCCTCTGAATACTGCAATATAATTGTCATCATCCTGATAGAGGCGTAGAACGTATTTGTTTAGGAGTATTTTAACAGCAACATGTAAAGCTATGAATGCCCCAAAATAGACCAGACATTCTGTAGCACTATTAGCTATGACCACATCCCCACCGATAACGACTGGGTTGTTCATAGTGGTTTTATCAAAAATGAATGCTGTATAGTACAATCCGCCAAAGGCCGCCGCAGCAGTGGACAGGGTAAGGTAAGCCGATGCATAATTCAGTTGTCTGTCCATAGGTGCTTTGTAAATCAACTGCCAGCGTTGCGATACACCGTCGTTCTCCTGCCATTTACTCTGCGATGCCAGAAACTTCAATGGATATTGTGCGGTATACTTACGCAGAGATAGTTTAAAAATATTTTGATGACTTAACGTGTTGAGTAATTTTATACAGTTCATCTTGGTATCGGTTGGATGTCTGCTAATAAGAACTAACAAATATGCCTTTTGTAAATAGACGTTATGTTCATTCTGCGTAACAAAATCCAGAACAATATTGTTGTTTTTATCCCAAATCTTTATTCAGTATTCTCATAAGAGAATTTTAGATAGGTAGTAGAAGTTATTCTTTTTAAACTAAAATGGCATCTGTCCAGATGCGGACAATTTTGCCAATGCCGGTGTAAGTTTTACAATGTTCGGTATTTACTTATTTGGAAAGAAAAAGAAGTAAGTAGAATTTATATTATTAAACGACCATACGATTGTCATACCATCAGTCTGACGTCTGTCAATGTCATTTGCCTTTTGGTCATGTATAGCTATGTCCACACCTGTGCGCTTTCAAGTTTAACTTGCTCTTTCAAGATTTCAATTCGTCTTGCGTCAAGCGCATGCAACACGACGGTGACACTGAATCTTCAATAAAATCCAATGTTTTGACTTTATCTTCCGCCGTTTTATTTGCAAAATGTTGCACGTCGACCCAACGGTGACGGATCAGCGTGCGCTACGGGTATGCGCTGATATCAAACCAGTTTGAGCACATGAGTTATTGAATGCGCTGTGGTTGCAGAGTAATGCGTCAGAGGAAAGCGCAAGTTGATGTTGAAAGCGCACTGGTGTAAACATAGCTTATGGCTTTTTTTTATAGCAATAAGCCACAGAATAAGTACATAATAGAAACCGGACAATAAGAAAGAACTAAAGACGTGTATTTGACCTCTATCTACTTATGGTATTCATAACGAGTTAGAAAGAGATGTCCTTATAGGTATTCTTTCGTTTTCCTTCGTGTTGCCACAAGGATCTGTGAACGCAAGTGTTGTTGCCGAGTCGACAATAATATCGATATCGATTCAATTTCACAGTTGTAATTTCTTCTAATGATTTAAGGGTTGATTTTTCTAATTGCCGAATAAAAGCATGTGGGAGTGAAAGTTATCATTTTCCTTTTTTTACAAGCTTTCATTTAGTAACTTGCAATGTTCCAATGTTTATAATAATAAGGAACTTGTCCATTTCAAAATATGCAGACCATTTTTCATCTACTTCCCGGTGTTTAAATGAACTGAAGTTTGGAATACTTATGTAAACCCGATGACAATTTGTTATTATTGTGTCAATGAACAGATCTGATAATAGAACCGGAAGGTGGCAACAGGATCTTCAGCTGTACTTAAGGTAGACCCACCGAGATGGGACTCTTTAGTTTGGTCTTGATAATTTAATAAAAACAGTGAAAAAAATACAGCCGTCAATAAAAACTTGTCCCGAAATAAAAATGTTGACATCTGCTTTTTGTCATATGAAAGAAAAGAAGAGAGCTAAAATTTATCTTACAGAAAGTGTTATCTGGAGATTAAAAAAATCGGCCCTTAAACATTATAATTATGTTACGCTAAACTTTAGCAGCTTAAAGTTATAGGTATTTGAAGTTTTTTGTTCAAAGCAGTTCAATGATATTTCAAATAAGTTCAATAATTCAACAATGTTTTATTTTAAATTTTTGGGGATAGCAACCAACCAAAAAAAGGGTTACAGGACCGCTCGCGTGACTATCTGTTCCTTTGCCATAGTGTGCTGTATCTCTTCGGTATCAAATTTTCCCTGTCTACTCGCCGAATCCATTCTGCTATCAAGTTCTCATCTCTTGGAAATCTGAAAATATCGATATAATTATATTCACAACACCGTCAAACTAATAAAGCTACTAAATGTAAAAGTCACCCTGACACAAAATTGGTGACAACACTATTGGTCTATCGACTTTTTAATTTGGTAGTACTGGAGGTTCGCGTAGGGGTCCAAATGGCGGGAGAATAGCGGTCCATTCAAATTTGCTTTTGGCAACACGAAGGAAAAAGAATACCTATAATGACATCTCTTTCTAACTCGTTATGAATATCATAAGTAGAAAAAGGTCAAATATATCTTTAGCTCTTTCTTATAGTCCGGTTTCTATTATGTACTTATTCTGTGCAATAAGCAAATTGGGCTAATTGTCAAAAGTGAGGAAACAGGACAGGATTACAATTATGTTTCACGGAATTTTGAAATTTGGGATAGGATCAGGAAAGTTGGGTTAAAAATTATGATAATAGGTATAAATTAAATAACTATAGTTTTATGTCATGGTGATTAAGGAAAGAAGACAACATATAATATAATATAATACTAGGAATATTTAAGGATAACAAGCATGGTACAGACAGATGTAGGAAGAGGAATACTGAGGGCTATTATTTTAGCAAAAAGAGAACGATCGAATATTTCTAAAAACACTGATCACATGAAACGCAAGCAAACAGAAAAGAGTCGTCGAATTGAATCGTTTGTTTACTTTGATTGACAATGACAGTTATAGAAGTGACAGTTTTTTTTTCTTTTTCATTAAGTACGAAGGCAACAAGCTTGTCGGTCATTAAAGTGTACAAATGTCAACTTAATAACTAAAAAAAATATTTCTAAAATATTAGAGGAAATAAAAATAAAAGAGCCGCAGTTCCTTGATCTTTAGGATGACGACTATCGAAAAAAAATATAATTTACACCTCTTCTAAAAACTTTACCTACCCAATTACCCTTTGTGACACCACTTACAGACCAAAGCTCCTGCCAGGACCTTTGGAGATATAATTTTTGTAAATTTGAAAGGTCATGTGAATAATTTTTGAACGGGAAGATATCGCCATCCGCAATGGCTGCATTGGCAAGTCTGTCGGCTTTTACGTTGCCCCTGCACGGCTAGCACATGTGCCCAAGCGACATAGCTCGCGGCGCGAGAAACCCTTGTCGCGGCTGTCAATTCTTTCTCTCCGCTGTCAGTTTTCTCGATTTCGGTAGCACAACTTGACGCGGCGAGAAATTCCCTTCAAGCGAGAAAGCTATCCCGCGGGCGGGACGTATGTGTTGCCTTCTATGAAGAATATGTTCTACTAATGCGATATTGTTTTGTGGCAACACTGAATCGGTAATAAAAATGTGCCTTTCCCTTCGTTTTTTGAGTGTACGGCAAGCCTTACGCGGGTCGCGGGGGGATGTGAGTAACGTCATGTGTCAAATTTCGTGAGACGTCATTTGTCAAATTGTTTATCAATATGGACGCTAAACGCAAATTGTAAGTATTTTGATTATTATTTTAGTGGTTTCTGACATCACGCAACAGTTATTTCCTTTTATTTTGGCGAAATATTGTAAATAACTGTATTACTGGTATAAAAGTTCATGCTTTTCTCACCGGTTCTGTGATAAATGTAAAACATCGTTATGTTGTTTTCTTTTCAAATATTTCTTTTATAAATGTTATTTCAGAGTAAGAAGCACGCCACTGACGCCACGCTTGAGCGTTTGCCGCGGGAGAATATACCTATCGACTGGCCCACTCGGTGTCAAGTGTTAAAAGACTTACTTATTAACGGAGAAGGCTCCGAAAACTCCGTCAAAGCATGTAAGTAACAGTAGATTAAATTTATCTCCTCGTTGTACTTCACTATTAAACGTTAGTGCACGGAATAAAAACATGGATTCACGCCTACTATAGACTCGTGCAACTATGTTAGGGTGTTTCATAATTGATGGGAAAAAATAAATGTCATATTTTTTGCAGACTGCTTACGCCCCGAGTCTATACAATGTAAAAAATTAAATATCAAAATTTAAAGGTAATGGGATAATATTTAGAGGTTGCCCAAATTGAGCACTTTGGCGATAACAAATTTTTAATGTTGATTTTTTTTAATAACTAACTTTTCTGTTGACTTATGTTAAACACTAATGCTTTCGACTATCATCACTGGTTTTTCGGTATGTTATGCTTAGGTGTATTGCATAAATATGAAAACGGATTTAAAAAGTTGTCAAAATGTGCTAACCAATTTGATTGAAATTTTGAACAATGATCTTTTAGATAATTAGGACCAAGGATTTGAGCGGTCTTCAGAAAATACAAGGGAAATTGGGAAATTAAACACCCTAAACCATGTTCCTAGCTTACAGCAATAGTCCAAGGTTTATCATGCATTCATTATAAAAGTAACCAGTTATATAAGTAAGCATTACAATATGTAAAATGATACTTACGCATACTCATATCAATAGGTGGTCAGAAAACTATCATATTTTCAGATATAATTTATATAAACGATTGTTGGATTGGACTATCTTCATTTCCTTCAAAATCTGTTTAGTGGTTAAGAAAAGTAATAGACAAACATACTATTGCATTTAAAATATTAGTAGGGATGTTGTATTAGATTAAATGTTTGGCACTTCCAGCTCGCTAGTGCTGGCAACTATGTAACACAGGGGACACCTTTACATTCCTTTATTGAATAATTTAATTTCATACATAATTTATTTCAGGTAAATGCAGCAGAGAGAAGTGCCATGAATCGCCTCTTAAAACACTTGTAACCTTGGAGTTTGCAAGTTGTGTTCACTGATTTGGAATGTACACAATAACTGTGATTTTTTTATAGTTCCCTATCTGTATTATCATAGTAAATGTTATAGTATTTCGTTTACAGTTTAGCTGTATCTATTTAATGAAAGCAATACATTACCTTTCTCCTTATGTGGATGCACTGCGCCGCCATATTAAAAACAAAAGAAATAATATAGTTACAAAAATAATATTTACTTAAAATCGCAGGTGGACGATTTATTGTACAATTGAATAAATAATTTAAAATCTAGATACATAACATTTTGTTAAGTATATATTTTTTAAATCAAAGCCATTTTTTCCGTTAAGTTGTGTGTGTGTGTGTGTGTGTGTGTGTGTGTGTGTGTGTGTGTGTGTGTGTGTGTGTGTGTGTGTGTGTGTGTGTGTGTGTGTGTGTGTGTGTGTGTGTGTGTGTGTGTGTGTGTGTGTGTGTGTGTGTGTGTGTGTGTGTGTGTGTGTGTGTGTGTGTGTGTGTGTGTGTGTGTGTGTGTGTGTGTGTGTGTGTGTGTGTGTGTGTGTGTGTGTGTGTGTGTGTGTGTGTGTGTGTGTGTGTGTGTGTGTGTGTGTGTGTGTGTGTGTGTGTGTGTGTGTGTGTGTGTGTGTGTGTGTGTGTGTGTGTGTGTGTGTGTGTGTGTGTGTGTGTGTGTGTGTGTGTGTGTGTGTGTGTGTGTGTGTGTGTGTGTGTGTGTGTGTGTGTGTGTGTGTGTGTGTGTGTGTGTGTGTGTGTGTGTGTGTGTGTGTGTGTGTGTGTGTGTGTGTGTGTGTGTGTGTGTGTGTGTGTGTGTGTGTGTGTGTGTGTGTGTGTGTGTGTGTGTGTGTGTGTGTGTGTGTGTGTGTGTGTGTGTGTGTGTGTGTGTGTGTGTGTGTGTGTGTGTGTGTGTGTGTGTGTGTGTGTGTGTGTGTGTGTGTGTGTGTGTGTGTGTGTGTGTGTGTGTGTGTGTGTGTGTGTGTGTGTGTGTGTGTGTGTGTGTGTGTGTGTGTGTGTGTGTGTGTGTGTGTGTGTGTGTGTGTGTGTGTGTGTGTGTGTGTGTGTGTGTGTGTGTGTGTGTGTGTGTGTGTGTGTGTGTGTGTGTGTGTGTGTGTGTGTGTGTGTGTGTGTGTGTGTGTGTGTGTGTGTGTGTGTGTGTGTGTGTGTGTGTGTGTGTGTGTGTGTGTGTGTGTGTGTGTGTGTGTGTGTGTGTGTGTGTGTGTGTGTGTGTGTGTGTGTGTGTGTGTGTGTGTGTGTGTGTGTGTGTGTGTGTGTGTGTGTGTGTGTGTGTGTGTGTGTGTGTGTGTGTGTGTGTGTGTGTGTGTGTGTGTGTGTGTGTGTGTGTGTGTGTGTGTGTGTGTGTGTGTGTGTGTGTGTGTGTGTGTGTGTGTGTGTGTGTGTGTGTGTGTGTGTGTGTGTGTGTGTGTGTGTGTGTGTGTGTGTGTGTGTGTGTGTGTGTGTGTGTGTGTGTGTGTGTGTGTGTGTGTGTGTGTGTGTGTGTGTGTGTGTGTGTGTGTGTGTGTGTGTGTGTGTGTGTGTGTGTGTGTGTGTGTGTGTGTGTGTGTGTGTGTGTGTGTGTGTGTGTGTGTGTGTGTGTGTGTGTGTGTGTGTGTGTGTGTGTGTGTGTGTGTGTGTGTGTGTGTGTGTGTGTGTGTGTGTGTGTGTGTGTGTGTGTGTGTGTGTGTGTGTGTGTGTGTGTGTGTGTGTGTGTGTGTGTGTGTGTGTGTGTGTGTGTGTGTGTGTGTGTGTGTGTGTGTGTGTGTGTGTGTGTGTGTGTGTGTGTGTGTGTGTGTGTGTGTGTGTGTGTGTGTGTGTGTGTGTGTGTGTGTGTGTGTGTGTGTGTGTGTGTGTGTGTGTGTGTGTGTGTGTGTGTGTGTGTGTGTGTGTGTGTGTGTGTGTGTGTGTGTGTGTGTGTGTGTGTGTGTGTGTGTGTGTGTGTGTGTGTGTGTGTGTGTGTGTGTGTGTGTGTGTGTGTGTGTGTGTGTGTGTGTGTGTGTGTGTGTGTGTGTGTGTGTGTGTGTGTGTGTGTGTGTGTGTGTGTGTGTGTGTGTGTGTGTGTGTGTGTGTGTGTGTGTGTGTGTGTGTGTGTGTGTGTGTGTGTGTGTGTGTGTGTGTGTGTGTGTGTGTGTGTGTGTGTGTGTGTGTGTGTGTGTGTGTGTGTGTGTGTGTGTGTGTGTGTGTGTGTGTGTGTGTGTGTGTGTGTGTGTGTGTGTGTGTGTGTGTGTGTGTGTGTGTGTGTGTGTGTGTGTGTGTGTGTGTGTGTGTGTGTGTGTGTGTGTGTGTGTGTGTGTGTGTGTGTGTGTGTGTGTGTGTGTGTGTGTGTGTGTGTGTGTGTGTGTGTGTGTGTGTGTGTGTGTGTGTGTGTGTGTGTGTGTGTGTGTGTGTGTGTGTGTGTGTGTGTGTGTGTGTGTGTGTGTGTGTGTGTGTGTGTGTGTGTGTGTGTGTGTGTGTGTGTGTGTGTGTGTGTGTGTGTGTGTGTGTGTGTGTGTGTGTGTGTGTGTGTGTGTGTGTGTGTGTGTGTGTGTGTGTGTGTGTGTGTGTGTGTGTGTGTGTGTGTGTGTGTGTGTGTGTGTGTGTGTGTGTGTGTGTGTGTGTGTGTGTGTGTGTGTGTGTGTGTGTGTGTGTGTGTGTGTGTGTGTGTGTGTGTGTGTGTGTGTGTGTGTGTGTGTGTGTGTGTGTGTGTGTGTGTGTGTGTGTGTGTGTGTGTGTGTGTGTGTGTGTGTGTGTGTGTGTGTGTGTGTGTGTGTGTGTGTGTGTGTGTGTGTGTGTGTGTGTGTGTGTGTGTGTGTGTGTGTGTGTGTGTGTGTGTGTGTGTGTGTGTGTGTGTGTGTGTGTGTGTGTGTGTGTGTGTGTGTGTGTGTGTGTGTGTGTGTGTGTGTGTGTGTGTGTGTGTGTGTGTGTGTGTGTGTGTGTGTGTGTGTGTGTGTGTGTGTGTGTGTGTGTGTGTGTGTGTGTGTGTGTGTGTGTGTGTGTGTGTGTGTGTGTGTGTGTGTGTGTGTGTGTGTGTGTGTGTGTGTGTGTGTGTGTGTGTGTGTGTGTGTGTGTGTGTGTGTGTGTGTGTGTGTGTGTGTGTGTGTGTGTGTGTGTGTGTGTGTGTGTGTGTGTGTGTGTGTGTGTGTGTGTGTGTGTGTGTGTGTGTGTGTGTGTGTGTGTGTGTGTGTGTGTGTGTGTGTGTGTGTGTGTGTGTGTGTGTGTGTGTGTGTGTGTGTGTGTGTGTGTGTGTGTGTGTGTGTGTGTGTGTGTGTGTGTGTGTGTGTGTGTGTGTGTGTGTGTGTGTGTGTGTGTGTGTGTGTGTGTGTGTGTGTGTGTGTGTGTGTGTGTGTGTGTGTGTGTGTGTGTGTGTGTGTGTGTGTGTGTGTGTGTGTGTGTGTGTGTGTGTGTGTGTGTGTGTGTGTGTGTGTGTGTGTGTGTGTGTGTGTGTGTGTGTGTGTGTGTGTGTGTGTGTGTGTGTGTGTGTGTGTGTGTGTGTGTGTGTGTGTGTGTGTGTGTGTGTGTGTGTGTGTGTGTGTGTGTGTGTGTGTGTGTGTGTGTGTGTGTGTGTGTGTGTGTGTGTGTGTGTGTGTGTGTGTGTGTGTGTGTGTGTGTGTGTGTGTGTGTGTGTGTGTGTGTGTGTGTGTGTGTGTGTGTGTGTGTGTGTGTGTGTGTGTGTGTGTGTGTGTGTGTGTGTACCTATTCAGTACCAGTACAACATTCTGTTCAATTCAATAAACTACTCTTGTTTAGTTTATTAGAAAACAATAATGGTACTGGAAGTGCCGCTGGATGGTCGGCATACGCTCGGTGTAGTTTTAAGCAGATTATTTTTTAAATATCCTAATAAAAAAAACTTTGTTCTTAATCAAAATGTCTCTGTATTATTTTATCCCGACATGCCACTGCAGCTCGCAACAGCGCCGGCGCGTCGGACGACGAGCTCTCTCCGACTTCTTCGTCATTGCCTAAGATCTCCCTCAGCTCTCCTCAGCAAACCAATATTAATATTATCTACATGTTATAAATGAAAGTCCTGTGAATGTCTGTCGGAGTAATCTCAGAAAGTACTGTGCGGATTCTCATATGGTTTTCACCAATAAAAAGGGAGTAACTAGGAATATTATCCTACTAATCCTACTAATATTATAAATGTGAAACTTTGGATGGATGGATAGATGGATGGTGTTTGTTACTCAATCACACCAGAACAGCTGAACGGATCTGGATGAAATTTGGCACAGAGATTATAGTCTGGAATAGCGCATAGGCTACTTCTGATGTACAGTTCCCGAGGGTGCAGAGATAAACGAAACGCAGCTGTCGCCCCTAGAAGATGCAGGAATGCTCACAAACCGTAGGTAGCCTATTAATAAACAAAAACAAAGTTGATTATATTGCCCTGCCCCCCCTCTTAACAAAATCCTAGCTACGCCCTTGCCTATTATTGTAGTTGTATTTATGGATACACCTTACCATCCATTTCCATATCATTGTTAAGTCAAGTACAAAAATAAATATCCACACAAAGTTGTAAAAATATGTAAACGTAAATTTAATTACCGTAGTAATAAGGGATGTATACATATTTTTTGAGACTGTGCATACATATTGGTGCCCAATTGACTATCAGAGGTACATTCCCATATCTTTATTGATGCGGTACAGGTGTTGAAACTCCTTGTCCGGCATCACTTACACACTCCAAGGGATTGTTGGCATCACTTAACCTCCTCCTTTGGATCCTCTATCGGAGCTTCTCGTCCCGAAAAAGGAAAAATCTTAGAGAAATATGCCATTCTGAAAAATTACAAACTTCGGCACTAGGTACTCACATGTAAAATTACGTTAAAATAAAGGATGATATAAATAGCATTTAAGCAAATTTATAATAGTGAACAACTAAACTTACATAGACTATTTAAATGGGGTAAGATTAACCAAGACGTTTATTAAAAATCCGAGACGACTAGAGCGAGATATATCTCGCGCGCTTGAAAGCTCGAAGACAATCTGTCGCCTTTTGACGTTGGTAAGCGAGATATTATGTCGCCTTATGAACACTTGTGCTACGAGTTGCGAGAGTATGTCGCCCTTAACTGTCAAGCGACAAAGATTAGTCACTTTGACGTTTGACCGCGAGTCACCAAATTATGTCGCGCGTGTTATGCTACCGATTCGCGAGAAGTACATATTTTAAAGTCAATTCCTTTGTTCTTTTAACTTGTAGGTACGCCTATTTGTACATACCTCCCATTTTCAAAATTTATTAGTACCTCGTTATTATTTTAGGTTTATTACCATAACGCTTCCTGTAACTCCGCTCTGCTTGTGAATACAAACACGCCAACGCTATGCCGGCTTTCCTCTTCGGTGCCGTTCCCCCAGGATATTCACAAGTTTAGCGGAGCCAGCAGGAACGGCCATTATGACTGCGCATATTTCACAGGGTGCGTCGTTTACGCTTAATTACGACCATCATCGCACATCACCATCTCGGCAACGGTTGGAACCCTCCTCGTTCTCCGGCGCCTGCCCTGCTCCTCGTCACCGCTGGCCGAGCGTGACGCCGTCGACGTAGTCCTCGACCGACCAGCCAGGAGAGTACCGGGACTACGACGGTAAAGCTAGACGGGCAGTAGACACCAGGACCTATTTTTAGTTATTTATTTTAGGGGACGTGGGTCCCTAATAAAATTAACTGTGGACTGGGTTGTTTTATTTTTCCATTAAAACACCTAACGTCACAACTTTAGTAAGATTATAAATAGTATTGCACGTCAAACATTGTTCCCCTACTCTACACGATTTAAGAGGGCGCCGAGCAAAATAAGCGAAAACAGTGGTTACGGTTAAGTTGACGTAGTCTATAATATTTGAGTAAAAAATATAAAAAAGTCATATTTAAAATCGCAAATAATGTGTTAACATGTGTGTGTGTGTGTGTGTGTGTGTGTGTGTGTGTTACATGTGTATACATGTTCAATAATAATAAATAATTTATAATCTAATAGTTATATCTACGTAAAGTTGAGAAAAACTAAGAAAATCACTCCGGCATTTTGTTAAATTTCAATAAAAAAATCTAAAAGTTAATATTAAACTTCATCTTAAATGGATCAAAATTGATCAAACTACAAAAGACCACTTTCAGTATTTGAAAATGTATCATTCATAGTTATATAAATATGATTTTTTGATAAAGCACCTCGAATCCGCCATACAAAATTACTATGAGCGTGCGGCGTTTGATATAATATGCGGCCCGAGCGGCGAAAAATTTTGTCGACCACGAGAGCTCAGAGAGAGGTGACGTCTCTTTGCGGAACGATTTGACCTTCAAACCGATCGCCGTCTGTTGTGTACGTATACTCTGCGACACGCAGCTAAACGAGGGGACATTTCACGTGAAGCGGACAGGGAAAAAAAAGTGAGGTTCTGAAAATCGACCACATTCGGCCCATTTGTACTTCTAGTAGGTATGAATGTGTACGCAAAATATTTTTTTTGTATAGTGTATATTTACCAAGTTATAGGTTTCAAAAGAATTGTCGTTGATTGGTACTACAATTTTTCGAAAGTAATTTTTCGAATATAACAAATCTAATATAAAATATTTTACATAGCGATACATATTAAAAATATACTGTTCTTTTTGACAGTAAAAAAAAATTAAAAAAAATTAATGGCCAAAACCGGAAGTAAACTTTTCAAACCAGAATTACAGCCACTTCGACCAATTTTTTTTTATTTTTTTTTCTTTCAAAATATAGCTTAAATGATAATGAAAGTACACTAGAAAATTTAAAATGGGATCTTTATTAGTTTAGGAGATACGTTGAATAATATACACCCGCGTCGCAAGGGGCGTCATATGTAGCACTTGCTTAGATCGGTTGGTGTGCGTCAAATAAAATGGCTTGTATAAATTACTGTGATAAAATCGTTCAAACATAATAAAACAACATTGGTACAACACAAGAACTGTTTATTTTGTAATTTTAACAATTTTACAATGGGAATCTATGGCAGAACTGGTCCTCTTTACAAGAAGGCCTGTGGTTGTTGGAATGAAGCTGTGAAACTTTTTGGTTCCTGAAATGGTGACCGTAGACGCAAACCGGGGTTCCAAAAAAATTCTCTGACACTCTATATCATCTTTAGAACAGAAATAAATGGCGGTTTGTTTTAAAGATGATTTTGCCCATTCATATAATCGCATTGGTGTTATAATTGCTTTACTTGGAGGTAACTGTAAACTTGCACGCGCAGCTAAACGTTTCAGATTCCCCCCTAGACCATCGCATGGCCCCTTTCCGTGAGATGTTGCATGAAAATGCAACTCTGCATCTGCATTAAAATCTTCTTTGTAATAAAACAGATTCACAAAGTTAAATCTATTTTTAAAATGTTGGGAAGCCCCGTCAGTTATGTATATAATTTTTGATCCAACTATCGATTTTTCTAAAAGATGCTTGTGTAGTAGCTTTTGGAAAGCATAAAAGGTGGCTGTGTCATGCTTCAGGTCGTCAGAAATCATAACAATGCTTCCGTGTTTTACTTCATTACCGTCTCTGTAGTAAAAAACTGACGTTAGAAGCGTTGCCTGTGCATTATTCCAATGAAAGGATTGAGCAGCATCTTGGACAATAAAACTATAGTTTTCTGCAAAATCACATTGTACGAGAATTTGACCTTCATCGATAGTCTCCTTAATGGGCCTGACACACGATCGAGTAAGTTCGCGTACTGCGTGACGTCCTGTATCCCGATTGGTTGTCCATAGACAATCCAACCAATGGAGACGCAGAACGTCACGAAGTACGCGAACTTACTCGATCGTGTGTCAGGCCCATAAGAGTTTTAAAATAAACCGCCTGTTGCTCTGCAATGTAAGCATGAGGTTTCAAAAGGTCCAAAGCGTCACATAACTCATCTACAAAACTATCGGAAGATAAAAGTCGAGTAGATATCGTGTAGCGGTCTGTGCCATCCCATTTTTCAAACTGCACTTCTGTGACTTGATTGTTATCAAATTGTATTTTTAAATGCTCTCGAATTGCACTTAAGCCTGGACAAGAATTACAGCGTTCATTTGGCGGTGTCTTAGTAGTCATTAAATGACACGTCAGTGTTGGATTGGGACACATCATCTGGCGAAGGCAATCCTTATAAGATGAAAGTTGCATAGCAGACCCAGCTGTAAGATTAGCAATGTCTCCTCCATTCAACATCAATTTCACGTTTTGATGGTAAGTATAAACACATACCATATGTGTTCCGGAGTCGCCTGCGAGGATACATTGTTTGGGTCTTAGTGTAAAAAACTTTGTTAAGCCTACCTTGATGTTAGGGTATTCATCTTTAAACCTCTGATAAAGTTCGTCAATGTTACAGAGAAGGAGCTGTTTCTGTATGTGCGTTCTTTTTCCATCGTCTAATTTAACAGATATAAAATCTTTTTTACCAGGCATTATGCGGCTAATGTCTTCTCGTAGATAAAAATCTTTAACCAAAGATACCGAACTGATTGACAAGTTGTTTTGCTTTTCTTGCTTGTCGCCTGGACGTTCCAAATTCTTCTGCAAGTTTATTTTCACTCCATGACGTGGGTGCTATTGTTAATATCATAGTCTTCATAGAAGTAGAAGTAGAAGGATGATTGAATTTCTCTTTTTTCACTAGATGTTTGACTGCATTGCACAATGTCTTCATTAGCTACTGGAGGAGATTCAGTCAAGAGTCGTTTCCTGCAGGAGGCACATACGTAAAGATCTTGTGAAAAACTCCACTTTTGAGCTAAACATTTAGATATTTTCCTTAAATTTTTGATGAAGTACCAAGTGAAATGGGTTAAAACATCGATCACCGTACGGCGCCATTAATAAAAACAACTGTCACAGATTAAAACGTGCACAAGTCGCTGAGCGGTTAAAGCAACACTAAAGTTTAAGTTACGAAACCGCTAGGCGTCATATTTCTATCTCTTTCTTGTAGATAGGTTTGACCGTTTGACTCAAAAAAGTACTACACGTTACTAACAGGTGGCGCTATTAGTCACGTTTCGCAAATAATAAAACTTTTCTACTGCTCCAAAAACGTTTTTTCTTTATAATATATTATTAACTTATATTTGTATTATGTAGTTATATTTATATTATATTATGTTAATAAAACTTATTTCATATCATTAAATGAGGTTAAATATACGCTAAAACGATATAAAATATTAATAAAGTTGCAATATCGCGCAAACTGCTCAACCTTGCAAGCGCTACATATGACGCCCCTTGCGACGCGGGTGTATATTATTCAACGTATCTCCTAAACTAATAGAGATCCCATTTTAAATTTTCTAGTGTACTTTCATTATCATTTAAGCTATATTTTGAAAGAAAAAAAAATAAAAAAAAATTGGTCGAAGTGACTGTAATTCTGGTTTGAAAAGTTTACTTCCGGTTTTGGCCATTATTATTTTTTTAATTTTTTAATTTTTTTTACTGTCAAAAAGAACAGTATATTTTTAATATGTATCGCTATGTAAAATATTTTATAGTAGATTTGTTATATTCGAAAAATTACTTTCGAAAAATTGTAGTACCAATCAACGACAATTCTTTTGAAACCTATAACTTGGTAAATATACACTATACAAAAAAAATATTTTGCGTACACATTCATACCTACTAGAAGTACAAATGGGCCGAATGTGGTCGATTTCCAGAACCTCACTTTTTTTTCCCTGTCTGCTTCACGTGAAATGTCCCCGAGGTAAGTATTTTTGTGAAGTTTATACAGGGTGTTTTTTTATTCGTCTTAAACATTTTGGGGGTTAAATCAGTAAGTCATACTGATCAACTTTCACTATGGGACTAACCCCGAAATCGCGAAAAAAAAATTGACCATCCCATACATTTTGGCTAGTCAGCTGACGGTGTTTTGTATGGGAGGGTCAAATTTTTTTTCGCGATTTCGAGGTTGGTCCCATAGTGAAAGTTGGTCAGTATGACTTACTGATTTAACCCCCAAAATGTTTAAGACGAATAAAAAAACACCCAGTATTTATTAAAAGCTTTTATTTAGTTTCATCTGTCCCGGTGTACGTAATGAAATCTTGCAAGTTAAATTTGACCCACTTCCCAGTTTCCGATTGAGCTGAAATTTTGCATGCATATGTATATCGCATGATAATGCAATATTATGATGACATGGAGCTGATCTGATGCTGGAATCGGAAGGTGGCGACAGGATCTCGGCTATACTTAACGTAGACCCACCGTGCTGGGGCCCATTAGTTTGGTCTTGATGAGCAGATAATGACTTTGCAAAACTAAGTACAGTCGACAGCAAAAATGAAATTTTTGACAGAAGTTTATTTTTTTAATTTTATTAGTCCCGTACTTTTTAAATATTGTTTTGTCTTGATGGTACCTTAGGTATGGTCGTATGATAGTATTCTAGATGGTACCCAGGGTCTTATGATGGAGCAGGGCGGTGCCACAAGAACTCGGTACTAAAACAAAGTCACCCCATCGAGATTGGGCTCGTTTGTTTTGTCTTGACAAGTATTCTGATCCTAGATGGTATCCAGGGTCTGATGATGGAGCAGGGCGGTAACCACAAGAACTCGGTAATAAAACAAAGTCACCCCATCGAGATTGGGCTCGTTTGTTTTGTCTTGACAAGTATTCTGATCCTAGATGGTATCCAGGGTCTGATGATGGAGCAGGGCGGTAACCACAAGAACTCGGTAATATAACAAAGTCACCCCATCGAGATTGGGCTCGTTTGTTTTGTCTTGACAAGTATTCTGATCCTAGATGGTATCCAGGGTCTGATGATGGAGCAGGGCGGTAACCACGAGAACTCGATAATAAAACAAAGTCACCCCATCGAGATTGGGCTCGTTTGTTTTGTCTTGACAAGTATTCTGATCCTAGATGGTATCCAGGGTCTGATGATGGAGCAGGGCGGTAACCACAAGAACTCGGTAATATAACAAAGTCACCCCATCGAGATTGGGCTCGTTTGTTTTGTCTTGACAAGTATTCTGATCCTAGATGGTATCCAGGGTCTGATGATGGAGCAGGGCGGTAACCACGAGAACTCGATAATAAAACAAAGTCACCCCATCGAGATTGGGCTCGTTTGTTTTGTCTTGACAAGTATTCTGATCCTAGATGGTATCCAGGGTCTGATGATGGAGTAGGGCGGTAACCACAAAAACCCGGTAGTAAAACAAATTCACCCCAGTGAGATTAGGCTCATTCGTTTTGTTCCTTTTTCCCATAGCTGACTTTATGAAAATAAAAAGTACCTAAGTACCTAATTCTGTTTAATAAAAAAAAATTGTTTCAGAGAAAATGGGAAAGCGTAAAGATAAATACCATTAATTGAATTTAAATTGAATTTTTGGAGAAAAATAGATAGAAAATTGGGAAGGTTTTATTTCGACTGTTTGCTTCCAGAAATAATAGATTCTAGACTAGATAGACAAATGGAGATAAGGGAACCTGCTTTTATTCTGGAAGCCTTTAATAAAAGAGACGTTGAAAAAACTAGAAAACGCAAATTAATGGAAAATAAAGCTGTTAAAGTACCGAAACGAAAAAAAATTGTCGCAATAAAAAAGTAACTAAGTAAATTATTTTTTCATTTTTAAAATAGAACAAAATATAATAGAATAGAATTTTATTTCACTCAGAAAAATACTTTACATACTAACATACATAACAATATGTTAAATGTTTTAAAAAACAAAAAACCGCCTTCAAAAAACTAAAAAATAACTTATTTTCAAATGATAATAGGTCAGTCAAACTGAAGTCTGCTTTTGGTTAAAAATATTGAGGGACGCCGACTTCAGTTTGACTGCCCTATTATCATTTGAAAATAAGTTATTTTTTGGTTTTTTGAAGGCGGTTTTTTGTTTTTTAAAACATTTAATTTTATACTTTTTAGTGATCATAATATGCTGTTATGTAGTCCCACTTCTCAATGAATAAGAAACTATGGGATAATTCAAGCTCGCTGCAAGCAACGTTGCGGGAAAGTCATAGTGTTTTATATAAACCCATTTGCAAAACAAACGGGCACCCTAAACTTATATAAACCCATTTGCAAAAAAAACGGGCACCCTAAACTTTTCTGTAAAACTATGGAAATTTTAAACAAAAGAGGTTTTATATGCATTTAATTAATTAGAAACAATTTTCTACGTATTAAAAAGTACTGGCAGGTAAAATAAAATGTTCCAAATACAAAAATTTGAAAGTTATTTAAAAATATTCTATTCGATTCGAGCATTTCTTCACATTCTGTGTTTAGACATTGTGCTATTAATAGATAAAAAAGGGTTTTATGTAATTTTAATGAATTGATATTCGTGTAAAATTATGTAAATTGGTTTTTCGTGTCAAATTTTATACCGTAATATGGCAGACAAGACAGTTATCGCTGGTAATATAGTGACTCTTCTTCAAGAAGGCTGTACTCAATGTTATGTGTCGGCACGGTTTGGTGTCAGTCGTTCCACTGTTCAGAGGACCTGGACTAGGTTTCAAGAGACCGGTTCTTTGAAAAGAAGACCGGGGTCGGGAAGAAAACGATATACTGAGCCCAGAGACGATCGATATATTGTGAGCCAAGCTTTACGAAATCGGAAGTCTACCTACAATAACATCAAAAACAACCTTGAAGAAGTTAGAGATGTGAGTGTTAGCTGATGGACTGTCAGGAGGAGACTTCTAGAAGTTGATGTACACAGCCGAAGACCAGCTAGGGGTCCTAAATTACTTCGTGGGCACCGTATTGCGAGGTTAAGATTTGCCCAAAATTGTGCAACCTGGACCGATGTGGAATGGAGTGGAGTTTTATTTTCTGATGAAGCCAGAATTTCTTTATTTGGTGAGGACCGACGTCGTTGAGTCCTAAGAAGACCAGGAGAGCGTTATGCAGAGGTATGTTTTGAAGAAATAACGCCGTACGGTGGGGGCTCTGTCATGTTTTGGGCTAGCATAACTTCTGAAGATCGTACGGAGTTAGTTTTCGTAGAAAATGGCTCTTTAAATGCAAAACGCTACATCACGGAAATCCTAATTCCTCATGCACAACCAGCGTTAGCTGTTACAGGAAGTGCTGCTGTGTTTATGGACGATAATGCTCGAGCTCACCGAGCGGGCGACGTGGACGCTTACTTAAGTGAGGTCGGTATCCGCCGTTTAGATTGGCCAGCACGAAGTCCCAACCTCAATCCCATTGAGCATCTATGGGACTTTCTAAAACGACGTGTTAGAGCTGTACACCCAGCCCCACAGAACATACGAGAGCTCAAAACTGCTATTACGGCCGAATGGGAGCGTATTCCCCAAGAACTCATAAAAAACCTCGTCTAAAGCGTTCCACGAAGAATTGCAGCAGTCATTTCAGTCAGAGGAGGCCACACTCAATGTTAATTTTTTTATTTTATTTTTTCTAGCTTTTACTGAATAAAGGAGAAAGTCAACTGAAGGTACCCTATTTTTTTGTCAAAATGAGTAATTTCCTAAAATAGAAATAAAACAAATTTCTAAAGACTTAATTACCAACCAAAAGTGTTTTTACCTCAGTAAATAATATTTATTTTATTTTGTTGCATAAAATCCTTTTTCCTACTGTTAATACTTAAAGTACTCGAAAATTTTAAAAACGCCCGTTTTTTTTGCAAAGGAGTGTATTTAAACTATTTAAATGTGCTTCGTCATAGTCGCTTAACTATCTTAATCGAGATGTCTTATCGCCACCCTTAAAATAGCTACCATTGAGGAGTTCCGGTGGCCATCTATGGTCTTCATCATCAGTTCCAATTCACCAAATCATACTTTATAAATGCAAATGCTTGACTTGTAACTGAAAATACAAAAATCGCCATGTGTATGCCTACAATATTTGAGGAGTTCCCTCAATTCCTCACGGATTCCCTCATCAGATACTGACTCGGTGATAATGGGACCACCTCGAAAGTATACCCTATCAAACAAAAAAATAATTTTCAAAATCGGTCCACAATTGACTCAGTAATCTCGTAACAAACATACAAAAAAAAACAGACAGACGAATTGATAACCTCCTCCTTTTTTGAAGTCGTTGCGTTACGTTTGTCACTAAACTTCTCAGTCTTAATCTGCGAAATTCGTTTTTCACACAAGAGTACATATTTTCATTGCATTTAACTTATTTAACGAACATTCTTTCGAACTGACGTAACACTGATCATCGAAATCTGTTCACAAGGTATCTAGCTGTAAAAAGTCATGAGTGAACATAAACACATTTACAGGTTCAAAAGATAACATTATGTTTTTAAAGTATGTTTAAAATGTTAGTAGGTATACCTTAAAAAATCTTTCAAAAAATATCAATTAAGTAATCAATTCATTCAACATTTATTAAATTGTTAAGATAGATACTTTTGTCGTGCAACGCAAACGTCGAGTCGGCCGCGCCGATTTGCAGTAGTGTGCGTGTCACGCACACAAGTAGCGATTCTACCCAAATGACGTCCGCGTCGTATGCTCGGCACCCTCTTAAGACTACAGATGTACAATAGTGCAAAGTGATTTTCCTTCGTACTTTATCGGAAAAGTTCGTATTTATCGTGCTCTCTCAATTAGCTTCAGTACCCATCATACCACCGTAGGGGTAGATCGCATTCAGCAGCCAATATATATATATATATATATATATATATATATATAGAGAGAGGCTATTACGCAATTCAAATATTCGCTATAGTGTTTGTTATATTTACGGTTTACGTATATAAAATTTGTATTATCATGCCGAAACCACAAAATAGAAGAAAACGCTTAGGTCCTCTAGTCCAGGAATAGTACATTCGATGCTAGTGAGTAGGCGAGTGGCAAGACTCGGGACGAGTGAAGAATGACATTTCCGCACGTGTATCGAACGACGTTTTTTAACACAGTTGCGAAAAAATAAATCAATTTCAAACTCTGATTCACTCATTTTATAAGCAACTTTTTGAAAACTTAAGATTGGTAAACAAACTCGTTGTAAGTTCGATCTTTCGCAGTGAACCTTTTTGACATTATGAAGAGGTGTTTTTTTTAGCTTTTATTCGACTAGAATGGATTTTGTTATTATTATTTAACCCACTTCAATGAAAGTTTTTTTTTCAAATGCATGTTCTATAAGACATAACAATTGTAAATATAAAACATTGTACTATTATTACCTAAATATTGTTATTTAATATTATTTGTGTATCGTATATTTATAAAAACAATATCGAATGTTGCCTTTGGAAACTAAAAATATGCTTACAGTAAGAAAAAACGCATGGCTTAAAGGACTCTGCATCCAGGCCATAACCATTAAAAAAAAAAACTCCTCTTCATAATGTCAAAAATTTTGACAGGCGTTTCGGCAGCTGTTCCATTCCATTCAGACAACTTATTAAGAACGGTTTTTCAATATTCAATTTAAAAAAATAAACGTGTTATAATGATGAAGAGGTAGTAATAAAATATGAAATATGTATATTTTTCGTATTCTTACATTAACAGTAGGTTTTATATGTTGATTACGATGTTTATAGGAAACTAATATTAACACTCATCAATAAGTAGTCATGAATTGGAACAAGAATAAATTTAAAAAATTGGAAAAGTAAAAAGCACTAGTTCGCGAAAACCAACTTTCCGCACGATATACAGCTACGAAAAGTACCACTTTTTGAGCAACTGTGTTAAAAATTATATTTAATATATAGCTATATTTTTATCACAAACTAGCATATTCGGAAACCGCAATGATTCTCAATATTTTGGCAAAGTTCAACAACGAATTTCAGACGCAACGGGCATTTCTCGGCCAACAATAAGAAAATTAATAAACAAGAAAAAAGATACCTAACAAGAAAAATTAAAATTAAAATCCAAATAATGTTAAGTTAGGTAGACCACGCAAATTTTTCTGTCTAGATCTTGATGACTTTGATTACGCAGTAATACGACGTATGGTTTATATTTTCCATCTGATTTAATAAACTAGTTCCTACGATCCAGGCCGTAAAGTCCAAATTGAAGGAAACGATGAATTTTAAAGGCTGTAATTTTACATTAAGAAAGATACTTCGCCAAATGGGTTTTCGATTCAAGAAAATTACAAACAATAGAAATATGCTGATGGAAAAGGATGACGTAAGACATAACAAAGTATAGATCTGAAGGGAGAGATATTGTGTACACGGACGAAACATATGTCTATACATCCCATTCATAATCCAGTCAAATGGTGTTTTTACTAGGAAAGTTTTGGGGTAGTTCTGATTTCTTCAATTCTACATGTATTTTGGGGTGTTGAATCCGAATCTGAGGTTTGCTAGCAAAATTTCGTGACGCAACATTGACAAAATCGCAAAAAAAGCGAAAAATTTCTGACAGCCTTTTAATAAAAAGTAAAGTTTTGGAGTGGAAAAAATGGTTTTTGCAGAGACCGCTAAAATATCCCAATTTTCAACTCGCACTTGAGACCGGACGATTCTTAAAAAAAAAACTAAATAATGATATTTGTAGAGAATTTCAAGAACTTTAATTTCTATAAACAGGCCATTTACTAAAATTTAATAGTTTCAGAGTTTTAAGCAAAAATCGGAAAAAAAAAGCAGAATTTTTTCACTTTTTTTGCGATTTTGTTAATGTTGCGTCACTAAATTTTGTTCGCAAACCTCAGATTCGGATTCAGCACCCCAAAATACATATAGAATGAAAGAAATCAGAACTACCCCAAAATTTTCCCACTAGGGGCACTTTTGAGTACAATTTGACTGCAGTATTAACAGGAATGCTGGGCGGATTCCACGGATAAAGGAGTGAAACAGTTAATTTCAAAAGGCTAACGTCTTATGTACAACGTACATGCAGGTAGTGCCAAAGGATTTGTTCCGGGTGCTCTGCTTATGTACAAGTCTACTGATAAGACCGGTGATTATCACGATGCCATGAATAATGTAAATTATGAAAAATGGTTACAGAATCAACTTATTCCCAACTTGTCTCCAAATTCTGTATTAGTAGTGGATACTGCTGCTTATCACAATAAATATATGGAACACCCACCCAACTCTAATACAGCAAAGCCGCTAATGCTAAACTGGTTAGAAAAATATAATATTCCCTTTGATTAATCATTAACCAAGGTACAACTATATGAAATTATTTGTCGTCATAAACAAGACTGTAGAATATTCAATAGACAAGATTTTACATCAACATGGACACACAGTGTTAAGGTTACCGCCATACCATCCCGACTTCAACCCAATTGAAAACATATGGTCCCAGATAAAAGGTTACGTATCAAAAAGAAACATGGACATGAATATAACTTATATGACTACAGTAAAGAAATCGATTGAAGAAAAAAATAATATGATTGGCCCGGATGAATGTAAGAAAATGCAAATGTGAAAATAATTATTAATAATTATTTTAATTTCTTTTATGTGTACATATTAATTTGTCAACCTGTTTTTGTGCAATAAAGAGTTTACATACATACGTACATACAAATAGCTCACAAGAACACTCGATGGATGATCATATTGATAGTATTGTCATTCACGTCAATGAAAGTACTGACGATGACATGTCTGAGTGTAACTCAGATTGTGAAATAGAAAATGTTGAAAATATTGATCCAATTATTCAATAGATAATATAATATATAATATTTTAATAAGTAGTTAATGTTTTAAGTGCGTAGCGTCCTGAGTTTTATTATTGTAAATATTTCAAAATACGTATGCGTTATTTCGCTGCATTTTATTTTAACGTAAGGAGAGTGTATCGTTTACGAATGACAATAAAAGTACTACTTACCTATGAGTGTATTTCTAGGTTTCTTAGGTTGGTTATAACATCTCTATATTATACAGTGCAATAAAAGATAAAGATAAAAGATATTTATTCAGTAAGTAGGCCGCACGGGCACTTTTACACGTCAAAATCTACCAGCGCTTCCCAAGAGGAGACCACTGCTGAGAAGAAGCGCCGCAAGAAACTCAACAGTTAGTCATTTTTTAATAAAAATATAACAATGTCACTACTTATTCTAGCATTATATAAAACTGTAAAAATAATATTAAATATCTGCGTAGTTTTGCAGGAAAACATGTCAGAATGACTACGAGAATACGACTATATATCACATATATATCACACAAAACAGTTTTGACATGTCTTCCTACATAAACCGTGTCCCCTAGACAAGATACAGCGTTTACATGATTTTTACGAGGTATGTAGGAGTAGTAGGTAAGCTATTGAACATTAAACATTAGTTAATTTTCTGGTTTAGGTCAAGCATTTTTTTCCGTTAGATAGTCCTCGACCCTATAGTACGCCTTTGACATCAACGACTTTTTCAAGTAATTTTTAAGTGCTGGAAGGGGTAACTCTAAAATTACGTCGGGTAATTTATTATAAAAATGAATGCATTGACCTACAAATGATTTATGTACTTTACGGACACGAAACTTTTTTATGGCAATTTTATTTTTATTCCTAGTATTTACATTTTGTATATCAGAATTTTTAACGAAAGAGTCAAGGTTCTTAATAACATACATAATATTTCCATAAATATATTGGGATGCTACTGTTAAAATATTAATTTGTTTAAAAAGTTCTCTTAATGAATCACGGGAATTTAAGTTATATATAGAGCGAATGGCCCTTTTTTGTAACACAAATATAGTTTGTATGTCAGCTGCATTTCCCCAAACCAGAATACCGTATGACATAACACTATGAAATTAACTATGATAAACTAAGCGAGCTGTCTCAACATTGGTAAGTTGTCTAATTTTCCTAACGGCGTAAGCGGCCTTACTTAATTTGCCTGCTAGAACTGCTATATGGGGACTCCATTGCAAATTTTTGTCTATAGTTATGCCTAAGAAAAGTGCCTTATCTACGATTTCTAAACACTCGCCATTAAGAAAAATACTAGAATTTACCGGTTTAACATTAGGCAAAACGAACCTAACACATTTAGTTTTCTTAGCATTGAGTAGTAAGTTGTTACTCGTAAACCAATTAAGTACTTTAACAAGCGCGGCGTTTATCCTACTTTAGTCGACGGATTTTCGGTCTACCTTGAAAATGAGTGATGTATCATCAGCAAATAGTACAATATCACAAAGTGTAACTATTATGGGTGGTAAGTCATTTATATAAACCAAAAATAAGAAAGGACCTAATATAGAGCCCTGGGGCACACCTAATTTAACTGCAGCGCCAGCAGACTGCGTATTGTTTACAACAACCGTTTGTGTTCTATCACTGAGGTAAGAAGACATAAGTCTTAGAGCATTATTTGATAGACCATAATGTTCCAATTTTAAAATAAGGGTCGCTGTTCCGGGTTCCAATTTTAAAATTTTAAAATATGCTGTCATTTTTCATTTTGACATCTGACACTAAACAATAAAGTTCCATATTATTGGATATGAAAACGTAACTCATTTAATACAATCATTGATTGACAGTTCGGGTGCAATCGTATTCCGATTGAGATCTGAGTTTTCCCGAAGGAAAATCATTTTGCACTACATCTGTACTCGGAATGGTGAATTAATCATATATGACAGGAATACTCAGTTATCACTTACATTTTATGCTTTATAATCGCGGCGTTTTTATTATAAAGCATTAAAATATGGATATGTAAGTACTGTACATATTTATTCGCCGCGCCCTGATTTGACACCAGACATCAGGGTCGAGTAGCAAATGAACTTTTCTAGGCTTCAGGATTTATTATTACTTATGTAAGTACATTATTATGTATAATCATGAATAATTTCGCTTAATTTATAAATGGTGATTATATAATATTGACTGAATTTATGACGATAACGAGATATACATATTGTGTATATATTCATATTCATTTATTGCATCCATGGTATTTACAGAGGTTTTACAAGGATAATAAGGTACTAGACATGAATCCAATTAGGGTATGGCAATGTTATAACTAATTATAAAGCCACGTAAGATCGTAAAGAGATATACATATTGTGTATGTATTCGTATTCATATTCATTTCTTGCATCCATGGTATTTACAGAGGTTTTACAAGGATAATAAGGTACTAGACATGGACCCAATTAGGGTATGGCAATGTTATAATTAATTATAAAGGCACGTAAGATCGTATTTTTATTAAAATAATATTTTTTAAATAACCTATGATGTTGATAAGTAGAATGTGATAAAACAATATTTAAATGCGAGCAACACCCGTGGGCTTAGACGTATAAAGTTTTGCTAGTACAGTCAAAGTCATAAATATACATATACAAGTTTTCTAAACAACAAAACTACGAGTATGATACACGACCATATGCCACCAACAATAGAGTATATGTATACATATACTTGGCGAGGTGGCCGTATAGATATTAGTGCTTTCGAGAAAAGGAAAGGAAAAAAACGTGAATTAGTAGAATGTGCGACCAAAACGAGCGATACTAGACAAAAAGGCGCTCTTTGAACGACCCCTAAAATATCGTATTGAGATATGAGAGCGTATTTCAACTCGACTGAAGCAATCGTGAATGGGACTGTATCTCTTCTCTAATAACATTACATCTAACTTAATCTCACCATCACACTAAACCTTTTCGTTTATATGGCTTATCTGCATCACTATTATACATTTCAGTATCACTTTTAACTTCTTCATTTTTAGAAAACAAATATTGCGCAAAGAAATCATCTTTGTTTAAATCCAGGTTAAATTTGGGGTCCCGTTTTTTGTATCTGACTGGTTGATTTGAAACATTGTTGCTAATATTATGGAGTACGTTTGAGATATTATCTAAAGAATGCTTGCTAGTTCTCTTGTTGTAAAATGGCTTCCTGTCAGATTTAGTAGGGTAGACGGCAGGTTTACCCTGGTCGCTCTTCATCCTCAGACTTTCAGGCAAAGTCTCGGACTTTAGTTTGACAAGTGACGTGTTGACTACGGAGCAATCTATCTGCATCAACGTTACGTGATCGTTCATTGATGAATCTTAAAAGTAAGAGAAAATAGTAATGAGTGAAAAAATAGCTAAGTATTATAAGTTTTTGTAAAATATTTTTTGTATTTATGATCAAAAATGACGGCCCCCGTTATCTCCGAAGTTAATTAGCCTAAAAGCCCACTAATTTTTTCTCGAAGAATCAAAAATAACTTTAAATCTTTTAATTCAAATTTGTTCCCGTCTAAGTCCTATTTTAACTATAGTACATACTGTAGAGAACGGGAAGCAAGCGGTGGCAGGACGAGTATGAGTGATGTCGTGCACAAAAAAACCGGTCAAGTGCGAGTCGGACTCGCGCACCGAGGGTTCCGTATTTAAGTCCGTACTTCAAAAATATATCTTTTTAACCCCCGACGCAAAAAGAGGGGTGTTATAAATTTCACATTTGTATATGTGTATCTATGTATCTGCCTGTGGCGTGTGGATGGACCTATTTTGATATAGTTTTTTTTTGTTAGAACGGTGACTTAATCCAGTGTTCTTAGCTTGGTTTGATAAAAATCTGATAAGCTGTTTAAAAGTTATGAGCTTTGAAAGCGATTTTGTCGGGAGTTTTTAATACTTGAAATATTAAGTCCGAGCCCGTTTATGTCTTTGTCGGATGGGACGGCGCTTGAATCAAAATATTACTAGGTACTGACATTAAGCTTTAAGGGCCATATTATTTATTTACTTTTTAGAGTTTTATTTTTCGGCCGGGGGTTTTTTAAACTTTTACTGGGTCTCAGCCGCGCTAACTCATAGTCGTCCGCAATCGCTTGTTTCCCGTTCTCTACAGTAATGTAGTATTAAATAAGTACGGAAACCTCGGTTTGCGAGTCCGAAGCGCACTTAAGCATTATTTCTTACCATTTCCTGTTCTGGCTGGTAAAATAAGCGCCATCTTAGGCGGTCTTGTAACGTTGTGCGAGACCGCCGGTAGCAGTAAATGTTCGCCCTTGCCAACACCCACTATGTAGAAAGTGTCATCCCTTCTTTGTAACGCTTGTAACAAAGCACTCCATTCACCAAAATCTCCATAATCGTAGTCTTTGGGTTTAATCTTCAATGTCTGGTAGTCAATGACGGCCGTGTCTGTGAACTCTATGTCTTTGGGTCGTCTCATACGATGGAGACGCGGTTTTACCCGCATCTTTTCACGTGCATTGAACTCGTCGAACGTGCCATCGAGATTTAGTTTGTTAAACAGCCTGTAGGATCCGAAAAAACCACCTGAAATGTTTACACTAAGAAATAAATTTTGCTGAGCGAGGTTCAAAAGATTATTGCACCTAAAATTGGCCGGAAGATTGAGAAAATCCTTCACTTCCGGTCAAAATTTCAAGGTTATATTTACGTCATGTGACATCACTATAACACACCTGGCATCATTTAGCCCTTTAATCGTAGAGAGAGTCAACATAAGTCTGTCAGTTCTGAAATGGCCGGAAGTACTTGACAGACGGTGCCAAAGATAGCCACTGGATACGTTTTCCTACGTCATGTGACATCTTGACGAAAATTATTATAAACGTTTCGAAATAATAGTGCCTTTAAGAATAAATAAGTCTGCCAATCCATATCTGACCGGAAGTCCTTTAAAAGTGATTTTTTAACTGCTAGCTAGAAGTGAATGAATCATGTAAAATGCGCATGATTTTACAAACTGCCTGCCAACACTTTCCTTTCCTATCCGCGGCCGCCACTCAAGAACCTTTCCGCCCCAATGGCCATCCGTTCTACGAGCAATGTGCCCCGCCCACTGCCACTTAAGGTTCGCAATTCGCTGGGCTATGTCAGTGATTTTGGTTCTCCTGCGGATTTCCTAATTCCTGATTCTATCTCGAAGAAATGCGCCAAGCATAGCCCATTCCATCGCCCTTTGAGTGACCTTGAGCCTTCTTATGAGGCCCATTGTAAGCGACCATGTCTCAGATCCATATGTCATCACTGGCAACACACACTGATCAAAGACTTTTGTCTTGAGGCACTGTGGTATTTGGGACGAGAAGATATAGAGTGAATCTACCAGCGCTTCGGACAAGACCATCATTGCGGAGAAGAAGCGCCGCAAGAAACTCCAGCAGAAGGTCATTTTTTCCAATATAAAATACAATAATACTTAAAAGTAAGTTACATTACAAGGTAATAAAGTAACAAATATTAATTATTAGAACTAGCACAAATGAAAACATTACAAATGTAAGGTCAAATACGTTACACTAAATGTAATGACTAGGAGAACAACACGACGAGGTCTCTTCGTCAAAAGCCATAACTGGAATAATTAACTGAACAAGTCCTTGCAGACGTGAACAGACCGGACCCCACAAACAGCACCCGTTCACGAGTATGACGCGTATCTCAGCCATCGCCTCCCTCAACCATATGTTCGGGAAGGTGGCGACCCGATCCTCGACGCCGCCGTAAGCAAAGACCTTTGAGCGAGCATGACGTGCTCAAGCTGCTGGACAACATAAAAGTAATATTGTGTGAAATAGCTGTCCGGCGAGAAACATCACAGTGTGCTCTCATTTAAAAGCGTCTTGTATACACAAGAACTAATAGAGTACAAAAGTACATACATACAATTTCGTGTTTGAATACAGTTTGCTTAAAGGCATTTTACGTTTCAAGATAGTAACGTCAGAAATATCCTAGACTTAAGAAAATACCTTAAATAAATAATAGCCTAGACACTACTTAAATACATCTTGGTCACCAATTAAGTCATTTACAGTATAGTATGCCCTACCCATCAAGCAGCGCTTGATGTGAGACTTAAATTTATTGAACGGCATATTGACGATATCAGATGGTATCTTATTGTAGAAACGTACACAGTTCCCCGCAAACGAAGTGCTTACCTTACGGAGACGGTGACCTGGAAGAGCGAGCTTATCCCTATGTCTAGTATTTAAATTATGAACGTCGCGGTTACGCCTAAACTCATGTATGTGTTTGCGTACATGCATAATATTCTCAAAGATATACTGCGACGCGACTGTAAGAATATTGATTTATTTAAATTTATCCCTAAGCGAAACACGAGACCCTAATTGATATATTATAGCAAGTACAGCAGTCGTGGCTTCGCAACATCCGGGAGTGGACTGGAATTACGAGCGCGTCCGAGCTATTCCGTCTCGCAAAGGATAGGGACAGATTCCGGCAACTGATAGCCAACCTTCACTAGTTGGAGAGGCACTTTAAGAAGAGAAGAAGAAGCAAGTACAGCCCGCTTCTGTAATACAAAGATGGTCTGGATGTCAGCCGCTTTTCCCCACAGCAAAATTCCATAACTCATAACACTATGGAAATAACTATAGTACACAAGTCTCGCCGACTCGACGTCAGTAAGTTGTCGGATTCGCTTTACCGCATAAGCCGCTGAACTAAGTTTACCTGCAAGTGTGGATATATGCGCACTCCATTGCAGTTTTGAGTCCAGAGTGAAACCTAGAAATACTGTTCTATCTTCGAATTCCAGTGTCTCATCCTTCAGTCTTATACTAGCTGCATTCACTCGCTTCACATTAGACAATGAAAATTTAATACACTTAGTTTTTTTGGCATTTAAAAGTAAGTTATTGGCCGTAAACCAGTCAACAATTATGGATAACGCATAATTAATTTCATTAAAATTATCCTGTTTCCTATCCGCTTTAAATATAAGTGAAGTATCGTCAGCAAACAAGACTATTTCGTGTTTTTCGCGCACTACAAATGGAAGATCGTTAATATAGATTAAAAACAAGAACGGACCTAGAATAGAGCCTTGAGGCACTCCCATAGCAACAGATGACCCAGAAGATTGTGTTCTGTTAATGTCTACCTGCTGAGTTCTGTGAGCAAGGAAAGATGTAATAAGATCTAGTGCAATGTTTTTGATGCCATAGTAGCTTAACTTACGCACTAACGTAACATGATCAACACAATCAAATGCCTTGGACAGATCACAGAAAACTCCGATTACATCTAGTGATTTTTCCCAGGCATCAAAGATATGTTTCACCAAAGTAGAACCGGCATCAGTTGTAGACCGCCCCTTGGTAAATCCGTATTGACTGCTATGAAGTAGCTTATTTATTTATTTATTTATTAGAATCGTATACATTGTGTAGCATTACAGTAGGAACCAAAGCGATACACCGATTCATTATAAAACTAAGGACTAAAACTAACTTACATCTAAAAGGTGCCTATATTGGTCTCGCTCCAACACTCTCTTCCACTCAGTCATCAGTCGCTCTATTTTAGTAGCAAATAGATCACATTGTGGTGCTGCCGTGAGCAGGGAGTTGATCAGCGCGGCGGCGCGCGGCGCGGGCGCGTGCCAGCGCAGGCGCGTGCGCGCGTCGGCCACCCGCAGCAGGCGGACGCTATGGCGTTTGTTGCAGTACTCATTGGGCACTGATAGGTTCAGGATCATTTTCAGAATAATATTGCTGTCTATTTTATTTCTAAGTACTTTAACAAAAAAAACTATTAAAGCAAAGTTTCTACGCAGTTCCAACGAGTCACAACATAAATGTCCCTGTAAGAAGCGCGTTGGGTACATAAACGGATAATATGTATATATTTTTTTGTAAAAGTTACGCAAAAATTTTTTTGAACTTGTTCCAACATGAGAATATATTTTTTCTCATGCGGACCCCAAACCACTGTGTTCGTCTCAAGGACGCTTCTCACTAACGCTGAGTAAAGCGCGCGTGTCGCTGTTGCTGTCAGTGGTGCGGCGTTGCGTAACACAAACCCTAATCTCTGGTACGCATTTTTGGTAACATTTCGTACGTGTGTCCGGAATGTAAGGCCTTGGTCGAAGGTAACACCGAGATCTCGCACCTCGGACACACGAGTTATCACATGTCCGGCTATTAGATAACTGTGGTAAACGGGCGAAGGGGAGCGCGAAAAGGTTAACACTTCACACTTTTCAATGTTGAAAGATAATTTGTTTTCTACGCTCCACTTGTTCACAGCATTAACATCTTTCTGTAGCGCCTCACAGTCCAGGGTGGATTTAATGCTCATTACCAGCTTCACGTCGTCGGCAAATAGCAGCATAGTGGCGTTCTTGACCACTAAAATTTGTGGGGTCTGATTTTGCTCCTGACTTAAACAAGGGAATGATCTTACTGTGTTTCATCAGATCAGGAAATACTCCAACATCGACACACTTGTTAAACATAGTAGCTAGGTAAGGCGCAATTGACTCTATAATGGAGTGTAGTACTGAAACAGAGAGGCCGCAAAGATCTTCAGTATTTTTGATATTAAGAGACCTAAACGTTTTAATCACATCTTTTGAGGTGATATGATGGAATTTAAACAAATTTGGGCATTCTTTCACATTGGATCTTAATAATGTTTCAGCCTTATCAGGAGATGATAGTAAAGATTTAGTGGTCGCCAAAGGTATGTTCGTAAAAAACCGTTCAAATTCTTTAGCTACATCAAGGTCCGAGCTTACTAGAGTATCTTCAACTTGCAGGCTGTAGTGCGGGTCTCTAATTCTAGTTTTACCAGTTTCAGTGTTAATTACATTCCAGACGGTTTTAATCTTGTTGTCACAGTTACAAATCTTATTCGAAAAATACTCAGACTTCGCAGCAGCACAAAGCTGCTTGAACTCTTTAGAATAATTTTTGACGTACTCTAGAAACTCAGGCCTATGATCGACAGCTCTTAAAGCATATAACTCATACAATTTGTACCTCTTTTCATGAACATCTGGTGTAGCCCAATCACTAAATTTCGTACCTTGCTTGGCTTTAACATTTTTCAGACTATAGCAGGCATCAAATTCTTTAATAATACAATTAAATAACGAAGTACATAAACTGTCCGGATCTTCCCTAGTACACTTCATATAATTCAGTTGTTTAGTGACCTTAGTATTAAATAATTCTAATCGATTTTTAGAAATTGGTCTAAATATAAACTCGTGGGGCGCATTATAAGTCTTCCCCTTAAACGAAGCTTGCTGGCCGCAGTGATCCGAACTTAAAATGTTGATTATGGATTTCCGAGTAGGGTCAAAATTACTAAATATATTATCAACACACGTAGTACTAGTAGCTGTAATTCTAGTAGGCTCATTGAACAAATTCACTAAATTAAAGGATTTAAAAGCACTCAGTAAGTTAATAGACGTGGGTGATTCCTCTAGCAAATTAACATTAAAATCACCACACACGATTATGCACTTTTTACTATTAAAAACACAACTAAGTACATCTTCTAAAATGCTCTCAAAAAGCCTGTAATCCGCCGCAGGGGGTCTGTATACGCAAATAATAATAAATTGCTCCAATTCAACACAAGCAAGTTCAATATGACGTTCAATTGACTTCGCAACAATATCTTTGCGCTCCTTACATTTAATGTTGCGTTTAACCATAATCAGGGATCCTCCCCGACTGCAAGATTGCCTAGCAAACATGCTAACAATGTCATGATTATTAAAATTAAACATGCACTCATGCCCTTTTAGCCAATGCTCAGTAACACATAAAACGTGTATATTAGCACTATCTATAAACAAACCAATTTCTAGTTCCTTACTAGAAAATCCCTGTATATTTTGATGAATTATATTTATTACATTACATTAGTATTTAGACCCAACCGTTTAGACAGCTTCCACGAACCCGTCATTGTACTCGTCCACGTCTACGCAGTCGCCTAGCCCTTCAAGAAGTAAGATAAAGTAAAAACATCACTGCGTTCATCATCACTAGCTATTAAAATGTCATCGACATTTACGGGAGTTGGGTCACCTTTGTATCAAAGAAGTTCATATTTTCACTGTTCATTAATGATCCAGCCGTAATCTGTTGGTACCAAAATGGTAAAAACCGGGCAAGTGCGAGTCGGAGAGTTGTTGAATTTTTTTGTTTGAGAACCTTAAAGCACGGTGGCATAGTATCTGAGTTGTAATTTTTAATTCTTGGTATAAATTTATTGAGATCTATACCCACCACGACGATGAGTCGATAATCCTTGTCAATCGATCAATATTTCATAATTTGTAAATTCATTCACTTCTACCTAGCAGTTAAAAAATCACTTTTAAAGGACTTCCGGCCTGATATGGATTGGCAGACTTATTTATTCTTAAAGGCACTATTATTTCAAAACGTTTATAATAATTTTCGTCAAGATGTCACATGACGTAGGAAAACGTATCCAGTGGCTATCTTTGGCACCGTCTGTCAAGTACTTCCGGCCATTTCAGAACTGACAGACTTATGTTGACTCTCTCTACGATTAAAGGGCTAAATGATGCCAGGTGTGTCATAGTGATGTCACATGACGTAAATATAACCTTGATATTTTGACCGAAAGCATTGAGTTATTATTACTACGTATATAGACCGCCGTCCCAGGCCTAAAATTGTGTATCATATAACTAGCCTTGGAGACATGTATAGTGCCGTAGACCTATACCTACAGAAGCCCAATATCTATTTCTTACGCGTCAACTAGGAAGCTCTTGGAAGTTATGGGGTCCGAAAAAACCGAAAATTTGCAAAAAAATGTATCATATTACTAAGTTAGCACAGTACTATCACGTGATACCCGGTACCACCAATAACCCAAAAAACTATTTCTTACGAAGTTTTCAGGAAGCCAAGTGCGAAATCAGAAGGGTCAAAGTTTTGATTTTTTGCAAAAAAATGTATCATATTACTAAGTTACGAGAGTACTATCCGGAGTTAGAGGAGGATCTAAATAAATAGGAAAACCATTTCTTACGGCGATGCTAGGAAGCTTTCTTGAAAATCAGAAGCTTTTTGTTCAGTATGAGCACCCATCGCCAAAGTAATTATATTAAGTTATAGCCGTATAGATTCATGTTCGCGGGTTGTTTCAGACTTATTAGGGATATTTTGATAAGATTATTACTATTTGAGTCTATAAACAATGAAAATCGATTGAAAATTTAGAAAATTGAAAAGTTTTTGGTCAGTAACAACCCTATCCAAAAGAACGAGAATGTACATTCTCATTACATGTATTAGACACACCCAATAAATGAAATTTAATGAAAGAGGTTAATAAACAACATATTTATTTATGTTTAATAAAAAAGTAAACGAAATTTAATAATTACAAAGTAAACGAACTTACTTCAAGGGAAGTTATATTCTAATTGTGTGAGCTGCACTGCAGTCTCGAAGTCTTAAATATAAGAAACAAACAACGTAACGAAAACTGATAACTACCTAAAAGAAGAAAAATAAAATGTTAAAGTGACCCATTTTATAACGTATGAAATATATTTATTTCACTAGTGTTCCACTTTGTTATGAAATACACCTACTTTAAATTCTTATGATTCATTTTCTTATCATAATATAAATAATAAATAAACATCAAGGGACAATCTCACACAAATTGACCTAGTCCCAAACTAAGCTCAAGGCTTGTACTATGGGTACTAGACAACACTAAACATACTTATATAGAGAAATACATACTTAAATATATACCCCCTTACTAATAAACGTTGAGTAACTGCTGAGTAGTTATACAATGCTTTGTCCTTATCTGTCATTGTGACATTTGAATTCGACAGATAAGGACAAAGCATTGTATAACTACTCAGCCGTTACTCAACGTTTATTAGTAAGGGGGATAGAAATCATCCATGCCTCAGGAACAAATACTCGCGCTCATCACACAAATATTTGTCCATACCGGGATTCGAACCCAGGACCGCTAGCTTCGTAGGCAGGGTCACTACCAACTAGGCTAACTGCGCCGTGCTTTATATGTGCCTTATATTTTGGCTTACAAATTGTTCAATGTAGGTATCACCATATTCACAATGCACAAACCGACAACAGTAACTAAACTGACAGACAGCGTTATAATCAGTCTTATTACCAATCTTAGTATCAATTTTTTATTACCACAAAACAACCATAAAAGAGGTGCTAATTCCCAACAGAAACTGCATAATATTAAGTAAATCCTGTCCTATCAGCCTAGAATTAACACGTTAATCAGTATTCTGTTGTCATATGTAATTGTCAGAAATAGCTGTTACCGTTAAACGTAACATCACTTTCAACATATTTTACTCTGAACATACCTATTAATACGAGTAAATAGGCCCTTAATAAATTACTTAATGCGAGGTTCATATCCAGCTTTTCTTTCAACTACTGCAAGACTACACGAGGCAAAACATGGCAGAGGTATGGTGATGTTATTTAAAAAAATGTGATAATACCCGTTTAAACAACTACAGACCCATCCCTTCTAACCCATATCTATAAGCTGTTTTCATTTGTCATTTCAAACTGTTTCGCATGGAAGTTTGTTGACTTCCAGGTTTCAATACCATAGATAATATCCATACGACGCGGCAGATTTTACAGAAGACGAAAGAATATAACCAGCCATTATGCTTAGCGTTTGTGAACTATGTGAAAACCTTGATGCAATCGGGACATGGGGTATACTGCAATCTCTCTAGCGGTATCAAATATGACGTTTCACTGGTAAAGGTACCTTATGGCGGTGGCCACACCACGTACCTTCACCTGAGAAACGTCACAAATTGACTATTGGGACATTAACAATGTGCAGACAATGTGCAGTAGTAATCACGTGTATAAATTAGTTAGTTTCAATTGTAGGTCGTTTAAGAGATCTTTAGAAGGAATTAGGTTATTGTGTCAAGATGCGGATATTGTAGCGCTGCAGGAGACGTGGCTTATGCGTTTCGATACTCCTTTGCTAGGCACGGTGAGCAGTGAATTTGGCTGGACGGGCAAATCGGCAGTGGACATTTCGGCGGGATTAGTTCAAGGGAGACCGTACGGGGGCGTTGCTATTCTGTGGCGTAAGACAGCGTTCCAATCAGTGTCATTAATTGACTCTAAAAAGGACAGAGTAGTAGTGGTTAGGGTAGTGTCTGGTGGTAAACCATTTCTAGTATTCTGTGTCTATATGCCAACTGATTGTGCAGAGAATTTACCTGTGTTCACGGAATGTCTTAGCACTATATCGTCGATAATAACGGACAATAGTGATGTTCAGGCTAGTTACATCCTTGGTGATTTCAATGCGCACCTAAACGAACCATTCTACAATGAAATGCTTGATTTTATTTCTGAGCAGGACTGGATTTGCGCTGACATTGAAAAGTTGGGTCTTCTATCTGATTCGAATACGTACATAAGCGATGTGTATGGATGTAGAAGGTGGTTGGACCATTGTTTAGTCACTAAATGTGCATGGGATACAGTTCGTAATGTGACGGTCAAGTATGACGTATTTTGGTCTGACCACTTTCCTATTATGGTCGAGTGTAATGTTGACAATGTAAAAGCTGTCATGATAGAATCTCTTCCTAGAACAAGAAACGAGATGCGGTGGGGTGACAGGGGGGGGGGCGACCAGGTGCAAGAGTATCGAGAATTGTGTCGTGAAAAATTAAGTTCCATCAATCTTCCCGATAGCCTACGTAATTGCTGTGATGGTAGTTGATGTAATGTTGATCACCACATAATTCTGGACGCTATGTACATGGACATAATATCCGCCCTCACTAGCGCCTCTGTTCAGACGTATAAGGAACGTAAAAAAAAGAGGTCATATAGCTGGGTGGAACAAGTACGTTGCAGGCGTTCATGGGGAGGCCAGGCTTCACTTTAAGACATTGGTACTTGCTGGTAAGCCGAGACCTGGGAAGGTTTTTGAAGAAATGACTCGGAGTAGGCAGGCTTTTAAATCCAGGTTAAAATGGTGTCAAGACAGGCAAGACCAATTTAAAATGGACAAGCAGCAAGCACATAATAAAAAAAAATTCAAAGACTTTTGGAAGGCTACAAGGAACTTAAATGTGAGGCCGGGCGTTCCTGTGAGTGTCGAGGATAAGAGCGATCCCCGGGTGATAGCTGAAATATTCCGGGATCACTTTACTGTGAAGCCGTTGCTGGAGACGCGATCAACCCCTAACCAGGTGATTGACGCTGGGGCCATCGGAGTCAAGCGTGACCTGTTCATCACCGCAAAATCAATCAAGAATATTATTGACAGGATGCAGAGAGGCAGATCGCCTGGACACGATGGTCTCAGTATTGAGCACTTCAAGTTCGCGGGAGTTCACTTGCCGAGGGTACTGGCACTATTTTTCAATTTGTGTTTATGTCATTCATACCTACCTGAGGCCCTTACGAAAACGATTGTGGTTCCAATTGCTAAAAACAAAACGGGTGACTTGTCAAGTAAATGTAACTATCGACCTATCTCGCTGGCAACTACAGCGGCAAAAATACTTGATAGTGTGCTTGATTCTCAGCTAGACAGGCATCTTAATATTCATGATGCCCAGTTCGGTTTTAGGGCGGGGCTATCCACGGAAAGCGCCATACTGAGTCTGAAGCACACTGTCGGGTATTACACTGCTAGGAAAACACCAGTGTATGCCTGTTTCCTAGATTTGTCAAAGGCATTTGATCGTGTCAACTACGATATACTTTGGCAAAAGCTGGGTAAAACGGGCATACCAAATGAGTGGGTTAGTATCCTTCAGTACTGGTACAAGCACCAGAAGAACCAGGTGAGATGGGCTGACGCAACATCGGACGAGTACCGGCTTGAATGTGGTGTAAGGCAAGAGGGAATAACGTCCCCGAAGCTTTTTAACTTGTATATCAACGACCTGATTGAAGGACTCGGTAGCCTGTATGCAGGATGTCATATTGACGGGCTGTGTGTCAACAGCATCAATTATGCGGATGATATGGTGCTGTTGACTCCATCGGTCAGTGGGCTGAATACACTACTAGCTACTTGCGAGCAATATGTGAAGGAACATGGTCTTCAGTACAACTCGAAAAGAAGTGAGCTGATGGTTTTTAAGTCCAGTTTTAAGCCTAAACTAATACCTCGAGTGGTACTGAATGGCACTGTCCTAAATGAAGTGCAAAAAGTTAAATACCTGGGTCATATCATCACCAGTGATCTCAATGATGACCCTGATATAGAAAGGGAGCGTAGGGCCTTGGCGGTGAGAAGCAATATGCTGGCCCGCAGGTTTGCTCGATGCTCACATCAAGTAAAAATAACGCTATTTAAAGCGTATACTCAGTCTTTTTACTCGAGCAGCCTGTGGGTTCGGTATACGAAGCGAGCTTATAACGTCCTCCGCGTTCAGTATAACAATGCCTTTAGAATGCTGTTGGGACTGCCTACCTGGTGCAGCGCCTCAGGCATGTTTGCCGAATCCCGCACGGACAGTTTTCAGGCGATCATCCGCCGCCGGGTAAGGGCCAGTCACAACGTCATTCTAAAGGTGATTGCCAGCAGGTTTGACTGCCCAATACTCACGCACTGAGTTGGACAAATAAGGAGTATAGCTCAATTTGCCATTAAATAGGGATCATTGGGGGTGATAAAACGCAGCACAGTAATTATTTAGTATTTAGTTTTAAGTAGCTTATGCACAATGTACTAACACTATTTTTAAGTTCTTTTGTTACTAACTACTACTATGGACTTCATGTCTGAAATAAAGAATTAACTAAATAAATCTATGCGATACATATCCGGGACATTAAAGTCGACACCCACGCCATGGTTACCAGTCTTAAGCAATATCGCGCCTCCTGCAATTCGACGGAGTACAGCATTGCTCAGGGAATATGGAAAAATCCACAAAAATAAAAGCTTACCGTGTCACCAAGAGTTCCTGCAGCCCGAAAAACAAAGGCTTAAGTCACGTCGTGCCCCTTGCCGCCGAGCACAAGAGCTGGCCATCGACTTGTTCCAGCCATCGATGGCTTGGGCTCACCAGTGGAGAGAGGCCATGGGTTCAAGAGTCAGCGACAGTATCCAACCTGGGATGCAGCTGAGGGGTGCTGACTTGCCCCGACGCGATTGGTGTACACTGAACAGGATTCGCACCGGCCATGGTAGATGCGCCCATTATAAACACCTATGTGGCTGGACCGAATCCCCCCGCTGCGACTGCGGTGCGGAGTCCCAGACCATCGAGCACATCACGAGGGAGTGCCCCCTGCGGGCTTATTCTGGTCACCCCGATGACTTCATCCTTTTTACCCCCGACGCCGCCAAATGGCTAAGAAACTTGGATATATGCCTATGACATCTATTTTTCAACAATGTGTACATAATAATTGCCATACGAATAAATAAATTATTATTATTATTATTATTAAAGTGTTGAAGTGTTTGTAAGAAAATGCCACCATGCCAATTGCCAGTCCGTCTTCTTAACCTCTTCTTACAATGCAATGTGGCCAGCCCACTGTCAATTGAGATTTGAAATTCACTGAGTTTTGTAGCCAACTTTGGTTATTCTGTGGATCTCATCATTTCTGATTCGATCTTGCAGAGATACACCCTCTTCTTATGAGACCCATTGTAAAGGACCACGTCTTTGCTTCGAGTATTTTGTAAGTCATCACTGGCAGTACACATTGGTCAAAGACTTTTGTCTTGAGAATCTACGGTAATTGGGACGAGAAGATGCTGCGTAGGAAGGTACCGAACGCTGCCCAGCCGAGTTGGATATGACGGTTGACCTCTTTGTAAAATAAATATTATCATCAACAACTTCGAGTGTAGAGTTCCGAACTTATGGAGGAATGGGTACAACACGGAAGTTAGACATGATTTTTATTTTTTCCGTATTTACTTGTAGAAGAGAGGCTAATAGAGAGATCTCTTTCCAGGCGGATGTCGTGCCTGGGGACCGAAGTCCATTACCGCGTTGTAGAACATTAGTTAAGCTGTTTGTCGCTGGTAACGCTGCCCGTACATAGTCGCCTTAGTTGTCTTCTACTTGCTGCGTGCTGTAGCTAAGTGTCGCTTGTCACTACACCAGTCCCCCTTTGAGACCGGTGGTTGATAGTGGTGACGTGCATTCTGTGCGTAGAATGGCCGCTTGCAAGTGCCAGTTGATGTCTCCAGAAGTGCTCAGAGCCGCGTTGGCGAGCGTAGCAGGAGAAGAGGAGTGAAGTGGAGTATACAGTGAATCGTATAGGGTAGACGCAGTGAGTCGCGCTTACACGCAGTGAGTCGCGTCGAGGTACGCAGTGAGTTGCGCTAAGACGCAGTGAGTCGCGTCGTGATACGCAGTGAGTTTCGTAGTGGAACGCAGTCGCGTTGTCGAGTGAGAGTTGTATGCACACTGTAGATATCAGGCCAGGCATAGATATAAGACAGTATGCTAGTGATGCACAGTGCGGGTTATCTGGCTTGCTTTAAAACTGCGTCATGGTTTTCGAAGGTCATCAAGGTTGCGTAATTTGTCCATTGTCGGGGTCACCAAAGTAGATGTAATCTATCTGTTTAGTTTTAAAGTATCTCCTAAGTGCCATACGATAAATAAATAATCACGTCGGGGCCACCAATGTAGAAGAGAGGGTAATAGAGAGATCTCTCTCCAGGCGGGTGTCGTGCCTGGGGACCGAAGTCCATTAGGATGAAGTTGAAAGTTGTATATATGCAACTTGACTAGGACAACTTCGATACTGCGTTGTTGAACATTAATTAAGCTGTTTGTCGCTGGTGGCGCTGCCCGTACTTAGTCGCCTTAGTTGTATTCTACTTGCTGTGTGCTGTAGCTAGATGTCGTATTATGAGACCCACTTGTTAACAAACTAATGAGGCCATCAAGCATTGTATCCAGAACCAGAGATCCTCCAGAAGCTCAGCCATGGCTACAATATTGTCGGCAAATCGAAGGTGCACTCACCAGGTAGTCGCCGTCGATATGTAGGCCAAGTAAGTAAGCTTGAACCTTTTCAAGCTTACTTACTTTACGCAGCACTGAACAGATTTAACACCTTACTGTCTCACTCCTCGTTGCAGATGTATAGGTTCTAGTTTTGGTTAAGAACACGGACATGTACCAATGCAAACAGCATGTACCAATAGTCAATTTGATACCGCCAGAGAGATTGCAGTATAGCCCATGTCTCGATTGCATATAAAGGCTTTCTCATAGTCCACAAATGCTAAGTATAATGGCTGGTTATACTCTTCCGTCTTCTGTATAACCTGCCGTATGTTTTACCGTTGCTACTGTGCTGTTGTATGTTTTACCGTTTTTTACGATATAACAAAAATAAAAATACGTTAACAAAAAACGTTTGTTGTATGGGAACCCCCTTTATTATTTCACTTTATTTTTATATTTTTATTTGTTAGTAAATCCGCCGTAATAACACATATTCTGAAAAAAAAATCAACCCGCTATCTATTACAGTTCAAAAGATAAAGCTCTTTATATAGACATACAGACAGTATAGACAGACAGACGGACGGACGGACAGCGTAGGCATATTAACAGGATCCCGTTGGGCGTTCTTCGAGTACGGAACCGTAAAAATTGATATTTAAGACTGAATGGTGTGCTTGGGAGCGTCTAATATCGGGTCATTGCATAAGTAATGATACGATCGTACTATTACCGAACATGTTCTAATGAGTTTCCTTTTGTCGATTCTTCCATTCGTTTGCCTATATATCTGCGGAGAACAGACTGTTAAGTAGTGTGTCTTATGTCGTTCAGCCCGATAGACGTATTAATTACTGCGCAATTTGTTTGTAAAAATGAGTAGAGATTCGTTACATTTCCGACACGTTATGCTATACGAGTTTCGTAAAGGTTCAAGTGTTCCGGTAGCCTTACAGAATATTGTTGCCGTTTACGGAGATAGTGCTCCATCAGAAATAACCGTCAAAAGATGGTTCGCTAAGTTTAGAAAAGGAGATTTTGATTTATCGGACAAGCCAAGGCCTGGTCGGCCGTGTGAAGTTGATGACAACTTTTTAAGCAATTTACTCACAACACAACCGCGAATCACAACTAAGGAAGTCGCAGACAGTTTGAACTGTGATGTTTCCACAGCTTTTCGTCACATAAAAAACCTTGGATACATTTCCAAGCTTGACGTATGGGTACCTCACTGCTTAAGTGAAAAAAACAAACTGGATCGAGTTTCGGCATGCGCATCTTTAATCGCTCGTCAAAACAATGAACCTTTCCTGGATCGTTTAATTACTGGGGACGAGAAGTGGATTATTTATGATAACATCACACGTCGAAGAAGTTGGCAGAAGAAGGATGAAGTTGCATTAGCTACGTCCAAAGGAGGCTTACACCCGCGAAAGATTTTATTGTCCGTCTGGTGGGACTGTAAAGGCATTATCTTCTACAAGTTACTTTCACAAACGATTAATTCTGATAAATACTGTCAGCTTCTGGATCAACTATACGAAAATATTAAAGTGAATCGTCCCGTTTTAGCAAATAGAAAAGGCATAATTTTCCATCAAGATAACGCGCGCCCACACACGTCATTCCAGACTCAACAAAAATTAAGAGACCTAAACTGGGAAATCCTTTTGCATCCATCCTACTCCCCTGACATCGCCCCTTCCGATTACTACCTTTTTCGGTCTCTTCAAAATAGTTTAAAAGAAAAATAATTTGAAAGTGAAGAAGCTATTAAATCGCACCTGGACGCTTTTTTTTGCAGCAAACCTGCCTCCTTTTACGAAAAAGGAATCAATATGCTGCCTGATCGGTGGAGCACGGTTATTGCGAACCAAGGCAATTATATTATTGATTAAATATATATCTTATCATGATTAAGGTTTTTTTGTTTATTTCTATGAATCGTATCATTACTTATGCAATGACCCGATACATGTAGATACTTCTCATTCCTCTGCACAGGGTTCATACTGACCAAAAACATTGAAATTTTCTAAATTTTCAAGTGATTTTCAGTGTTTATAGACTCAAAAAGTAATATTCTTATCAAAATATTCTTAATAACACTAAAACAACCCGCGAACATGAATTTATACGGCTATAACTTAATATTAATTACTTGGGCGATGGGTGTTCATACTGAACAAAAAGCTTCTGATTTTCAAGAAAGCTTCCTAGCATCGCCGTAAGAAATGGTTTATCTATTTATTTAGATCCTCCTCTAACTCCGGATAGTACTCTCGTGACTTAGTAATATGATACATTTTCTTGCAAAAAATCTAAACTTTGACCCTTCTGATTTCGCACTTGGCTTCCTGAAAACTTCGTAAGAAATGGTTTTTTGGGTTATTGGTGGTACCGGGTATCACGTGATACTTAGTACTGTCGTAACTTAGTAATATGATACATTTTTTTGCAAATTTTAGGTTTTTTCGGACCCCATAACTTCCAAGAGCTTCCTAGTTGACGCGTAAGAAATGGATATTGGGCTTCTGTAGGTATAGGTCTACGGCACTATACATGTCTCCAAGGCTAGTTATATGATACACATTTTTAGGCCTGGGACGGCGGTCTAATAGAGAAGACAGCGCGAACATCACTTGTGCTCCGTTCAATTGCGGCCGGCCGGCCGCAGTTCACTCAGTCGCTTGCTCGCTCTTGAGCGCTCAAGTTGTGTTACTTTTGAAGCGAAAAATCGTTGAAAACTCGTCGAATATGCCCTCGTGTGTGTTACGATATTGCACTAATAACTCCAGTAATACGACGAAGTGCAAAGGAATAACTTTCCATCGATGAGTAACTAGATATTCATTTTAAAACTTAATTTCGAGCAAAATATTTAGCTGACACCATTTTGCGTCATTTGTCATAGACTAAAAATTTAAGATGTGACAATGGGTGTGTAGATAGTATTAGCTAGCTGACTTATCTTTATATAGCAGAAATTAATAATCTTACACATTTAGAAAAGAAAGACTGTGGTTATTAATTAAACAAAAAAAAAAGGTAAATGATGAAAGATAATTCTTTTTAGATTAATTGTTTTAATTGATTGATTGTTTGTACAAGTATGTTAATTATTTATTTATTTAGAGATATATTGTTACATTTTTTTATTCCCGGTTTCCTCGTCCGGGCCGTAAAGAAGAGACCTGTTTACCATCGGACCATAGTTTATGTGTGTTCGTTGCATTTTCGTGAAGAGGATAAATATACTACTAAAACGGGAAGGCGTTTTCTGAAGAAGTCGGCTGTAGTGCAGTGCAGAATAAATTCAATACTTATACCTAAAATATAAATTATAATTAAAATTATCTGTCAAGCCTGTTTAATATATTTTACTATGTATGTTAGGGCTACCCAATTAAATAGGCAGAATATAAACAAAGTGCCCGTCTATGACGGTGACATCGCATCTATGACTCATTAGCCGCCCCCCGCGCGCCCCTTACTGCCGCGCTTGTTACACAGATTTTGTTCGCGTCGTCTTCTCTATACGTAGTAATAATAGCTCAATGACCGGAAGTGAAAGATTTTCTCAAACTTTCGGCCAATTTTAGGTGCGATAATCTTTTGATCCTCGCTCAGCACAACTTTTCCGACCGTGTGCCATGCATTTTATCGTGATGTCATATGACGTAGGCAATTTTGGAGCGGGCTCAGGGACTATCTGTATCGCTGTATGTCAATGTCGTAGACATGAATGTCAACCTCGACACTTATAGAAAAATAGTGTGTTGTAAACATCGAGTTCGAGTGCCAGCTGTCTTGTGTTCTCTTCGCGTTTTGGTTTAAGACTCCAGTCCCTTGAAAAGCCATTCTCCTCCTGTTCTACAATACAATCCCTCGCTCCGTGCTGTATCCAGTGTGTGACGTGACATTAACTGTGATTTCGCTGAACATGGCGAAATTCAAGTGTTGGTTGTGATTCAGCGAGTAACACCCTCAGACTATTTTGCATGCCCGTGAATGTCAATTTACACAGTTTATGTTTGTAAGAAACATTGTAATGAGACTCAGCTTGATCAACCAAAACCAATAAATAGGTACTTAATAGAAAATGTTTTTATTTCTACGATTATATAGGGTGAGGCACGAATGTTGCTACAATATAGAACCAAAAAGGTTTTATACTGTAGCAGCATTCGTGCCTCACATAGTATAAATAAAATGAAAGACTTGATACCTCACGAAAAATGTATTTATCGTAAGCGCATCACTACGTCCTATCGTTACCGGCATGCGACGCTATTGAAAGCCCTACAACTGACATAGATCCTCCACAGACTATGTAGATTGACAGCACCATAACAGGACAAATTAAAACTAAAGTAGATCGACTAAAGTCGACTGTCTTATCTGTAGTATACTACTAGTTATTAATCTGTGATCCTAATCAAATACCACGTTTAACGTTTTTAACAAGAAGACTCGCACTAACCATGTATCTTGTCGTCGGGCAGATAACTCCTTGGTTTCTTCTTAGGTTCGTCATAGGTCCAGTTCAAGGTCTTCCCGCTACCTATCCAACGCTTCAACTCGCCTGCTATCCGGATGCTCTCATTCTGATTTATGTTCGCAAATTCACCAAGTTTTATTGTAGTATTGTGACAGTCTGAAGAGTACGTGCTCTTATTTGCGGCTTCTTTAAATGCTGGAGAATACATAATGGGAAAATAATTACATATTAGTGAAAAGATATGGTTGGTAAATGTACCCTACATGACTATATGTAACGCCAAAAAACGGATAAACTCGTGTAATTTGTAAAATTTGTACTAGATTTATCTATGGCTTCAAAGTATGAGGAAGTGGCGATTATTGGTGAGGAGATGAATTGGCAATTTTTGCCCGTTTTTCAAAGACAGCGGAGGAAGCACAGAACAGGAGGTGACGAAAACTTGGGATTTTTCATTACTATATCGACCTATAGGTACAGCATATAAAAAATCAGATCTACCTTCTACCTTAATCAGAACCTTATGTAGGATAAAACTTGTCTATTTACTGAAGTATCCAGATCATTTGAAAATGAAATCAAGTTGAATTTCTTTTTATGTTTCGTGATTTGCAACATCGTTTAAAAATGCACCTCTGCCGTATTTCATTGTTGGTTCACTTTTTATTGCTACTTAGGTCATACTGAAAGTTTCTGGATTCTGATAAGACTAGATAAGATGTTTATGATTAATTTATTGTTTTTCAAAGTATATTCCCTCACTATTTACACACTTTTTCATTCGTTGGAACCATTGTGTGAAGCAGTGGGTCCAATCTTCGGTAGATACCTCTTCAACGGCTTCTTGGGATGCATGTCCTGCCGCTTCTGGGCTTGAGAATCGTAAACCTCTAAGTTTATCTTTTATTCTTGGGATAAAAAGATGTCGCAAGGTGCGAGGTCCGGACTGTACGGCGGATGCGTCATCAGTTCCACATTTGAAGCCTTCAAATACGCATTCGTTCTCTTAGCGGAATGTGCGGACGCGTTATCGTGGTGAAGGATGACATAATTGCGAGGACGCTTTTCACGAACTTTTTCTAAGACACTCTGCTAATGTCCAGTTTTTCCAAAGAAACTCGCAACCATTTTTTTGCCAGTGCTCAGACTCTTAACTTTTGTAGCCACTCTTCAAAAGGAAAGACCCATTCTGCCGACTGGCTTTTTCTTTCCGGTTCGAAACAATGCACCCAGGTTTCGTCACCTGTTACAATATTATAGAAGGCCAATGATTCTCCTCCATTAAACTTATGTATAATTTTTCGGTACCACTCTACACGCAGTCGTTTCTGGTCTTCCGTTATCTCATGCGGTATCCATCGAGTGCAAAGCTTCCGAACCTACAGTTGCTCATGCAAAACGTTTTGCATTTGACTCATTCCTATGCCTAATACAATAATGCTAATTTGCTGACAGGTAATTTTTTGTCTGTCTCGATCTACATTAGTTTCAGTAACCGTAGTCACCGGCCGACCTTCACGTACATCGTCATGGAGATGATCTCGTCCACGTCTAAATTCTCCGAACCACGAATACACAGAGCTACGAGATGGGGCTTCATCATTAAACGCCAGTTGAAGTCTCTGGCAACTCTCTTGTTGACTTAAGCCGCAGCGAAAATCGTAAAAAATAATTGAGCGAAAATGTTCACGAGTTAGTTTCATTATAGGTAATAGCGACACAAAATTCTCTGAACCCCGCCAAATTGAAAAAACAAATGACAGTCTCGTAAATTGAAAAGTAATATGTTCATAGAGACTTACATTTTCAAATTATGTTATTGCTTTTTTAATTTATTTATTGTAGTGGCCAGTTTCAGAAACTTTCAGTATGCCCCACGTATAATTATTTGTATGGGATGCCTTCTTAGGAGGTTGGCAAGCCAAAAGAACATTCAACATTTACAGTTTTCATTCTCCCCTCTGTAACAGTTTCTGTATTATCTTTCTTGTAAGATGTGAGGGTAGATCGCTTATTTCCTTATACGAGTACCCTATGTAGTTCAGTTACGAATTGGGCTTTTGTTTAAACTTACCAGTATCAGAAAGTTCCCTGCTGTCTTCTGCCCACAGTAAGTGCCTTGTGTTACTATGAATTGTTGCTGGACCAACAAGCGGCTTAGAGTTCCACCTGGTAACAAACCAGTTTATTATACGTACCGTCCAAATTCATTTTAATTTTTGAATCCATGGATAAAGCCAATATTTTCTCACCCTAGAATATTAAAGTTAAGAGACACCATAAATACAATGGCGCATAACACTGCGATGTTTTTCTTGGGTATCAAGACCTTTCCGTCGAACCGTGGTATCTGTAACAGAGATAGAAAATTAGTTAAAGTTGTCTCTAACCAACTTTTGCAAGATTTCTAGTTTAACTATTTGACCGAATTAAGTGAAGTCTAAAAGTTAACAATGATGGCATTCGTATGTATGTAGGTTTGTTAAGGATAACTTGAGTATTGATAACCCAATTTTCATAAAGAGAAGAGTAGTATAGCAGGATTCAAATACTATGACACGCAGTTTAAGCAATATTAGACTCTTGATCAACAGCGTAAGCGCTATGTATTTTATTTTGGGGCCCTTATTATTCCTAGTTTTCATCAACGATTTGCCACGAGCCACCAAACAGAAATGTGTGTTATTTGCAGATGATACGACGATAATATTTGAATGCAATGATCCTGTAAACTACGAGTCATAAATAAATAGGGGTTTAAAACAGATTTTAGATTGGTTATATACTAATAAACACCATATCAATGTGCTTAAAACTAAAATAATGCAGTTCTCTACAAAAAAAGCCAGAAAAATTCAATTAAACATTACAAACGGCAATGACAAAATAGAGCAAGTAGGTAGCACAATATTTCTGGGTATTTGTTTGGATGAACACTTGACATGGAATGGTCATATTGATTTGTTATGTAAGAAAATTCACAAAATTGCACTGAAAACAGTCAAAAATACAACTTAAAAAGAAATGGCTGTAACAGTATATCATGCTTATGTATGTTCTCTAATTCAATATGGAATTGTTTTATGGGGAAACTCGCCCAACGCGGTCAAAGTATTTGTAGCCCAAAAAAAATGACTCTACCATGCATCTATATTTATGAAGTTGGCAAATTTGTAAAGGAGAATATGCAACTGTTTAAACTGAGAGACAACAGTAACAAAAGATCAGCGGCACATATGCCCCTGTCTATGCCAGGGCCTAAACTAAATTTGTACCGAAGCAATTCTTACTACATGGCCTCACTCATATTTAATGCAATACCTAAGGAAATAAGCGATCTACCCTCACATCTTTTTGGCAATAGGTTACATTCTTGGCTGACTGAGAAATGTTTCTATTTTGTAAAAGACTTTCTTGAAACCAGCACCTTTAGATTTATAAGATATTATAGTAGATTGTTCAACAAGGGACTAAAGTAAGCCATTATGACACGAGATATTTATATACCCGAGCAAAGCGAGGGTGGATGAAGTTCGAGTGTCATTATGGCTTTTTAGTCTCAAGTTAAACACTCTACTTTTCACTTCGAATGCGAGGAAAAATAACGACGTTCTATACAAAATTACAATATCAAAAACATTTGTTCCGCGGTTTTTAATTTTCTTTTCTTTTGTAAAGTGACGCTTTAAAGGCTTGCATATTTAGCCAACAGATTCAAACTTGAAAACTATTTTTTCAAAACTAATCAAAATTTATTATGCATGGTCCATGCATAATAAATTAAATTCATCCTTAATATAATTAAATTGATTCATTTTCGTAATAATTAATCGTGTTTCACGAAATTAAATAGTTTTTTTAAATATTTTTGCACAGTTGTCATTTTGAGGTTATTTCCACGCCCTAAAATTGTCTATACCACAGAATAAGTACTTTCATAGAAACCGAACTATAAGAAACAGCAAAAGACGTATATGACCTTTTTCTATTTATGGCATGGCATTCATATCGAGTTAGAAAGAGATGTCCTTAAAGGTATTCTTTTGTTTTCCATCATGTTGTCACAAGGATCTGTCAACGCCAGTGTTGCTGCTGAGTCGACAATAATTCTAGTATCAAGATTTCATGTTTTGAAAATCTGAAAATATCGATATATATTCACAACACTGTCAAACTAATAAAGCTACTAAATGAAGAACTCGATATATCGACTTTTTAATTTTGTAATTTTGTAGTACTGTAGGTTCGTGTAGGGGTCCAATGGCGGGCTCATCGCGGTCCATTCAAATTTGACGTCTAAAACCTTTTGGCAACATGATGGAAAACGAAAGAATACCTATAAGGACATCTCTTTCTAACTCGTTCTGAATGCCATAAATATAAAAAGGTCAAACCTACGTCATTTGTTCTTTCTTATATTCCGGTTTCTATGCAAGTACTTATTCTGTAATAATCCTCCATTCACTTACACCGTGATTGGCTGTTTAGGGGTTTCCAAAGTAAATTAAAAAAAAAAAAATACTTTAATCCCTAGAGATTAAAAAGGAACTTTAGTCCCGATATGCAGAGACTAAAGTAGCATTTTAAGAGCATGAGAAGTGAAAAAATTATAATGTATTTAACTTAAGTATAGCGATATTTGATTAGAACATTATAACATTTAGATTATATCTTCTTGTGATAGTCTTAGTGAATCTGCCCTTAAAGCATAATTTAATAATTAATATTAAGTAAAATTTGCACGCGGTAGAATTATGATGTACTCACTGTTACGTTAAATATCAACTGTAATGACCATATTCTTGCAAATAAATAATTATTCTATTCTATGACGCGAGCCATATTTCTGCTTCACGATCAAATAATAATCGTAAAAGGTAATTTTAAAAAGGTCAAGTATATTATAAAATTATGCTTTCCTACTACGTCGTCGTCAGCAAGATAGAATCCTTGAACCAGCTTCACCTTGCGAGTCTTCGGACATGACAGCGCTAGTTGACTCTTCAGCTCCGAATTCTCCCGTTGCAGTGCTGCGATCTCATTATGCGCCTCCATTAGTTGTTGTTGGAGCGATAACACGTAGTCTTTCTTTTTCTGACGAGACTGGCACGCCGATTCACTGTCATTGTTGGATAATAAAGCATCGTATTTACCAATATTTTCACGACAATTTAGAGCGTGCTCGCTCCAAAGGTTACAAGAAAAAACCGGGCAAGAGCATGTTGGCATGTTCCGTCGCCACTACTACAAATACAAATAAAGTGCACCAGCAAAAGGAGCGTATCTTCATGGCACTTACGTCCTTTTGTAGGGAAGCGCAGTTTTTCGGCAATAACTCATAAACGGTATATCCGATGATATTAAAAATAATTTTGGTTGAAAGTATACTATAAAGTAAATACTTACTCCAAATTTCATCAATATATTATATCTTGTAGTTTTTGAGTAATATGCCTGTGACCCACGGACGGACGGACATGACGAAACTAAGGGTTCCATTTTTGCCATTTTGGCTACGGAACCCTAAAAACCCGAGTGATATTCATGTTAGACTAGGAAGAAATCACGGGATTTTTCAGTTAACGTCCATATTACTTAGTAGACGTGCTAATTTAATACGACAGACGGCGAATGTCAAGGGTTCGCCTTAAACTGTTGTCAGTATTATGGTAGGCTGACTTTAGGAGGCCTGTAGGGTGTAAATAGTCGTTAATAGCAATTGTCGATGGCAGTCGGCTACATATTTACAGGTTTTAGCAGATTTTGATCATGTCTGATTTAGGAGAACACTATATCACTAGAATATTCGGATACCTAGGCGCTCAGTTAAATTACATCACTAACCGGTTCTTTATCATTCTCTGTTGTTTTTTCAATGCTTTTATTTCATCTTCATTTAAATTTGAGAGGTCTATGGAACTCGTAGAATTGTCGTCTGACACAGGTACAGGTTTGTGTAGTACGGATCCGTTAGGAGCCCTATTTGCTCTAGCGGGGAACAATACTATGTTGTTCCTAAGAGGTGACACCTGGAAATTATTGTCTATATTTAGTAGGTACTGTTATCATTTACTCTTCTCGTACACGTGGATCTTTTATTATATGTACAGTCAGTCATCCTCACCTCTTATCAACCTCTTATCAAATGAAAATGTCGCTGTCGCTAAAATGTCGCTAAAGTCTTCACTTCAAATTGCCAGAGGCATCTTATCGAACTTCTGGTTTTATGACGTGCAAATGAATTTCAACCTTAGGGTCAGTTCACACCGAGACGCGACGCGACGAGGCGCGTAATTTTTAAGATAGCGTTACAATGTAACTATAACTTTCTTGACTAGGTACACAATAAGGTACATATTTCATTGAGAGAATTCTAAAATGTCGCGCTACGTCGCGCTGCGCTGCGCATCGTGGAACAATAACTGGCCTCTTCAAGCATCGTCGCATCGCGTCGCGTCTCGGTGTGAAATGACCCTTAGGCGTCAGACTACTTATTTGGCCAACTGTACGTAAACGGGGAACCGCGGCCGATCCATGAATGCTCGTTACGCCGCTCGAAAATTTTACGAAGAAAACCATATGGTTTAAGACAAAGCAGAATTTGAATCCTAGTGCGTTTTTTACTTACAAAGGGGAGTAATTTTTTTGGTTTGCAGTTATTCTATTTAATCAGCATCAAAAATCAGTAGTTAAATCAATTGATCAGCATAATGTTTTGGTCTGCAATAAATAAATAACCGGGTGCAACACTTGGCCCGCAACTAAATCAAAAAATAAGCGCAAATTAATAAATATTTGGAAAGCATAAAATATTATGTGTCCTCTAAATAAATAATCGCGGTACAAAATAATAATTTGATCCGCGAAATGATTAACGGTACCTACAACTGGTAAGCAGTAAAATTTAAGTGGTTAGCAGAATTATCAAATTTGCTAAATTAGGTCAATTTCAACTTTATAAGTTAGGTTAGGTTTAGACATGTGCGCCGCGCCGATCGGCGTAAAATCGGCGTGTAAAAAATCTCCAATCTTTCAGCAGATTGATTATTCTTTCGTGTGGTTGTTTGATTTGTAATCTAAATATATAAAAGAAGAAACTGACTGACTGACTGACTGACTGACATATCAACGCACAGCCCAAACCGCTGGGCCTAGAGATTCCAAATTTGTCACGTAAGTTCCTTATGAGGTCTAGGGGTGCACTAAGAAAGGATTTTTCAAAATTCATCCCCTAAGGGGGTAAAAAGGGGGTTGGAAGTTTTTATGAAAGTCATCCATTTTTAAAGATAGAAACGTGGAAATTGGTATAAAGGCTACTATTTACAAATGAAAAATACTACCTTCAGCGATTTTGGATAAACTACCCCTAAGGGGTTAAAATGGGGGGTTAAAGTTTGTATAGGGGTTTGGACATTTTTGAAGTTAGGAACGTGAAAATTGGTTTATAGGCTACTGTTTACAAATAAACAAAGTACTACCGGCAATTTTGGAAAAACTACCCCTAAAGGAATGAAATGGGGGGGGGGGGGGTGGTAGTTCCTTTTGGAGTGGTGGTTGGTCCTTTTTGAAGTTCGAAACTTGAAAATTGCTATAAAGAATACTGTTAACAAATGAAAAACGACTTAAGGCAATTTTGGATAACTACCCCTAGGGGAATGAAATGGGGGGTGGTAGTTTGCATGGGAGTTAGGTCATTTTTGAAGTTAGAAACATGGAAATTTGTGTATAGGCTACTGTCAACAAATAAAAAATTCTACTTCAGGCGATTTTGAAAAAAAAACTACCCCTAAAGGAATGAAACGGATGGGTGAAAGTGTGTATGAGAGTTTGGTCAATTTTGAAGTTAGAAACGCGGAGATTGTTATAAAGACTACTGTTAACAAATAAAAAACAACTTTTGGTGATTTCGGATAACTACCCCTAAGGTAATGAAATTAGGGGTGGTAGTTTGCATGGGAGTTTGGTAATTTTTGAAGTTAGAAACATGGAAATTTGTGTACAGGATACTGTAAACAAATAAAAAATACTACTTTAGGCGATTTTGAAAAACTACCTTTATGGGGATGAAAAGGGGAGGTGAAAGTGTGTAAAGGAGTTTGGTCAATTTTGAAGTAAGAAACGTGAAAAATGTTAAAAAGACTACTTTTAACAGATTAAAACAACTTCCGGTGATTTTCGATAACTACCCCTAAGGGAATGAAATAGGGGGTGGTAGTTTGCAAGGGAGTTTGGTAATTTTTGAAGTTAGAAACATGGAAATTTGTATACAGGATACTGTAAACAAATAAAAAAGACTACTTTAGGCGATTTTGGAAAAACTACCCCTATGGGAATGAAACGGGGGGGGGGGGGAGAGAGAATGTGTGTATGGAAGTGTGGTCAATTTTGAAGTTAGAAACGTGAAAATTGTTATACTTTTAACAGATTAAAACAACTTCCAGTGATTTTGGATAACTACCCCTAAGGAAATGAAATGGGGGATGGTAGTTTGCATGGGAGTTTGGTCATTTTTGAAGTTAGAAACATGGAAATTTGTGTATAGGCTAAATGAACAAATAAAAAATACCACTTTAGGTGATTTTAAGTTTGGCCAGTTTGGCAAGTTTGGCCATAGAGTTGCCACTCTTTTCCTCTATAGTTACTTTACTCATTGTGTCAATGGCACATCTGTAACTGTTTTTTTAATTATGTGACGGAATAAGGTCAGTGTCCATCTTAATCCGTCCCAGATTTAAAAAACTATTTTTATTTTTTATAATTATATGACGCAACCAAAAAATCTGATATTTTTTTATTTGCTTATAAAAGTCTATTCTTTCGAATAAAAAAATAAAAACAAGTAGTTTTTTTTTTAGCCGATCCCCAATTGCTGATCAAGTTTTGTTTTGATATTTTAGCCGACCATAAGTTGCTGACCAAATGCATTTTTTGGCTGACAAAAACGTCAATATTCTGACAACCGTTTAAATCATACCCCTTATAAAGTACAGTCAGCATCAAATAGATAGGAGCAGCGAAAGTGGCCACATATATCGCAACTCATCTCTTTTACTATAAGAATAAAATAAAATAAAATGTGTTTCGATATATTTGGCCATTTTGACTGTTCCTATCTCTTTACAAAGAGGAAGACATAATATCATTGACTGTGTATCATGCTGTCATGGGTATTGACGTGACGTAATTTATAAACTTATAAACTCATAATAATTCATTTATTTGTAGGAATACAGTTAAATACAGGGTCTTATTTATATTATTAATGCACTTGTATTCAGCATGCAAGCAAGTATTGGTGATAATCTTATTACTAATTAATGATTACTACAGGTTTAGCGCTTAACGTTGGAGATTCCTGCGGTAGTGGAGCGGTGCGGGAGGGAATACATATGACGTAAAAGAACTGTCTCGCTATTACACGTGATGAATAGTAATGAAAATATATCTTACGATACTAGCGACCCGCCCTCGCTTCGCTTCGGTTACATAAGTTAAAATATAGCCTATAGCGACCCGCCCTCGCTTCAGTCCGGGTTCTATTATATACATGAACCTTCCGTAAAGAATTATCTAACTGATGGTGAAAACCGCATCAAAATCCGTTGCGTAGTTTTAAAGATCTAAGCATACATAGGGACAGACAGACGCGGAGGGCGACTTCATTTTATTTTATACTATGTATTGATGATTATGCATCTTTAGAATGAAAGTGACCTAATTAATATAAAATGAAAAGTTTTCTAATTCGAGTCATAAAATTATTATTCATCATCATTATCATTATTTCAGCCGAAAGACGTCCACTGCTGGACATAGGCCCCCCCCAAATTATTATTATTATAGAGACCTAATTCAAAATCTAAACATTTTAACATTTTGGAATTAGGTCACTTTCATTCTAAAGGTGCGATTAGGATAGTAGGTATAACTGGCGCGGCGCATTGCTGCCCATGTCGCACAAAATACCAAAAATAAAAACAGTTGAAAAAATCAGATCGCTACTAAACTACATAGAATCACCCGCTAGGGTAACCTGAAGATTGACAAAAATTTAAAAAAATCGGTCCAGCTGTTTTGGTGTCCATAGGGAACATACCCAAATACAAACACATCGATTTTTATATATACTCGTATATATAGCGTGATGTGATCTACGTTTGTCGATGTCCCATGATACACGCCTAGAGTTCACCTGGCGTTTTACTATCATATTTGTATGTACAGTCGACGACAGAAAGATGTTTACACTTTTTCACCTTATTCCATTGTAATAAGATCCAAAAGTGTAAACATCTTTCTGTCCTCGACTGTACAGTGGAACTCAAAGGTATATAGCTTTACATTTTAGTACCATGTCGCAGTTACGTATTATAAGTTATAGCTTTTCCCCGCGACTCCGTCCGCGTAGTATTCATTTCAGGCAGTCACCCCGAAATTATAGACCGTAAAGTGACAAACTATTTCTTAACATTGTTTGTTACCCATATATTATAAAATCAAAAATCAGTTGGTCTGTTCGTTAGGCTTTCACTACTTACCGCTGATCCGATTTGAAGGGAATTTGATATGTATAAAGATAGCTTGAGCCCGAGGATAGAAGAATATAAGATAATTGTCATCTTGCAAAGGACTACAATACCCGAGGTAATAACAATAACCTAGTGCAAAAGCTTGTGTGCAATAAAATTTTTACAGATACTTATGTAGAAAACCAGACAGGTTGAACCATCAATGGTATATGGCAAACAACACAGTACATGCTTACCTTTCTTTGGTAGTCAACTTTCTGTGGCAATGGAGTTATGGCAATCTTTCCAGACTTTGCACTTTCCTTTGGTAATACGACATTAGCCTTATTATCCAGTAGCAGACTCAGGACTTTCTTTTGATCAACCACCCATTTGATTTGTTTGTTTAATACAGAATGATCTTTTGTAGCGTTTTGTAAACTGTGTTCGTTCACTACTTTGTAATAGTTTGGGGCGCCGGGGACACGTCCACTACCTGAAGTGGAGACAAGGGTCAAACACAAAAGGGCGACTAAATAAGTAACGAATAATCATTTGATAACAATTAACATTACACTTCGACTTAAGAGATTCTCCAATACCTATCAGGAAAATAGGATATAATCACTTTTACATGTTTAACCTTTTCAACGCCATGTCAAATACAAAAGACGTTACTCACACGCCAATGACAGCTGAAAACTAGAACTAATAATAACTAATGCCAACCTTAACTCATAGACACTCAGGGCTAATTTGCGCTGTCAACCACGACGGAAATATCCGTCGTTGGCGTTGAACCAGTGGTGCAGATATATCTGTCAATGGCGTTAAAAAGGTTAAACAGAAATATAACCATTTTTAATTTACATAGACATTGGCAAAATTGTCCGCATAATTGGACAAAGGCCATTTTATTTCAAAGAGAAGAAGAAGAACCATTTTTAAGGTTCCGTATCCAAAGGGTGTGTCAACCACAAAACTTACGCCGTGTGTCCGTCCGTCTGTCTGTCTGCTACCTTTTGAAGGGATTTAGTATACTGTTTAAATGATTACAGAATACGTATTATACTCCTATCCCTGTCTGAGACGTGTTACAAGTAACGCTATCGTACCATATGTAGATATAGGTAAAAAACTTAAGTAAAACCCCTCTTGCATGTATTTGTGTACAGCTTACAAAAACATATATAATACTTTTATTAATCACAAACAAACTATTACACATCATTTTTTGACCTCAATCGCTCGCTGTCCGCATCATCCTCATGTTCATCCGTGGACTGTGCAGACACAATTTTATTGTCACAGACATGCACTGGTCGATCAGGAAACGGTGCCATATTCAAACAATAATTTGCCTAGTTGAGTTCAAATGCGATGTTTTTAAGTTTATTTATGTGGTAAACTATATTGAATTGAATATTAATAAGAACGACGCAGAGATTGCGAAGACAATTACTTGACATTGACAACTATTTATGCTTAATCTATCAACACAATTAAATTAAAAGTGAACGCAATTAATCAAACTTCTTATCTAAGTAAATAATCAGTTTGCAAACCGTGCGTTATATTACAAATTTCAAAATGGAATGTCTACCCGAACGCTTCACTACTACAGGCAAGAGGGGCTTTACTGAAGTGTTTTACCTATATAGGTTTCTGGCCCGAAAAACCGCTATTCCGTTAATTTAATTTTCACATTTCATTCTGTAAATTCACAACAGAAACAGAAACGTTTATTAAACAAAACAAAGATTAAAGATCATGAAAAGAACGGCAACACAAGATACCAAACATAATCGACGGTACTTTTCGAGCAATAATTGCACCTCAACCATAGCTTCTCTTACTCTAATTGAAATCGTTAATATATTATATGATTTATATTAGAAGTAGGTAAACATCTTGCTTGTCTAAAACGACGAACTTGGGTCAGTTAGAGGTAAAAGTCTTACACATATTGACTTAATTATCTTATACTATATTGAATATCAATTTGTAGGCAATTGCTTCAACTGATTTTGTTTGATAATTATTTTATCGTTAAATACACTTACCTTTATTGGAGTTTTTATTTGTAGATGGGGTATTCATTAAAGTCTGGTCAAAGTCCATATTTTCTAATTTAATGCCCTGAAAAAAAATTACATTGCATACAGTTCAAATATACAATTGTAATAAGTAATTTTATTTCACATAGAGCGTTTCCGCATTGCGTCCGATCCGAATCCGAGAAATATCAGTGCGAAGTAGCAGTAGTTCTATTTGTATGATAGGATGCGAGTAGTTAGTATTCCCCGTTTCTGGTCCCACCGATTTCGGCCCCCGAATCACCCCACGACGGGCAAGGTGCGGGGTCAAGATCCTTAAAAAAAACTGCTTTGTTGGTAGGCGTCTATTATGATGTTTCATGCTAACAAGAGATTCGATTGTTTCTTGTACATTTGATTATTTTGGATATTGCTAAATAATTTGTCATCTGCGCGTTAGATGAAAAAGATCGCAGTTCTAACGTAACATACCTTGCTAAAGTTAACCTAACATCTTACAACCTAACTTAATATACCTACTGTTTTAAGGATCGCAGGTCTAACCTAACCTAACCGACCTTGCCGAAGTTAACCTCACATCTTACAACCTAAGCTAACTTAATATACCAACTGTTTTGAAGGATCGCAGTTCTAGCCTAACCTACCTTACTGAAGTTAATCTAATATTATATTACAAAACACTTACTCATCTTGTTAAAAATACTTTTTATCTTTTTAGTTCGACGATGGTTTTTAATTTTCATTGAACTTTGTCTTTTGTGTTGCAGTGTGTTTGTCAAATAAATGTTTTGAGTTTGAGTTTGAGTTTAATCTTTGTAAAATTAAATTACTTTCAGCTCTGTATGAAATATTTTATTGACAGTAAGAAAAAGTGATATAAAGCGTTTGTGTAGATTTTACAAAAGGTTACCTATTATTGTATTACGAGTACATGTAAAAATAAAAATCCTGTTTTAGTTTACATATTCTTTGTAAAATTAATACTTACTTTAAGCTCTAGTTAAGGATAGGCAGGTAAATGTAATTCGTTATTAGTATAAATTAAATTTTGATTTGTATTGTTTCGGATTGCAAAAAGAAAACATGTGTTGATTTGGTACTTTTGAATATTTGTAAAGCTCACGACGACCCCCACCTCGTCTATTTAAACGTGAGAAATCAATGTAGAGGATTAATCATTTCTTGCTTTCATTTTATAATTATGAAAACAGTGTTTGTGGAGATTAAACAAAAGGTTATTGTATGAAATTAATAAATAAATATCGGATTTTAGTTCACTTATTCTTTTAAAAAATGCCTTAAACATATTTCTTAATGTAAGGTCATTACATAAATAATTTTCAGAAAACAAACTTAGCAAATCTTTCAAAGCTTTTCCATGAAACTTAAAATACAAATATACTAAACAGTAAGTAAAATGGTAATGGAGGTAAAATGGTTTTGAAGAAGTTTACAGTGTAACATTAATATTAGTCTCGGAGATGATTATGAACATATTATTAGTAAATTAAAGGAATCGATTTCAACACGAATGAGTGAATTTGAAAAGAAAGATAGTGGTTGGTCCCTAAACAAGATTGTTTACTTAAATGAACGTTAATAAATTTAACCCTTTAAGAGGCTCTTCGTATATCAAACTACCAAAAGATATACAAAATAAAAAGGCAGTAATTAATGCTAAAAATGAGGACCAAGCATGTTATAAATGGTCCTTGCTTTCTGCTTTATACCCAGGCACCAAAAACGCTCAAAGATCATCATCATATTTTAAGCATCAAAATAAATTAAAGTTTGATAACATTAATTTTCCTGATAAATTAGCAGACATTCAAAAAGTAGAATTACTTAACAATATTAGTATTAACGTTTTCGGGTTAGAATTTAACAATAGAACCTGTCATATGGAACCTATATGAGTCCACTTACGCCTTACTTTTGGAGAAGATACAAAAAGCATTTCTTAGGTTGCTATAAAAAAAGATGACAAGCACGTCATTCACTCACACTTTAACCAACCAAAACAAAATATCGTTATTTGTATATAATTGTTCCGACCTCGAGCACTATTTATATTAGTCGCATAGTAGGTAAGGCGACCGACTTGAAACGCCGTTCATACGGTTGAATTAGACATAAATCGGGCCACACTTATTTTTGCTGGTTAGTATGGTTGACATTTGTGATTGTCAAACAATTCAAACATATTTTCTCGTGGTTGTTATTTCGCATACATTTCTGAGTCCTTTTTGCCAGTGTCTTGTAAAATTATCGTCGCTTCGTTATTATGTCGAAGAAACCTCGCGGACCGAATTTCACTTCAAACGAGAAAGAAATTCTTGTACATCGTAACAAAGTACAAAGATGTGATCGAAAATATCATGCTATTGAGGGAAAGCAGTGTCTAACATTCATCCTTCCCAAGTACTCACTATGCTCCTACGAGCCTATAGCCCGGGACGGTCCACCACAAGCCTCCCCCTGACCGTTCCACCCACTTGCCAATCCAAGAGACACATTTATGATCCTGGACCGGCAGCGATCTGTACTGTGCACCCGTAAGGTCGAACCGCACTTGCGAGGCGCAGCGCGGCGCTACACCGGAGCGGCGCGGCCTCTCCTAAACGCACTGTAGCGGCGCGGCAGCGGAGCGGCGCGGCACTTTCGGCCAGTGCGTGACAAGATTTCATTCGAGATGGACGAAAGTTGTTTTTTTTTCACAGCGAAATGTGTAACAAAACGCGCAAAACACTCATACAATTCATTAATAAAAAAAATAAGGAAAAAAAATGTTTTGCTTACAATCTATGCCCAATGATCCAGCCTATATACGTCCCACTGCTGGGCACAGGCCTCCACTCACAATGAGAGGGTTTGCAAATCATATAGTTCCGGATAACCACTAACTACTGATATTAACTTTTCCTCATCCATCGTGCGTCGTCTTGCTCGCTCGGTGGTTGAACTTGAACTGACTGGAAAATTTTGCCGCGTCGCGCCGCTGGCTATACCGCACTACAACGGCGCGGCGCGGCAAAATATTCTCTCGGACCCAACTCTGCCCCGCCGCTGTAGTGCGGTTGGCATCATAGTAATTAGTAGAAATAATATTCGGCCGCGCCGCGCCACGCAAGTGCGGTTCGACCTGTAATCAGCGTACTGTGCTCTAAATTCACATAACTACAAACAAATGACTCTGTGTCTCATCCCATCATAGGCTTTGCAACCTTGCAGATGGTTATAGAACTAGATAGTTCATATCACTCACCAATCATCGCAGTACTTGCCACACAAACGATTCCGTTAGCATTTGTATCTGTCATCATTTTTTTGGGATCCAGTATTATCATACTAACTATATAAATGTGCATACAACCTTAGCAACTATAAAATTCAATCGCGCTAAATCGCGACAATGAGTATCTACATTTAAAATAAAATTCTTAAAATAATTCTTATTATCGTTTTCGGGTTAGAATTTAACAATAGGTCGCAATGTAATACCATAGTCGGTCCCTTGTATTTCACTAAATCGCTTAAGGAGCAGTAATAAGAGTATAATGACAGATGTGAGACGAGAGTCTGACATAATTTTTGTAACAGAATACCGTGGTACCAATGTGAGACGAACAGAAGTTACAAATAAATCCGTCATTGTCTATGGGCGCTAGAGTCAATTTTACTGTTAAATTCTCAAAAATTAGTTTGATAATTATTATAGAGAGATTAAGAACTGGAAAAGGTAAAATCGTTGTGTTTCAGTTTCAGTCAATTTTATTCATATAGTGACGTAAAAAGCTGCATAAGGAATTTGATCTACACACATATATCATAAACCCTCTATAATGCGTTCAAAAACCGCAAACTATGACTAGCATAATGATAAACTGTTTTGTTAGCACAAATTTCTTATCTGTGAAAATGTTATTATTGCTCCATAATAACATCAAATTCGATATCATGATTACATTCAAATTTCGAACATCTTTGAAAAACAAAACAATTTTATTTGACCTCAATTCTAATATCACTCGAGATGACATTTAATTTGAAATGAAATGTCAATTGCATACAACTTTGACAAACCTCGCATGTTACTTGATATCGAACAATATGATAGTAGAGGCCGACTCTAGATTGTCTCTGAATTTAAAGAAAAACGGTTGCCGCCATTTTTGACGTTCTGATAATTGATCAATGCCGCCATGCCGGTCGAAACATGCGGTTCCTGAACAGATCATAGAGAGCTTATAATATGTATGTAGATAAAATTGTGTATGTAACTGTTATGCACCAGTCACATAAACTACTATTATAAAGCCCTGAAAGATAGAAAAATAAGGGCCAGAATTGGAGCAATGTACACCAAACTTTAGCCCGTCCTTGGGATCGAACGTGAAATGTCAAATAGTCTACCATGACACATAATGAATAACCAAGCAACAAAGTTAAGTTAAAGTAAATCAATTTCATAAAAAATCTGAAATTACCGTTTGCAATTTATGCTGATTTTAAAGCTTTTGTAAAACCGCTTCAAACTTGGGATCCCAACCCGACTGAATCGTATACAAATAATATACATGAACATGAAGTTTACAGCTACCGATATTTCGTTAAATGTTCTTAAGACGATCAGCTATCAAAGTATCGCACGTATACAGGCCCCGACTGTGCTATTCACTTTATGGAGAGCATAACTAAGGACGTTACTCATATTCAACGCAAAACTTGCTTTCAGAAAGCCCCTTTACCATTAACAGCAGCAAATATAGAAGAAAACGCTAAAGTCAAATGTTGCTTTATTTGTAACCACGAGTTAAAATTAGACTATCGAAGATTATGATTGGGGTACAGGGCAATTCATGGAGATCGCACATTCTTTATGTAGTTCGAAATTTAAAACACCAAAATGTATACCAATATTTCTACATAATTTAAGCAATTTTGATGCCCATTTTATAGTTCATGCGCTACATTTCAGAGCAATTATTCCTCAAAACAAAGAGAAATATATTTCATTTACCAAAAAAAAAATTAATGGCAATGATGTTAGCTTACGATTTTTAGATTCAATTGAATGAATCTAAAAATCAATTAAGCCTTACTTCAAGAGAGTTAAAGCCGAGGAACCCGAGTAAGAATTTCTTCGGGTATAAATATGGGTAATAACCAAAAATCTTTTTTTATAGCAACCTAAGAAATGCTTTTTGTATCTTCTCCAAAAGTAAGGCGTAAGTGGACTCATATAGGTTCCATATGACAGGTTCTATTGTTAAATTCTAACCCGAAAACGTTAATACTAATATTGTTAAGTAATTCTACTTTTTGAATGTCTGCTAATTTATCAGGAAAATTAATGTTATCAAACTTTAATTTATTTTGATGCTTAAAATATGATGATGATCTTTGAGCGTTTTTGGTGCCTGGGTATAAAGCAGAAAGCAAGGCCCATTTATAACATGCTTGGTCCTCATTTTTAGCATTAATTACTGCCTTTTTATTTTGTATATCTTTTGGTAGTTTGATATACGAAGAGCCTCTTAAAGGGTTAAATTTATTAACGTTCATTTAAGTAAACAATCTTGTTTAGGGACCAACCACTATCTTTCTTTTCAAATTCACTCATTCGTGTTGAAATCGATTCCTTTAATTTACTAATAATATGTTCATAATCATCTCCGAGACTAATATTAATGTTACACTGTAAACTTCTTCAAAACCATTTTACCTCCATTACCATTTTACTTACTGTTTAGTATATTTGTATTTTAAGTTTCATGGAAAAGCTTTGAAAGATTTGCTAAGTTTGTTTTCTGAAATTATTTATGTAATGACCTTACATTAAGAAATATGTTTAAGGCATTTTTTAAAAGAATAAGTGAACTAAAATCCGATATTTATTTATTAATTTCATACAATAACCTTTTGTTTAATCTCCACAAACACTGTTTTCATAATTATAAAATGAAAGCAAGAAATGATTAATCCTCTACAATGATTTCTCACGTTTAAATAGACGAGGTGGGGGTCGTCGTGAGCTTTACAAATATTCAAAAGTACCAAATCAACACATGTTTTCTTTTTGCAATCCGAAACAATACAAATCAAAATTTAATTTATACTAATAACGAATTACATTTACCTGCCTATCCTTAACTAGAGCTTAAAGTAAGTATTAATTTTACAAAGAATATGTAAACTAAAACAGGATTTTTATTTTTACATGTACTCGTAATACAATAATAGGTAACCTTTTGTAAAATCTACACAAACGCTTTATATCACTTTTTCTTACTGTCAATAAAATATTTCATACAGAGCTGAAAGTAATTTAATTTTACAAAGATTAAACTCAAACTCAAACTCAAAACATTTATTTGACAAACACACTGCAACACAAAAGACAAAGTTCAATGAAAATTAAAAACCATCGTCGAACTAAAAAGATAAAAAATATAAAATTAAAAATGAGCAAAAAATTTAGTAATGTTGCGCTGCAGTGTGAGGTCAGATAGGACTCAGCTCAGCATGTGCTGCAGCCAGGGCCGCAGCGCTGGTTTTCAGCTGAACCCCGGTGTTTACCACGTAGCTGAACGCGAACGCGTGACAAGAAAATATATATAGTTACTTATATGAATAAATAAATGTGTAAATTGTGTGATGTGGTCAAAAAGGTTTATGAATTAATTAATATGAAATTGGGTTTGCCCTATAGTAAGTGTGACTGATTTAATATTATGTGTGTGTATGAATAATGATAGATTTTATACGTGTAGAAAAGATACTTAAAGGAAATATAATAAATTTTTTTCGACACTACCGCAAATATGTTGGGACAACTCGGCCACCACCAGTTGGTACAAGTTTTTGGTGATTCAAAAGATATTTTTTTAACTTAGTTTTACCTATGTAAACTAATATAGGAGTTTTATTTTTACATGTAAATAATACAATAATAACCTTTTATTAAATGTACACATGCAATTTTTACCACTGTTTCTTATTCTCAATAAAATATTTCACACAACTGTCCTTAGAAGCTAATTGCTTTGTGATATTAAATATAATATCACGTGAACTTTGTAGCTGGTCATCATCTTCAGAACACGTAGGAATTTTAATCTCACATCAGCGTGTTTCCAGTGCTCAGTGGGCGGAATGTTTTTAATTTTTTGCACGTCATATATCTCGATTTTAATCAAATGAGAAGCGTATGCCCCGTCATCCTGCCCAGATGATAAGTATGCGACACCGTCAGTAGAACTTTGACTCACATTTGAAGACCGTTTCAATACTCTTTGTTTCTTGCTTTTAGGATATTCAAAAAATTTGTCAATACAATTTACTGGACGTCTCTTTGCAAAGGCCTGTTTAACTTTTAAACCAGGCGTACCTTCTTCATCGCTTGTATCATCTTTATTTTACGGGTAGTAATAGTTCTTGAAAGTATTTTCAGAGAACTGAAACAATATCAAACAATAAATTACACAACTGTTTACAATATACTTAACAAAAAAACTGAGAACACAGGTCAAAAAACACACAATTTAAGTTATTAGGTACTTGTACATACTCACATCCATTATTAGGCCTTTTTATAAACACTTCACTGCACGAAACAAAACTATTTTTTATTTTTTTATTTATTTATTTGGGAAACAAACAGCAATAAATAACACATTAAGCTACAATCATAACTAAAAATTACATTAGCCAAAACAGTTTCCACTTATGAAGAAAAAACATTTCTGTTGCTCAGGCAAAGACTACTAAATTACTTTTTTTTTTTCCTTAAGAACTAACGTTAATAATTACACAGGCAATTAACAAAGGTTGCAGAGTAAGTATCTAGTAATCTAATAATCGTTTGTTGAATTACTTAATTTTACTTAGATTAACTATCCTTTTTTAATCTATTACACTTTTATTTTTGATAATTGATTCATTCATTCAATTGTCTTTATTGTTTATTGTTGAATATTGCTATTGTTGTTCATTATTGCAGAAACAAATTGATTTATTTTCGTACAAAATATATCTGTGTCAGAAAACAATTCGTTATGACTATATATTTATTTTATTTTATTTTATATACTGCTATGTAGGTCAACTATTATGGAGCACTGAAGTCGACGACTGCTAGGTAGAAAATACATAATCACACCCAATTCTCGCTCGCTTCTATACTGAACTCGAGACCAGAGACCTAGACCTAGAGATGGTGGAGGAGGCGGCCATGGTGGAGGCGTGGTGTGCCCCCCACCGGTCACCTTGGGAGTGGAGGAGCGAGCAGCCCAATTCCGCGTCGCGCTGACGTCAGTGTGCGACGCCGCCATACCCCGGGCGCGCAGGCTGCCCGCGAAGAGGCAGGTGGTGGTCGCAGGAAATAGCGGCCCTGCGAACCACCAGTAACGCAGCCTGCCGAGCTCACACCCGCTGTAAGAGAAGGCGGCACCTGCCGGAGGAGGAGGAGCTTCTCCATAGAGAGCTCAAGGAAGCAAAGGAGGCCCTCTCGGTGGAGATCGCTCGGAGGAAGGACGAGGCGCGGGAGGAGGTCCTGGCCTCGTTGGACAGGGATCCGTGGGGGCGGCCATACCGCCTAGTTCAAAATAAAATGCGGCACGCCCCACCTATGGATTCTCTGGATCCGGAGCTCCTCATGAGCATCGTGGAGGGCCTCTTGCCCGCTGCGCCGGCTTTCCTCCCGCCCAGCGTGGTGGGCCCCGCGGAGGAAGTGGAAAACCGGGTGGACCCCCCCAAGTGACGGACGACAAAATGGAGCGGGTTATCGACCGTCTTCGGTCCAACAAGAAGGCGCCCGGACCGGACGGGGTCCTAGGGAGGGTCCTTCCAATTGTGTTTAAGCACCTCGGGGACCGCTTGCGGACCCTCTTTGATGACTGCATCAGGGAGGGGCGCTTCCCGAGGTGCTGGAAGGAGGGGCGCCTTGTCCTGCTGAGGAAGGAGGGTCGACCCATAAATACCCCTGCCGGTCATCGCCCCATAGTCCTCCTAGATGAGACAGGCAAGATGCTTGAGCGCATCTTGTTCTGTCGCATCGTCAAACACCTGGAGGACGTGGGGCCTAACATCTCTGACCGGCAGTATGGTGTCGCGGAGATCGCGAAATCTACCACACCTAGTAAAATTGCCTACCTTGTGGCAACCCCAATAGAGAAAAAATAAAGTTTGACATAGAGTATAACGGCGGGAATGTAGATGACGGCGTGACAGTAGAAGGGTGAAGGCGTGTAGCCGCGTAAGTTTGTTCAAGGATTAACAGGGTTTCCTGGTGAGTACCTTTCTAGTTCAGATTTCATCCTTGTAATGCATGCAAGGATTATGGTGACTTTGAGATAGTGTTTTATATCTGAAGGTTATAAGGGCCTTCAGATTTGATAGTTGATGCTCCAGTCAGATAGACAAGTAGTGATGGCTGATTACAGATTTGAGTACTGGAGGTTATTTACCATGGTGGCTGACGGTTGGACTGTAGGGGTTGATGTGGAGGTCCATAGGGGATGTAATTCCCCGCCTCACTACTCATCAGAAGTGGTGATGATATTCTCACCCTTGCGGGATTCACGATGAGTTATAGTTCCGTGTTTCCATCTGTAATAGTCGAGGGTTGTGGGAGGCCCTCAAGCTTAGTTTCACTCCCGCCGTGCGCAAGCACAAAGAGTGTAGAGTCTGGCTGGTAGCTTTGTTAAATAAGTCAAATTTCAGATCACGGTCACCATAGTCTTTACACTCTCATACTCATACCATTATAACCTATTTCTACATCATTTACTTATGTCGCTATCCTAAGTTCATTCCCCGCGACATAATTTGGTGGAGGTGCTGGTTCTGTCGTTAGTTTCGTGTAATGTTCAAAAGAAGTACTTAATACCTAATAATTAGGTACTGTAAAGTGAAGTAAGAAGGTCGTCGAGATGTTTTAAGGCGACATTTTGTTTTTGGTGCGGGAGTGCTCTGGGCTAAGGAGAATGCCTTGCCCAGAGTACGTAGCAAATCGGAAACATGCTAGAAGTTGAATCCGCACATAGTCGGTTCTCTATTACATAGTTACAGAGCCGGCGACTGACGAACCAGTTTTCAGCGTGTAATATTACGTGAGTGAGGAAAGCAACAGTTTTACTTCTTTCTGCCTCGCATTTCAATATAGAAACAGCGTAACAAAGAGAGAGAAAGGAGATCGATTTTCATGTTTCTGTCTCTCTCTCTCTCTCTCTCTCTCTCCCTGTAATTGAAGTTATTGATATATTTACAAATCTGTAATCGAATTTGCACTATATCGGCACTTGTAAACCACACTTGTTTATAGTACCTACTGGAACAATGATTATAATGAATAGCTTGACTTGCAATGTCTTAGCTACCTACCTCCTGTGTGGTGACATTACAACTTTAGTGAGTTGTTTACTGGCAAAACTTGTTACTTGATTGAGCGAAGGACTTGCACTGTTAGAAAAGGTTTGTGTAATGTAGGAATATAAAGAGGGTAGATTGTTTTCTTCAATGGTCAAAAATGCAACTGTCATCTTTCTCTTTCAATAAATGTGTGTTAACGGGCGGACGTGTTTTACTGGCTTTCCTCGGAGTTCGGTGGTTATTGTAGGAGTAACGTGCATATTCTTCAGTTTGAATTTGATATTTAAATGGTTGTTGAGCTATTTAAGAATACGTGTTTTATCACATTGGCAACATTTATACTAAGTTTGTTTTTCTGTTGCATAATAATGGTTAAGTTTGTAATACAAAACCAATAAAAACTCATTGTAGTTGGAGGCCAATGCTCCTCTATTGGTCGATTTGTTTGGGACTAATAATGTGGCTGGTCAAACTGTGTAACATCGAAAGACGAGACGTACTGTCTCTCGCTGCTGGTTGTTTTGTTTACAAACATTTTACTTTTACATAATATATGATTGGTATAAAAGGTTTATTCTTAATGCAAATAAGTTAATACACATTGTGAATTGTAAACATGGAGTTGATAAGGAAGAAATCAATTATTGCCGATTGCTAAATGACTTGTTGTCGATGTTCCTATGCAGGCTGAGCATGGATTAATTATATGCTGCAAAACGGTGTCCGTAATGGAAGGTGTCTACTAGAGTTCCTACTAGAAATGCAAAGTGATATTGGATAAGGTACATACTCAAGAATTAGGCACTGCCTAATAGGCAGTGATGACATAGTCATCGCCTACATAGAATTCAAAGGGCGAGGCACATCAGATGTCCTAGTCTGTTCGGCCTACTTGCCCGGAGAGAAACTAGACCCTACAGAAGATCTGACTAAAGTCGTGGAAGGCGCCCAAAGACTTCAGTTTCAACATTGTGGACTGTGATACCAATGCCCACCATACCATCTGGGGCAGCACTGAAATCTACAGAAGAGGTTGTCTGAAGAGATAATCTACACAACACAAACGAGACAACAATCGAATACACTGCGTGTTGTATACCTTGAAGATAACATATACTTGGTTTTCTTTTCATTATAATTTTGAAATTAATAAGGATATTTGTATTATAATTCATATTCTATTGAACTTCATTTGCTTATAGGAAAGTTTAAAACAATGTTAATTGCAATGGAAACTAAGTACCATTTGACATATAATTAGTTAAAGAGAATATACTTGGTATACATTAAAACAAGCATGTGTCTTGCTGGTGAAACATACATAACTAAGACCATGAACAAGATACCAGATTGTTAAATTTGCAAATATTATTGTGTACAGTGAAATTACTGTTGAGTTTGTTTTATTGTTAAATGTACTTGGTTACTTAAATGATGTGTACACACACTGTAAAAAAGAAACTTATTAATTGTAGTAAGTTGGGAGAAATTAGAAGTTTCGAAGGGAGATTTTTACACATAGCTGGGCACAGTTAGTGAAACAGTTAACATTTATTTAACCTTAAAGTTAATCCGTTAAGCATTTTGTTAAGAATAAGAATAAGAAAATATTTATTGTGAACTGTGTACAAGTAGGTGGTTTACAACAAACAATAGTTCCAACAGTTGCCGTTCCAGGCATACAATATAATTAAGGCTTTCAGCTAAACGTTATGAATTAACTCATACATAATGGAGTGACTATTTATAATTGACACCGACCGTACATAAAAAATCATTTAAATTATAAAAAACATATTGGCTTTGTTAATTAACGATTAACAGATTGTTCGAGTTAATGCCCACCTATGTTCTGACTTTTAAATTCTATGAACAGTATAAATGTACAAGTATGCACATGATAGTCTTATGCCAGTAGGTCGTGTATCATCGAGATTAATGTGTCAAATGATGTACTTGAGTAGTAAAGATGAGAAAGCCTGTGTGAGGTGGCTAAGTAAATAACCTATCAGCTGTATTGAAGTTAAACGTACTAGTAATTACTTCATAGCTGCAGCCCGGTGGAAATCGGTATCTCTTGGGGAAACAAGTAGTCCGTGGCTGCGCGGTGAGTGATTAGCTCTGGCGGAGGTCTTGGCCTGTGAGGCCGTAGTTTGGACCGAGGGTGGTCGCACAGTTATCCCTGGGTTGGATAGACTGTTCAGCCAGTAGTGGCTGTGTCGATAGTATATTTACTCCAGTGTTTTTATTCATTTACAAAAATATTAACTGACAATGATGGTGGTACACAGCTCTGGTTATATGTTAAAGAAGGAAAGGAAAACATTTATTCGTGGCATATAAAGGCAATACGAAGCGGAAAACATGAATCAAAAAGATGGAATGAAAGACCTTGTCACAAAATGGTTCCAGTTCATCATAATGTTGGCATAGAAACCACCACTGTTCTTCAACTGAAACCATCGAGTGAAACTAGAGCAGGTTACATAAAGTATTTAGGCAAGAGCAGAACATAACAAGTGTTAAGATTACATATTGAAGCAAGATGATGACAAATTTAAATATATGTTTTATTTGTTTCTAAGAATTGAACCGTTAGATGACAGTATGGAGGGTGTACCAAAAGATTTGCATAATAATAAATGTAGGTACTAATTTTCAATTTACATAACACGAATTGCATAGTTTTGATCTGTATATTACCAACACTATAAAAAATTATAATGTATGACAACGAAAAGCATAATTTCATGAAACATCTATAGAAGTAGACAATTCTAACTTCTCTTCATTTTGATTATTACTGAATTTTGTCACAGTTCTGACCTAACCTAAACTACTTGGAAGAAATAAGAAATTGACTTAAATTACATAACAACAAGGAAATTATTGTTATGATAAATAAGTGTTTTTGAATTTGACCTTATATGTAATGAAATGATTCCATTAGTTTTCTTTTATGCTAAACATTAATTATACATTTCGTTATTGGTTAAATGAAATTTTGCAGGGAGATTTTTGAACTGCTTGAAACGCACCCGACAGTGTAATGTAGTGTTTACAGAGGTTGCTAAAAGGTTAGCGTTTGCTGTTTGGGTTATGAAAATGAGCATGATGGATGTGATTTCCATAACATATGTACCGTAGAGTTCATTTATGTAAATTGCAACTAGAATGTCTCAATGTTTTCAACTTAGTGTTGAGAAAGGTCTAAGTACCTACCTAATGTGATAAACAAGGTGTTTAGGAAATACCAAAGAAGGTGTTAAACCAAAATGCTTGAAAAATCTTCTGGCTCTCTGGAAAGAGTTTTGCATTGTTCTATTGATGGACAAAGAAAACTGAAAGAAATCATGACTAGGGCTGGGGGTCCCGGGTTCGAGTCCCGGTATAGGCAAATATTTGTGGGTCAAACGCGAGTATTTGTTCCTGAGTTATGGATGTTTTATATTGGTTTTAGACATGTATTTATGTAAGTGTCTTTATCGATGCCTGGTGCCCGTGGTGCAGGCCTGTGTTTGGTTTGAGACTGTCAGTTTTGTGTAAGGTTGTCCCGTCATCAACGTGGATACTTTATTGGAAACAAGTTGCTCACTTATCTAATGAAGCTTCAGCGCATCTTAATTAATTTATTATTTATTGTATGAAAAAGGAAGTACAATAATATACTAATAAACTTATTTGAATCAGTTACAAAGAACCTTGTAAACCTCAGTTGGATAGAGTTGAAGATACCTTTACATACTTACAAACCTACAGTTGTTACAAGCGTAGAAATGGTAAAAGACAATACTGTGAGCGCAGGCACCCACCACAAGGCGATAGATTTAACTATAATAAAATATTAAAAACATAAGATAGGAGTCAATGTTTATGAACGAATTAAAGAAAATTTTATTATTACATTCCATTTATAAATTACATTAATTCTTCGATAGTAATAATTTAACTGCTTGCAGTTAATTAGGATTGAATGAATTTAATTGCAATATCCTTACAGTAGTGAAGTGAAGTATGTGATAGCTTTTTTTAAGATCCTTTGTACAACATAAGGTACCTAATAAAGTATAGGACTATGACTACTTTTGTAGAAACGTGTTACATTGACACTAAACAGAATATCACAAGTATTGGACGCAGAAAAGAGTATCTAATTTGTTTTAGGCCCAGCATTCTTGTGAAGGATAAAAAATGTAGTAGAAGTTCTAAATGAGCTTTCCCACAACAATCCTCACAGACATTTCTTATGTAACAGAGTGTCCAAACCATGGAACAAACTACCGGAACATGTAGTATCAGCACTGAATGTCAATCAGTTTAAAAACCGACTAGATCATCACATTAGAAGTACAAAGAATACTTGACCAACGAATAGCCGGATACAGGCATCTATCAGTTGTCACAACTGCCTGCCTGATAAATAATAATAATAATAATAATAATAATAATAATAAGTTCAAGTTGACCACTTTGCTGTAGTTCCTGAGGGTCTGGTTGCGGTGCAACCAGATGTACCTACCTACTTGGAAACGAAACGTGTCCTTGGTGTCACGCGTTTTATGTTCAGAAAATTAAAGATCTCAAATATTAGTACTTTTCTGAAGAGATATTTAATTGAAACGGCTCAGCCAGTGACAAGTGACTTAAATTTCCATTCTTCTCTAATATAAATATTAGACAGTTCACATACCTACCTATTACTTTTAAGATAATTATGTTCAAACAAAATTAATTGTTTATGAAATAAATGAATTGAATTGCTATCTAGCTCTATTTACTTATACCGACGTAAACTACTTCGGCACAATGTACGTAGGTTCTAGCAAGACACAGAGTTGGATTTATGTGTTTGCCTGCCTGGTGGTACATGCCATTCATCTCGAAGTTGTGCAAGATTTGACAGCCGAAGAATACTTCTTAGTGAGCGCTCAGGCGGTTCACAACCTACGTCATGTCGGACAACGAGTTACAGTTCAAATTGAACCTTATTGGAAGATGGATCGGCCAGAGGCAAGACGTGTGCAAGGGTTGGAGAAAATGTTCATCAGTTAATATCTCTTGAGTCTTGAGAATGGTATTGACAAGCTCCGAAACAGTTTCGATTAAGATCGTACAAGACTGCATCTAGTATGTGTGGACGACGTTGTTGTCTAAATAGAAGGTAATTTAAAGAGCCGACAACTAAGAAATCAGAGCTGATCTTTTAATCATGACCCGACAATAAAATTAGAGTAGGTACCTAGCTATGATTAAGGTCTGAGTTGGAAGTAGTACTGAAAGTGCCTATGAGACATATTTACTGCCAAGTTCGTGAGCTTCGAAAATAAATAAGGATAAGGAGTATCGCATCAACAAGGTTAAAGAAAGAAAAGACAGTATGAAAACCAACACACATAGGTAGACTGAAAGCTGTTTCGAAAGGCAAAATATGAAGAAAGCGCCATATAGGTCGTCGTCGCTCGCACCATTCAGCCCCAGTGGACCGGTGGCGGTGCAATCGTATGTGCTTCGAGGGCGAGGCGCCGGTACATTGCGGCATTCTATGATGAGGGGAGATTGATCCGAAGTACAAGATTGGTGAGTGCCTGAGTGGACACGTCAGTTACTGTCCCTATTATAATTTTCTTTGCCTTGGGGAATGTCGCGGAGATCGCGAAATCTACCACACCTAGTAAAATTGCCTACCTTGTGGCAACCCCAATAGAGAAAAAATAAAGTTTGACATAGAGTATAACGGCGGGAATGTAGATGACGGCGTGACAGTAGAAGGGTGAAGGCGTGTAGCCGCGTAAGTTTGTTCAAGGATTAACAGGGTTTCCTGGTGAGTACCTTTCTAGTTCAGATTTCATCCTTGTAATGCATGCAAGGATTATGGTGACTTTGAGATAGTGTTTTATATCTGAAGGTTATAAGGGCCTTCAGATTTGATAGTTGATGCTCCAGTCAGATAGACAAGTAGTGATGGCTGATTACAGATTTGAGTACTGGAGGTTATTTACCATGGTGGCTGACGGTTGGACTGTAGGGGTTGATGTGGAGGTCCATAGGGGATGTAATTCCCCGCCTCACTACTCATCGGAAGTGGTGATGATATTCTCACCCTTGCGGGATTCACGATGAGTTATAGTTCCGTGTTTCCATCTGTAATAGTCGAGGGTTGTGGGAGGCCCTCAAGCTTAGTTTCACTCCCGCCGTGCGCAAGCACAAAGAGTGTCGAGTCTGGCTGGTAGTTTTGTTAAATAAGTCAAATTTCAGATCACGGTCACCATAGTCTTTACACTCTCATACTCATACCATTATAACCTATTTCTACATCATTTACTTATGTCGCTATCCTAAGTTCATTCCCCGCGACATATGGGTTCAGGGAGGGACGGTCTACCGTCGACGCATTGTCGTCCCTCAAAGACCTTTGTAAGCATGCGGAGGAGAGGGGAGGGTGTAGTGGCGGTGTCTTTGGACATCGCCAATGCGTTCGGCTCCCTCCCCTTTGAAGTTATCAGGGAGGCCCTCCGCTACCATCAGGTGCCCGGGTATTTGCGGCGGATCGTGGAGCACTACCTCACCGACAGGGTAGTGCTCTACGAACGTGGGGGTCGGCGGGTCGCTCACCCTATGTCGTGCGGTGTTCCCTAGGGGTCCGTGCTTGGACCCCTGTTGTGGAATATCGGTTACGACTGGGCGCTTCATGGGATGCAGCTTCCCCAAATGGCCTCCATCTGTTACACCGACGATACGAAGGTGGCGGTGAGGGGGAGGCAGCTGAATGAGGCGCTAAGAAGAGCGGAGGTAGCGGCTGACCTCATAGTCAGTCGTATTAGAGCGCTAGGACTGAGGGTGGCCCTCCCGAAGACAGAAGTAATTATCTTCGGGGGGAGGGGGTGGCATCCGCGCAATGACGCCAGCATAACAATTGCGGGTGAGGTGGTCCAGGTCAAGGCCAACATTGAGTACCTTGGCCTTGTCTTGGGCCGAAGGTGGGACTTCGGGTAGCACTTCAGGCAACTTGCTCCCCGGATGGTGGGCGCCGCACCGCCTTGGGCCGACTATTGCCGAACGTGGGGGGGGCCAAGAGCGCCATGCCGGCGTCTATTTGCGGGCGTCGTCCGCAGCATGGCGCTCTGTGGAGCGCCTATCGGGGCCGACGGATTGTCGGCAAAAAACAGGGCCTTCTTACGAAGGCCCCAGAGGGTTGTGGCCCTCCGGATAGTGAGGGCCTACATTACGGTGACGCATGCAGCGGCGTGTGTCTTGGCCTGCACCCCGCCGTGGGAGCTAGATGCTCAGGTGTGGGCCAGAGGGGAGCGCCCGGACTCCGAAATGGTGGAGGAGGCCCGCCGAATGGCAGAGAGGCGTATGAGGGACCGGTGGAAAAGCGACCTGGGGGACTCTCCCTATGGAACGCGCACCATACCCGTACCATACGTACCATACGCGCACGTTGACGTACCGGCTTGTCCAGGTAATGACCGGACATGGATGTTTTGGTCATTACCTGTACAAGAAAAAGAGGGAGCCGAGTCCGGCCTGCCACGAATGCGGCGAACCGGATGACACGGCCGAGCAAACCTTTGAGGTGTGCTCAAAATGGGAACCAGAGCGCCGCGCTTTGGCCGCCGAAATCGGGGTCTTCGATCTCTCGCTGCACAGCGTGATATCGGTCAGGTTGAGCAGCGAGAGATCGTGGGAGGCAGTGGCGAGAATGTCATCTCGCAGAAGGAGGCCGCGGAGCGGGAACGCGAAGACGATGTCGACGCACACCCGCTCCGGCGCAAACGAAGGAGGCGAAGGCGCAGGCAGTACTCTGCTAGCTTAAACCCACCGTAGGACTAGTGGGTTAGGAGCCCACTGGTGATGGTCCTACACGTCTTGGGGAGGGATCAGTGCGTTTGCCGATCCCTCCCTTCTTTGGCGCGGGAGCCCCGGCATTAGGCTGGGACCGCTGGGGGTCGCCCAATGGTAGCATCTTTGTGCAACCCATGGCGCCCCCCATTAAAAGCAGCGAGGGTAATCGCCGGAGTGGTTTTAGACGGTATGCTCCTCCCTCTACTCTCATGCGAGAGTGGGGGGAGGAGAGAGTCCGTCGTACCCCCCGTATATCGCCAACCCTAGGCTGGGAGATGATGCGTAACGCATTTCCACTTCGTCAAAAAAAAAGGTTAGAACTGCGATCCTTAAAAACAGTAGGTATATTAAGTTAGGTTAACTTCAGCAAGGTATGTTAGGTTAGGTTAGAACTGCGATCCTTAAAAACAGTAGGTATGTTAAGTTAGCTTAGGCTGTAAGATGATAGGTTAACTTCAACAAGGTAGGTTAGGTTAAGTTAGAACTGCGATCCTTTTCATCTAACGCGCAGATGACAAATTATTTAGCAATATCCAAAATAATCAAATGTACAAGAAACAATCGAATCTCTTGTTAGCATGAAACATCATAATAGACGCAGCATACCAACAAAGCAGTTTACCAAACACAGATGACTAATTCTTTACCGATACCCAAAATAATAAATTGTGCAAGAAACAAACGAGTCCCTTGTTAATAGTCAATAATAAAGGAAGCAAAAATAGGTTAGAAACGCAACGGCCGGCGTATGCGCTAAACAAAGGTATTCAATGCTCCGGGAACAAAGAGACTGGCGCTCGCGCACACAATAGGACCCCGTCTCTCGAAGGAACATTAAGAAGGGTCGGGTAAGCAATAAACATTTCTATTGACTAAATGGGCTATAGCAAAAGTATGTAAAGGAGTAGTCTAGGAGCTCCGGGACCCACCTCAAACGCTCCAAATGGGTGGGTATACCCCTAAAATGATACAATTTTTTTTTTCAAGGATCTTGACCCCGCCTCTCGCCCGTCGGGCGGTAATTCGGGGGCCGGAATCGGTGGGGCCAGAAACGGGGAATACTAACTACTATTGCGCACTAGATCCGAGTTCCGTCATTCGATTTCTCATACAAATAGTACTAATTCTACTTGGACAGACCTTTTTCGGATTCGGATCAGACTATTCTGTGGAGGACGCAGTTCGCAAAAACTTTAACATGTATCTGTTGAAGCCACTATTTTTAATCTAAGTTTATTTCCATATGTAAGTATCTACTTATTGATACTTTGGCAGACCTTTTATTTGTAATGTTTTAATTTTGTGTTAGTATTAATCATTACTATTTATTACTTAAAACCTTATGATGTTACTTACCTTTAAATACTTTCTGCTAGTTTCTTGCGGCGTTTCTGCTCTGCAATGATGGTCTTGTCCGAAGCGCTAGTATATTCACACCAAATTACCGACGTGTAAAAGTGCTCGCATGTGGCCAATTTACTTAATAAATATTTAGAATTTTGTTGTTACCTCTATTTTGACAACTCCATTATCAATTGCTACAACAGGCCTCACAGGTCCATTTCGTTCAGGGGGTCGCACGTTCTGAAGTGGTTTTATTGAAGAAGTTGTATCCGTGGGATCTGCAATAAAACAATAATTAATTATTTACTACTTGTGTAATTTTTCTTACATGATTGGTTATTTATTGCATTCTTTTATTGTCAAATATCTACCCTTAGCTGAGGAAATCATTGTACGGGCCTGTACATATGGTCACTGACCAAGGTAAGTATTATTATTAATTTCTTTGTTATCGTGTTTCAGTAAGCAATGGTAATTAAATGGCTAATTGTTAATAAATGGCATTAGAGCTAAAAAACAAATAAAATGATCTACAGCTTTTCTCGTTTTCTTAAAATCTCATAGAATTTTGACTTATGATATATTTTTAGGATTCCGTTGTAAAACTAGGAACCCTTATAGTTTCGCCATGTCCGTCCAACTGTCGTCTATCTGTATGTCACAAGTATGTGTAAGTGCTTTCCATTACATTAGGGGTTCCCAAACTTATATTTATACCGCCCCCTTTTTGTCATAGAAAAATATTTATGCCCCCCGTATCCCAAGTTAATTAGGGTACCTAAAATAAGAACCAATAATTGATATGAAGCCTGATTTTAATAATTTTAAGTACGCGGCCCCCTTTGTATGCCGTCGCGCCCCCCTTAATGGGGGGGGGGGGGGGGGGGCTCCCGACTCTAAAAACATCTGCATCAGATTATTTCAACAAGACTTCTACTTTCCAGACACACCTTTACCGTTGATCGACCACCTCGAGCTCCTAGGTATGGATGTTTCATGTAACTTCGGCAGATCTATAGAGTTAAAAGCGCAATCGCTGCCAAAAAACTTGGCATCCTTTTTAAGGTTCGGCGGTACTTCACACCGAAACAGCTGCTCTACTTATATCAAGCACAAGTTCGTTCGTGTATGGAGTACTGCTGCCACCTGCCAAATATCAGCTGAACGCGTTGGACTCGGTGGACCGAAGAGCTAGGAGACTCATAGGCGACGATTCGCTCGTCAAAACCAAACTTTTAAATTTGGAACATCGGCGTAAAGTCGCTTGTCTTTCGATATTTTACAGGGTGTATTTTGGAGAGTGTGCCCAGGAACTACACGACCTCATCCCACCCTCCACTTTCTCCAATCGGTCTTCCAGACGCAGGGAGGGCTTCCATCCTCATGTAGTCGAATTTCCATCAGTTCGGACGAAGCGGTTTGCTGCGTTATTTCTTATTCGCAATGCCAAGGAGTGGAATGCTCTCCCTGCGTCTGTATTCCCGGAATCCTATAACCTTGGTGTTTTCAAGGCAAGAGTGAATAGGCATTTTCTGGGTAAGCGTGTACCATCTTCGACCTCGTCTTCACTTAACATCAGGTGAGACTGAGGTCAAACACAAACCCATATATGATAAAATAAAAAAAAACGTTTTAATTCATTTAATTAAAAGTTTTATTAAAAGACAACAAATTATTGAAAAACAAAATTTACAAAAAAATATTTAGAGATAAATACCTACATCACCATCAACAAAATGTCGCTGTTCAAGATACAGGGCAGATTAATCATTGTAACTATTGAGGAGTTCTCACGATACTTCACCATCAGTTGAACTTCACCACATGCATTATGAGTATAAAAGTAGCTTCATATTCTTAATAAAAAAATCTCATTGCTCGCGTCAATCACTTACGACTAAGGAGTTCCGGTGGTCATCTCTGGTCTTCATCATCAGTTCCTCTTCACCAAGAGGTGCTTTTAGAATGCAAATTCTTATGGTCTTACAGGAAATACCAAAATAGCTCTATGTGTGCCTATAACTTTTGAGGAGTTCCCTCGATTCCTCAAGGATTCCATCATCAGACCCTGACTTGGTGACAATAGGACCACCTCGGGAATATACCCTTTTAAACAAAACAAGAATTTTCAGAATCGGTCCATAATTGACAGAGAAATCGGTGAAGATACATAAAAAAATACGAACAGTGGAACAAGAACTTCCTCCTCTTTTGAAGTCGGTTAAAAAGCTGATGAACGTTTTGTTTAATTCTATGCTCCTATGACAACCCTATCAGAACAGGTAAACATTTTGTCAGCTCCTTAGAAGCTTTGTCCCTGTTCCGTCTCTTTACTCATGTGGTTAAGGGACATGTTTTTGCCGCTACAGCGGGACGGCCAAAAGCTTAAAACTTCATTAAATATACATACTCGTACTCGTATAAGTAGGGTGGGTGCATAAATTAGATATGAAGTAAAAGACTGCAATGGCAATTTTTTTATTTTTCAATATAGTCCCCTGCTAGTGTAAAACACTTACTTATTACATTTCGTCACTACTTTAAAAAAATCTCGTATCTGATATTTTCCATTTTTTCGTTTATTTACGCATTAAACTAATAAAAATACACCTCGTATGATGCACAAACTCCAACGTCGATAAATCGTCATTATAGTAAGTACTCGTTAGTTCAAAAAAACCGTATCTAAACAAATTATCGTCACTACTTTGAAAAAAACTCGTATCTGATTTACTGTTGACGTGCAAGCTGTTCAACTGGTATCTTTGTCAGCAGAAGGAGCTTTATACTACTCTGTCAAGAAAGTACCGGGAAAAGATCAATAATACACAAACTGTTTGTTAATCATCCAAATTTATTTTATCACCTTCAAAGTATGCTCCTTCAGAAACGATACACTTACGCCAACGAATAATCCAATCATCAAAACATTTTTTAAACGCTGTTTCCGGAATTGAATTCAGTTCTCGGCGCGAATTCTCCTTTATGTCTTCTACCGATTGAAAACGGGTGCCACGAAGTGGTAATTTGAGTTTAGGAAAAAGAAAGAAGTCGGCAGGAGCCATATCTGGTGAATATGGTGGTTGCTCGATGGTATTTGTTGAGTGTTTGGTCAAAAATTCTTTCACAATGATGGCCTTGTGCGAAGGCGCATTATCGTGGTGCAAAATCCAAGAATTTTCATTCCACAAATCTGGCCTATTTCGTCGAATTTGCTCTCTTAAATGCCGCATAACGCTCAAATAATATTCTTTATTTACCGTTTGACCTTCCGGCAAGAATTCCGAGTGCACAACACCGCGATAGTCAAAGAAAACAGTCAACATGACTTTGACTTTTGATCGACTTTGGCGTGGTTTCTTCGGTTTCGGTTCAGTTGGAAGGCGCCACTCCGAAGCTTGTTGACTAGTTTGCATGTCAAACTCGTAAACCCACGTCTCGTCACCAGTAACAATGCGTTTCATGAATGTTGGGTCGGAATTGACTCGTTCTAGCATGTCCTCAGCGACTCTCATGCGATTGAGTTTTTGGAGAAAATTCAGGTCTTTTGGGACTAGCCGAGCGGTAACATGTTTCATACCCAAATGATTAGTTAAAATAGTACGGATCGACTCGTGAGATACAGAAAGTTCGGCGGCTATCTCTCTCAAAGTTGAATGAGGGTTTTCAGTCACTATTTCCTTCACTTTTGCGATGTTAACTTCAGTTGCAGACGTTGATGGCCTACCAGAGCGAGGCAAATCTTCCATCACATCTCGACCGCTTTTGAACGCTTTGTACCACTCATAAACACGTGTTTTTGATAAAGTCGAATCACCGTAAGCCTTCTGTAACATTTTCAGTGACTCCGAACACGAAATTCCATTGGCGATGCAAAATTTAAGACAAACTCTTTGTTCAATGTTTTTGTCCATTATGAAATTCGCAATACACACTAGATATGATATAACTAAAAACAGCACTGTATTTAATATAAATAACAGATGCAACTCAAACTCCGCGCCAAAATAGAAAACAGTTGTGCCAATCTAACAACAACAAAAAAAACAAAAATTTGAATTTGGAACCATAAACAAATCATCCATTCCCGATACTTTGTTGACTGAATGTATATTATTTCAAATTAAAGTTAGCTTGCCATTAGTTTACTATTTATAACTTGGCAACAAATGAAGCCTATTGTTATGTTTGGCATGAAGGCGACGGTGAAATGAATGCAAATATGTTTTCTTCTTGCATTATTGATTATCTGGTAAATCATGTGCAAGATAAGTCTATAGTTACCATCTATTATCTACAGTGATGGTTGTACAGCCCAAAATAGAAATGTAATTCTATCAAATACGCTACAGGACTTTTGTAATTCTAATAATTATGCTGTTTATCAAAAATATCTTATTAAGGGCCACACACAGATGGAATGTGACACTGTGCATTCTCATATAGAGAAAAGTAAAAAAACCGAGAACTTCATGTGCCTGCCGATTTTGTAAAAGTAATAACAGAGGCATCTTTGACTAAAAAGTACAATGTATTATATTTACACTGGAGTTTTTTCAAAAACTATGCCACACTTAAGCACTAAGTATACATCTATTAGACCTGGAAAGAGAGCAGGTGACCCATGTGTGGTAGATTTGAGGGTTTTAAAATATACACCTCACAGTCCGATTGAGTTTAAACTTCGCTTTGCTGACATCTGGACTGTTCTACCTCAAAGATTCCATGATAGTTCAGAAGATCAAGCGATTCCTCAGCTATATTCTGGACCCGTCCCTATTAAAAAACGAAACTACGATGATTTGCAATCTCTAAAGCCGATTTTGCCACAAGACTTTCATGCATTTTACGATAGTTAAGAAAAAATAATTCGACCCGATCTTTTTTTTACGGAGACACGTTTTTATTTAAGTTCGTCTATTGTTACTCTAAGAGAGTTTACTTAGTATCTTACGAATAACTGTAAATCTAATAAATAGTGTTTGAGTGAGTTATTCGAATATTTGTAATATCTGGACTGGCTATCAAAGTATCTCATGAAACTAACAAGAACTTTTTTGATCAATCACAATAATTTACAGGATGTTTATTGTTCCTCCTAGAAACTTGATGATTTTCAGATACGAGTTTTTTTTAAAGTAGTGACGATTTGTCATACCTTTGTCGGTCCTTAAATACTGTCACTAATATAAGACATCATAAAATCAAAACTAGAACCTACTTTAAAAAAAACATGGCTTTATTTGAAAGGTAATTTAATTAGCTTGTGTTAAAAATAAAATTTATTCAAAATGTTTGCCGCCATTTTCTACACAGGTCTTTAATCTCCGCGGCCAATCGTCGATAGCGGCACGGACCATATTCATATTAATTTCGGCCACTGCCTTTGTCAATGATGACTTCTGGCTCTCCAAATTTTTGTGACGTTTAGAGCAGACCTTCTCTTCTAACACCTGCCATATTTTATAATCCAACGGATTAAGATCAGGGCTGGAGGAGGAGCGCGTTCAGGAAATGCCCACTTTTTTTTAAAAAACCTCGTAGTCCCAGGTCTTTATTGAGTTTCTTTACGGTACTTGTTGAAATAGGTTTATAATACATATGTATAGTATAAAATAAGACTGGCAAATAGAACGTGTTACTCATAACGTTTAGATTGACATTATATTGATATTCTTTGCTAGTTAACAAAAATATTGATTTCTAGTTCATCTTTCATCATGTAAACGTCTAATTTTAAACGACTTTTGGACTATTTCTATTCATATTCATCACACGTTGGAGTACTGCATACTGCCCCAACAAGGGTTATGGGCCCCCAAGACGAATCAGAGGGGTTGGCGGAAAGGAAAAATCCTTCAGTCAGCGTTTACGGTATTACTGTGAATGATTTTTATCAACGTTATATGTATATAAAACATACACCTACCATTTTTTTGTAAAAATTGTTCTATGTCCTCAAGCTTCAAGGGATTTGGGGGTTCATCATCAAAGTTCGGTATCCATCCAAAAGGCGAGGTAGAGGAATCTCTCCCGGTGGTGTTTGAAGAACTGTATACGAAAATCACGTAAACACAAACAAGGTATTAAAACATAGTGACATACTTACATTCCATACCAGATCCGCACACGAGCGCTTTAGGGTCAGTTAATAATACAATAAATGGGCGTGGTTCAGTCCGTTGTCAACGGATTTCATTGACAACGGGTTGGACTGGATTAACCGTGGATAAGGCCCATAAGATATTTACGGTTCAATTCACACAACTCTGTCAAGCTGGCAACATCTAAAATAACCGTTGAATTAAAATAGATTTGGACGCAAATTAAATGTCTCTCTATTTAGAAATAAATGTTCTCAATTTTATCCCCAGATATCGATTTTGAAAGCAATCGGTCAAATAATTGAAAAGAATATGGCGGCTATTTTTTCACAATTCTGTTAACGGATTCGTTGTCGGAGACTTCACAAATCCCCAGATACCGATTTCGAAAGTAATCAGTCCAATAGCTAAAAAGTTCAAGATGGTGGCTCCTTTTTCTCATTCTGTCAACGGATACGTTGTCGGAGACCTCACAAATCCCCAGATATCGATTTTGGAAGCAATCGGTTCAATAACTAAAGAGTTCAAGATGGCGGCTATTTTTAACCGACTTCAAAAAAGGAGGAGGTTCTCAATTCGACTGTATGTTGCTTTTTTTTTTCACTCTGTTAACGGATTCGTTGTCGGAGACCCCATAGATCCCCAGATACCGATTTTGAAAGTAATCAGTCCAATAGCTAAAAAGTTCAAGATGGTGGCTACTTTTTCTCATTCTGTCAACGGATACGTTGTCGGAGACCTCACAAATCCCCAGATATCGATTTTGAAAGCAATCGGTCAAATATGTACCTAACTAAAAAGTTTAACCTGCTCCTCCACGATCATGCGCATTAATAAGTAAAGACTGGTTCAACTTGTTCAACAACCCTCATAAAAATCTAATCGGAACCTACAATACATTATATTTGTACTTATTTATTACTAAAGTGTTTTGGTAATCAAATAAAAATCGAATCTTCGCAATCTGTAAAATTATCATCATACATAAAAATAATTAATTAATTCGACAAAATATTGTCTTTGAAATCAACGACGAACATCACTACTTACACTTAAACGAGGCAATGTCAGAAAGGAACAGTATACCTACTGGGACTGACATAATGAGTAAAAGAGACGTTGCGAAAAAGACATCAACGAGCTTCTTACTCAATCAGCCGCACTTAATGAATAAACCATTATAACTTGACCTTTGTAACGTGTTCGTCAAATATAAACAGAAAACAAAATGTACTTAATGGTGAAATGTTTAACCAACTTTGTTTAAAGTTTGAAGTTTTTGATGACTTTCCACACCATTTCACGGAACATGAAGGCATTTTAAACGAGACTGAAAGCGGACATCGGGTGCTTGACCTTGCATAAGCGCAATATCACATATAATATGAGTGATGAACATCAGCTGCCTTGTAAGCGGTATCCAGAGGGGTTATTCCGTGTCTTATTTACAATATTATCTAATTTAATTTAGAAATACATAGGTATTTATCATTAAAAAGAAATGGCCGAAATTTGATGGTTATTTCAGACGTTATCGGCTTGACAGATTGAAGTCCATCCCTTAACTTGTGAATTGGCCACTACTTTTGGATAAAAATTTTCACTGATCACTTGTGGCTTCCAACCTTGACACTGGCAGGATTGTCCCACTGACAGTGAACACGATCAAAAACACAGACGGGCGCGTTTGTGTGCGGTTTATGCGCTTGTGTGCGGTACAGGCGCTTGTGTGCGGGTCTGGCCCGGGTGCATCACAACAAAATTGCCAATAATAATGATAATGATCTTTGAAAAGGAATCACAATGAAGTGTCCTACCAATATTATGAAGATTTTCCTTTATTTACGTGCAATAAAATACCTTGAAATTAATTTATTTATAGATTATAATGCTTAAAATCTTATCATACTTATGTAATGTTGGCCCAAATCATGCAAGAAGTATCCATAAGCTTGGCTTTCGATTCTGTATATAAATATAGAAAAGAATCCTACTTACTCATACGAGACCTGTAAAGTTGGTAGGGTTACCAGCGCTTCAGATGGTCAAAAATAGTAGAACAGTGACTTATTTTCCACAGAAATAGTGACATAACAGAGGCTGTTTCGTCTAAATACCTAATGACTAAATTGTGACATTTTTCCAACAAAGGGGATTGGGTAAAAATGTTGTCATTGTTTAAATGAGCGGCCAGTCATAGGTACAAGTGGTATCTTAGGATAGATCCGTTCAAAACGTTACTATTGTCATCTATATATATAATACCAAAAAAATAAAACCGTCTTCAAAAACCCACTGAAAAGCGTTAAATAAAAACCAGCCTCCTAGGAGTCCTAGGAATTGCCTATTTAGTGCCTAATAGGTACATATAATATATCCAAGCCGGTGTCAAGTAGGTATACACAGTAGCAGTGACACCATGATTTTTGCCACCGACTTCAATATATTCTATATACCTATTAGGCACTAAATTGGCAAGTCATAGGACTCCCAGGAGGCTGGTTTTTATTTAACGCTTTTCAGTGGGTTTTTGAAGACGGTTTTATATTTTAGTTAAAAAAAAAATTTTTTCGCTTTTTAGTGATGCACCTAATATTATTATGTGATAAACTAAAGCACATAAACATCACATTAAGAAACACTAGCCTAATACCAATCTCTCATCACCCTTAACAAAATGTCGCTGCCCAAGATGCAGGGCCGTTAATTATTGAGGAGTTCTCCCGGTACTTCACTATCAGTTGCACTTCACCATATGTATTATAATGAGTATAGAAGTAGATTCATATTCTTAATAAAGAAATCTCATTGCTGGCGTCAATCACTTACGACTAAGCAGTTCCGGTGGTCACCTCCGGTCTTCATCATCAGTTCCTCTTCGCCAAGAGGTGCTTTTGTAATGCAATTTCTTAAGGTCTTGCAGGTAATACCAAAATCGCTGTATGTGTGACTATAACTTTTGAGGAGTTCCTCGATTTCTCATGGATCCCATCATCAGATTCTGACTTGCTGACAATGGGACCACCTCGGAAGTATACCCTTTCAAACAAAAAAAGAATTTTCAATGTTGGTTCACAATTGCAGGAAGTAATCGCGTAACAAACATACAAAAAAAAAGCGACATACAGTCGAATTGAGAACCTCCTCCTTTTTTGAAGTCGATTAAAAAGAGAAGGTATGACTGGGAAACTCAAAAACGCTCAGCCCTTGGGCCTAGAAAGCTGATATTTTTCACAGGTGTTGTTTTTAAGACGTAGACGAGGAATAAGAAAGCATTTTTCGAAATTCAACCCATTCATTTCTGAAGTTAGAAACGTGGAAATGGGTACATATGGCGATTTTGGATAAACTACCCCTAAGGGTTGGAAATTAGGGGTTAAGGTTTGTATAGGAGTTTGAACGTTTTTCAAGTCAGAAACGTGGAAATTTGTATATATATATGCTACTGTTAACAAATAAAAAAACTACTTTCGGCTTTTTTGGATAAACAACCCCTATTGGGTGGAAATGGGGGGTTAAAGTTTGTATAGGAGTTTGGTCGTTTTTCAAGTTAGAAACGTGGGAATGGGTATATAGGCTACTGTTAGCAATTAAAAAACATGACTTTTGCCGATTTTGGAAAAACTACTTCTAAGAGGATGAAATGGAGGGTTAAATTTTGTATGAGAGTTTGTTCGATTTTGAAGTTAGAAACGGTATAATATACTTATAGGCTACTGTTAACAAAAGAAAAAAACTTTTGGTGATTTTGGATAAACTACCCCTAAGGGGATAAAATGGGGGGTGATATGGGAGTTTGCTCAATTTTGAAGTTAGAAACGTGGAAATTGGTATATTACTATTAACAAATAAAAAACATAACTTTTGTCAATTTTGGAAAAAAACTACCCCTAAGTGGTTGAAATGGGGGTGGTAATTTGTATGGGAGTTATGTCAGTTTTGAAGTTAGAAACGTGGAAATTGGTAAACTACTTTCGGCGATTTTGGATAAACTACCCTAAAGGGGTGGAAATGGGGGGTTTAAGTTTGTATAGGAGTTTGGTCGTTTTTAAGTTAGAAACGTGAGAATTGGTATATAGGCTACTTTTAACAAATAAAAAATAAAACTTTTGGCGACTTTGGAAAAACTACCCCTAAGTGGGTGAAATGGGGGGTGGAAATTTGTATGGAAGTGAAGTCATTTTTGAACTTAGATATATGGAAACTGGTTTCTAGACTACTGAATATAAACTATGAGTTTTGACGTTTTTGGAAAACCTACCCCTAGCAGGGCAAAAAGGGTTTGAAAATTTGTATGATTTAAAGTTTCTATCCCTTCATGATTCGTAACGAAAACTTTATCTGCACTTTTTAACTAAAATACTGACTCTCCGCAGACGAAGTTGCGGGCGCAAAGCTAGTAGGTATAATATAATACTCTAAAGTGTATCGGAGCCGAGCTATTTGCAATTTTATTTTCTTATCTTCACATGGGCAATTGAGCGTTCCAGTATTATATTACGTGACAAAATATGTTTATTTTGAACGGATCTATCATACATAATCTACTACTTTTATGACTGGCCGCTCAAACATGAAAAATCAATGTGTTCATGTATCGACGACCTCTTGAAACTTAAATCTTCAATATCTCTATTATTTAGCGACTTATCACAGGGTGTCCTATAGGTAGCACGACAAACTTAAGGGGAAGATAGGTGGCCAGGTCACCTACCAAATATAAAAAAATCACCTTAGTAAAAGTCCCACCATTTTCGGGATATTCCAAATTAAAAAAAAAAACGGAAAAATGTACACCCGCAGTAAGTTTTTGAGTTGCGGTATCCTGGTTTTTTATTTTTTTACAGTTATTAGTGATACAAAACAATCTTGTATGCCAAGTTGTGTTATCAGATGCAAAAAACAAAAAAAAGTAACTATTATAGGTTTTTTTTATTTAAATTTGAATTTCGTCCTTTTTATTTAACTTTAGGTAAGTTTTGAGCTCTCCTGGTGAAAAAAAATGACATAATCACAGATTAGCCATTAAGTTTAAAAACATTTAGTCTCCTTGCGAGATCGAATCAGGAATTAGGAGATTCGCAGATGAACTAAAGTAACCGACCCGCCGATCCCGACTCACCGAATTGCAAACAGTTCTTAAATTTTTTGGAAAACTTAAAAAGATCATATTACTCACCTATTTGTTTTATTAATTATGTAAAGTAACGATAGTAAAGATGACATAAAATTCAATTTCCTATTCATTCGAAGTAGTTGCTTGTAATTCACATTGTTCAACGATATATTGCATAACATCGGCCATGACATTTTAGTATGGGAATATTTAAATTTCAATAACTTATTAATGAAAATAAATATCGCTTTGTTTTGCGTCTGTGTGGGTCCTGCACCAATTTACAATGCAACTTGGCATTTTTGCAGCATTATTTAAATCCGGTAATCATTAAAACCGAATTATTTTTGTTGTAATTATAAACAACTGTTTGACACTACGTCAGAAAGTCGACTGATAGGCGGTTCGGCACTACGTATTAGCTCCAACTCCGCCGGCACTCAGTCATGTCATACTAATTATATTTCGATGGAGTGGATACATAAATTAGGCCTTAATAAATTACTTAATGCGAGGTTCATATCCTGATTTTCTTTCAACTACTGAAAGACTACTAGAGAAAAAATGTGGTGATGCTCTTCTTCAAAAAATGTGATAACACCCGTTTAAAGAACTACACACCCATTACCCTTCTAACTCAAATCTATACATCTATACATATAATAAAATCGTTAAGACCAAAAAGTCTGTACATTGAAGATTACAAAAAAAAAAACCGACTAGGGTGACTTATAATAAGTAACTGAACATATTAAAACCATTTTTAAAATTTTTGTTCGTTTGTTTGTTTATTTGTTTGTTTGACCGCGCATCACGTAAAAACTACTGAACGGATATTGATGGAATTTTCATAAATCTATTTAAATAAAACCAGAATCAAATCTAGGCTATAGAAATTTCGGAAAATTGTAGAAGAAGGGGGTAAAAAGAGGGGGTAAAGTTTGTATGATTTTTTTTTAGATTGTTCTAGAATCATGAAACTCAGAATAAATACTTATTAATAAAAATAAAGAAATACATGTTTCAGCATTTTTTTAATCTCATCCAAAGTTGCAAAAAAGTGGGTTTTGTGTTTAAAATTACTGGATTTCATACAACTATAAAATAAAAACCAATGAAGTTTGACCTTTGAAACTTGCTACATATAAATAAAATAACAAATAAAAAAAACTACTTTCGGCGATTTGGGATAAATTACCTCTAAAGGTTGGAAAAGGGGGGTTAATGTTTGTATGGGAGTTTGGTCGTTTTTCAAGTTAGAAACGTGGAAATTGGTATATAGACTACTGTTAGCAAATAAAAAATACTACTTTTGGTGATTTTAGATACATTACCCCTAAGGGGATGAAATGGGGGGTTAAAGTTTGTATAGGAGTTTTTCAAGTTAGAAACGTGGAAGTTGATATACTTACAGGCTACCTACTGGAAATGGAAAAAAGTGACTTTCGGTGATTTTGGATAAACCACCCCTAAGGGGATGAAATGAGGGTGGTAATTTGTATGGGAGTTTGGACAATTATGAAGTCAGAAACGTGGAAATTAGTATATAGGCTACTGTTAACAAATAAAACAGTATAATTTCTGGTATTTTTATTTGTATACAACAAATAAAAAATACCACATTCGACCATTTGGGATAAACTACCCCTAAGGGGATGAAATGGGGGGTTGTAATTTGTACGAGAGTTTGGTCAATTTTGAAGTTAGAAACGTCGTAATTGGTATAAATGTTAACAAATAAAAAATATAACTTTCGGCGATTTTGGGTAAACTATCCCTAAGGGGCTGAAATAGGGGGTTAAAAATTGTATGGGGGTTTGGTTATACTTGAAGTGAGAAACGTGGAAATTGGTAGGTATAAAACAAATGAAAAATAATACGTTCGGTGATTTCCGAAAAACTATCCCTAAGTGGGTGAAATGGGAGGTGAAAGTTTGAATGGGAGTGAAGTCAGTATTGAAGTTAAGGGAATTGATGTTTAGGCTACAGCTTACAAACCAATAACACTACTTTCGGTGATTTTGGAAGCACTACCCCTAAGGGGGTGAAATTGAGGATGGCAATTTGTAAGGAGAGTTTGGTTATTTTTGAAGTTAGATACCTATATTAAAATTGGTTTCTAGACTACTAAATATAAAATAAGAGTTTTGGCGTTTTCGGAAAATCTTTGAGGATCTGATAATAGAATCTCAGGGAAATTGATGGAACCCTTCAAAAGTTTAAAGGACTCATACAGCGATTTTCAAACTTCTTTAAGAACATTTACATTCCAAAAGCACCATTTGGTAAAGTGAAATTAATGACCAGACATGACCATCGGAACTCATTAATAATAAGTATTTCACGACACGCTACTTTTACTCATCATAATTAATGTGGTGAAATGGAAGTTTCGCCAAGTACCAGGAGGAACTCTTCAACGATTAATTTCCCTGCATATTGGATAGCCCCATTTTGTCAAGAGTGATGAAGAATTGGCAATAAGCAATAATGGCATTAATGTAGTGTATATGTGCAGCATGTAATACATAATCACATAATAATTAAATAAACACTAAAAAGCGAACATAGTAATGTTACGAAACATTACTATTTTTTTTTTGGAAAGTCTATCCCTTTATAATACGTAATGAAAACTTTATTTGTACCTACCTACTTTTCAACGAAATTACTTACTCTCCGCAGACAAAATCGCGGGCGGAAAGCTAGTCTAAATAAGCTGTTTTCATGAGTCATTACAAAATGTCTCGCATGCAAGTTTGTTGACTTCCAGGTTTCAGTACCATAGACCATATCCATAAGCCGCGGCAGGTTAAACAGAAGACGGAAGAGTATAAAAACGAAAACGAAAACGCCACCATACCAGTCCGTCTTCTTAACCAAAACTAGAACGCGGAGTGTAAGGTGTTAAATCTCCAAATCTGTTCAGTGCTGCGTTGGAAACCTTTTCAAGCTTGTACTTGGCATAAATATTGACGGTGACTACCTGGTGAGTGCACCTTCGATTTGCCGACGATATTGTAGTATAGCCGTATGGATAAAATGTTAAAGTGACCCATTTTATAACCTATTAAATATATTTATTTCACCAGTGTTCCACTCTGTTATGAAATACACCTACTTTAAATTCTTATAATTCATTTTCTTATCGCTATAATCCGTAAGTTACCTTCTAAATTAAACTATTAGGAACTGTTTTCTGTATAATAATATGTGCCTTAAATTTTAGCTTACAAATTGTTCAATATAGGTATCACAATATTCACAATGCACAAACCGACAGCAGTAACTAAACTGTTGACAGCGTTATAATCAGTCTTACGTATCAATCTTTTATTACCAAAAAACAATTATAAAAGAGGTGCTAATTCCCAACAGAAACTGCATAATATTAAGTAAATCCTGTCATATCACCCTAGTATTAACACGTTAATCAGTAGGTATCCTATTGTCATACTTAATTGTCAGAAATAGCTGTTACCGTTAAACGTAACATCACGTTCAACATTTACTCTTAACATACCTATACATAAATAACCCCTTAATAAATAATAATAAATAATAATAATAATAATTTACATTCCAAAAGCACCATTTGGTTAAGTGAAATTAATGACCAGACATGACCATCAGAACTCCTTAATAATAAGTATTTCACGCTACTTTTGCCCATCATTTGTAAGGGGCTGTTTATTTATTACGTAAGACGATTTGGGGGGAAGGGATCTGAACAAGTCTTATTTTTTCTTACATGGGGGTAGGATGTTCTTACGTAAGATCACAAAGACAAGGATAAATTAAAGCGTTTTTATATTTTTGCTACTTTTTCTTTGCAATTTTGATAGATACTGATCTTACGTAAGATTAAAAAGGAGGGAGGGGGTTCATCCAAGTCTTATTTTTTCTTACACAGGGGGAGGGGGGGGTCAGAAATTGGTTAAAATTGTCTTACGGAATAAATGAACAGCCCCTAAAGAATGTGGTGAAATGGAAGTTTCGCCAAGTACCAGGAGAGTTCTTCAACGATTAATGTCCCTGCATATTGGATAGCCCCATTTTGTCAAGAGTGATGAAGAATTGGCAATAATAATTAATGGCATGAATGTAGTGTGTATGTGCTGTATGTAATACATAATCACATAATAATTAAACAAAAACCAAAAAGCGAACAAATGTTAGGAAACATTACTATTTTTTTTGGAAAGTCTGCCCCTTTCTGATACGTACTTAATGAAAATTTTATTTGTACCTACCTACTTTTTAACGAAATTACTGACTCTCCGCAGACGAAGTCGCGGGCGGACAGCTAGTTCCTAATAAGTCTGAAACAACCCGCGAACATGAATCTATACGGCTATACGAGGTGCGGTCTAAAAGTTTCCGGCCTAACAAAGAAAAGAAGTACATATACTAACAAAACTTTTTTTATTTTTCGATATAGTTTCCCTCTATTTCAATGCACTTTTCAGATCTCTTAATAAGCATTTCTATCCCCTTATAAAAATACTCTGAAGTTTTGTCCTCAAAATGAGCGTAAACCGCACGGGTCACTTCAACATCTGAAGAAAATCTTTTTTCCCTTAAGTCTGCCTTAAGTTTCGAGAACAAATAATAGTAACTCGGGGCCAGGTCGGGACTATAAGGTGGGTGGCGAATTTCCTCGAAGACACCTTTCGCAACAGCAGCCTTGGCAATTGAAGCGGAGTGAACGGGTGCATTGTCGTGGAGAAGCCGTACACCTCTGCTAAGTTTTCCACGACGCTTCTGCTTGATCGCCTCACGTAACTACTCAATAAGGGTGGCGTAGTAGCTACCATTTACCGTGGTATTCCTTTTTTTCATGTCAATCAGTAGTATTCCGTGACAATCCCACGACGCCACTCCATCGATTCCCTTTTGGAGAGAGGATCATAGTACAAAACCATGGTTTCCTCCCCCGTAACAATTGACTCCAAAAAACTCTCTCCGTGTCGTCTATATGTGTCTAAAACTTCTTGAGAGCACGCTTTTCGCTCACTTCGCTGCAAGCTTGAAAGAAGTTTGGGCACCCACCTCGCACTAACTTTATTCATGTGAAGATGTTCAAGAAGAATCCTAAGAACTGAATTTTTTGAAAGCACTGTCCTTGCCGCTATTTCTTTAGTCTTCAGTCTTCGATCACTCAGAACTTCCTCTTCCACTAATTTGACGCAGTCCACGGTGAGTGCTTCCACAGGTCGGCCGGAGCGAGGTTCGTCGTCAATGGACTCCCGCCCTAAACGAAACTCTTTACTCCATTCTTTAATGGTGGAAAATGACGGAGAGGTATCCCCGTACATAGCATCTAACCTTTTTTTATGTCGGTCGGGCTGACCCCTTCCTTTGTCTTGAACTTGATCACGGAACGATATTCCAATATACACATTCAAAAACTTTCAGACTTCTTATTGTTCTAAACGCCGTCAAATCAAAACCACAACCAACAGAAATCTCAAAACTATACACAAATAAGCATAATAAATGACAATCACAATGACACCATTTTTTTTAATTTTTAACCCGCCATATTCCTTCAGCCAGAAACTTTTGGACCCCACCTCGTAACTTAATATAATTACTTGGGCGATGGGTGTTCATACTGAACAAAAAGCTTCTGATTTTCAAAAAAGCTTCCTAGTATCGCATTAAGAAATCGTTTTCCTATTTATTTAGATCCTCCTCTAACTCCGGATAGTACTCTCTTAAGTTAGTAATATGATACATTTTTTTGCAAAACATCAAAACTTTGACCCTTCTGATTTCGCACTTGGCTTCCTGAAAACTTCGTAAGAAATGGTTTTTTGGGTTATTGGTGGTACCTACCGGGTATCACGTGATAGTAAATTTCCGGATTTTTTGGATCCCATTACTTCCAAGAGCTTCCTAGTTGACGCGTAAGAAATGGATATTGGGCTTCTGTAGGTATAGGTCTACGGCACTATACATGTCTCCAAGGCTAGTACTATGATACACTTTTTAGCCCTGGGACGGCGGTCTAATCGCTCCACCACCTGGAGAGCGGTCTGAGTAATGTCACAGACTGTAATGGCAAACTTACCTGTTATTAGTATGGCTAAATCGTCGGCATAGCCTATCGTGTAGAACCGTTCAGTGTTGAGCTTAGTGATAAGGTTGTTTACCACTAGATTCTACAGCAGCGGCGAGAGCAGCCACAGCAGCGGGACATCCCCTTACCACATCTGCGGCCTAGGACTCTCCCGCGATGCGCACGATTCGTTTGTTCAGCACGTTGGTGATCCAGTTAGTTATACCAGATTCCACTCCATGGTTGCCCAAGGCCGTACCTATACTGTTGAAATGTGTTTTGTCGAAGGCGCCCTCTATGTCAATGAATGTGCCAAGGCACATTTCCTTGTCCTTGATTACTCCTTCGATTCGGCTGATGACCATGTGGAGAGCCGACTCTGTAGATTTACCTGCTCTATACGCATGTTGATTACCGTGCATTGGTATGTCTTTCAACGCTCGATCTCTCAGGTCGTTCGATTTAGTTTTGCATAGCAGCTGAATTTAATTAAAGCTCTGAACTAAATGCATTCTAATACGGCTAGTGCTCAAGTTACCTTTTCAGGTAGCACTGGTTTAAAGTGATTTGTAGTGTACTTACTATGCGTTTTCCTCGTATTGTTTTTCAGTTACGATTTAATAACATAACATTTACTATTTTTGAATGCCTATTAAACAAGCGAGTTTTTTAAGCTTACTCGTAATAGCTAATCTGTTATCATGTAATTTTTTTTCACCCGGAGAGTTCAAAACTTGACTAAATTTAAGTGGGCGCCGAGCAAAATAAGCGAAAACAGTGGTTACGGTTAAGTTGATGTAGTCTATAATCTTTGAGTACAAAATATAAAAAAAATGATATTTAAAATCGCAAAGAATGTGTTAACAATAATACATGTTCAATAATAATAAATAATTTATGGTATCCAGGGTCTGATGATGGAGCAGAGCGGTAACCACAAGAACTCGGTAATAAAACAAAGTCACCCCATCGAGATTGGGCTCGTTTGTTTTGTCTTGACAAGTATTCTGATCCTAGATGGTATCCAGGGTCTGATGATGGAGCAGGGCGGTAACCACAAGAACTCGGTAATAAAACAAAGTCCCCCCATCGAGATTGGGCTCGTTTGTTTTGTCTTGACAAGTATTCTGATCCTAGATGGTATCCAGGGTCTGATGATGGAGCAGGGCGGTAACCACAAGAACTCGGTAATAAAACAAAGTCACCCCATCGAGATTGGGCTCGTTTGTTTTGTCTTGACAAGTATTCTGATCCTAGATGGTATCCAGGGTCTGATGATGGAGCAGGGCGGTAACCACAAGAACTCGGTAATAAAACAAAGTCACCCCATCGAGATTGGGCTCGTTTGTTTTGTCTTGACAAGTATTCTGATCCTAGATAGTATCCAGGGTCTGATGATGGAGCAGGGCGGTAACCACAAGAACTCGGTAATAAAACAAAGTCCCCCCATCGAGATTGGGCTCGTTTGTTTTGTCTTGACAAGTATTCTGATCCTAGATGGTATCCAGGGTCTGATGATGGAGCAGGGCGGTAACCACAAGAACTCGGTAATAAAACAAAGTCACCCCATCGAGATTGGGCTCGTTTGTTTTGTCTTGACAAGTATTCTGATCCTAGATGGTATCCAGGGTCTGATGATGGAGCAGGGCGGTGCCACAAGAACTCGGTAATAAAACAAAGTCACCCCATCGAGATTGGGCTCGTTTGTTTTGTCTTGACAAGTATCCTGCTCCTAGATGGTATCCAGGGTCTGATGATGGAGCAGGGCGGTAACCACAAAAACCCGGTAGTAAAACCAACTGGTATTTCCAGGCTCAAGAACAATTACACATCTCTCAGAGAAAAACTTGTTTCTTTGCTGTTTGGACTGACGAAGATATGAAGGTGGAAGTCATACACAAAGATGATTTTTGGAAAAAAATAGTAAAAATTTGGAAAGGTTTTATTTCGAATGTTTGCTTCCAGAAATAATAGATTCTAGACTAGATAGACAAATGGAGATAAAGGAACCTGCTTTTATTCTGGAAGCCTTGAATAAAAGGAAGGTTGAAAAAGCTAGAAAACGCAAATTATTGGAAAATAAACCTGTTAGAGTACCGAAACGAAAAAAAATAATCGCAATAAAAAAGTAACTACGTAAATTATTTTTTTATTTTTAAAATAGAACAAAATATAATAGAATATAATAGAATACAATTTTATTTCAGTCGGAAAAATACCTTACATACTAACATACATAACAGTAGGTATGTTAAATGTTTTAAAAAACAAAAAAACCGCCTTCAAGAAACTAAAAAATAACTTATTTTGAAAAGATAATAGGTCAGGTCAAACTGAAGTCTGCTTTTGGTTAAAAATATTGAGGGACGCCGACTTCAGTTGACTGCCCTATTGTCATTTGAAAATAAGTTATTTTTTGGTTTTTTGAAGGCGGTATTTTGTTTTTTTAAACATTTAATTTTATACGTTTTAGTGATCATAATATGCTGTTATGTAGTCCCACTTCTCAATGAATAAGAAACTATGGGATATTTCAAGCTCGCCGCAAGCAACGTTGCGGGAAATTCATAGTGTTTTATATATTTAAACTATTTAAATGTGCTTCGTCATAGTCGCTTAACCATCTTAATCGAGATATCTTATCGCCACCCTTAAAATAGGTACCATTGAGGAGTTCCGGTGGCCATCTATGGTCTTCATCATCAGTTCCACTTCACCAAATCATACTTTCTAAATGCAAATGCTTGACTTGTAACTGAAAATACAAAACTCGCTATGTGTATGCCTACAATATTTGAGGAGTTCCCTCAATTCCTCACGGATTCCCTCATCAGATACTGACTTGGTGACAATGGGACTACCTCGAAAGTATACCCTATCAAACAAAAAAAGAATTTTCAAAATCGGTTCACAATTGACTCAGTAATCTCGTAACAAACATACAAAAAAAAACAGACACGAATTGAGAACCTCCTCCTTTTTTGAAGTCGTTGCGTTACGTTTGTCACTAAACTTCTTAGTCTTAATCTGCGAAATTCGTTTTTCACACAAGAGTACATATTTTCATTGCATTAAACTTATTTAACGAACATTCTTTCGAACTAACGTAAAACTAATCATCGAAATCTGTTCACAGGGTATCTAGGTGTAAAAAGTCATGAGTGAACATACACACATTTACAGGTTCAAAAGATAACATAATGTTTTTAAAGTCTGTTTAAAATGTTAGTATGCCTTAAAAATATAAATTAAGTAATCAATTCATTCAACATTTATTAAATTGTTAAGTTAGATACTTTTGTCGTGCAACGCAAACGTCGAGTCGGCCGCGCTGATTTGCAGTAGTGTGCGTGTCACGCACACAAGTAGCGATTCTACCCAAATGGCGTCCGCGTCGTATGCTCGGCGCCCTCTTAAGTAAAATGAACGAAATTCAAATTTAAATTTTAAAAAAAACTATAATTGTTACTTTTTCATAGTTTTTTGCATCTGATAACACAACTATCAAGATTGTTTTGTATCAATAAAAACTGTAAAAAAATAAAATCCGAATACCGCAACACAAAAATTTACTGCAGGTGTAAATTTTTTTTTAAATCAGTATATCTCGAAAATTATGGCACTTTTACTAAGGTGATTTTTTTATATTTGGTAGGTGACCTGACCACCTATCTCCCCTTAAGTTTGTCGTGCTACTTACTGGACACCCTGTATATTCATGTGTATTTAGAGGTCCTCTAAACGATTAGGTACATAAGAATGATCCGTGGCCGCTGAAAAAAAAATGACAACAATCTTTAAACTAATTTACTCAATGCTCTTTAGGAACTTTTGTGAAAGCTAGTCGTATTTTTTTCACCATTTCAGAGCTCATTTGCAGTATTTCCATGAGAAACTTATAGGATATGGGTAGTAAATCAAGTAAATGAAGGACAATACAATGCTACAATAAAAGGATAAGAATGTGTATTAAGATTAAAGTAATTGGTACTATTATTCCCTTGGTTACGCTATGACTTGAGAACGGGGTGGCCAATTCGGCTATTTTTTTTTTATATTCCTTGAAGTTCGAGGGAGGTCCTTATGGAGAGAAAAAATGGATATTTAAACTTAACGGGGGGGGAATGGAAGGGGTACTTTAAATTTAATACCAATACATACATAAGATTACATACCAATAAAGACAACATGCTCATCCCAATCCACTATTTATATAATATATGGATCGATCCAAACAGGTAGACGCCGCATTTTTTGACCTGAAAAAGGCATTTGACTTGGTCGATAACGATGTGCTACTTCGTAAGCTGTACAACTTTGGTTTTTCGGCCGATTTATTAAAGCTGCTTGCGAATTATTTGAGTGATCGGAGGCAATTCGTTCAGGTGTCAGGTTGTACGTCAAAGGAGTATTATACTCGATCTGGTGTGAGCCAGGGCAGTACGCTTGGGCCGACCTTGTTCCTCATTATGATTAACGATCTTCCTACAGTCGTAAATAATGCAAAATGTCTCCTCTTTGCTGACGACTTAAAACTGCTCTTAGCTATCGACAAGGTCGCCGACTGCGATGCCCTGCAATGCGATATTAACGCAGTTGCGAGTTGGGCCCACATTAATAATTTGGCCTTTAATGTCGATAAATGCAAGGTCATCACCTTTACCAGATCGAAAACACTAATAGAAGCCAAATATTGCGTGGGTGGCGTCCCGTTGAAACGCGTTCAAAGCGTCTGCGATCTGGGTCTGCATCTTGACGTGAAGCTCGATTTTCTTCCGCACATTGTCTCGATCTCCAAAGATGCGAGTAAGGCTTTGGGTTTCATTATGCGAACTGCAGCGCAATTTAAAAATCTAAAGGTCGCACATATCTTGTACAACGCATTTGTCCGAAGCAAGTTAGAGTACAACTGCGTTGTTTGGGACCCGATCGAAACAAAGTACTCCCTTCTCTTGGAACGAGTCCAGCGCAGATTTGCAAGGTACCTATACAAAAGGGAGTTCGGCTACTATCCTTTCTTATATCCCTCGCTCTTTGTACAGGGCATGGTCGGACTGAGCAGCTTGGATTCCAGGCGGAAAATGCACCTATTAGTGCATTACTGTTCTCTCTTGCAAGGCAAAGTGGACAACCCAGTTACTCTTGAGCGAATCCGCCTATTTGTCCCCGAGCAGTACGTGCGAGCTGGAGCGCGCCGCCGCCATCCGCTGTTCGCGGCTCTGGAAGGGTTCCGCACGCAGCGCGCGAAGAACGCGCCCACCGCCCGCGCAATAGCGCTCATGAACGCGCTGCTCTCCGAGCTCCAGGATGCTGACGTACTTGCCGGTCGCTGGCAGACTTTGTTATTTAATGTTTACAAATTTTTAGGACTTCTTTAATTATTTGATACAAGTGTTGTTTTCTTTTTTCTTATCTGTATTGTCGTTTCTGTATAATTAGTTCCTGTTATAGTATTAAGCTTCTTACTGTAGTGTAAACTAGCATAATGGGCGTGTTGGCCATACGCTGTAAGCCTATTATTGTTTTTAAATAAATAAATAAATAAATAAATAAATAACACTTTTAAGCTCGCTCTCAAAAGTATTCGAGAGACTCCTGCTGGGGAAGACCCAGCCGCACATCAAGCCACGTCTAGGGTTTGCAATTCGAATATTCGAATTATTCGCCATAAATATTATTCGAATTCGACAATATTCATTATTCGAATAAAACGAATATTTCGAATAGTGCAGAAATGGGTGAATTTCAGGGCGTTTCAACCGCTGTCATTAGTGTCACTAAATATATTGACGAAATCAATGACACTACAGCAACTTCTGATGCTGATAGGAACTACATCCCCGGTTCTGCTTCTGTTTATATCAGGAGTTGCTGGTAGGTGTCATTTATTTCGTCAATATATTTGGTGACACTAATGACAGCGGTTGAAACGCCCTGAAATTCACCCAAATATGTCTGTAATTATTTACCTGAGCAAAACACTATAACAAAATGCCAGGATAAATTATCCTCCACATTAACAACTCCGTGGAAATATATTTAAATATTAAAAATAACTACAAATCTAAGACAAACAATAAATTACCTATTTTTCTTTATCCTTGCCAAAATCTTTCTAAAACGAACTAAATGCCGTACCGTAATTGGTAAAAGGAGTAGCGTAGCGATAGCGAGAGCGAGCTTAAGGATTAGTTCATGTTTTTTGTGGTGTGGTGATGGTGATTCCTCGTACACGGTTAAGTGCAAGTTTACGTCACGTGTTAATGAATTGTCTGTGCTGTGCTGTGATGATGTTGAATTGCTGACTGACATGAAAAGATGTAAGTAAACCAAATTATAATTTTAATATAAACTACTAATCAGCGGCAAATCTAAGTTGCCCTCTCTTTCTCTCTCTTTCACGTCACCTTACAAACATGTATGTAGAGTGGGCGGTTAGATTTGCCGCTGAGTATAGTTTGAATTTGTTGATTGCCAAAAAGTTGATAGTTAGTCATTTCTTTATATACATACGGAACGAGTGCTCGTTATTGATTTGTTTTTATTGTAACTTATAATAAACAAAGTAAATTTATATTGTATTGTAACTGTGTGCTGTGATTGGTTTATTAAATTGTTTACTTTATTTCAAAAGTTGTTATCATCCAAATGAATATTATTTAATTTGTAGAAGATACCATAAATGTTATTTTTTTAGTTGTAAGGTCATTACATTTTAATTTTACATTACATATTTTACAATTACACAACTTAGAATCATTATTTTGTTTAATTTTCAAAAGTATTCGAATTATTCGAAATATTCGAATATTGGAAATCTAAGTATTCGTATTATTCGAATACTAAAATTGGACGAATATTGCAAACCCTAGCCACGTCCGGAGCAATTCGGCTTCAGTGCCTCCTCCACGCTGCAGAAAGACCTCTCAAATCTTTGAACTGGGCTTTTGAAAAGGCACCGTCTTCTTGCGAAGCGTCAGACCATTTTTTATTTTAGCTAGCGAGAGTACTGCACCACCTGGCGGCCACGAGCAACCGTAGGGAATACGCCGTCGCAGTACTCTTAGACATGGAAAAGGCGTTTGACAAAGTGTGGCACGGGGTTCTGCTACACGAACTGTAGACGTCCCCAGCTCCACGCCGCAACGTCAGAGTCCTGGCACCATTCCTGATCAACAGAAGCTTCCAGGGTCAGGAAATCCAGTGGTCACACACCGTTACCTATCTGGTTGTCACCATCGACAGAAAGTTAAGTTAACGACAAGGACGCGTCTGCGTCCAGTACTTGCCTGCAACCTACCCTTGCAAACAAAGCTGGGGATCTACAAGGCGTACGTGCGGCCCTGGCTCACGTATGCAATCCCCGCATGGTACGCTTTGGTCTCAGAAACCAACCGCAAAAGACTGTGCGCAGGAGTCCCAGACCCTGCGCACCATCGTCGCAGCCCCACGCTACGTGCGCAACAACACAATCAAGCGAGACCTCCGCTGGCTGGACGTATTTATCGAAAACCTCGCACGACGTGTATTCGACCGTGCCGATACGGTCCGCACGAACATCTACACGGCATTGCACCGTTGCACACTCGCCCACCGGACCGAAAGACGCGCCCTCTACCCAGAGAGCTCATTAAGCAACAAGAACCCCCTGTCCGTGACACGACCACAGAGAGGACCCTGTCAGCTTCGCAATGATATGCCGAAGAACCCCGGAATGACCGAAGAAAGGCAATAAAAGCCGCAGAAGGCAAACATAAAATCGAGATTGGTTAAAACGGGCTATCCCCAGTTGTCCGCACCCCTTTGTCCACACTGCCCATGGACAACTGGGAATAAAAATTCCCAGTTGTCCGCACCCTAGAAATTAACTGGGAATAAAAATTCCTTCGAGGGTGCGGACAACTGGGAATAGCCCGTTAAAACCAAGATGGTACAAGCCCGGCCCATAGCTATGGGTCGCGACCCCGAATCCTACAAAAAGTGAAATGTATTCGAGCCACCGCGTGTGAGAAGATCATAGTCCCTGAGCCCGCTCCAAAATTGCCTACGTCATATTATGACATCACGATAAAATGCATGGCACACCATCGAAAAAGTTGTGCTGAGCGAGGATCAAAAGATTATCGCACCTAAAATTGGCCGGAAGTTTGAGAAAATCCTTCACTTCCAGTCAAAATTTCAAGGTTATATTTATGTCATGTGACATCACTATGACACACCTGGCATCATTTAGCCCTTTAATCGTAGAGAGAGTCAACGTAAGTCTGTCAGTTCACACGAGTGTTTTAATGCCTAATTATGTACAGTTACATGCACTATTTTATCTACATATATATCATAAGCTCTCTATGATGTGTTCGGGAACCGCATGTTACGACCGGCATAGCCGGCATTGATCAATTATTAGAACGTCAAAAATGGCGGCCACAGTAGTTTTTTTTTTATTCAGAGACAGTCTAGAGTCGGCCTCTACTATCATATCGTTCGATATCAAATTATCAAGTAACATACGAGATTTGTCAAAATTGTATGCAATTGACATTTCATTTCGAATTATATGTCATTTCGAGTGATATGAGAATTGATGTTAAATAAAATTGTTTTGTTTTTAAAGATGTTCGAAATTTGAAACTCATAAATTTATCAAATGTTATATCGTTATAAGAACATTATGTTACTGCTACAGATAAGAAAATTATCATAGTAAAATTGATTGTTGTAATGCTGGTCATTGCCAACGGATTCTGATCTGATCGGACTTATGATATGTGTGTAGATAAAGGATATTTATCTACACACATATCATAAAACCTCTATAATGCGTTCAAAAACCGCAAATTATGACTAGGTAGCATAATGATAAACTGTTTTGTTAGAACAAATTTCTTATCTGTGAAAATGTTATTATTGCTTCATAATAACATTCAAATTTCGAACATCTTTGAAAAACAAAACAATTTTATTTGACCACAATTCTAATATCACTCGAGATGAAATTTAATTCGAAATGAAATGTCAATTGCATACAATTTTGACAAATCTCGCATGTTAGGTACTTGATATCGAACGATATGATAGTCTCTGAATGTATAAAAACTACGGTTGCCGCCATTTTTGACGTTCTAATAATTGATCAATGAAGCTATGCCGGTCGTAACATGCGGTTCCTGAACACATCATAGAGAGCTTATAATATGTATGTAGATAAAATAGTGTATGTATGTAGATATAAAAGAGTACATAATTAGGCATTATGCACCAGTCACATAAACTACTATTATTCAGTAAATAGGCCGCACGGGTACTTTTACACGTCAAAATCTACCAACGCTTCCCAAGAGAAGACCACTGCTGATAAGAAGCGCCGCAAGAAACTCGACAAATAGTCATATATATTAGTATTTGTAATATTATGGTCTGTACTCTCTCTGTACTGTACTTGAAAAATTAAATCACTATAAATATTTTAACATAGTTTTGAAAGCTATGTTAAAATATTTATCTTTGGAAAAGATCACAATTTCAAGTCATAAATTCGTAAAATTTGCCAAAAAAGTGGACTCAAAAGTGGCTAATTTTTCTTTTTTCTTTAAGTTCGTCATTTTAGTGATACCATATGAAAGAAAATTTATTGTCATTTACCATAGTTTTTAACAATATTCGGTCACCATACTATATTGAAAGTGATTCCGCGCGGGATAAATTGGTCCCCTACCTACCTACGCGAGTTTATTGTAGTAAGCGAGTCGAGATACAAATTTGTCCCCTATTCTAACCGGCACCTCTATTCTAACCACTTCTGGGCTCTGAAATAGTGTCAATAGCGACCAAATTTCGAAAATAGTAAAAAGTGACACGATTTTAAAATAGTGACCAATAGTGACAATAGTGACTCACTGGCAACCCTGCGGGAGGTGAAAATAATACCAAGTTCTAGTATTTTCAAATCATCATATAGACGGACCACAAAAATAAGCAAAAAATCTAAATGATATCTAAAGTAGCGGCATCGAGTAATGGCACTTTTGACATTTGCTCGCTCATGAAGTTCCGTAAATATTGACAGCAAAGTATGAAAGAACAGATGTCAAACTTCATTGTTGCAGGTACCGGAATAGTGATGTACCGCTGGGGCTGTAATTTCCCAAAACCCATTTCTTAACTAGCTTCATCTTGAGATTGTTTTTATTTGCTCGCACTCTAGCGTTCATCGTTTTAATCATAACTAACAAAAAAACATCTCAAGAAAACTATTCGCATGATGATAACAAGGGACCGCTGACTGGTACAACAACGTGTGACAATGAAGTTCTGCACTTTCACGTTACCACCGCTGGCAAACTCGCGTCATAGCTCAAAATTAACGTTGTTATATGATTATTTATCCACTCATTTATCAATAATTTCACATTTTGTATATTTTGACACAATATTTCAAATTTCTGACAATATCATCTTCTTTTAGCCACACAGTTTATTTCGACAGTTTGATCTAAAAACTATATTGGCATACAAAAAAACGTCCCCATAATCAAATTATTATGAAAATTTCCCATCGTCGCTCTGGAGACTATAAAAGCCCATAGGTACATCTAAAATACACGATTATTCCTACTACAGCTTCAAGAAGTTATTAATTTATGGGTTATTTCTTTAATAAATTTTAAAAAATATACTTCTCGCACTTGACTGAAATTTTCACGATAATAAAATTGAATTTTTCACAACATTATTGTCAGCTGTCAAAAGTGCCATCACTCGATGCCGCTACTTTAAATTTTGAGCATGGATCCGTGGCTAAGCATTTGAGGGGTTATTTATTTATCAGTAAATCTTACTTCTTAGAATCATCATCACTGCTAGAGTCAGAATTGCTGCTTTCATTTGATGATGACTTGATACTCTGGACTGGTGAAATGGGAGGCACTAAGAATGGGGCAGCATCAGCCAGGATCTCACTTGGAGATGCATTTGTTGCATCTAGTATAGATGACCATTGGTAGTCCTTCGTCAGCTGGTCAAGGAAATCATCACCTTAAAAAAATAACTATATTAGTAACTTCCATCCCCTTTTTTAAAGAAAGACCTCTCAAATCTTTGAACTGGGCTTTTTAAAAGGCACCGTCTTCTTACGAAGCGTCAGACCATTTTACAACTATATAAATATGTGCTTACTTTATTCAGTAAATAATCTATAATAGTGGTTTTGACAAATAAGCAAATTACCTCTTAGATGGTAAAAACCTACCTTTATTTAGACTTCCTGTTAAAAAAATGTGAATATGAATATCATAGTTGCATACACAACCAGCAGGCTTATTGCCTAACGTACTCGCGATCGCGATCGACTTGAAAGTCGAAAGCGATTCCGAATACGAGCGCTTTGAAACATTGGTATTGTGTACCAGAATGATTCTGATTACGAGCGCAATCCCCTTCATTTATAAACGAAACCAAGCGAATGGAACGAAACGTTTTGTTTTTGCAAATATACTTTAATTTACGAATTATTTATATTACCTTAATAGTCCCTAATTGGAACCTTTTTTGTCACAAAATAACCGTATTCATTATGGTTTTTTGTTGATTGCAATAAAAAGATTAAAATTATAAATATTCATTAATAACCAAAAATAAAACAATATTGTTAACTAAACTAAACGCCTTCTGCCTTAAAAATAAAAACAATTGTTCCACGTAACGTCATCGCATTCGAAAGCGAAGACGAGCCATTTTTCAAACCAAGCGAATGAATGATTTGCCAATAATTGGTTTTACGTAAGTAAAATGACAATTTGTACTTGGATTCAAGCCGATTGCGAGCCGTCAAACGAAAGCGGAGACTCTATTGTAACCTATTCAGTGGAGTGAGTGATCGCAAGTTAGATTTTTCTATAACTTAAAGTATAATATAATAATAATTGACTTAAATAGGCACCTTGGTAATTAAAAATACTTCAACTATGTTTTCCTTTGAACAGAGAGATTCAAAATGAATCGTAGTTATTTGCTGACGATTGCGGAGGAGCGTCTGAAAATGCAAGCGAGGGTGTCGAGGCGGCTTCTAAGGTTCGAAAGCAACCTTCTGGAGTTGCCCGACCACTTTTTCAGGGCAAATTTTAGGCTGACAAAACAACAATTTGTTACGTTGTGCAATGAAATACCCTTTGCCCTACCCTCAAAAGTTGGCTCCGCCCAACGCTCTGCATTTCTTCTCTTGGTCACTAGGATTGAGAGAAAGATTGTTGTTACTGTATTGTCTACCGCTGTTTTCTTTGTAAACCTATACCTATTAGTTTGGTAAGGAAAAAAGTTCATTTCCGACGCGATCATTAAATTTTTATATAGACTACGAAGTTTACACTATGAAAAACACTTATTTGTTAGATTTGTTATTCTCATTTCATCCATGATATTTAAGTAAAAATACATAGTAAAATGATAAAATATAAAAGTTATTCGGTTTTTCAAATTTTTGTTGACTAACAGAATAAGTACATACTTGCATAGAAACTGGAATATAAGAAAGAACAAAAGACGTAGTTTTGACCTTTTTATATTAGTAAGAATACATAAAAGGACATCTCCTTCAAAATGAATGCCATGAGTAGAAAAAGGTCAAATATACGCCTTTTGCTGTTTCTTATACTACGGTTTCTATGCAAGTACTTATTCTGTGAACTGAACTGACACTTACATACTGTCTGTTCACAAAGATAGCTGTAAAGAAGTTCACGACTTCGCGTTTACGAAGCATCACAGAGTTTGGCGTTTAGTTTAATTAATAGTATTGTTTTATTTTTGGTTATTAATGAAAATATTTATAATTTTAATATTTTTATTGCAATCAACAAAAAACCATAATGAATACGGTTATTTTGTGAATAAAAACGCTACGATTAGGGAATATTAAGATAATATAAATAATTCGTTCATTAAAGTATATTTGCAAAAACAAAACGTTTCGTTCCATTCGCTTGGTTTCGTTTATGAAGGGGATTGCGCTCGTAATCACAATCATTCTGGTACACAATACCAATGTTTCAAAGCGCTCGTATTCGGAATCGCTTTCGACTTTCAAGTCGGTCACAGAATAAGTACTTGCATAGAAACCGCAAAAGAAACACCAAAAGACGTATATTTGACCTTTTTCTACTCATGGCAATCATAACGAGTTTGAAGGAGATGTCCTTTTATGTATTCTTACTAATATAAAAAGGTCAAAACTACGTCTTTTGTTCTTTCTTATATTCCAGTTTCTATGCAAGTATGTACTTATTCTGTTAGTCAACAAAAATTTGAAAAACCGAATAACTTTTATATTTTATCATTTTACTATGTATTTTTACTTAAATATCATGGATGAAATGAGAATAACAAATCTAACAAATAAGTGTTTTTCATAGTGTAAACTTCGTAGTCTATATAAAAATTTAATGATCGCGTCGGAAATGAACTTTTTTCCTTACCAAACTAATAGGTATAGGTTTACAAAGAAAACAGCGGTAGACAATACAGTAACAACAATCTTTCTCTCAATCCTAGTGACCAAGAGAAGAAATGCAGAGCGTTGGGCGGAGCCAACTTTTGAGGGTAGGGCAAAGGGTATTTCATTGCACAACGTAACAAATTGTTGTTTTGTCAGCCTAAAATTTGCCCTGAAAAAGTGGTCGGGCAACTCCAGAAGGTTGCTTTCGAACCTTAGAAGCCGCCTCGACACCCTCACTTGCGTTTTCAGACACTCCTCCGCAATCGTCAGCAAATAACTACGATTCATTTTGAATCTCTCTGTTCAAAGGAAAACATAGTTGAAGTATTTTTAATTACCAAGGTGCCTATTTAAGTCAATTATTATTATATTATACTTTAAGTTATAGAAAAATCTAACTTGCGATCACTCACTCCACTGAATAGGTTACAATAGAGTCTCCGCTTTCGTTTGACGGCTCGCAATCGGCTTGAATCCAAGTACAAATTGTCACTTTACTTACGTAAAACCAATTATTGGCAAATCATTCATTCACTTGGTTTGAAAATTGGCCCGTCTTCGCTTTCGAATGCGATGACGTTACGTGGAACAATTGTTTTTATTTTGAAGGCAGACTTGCCTTCGACTGTCATAAATGAAAACGATCGCGATCGCGAGTGCGTTAGGTAATAAGCCTGCCGTAGTGCAGACTTGGGAGCATGAACATGTTATGCCACGTCACTCAATAACTCAAATACCTACCCTAACATACAACTAGGTATTATATTTATCTGGCTCACACACAAGTTAACCCTTAATGTAGCAATGTATATCACAGGGTTCGAAAAAAATCCCATTTTTGTTATCAATGCATAATATTGTTACGCCGGTGGATTAAGGTGTTTAACTTCAATCGCAATTTTCGGTGTTTTGGAAGCGTTTTCAGCAGGCTGAAATATCGTTTCAGTCGGTTTCAGAGGTAGCTCTATCACATACCTGATTATCAAAATTTCGACCAAGTTGCCGTTGTTTTCAGGCGCCTGAAACATGTTTTCAGGCCGTTTCAGGCCACCCTCTACCAGATTACGCCATAACCTGAAAACCCGTTTTCAGGCGTTTTCAGGACCCCTTATGGGCCTTTGAAGTACATTTCAGTATATGGCGAATTTTCCAGAAAGAGTAAAAGAGATAGCATGATTAGAAAGGGGTAGCAATACTGAGAACCTTCCAGAAGCATGCGAAAGAGATGACACGAATAAGAAAGAGACAACAAGACGTGGAACATTCCAGAATCGTCGCGATCTAAAACGAAACAGCTATAGGTACATAGAACTTTCCAGAAACGTCGCGAACAAGAACATTCCAACAACGAATACTAGAACATTCCCGACGGCGGATCGAAGTACGTCGAACATTCTAAAAAGGGCCTTCTGGAATTGTCTTGGACTGGGGTATATAAGGCGACCGGCCCGAGCCGTCGAGTGAGTCTTACTTGGAAAGCGATACGAGTGATACATCAGTGAATTAGAAGCGACTACGAGTTTATTGTGCGATTATTGTTGTAACGGCTTAGTGAGTGCGTTAATAAAGTCTAGCTCTTAATTATCGGTTTAATTGTGTATTTCTATCAGTTACCTACCCCCACGTACGTAACATTTGGTGTCAGAAGTGGGATAGAAGATGCCTATTACTCCGCGAGATCAAGAGCAGGAGGGGGTTCAAACCCGAAGCCGAGTTGCAGTTGGGGACTCTGCGGCCGCCGCCGGTACGTCTACCGATACTTCACCGGCTAACATGGCGACATCACCTAAGCCAGAGATCGACCTTAACGCCATCTTAATCCTCTTGAAGGAACAATCTAGAGCCCAAGAGGAACGCTTTAGAGCCCAAGAGGAACAATCTAGAATTATTCACGAAGAGCTACGAGGTCAGAAAATAGCTCAAGAAGAACAATCTAGAATCCTGCGGGAGGTACGAGAGTCCACTTCGGAATGGAAGAAGGAAATGACTGAGGTTCATGAAAAACTAGCTGACTTTAACGAAAAAGTTGAGGACCACGAAACTCGCCTCCAGGCCATGAGAAACGACATGAAGAAACTAGAAATTAAGGTGGTCAATGGTACGAGTGGATCTGAAACATCCGTTCCGGTAGCTGGAAGATTCAAGGTACCTCCTTTCGATGGAACTTCGTCATGGACGGCGTATAAACTGCAGTTTGAGTCGGTTTCTCAGGCCAATGGCTGGAACAAAGAGCAGGCTAAGACGGCTCTAACCTTGGCGCTTCGTGACGAAGCCCTCACCATTCTGGAAGCTCTGGGAAAGGATAGGACATACGACCGCCTTCTAGAGGCTTTGGAGGCACGTTACGGTGACAGTCATCTAGAGCACGTATTCAGAGCTCAGCTGAAAGATCGAACCCAGGGACGAAATGAGTCATTACAGCAGTGGGCCCTGGAAATAGAAAAATTGGTCAGGAAGGCATATCAAAGCGCATCAGGCACGTTAGTCGACAGCATGCTGGTTCAGGCCTTCATTGATGGAATTCGTGATTTGGAAGTTAGAGCTGCTGTGAGACTGGGACATCATGGGAGCCTGAAGGATGCAGTTGCCCACGCCCTCGAAGTAGAAGCTGTACGCCAGGATTCGAGGCCGTTTAGGGTGCGGGAAGTTTCAGCCAGAGAGCCGACTGCCTCTCGCCGTGAATTCGGGCCAAGATGTTACCACTGTGGAGAACGCGGGCACATACAATCTAGTTGCCCGAAAAGAAAGAGAACACAGCGAGATCAATTTGTACAAACCAGGAGTGACGGTATTCGTCAACGGTTTTTTGCCAAGAGTCACGCTGTCAACGTGACCGATACACGGGCGGTCGCGACCCCATTGAAGGCAGCGAAGAGTGATTTAGCCGTAATGAAAAAAGGTCACGCGCAGAAGCCAGGAGGCAGCGACAGAGGTGGAAAGGCGGGCGCAGTGCATGCGATCACATCGTACGTTGGCGGGTCATGGCGGCCGAACAGCGGAGCGGGATCGGCCCGAGGTAGCCAACAGCGTGCGGGCGTCGGAGCGGGTACGGCGCGGGCCTGTCAGCAACGTGGAGAGGCAGAAGCAGGCTCGTCGAAAGCCGGCCGACTTCGCAGTGGAAAACCACAGCAAAATGTAGATGCCCATTCCCGAAAGTCCTGCCTGGATGACTGTAAAGATTTTGTGAGAATATTGAGGACTGACACTGTTGGCAGGGAATGGAGCAATGAAGCCATGCAACGTGCGCAGCAAGAAGACCCTGACATTAAACCCATTTTCAATTGGATTAACGCGGACGTACCTAAACCTAAATGGTGTGAAGTAGCTCCGATGAGCAGAGAAACAAAAAGCTACTGGGCTCAATGGGAAAGTTTAGTTATGTATAATGGCGTTCTGTGCAGAAAATGGGAGTCAACAAATGGAAAGGACGCTCACCTACAAGTTGTTGTCCCAAGAAAACGGGTGAGTGATGTGTTGAGATACTGTCATGACGGAATTTCCGGGGGGCACCTTGGTGTAAAGAGGACTTTAATGAAAATTCGGCAACGCTTTTATTGGATTCACTGCCGCGAAAATGTAGAAGACTGGTGCAGGAAGTGTACTAACTGCTCATCGGTTAAGGGGCCGCAAACGCGCAGTAGAGGAGCGCTTAAGTTGTACAATGTTGGTGCACCTTGGGAAAGGATTGCTTTAGACGTTGCAGGCCCGTTTCCAACATCCAACTCTGGAAACAAGTACATCCTTGTAGTAATGGACTACTTCACTAAATGGCCTGAAGCATTTGCCATCCCTAATCAAGAAGCAATCACAGTAGCGGAGAAATTAGTGATGGAGGTATTTTGTCGATTCGGAGTACCCCTCGAAATTCATAGTGATCAAGGCAGAAACTTTGAATCCCAGGTGTTCCAGGAGACTTGCCGAATTATGGGAATTCATAAAACAAGAACTACGCCATATCACCCTCAATCGGACGGAATGGTCGAGAGATTTAACCAGACACTGGAGAGACATTTAGCGAAGGTCGTTGAAAGTCACCAAAAGGAATGGGACAGGCATATTCCTCTCTTCCTAATGTCATATAGGTCGGCCACCCATGAAAGTACAGCTGTCACCCCAGCGTACGCAAACTTTGGAAGAGAACTTCGTCTACCTGCGGATCTTTTGACTGGACGCCCTCCAGATTCACCAAAGTCCATTACAGAGTATGCCAGCGATTTACGAAATAGGATAGACGATGTTCACAGTCACGTTCGAGAACATGGACTTCAAGCCAGCGCGAAGATGAAAACACGATATGACCGGAAGTCCAACCAAGTGGGTTTTGAGGAGAGTTCCTTGGTGTGGTTACATAACCCCATGCGAAGAAAAGGAAAATCTCCGAAACTCTCCCCGAATTGGGAAGGCCCGTATAAAGTAGTCACTAAAATCAACGACGTCACGTATCGGATTCAGAAAAACCAGCGTAGTCCCATGAAGATTGTCCATGTTGACCGGCTGGCGAGACACTACGGAGTTAATAATGCTCGGGACGAGCATGTCTTAGGAGGGGGTAGTGTTACGCCGGTGGATTAAGGTGTTTAACTTCAATCGCAATTTTCGGTGTTTTGGAAGCGTTTTCAGCAGGCTGAAATATCGTTTCAGTCGGTTTCAGAGGTAGCTCTATCACATACCTGATTATCAAAATTTCGACCAAGTTGCCGTTGTTTTCAGGCGCCTGAAACATGTTTTCAGGCCGTTTCAGGCCACCCTCTACCAGATTACGCCATAACCTGAAAACCCGTTTTCAGGCGTTTTCAGGACCCCTTATGGGCCTTTGAAGTACATTTCAGTATATGGCGAATTTTCCAGAAAGAGTAAAAGAGATAGCATGATTAGAAAGGGGTAGCAATACTGAGAACCTTCCAGAAGCATGCGAAAGAGATGACACGAATAAGAAAGAGACAACAAGACGTGGAACATTCCAGAATCGTCGCGATCTAAAACGAAACAGCTATAGGTACATAGAACTTTCCAGAAACGTCGCGAACAAGAACATTCCAACAACGAATACTAGAACATTCCCGACGGCGGATCGAAGTACGTCGAACATTCTAAAAAGGGCCTTCTGGAATTGTCTTGGACTGGGGTATATAAGGCGACCGGCCCGAGCCGTCGAGTGAGTCTTACTTGGAAAGCGATACGAGTGATACATCAGTGAATTAGAAGCGACTACGAGTTTATTGTGCGATTATTGTTGTAACGGCTTAGTGAGTGCGTTAATAAAGTCTAGCTCTTAATTATCGGTTTAATTGTGTATTTCTATCAGTTACCTACCCCCACGTACGTAACAATATTTTTATTTTAAATATCAAAATATCTGATGTTTTGATATAATATATCCGGTATATATCGGATAAAAGTCAATGCATAACATTTTTAATACAGTGTAAACTGCGCATTGAAAAATCAATATTATTTTACTAATAGTTTTCCGCCCGCGACTATAGGGGTACATTTCTCCAAAAAAATTGTAACGTTTTCCAAACATCGAAGCGAAACTTCCAGCCCTTATATAGTCAAAATAACGCCCTTCAGGCACTGAGTGAAAAAAAAATGTAGATGTGCCACTAGCGCCGAGAAAGTGATGCGCTCAAATCCTGTCAATTGTTATGATTTCACGATTTCATTTAGTCGTATAATATCAGCGGTCGGAGGGAAATCGTAGACAGATAAGTGGAAGTAGGTAGTGAGCTACTTCATTATATTTATTTTGCTTTATTTTCGCAATTGTAGCAATCTGTTGACGTGAACCTAATCCAATAATACTTTTAAATTATAGTAGTAGTCCGGACGATAGTTAATGACGTAGATAACTAGCTGACTGAATTGTTTGTTTCCTTGTGTAGTTCTCGGGGTTCCGGGGTTGACGAATATCGGCTGATGATGATGATGACGATGTTGATTTGTTTGTTTTCCAGATTTCCGAGTGATGAGCTAACGAAACATAAGTTACTAAAGGAATAAAGAAAAAAACCACAGACATAGAAACATACACACTTACATACAAACATAAAAAACTTTGTAACATAACAATTCTTTGGGGCAGGTTTTTTCGTTTAATAAATACACGAATTTTGAATTTTAAACCTATAATAATAATAACAATCTCGTAATTAATGTTTTTTTTTTGCTATTATTATTCGCATACTAAAACTTTGTAAACGGAGAGAGTTAATTATTTTACCTTTAACGAAATGTCTCTTCTGTCTGTTCCGTAACTCATAATCTATGTCGCGTAATCTACGCCGCATCTGATCCGATGCCAAGATCTTTATCACTGTTGAAATAAGAATCAAAATCCTATATAAAGGACAATAGCTATCTCTTTCGTTCATTCATTTCTACGTTTAGAAGTAAGAATGTATGCGACGAATGTATGTGCGTGTGCGGCGGAACGAATTCTAATCGCCGCGCAGTAGGAACATGCCATATTACGTTTTTTAATACACTATCAGTGCCTTCAGGTAAAAACGGGAACGTTCTTCATGGACGGGAGATAGAGGGCTACCACACCATGTAACTCCCTTGATCGTACCGGGACTCGTTTCTGCGTTTTAGCGGCACGCACATTGTACTTTCTTTTATCTATACATATAATAAAATCGTTAAGACCAAAAAGTCTGTACATTGGAGATTTAAAAAAAAAACCGATCAGGGCGACTTATAATAAGTAACTGAACATATTAAAACCATTTTTAAAAATTTTGTTTGTTTGTTTGTTTGTTTGTTTGTTTGACTGAACATCACGTAAAAACTACTGAACGGATAATGATGAAATTTTCATAAATCTATTTATATAATATCAGAATAACATTTAGGCTATAGAAATTTTGGAAAATGTTAGAAGAAGGGGGTAAAAAGAGGGGGTAAAGTTTGTATGGAAAAACAAATTTAGATTGTTCTAGGATCATGAAACTCAGAATAAATACTTATTTTTAAAAATAAAGAAATACCTGTTTCATAGTTTTTTTTTTAATCTCATCCAAAAACGCAAAAAAGAGGGTTTTATGTTTCAAATTACTGTAATTCATACAACTATAAAATAAAAACCAATGAAGTTTGACCTTTGAAACTTGCTACATATACTTAAAATCACAAATTCAAAAAACTACTTTCGGCGATTTTGGATAAACTACCCCTAAGGGGTGGAAACGGGGGGTTAAAGTTTGTATGGGAGTTTGGTCGTTTTTCAAGTTAGAAACGTGGAAATTGCTATAGGAATACTGTTATCAAATAAAAAACACTATTTTTGGTGATTTTAGAAAAACTACCCCTAAGGGGATGAAATGGGGGGTTAAAGTTTGTATGGGAGTTTGGTCATTTTCAAGTTCGAAACGTGGAAATTGCTATAGGAATACTGTTATTAAATAAAAAAACATTACTTACGGTGATTTTGGATAAACTACCCCTAAGAGGATGAAATGGGGGGTTAAAGTTTATAATGGAGTTTGGTTGCTTTTAAAGTTAGAAACGTGAAAATTGGTATTTAGGCTACTGTATACAAATGAGAGTTTTGTCAATTTTGAAGTGAGAAACGTGGAAATTGGTATAAAGGTTACTGTCAACAAATAAAAAATTTTACTTTTGGCGTGTTTGGAAACATCTATCCCTAAAAAGGTGAAATGGGGGTAGAAATTTGTATAGGAGTTCGGTCAATTTTGAAGTTAGAAACGTGGAAATTGGTATATTCGCTACTATTAAGAAATAATAAAAAAATAATTTCAGTTATTTTCGATTAACTTCCCCTAAGGGGCTGAAATGGGGGGTTAAAATGTGTATGGGGGTATTTGGTCATTTTTGAAGTTAGAAACGTGGGAAATGGTATAATGGCAGGTGAAAGTTTTAATGGGAATGAAGACATTTTTGAAGTTAATGAAGTTAGTGTTAAAGCTACTGCTTACAAACCAAGAGTACCTACGGTGATTTTGGAAACACTACCCCTAAGAGGGTGAAAATGGGGGTGGCAATTTGTAAGAGAGTTTTGTTATTTATGAAGTTAGATATATGAAAATTGGTTTCTAGACTACTAAATATAAAATACGAGTTTTCTTATAATGGAATGCCAGGTAAATTGACGGCACCCTCCAAACATTTAACGGACCCATACAGCGATTTTCAAACTTCTGTAAGAACATTTACATTCCAAAAGCACCATTTGGTAAAGTAAAATTAATGATCAGACATGACCATCGGAACTCCTTAATAATAAGTATTTCACAACACGCTACTTTTGCCCATCATTTGTAAGGGGCTGTTTATTTATTACTACGTAAGACGATTTGGGGGGAGGGGGTTTGAACAAGTCTTATTTTTTCTTACATGGGGGTAGGATGTTTTTACGTAAGATCACAAAAGCAAGCACAAATTAAAGCGTTTATATATTTTTGCTACTTTTTCTTTGCAGTTTTGGTAGATACTGATCTTACGTAAGATTAAAAAGGAGGGAGGGGGTTCATCCAAGTCTTATTTTTTCTTACGTAGGGGGAAGGGGGTCAGAAATTGGTTAAAATTGTCTTACGTAATAAATGAACAGCCCATAATGAATGTGGTGAAATGGAAGTTTCGCCAAGTACCAGGACAGTTCTTCAACGATTAATGTCCCTGCATATTAAATTAGATAGCCCCATTTTGTCAAGAGTGATGAAGAATTGGCAATTAGCATTAATGGCATGAATGTAGTGTATATGTGCTGCACTGCATGTAATACATAATCACGTAATAATTAAACAAACACTAAAAAGCGAACAAATGTTAGAAAACATTACTATTTTTTTGAAAAGCCTGTCCCTTTATGATACGTACTTAATGAAAATGTTATTTCTACCTACCTACTTTTTAACGAAATTACTGACTCTCCGCAGACGAAGTCGCGGGCGGACAGCTAGTAATATATATCGATTGATGATTAATGATTGATGATTATAACAAGATAGCGACAGTCTGTGCACTGTCTCGCTTTAAAGTACACAATGGCGTTAGCTGGGCCACTTCAGGCGATCGCCATCGTGTACAGGGGGTAATGGTATATAGTGGCGGACAAATTGTCAATCGTGGCGCGCAATCGGGATGTTATCGGTTTTTTGGGCACACTTCAAAGGAATCGTGGCGTAGCATGGCCTGTGGTGTACACACAATCGCCCATTGTTTAGTTCGTCACCGACCACTGACCGGGATAGAGCATTTTTTTGTTGCGTGCTAGTACTTGAGTTTGATCGCCCAAAATGTCAGTATTGTGGAGCAATGAAGAGATTTTCAGGTTTCTTGATTTATATCAATGTGTGCCCGCAATTTGGGACTCAAATAATGCCTCTAAAATAATTATGGTGAATGGTCAGCATCCACCATCGCCTTTTGCGCCATTTTTAGGGTTCCAAATTAAAAAAAACGGAACCCTTATAGGGTCACTTTGTTGTCCGTCTGTCTGTCTGTCTGTCTGTCAAGACCCTTTATCTCAGGAACGCGTAAAGGTATCAAGTTGAAATTCATATCAAATACTTAGGTCTGCAATCCCTTGGATCAGTGAAAAAATCAAACAACTAAGTCAACGCAATCAAATGATAAGGCCGTTTATGCCGCATATCAATATGGGAATCTCAGGGGAATCAAAACCTATGGGGTACTTCCTGTTGACTTAGAATCATGAAATTTGGCAAGAAGCAATGTCTTATAGCACAAGTAAAGAAAAAAATCCGAAAACCGTTAATTTGTAGTTACATCACATAAAAAAATAGTCCACTATAAACTGACATTCACTAAGTACGAAAGTGCGTACTTATTGCGTCAGTTTATACTGGACTTTGTTTATATTGTACTCCCGTGATTTACGAACTATTTATATGCCTACAAGTTTGTGCGGAACCCTCGGTGCGGTGCGCGAGTCCAACTCGCACTTGACCTGCTTTTTTTTAATAACTTTGTGGCGGTACGGCTGTAATTACTTCCACGTCCATCGCAAGTGTTTTGCCAAGCAGCAATGAGCCATGCGCCATTGTGTGGTGAACACCAAGTGATCGTGGCCTACAGTTGTGCATTGCAAAGCATGGCCCATCACAGACCATTGTGTACTGGGGCCTTAACGTTTTATGGCCCGGTGGTGTGCCAATTTGGTTTGCGGTAGGTATAGCAGCCGAGGTAAACACGAGCAAGGTACGTTTAATACCCGTAACTGACGATAGGATTTGGTCCGGGCCAAGTTCGAGCGTCTGTTACGGGTGCAATGCCGAAAGTCGAGGTAAATACGGACTAGACAATAAAGCAACAAAATAATAAACAAAATAACGTACTGTGAAGGTTCGCTATGTGAAGCGTACTGGCTGCATTAATAGTGGGCAGTATTGAAAGTTTTATATTTTAAGAAGGAATGTCGATTCGATTTGAAATGGTGTGTCAGTTATCGTGTGGATTTGAATGTAGGGGCCTCATACAAAATATATGTATTATTCTTAAAATAAATGAATATTATACGGACCCGTACCTGCGTTTGAATCTACGATCGTAGAGACGCATCACAATTGGTGGAGGTGCTAGATCTCTACTGAAGAAAACGTCGCCCAGTAAAATAAATTATTTTCTGTTAAATGTTAGTCACCCACTAGATTGCACAACAATGAGACATTTATTGATACGTAAAAATGACTAAACACAGTATTAGTGTATTTATAACTCAAAAAGATGGTTACAAAGTCTACGTGGATGGTTTTGCGTATGCAAAATTAAGGAACTATGGCGAGGTCGACGGAGCACAGTCTTTGATTTGACTCAAAAAATTTCCCTATGCTGTTTATAGTATTATTCGATCGAGGAATGCATTTTAAATGCAAGAGTAGAATACCCATGTGTCTATTTCAAATACTTTTTTTTATAAAAAATAATGAACTTTACGTGACCTCGACCAAGAAAAAACATTAAATAAATTCTGTAAACGTAACTGTCCAATATATTTTTTAAATATAAATATAGTCTGATAAAGGATCTTAAGGTGCATATTTTCCAGTTTTTATTTCTGGAAAATCTCACCTGGTTACCGTGTAATCATTACTTTTATAGATTTTATTTTTTATTTTTTTTCTCCCTAAAAACTCGAAAGTGCGACTTGTGACTACCATAGAAAGATTGATCTTAACAAGGTCTATCACTGATAAAAAAATCACGTTCCACTATCGCGGCGTTTGGGAAAAATATGGCATTCTGTTCTAAGGTCAAATTATGCAACATAGGGTTGTCGCTAAAGGTCAGAAAAAAATATTTTTGTTTTTGTATGTATTTTTTTTTTATTTCACACGCTTGATATTACAAGGTAATTGGTAATTATGGAACACCCCACGAGTATGGAGATCAGGTGAATGACATAATTTTGAGTAACATGGTTACATGGGAAACATTTTATTTTAGTTTTAAAAATTGGTACTGACACTGATACAGAATAACTTTCTATGTTAAAAATAGGTCGTCAAACTAATAACTTAGACGAAAAACTTAATAGGTTGCAAGGAGACACTGTCACATGTATCAGCACGGGGTTTTAGCATAAGCCTAACGAGGGTGGACCTCTTCCCGCGCTACATGTGACCCTTCATAGAAAAAAAGGCCTGCCAAGCATGTATATTTTATGTCTAGATAATATAAGTTATTGTAATTTTGAGAAAAATGTAATGCAATCTTAATATATAAAGCACAAACTGTGTTTGCGCCGTGCGTAGGTACGGTGGGTGGGTGGACCGTCACCGGCCTATTGCGGCTTCCAACTCGCGGACATAGCTAGTACTAAATAAAATAAAAGGTCAAGTTGAGTGGCAACCCTAGCACTGTGTTTTGAAATTCTATTTCTCCTAAGAACCGCGATAGTGGAACGTGATTTTTTTACCAGTGATAGACCTTGTCAAGAGTAATCTTTCTATGCTAGTCCCAAGTCGCACTTTCGAGTTTTTAGGGAGAAAAAAAAATAAAAAATAAAATCTATAAAAATAATAATTACACGGTATCCAGGCGAGATTTTCCAAAAATAAAAACTGGAAAATATGCGCCTTAAGATCCTTTATCAGACTATATTTATATAAAAAAATATATTGGACAGTTACGTTTACAGAATTTATTTAATGTTTTTTCTTGGTCGAGGTCACATAAAGTTAATTATTTTTTATAAAAAAAAGTATTTGAATTAGACACATGGGTATTCTACTCTTGCATTTAAAATGCATTCCTCGATCGAATAATACTATAAACAGCATAGGGAAATTTTTTGAGTCAAATCAAAGACTGTGCGGAGGTCGCTTCGCGGACCTCCTATTCTGCGTTGCTTGGGCGCTTCGCGCCTGGATATCATACTAACCTAACCTAACCTAATGGGGTGCGTAACGGTCGCTATAACAACTTTTGATATATTATTGGTGGATATAACGATAAAGGGATATAATGCACTTTTGGTATAACAATATTTGGCATATTCTGATATGATCTAACTATCATCAGGTATAATGAACTTATAATACCTATAACAACTATATATCTAACAGTCATATGGTATAACGTATATGTGATATAACTGTGTTCAATATAATGTTCAGTAGGTATAATGTAGTACCTAGTGGTATAATCTGGAATGAATAATTCAAATGAATTGATATGACAAAAAGTATAAAGACAAAAATAGGAATTTTGGGAATAATAACATGTTGCGGTGAGCGAGCGAAGCGAGCGAGCAAGACGGGTCATGGCAGAAGCGACTCGGATAGGTTAGGTTAGGTTAGGTTATTTTTTTTTGCATCCCTTAAAAAATATTTTTAGATCTTATAACACATTTTATCACTAATACTTATATCATGTGTTCATTATATTAGGTAAATATTATATTAAAAATCTATTATACCTATTGAACATTATACACCATGAAAATATCTCCTTTGTTGTTATATCAAAAGTATATCCCTTGAGTGATTATATTCCATGAAATTATATCAATGTTGTTATATCTAGTGAAAATATATCAAAAGTTGTGATTCCAATCATTACACACCCAAATTGCATAGGTACTACCCAAATGAAAAAAATATAAATTCAGTTTTGCCGTGTTTTGGTCACAATTGAACCTAACACGCTCCTCCTCGCTTCTCTCGTCGTCGCACCTATTAGGTAAGCTTAAATTAGGTCACGTTAGGTACATTAGGTTAGGTCAGGTTAGTATGATATCCAGGCGCGAAGCGCCCAAGCAACGCAGAATAGAAGTAGACCTCTGTCGACCTCGCCTTAGTTCCAAAATATATTTTTTTTAGGACTAATTTTATGCGTAAAAACATATGCGTAAAGATGATTATGCACATCGCTATTTAGGCTAAAAGCAATTATGCGTAACAATACTATTACAAATAATTTTATGCCATCCAATAGAGAACCTACCCGAGTTGCTTGTTCCCCAAGCCGTCTTGTTAGCTTGTTCACCTTTACGTTATGACCATTATGCATTTTAAGATTTTGGTATTTAATCATTAGGTATTTAGATTTTAGTGATTTTGGACGTAGGTAAATTTACGCTAGTGTTTTTAATTTTAGACATTATAATAGGCACCCTTTTAAACTTTCGATATTTTGAATATAAGTCAAAACACCATTAGGTATTTAGATTTTAGGTATTTTGAACGTAGGGTATTTAACATTAGCTTTTTTTTATTTTAGACATTGCAATACGTACCCGCAATTTATACTGTAATTTATATTGAGTAATAAAATCTGAATCTGAATCATATAACTTCTGACGCCACATTTATTAAAGTGGTTCGATGGGGATTGAATTCTCAATAAGTGTTTATGTACTCTACAAAAATTTACGAAATGATACAATAATGCAGAAATTAAGCCATAAACTGAACAGATAACACTATCGCATTTCACACTATCGTAGGAGTATACACGGAAAGCGTGACCAAGGACAAAGGTGTATTATTAATGCGTGGAAACCAACCATGAAATCTACACAGAATTACCCAATCTTATACTGCAACGGAAACCATAAGGAACGCGTTGAAATAATCTAATAATCGCATCGTGCATCTTTTCGTTAATTTTAGGAAAAGTTTACGAACTTTGTTGTCAACAATTCAGCTGGAGCCCGAATATAATAATAAGTATAAGGAAGGATATATTTACCATACAAATAATCTTTGTCCTCAAGTAAGAGATCAACATCCATTGGAACGACGACAATTGTTTGTTGGTTACAAATACTTCCGTTTAAATAAATTATTGCATCGCAATTAACAATATTATATTCGACCTCGCGACTGCACACTATAATATTATACAGTATAATGAGTGCGGTTAATCGAATTTAAAACATCAAATAAAAACGTTAAAGTCATTGTCAAAAACGAACACAGATAAGTAAACGGTTAACACATATATATAATAAGTACATAAAGCCCGACCAGGAAAATAAAGAACTTCGCCATATTGCGGAAAACTATTGGAACTAATTTCTTCAACTGGCAAACGTAACTTTAAAGACGTCATTAATGCTATCTGTCAATTGTTGTCAAAGTGAAGTGTCGATTGTGCGTGATGCTTCTAAACTGAAAATTGACAGTTGTGTGGGTGCGGCAGTGTGGATACCCAAATATAACATTGTTTTAAATTTTAAATGCCCTCCACAGACCTCAGTTTTCACTGGAGAAGCTATTGCTCTCCTCGAAGCAATCTCATATGTTGAGTCTCATGGTGTTGCCAAGACTATTCTTTTCTCTGATTGCAAAAGCTGCCTTCAAGCTTTAGTAGCTAATCAATTTAAAGCTAAAACAAAATTCCCTTTGGTTTTAAAAATAAAAGAATTATTAATGAAATGTCAAAATAAAGGTTTGGAAATTGTACTTGCTTGGATCCCTGGGCATAATGGTATCATTGGTAACGTATGGGCAGACTCCTGGGCTAAAGATGCCATTGTATCTGGCTCCCAAAAGCACCTTTGCATCCATCCATCCGATGTTTTGATGATTGCCCGGTCTGATGAAAGGGAGTCTTGGCAACAACATTGGGACTCTTCTAAGCTTACCAAAGGTAGGTACTATGGCAGCTTACAACCGGTTATCCCCCATAAACCTTGGTTCTATCGGTTTAAAACGTTCAACAAGCAGTCTATTTCTACAATATGTCGTCTCCGCCTTGGCCATGCTTGTACTCCTATATTCTTAGCGAAGATCAGAATAAGGAATCACTCTTTGTGCGAATGTGGTTTGGAAGACGGTACACCAGAGCACATATTTTTTAATTGCTCCAAATTTAACTTTTCTCTTTATGATACTCTTCCGAAACATATCCCGCGTCCTATTAATTTTCAATCTCTTCTTTCTTTGGTAGGAACACCGTACACTAAAAATCTCTTAAATTATGTTAAAAAGCACGACTTAAAATTATAGTAGTATCAAAATAATATTCTCTCACTGTCCATACATGTTTAACCTTCCTCCTTTCGTTTAACCAGCTTTGCTTATCTGTAATTGTCCTGTTTTGTTGGTGTTGTCCATAACTTTATTCTATTTTTGTTTTAGGTTTCCTGTCCGATCCTCCCATAAATTATCAAAATTATTTCTACCCAACATTCTCCTGACGTGACAGATGTCTACTCTGACACTGGCAAAATACATCTCGCTTTCAATTGGCAGATGTAAAAGCCACAATTTAAAATAAAAAAAAAGTGTCGATTGTGACTGTATAGATGAATTTCCCAAAATTTTCTTTCTCCAGTATTGTGTGGTCTATTTCTTGGATATTGTGAGTTATAAGAATCTATAAATTTTGTTGGTGGCAAAATTTATAGACAAGTGCGTGACGCTGTTGTTGTTGAAATATAATGCGATTGTTAGTGTTAATAATAAATGATTAATATTAAAATCGTAATTTATGGTTTTATTGTCTCTATTTTAACCCGACTATAGTTTAACTTTAATGGAAGATCATTTCGTTACAATTTAAAATAAGTATATATAAATGTTGTAAATTAAACTTGTTTTTATTTCATAAATAATCTATATTGACATATTATAATATTTCTACACTATCCAAAACGAAAGAATACCTATAAGGACATCTCTTTATAACTCGTTATGAATACCATATGTAGAAAAAGGTCAAATATAAGTCTTTTGCTCTTTCTTATAGTCCGGTTTCTATTATGTACTTCTATGGGTTAACATCTGTGTGCAAAACGGTGCCCGCATAGTGTACATTGAATATGGTGACGGTATCACCGTTGCATTTCTAGTAGGAATCTTATTAGACACCTTTCGTTACGGACACCCACGGTGTGTGTGCGTGTGTGTGATACTGTGACATACTACGAGACTCAAAACAATCTGTATACCAAGACAAATCCAATGCACCCAAGAAACACGGTGGGGTTATCTTGTTTCGTTGCGGAGTTCCTGACTATGACTGCATTGACTTATATATTACTAGCGTAAGGACCGGCCCTACGACGCGACAAAATGGCACCAGCGCGTTGGTGACAAAATGAACATTTTGACACCAACACGATTCAGTAGTCCTCGGGAGACCGTCATTGGCAGACGTCGTTCGCTCGTAATAAAAATGACTGCTTGTGTAGTAAAAGGCTGCAAAAATTATTATACCAAAGTAAACATGGAATATCGTATCATTGGTAACCTTACATTATTTTTATTGCATGTCAAACAATTAAATAAACCCTTTTTAAAGCCATAATATTGGTATCAAGCCCATACTGGCGTTCAATGACGCCTCAATGTTGCGACGCGAAGTAACCTATGCCACGCGGCTCTCTTTCGCGCCATTCGCGGCCACGTATTCCGTACGAGTTATGATAGATGGCGCTAGTAATTCCTTGTATGAAGACGGTTTATGCCAAATGTTCGATGGGGCGCATCCTTCCTTTTGAAATCATTGTACGACTGCCTTTTGACTGCATCATCAGATCAGCCCACGGTACCATAATTATTGCATTGACACCAAAGTTATGTCGGTATACCAAATTTTAGCTCAATCGGATTTGCTTGCAAGATTTGACCACAAACTAAATAACTACTAAACTAGTAATTTTTCGCTTATCCCTCAGGAAGTATACAATTTTCCGGGATAAAAAGTATCTTTTGTGTCAATCAAGGTAATAAACTATCTGTGTGTAAAAATTCATAAAAATCGCTTGAGCCGTTCTTGAGTTATAAATGATGTAACTAACCCCACTTGGTTTTATATATTTATTATTTAGATACTAAAAATGTACTGCAGGGTCAAAGTCCATTTACAAAGCCTTTTCACTAATTCACTGCATAGTAACTAGACGTTCCAAAAAGCTTTGAAAAAATTCACCACAACTGCTTAAATTACCTACATTTCCGTACCGAAATGGTAAAAAAAGAACCCTTATGGTGAGACTTCGTTGTCTGTCTGTCTGTCTGTATGTCACAGCAGTTTTTCTCAGCAACTACACAAGATATCAACTTGAAATTTAGCTTAGTTGTATAACTTGTTACCCCGCATCTGTTTTTAGTAAAAAAATATATGATTAATTTTATAAATAATTAAAAAGAGGCCTAGAATGGGGCGTTGAAAAATTAAAGTGATTAGATTATAGCAAGTGGGGTGTCATATGAAAGGGCTCAATCTAAACATTTCAAGAGAATTCTTTTATAATTTTCCGTGACGTGCTTTTTGATTTATAACCAAAAATGTTCAAAAAATGACCGTTCTCCCCTTATCTCCGAAATTTATGAACCGAAAAATCTGAAAAATTCCTAATTTATAGATAAGTACCTGGAAGACCTGGTCGCTCGGGGCAAAACCAAATTTTATCGATTTTTATACAAAAGTTCGCTGTATCCTTGATATAGCCGTAAGTTTTACTTTTAATTGGAAGAACAATACACATGACAGCAAAGGTAGGTCTCATACTTACTGACTTAGTTTCCTCATGCATCAACAGATGGCGCTGGCGCACAGTTTTTCCATGATAGCAAAGATAGTTCTCCTACTTGCCGATAGATGGCGTGCATACCCGTGCGCACGTAGTTTTCTATCGCTATTTTGAAATTTATCCCAAAATTTCATATAATATAATTTTCAAATACCTAAATGTATTGTTATTAATACAATCAATTATTTTTTATGAAATCTGTTAAAATTTTGTTATATTTTCATACAAAAATACACAAATGTTCTGCCTCGAGCTATCAAAGTTTTTAAAAAACTTATTATATATACCCTGGCGCTTCGTTTAACAGTGTGATGCCCGTTGAGACTGCTAGCATTAGATCTGCGAAACAGATGGCGCTGGCAGCGCGTGATGTGTGGTCACGAAATTTCCTCTACTAATTTAAAAAGAAAATGTAGGTACACCCCCTCCCCCACGTCAAGAAAAAACATTTATCCCATCAAAAACATAACATGTACAAAAATGCCCAAGTCTCGCAATGCTTCCACCGTAAAAAGTTGGGAGATCGAATGTAAACCAAGTCGGTAAATTCAGTACCTACCTATCTATGGGAGCAGCTATCCAACCACTTTGTCATAAATAGATACCTTGTTAGTTAGCTAACAACATTTTATAGTAACCATAATATCAATATTACATTTTTTTTATTTCTTTAATAAATAGAGTGACTTGGCAATTGCACACAGCAACAGAATATACTAAGTAATTTAAATAGTCCTCCAAACAAACAAAACAAATAAAAGCACAAAGCGCTAATATTAGATAGATATTGTTTTATGTAGAGTACACCAGTTAAGTACTGAGAGCTCTTCAGAAGTTATTTAATTCCGTCGTACTCGAGGGCAAGACGCCACGAGCATGGCATAGAGGTGTGGTGGTGCTGTTCTTCAAGAAGGGTGATAACACTCAATTGAAGAACTACAGACACATCACACTTCTGAGCCATGCCTATAAGGTGTTATTCTCAAGAGCCATCACGAACCGTCTCGCGGGCAGGTTTGATGATTTTCAGCCTATCGAACAATCTGGTTTCCGAAAAGGCTTTAGTACCATAGACCACATCCACACGCTGCGGCAGGTTATACAGACGACAGAATAACAGAACCAGCCACTATGCTTAGCGTTTGTGGACTATGAGAAAGCCTTTGATTCAGTCGAAACCTGGGCCGTGCTACAGTCTCTCCAGCGGTGTCATATTGACTACCGGTACATCGAAGTGTTGAAGTGTTTGTGTGTCAGTCCATCTTCTGGACCAGAACTCGAAACCCATTCGATTTTTTTTTTATAAAAGAGGGAGGCAAACGAGCATGCGGGTTACCCTGATAGGAAGTAATCACCACCGCCCATGAATACCGACAACTCAAGAAGAGAATTACAGCGAAGAGTGAGACAGGGAGATGTTATATCTCCGAAACTGTTCACTGATGCGTTGGAAGACGTTTTCAAGCTTCTGGACTGGAAAGGACTTGGCATCAACGTCAACGGTGAATACCTCACTTACCTTCGATTTACTGACGACATTGTAGTCATGGCTGAGACCCTGGAGGAACTGGGCACAATGCTCGATTACCTCAGCAGAGTTTCTCAACAAGTGGGTCTCAAAATGAATATGGAGAAGACAAAAGTTATGTCAAATGGCCATGTTGCACCCACCCCTTTAAAAGCCCGCTCGAAGTTGTTGGTCATTATGTTTACCTAGGACGAGTAATCCAGCTAGGTAGATCCAACTTCGAGAAAGAGGTCAATCGCCGAATCCTACTCGGCTGGGCAGCGTTCGGTAAGCTACGGAGCATATTCTCGTCCCAGTTACCGCAGTGTCTTAAGTCAAAAGTATTTACCAGCGTGTGTTGCCAGTGATGACTTATGGAATAGAGACGTGGTCCTTTACAATGAGCCTCATAAGAAAGCTCAAGGTCACCCAAAGGGCAATGGAAAGGGCTATGCTCGGCGTATCTCTGCGAGATCGAATCAGAAATGAAGAAATCAGCGGCAGGAGAACCAAAATCAACGACATAGCCCAGCGAATTGCGAAGCAGTGGCAGTGGGCGGGGCACATTGCTCGTAGAACTGATGGCCGTCGGGGCGGAAAGGTTCTATAGTGGCGGCCGCGGACCGGAAAGCGAAGTGTTGGCAGGCCTTCCACAAGGTGGACCAACGATCTGGTGAAGATCGCGGGAAGCCGATGGATGCGAGTAGCACAAAACCGGCCGTCGTGGAGATCCTTGGGGAAGGCCTATGTCCAGCAGTGGACGTCTTGCGGCTGATATGATGATGATGATGATGACGACATCCTAAAATTATTCAAACAACATTCAAATCGCTAACAAACAATATCAGTAAACAAATTAGTTAAACCAATAATAACAAATGACATTTTAGACGAAAACCGCAAACTTATGCGTAGCGTTTTGGGGCACATCCGAACAGCATCTAATCGCTCGCGCTAATGAGCGCGGTTGTCGTTGTCCCTCACTTCGGAACATCAACATCGACTCCCCCCGCGGCTCTCACTTGCTGCGAAACATCGCGTGCCCCGAAAAATCTCATTTCTTTTTGTAGGTAGGCCACCTTTATATCCACTACCTAGTCTTAAAAATACGATTACAAAGTTACTTATCCAATTCGCAAAATTATTTCTCATAGACCTTATATGGAGACGTGAATTTACCAACCGCAAAAGAAACGGGACTGAAATTTCAGGATGTTTCAGTTTTTCCTTTCTATGTAGGCTAAACACTACCTGATTGCAAAATTTGAAGTTTGTGTGTCTGCTAGAAGTACCTTAGAATTTTGATGATCGGTGAGTCAGTCAGTGACAAAATTAAGGAACTTTGACTTGCAATAATTCTCAAACTACTGGTTCAAATTTAATGTAATTTGGAAATATATATATCTATGTAAGGTTCTCTTGGTCACTGAAAATTTAGGCTTCTAGTTATTTCCACAACGAAGTTACAGGGGATTGAAAATGGCCCGAATGGCTTCGGGAAAAGGATGGTACGGCCGTGCCTTTTTTTTGCTCGACTTGGCGGGGGCACTGCCGTGCCCCCAGAAAACAGGAATAAAAGATTCATCGAAAAAAAAACAAAAAAAGCGATCCATAGCTGCTGGAGTTCGATCCCGCGGGTCTCGGCGTAGGAGTCCAACGCTTTAACCATTGCGCTAGGCGGACGGCAATAGCTGCTGCGAAATTACGAACCATATAGCGCGGGAAATCTTTTTGCGTAAAAACACGGGGAAAACGAATTTTCCCAGATATGAGATATATATACACGAATTTTTCTTGTTTAATAGTATAGGATTGCTATATTTTAGGGGAAAAATAAAACGAAGTATTCAAAATTTATAGTTTTCGAAAAATTGACAAAAAAAAATCTAAATTTGTAATAAATTTAGACAACTCAAAATAGACCTTATTGCATACGAATTAAAAACATACCATAAAAATAAAATAAAATAATTAAAATTTATAAAACCACCAGCACAAAAATAAAAGTTTAAAAATTAAATAAATAATATGGCCCTTAAAGCTTAATGTCAGTACCTAGTAATATTTTGATTCAAGCGTCGTCCCGTCCGACAAAGAAATAAATGGGCTCCGAGCACGTATGTACGTCACAGGACGGACTTCGTCACTGCAAGATTTCAAGTAAGTAGGTATTAAAAACTCCCGACAATATCGCTTTCAGAGCTCATAACTTTTAAACGAATTATCAGATTTTCATCAAACCAAGCTAAGAACACTCTCGATTGAGTCACCTTTCTTACAAAAAAATACTAAATCAAAATCAGTCCATCCACATGCCACAGACAGATTCACAGATACACATGTCAAATTTATAACACCCCTCTTTTTGCGTCGGGGGTTAAAAAATATATTTTTGAAGTACGCACATACGGAACCCTCGGTGCGTGAGTCCGACTCGCACGTGACCGGTTTTTTTTATAATGATGCATTTCAAAAACAAAATGGGGAGGAGATTTAAGAAACAAGAAAAAAAAAGTGCAAGTCAGACTCGCGCAATGAGGGTTCCGTATTTAAGTCCGTACTTCAAAAATATACCTTTTTATGTACTTTAATTGTATGCAATAAGGTCCATTTCGGTTAAGGTTTTTTTCGGTTCATAAACTTCGGAGAGAAACTATAAGAAAAATGGTTTTGAAATGTGCAGATTGAGCCCTTTCATATGACACCCCACTTGCTGTAATCAAATCACTTTCATTTTTACCTATTTTTACCTACCACAAATCTATTATGTATTTCCCAGTGATTTGGCGCGGGCTGAAAATCAGCGCTGTGTGCAAGCGCGGCTCAATGCTGAGCCCGAGCCATTTGCCTTTGTGTTTGTATGTGTCATAACTTAAAATAAATTAACCTAAATTTAAATTTGAAATGCTAGAATGCGATTGAATGACAGATGTATTAAAGAATGTATGATGATGTATGACAGGGTTTCTAATATTTTGATAAGTCTTTTGTTTGTGTATAAAAATATGTCCGTGTATATGTTCTGCTTAAGTGTTTTATGTGTGTGTTAAGGCAATAAATCAATTTTGATTTATTTTTATTTATGCGTAGACATCCGCGTCGCACTGAACAAGGCTTAACCGTGACTTTAGTCACATTTTGCTTTCTGTAATAAAGTTGTTAATAACTAATTATTGGGCATTTTCGCGAGAATGGACCCATTACCTTGTTTTCTCAATTGCCAAATTTTAGGTGATATTTGCTCAGAATCAGGAGTAATGAAAGAATGAAGAAATAGTAGAAGAAACATGTCCTATACTTTTTATACATGTTTTCGGTTCCATTTTGTAACCGTTCTATTTCGTAACGGTGATCCATTATGTATGCAACGTAACAAAATGGAATCGAAAATTAGGCGCACATGATTTCTACAATTTAAACTAAAAGTACTCCTGATTCTGAGCAGATTTCACCTAAAATTTTATAATTTTAGAAAACAAGGTAATAGACAGAGAGCTAGCTACGGAAATAGGTTTGCAATTTATAGAGCAACGAAATCCCTCTAGTTAGTGTGCCATACTATCATTATTTATTAATTCGGGCACCTGGCAGCTGTTCAGCGGTGGGTGTGAGAATGGACGGGCAACAAAGGGGTTATAAAATCAATTGAAGGTGTGCAATTTATAGAGCTCTGTGTTTGGTGTGATATAATAGCTAATTATGTATTTAATTCGAATATAACATTGCCAGGCGTTTTAATTGGGGGAAAAGTAGTGCCAGGTGACGTCCAAGGTGCGGTAAAAAGTGCCACAGTCGTCTCATTTATATCTACAGAGGTCTGGGCCTATACTTTTCCATTAGAGTGGACCTTCAAAATCGTGTGTGCAAAAATACAGGCGCAAATATTCAGTCGATCACCCCACCAGCTGACAACAAAGAGCAACTGGCTCCAACCACAGAATAGATAATAGTACAAGTACAGAAGGCACACTCCTTTGATCTTTACAAAAGCCGCTTTTTTCTTAGCCTAAAACATTATGATTTATGGCCCTCTGACGTCGTCGACCCCAGCGCAAGCCAAATGGAACGTTAAGGCTGTGTAATAATGTATTGCTCATTTATTTCTTGCATTTAATATAGAGAGCAATAATTGTATATTCTTCATACATTATATACATTATTTTATTATTTATCTCTAAAATAATAAATCTCACAATTTGGACGAATTGAATACACCAAGACCGCCAGGCCACATTTTATTGGCTTTGCTGCAACCCACAGTACCTAATGCAAAATATGTATAATAAAATAACATAATGCAACGAATGCGTTACGTTACCATGCAACGTAAATGTAAGCGTGTGCGCGCGAAGAAGCGTGCGCGTGCGATCCGATGCACAGCGTGGCATCCACTGAATGGTACCCGTCAGACGGGTAACCGGCATGTACTTGTAGCGATGAACGTAAATCGCGTAGTGAGCCGCGCCTGCTCCAACTCGCGCCACCCGGGCCGCCCGCGTCGACCGCGCCACCCGCGCCCGCGCTGCACGCGACGTCTGCACGGCTAGCACATCTGCCCGCGACTTGCGCGACAAGCGAGAAAAAGCGCGACATAGAGCTATCTCGCGAATCGGTAGCATAACACGCGCGACATAATTTGGTGACTCGCGGTCAAACGTCAAAGTGACAAATCTTTGTCGCTTGACAGTTAAGGGCGACATACTCTCGCAACTCGTAGCACAAGTGTTCATAAGGCGACATAATATCTCGCTTACCAACGTCAAAAGGCGACAGATTGTCTTCGAGCTTTCAAGCGCGCGAGATATATCTCGCTCTAGTCGCATCTCGGAGTTTTAATAAACGTTTTGGTTAATCTTACCCCATTTAAATAGTCAATGTAAGTTTATTTGTTCACAATTATAAATTTGCTTAAATGCTATTTGTATCATCCGTTATTTTAACGTAGTTTTACATGTGAGTAGTGACAAAGTTTGTAATTTTTCAGGATGGCATTTTTCTCTAAGATTTTTCCTTTTTCGGGACGAGAAGCTCCGACAGAGGAAAATCCAAAGGAGGAGGTCAAGGGATGCCAACAACCCCTTCGAGCTGCTAGACAAGGAGTTTCAACACCTGTACCGCATCAATAAAGATATGGGAATGTACCTTTGATAGTCAATTGGGTACCAATATGTATACAGTCTCAAAAAATATGTATATAGCCCTTATTACTATGGTAACTAAGTTTATGTTAACATATTTTTGCAACTTTGTGTGGATATTTATTTTTGCTCTTGACTTAACAATGATATGGGGATGGATGATAAGATGTATCCATATACACAACTACAATAACAGGCATAGGGCATAAACAACATTTTTTCATTAAAAAAAATTAATAAGTATCACGGGCCAATCTTAGACGAAGTGACCTAGTCCTAAACTAAGCTCTGTAAGTTTATTATTGATATATTATAGCATACTATGTATATAGGTATAGGTAGCAGATTTTGCCCGCGACTTTGTCCGTGTAGAAGTGGTTTATCGCTGCACCCTCGGGAACTGTAAATTTTTTCGGGGTCATAAGTCGCCTATGCGCTATTCCAGACTATAATCTCTGTGCTAAATTTCATCCAGATCCGTTCAGCCGTTCTGGCATGATTGAGTAACAAACACCATCCATCTATCCATACATCCAAACTTTCACATTTATTATATTAGTAGGATAACCTTCCTAGATACTCCCTTTCTATTGGTGAAAACCGTATGAAAATCCACACAGTACTTTCTGAGATTATTCTGACAGACATTCTGGGGACTTTCATTTATATGTAGATAATATTAATATTGGTTTGCAGAGGGGAGCTGAGGGAGATCTTAGGCAATGAAGAAAAAGTCGGAGAGAGCTCGTCGTCCGACGCGCCGACGCTGTTGCGAGCTGCAGTGGCACGTGTCGGGACCAAATAATACAGAGACATTTTAATTAAGAACAAAGTATATTTATTAGGATATTTAACAAAATAATCTGCTTAAATCTACACCGAGTGTATGCTGACCATCCAGTGGCACTTCCAGTACCATTATTGTTTTCTAATAAACTAAACAAGAGTAGTTTATTGAATTGAACGGAATGTTGTACTTGTACTGAATAGGTACCTACACAATTTATAGGCTATAATTAGCATAGCAAAGGAACTAATTTTTGTGTAATTAACTTAACAGAAAAAGTGACTTTGATGTAAAAATATATACTTAATACAATATTAAATGTATCTAGACTTTAAATAATTTATTCAATTGTACAATAAATCGTCCACCTGCAATTATAATTAAATATAGTCTGTACCAATCAACTTGTCTTATTATGTTAACAACTTTCTTACCTCAAAATTCAACTTTTTTGGCCAATTATACATATCACAATAATTTGAGATAAAGTTATTATTATTATTATTTTATATTAGACAGGCAGTTAACACTGATATGTCTACATCACTTGGCCCTAGAATCAGTTCAGTGGCCTATCAGTTGGCCCTAGAATTTATTGATTACCACAGCAGCGCTTCCACATAAGGAGAAAATATTACACAACAAACATATACACATATAAACGTATTTGAACAAAGCGAATGTATTGGTTTCTTTAAATAGATACAGCTAAACTGTAAACGAAAGACTATTTACCATGACAATATGGAACTATAAAAAATTCACAGTTATTGTGTACATTCGAAATCCGTGAACACAACTTGCAAACTCCAAGTTTACAAGTGTTCTAAGAGGCGATTCATGGCACTTCTCTCTGCTGCATGTACCTGAAATAAATTTTGTATGAAATTATTCAATATAGTAATGTAAAGGCGTCCACTGTGTTACATAGATGCCAGCGCTAGCGAGCTGGAAGTGCTAAAAATTTAATCTAATACAACATCCCTGCTAATATTTTAAATTGCAAAAGTATGTTTGTCTATTACTTTTCTTGCCCTTCACAGCTAAACCACTGAACAGATTTTGATAAAATTTGGAATGAAAATAGTCCAATCCAACAATAGTTTTTATACATTATCTGAAAGTATGATGGTTTTCTGACCACCTATTGATATGTGTAAGTACTGTTTAACATATTGTAATACTTATAACTGGTTACTTTTATAATGAATGAATGATAAACCTTGTAAGCTAGGAACATAGTTTAGGGTGTTTCATTTTCCAAACTTTGTATTTTCTAATGACTGCTCGTATCCTTGGTCCTACTTATCTAAAAGAACATTGTTCAAAATTTCAATCAATGATTTTGACAACTTTTTAAATCTGTTTTCATATTTATGCAATTCACCGAAGCCTTAACATAACGAAAAACCAGTGATGATGGTCGAAAGCATTAGTGTTTAACATAAGTCCACAGAAAAGTTAGTTGTTTGTTGTTTACAAAAAAATCAACATTGTAAACTTGCCATCGCCAAAGTGCTCAATTTGTGCAACCTCTAAATACTATCCCATTACCTTTAAATTTCATATTTAATTTTTTACATTACAACGAGGAGATAAATTTAATCTACTATTACTTACATGCTTTGACGGACTTTTCGGGGCCTTCTCCGTTAATAAGTAGGTCTTTTAACTTGACACCGAGTAGGGTTAGTAGGTAGGTGTGGTACATTCCCCCGCGGCAAACGCTCATGCGTGGCGTGCTTCTTACTCTGAAATAACATTTATACAAAAATTATTTGAAAAGAATACAACATCTGGAACGATGTTCAATTTATCACAGAACCGGTGAGAAAAGCATGAATGTTTATACCAGTAATACAGTTATTTAAAATATTTCGCCAAAATAAAAGGAAATAACTTTTGCGTAAAGTCAGAAGCCACTAAAGTAATAATCGAAATACTTACACTACGCTCAGCATCCATGTTGATATTGTTGATAATCAGTTTGACACATGACATTTCGCGAAATTTGACACATGACGTTGGGCACCTCCCCTAGCGACCCGCGTAAGGCTTGCCGTTCACTCAAAAAACGAAGGGAAAAGCACATTTTTATTACCGATTCAGTGTTGCCATAAAAGAATATAGCATTAGTAGAATATATTCTTCATAGAAGGCAACACATACGTCCCGCCCGCGAGATAGCTTTCTCGCTTGAAGGGAATATCTCGATACGTCAAGTTGTGCTACCGAAATCGAGAAAACTGACAGCGGAGAGAAAGAATTGACAGCCGCGACAAGGGTTTCTCGCGCCGCGAGCTATGTCGCTTGGGCACATGTGCTAGCCGTGCTGTGCTACACCCGCCGTCGCGTCCACAGATCATAGAAAAAAAGGAGATACGCCATGAGCGCAAATTCAACCGAGAACCGGTGTCGCCACTTTTAAAAATGTGTGCGTCTTTACGCTTACGCTCTATGAACTACAACAAAAACAACTTTCTCATAATTGGTTACAGCTTTCGAACTAAAAACGCCATAACATAATTTTGTTAGTAACACAAAATTAAGCTTTATGTTCATTTATCAAGGTCGAAAAATGCTGAAAGGTCGTTTTATTCCATCGTAGTTCAGTTACTCGACGTTAGATAGCGTTTACCAGTTAGCTTAGCTGCCATCTAGCGACGAGTAATAGCCTTGCTATTCAGCGCTAGATGGCGCTAAGATAGTAGTTCTTATGTATAGCGCTTTAAGGACTATCATTACGGCGACATCTAGTGATCTCTTTTTCAAGCTATATGCGTAATTTTTCTGCTATCCAATTAGGGATGTTACCATGACTGTTTCATAATATATCGATAACCATATAAAACTTGTTCGTAGATATGATCACGGAGTATATGGAGACGGCATCGAAAGTCGAAGCAACTACTATAAATAGTTATTTAAACGACACGGTTTATGAATTTTATTTATAATTTATTTTAAGATAGTGCGAAAAACCTTTAACTTTTAACCTTTTTTGACGACGCAGTTAGCCTAGTTGGTGGTGACCCTGCCTACGAAGTTAGCGATCCCGGGTTCGAATCCCGGAATGGGCAATGAACGCGAGTATTTGTTCCTGAGTCATGGAGGTTTTCTATATATTTAAGTATGTATTTCTCTATATAGGTATATTCGTCGCCTAGTACCCATAGTACAAGCCTAGAGCTTAGTTTGGGACTAGGTCAATTTGTGTGAGATTGTCCCTGATATTTATTTATTACCCGACTACGGCGAAGCAAAAAGGAGGGTTATGATTTTGACCGATATGTTTTAATTAAGTTAAATTAAGAAATATTATCAATATAAATGAAACTAGTTGGTAATAGGTAGACATATTTTATTTAATTATAAACACCTACATGTCCGTGTTTGTGTTCGGAACCCTCGGCTCGCGAGGACGTTTTAATTATTTTATTTATTAAGATCCAATTGAATAAAAATACCTATAATATTTCATAGTAATCCAAATCCAACTGACAGATTGGTTCAATTTTCAGCTCACTTGAACTCCGAAAAGTAGGTTAAAATTAAATTTTAGGAGTTGAACTGAATAAATATATAGATAGATACACGATTTTAAATACCTAAAAGAAAACGAAAAGATTAAATTTACTACCGATTTACAAAAGAAGTATACGATTTTATAGGTACTAATTAATAGTAATTCCCCACATCTTAGCAAATGTCTTTAACACGATACTTTAACATAAAACAATAACACTAATTGAATTTTAATACTGCGTTTCAAATTATCGATAAATTGGATGAGGTAGGTATTGCTCAACTCTCGCAAATAAAGGCGGCCGGCCGGCCACGCACCGGTACGAACCGGTGAAGTGTCACCCGGACAATAAAGACTTAGCGCGTAACGAGCGTAACTATAGCAGCGTAATACATTGCGCAATACGTGCGTTGTTCCCAGAACGTCATCAATGGTTAGCTAGCAATGTAAGCAGTTACTGTCGTACTAACGAATTATAAGCAAATACCATAATAGATTACTGGACTTTCTCGAAGTATTAAAAAATACAGTAAATTAGTGCTTACAGGTAAAATTAAATCACTCCTGGGGTACCGTTAAGATCTTAGCTCCTTATCCAACACGATAAAGTATATTCATATGACAAAAAGCTGATGTCAAAATTTTTATTTCGGGACAAGTTTTTATTGTCGACTGTATTTTTTTCACTGTCTTTATTAAATTATCAAGACCAAACTAAAGAGTCCCATCTCGGTGGGTCTACGTTAAGTACAGCTGAGGATCCTGTTGCCACCTTCTGGTTGGTTCCTTCTATCATCAGATCCGTTCATTGACACAATAATAATAAATTGTCATCGGGTTTACATAAGTATTCCAAACTTCAGTTCAATTAAACACCGGGAAGTAGATGAAAAATGGTCTGCAAATTTTTAAATGGACAAGTTCCTTATTATTATGAACATTGGAACACTGCAAGTTACTAAATGAAAGCTTGTAAAAAAAGGAAAGTGATAACTTTCACTGCCACATGCTTTTATTTGGCAATTAGAAAAATCAGCCCCTAAATCATTAGAAGAAATTACAACTGCGAAATTGAATCGATATCGATATTATGGTCGACTCGGCAACAACACTCGCGTTCACAGATCCTTACTTGTGGCAACACGAAGGAAAACGAAAGAATACCTATAATAACATTTCTTTCTAACTCGTTATGAATACCATAAGTAGAAAGAGGTCAAATACACGTCTTTAGCTCTTTCTTATTGTCCGGTATCAATTTTTTTTTTCTTCTGGACCCGCACGAATGCATCGCCATTTGTCAAGTTTTGAGTTTTTTTTTTTAAGTTTTATTTACAAGTTACAAAAATTAGGGAAAGTAACACGGAAATATAATTATTTAAAAAGGAAAGGAAAAGGAAAAAGGAATATGGATCAGTAGAGTATGATAAGAATAGTAATATAAGAATATAACAGAATAATATACATGTAAAAAATATAGGAAACAAGAAGGAACATAAATATCAAATAATATCATATTTTAATATCATTACAATTTATGAAAGATGCTATAAATAAATAGATAGATGGGTCAAGTGAAGAAAGAAGGACATTTATATTTGTAGGAAGCGGGACATGATAGGAGATTAGATCTTGGAAAAAGGAAATATGGTCATACACGTTGCAAGCAAGCCGGTTTCTATTATGTACTTATTCTGTGCCAAGCCCCCACTTTAGGCTTTATTGATTACCGAGGCTAGGCAGGCACCAACTACTTTTTATTTACTAGAGTAGGTACCTACCTAGAGTGTGTGCCTCAGGACAGGAACTGAAGAGCAAGTTATTTATCGAATAATGTGAGCTTTATTCGCGGGTGTTGTTAGGGAGTGCTAGTGTGAGATTAATATTTACTTTGCGGTTGAGTTCCGGTTTTAATAATTATGTGACGATATACGGATCTAAGGATCGTTTGTGAAAATGTCCGGTGCCGAGGATACGGACGAGTTCATCTTTCGTCCCCAAGAACATTTTGACGCCAAATGGCTGAACCCTGACTTGCAAGGAGCGCTTCTGTGCCCGCAAACTCTAGTCAATCATTACAATACCATACTGCAGGACAGCGAAATCTTCCTAGATTCTAGTGCCGGCTTGCTCAATAAGGCTGGCATCACAGCCAAGCTTGGAGACAACGGAAAATACTACTGTGGATTACGGGTAAGCTGATAATGTTCTTCAACTATCCATGTTTAAACAATCACAATTAAATATACCTAAAATAATATAGGGTTACATGACATGATATTTACATTAGTGTTGTTATTTCTCGTAAACAATCTGTATAATTACCTTTGGCCCTTGCCTGACTATTATGTGACTATCAGTGTTCTTTTGTTTCTAATAATGACTCGCACAGGTTTAAATTTTATAATCTGTAATCTTAAACAAAGATAAATTTAATAGAGTGTTATATTTCAGATTTTGACTTGCACCTGTTGTGATGGGCTCTGCGGCCCTCACTCAGGCTGTGCATGCTTGCCTTGTTCCACTCTCTCAGCAGAAGAGGAGCTCCGTATTGCAATGCTTGAAAAGATGCCTACAGCACAGCCGTCTATCCAGATAATTGATGAACTTAAATGGAAATTAAATCTAGGTATGCTTTTTTTTGTAGCATCACAGTGGAGATATAAGGGGCAGGCCTTAACCCAGCATTGAATCTGTTACGAGTGGCCCACTACTGTTTACCCTCTTATTGCTATTGCCTAAAACTGCTGTTCTACCAGTAGTGTATCAGGGGATTTCTTTCCTTCACAACCATTATCTGCCTTACACCAGGGACCAGAACCGCTTACCCTTATAACAGGTAACCCAAGGGGTTTGAACGGGTTCTTTATAATGCTGGGTTATAAAAACCCGTATATTACCAGTTTATACCGGTAAGCCGTTCAAATGCTTACCGTAATGTATAAACATTAAGCTCTTCGAATGGATTAATTCGGGTTTCCGCTTAGCAGTATCAAAAACCCCGGAACGGGTTACCGCTTCAAGCGCTGATTGGATACGTGCAGGTTATTTTGAATCTTACTTACACCGCGTAATAGTCCCTGAGCCCGCTCCAAAATTGCCTACGTCATATGACATCACGATAAAATGCATGGCACACGGTCCGAAAAGTTGTGCTGAGCGAGGATCAAAAAATTATCACACCTAAAATTGGCCGGAAGTTTGAGAAAATCCTTCACTTCCGGTAAAAATTTCAAGGTTATATTTACGTCATGTGACATCACTATGACACACCTGGCATCATTTAGCCCTTTAATCGTAGAGAGAGTCAACATAAGTCTGTCAGTTCTGAAATGGCCGGAAGTACCTGACAGATGGCGCCAAAGATAGCCACTGGATCCATTTTCCTACGTCATGTGGAATCTAATATTGCTTAACATGTATTTTTTGCAAAAAAATCTATTTGGGGCAACAGGGTAAAAATATCTTACTAATGAATGTATATACGTAAAAATCCGCCATTCATTAATAGCAACAATGGGCGAGAATTTAATTAAATTTTATTTTTTCCCACTAGTGTTATAGGGACAGCCACAGCTTCTTTCTAAGTTCCTTGGTATTATAATAATCTAGAGAATAAGTATTTATCTAAAGAAAAAATCCGTAAGATTGTTAACACCGCTAGTTTATAATAATACTAGGTTAGGTTAGTTCATAATCTATTTTTTTATAAACTAACTTTGTTCACAATCTTACGGTGCCACATACTATACATATCATTCAAAAACTTTTCTAAAGCAATTGTATTAAAAAAAACTAAAGTTACGAGGGGCGGCTGAAAAGTTCTAAGCCTAAGGTAGAAAAAAAATATTCAGAATTTTTTACTATTTTTATTTTTCGATATAATCTCCCTCTAATTCAATGCATTTATTACATTTTTTAAATAATGCTTTAAGACCGTTAAAAAAATAAATTTTATTTTGGCTGTCGAAATGTTCCTGTACAGCCGCCTTCATTGCTTCATCACTGCCAAATCGCTTTCCCCTTAAATCTTTCTTCAAATTGCTGAATAGAAAATAATCGCTAGGGTCCAGATCTGGACTGTAGGGTGGATAATCAATTTCCTCGAAGCCAGTTTCCTTCAGAGCAAGCTTGGCAACACGAGCGGTGTGATCGGGAGCGTTGTCTTGCAAAAACAAAACGCCTTTGCTCAGTTTGCCCCTTCGTTTCTCGACTATGGCTTGTCGCACCTTTCTTAATAGCTCGGCATAATAAACTGCATTGATAGTAGAGCCTTTCGCCAAATAGTCTATTAAAAGAATGCCATCGCAATCCCAAAATACGGTGGCCATTAGCTTAGACGCCGATCTTTGAACCTTGAATTTCTTCGGTGGCCTTTCACCCTTTTCGATTCACTGCATAGATTCAGACTTCGACTCTGGGTCATACTGTCTGATCCATGTTTCATCAACAGTTACTATACGGGTACAAACTTCATCTAAACCATCTTCACACAATTCTAAAAATGCCTGACAAATTTGAACACGGCGTTCTTTATCGAAAGCTGTGAGCATTTTCGGCACCCAACGAGCACTAACTTTTGTCATATGCAATGTTGATGCAAAATCTCTCCAACTCTTTCCTTACTAATACCTAAGGCCTCAGCTATTTGCCAAACCTTAATTCTCCGATCCTCTAATACTAACTTCTTGACTTTTTCAGTATTTTCTTCAGTCACAACCGATATTGGCCTCCCTGAGCGAGGATCGTCTTCGATCGACTCCCGTCCAAGTTTAAAAAGTCGACTCCATTTTTTAACAGTGGCATGAGAAGGGCCAGATGCACCGTAAATACTAGCCATTTATTCAAAAATACTTTTCGGCGATTTGTCACTTTTCGTGAGGAACTTAATGACTGCACGGTGCTCAATTTTCGTGATATTAGTTGATAATTCACACATGATGACCTTTAACGTCGAATATCTCGAGATGTAATAAAAGAAACACGACATTTTTTTCTTTTATTTATTTACTTTTTAAATGGTCTTTTTAGTGGCCAGTACCGCTAACCCATATGCAACCTCAAAGTACCTTAGGCTTAGAACTTTTCAGCCGCCCCTCGTAAATGTTCAACACATTTTATTAAAATCCTTACACCTAAACATAAGGAGACATAGGTACATCTACATACGTGAATTAAGACTACGATTACTCAGGCATTAACAATAATAATTAATCATCCTCATCACTATCGGTATGAATAGTAATATTTATGCCTACGTTCTTGAACAAGGAGCTGAGTTTATGGTTAGGACACGGAAGCCTAGATAAAAATCATGTGTCGAGAATGTATCTGTATTTTAATAATATTATATACATACATAAGATGTATAAAAATATATATAGATGCTTCATAAAGTATCATGCCGAAAAAAGGCGAACACAATGTATTCGCCTTTTACTGTTCGATTAAATGTATTCAATACATTTAATCAAACAGTATTGCTGTGAATGTGCAAATGGGTTGAGAACGGTTGGCTGTTGTTCCCATGTCTCAGTCATATATTTCTTATCATATGGCAGATTTTTATCTAGGCTTTAATCTTTTTTTTATCTAGGCTTCCGTGTCCTAACCATAAACTCAGCTCCTTGTTCAAGAACGTAGGCATAAATATTACTATTCATACCGATAGTGATGAGGATGATTAATTATTATTATTAATGCCTGAGTAATCTTAGTATTCATTCACTTATGTAGATGTACCTATGTCTCCTTATGTTTAGGTGTAACGATTTTAATAAAATGTGTTGAACATTTAACTTTAGTTTTTTTTAATACAATTGCTTTAGAAAAGTTTTTGAATGATATGTATAGTATGTGGCACCGTAAGATTGTGAACAAAGTTAGTTTATAAAAAGATAGATTATGAACTAACCTAACCTAGTATTATTATAAACTAGCGGTGTTAACAATCTTACGGATTTTTTCTTTAGATAGATACTTATTCTCTAGATTATGATACTACCAAGGAACTAAGAAAGAAGCTGTGGCTGCCCCTATAACACTAGTGGGAAAAAATAAAAGTTATTTAAATTCTCGCCCATTGTTGATATTAATGAATGGCGGATTTTTACGTATATACATTCATTAGTAAGATATTTTTACCCTGTTGCCCCAAATAGACTTTTTTGCAAAAAATATATGTTACGCAATATTAGATTCCACATAAACTAACTAAAATTAGAGGTTGTCCCTATCTCGTAAGTATAAAAAAAAAATCTTGAAAAATAAAGTGGATTTTTAACACTTCAGAAATGAGTTTGAACGTTGATTTTTTTTTGATAATAGTTTATTATTAGGTACATAATATATCCAAATTACAAAGAAATCGTTTAATTAGTTTGGCTACAAAAAAATACAAACATATTTTTTCTTTTTTAATTTTCTTCAAAACCAAGAGCATTTTAGGGTTAAAACTTCGTAAAATTATATCTTGTAATAAGGTCAATAAACACACGTAAGAAACCTACATTTTTAGCCAGGGGCAATTTTACATGGTAGATCGGCCAGACCCTTTGATATCATTTTCGAAATCTTCATCCCCAAAAACTAAGAAAACGATACCTATGAAGACTTTCAAAAAACATCACGGCAGCCATCTTTAATTCCAAATTTGATGATACCCATGAAGACTAAAGTTTATGTAATACGGAAACATCAATCAAAAATTTAATGCTGTCTATATTGTTATACAGCTAGTTATTAATATACGTACCATTTTTATTGTTTACGATGTAAGTAATTACGCAGATGCCAACCGCAGCCTACCTGCCTAGTTCCTTGTCGTTTTCATACTGATCTAAATATTTGCTTCGCGAATACATGGGCGGTGGGGCGTGGAGTGAAAGGGTTACCTTAAGCCGAATGGTAAGCGCTTAGCATATGAACAACCTAAATCTCATAAGCGGTAACCTCTTGTTACGGTTAGGCTACCTGAATATATACGGGTTATCGTTATTGTGGGGTAACCCATTGAAGGGGTTACCGAAACGATTAGCTTATCATATGAACGGGTTACCGTTTCGAACGGTTTAAGCAAATGAACGGGTTTTCCGGTCCTTGCCTCACACAGCTCTGTTTTTACCTGACTATGGGGAAGCAAAGGAAGGGTAATGATTTTGACACCCTATATTTGTAAATATGTTCCACTCTAACGTTGTTCCTAATGGTCCGATGTTGACAAATGAGGTGTCCCTTGATTCGTCTTTATTGTGCGATGGTTATAGGCAAGTTTTTTACTTGGCTATAGTTAAAAAACTATATATAGTTTTTTAACTTTATTTTTTTGGTTTCAATAGTTATCAATGAATCAAGATCCCTTCCGATTCAATAAACCTTAGCAGCACTACATTAACACAGACTTGTAGGTAAATGTAAATGGGATCGATTTTAAGTTGTTTTTTATTGCTAATCTTTAAAAGAATCTAATTTGACTAATTACTTAAATGGATCATAATGTCATAAGGTTGATTAAAAAAGTGATAATAATGAAAAAAAAGGTACAATATTTGTGAAAATCTATTATACCTATAAATTTTTAAAAATTCTTGATTTTTTTCATAAATTTTCCCTCAACTTTCAAGCTGTCTTTAGCCACATAGAAAATTAGGTCTCTTGATTTTGCTAGTCTAGCTTGAGCTATGTGGTATAACAATTTCATTATTTGATCAGGTGTGGTTACCTTGTGTTAAAAAGCTAAAGTGATTGAAGTGATTGAAATGATCATGATCTCTGTCTTTCTGTTTGGCCACTGTAGTTGACTGGTAGCAAGAAAACAGCACTTATTTTTTTGATATTGAGGATATGGCAAAATTGGCAAAGTAAATATAATAACTGGGTAAAAGGCACTCCTTTAAAATTCGTACTTGCAGTAACAAGTGGTTCACCCTGTTGACCCCTATTTCAATCAAGAAGTAGTGTTCACTTATATGCAGATGTGACACCACTCACCAGTGTCATTAGCAACCTGTTCATAATTTGAGCTTATGAAAAATTTAGATTATAGATGACGTTTAGGGGCGACGGTGATAGCTTACGCTTACCCTCAGCTCAGGCCCGTCTGCATGTTTGCCTTTTTTGGTGTAACGACTAGCGACATCTAGCTACTACAAGCAACAACTAGAAGACAACTAAGGCGACTAACTACGGCCAGCCACCAGCGACAAATAGCTTAACCCATTCAAGGCCCGTGACGACACGTATGCGTCATGGTCGAACGCTTCCGCCATGCCCATGACTCGTATACGCGTCATGAGTAAATCTCTTTTTAAACATAGATGAAACGTAATACGAAGAATTAACATTAATTATATAAATTATAAGAACCATATTTATATGATATTTTAGTTTATAAAAAGAATTTCGTACTTTTTCCTGCTAAACAGCCCAATAGAAAAATGATGTACGTTTTACTATATGTAAATAAAATACTTTTATTCTGATAAGTTGAATATCTGGGGGCACGGCAGTGCCCCCGCCAAGTCGAGCAAAAAAAGGCACGGCCGTACCATCCTTTTCCCGAAGCCATTCGGGCCATTTTCAACCCCCTGTAACTTCATTGTGGAAATAACTAGAAGCCTAAATTTTCAGTGACCAAGAGAACATTACATAGATATATACATTTCCAAATTACATTAAATTTGAACCAGTAGTTTGAGAATTATTGCAAGTCAAAGTTCCTTAATTTTGTCACTAACTGACTCACCGATCATCAAAATTCTAAGGTACTTCTAGCAGACACACAAACTTCAAATTTTGCAATCAGGTAGTATTTAGCCTACATAAAAAGGAAAAACGGAAACATCCTGAAATTTCAGTCCCGTTTCCTTTGCGGTTGGTAAATTCACGTTTCCATATAAAGTCTATGAGAAATAATTTTGCGAACTGGACAAGTAACTTTGTAATTGTATTTTTAAGACTAGGTAGTGGATATAAAAGTGGACTACCTACAAAAAGAAATGAGATTTCGCGAACGCACTCGTCATTGACCTATGCGCGTGGGGCGCGGGGGGAGTCGATGTTGATGTTCCGCAGTGAGGGACAACGACAACCGCGCTCATTAGCGCGAGCGATTAGATGCTGTTCGGAATTTCGGATGTGCCCCAAAACGCTACGCATAAGTTTGCGGTTTTCGTCTAAAATTTCATTTGTTATTATTGGTTTAACTAATTTGTTTACTGATATTGTTTGTTAGCGATTAGGATGTTGTTTGAATAATTTTAGGATGTCGTCATCATCATCATCATCATCATATCAGCCGCAAGACGTCCACTGCTAGACATAGGCCTTCCCCAAGGATCTCCACGACGGCCGGCTTTATTGCCCTTTGGGTGACCTATAGCCCTTTCCATTGCCCTTTGGGTGACCTTGAGCTTTCTTATGAGGCTCATTGTAAAGGACTACGTCTCTGTTCCATAAGGCATCACTGGCAACACACGCTGGTAAATACTTTCGACTTAAGACACTGCGGTAACTGGGACGAGAATATGCTCCGTAGCTTACCGAACGCTGCCCAGCCGAGTAGGATTCGGCGATTGACCTCTTTCTCGAAGTTGGATCTACCTAGCTGGATTACTCGTCCTAGGTAAACATAACGATCAACAACTTCGAACGGGCTTTTAAAGGGGTGGGTGCAACATGGATATTTGACATAACTTTTGTCTTCTCCATATTTATTTTGAGACCCACTTGTTGAGAAACTCTACTGAGATCATCGAGCATTGTGCCCAGTTCCTCCAGGGTCTCAGCCATGACTACAATATCGTAAGCAAATCGAAGGTAAGTGAGGTAGTCGCCGTTGACGTTGATGCCAAGTCCTTTCCAGTCCAGAAGCTTGAAAACGTCTTCCAACGCAGCAGTGAACAGTTTCGGAGATATAACATCTCCCTGTCTCACTCCTCGGTGGAACTTCTTGAGTTGTCGGTATTCATGGGCGGTGGTGATTACTTCCCATCAGGTAACCCGCGTGCTCGTTTGCCTCCCTCTCTTATAAAAAAAAAATGGAATGGGTTTCGAGTTCTGGTCAAGAAGGTGGACTGACATAAAAACACTTCAACACTTCGATGTACCGGTAGTCAATTTGGCACCGCTGGAGAGACTGTAGCACGGCCCCGGTTTCGACTGAATCAAAGGCTTTCTCATAGTCCACAAACGCTAAGCATAGTGGCTGGTTCAGTTATTCTGTCTTCTGTACAACCTGCCGCAGCGTGTGGATGTGGTCTATGGTATTAAAGACTTTTCGGAAACCAGCTTGTTCGATAGGCTGAAAATCATCAAACCTGCCCGCGAGACGGTTCGTGATGGCTCTTGAGAATAACACCTTATAGGCATGGCTCAGAAGTGTGATGTGTCTGTAGTTCTTCAATTGAGTGTTATCACCCTTCTTGAAGAACAGCACCACCACACCTCTATGCCATGCTCGTGGCGTCTTGCCCTCGAGTACGACGGAATTAAATAACTTCTGAAGAGCTCTCAGTACTTAACTGGTGTACCACCCGCTTTCAAAAGCTCAGCCGTAATTCCGTCATCACCAGGTGCCTTGCCATTCTTAAGCTGTTTCAGAGCCATACTAATCTCGTACAGGATGATGTCCGGGATGTCTTTGGTAAAGTGTCGGGTCAACCTAGCACTCGGGTTTTTTGCTAGGTTTCTGACAGGTGACTGTGTCATGTATAGCTGTCCGTAAAACCTTTCGATCTCCCAAAAGCTCGGGCTTCGACGATACGATTCTGCCGTCCTCGGTCTTCAGCTTTGCCAGCACGCTCTGCCCAATAGATAGATCTCGTGCAAACACTTTTGAGCCCTTGTGTCGCTCGATAGCCTCCTCAATACGGTTAGTATTGTAGAGGCGTATATCGCGAGTAAGAGACTTTGAAATCTGCCTATTGAGCCGCCGATACTGGGAAGCATCTTCCGAGGAATGCAATGTTTATATATTTTTTAGGATGCAGTGTATATATACTCATTATACTTATACATATTGTACCTACCTACTTGAACTTCTTAAACTCATTAGAAATAGGTATCTAGGTATAATTTCGCTTGATTTTATTTGTTTGATGATTGAATGTCCTAATAGTTTGTTTACTGATATTATTTGCTAGTGATCTAAAAACTTGTGTTACTAATTAAATAGCGCAATGCTTAAATCTCTTCCATATCCCGAAATAAAACTTACAGCCGTAGACAGCATAGATTGCCCCCAAAAAGTAATGTTAAGACGAAATATTGACGTAAGTCTAGGCCTACTTAACGGTTCTATCGGTATAGTACAAGGATTAAAGCTTGATCATGAAAATACATACATAATTAAAAAAACACGTAGGTATTAAATTTAATAATGAGCATGTGTACGAGTTTGGTCCGGTCAAAACTAAATTTGAAATTATTAATAAAGCTTATGCTCATTGCGAACAGTTTCCAATATGTATGTATGTATTACGATACATAAGAGTCAAAGGCTAACGGCCGCACTCAGAGACGTCAATTAAGTATTAAGTTTCAATAAAGTTGCTGCTGTCACTTTCTTTGCTATAGCAATAGAATAAGGCGCAGCAACTTTAATCAAACTTAAAAAATTATTGACGTCTCTGAGTGCGACAGTAAGTCTTAATAGTGTATTGATGGACATTGGTTCCTCAGTATTTACATGCGATCAAGCGTATGTGACAATTTCGAGAGTGAAAAGTCTAGGTGGTTTACATCTAATCAATGTCAACTTTGGTTGTATTAAAGCGCAGGAGTCTGCAATTTCTGAATATAGATTTAGATGCATTTACCGTCCAGACTTGTCAAAAATCAATACATCAAAGCTTCTGAGAAAAGCCCCGACCTACAAAAATAAATGAGATCCCATCAAAAACATAACATGTACAAAAATGCCCAAGTCTCACAATGCTTCCACCGTAAAAAGTTGGGAGATCGAATGTAAACCAAGTCGGTTAATTCAGTACCTACCTATCTATGGGAGCAGCTATCCAACCACTTTGTCATAAATAGATACCTTGTTAGTTAGCTAACAACATTTTATAGTAACAATAATATCAATATTACATTTTTTTTATTTCTTTAATAAATAGAGTGACTTGGCAATTGCACACGGCAAAAGAATCTACATAAAACAATATCTATCTAATATTAGCGCTTTGTGCTTTTATTTGTTTTGTTTGTTTGGAGGACTAAGTATTTAAATTACTTAGTAGATTCTGTTGCTTTGTGCAATTGCCAAGTCACTCTATTTATTAAAGAAATAAAATAAATGTAATATTGATATTATGGTTACTATAAAATGTTGTTAGCTAACTAACAAGGTATCTATTTATGACAAAGTGGTTGGATAGCTGCTCCCATAGATAGGTAGGTACTGAATTAACCGACTTGGTTTACATTCGATCTCCCAACTTTTTACGGTGGAAGCATTGTGAGACTTGGGCATTTTTGTACATGTTATGTTTTTGATGGGATATAGACTTTGCCTCTTTACTTCGTGAATCCATTTACTGAAGATATATTTATATTTATATTTTTGGAGTTATTGGCATGATGCACGGTTGTCGTCACCGTGGCCCGGCACTTGCCGTAAAATTTTCCGTGTTTTCGTAACAGGACAAAATAAACCTTATGCCTTTGACTTAACGTTTATTGTTATTATAAATGGCTTTTGTACGACACTTGGATGACACTACGGAACAATCAGAGAAACCAAGAAATGTTTATACCGTTATATTAGTTTTTATTTTGTGAAGTGAAATAGAAATATTCGGTTCCTGACCACACACTGGTGGAAACAAGTTACCATGCTGGAATTCCGCATATAATTAGGGCTTCTATTCGACATGGAAACAATTAATCTGGCTAGATTAGTTGATTATTAGAGCACATATGAACAGTTTCAAATATGATATTTATTTAAACACATGTCCAGAAGTAGGTTTCTCCTAATCCTTAGGTGTATGAAATTTTATTTCTAAAGCTTTCCGCCCGCGCCTTTGTTGTCTACAGTAAGTCAGTACTTACGTAAGTTATATTAGTTTTGATTTTATGAACTGAAAGAGAAATCGTCGGTTCCTAACCACAACTTTGTGATGTCCTTTGTTCAATTGAGAACCTCTCGTATATTTAGGTAGGTTTAATTGTACGGGTATTTTTTTTACCTGATCAGTTAAAATGGTCGGCCTTATCTTTAAGAGGACAATAACTGCTTCTAATAATGAGCACTTGAGAAACGACGACACTATCTATTATATTACTATTGGCTCGTTAAAACTTTTGTTTGTGGAATTTTCTTATCTGGTCGTATTTGCACCTGTGCACCTGATACACGTGGGGTATATGCACGTGATGTTTTAGTGCCTTCTCCCACTATACCAATAAATTCCACTAAAATAACACTAAATTCCACGCGAGGATAACCAGGTGGAAACAAGGTACCATGCTGGAATTCCGCATATATTTAGGGCTTCTATTCCACATGGGAACAATTAAGTTGGCTAGATTAGTTGATTATTAGAGCACAGATGAAGTTTCAAATATGTCCACATGTCCAGAAATAGATTTATCTTAACCCTTAGGTGTCTCTTTCGTTATAGAGTAGTTAGAAAGGGAGATCCGAGCGACAAATGAGTCGCGGATCACTTGTGCTAAGCGTCCTGAACAGTGACAATGACCGACCGTCCGAGAAGTTTTATCTTATCAGACACCCTTTGTTTGTTGCGAACAATAAGCAGTGACTCGACACTGGCTTGACGGCTTTAAATTAGTAGTGAGTTATTTTTCTCATCAGTCTTACTGCCGCACTCAGAGACGTCAATTAACTTTAATGTTTCATTAAAGTAGCTGCTGTCACTTGCTTTGCTATAGTAATAGAATAAAACGCAGCAACTTTAATTAAACTTAAAAAATAATTGACGTCTCTGAGTGCGGCAGGTAGTATTTTGCAAAACCGTAAACGTAATAACCAAACCTTTTCCCACTCTACCAGAGGGTTGGGATGAAGAGTTGTGAAGACATATTGTAAAATATATAATTTAGTCACGATTTATTCATTGGAAGCTTTTTGCCTTGTTGTATGTTGTGTAGTAATTAAGCGTTTCTTGCATTGGAATACCGGACCCCGAAGGTCCGAATTCAAAACCAGCGTCGCAAATCTTTTTCATCTATTTTTTTTTAAACCACACTTGTATTATGAATTATACGCATAATTTTCAAAAATATTTTTTCACATTAATATATACCTACTTTAGACGAAAAGGACTCGATAAAATCATAAGTTAGATAGAAGTTAATTTAAGTCATTTGTATGTTTTTTTTTTTAAAATTAAAACATAAAATAAATGTGGAGATAAAAAGACGTGGTTAGTACAAATGTTGCATAAACTCATCCCTTTGCCGGTGTCATAAGCGGCGGTCTTTTTATCGGACCTGCCGGGCCCATGACGCATGCGTCTCGTCATCGTTTTTAGCGAAAAATACTTTGTATGGGGGCCTGGCGTGTAGTGTTCGCTCGCGGGTGCTTGGCCATGAATGGGTTAACTATTGTTCCACAACGCGGCGCGGTATCAAAGTTTCCCCAGTCAAGTTGCATATCGCACCCTTAGAATCAAACCGTCACTAAACAAAAAAATCTTTTATTTGACATCCAACTTCATTCGATAGCAATTGTGTCATTATTCGAACTCCGTTCTATATTTTTTAGTGACGGTTTGATTCTAATTGTGCGATATATTCAACTTCAACTTCATCCTAATGGATTCGGTCCTCAGGCACATCACCTGCCTGGAGGGACATCTCTCTATTGTCGTCTCTTCTACATTATTTTATTGGCACTTTATTTGGTCGATTTCACGAGTTTACTCTTTTACTTATTACGTAAATTTTATTGTTATTAATAGTTCGATAGTGTAAAAAAATTAAAAATAAAATAGAACAGAGTGATAAAACCGCCGAGCAAAATGTGGAAATACTGACTGATCTTCTGAATAATTAATCCAGCTTGTCAATTTCTGCAAAGCAAATTGTTGGTTATATAGCAGGATGGGTAGCCAGGGCGCTAATAAAATCGACTAAATGCGAAACATGTTGCGAAGCGTTAATTACAAGCAAAAAAATAACTTTTCACAAGCTTATCACATTTAAAGATTTGGGCGGCCTGTGCTACGACGTATTTCAAATATGCGCCAAAGCTGAAAATACTGTAAAACTATTCATAACGCAAAATAAAACCCAGCATTTTGTATCAGAAACTCAAATAATTCAATTAAAAATAAATATCATGATATATTTTGTCCATTCAAATACATTGTCCACTTTAAACAGTCATTCTTTGGGTCCGTTCACACAGACTGGCTCGGAGAGCAGAGCAGATTTTTATCACGTTGGAAACAGAGTTTTGAGTCATTGTAATAAGGTTTATTTTTGTATATGCACTTCTTTTGTTATTAAGAATTCTTGAACGCGCTTCGTGTGAAAGAATAAGAGGAGCCGACCGGCTGCTTGACGTGCTCTTCCGCGCTCCGCTCCGGCCAATTCCAAGCGTATACGAGCCGGTCTGTGTGAAAAGAAAGCGCGGGCCGATGCTCTCTGAGACGGTCGGTGTGAACGGACCCTTTAGATCAGCCAGCCACCTTAAATCACAGATTACAACTCTTGAAAGCGATCACTGATAAATATTGTGACGTTAGAATACATTACCTTCATAAAACTGACCCGGCTTTCTCAAAATCAACAAAACGACAGAAGCGAAACAAACTGTCTTTGTTTGAAGGTATTTCAATTTAGTTACTAACGCCGGTACCTCCGCCGCGGAACTGTAGTAGCGAAACTCTGGCAACGAAATAAAGTTCAATTTCGTATTAAATGTCACGATTCCGCCACAGTTTCGCGGTTTCGCGGCGGCGGTGTGCTACCGGCATAAATACATTCAAATAAAGATAGGTTTTCTACTCCTACATTACATTATAATGTAAATCGTAGAAAATGTTATGTATGCAACTGCTACACAATTATACATCGCAAATACGTCTCAGACGTTCTTTGTTTTACCGCCTATATGTATCTATACCTACTTCTAGGAAGTAAACTGACGTTGGAGTTAAGATTATATAAGCACTTTAAAAATGTCATAAAATATTTTTTAAATAATTGTTATTTTATTTTCCTATCACTTTGTTTGCTGACGTTTCACGCTACTTTAATGTCGTCCTTCGTGACGTACGCCATCTTTGCGTCATTATTGTGAGACATATGGCTGTCTCACTTACGTGCAGGACGTTAGTCCATCAATTTATCTCTATCTCTCCTTAGTGCATGTTTACAGCTGTGTGTGTGGAATTTGCGAATGTACTTAGGTGTCGCGGCACGCATTATGTCAGTGTCTTGTACGGCGATAACGTGTCTTCCCCTTTTGATTTAGTCTAAGTTGGCAGTAAATAAAATTTACGTTACGTATTTTGCCTACGATTTATTCCAAAAACAGCAGTCATTATTAATAAATCTTTTGTAGAAATTTGATTTCATTTGACTCACAGGTTCGGCATTGGCAATCGGGATTGAAAAAATGTTAATTAATTAAACCAAGTGAAGAATTAATGATTTTTTTTCTTAAGATTTATAAATGCGCTCATTATTAAATAAATAAAATTAATGAGATCTATTCCGTGATTTAAACATTATTTCGAAGCGGGACAGAGGCTTGCAATCCAGAACTGTCCCGCCGAATCCGGGACGGTTGGCGAGAATTTGCATAATTTTATTGTAAACGTGCTCATAAATGGTGAACCTACACTAACTACATAAACACGAAAAACAATTTTCTGAAAGTCGGAATCATGAATTTAAAAATACCGATTTTTATAATTCCGAATGTTTTAAAACTGCTGATTTAACTATTACGATTTTTCATAAATCAGATTTTTATAAAACCGCAATTTAAAAATATCTAACGGTTACAATTATGATGATCAAAATTCCGAATTTCGATACACCGAACAATAAGAAGTCTGACTGAATAATAATCCGAAATATCAAAAAATCGAATTCCGGTTACTAAAATACCGATTTTTTTAATTCCGAAACAGTGTTCGGTTCTGGCCGTGTGGGGTCGCGGTTCTTCCTAACACTCCTCGCTTCGCTCATTGTCGTACCTACGCCGTCCTGCCTTAGAGTCTCTCGGAAACTATTTAGAACTAATGTCAAAATAAATAAATATCGTGTTTTTTAGTAATCGAAATTATAAGTCTTAGGAATTATGAAATTTGGAGTTTTGAAAATCGGAATTAGCAAATTCCGAATAATAGTAGATTGTTCAACAAGGGACTAAAGTAAGCCATTATGACACGAGATATTTATACACCCGAGGAAAGCGAGGGTGGATGAAGTTCGAGTGTCATTATGGCTGTTTAGTCTCGTAAACACTCTACTTTTCACTTTGAATGCGAGGAAAAAAACCGACGTTCTATACAAAATTACAATAGCAAAAATATTTGATCCGCTGTTTTTAATTTTCTTTTTTTTGTAAAGTGACGCTTTAAATGCTTGCATATTTAGCCAACAGATTCAAACTTGAAAACTATTTTTTCAAAACTAATTGGACCATGCATAATAAAATGAATTTATCCTTACTATAATTTAATTAAATGGATTCATTTTCGTAATCATTCATCGTGTTTCACGAAATTAAATCTTTTTTTTAATTGTTTTTGCACAGTTGTCATTTTGAGCTTATTTCCACGCCCTAAAAATTGTCTATACCACAGAAACCGGACTTTTAAGAAACAGCAAAAGACGAATATTTGTCCTTTTTCTATTTATGGCATTCATAACGAGTTAGTAAGAGATTCCATCATGTTTTTACAAAAGGAGAAAACTAAAATTGAAATCTGGAGATTTAAAAAATCGGCTCTTAAACATTATAACTGTTATGCTTAACTTTGGCAGCTTTAAGTTATATGTATTTGAAGTTTTTTGTTTTTCAAATATGATCAATAATTCAACAATGTTTTATTTAGAATATTGGGGATAGCACCCACCCAAAAAAGGGTTACAGACAGGATCACTCGCGTGACTGTCTGTTCCTTTGCCATAGTTTGCTGTATCTCTTTGGTATCCAATTTTCCCTGGCTACTTGCCGAATCCATTCTAGTATCAAGTTTTCATCTTTTGGAAATATGAAAATATCGATATATATATTCACAACACTGTCAAACTAATAAAACTACTGAATTAAGAAGTTACCCTGACACAAAATTAACTATTCGCATATCGACTTTTTAATTTTGTAGTACTGGAGGTTCGTGTAGGGGTCCAATGGCGGGCACATCGCGGTCCATTCAAATTTGACGTCTAAAACCTTTTGGCAACATGATGAAAAACGAAAGAATACCTATAAGGTCATCTCTTTCTAACTCGTTATGAATGCCATAAATATAAAAATATAACCTACGTCATTTGTTCTTTCTTATATTCCGGTTTCTATGCAAGTACTTATTCTGTGGTCTATAGACAATCACTCAAAATGGCGATAATCCTCCATTCACAAACACCGTGATTGGTTGTTTAGGAGTTTCCAAAGTAAATTAAAAAATATTACTTTAGTCCCTAGAGCCTAGTAAGGAACTTTAGTCCCGATATGCAGAGACTAAAGTAACATTTTAAGAGCATGAGAAGTGAAAAATATTTCGGAGTATTTGGGTGTTCCCTCAAAAATGTTCAAATTTCTACACTTGATTGATACGCAAAGCATAGTATCTATACTAAATAGTTTTTAGTTAACAAAATGTCCTGTACAATAAATCCAAACTAAAGAAAATTATTGACCTACTTGCGTTAATCAGCAATTTTATGTTTTACAGGATCTGAATGCCTGCAAAATTTGCTAGAGTCTATGGTATGGGAGCAACGACAGAGAGCCATCCACACAGCTGTGACTGTCCCATACATATCACAGATAAGGCGTCTCATTGTCCTGTGTAAGAGACACCTTGTGGCTGTTATAAGGTAAGATAGATTGATTTTAATTATTTAGTTTCTAGCTATCCGGATTTCTTTATCAAAGATATGCGACCGATGGATGGCACTTTGGTTAGCAAGTCTGATATTAAATTTGAAACAAAAAAATAACAAAGAGCTCACATATGTGTATATTAAGATGACTAAATCAAATTTGAACAAATAGAAATCCATTTCGGGTTTAATTTCAAAGACCAAAGCCTATTGGAATAAAAATAAAACTACTTAAGGTCGGTAGGGGCTATTTCGACTGAGGGGTAATTAAAACTAATGCTAATAATTGTTATACAATTTGCCTTGTTGAACAATGTCATCTATATGCAGAACGGTGAACTACTTGTTTCGTCACTAAATCATATATGGCGTTGCTCATACGTTATCTGCTTTACCGTCAGGTCTTTTTTGCCAGTCGCCTATTTTTGCAAGTCTTAACGGAAACTGCTCGTCAAATGTGTGAAATTTTTTATTTTGAGTGCTTGTTTTCACAATATTATACTGCAACTGGTGAAAATATAAACCGTAACTGGTTTTCTGCTAATTTGTTTGTTAGAAATATAAGTTTTAGAAGATATATTTGGTTAGTTTTAATAGCCCCGTGAAAGTATTGAAGGCGGATAATTTCAACTAGCCTAAAGTTGCAATTACCCCGCTTACTTTTGTATGGCGTTCTACAACACTAGTGTTGTCCAATTTATCGATACTCTCTACTTAATAATAAAATACATTAAGCCATAGTTAACTTTATAATATTGATATAAAAAATAAATACGAATGCATTGTAGTGTCATTTACCTACCTACTAAAAGCCAATTAAAACATTTGCAAGTAATCTGAAGCTCGGCTATTTAAATTTATTTTTCAATAAGTTTTAGATATCAGTTTATAAGCTAATAAAAACCTATTTAAATTAGTGTAGAAGAACCACATTTCATTTTTTACAAAGGATTAGTTTTATTCATTTAATTCGATTTATCGACTATGTTGGCCGATGTGTCCCTGCACTATTACCTATGGAAAAAGTTTAAATAGCCCCTCCTAAATGTTTAAAGTGTTTTTTTACGAAACTGAGGCTGGTAGGATTGCTGTAAGGTATTGTTTTGAATGAACCATGCCGTAATAAAGGTCTGGCTTCCATAAACGTGGCAATGCGGTACTGAGAGTGATAGGGACGCAGTCGGCAACTGACTGAAAAGTGAGACACGCGATCGCTAACTCGCAACGGCGCTTTTGTCCGATTGCGCCAGCCGGCCCCGTCGCCTGCTCCCGAGCGGCCTCCACGTGAACGCGACCCTAACGGCGTTGTCCTCTGGTCTTCGGAGGGTGTGCCCTATCCACTTCCACTTCCGTTGAGCAATTTCTCGCTTGATCGGGATTTGGTGGCATTGATTCCATAGATCCACATTGCTGATAGTGTTCGGCCAGAATATGCGCAGGATAGATCTCAGGCACTTGTTGACGAACACTTGTAGCTTGCTCGTCAGTCCCTTTGTCTCCTTCCAAGTCTCGCAGCCGAAGAGCAAAACAGACTTCACTATGGAATCGAAGAGGGAAATCTTAATCCGTCGGGTGAGCACGTTCGAATCCCAGACCGGTTTTAGCTGGGTAAAGGTGCCTTTAGCCTTCTTAATCCTCGCGTCGACGTCGTCATCAGAGCCACCGCTGTTGGTCACGGTGCTGCCGAGATTTGTGAACTTTGCGACAGATTCCAGCGGTGTACCATTGAGTCTGATGGGTCGGTTTTCGCACGACTGAACTCGCATTTCGACGGTCTTCCTAGCGTTGATTCGTAGACCCTTATCTTGAGCTTCCTCTCGTAACGAGTCCAGCTTCATTTGGAGATCGGGCAGTGAAGACGAAACTAACACTATGTCGTCTGCGTAGTCGAGGTCCTCCAGGTGTGAGCTTTTATTCCATGTGATGCCCCTAGGTGTTTCTGTTACTTTCCGCATGACGTCGTCAAGCAAGACGATGAAGAGCAGCGGCCACAGTAGGCAGCCCTGCTTGACTCCTGCCGTCATTGGAATTGGCTCCCCTAGGACTTGGTCATGCACTACTTTGCAGATACTGCCATTATATAGGGACTGGATGATACCTATATACTTGCAGATTAATCCTCTTCGCCTGAGACTGGACCACAGTGCGCTCCACCTCACGGAGTCGAAGGCTTTCTCGAAGTCGACAAAAGTATTTTTGCCAGTACTTTAGCTGCAGTGGGTAAGAGCGTTAGGCCCCTCCAATTATCGCAGACTGACAAGTCGCCTTTCTTCGGTACCTTCACGAGCAAGCCTTGTTTCCACTCGCAGGGAACACGCTCCGTCTCCCAAACACGCTGCAACAGGGGATAGAGTAATACGGCTGACATAGCCGGGTCCGCTTTTAAAAGCTCCACATTAATGTTATCTACCCCTGGTGCCTTTCCTGCCTTCAGTTGTTTAATAGCAGCGACTACTTCTGCATATGTTGGTGGAGTCATTGGTAGATTCAGGAGTGATCCGGGGCTATCCGAAGCAGTCGTCGGTTGGGTTTGGAATTGAGTCAACAGGTTGGAGAAGTGCTCTGTCCATCGTTTCAGTTGCTCCTCTGTAGTACACAGTAGCTGCCCCATGGCGTCCTTCAGCGGCTTTTTGGAGGAAAGTGATTTATTGCACAAGCGTTTAGTGACGTCGTACAACTCGCTCATGTTCGCTATCTTGGCTGCTGCGTTAGCCCGGTCTGCTAGCTCGTCGGCGGCACGTCGTCTGTCACGTCTAGCCAGTTTTCGGATTCGGAGACGTAAGGCAGTATACTACTCATCGAGGGCGTCTTTAGCGACAGTGTTATCAGCGGCCAACAACTCTAGATTTACGCTCTGCCTTCATTCTATCGCAGACCACAGCTCTTGGGACATCCAGGGTTCTTGCTTGGAGCGTTTATAGCCTAGGACTTTTTCGCCGGCTTTAGTGAAGGCAGTGCGCACACGATTCCAAGTTTCATCCATTTCCTCGTCTTCAAGTTCCTCCAAGAGTTCAAATTGGTTATGGAGGCAGACACTGAACTCTTTTCTTGCCTCCTCGCTCCTAAGTTTCTGCAAATTGAACTTTTTGGATGCCTTCTCTACTTTACGACGAGTTGCTGCCATCTTGAGACGTATATCGGCGACAACAAGGTGATGGTTCTCATCCTGTTTCCCACTGTACAGGTCGCCTTTCAGGTCGAGTCATGGTTCTGACATTCCAGCATCCAATCCGTGTCCGTAATTTCACGCCAAAGGTCGTCGGTAAGGGGGATCGGTCTATCTTTCTCTTTGAAGGTTTCATAATCTGTTTGTTTAAAGAATGTGCAGGTGATTAGCCCACAGCATCCCGATCACGGTGACGGGGTTGCCATCATTGCGACCGTGCTCGCAGAGCCAGTCTTTAAGGGAAACCCAAGGCTTCTGGTAGCCTAAACCGTTGATTTTTTACCAGTGAGTGGTTCACTTCTCACGAACCCTCCTCCTTTCACATCCGGGCTTTGGACCGGCAATGGCGGAGTTAAATTACTAAATTACTACATTTGTAAATTATTTTGGCTTGATCGTCTAGTATTTTATTGGACCCATCTATACGTTGTGAATTTTTTTTATTATTATAATAGTAACCAAATTCTCCGTGGTGAGCAATTGAGTCGATTCCAAACCTATCATGGTTAAGAATAGAAAATTGAATAAAAAATATAATAATATTTTTATCAAATACAAATTATTCGGAACTGTTAGTAAGTAGTTAGTTTATAAATATGTAGGACTATGAATAAATATTATTTCCGGTAAAGGCAAAGCCCACAAGGCTCCCCGCCTGGACCTGTAAGGCTCGTCACCGGACTGGTCACCTTTCCACCGCCCTGTTTCTATGACTTATGGGGAATGTATGGAAAGTCTATTTGTCTGTCTGTTGTAAATATTGTTTTCTAAGGGATAAGAGGGTTTTAGAAACATTATAATCATACCTGAAACAGGTTTTCTACTTTTTTTGTTAATTTACATGGGATGACTAGACTAAGCAAGCAGATCCTTTATCCCCCTTTTATCTACCTCGGCTGAAGCAACGCTAAGAAAATTTATGAGTCGGTCATGATAACATTTCATAATGACCTTTAAAACCAAGAACCCGAGCTATCACTTCCCCCTACAAGTCCCACTAGAAACTACCCTTGTCACACGTGCCATGATGACATGAAACACTTAACCGTAACCCCATCTCTGAGTAGAGGGATAATCCATATGGTAGCAACTTATAGCAGAGGTCACTACCTGAGCCACCGACTTTCAACGGACAGAGGCGACACTGGATCTGGTGGCAACAAGTAGATACTTGTGACACCCGGTTCCCCAAGTATAATTTTGATTAAACTACAACCACCATTATAACATGTTATTCACAATAATGGATAGTCGGTAGAGGTACTCTGTTCAGTATCATTGTGAGCAATTCGAACCATTAATTAATCGAATAACGGATATATGAGACTAGCATTTGTGCCTACTAGTCCCTTTCCCATGTTAAGCGAAATCAATAGCTAGGATAGAAGTGTGCGAGTTGCCTCAACACCATACTCGTTAGAGTATTCAATATTAATTAATATAATAATAATAATCCAGCCTATACCTATACGTCCCACTGCTGGGCACAGGCCTCCACTCACAATGAGAGGGTTTGGGCTAAGTTCCCACGCGGGCCCAGTGCGGATTGGGAAATTCGCACACACCGTCAAATTTCTTTGCAGGTGTGTGCAGGTTTCCTCACGATGTTTTCCTTCACCGAAAAGCACATGGTAAATTTAGAAATTATATTTCACACATAAATTCCGAAAAACTTAGAGGTACGTCAAACCATTAGGCTACCACGGCTTTTTTAATTTTAAAGGATTACCTAATTAATAATAAAGGATATTGGATGGTTGGTTAATTATTATAAAATCGTCCGCTTTATATCAGAGTACCCATTAATAATTCTAAAATGTCCTAATATTGAATATTGTGAGAATTGTACGAGGGTAAACTGAAAGTTCTTAGAAAATCAAAAACTGAGTAAACTAGAAAGTTATTAGTTTTATTATATCTTTTCAAAATAGTGTCCATTCATGTTAATACATCGCTGCATCCAATGGAACCACTGAGAAAAGCACTTTGCCCACTCGTCCTTAGGGGTCTCTTCGACGGCCTTTTGAAACGCAGCCACAGCTTCCTCGGCGTCCACAAAACGTTTTCCTCGAAGTTTTTCTTTTATTTTCGGGGATAAATAAAAATCGCAAGGTGCGAGGTCGGGGCTATACGGCGGGTGAACCAGTAATTCCACGTCTGACGTCACCAAATAGTCGATCGTTCGCCTGGCGGTGTGCGACGAGTCGTTGTCTTTAACCCCCCAAACTTTAACCCCCCATTTCCACCCCTTAGGGGTAGTTTATCCAAAAGCGCCGAAAGTAGTTTTTTTTATTTGTTATTTTAAGTATACATATGTAGCAAGTTTCAAAGGTCAAACTTCATTGGTTTTCATTTTATAGTTGTATGAATTCCAGTAATTTTAAACATAAAACCCCTTTTTTGCGTTTTTGGATAAAATTAAAAAAAAATCTGAAACAGGTATTTCTTTATTTTTATTAATAAGTATTTATTCTGAGTTTCATGATCCTAGAACAATCTAAATTTGTTTTTTCATACAAACTTTACCCCCTCTTTTTACCCCCTTCTTCTAACATTTTCCAAAATTTCTATAGCCTAAATGTTATTCTGATTTTATTTAAATAGATTTATCAAAATTTCATCAATATCCGCTCAGTAGTTTTTACGTGATGCTCAGTCAAACAAACAAACAATCAAAAATTTTAAAAATGGTTTTAATATGTTCAGTTACTTATTATAAGTCGCACTGATCGGTTTTTTTTTAATCTTCAATGTACAGACTTTTTGGTCTTAACGATTTTATTATATGTATAGACTAGCTGTCAGCCCGCGACTTCATCTGCGGAGAGTCAGTAATTTCGTTAAAAAGTAGGTAGGTACAAATAAAATTTTCATTAAGTACGTATCAGAAAGGGGCAGACTTTCCAAAAAAAAAAATTAATGTTTCCTAACATTTGTTCGGTTTTTAGTTTTTGTTTAATTATAATGTGATTATGTATTACATGCAGCACATACACACTACATTCATGCCATTAATGCTTATTGCCAATTCTTCATCACTCTTGACAAAATGGGGCTATCCAATATGCAGGGACATTAATCGTTGAAGAACTCTCCTGGTACTTGGCGATACTTCCATTTCACCACATTCATTAGGGGCTGTTCATTTATTCCGTAAGACAATTTTAACCAATTTCTGACCCCCCCCTCCCCCTGTGTAAGAAAAAATAAGACTTGGATGAACCCCCTCCCTCCTTTTTAATCTTACGTAAGATCAGTATCTACCAAAATTGCAAAGAAAAAGTAGCAATAATATAAAAACGCTTTAATTTATCCTTGTCTTTGTGATCTTACGTAAGAACATCCTACCCCCATGTAAGAAAAAATAAGACTTGTTCAGATCCCTTCCCCCCAAATCGTCTTACGTAATAAATAAACAGCCCCTTACAAATGATGGGCAAAAGTAGCGTGTTGTGAAATACTTATTATTAAGGAGTTCTGATGGTCATGTCTGGTCATTAATTTCACTTAACCAAATGGTGCTTTGGAATGTAAATGTTCTTACAGAAGTTTGAAAATCGCTGTATGAGTCCTTTAAATTTTTGAAGGGTTCGGTCAATTAATCTGGGATTCCATTATCAGAAAACTCGTATTTGATATTTAGTAGTTTAGAAACCAATTTTCATATATCTAACTTCAAAAATAACCAAACTATCTTACAAATTACCACCCCCATTTTCACCCCCTTAAGGGTAGTGTTACCAAAATCACCGAAAATACAACAGTAGCTTTAACACCAATTTCATTAACTTCGAGAATGACTTCATTCCCATTAAAACTTTCACCTCCCATTTCACCCACTTAGGGATAGTTTTTCGGAAATCACCAAACGTTTTATTTTTTATTTGTTAACAGTGCCTTTTATACCAATTTCCACGTTTCATGACCAAACCCCCATACAAATTGTTAACAGTAGTCTTTATATAAATTTCCACGTTTCTAACTTCAAAATTGACCTAACTCTCATACAAATTACCACCTCCCATTCAACCTCTTTAGGGGTAGTTAATCTAAAATAGTCGAAAGTGGTATTTTTATTTGTACACAGTAGCCTAAATACCAACTTTCACGTTTCTAACTTGAAAAACGACCAAACTCCATTTTAAACTGTAACCCCCAATTTCATCCCCTTAGGGGTAGTTTATCCAAAATCACCGAAAGTAGTGTTTTTTATTTGATAACAGTAGTCTCTATAGCAATTTCCACATTTCTATTTATTTATTTATTTATTAAATAAGGTACACCAACAACAAACATATTAACACAATTACAATAGCTAAGATAATAAGAGAAGAGTCTGATATGCATGTCAATAACAGGCGTACACGACATTCACAATATATAGCCTATAAAATAATTAAAAAGTACAATTTTTTTATTTTATTTTAATTTTTTTTTAAACATTAACATATTATTACATTTATACTACTTATATTTATACATTTATAAAATTAAAATGAAGATTAAGATTATAATTCAAAATAACATCAAAAATAAAACTAAATTAAAATAGCCTAGTTAATCGCAGATTAATTCAATAATTTAATAATTTTGTTTTTAAAATTAAATGTAGGAAGGGAGTCGTGGAAAATATCGAGATGCAGTGCTTTTTTATTAATTTGATTGTACTCAGAACATGCCCTGGCCAAAGGTGAGTTCAGGCCGAGGTTAGTTCTGAAGAACGGATTTTTGAAGATCTTAGTTATGGGTGCTCTGGGAAGGTGACAAGGAACAGTTAGTTGGATTCGCTCAGTGATCTGGCTGCAAATGTTTTTGCCATTAATGGTTTTGTGCAGGAATGCAAGATCGTGTAGCGTACGACGGTCGCGGAGGCATGTGATGCGAAAGTGTTTTAGGCGCTGGACATACGGGTTTCTATGGGAGAAGCCTTGCGATATACGTGCCAAGTGTCTGGTAAACGCTCGTTGGATGCTTTCGACACGTTGGGAATGATTTGCGTATGAGGGACTCCAAACAACACTGGCATATTCCAGATGACTACGCACAAATGCATTGTAGAGTGTTATCCTGGTTTGTGGGAGACGAAATCCTTTGGTGTTGCGCTTAAGAAATCCCAACATTTGGGCCGCCTTTTTAACAGTACCATCCACATGATGCGTGAACGTCAACTTTTTGTCGAGTACAACACCTAGGTCGCGAATTTGGTCAACCTCAGTAAGTTCTACGCCCCCGAGTTCATACCTTGACAGAAGTGGGTACCTCTTCCTAGTGTACTTAATGTGATAACATTTGTTCACGTTGAGTTCCATACCGTTTGAGTTACACCAGGACATAATACCATTAAGGTCGTTTTGTATTAATACAGTATCGAGGGACGTTTTTACTGTACGATATATCTTGAGGTCGTCTGCAAATAGGGATATTTTACTATGGTGAATCTGGTGTACTATATCGTTAACAAATATGAGAAAAAGTACAGGGCCGAGGTGGGATCCTTGAGGTACTCCTGAGCGCGCGTAATAGATTCGGGATTCATAACCAGTAACCGAGACTATCTGAGGTCTCTGATGCAAGTATGATGCGAACCAGTCAAGTAATCCTCCTCCAATACTAATAAGCCGTAGCTTCCTTATTAGGAGTGCGTGGTTGACCTTATCGAAAGCACTGCTAAAATCTGTGTATATTGCGTCTACTTGAAGTCCGTTGTCCATTTCGCGTGATAAATCGGCAATAAAATTTACTAAATTAGTTAGTACGGAACGTCCAGTGCGAAAACCGTGTTGGAAGTCCGTTATGAAGTTATCAGCATGACGTGAGATAACTGGGCAAACAAGAGCCTCGAGCAACTTAGAGAAGCAAGACAGGACCGAAATAGGACGGTAGTTGTTAACGTGAGCTAGATCACCTTTTTTGTGAATTGGAACTATTCTCGCTTTTTTTCATTTCTAACTTCAAGAATGACCAAACCCCCATACAAATTTCCACCCCCCATTTCACCCACTTAGGGGTAGTTTTCCAAAATCGCCATAAGTTGTATTTTTTGTTATTTAACAGTAGCCTATAAGTATACCAATTTCCGCGTTTCTAACTTAAAAAACGACCAAATTACTATACAAACTTTAACCCCCCATTTCATCCCCTTAGGGGAAGTTTATCCAAAATCACCGAAAGTAGTGTTTTTTTTATTACAGTAGTCTCTATAGCAATTTTCACGTTCCTAACTTGAAAAACGACCAAACTCCCATACAAACTTTAACCCCCCATTTCTACCCCTTAGGGGTAGTTTATCCAAAATCGCCGAAAGTAGTTTTTTTATTTGTTATTTTAAGTATACGAAGCAAGTTTCAAAGGACAAACTTCATTGGTTTTCATGTTATATTTGTATGAATTCCTGTAATTTTAAACATAAAACCGTCTTTTTTGCATCTTTGGATGAGATTTAAAAAAATGCTGAAACAGGTATTTCTTTATTTTTATTATTAAGTATTTATTCTGAGTTTCATGATTCTAGAACAATCTAAAAAAAAAATTCATACAAACTTTACCCCCTCTTTTTACCCCCTTCTTCTAACATTTTCCAAAATTTCTATAGCCTAAATGTTATTCTGATTTTATTAAAATAGATTTATGAAGATTTCATCCATATCCGTTCAGTAGTTTTTACGTGATGCTCAGTCAAACAAACAAACAAACAAACACACAAACAAAAATTTTAAAAATTGTTTTTATATGTTCAGTTACTTATTATAAGTCGCCCTGATCGATTTTATTTTGAAATCTTCAATGTACAGACTTTTTGGTCTTAACGATTTTATTATATTTATAGATGGCGGCGATTAATAGTTATAAGGCGACCTGCATTGCTAACTAAGAAACTCCTCTTCTACTTTTCGACGTCTTCGTCGACTATATAAAGATGTGCGATGGATGAATATTCATGAGCAGTGAGGTAGTTGTAATATGCTATTGATGCTTGCTAGCTCGTCGCTCATCTTCCAGACGTGAACAGCCTGCCTCGGTGTACCTACTTGCGAAACTCTTAAAGCTAAGGATGGCTTTGCGGAGTTCTTGAGTGGCGCTTAGGCGGTAACCTAACGGTGAGAACAAACCGAGGTGTCATTTGTGGTACTTTGTAAACTTTGTTTAAAGCCTATAAAGTGCTAACGCATGCTTACATAATTTAAGCACTTTTCAGTCTACCAACGTATGAATGGGCCCCCGCTGGATTCGCCAGTATGTAAAACATGGAATAAAATATAATGTATAACAAATCAGTTTGATTTGGTGGTAACCTACAATGACAACAAGCCAGAGCTTAGTGTCTTTGTAAGCTTCAAAAAGAAAAGTAACAAACATGGCTAAAACGAATTATTTTGAAATAAGGAAACTTCTGATAAAAATCTTAAAACGCAATAAATAAATTTAACACTGTTTCAACCACAAAATAACCAAAGTACTTTGTTATATTCTATATTTGTTATAATGTTAACAATAAAAACTAGTCTCTTATTTAAAAAAAAAAACATGCATTGTGGTGATTGGTGTGTCTTGGCTATGCAACCGTTTGTTATGGCGGTGATTAATAATTATAAGGCTGCCTGCATTATTCTCTAAGAAACTTCTTTACCCACTCTATTTGTGGGACATTAAGGTCCAAAAGTGCCACGAACATAACTTAAAAAGAAATCATTCCTGCACTAAAAACAAATAATATATTATTTTTTAACTATTGATTATCTTAATAGTTAACTTTAGGAGTAGATATGCGCGCCGCCGCTGCCGCCAGTTTCGCCACGCCACAGCCGCCGCGAAAAGGTAACGGCAACGTCCTACGGCAACGAGCACGTTCATACTGACTGACTAATGATCGATTAAATTATCTCTCTCGCTCACTCGGCGCGCCGTTATTGTACCTTTTCGCGGCGGCGGCAGCGCGCCGGCGGGGCGCTCATATCTGATTAGGAGTGAAAAGGACAATTGATGCCACTGCTCCATAGAATATACTAAAACAAATCATTCATTAAGATTGTATGCCCTAGCTAGATCGTTACAGCAAGCAATACCTACGTTGGCTATATATTGATGCACTGGCCTATTTGTGAAGACAAATAGGCCAGTGCATCAATATAAAGCCCATTTTTTAAGTACCTACTGGATTCTGACTTCGGTCTTCTATAAGTTTTTGTGAATACTACATACGAGGGCTGTTTGATAAGATAAGGCCTTTTATAAAGTAAAAAAAATATATTTCTTTATACAATTTACATCTATTTTTCAACAGTCTCCTTTAAGGGCCAAACACTTATTCCAGCGAGTTTCCAATTTTTTCATCCCCTCCAAAAAATACGATTTGTCGAGTGCTGCAAAGTAGCCGTTTACACCTGCGATGCAGTCCTCATTTGTCAAAGAGGTTTGTCCTCCAAGCAATCTTTTCAAATTTGGGAATAGGTAGTAACCACACGGAGCTAGGTCCGGTGAATACGGAGCAAGCGGAACCAGCTCGAAGCCCAACTCGTGTATTTAACCGACTTCAAAAAAGGAGAAGGTTCTATGTTCCACTGTTCGTATTTTTTTTTATGTACGTTTACCGATTTCTCTGTCAATTGTGGACCGATTTTCAAAATTATTTTTTTATTCGAAAGAGCTGGTCCTACTATCACGAAATCAGAATCTGATGATGGGATCTATGAGAAATCGAGTGAAATCCTCAAAAGTTATAGGCAAACATACAGCGATTTTGGTATTACCTGCAAGACCTTAAGAAATTGCATTACAAAAGCACCTCTTGGTAAAGAGGAACTGATGATGAACTGAAGACCAGAGTTGACCACCGGAACTCCTTAGTCGTAAGTGATTGACACCAGCAATGACATTTCTTTATTAAGAACATGAAGCTACTTTTATACTTTTATATCCGTTAAATAGTCCTCGACCCTATAATACGCTTTTGAGATCAACGACTTTTTCAAGTAATTTTTAAGTGCTGTGGGCCTATTATGCATGACACAGCTTTATCGTGTGGATATGTATAAAACTTTATCATATTCGTTAAATTTATCGAAAACTCTAACATGGTTGACAACTTGGATAAAGATATCGCGTCGATAACGCGATATCTAATGTGTATAAACCAGTGTGACAAGAATTACGCGAGTTTACCACCATTTTACAAAAAGGTTGCCAGTGTTATGAAATCAATCCATTTTTGTACATTGTTTGATATTGAATGGCGGACTTTATGTAATGCTTCCGAAATGAGTTGTTTAAAATCAGTCACTGAACGGAGCGGACTCGGGGTACTTTTCTAAATGTATGGGTTATCTTGCTTGACAAGTCAATCAGTTTTATTATCTATATATAAAATATTATATTGAAGTTTTGTTTCTGAGTTAATAAAATAATAGAAAATAAAAATGAGATTGGATGGGGAGTTTTAAGAAGAAACACAACCAAGAAATACAGTTGAAACATGAACCAAGCAAGGTAGAAAAGTGTAAGTTTAACATGTAAACTAATTATGAGTCTTATTTAGTCGATTCCTTATTGTGCCTCGTTAAAACAATTACTTATGTTGTGTTACAGCCGCTGTACTGTACGGCAATGCAAAAAAGGAAGTCCGTGAATATATGGCTAGCCACCACTCTTTGCAAACGGAGGATTTAGTGTGCCACTCGGGTCTCGGACTGAGTGGCACAATCTTGCGAAAACTGCGGGAGTTTGGGCCAGACAAACCTGTGGCTGTTTGGAAAATCGTAAGTATTTAAAAAAAAATCCATATATATTTACTCAGGAATATTATTCGTAAAATATTTTATCACGATATTTTTAACAATATAATAATAGATTAATTGAACTCTATCATCGGATGGAGTCACACCAGCCAGTCAAATTACAGTCTGGTAAAACATACAGGTTATTATTATTTTAATGTAAGAGTTGCAAGTATGAATATGTATAGCTTCATTCTAAGTATAAATATGGAGAGATTGAGGGAACATAAAAATCAGTAAGTTTTAATTACCCATACTAAAACAGTTTGTCTGTTGCACTTTTGCAAAATTTGATTGTGAGGCTAGGCTATTTATTATATAGGAAAAAGTCAGTTTGACTTTTAATGTTTTTAAAAATAACACTGTTCAATGTGTCTACTCTAGTATGAAAATGAAATGAAATGCTATATTATGTAAAATAATTATTTATTATGGCTGCCCTTTTCTCTTGGGCCATTCTTAATAGGAGGCCATTTGCCGGGAGCTGCTGGGTGGCAATGACTGGATTGCTATCTGCGGCAGTGTCCAGCTATGTGCCAAGTGTTCTGAAAAATAACATAACATTCTGTTATAGCAGATTATCATTATAGTACCTACTTAAGTTAGGGATTTGTAATCATAATAACCTATAATAATGCATCATATTATACAGTCAGTATACAACAGGTGTTAATTATTTCAGAGTTCTCAAACAAATTTGAGGTACCCATTTGTTTGCTCAATGGTGTTGTGAACCCGACAGTGCCAGTGGGTGTATTTCTTCTGGACTATTTGGGGCAGCACATTCAAAATAAACATCATGAGCAACAGTTCACAAGCCTTCCCCCGAGTCAACAACAAACAATTAATTACATCATGGATAAATTATATTCTTTTTTTCAGGCTCGAGGTCAAGCAAGTCAGCACCAAGGAGGACATAGAAAACTATTTTAATTTTATTTTTAGGGTACTAGTTTTATATATATGTTTAGTTTTTCTTTTGTTTAGATTAATCACAATTTAGTATATAATATTATAAAGAGGAAAGATTTGTTTGTTTGTAATCATAATAATAAACTCTGAAACTAATAACCCAATTTTAATCATTCTTTCACCATTAGAAGGCTACATTATTCAGAAGTAACAGTCAGGCTATATTTTATTGCATAGCCTCAAACAAACAAACATACATAAACAATCCTACTATCCTATTAATTATAAATGTGAAAGTTTGTGCGTGTGCGTGTGTGTGTGTATGTGTCTGTCTGTCTAACTGTGTGTCTGCCTGTGTGTGTGTGTGTGTTAGTTTGTTACTCCTTCACGCTGCAACCGCTGGACGGATTTGGATGAAATTTAGAATGGAGATAGCTTATACCCTGGATTAACATAAATGATCATTTTTATCCCGGAAAATTTGGTAGTTCCCTAGGGAAAACCGATAAACGACTTCTACGCGGACGGAGTCGCGGGCAAAAGCTATTTAATATATAACTTGCATTAACTCTTTCGGCGCGAGCGCCTCCTAGCGCGGTGCAATGCTCACACGCGTGGGCCTCACTGCGCGCTGCAACCCGCAGTACCGCACACTTTTTGCCGCCTCGAACAACAAAGGAATGGATGGCGTCATGCGCTGTTTAGAATAACCAAACACAAAGTTTATTTTCGGGTAAAAGAAAAAAATAACTTTTGTATTTATTATTAATTTTTTTTTTGGTGAAATGAAAAATTATGACTTATTTATGAATATGTGTTGGATTAGGTCCTTTTGTCAGTGTTGCAGGTGCAGATATATATGGGCACATGCATTGTTTTATTATAACCAAAATGTGGGAGCGAAAGCGGCGATGATAAAAGAACCCTTTCTGCGACCTATATTTACTGATAACGATTTTCAACCGGAAATGGGATTTTACCTGCAATGAAACACCTGTGCGACTCACCTTGTTTAAGTTTACTCCGGTTTAAATCATTACGTACTAATTTAATTATTTTTTGTTTTGATACCGGCATCGGCTTGCAACCGTTTATTGACAGCAATTGGAACTTTTGAACTTATTTAAACTTAGCATTCTCCAAATGAATATAAAAAAAATAATTCCGCTCACTGATTGGTTTAATATTTATTGATCGGGCTCTATGGAAATTCTACAATTTACTTCAAAAATTGGGCTCTGAGAAATTACATAATGCATGATTATAAGTTTAATTTAATAGGAAAACCTGATTTTGTCGTAAAATCGCAAACTGTTGCTGAATTAATTATGCTATCGAAATGGTTTTGTTATTGTTTAAGCGGCCAAACAATTGAAAAAGTTCATTAGATATCGTTATTCTCTTTTTTTAATTCAAATATTATTAATTATAATATTATTATTAGGTTATCTGGAAGAGATCGCTATTTAGCGATAAGACCGCCTGTTGACTCACTATGTAACACTTCTCTTTCTTGTTGTATTTCTTGTTCTTGCTGTATGTGGTGTTCAATAAAGAGTTATTGTATTGTATTGTATTAAATAAGTAAATCTATATTGTTCTTAAAAATATAATAATAAATTAGGTAACTGTCTATAACTAAACTTGATCGATGGTTTTGTCATCAGCATATCAATTATTAAGTATAAAAATAAATAAAATAACACTTCGATAGCCTTTTCCGTTGTGAGAGAAGATTGAAGTGTAAATACGATCTGTTCCTAACTTAGTTTTTGCTATGTTTACTATCTATACTGGGTGCTGGAGCAGGTAAATCGAACAATAAACATTTTTTTACCTGAACGAACCCTTTTGGCTTCGGGAAGTCGGCTTGTCTGGTAGAGTGGGAGAAGGTACACTCCACCACCACGTGCATAAAATAGCGCAAAATACGACCAGTTATGAAAATTACACAAACAAATAAGTTTTAACGAGCTGATAATAATATATTAGTATCGTCGCCTCTCCAGTGCTTATTGTTAGAAGCATTTATTATCCTTAGATACGGCCCGTAACTTTCACTGATCAGATATATTTTTTACTCATACAAATAATCCTACCTAAATAAACAGGATCTTCTCCATTGTTCTCAAGAACAAAGGAAACCGCAACGTTGTGGTCAGGGACCGAAGATTTAATTTCACTTCATAAAATAAAAACTAATAAACATTTCTTGGTTTCTCTGATTATTGTATAGTGTTATCCACGAAGACGAGAACCGCGCGTGTTAAAGAAAAATCAACCTTGAGGCAGTTGCAATAACGTCTAATATCGTACAACGCGGATACTATTTGTTACATTTTAGACTCGCTTAAAAATAAATGCAGTACGCTCCGGCGCAATGAAGCACCGTGGTTATCATGGCATTTTAAAATAAAAATATGAATATAAAGTTTATTTATTTATATGAAAAAGAACTTTGAGGCCTACGCTTTCGGTTTGTCAAATAAAGAAGACAACTTTTAACCAAATACAGATAAATAATGATAGTCAAATTTCAAAGTAATATTTTTCTTTTTATACCCGGGAATAAACAAAATATATTTATGACATTACATTATTTACTTACCTATTAATCTAAATCAACGAAAAACTACTTAATTTTTGGGCAAAATAGTACATTTTCATGAACATTTGTGATGAAGCACATGTGCATCATGCGCGCTCAAGGACCCGCAATCCCATGAAGCACATGTGCATCATGCGCGCGCGAGAGGGTGCAATCCCATGAAGCACATGTGCATCATGCGCGCCGAAAGAGTTAAAGAAAAATCAACCTTGAGGCAGTTGCAATAACATCTAATATCGTACAACGCGGATACTATTTGTTACATTTTAGACTCGCTTAAAAATAAATGCAGTACGCTCCGGCGCAATGAAGCACCGTGGTTATCATGGCATTTTAAAATGAAAATATGAATATAAAGTTTATTTATTTATATGAAAAAGAACTTTGAGGCATACGCTTTCGGTTTGTCAAATAAAGAAGACAACTTTTAACCAAATACAGATAAATAATGATAGTCAAATTTCAAAGTAATATTTTTCTGTCTATACCCGGGAATAAACAAAATATATTTATGACATTACATTATTTACTTACCTATTAATCTAAATCAACGAAAAACTACTTAATTTTTGGGCAAAATAGTACATTTTCATGAACATTTGTGATGAAGCACAAGTGCATCATGCGCGCTCAAGGACCCGCAATCCCATGAAGCACATGTGCATCATGCGCGCGCGAGAGGGTGCAATCCCATGAAGCACATGTGCATCATGCGCGCCGAAAGAGTTAACATTAAAAATTACAACTACAATAAGATCTTTCAATGTCAATAAAAACATATTTCTATCCTGAACCAACCAGAAAAATCAAAGTCAATTTTATTTAGCATAGACTTGGGTCACTTTGACTGGTAGAGTTTTTTACATACCCAGAAGGAAATACTCCACAATGTGCGAGTTGTACAGCCTTTTGAGCTCCGTTTTAATGCCCGGGTTATTGGATATGAAGGAGTCACGCGCTCTGCCGGGGAATCTGGATAGTACCGCTAATATGCGGCAGTTTACATCAGCTACCTGGAAATTATTTATTAAATTAAAACATAATAACTAACCAAAATAGAGGGATGTTAATTATATAAGTTTGACGCCTATGTCTGTGTGTTTGTCTGTGACTTCGTAGCTCTCAAAAGGATGCCCACTATGCCCTCGCCGTGTGTCGCACGCAAATCGGTTTCATACATTTAGTATAGAACTGATTATATTGCTCCCGCCCCGCGTGACGGCTAAATGTATGAAACCAGCGTGTGGCGACACGCGGCGTGGGCATAGTGTAGTAGCCCTCTGGCTTAGCTAAACTGTGCCAGTTAGTTACTGACGGTGGGTGGACTGTGGAATGCATAACCAATATTCCTGCCCTATTCCACGTTGGTAACTTCCATACGCCAAAAAGTGCAACGGAGCTAGAACCTGTGAAAGAGTGCACTTGAACGAGTTGATTTGCCAGTTGTTTTACTAAGCCCTCATAGAGCCTATACTAACGTTATGTAAGTCCTACCGACTTACTTATATATTAACTCTTTCAGTGCGCGAGCCTTTTCGCCTTGCGCTCGCGTAGTGCGCATAACAAACAAAAATCACGTCAAACTAGGCGCGCCGATGTAGCGTCATTCAGGCGGGCGGGTTCGTAACCGTCAATGGATGGAGTTTATGCACAATTTACGAAAACCAAGAACTAAATGTTTTATACTATACATACATTATTCTTTAGATGCAAATAAATGTTAGGTAATAAAGAGTAGCAATATCAATACCAAGTAGGTATATAGTGAACGTTAATATATTTAGGTGAAAAAAAAAAGAAATGCAATGTTTTTATTTACAGTTCAATACAAAAAACCAACAATATGAAACTAAGGACATTATTAGGTATTCATATAATGATTAAAATATTAATTATGATTAGGTTTATTTAATAAAAATCAGCAATGTTAGGTGAAACAATATAAATTTTATTGTTCAATAATTATTGTTTAAATTTTTATGATAATCATCGAAGCACTTCCCCATGCAAAGCCCTGGCTTATTTGGGTATTTGCCGCAAATAGTCCTAACGGTTTTTCTTATTTTGTTATGACAAACTACGCATCGTTTTATAACTATGCGATAATCGGCTAACGATAAACGATTGTCGCCGAATCTGTTACCTATGTAAATTATGCGCATTAACCAATAACATTTGCATAAAGTGAATACCTAATTTTTTGTACCCCCTGATAGTCTTATGCTCACAGATATAATACGACATCATTTGGTCATGTCAATCTACGCCCCCCATATATTAGTTTTATTTCAGTACAGAAGCTTTCTCGTTACATCCTGAGGTTAACCTGACTGTGCTCACATAAACGACTATCTATAGTATCCGCTAAACTAAGTGGCGAGTCGGGTTATAAATTGTCAGAATCGTGCTATCTCTTTCACACCTGCACGGCCTTATGGAGCGGGCCGTGCAACAATAGTGCAGGTAGCGTTAGGCATTAAAAGGAATGTCGATAAAGTAATGAAACAGAGAAAATAAAAAGCGTGGTATTTTTTTATTCCAGTATTGTATAATTATTATCGAAATGTTAAATTAGGATACCTATTGAATTATTAACATAAAATATTAAATCATCTTTATATTACTCGTACTTCTGTCTAGGTGAATTTGGCACCCCTGTTTCCGAAAAATCCTTCCGAATACGATCTAACTAACGCTGCCAGCTTTCTTGGTTGTTGAAAATCAATATTCCTTATGGCACCAGGGTCTTCTTTCAACTCTAGAAACGTTTAGAATGACCTGCCGCGCCTGCTGGTTAACATCACTTTTTAACTTTGTCAAATTGGTTTTGCAAAAATCTTCCATTATAACGTAGCTTCACAGACAGATTTCGTATAACAAATGAGTTATGCATTTTGATATTAAACCTTTTTAGGTGTCATCCCTACTAAAAACCTACCTTATCAAGTTAGTAAGTCCTCAAAACAAAAGGCTTGCAAAAAAAATACCGTCAAATAGCGGATACGCTGGTTCGCAGGTAAAAGTTAATATCGTCATTCCTGTCTTCTTCTGAGCATAACCCTTATCAGTGAGAGCAATAAATAACAAGGCATCAAAACAATAGGCTGGCAGAAAAATCCGGTCAAGCAGCCGACACTGCTCTCCGCAGGTAAAAATTTGTCAAGACAAAATGCAGAAAAGATCTCCGAAAGTTCTAATTAAATTGCCAAAATCTTAGTAACAATGACGACAACCAGTCTGAGAGACAAATATTATAAGCAGTTATAATCCATGTTATGTACCTACAATAAAAAAATATATTCTTGAACTTGCCTAAACTAAATAGTTCTTGGTTTTTGGTCAATACTAAACCTGCATAAACTCTTTGTTGCCGTCCCACGCAATATGATTAGGAAAAAACGACTTTCATTCAATACATATAAAGCTCAATGCAAGTAGCAGGGTAAGCACTTACAACTTTTTTGACATTTATCAAATTACTTAGCGCACCTCTCCGCCGGTATGACGCCAATGGAGCGCGTGATGTTTTTAATGTTAATATATGCATTTTTATTTCCAAAACTTTTTTTTTGAGAACAAAATTCAAAACATGATTACGTAGTAAACTTAAAAAAAAATAATACTTACAACAATTTTGAAATATTACATAGTAAACTTTTGAGTCGTAATATTGTATAGAAATAATATAAATTTATTTTTTTATTCCATAATACCAGGTAAATTAATCGATTAGCTATTTTGAAAATAAAAAAAAAACTATAATTATTCAAATGGTTACGCTGTAAAAATGCGTAAATCGCATGACGCCAATGTAGCGACATCAGGCGCCGAGGTTCGCTAGAGCGCGCGCCAATGTGGCGTCATGCGCACTGAAAGGGTTAAGTATATGATAAATAATAAAATGTAACCTAGGTACCTTACCTTTATGTAGAATGTAATCCATCACCGTTGTGCGGCTGAAATTCTGAATCCAGTTCGGCACATAAATAGAGTGCCATAATATATCCTTACCCACTCTATAGGTAGGTATAAGTGCCGAAATTCGGCCTCCGGAAGTTCGAAACGATTTGAGGCATCCCTTATTGTCCTCCGCTGCAGTTTTCTTCGTTCTTTTTCAGCTTGCATCGTGAGACGATATTGACATCCTACAAATATTGTTTACAAATTATAATACGAGTAACGCCATTTTTGTAGGCAACTGAGTTGTTTTTGATAAGTAGAACTATTAAAAAACCAATACTTACGCTTAAATGTATGTATTTTTAAGTTTTAATTACTGCGAGATGTTTATCGTCACCAAAACGGAACTTGTATAAATTTATCGAATTGAGATGTCAAAAATAGGTTAAAAATGGCGTCCATGTTAGGTAAATCGATATAATTATCGTTTTATCATTTACCGCTGTCAGAAATGGATAATACAGTTTAACCGATGCCACCATGTTAGCATATGTCGACAATGATAATTTGTCGATGATCTCGTGATAAAAATGGTTTATCGCGTCGATAAACGTGGCCATAATAGGCCCACTGGAAGGGGTAACTCTAAAACTACGTCGGGAAATTTATTATAAAAATTTATTATAAAAAAATCACGAGCGGCGCATTTGCCAGGTTTGGACACACCCTAACGGTGTCAACAACTCTGTACAATTCTTCACACGTGTGACGGTGTGTTTAGAAAAGGTTATTTCTTTGGTTTTAAATATTCGTGAATAAGTGCCTTATAGTGTCAACAATCCAGACCACTTTTTTATGCTAGTGGAAGCAAGTGAGCCAGCGGGTCACCTGATGGAAGTTATCATTGCTTTACATGCGTGATAGTGTGTGTTTAACAACCCAAACCACTGCTTCACAGGCGTATTTAATAGATTGTGTATAAATAAAGATTATACATACATATAGCTGTTGAGTGCTCTGGGGGTAACTTAACGGTGTCAACAACCCAGACCACTACAGTGCTTCACAGACGTGATACAGTGTGTATAAATAAAGATTATTTATCTGATAAGTATTCTCGGATAAGTGATTTGGGAGTAACCTAACGGTGTCAACAAGCCAGACCACTGCAGTGCTTCACAGACGTGATACAGTGTGTATAAATAAAGATTATTTATCTGATAAGTATTCTCGAATAAGTGATTTGGGAGTAACCTAACGGTGTCAACAAGCCAGACCACTGCAGTGCTTCTCAGACGTGATACAGTGTGTATAAATAAAGATTATTTATCTGATAAGTATTCTCGAATAAGTGATTTGGGAGTAACCTAACGGTGTCAACAACCCAGACCACTACAGTGCTTCACAGACGTGATACAGTGTGTATAAATAAAGATTATTTATCTGATAAGTATTCTCGAATAAGTGATTTGGGAGTAACCTAACGGTGTCAACAAGCCAGACCACTGCAGTGCTTCACAGACGTGATACAGTGTGTATAAATAAAGATTATTTATCTGATAAGTATTCTCGAATAAGTGATTTGGGAGTAACCTAACGGTGTCAACAAGCCAGACCACTGCAGTGCTTCTCAGACGTGATACAGTGTGTATAAATAAAGATTATTTATCTGATAAGTATTCTCGAATAAGTGATTTGGGAGTAACCTAACGGTGTCAACAACCCAGACCACTACAGTGCTTCACAGACGTGATACAGTGTGTATAAATAAAGATTATTTATCTGATAAGTATTCTCGGATAAGTGATTTGGGAGTAACCTAACGGTGTCAACAAGCCAGACCACTGCAGTGCTTCACAGACGTGATACAGTGTGTATAAATAAAGATTATTTATCTGATAAGTATTCTCGAATAAGTGATTTGGGAGTAACCTAACGGTGTCAACAACCCAGACCACTGCAGTGCTTCACAGACGTGATACAGTGTGTATAAACAAAGATTATTTATCTGATAAGTATTCTCGAATTAGTGATTTGGGAGTAACCTAACGGTGTCAACAACCCAGACCACTACAGTGCTTCACAGACGTGATACAGTGTGTATAAATAAAGATTATTTATCTGATAAGTATTCTCGAATAAGTGATTTGGGAGTAACCTAACGGTGTCAACAACCCAGACCACTGCAGTGCTTCACAGACGTGATACAGTGTGTATAAATAAAGATTATTTATCTGATAAGTATTCTCGAATAAGTGATTTGGGAGTAACCTAACGGTGTCAACAACCCAGACCACTACAGTGCTTCACAGACGTGATACAGTGTGTATAAATAAAGATTATTTATCTGATAAGTATTCTCGAATAAGTGATTTGGGAGTAACCTAACGGTGTCAACAACCCAGACCACTGCAGTGCTTCACAGACGTGATACAGTGTGTATAAATAAAGATTATTTATCTGATAAGTATTCTCGAATAAGTGATTTGGGAGTAACCTAACGGTGTCAACAACCCAGACACTGCTTTGATTGCGCGACATTTTTTTTATTAAAACAAGGTTATTTACCTGTTTAAAAAAAGGTAAATAAATGCTTCTGGGGTAACCTAAGGGTGCGTCCAGACATGGCGAATGCGCCGCACGTGACCCGCTTGCGAGCTGCGCGTGCGCTACTGCTACTATTTAATTCTAACTCTCATTAATACACTAACCTTTATATAAAATAACACTGTTTTTGTTAATTGAAGTGAAAAAGCAAAGGGTATCTATCACTTGGTTATAAAACCAATTTTTAACAGACTTCAAAAAATGGCGAATATGTTCCACTGTTCGTATTTTTTTTTATGTGTGTTTACCGATTTCTCTGTCAATTGTAGACCGATTTTCAAAATTATTTTTTTATTCGAAAGAGTATACTCCTGAGGTGGTCCCACTATCACGAAATCAGAACCTGATGATGGGATCCATGAGGAATCGAGGGAAATCCTCAAAGTTATAGGCACACATACAGCGATTTTGGTATTACCTGCAAGACCTTAAGAAATAGCATTACAAAAGCACCTCTTGGTGAAGAGGAACTGATGATGATGACTATAGATAACCACCGGAACTCCTTAGTCGTAAGTGATTGACACCAGCAATGACATTTATTTATTAAGAACATGAAGCTACTTTTATATCCATTATTATAATGCATGTGGTGAAGTGCAACTGATGGTGAAGTACCGGGAGAACTCCTCAATGATTAACGGCCCTGCATCTTGGACAGCGACATTTTGTTAAGGGTGATGAGAAATTGATATAAGGTTTCTTAATGTGATGTTTATGTGCTTTATCACATAATATTAGGTGCATCACTAAAAAGCGAAAAAAAAAATTTAACAAAAAAATAAAACCGTCTTCTAAAACCCAATAAAAAGGGTTAAATAAAGACCGGCCTCCTAGGAGTCCTAGAAATTGCCTATTTATTACCTAATAGGTACATGAAATATATCGAAGTCGGTGGCAAGAATCATGGTGTCATTGCAATAGCAATGACACCATGTCAAGCATGCAATGTCATGCAATGTCAAGTAGGTATACACAATAGTGTATACCTACTTGACACCGGCTTGGATATATTTCATGTACCTATTAGGTACTAAATACGCAATTCCTAGGACTCCTAGGAGGCCGGTCTTTATTTAACCCTTTTTATTGGGTTTTTGAAGACGGTTTTATTTTTTGTTATATCTTTGGCTGAAATATCCACCCTTGCCTTCGGCACGGGCAGACAATTGTTTTGGATGAAATAGTACATTATTGCCTAGGCGCGGAAAGTAAGGGATTGCCTGACGAGGTGGTTAGCAGGCCGAGCAATAGCGAGGCCTGCTAAAATACGAGTCAGGCAATCCCCACGTTTCCGCCGAGGCATATATAATGCATTTCTCAAACATGTGAGGAAATTATACTAATATATTTGTAATAAGTAAAATTAATATTAAAAGTGATGTTAGTCATATTAGGACAATTTGTAAACGAAATTGTTATGGGTTTTCCAGGAACATTTATGTTTGTCTGTTGAATTTGAGATGTTGATATTTCAGGGCTTATGGTAGACAAATGGACGTAACTTAGGGAAAAGGATCCAATTCAACCATTTCACACTTGTAGAATTTGACATAATATTGACAGCAATAGAATTCAAATTTAATACCGTGAAGTGCCGAGGACTTGATGTTTGTAGTTTTTACACTACGTTTAAATTTCAATAAGTTTTGTTTTTAATTTTTTTTTCTAACCATAGACAATTTTAAAGAAATTTAAAAAGAAGAAAACACACGCACTGTGCTAAAATGAACTTTTTAGTCACACCCCGTAGGTTACGTTTGTGAAGCGGTGCTCTGGATCGTTGCTACCGTTATGTTACCCCCAAAGCACTTATTCACGAATACTTAAAAACAGACAAATAGTTTAGTACCACAGGGGTATAAAACAAGCTATTTCTCAAACATGCTCAGAAAGGATGGCATTTCTTTTGAAAAACGAAGACGCGAAGGGCCTCATTTTCTTCCTAGGAGTAAAATAAACGTATGAAAACCCATTTTTATCCGCTGCGATGTTTTTTTTTAAAGTGCTGTCCAATGCATACAGAATAGGAAGGACCGAGAAATAAATCTCATACAGCCAAGGCAACTGCTCGTTTTCGTAGCACAGTGCGTGTGTTTTCTTCTTTTTAATTTTCTTTAAAATTGTCTATGGTTAGAAAAAAAAATTAAAAACAAAAACTTATTGAAATTTAAACGTAGAACTTACTGTTGTTGTGTAAACATCAAGTCCTCGGCACTTCACGGTATTAAATTTGAATTCTATTGCTGTCAATATTATGTCAAACTCTACAAGTGTGAAATGGTTGAATTGGATCCTTTTCCCTAAGTTACGTCCATTTGTCTACCACAAGCCCTGAAATATCAACATCTCAAATTCAACAGACAAACATAAATGTTCCTGGAAAACCCTTAAAAATTTCGTTTACAAATTGTCCTAATATGATTAACATCACTTTTAATATTAATTTTACTTTTTACAAATATATTTGTATCATTTCCTCACATGTTTGAGAAAAGCATTAAATATGCCTCGGCGGAAACGGGGGGATTGCCTGACTCGTATTTTAGCAGGCCTCGCTATTGCTCGGCCTGCTAACCACCTCGTCAGGCAATCCCTTACTTTCCGCGCCTAGGCAATAATGTACTATTACTTCCCATGCTTGGAAAGTTCGGAAGAAAGGCGGACTAAAATGGTTTTTTATGCATTAGTTTATAAAAGTGTTGGAGGAAAGTGTGAAACCTTAAAGCCCTGTGGTCAGACACATATTAAAACGAAATAAAAACTAAGTAGCTTATTAAAATAACTTGATTGTTTGCCTCTGTTATTGGATGACTAAATTGAAATAATTTAACAAGTAGGTACATAGAGGTGAGTATTACTTCAAAAATATAACAAAATTTACTTATGCTTAGTACAGCATTCGACTTGTACTTTATGTCTCCAAAAAATAATAAGTTGGTACATAAGTAGATAAATAAATTCTTTGAAAAAAAAGCAAATGTTTTATTTGATGCTAGTATCTATACATATAATAAAATCGTTAAGACCAAAAAGTCTGTACATTGAATATTTAAAAAAAAAAAACCGATCAGGGCGATTTATAATAAGTAACTGAACATATTAAAACCATTTTTAAAATTCTTGTTTGTTTGTTTGTTTGTTTGTTTGTTTGACTGAGCATCACGTAAAAACGACTGAACGGATATTGATGAAATTTTCATAAATCTATTTAAATAACATCAGAATAACATTTAGGCTATAAAAATTTTGGAAAATGTTAGAAGAAGGGGGTAAAAAGAGGGGGTAAAGTTTGTATGAAAAAACAAATTTAGATTGTTCTAGGATCATGAAACTCAGAATAAATACTTATTAATGAAAATAAAGAAATACCTGTTTCAGTGTTTTTTTTAATCTCATCCAAAAATGCAAAAAAGAGGGTTTTATGTTTAAAATTACTGGAATTCATACAACTATAAAATGAAAACCAATGAATTTTGACCTTCGAAACTAGCTACATATACGTAAAATAACAAATAAAAAAAACTGCTTTCGGCGATTTTGGATAAACTACCCCTTAGGGGTAGAAATGGGGGGTTAAATTTCGTATGGGAGTTTGGTCGTTTTTCAAATTAGAAACGTGGAAATTGCTATAGAGATTACTGTTAGCAAATAAAAACACTACTTTCAGTGATTTTGGATAAACCACCCCTAAGGGGATGAAATAGGGGGTTAAAGTTTGTATAGGAGTTTGGTCGTTTTTCAAGTTAGAAACGCGGAAATTGGTATACTTATAGGCTACTTACTGTTAACAAATGAAAAAATAACGTTCGGCGATTTTGGATAAACTACCCCTAAGTGGGTGAAATGGGGGATGGAAATTTGTATGGGAGTTAAGTCAATTTTAAAGTAAGAAACGTGGAAATTGGTATATAGGCTACTGTTAACAAATAACTTTCAGTGATTTTAGATTAACTTCCCCTAAGGGGCTGAAATGGGGGGTTAAAATTTGTATGGGGGTTTGGTCATTCTTGAAGTTAGAAACGTGAAAACTGCTATAGAGACTACTGTTATCAAATAAAAAACACTACTTTCGGTGATTTTGGATAAATTACCCCTAAGGGGACGAAATAGGGGGTTAAAGTTTATGATGGAGTTTGGTCGTTTTTCAAGTTAAAAACGTGAAAGTTGGTATTTAGGCTACTTAACTGTGTTCAAATAAAACATACTACTTTTGACTATTTTAGATTAACTACCCCTAAAGAGATGAAATGGGAGGTGGTAATTTGTATAAGAGTTTGGTCAATTTTGAAGTTAGAAACGTGGTAATTGGTATAAAGGCTATTGTTAACAAATAAAAAATATAACTTCTGGCGGTTTTGGAAACAACTACCCCTAAGTAGGTGATATGGGAGGTAGAAATTTATATAGGAGTTCGGTCAATTTTATTTTCAAGTTGGATACGTGGAACTTGGTATATTCGCTACTATTAGGAAATAAAAAAAACACTTTCAGTGATTTTGGATTAACTTCCCCTAAGGGGCTGAAATGGGGGGTTAAAAGTAACCTGTGTTGTTAACATTCCAAAGAACTGCTGCCGTGCGTGATAGTGTGTTAGTGTGTGTTAAAAAACGTTATTTGCCATTCGCGAATTAATACCAACAATCAAAATAACTGCTTCCCATGCGAAATAGAGTGTGTTTTAAAAAAAAAGTTATTTAGCATTCGCGAATAAGTGATTAAAGGTAACGTTACGGTGTCAGCATTACAGAGAATCGCTTCAATGCGTGAAATTTTGTATTAAAAGAAGCTGATTTAGCATTCGCGAATTAGTGCAAACAATCAAGAGAACTGCTTCACATGTGTAGCAGTGTGTTTTATTTTTATTTTAGGGTTCCGTACCCGAAAGGTGCCTAACGGGACCCTATTACTAAGCTTACGCTGTCCATCCGTCCTAATTTTAAAGAGCTGTCTCTTTTGAACCGTTATAGATAGCCCGATAAAACGGTCAAAAAGTAATATAATAAAGGAGTCCTCATACAAAAAACGTTAAGCGTCACATTTGGTATGGATTATAGAACAAACCCTATAAAAATACCGGTCAAGTGCGAGTCGGACTCGCGCACCGAAGGTTCCGTATTTAAGTCCGTACTTCAAAAATATACCTTTTAAACCCCGACGCAAAAAGAGAGGTGTTATAAATTGTGTATTATCTGTGTATCTGTCTGTGGCATCGTAACTCCTAAACGGATGGACTGATTTTGATTTAGTTTTTTTTTGTTAGAAAGGTGACTTAATCGAGAGTGTTCATTAGCTTGGTTTGATGAAAATCTAATAAGCCGTAAGCTCTGAAAGCGATATTGTCAGGATTTTATTTAATACTTGAAATCTTGTAGTGACGAAGTCCGTTCTGTACATAAGTGCTCGGAGACCGTTTATGTATTTGTGGATGTGACGACTCTTGAATCAAAATATTACTAGGTACTGACATTAAGCTTTAAGGGCCATATTATTTATTTACTTTTTAGTTTTATTTTTGTGCCAGGGGTTTTAATTTTTTTTTGATATGTACTTAAATTCGTATGCAATAAAGTCTATTTTGAGTTGTCTACATTTTTTTTGAGAATTTCTCGAAAACTATAAATTTTGAACACTTCGTTTTATTTTTCCCGTAAAATATAAGCAATTATCTATATGTAAACTAAAAACAGATGCGGGCAATCAAGTTATACAACTATGCCAAATTTCAAGTTAATATGTTGTGTAGTTGCTGAGAAAAACTGCTGTAACAGACAGACAGACAGACAGACAACGAAGTCTCACCATAAGGGTTCCTTTTTTACCATTTTGGTACGGAACCCTAAAAACAAACACTTAAAACCGGCCATATATGTACGGAACCCACAGTGCGCGAGCTTGACTCGCACTTGACTGGTTTTTGGTAACTTTACGGTATCAACGATTAAAGGTTCCGTCAATAGGGAATATGCATGATTTTTTTTTTGCTTTAATGAAAAATCATTAATGTTACAATTACAAACAGTACAGAATTTATTTTTCGAATAACTATAAAAATAACCAAGATATAAGCTCTTAAAGATTTGTTTCTATCTCTTTCTTGCAAAACAGAATTTAACATGGAGTTTATATGGCCTTAGTGAACGCTGACGTCACAGTTCGTGTTGGATATTATATCCGTTTTTTTTGGCCGGTTTTAATTTTAATTTCACTGTTTGCCGTCTCTTTTACGGTATTTTCATGTTTTGTTAAGAAATGCTATAAAACAATTTCATGTATGTTCCTTATTTGCAGTTTATTTATATTTTTAAACGTAATACGGCATAAATAGCTCATTTAGTGGTAACTTGACGGTGACAACAAGCCAAAGAAGCTTATGTGTGTGAGAACGTATTTAGTCATTCATCAAGCGCTAAGCGAAAGTTTTTTTTAAAATTTAAAGTGAAGTAACTGTTATAATCAGGGACCGGCCCGCTATCCCTTTCAATGGGTTTTGTATGGGTTTTTCGTAAGGATTTACTTACCAAACCCTTTGCCCGTCAAAACCCTTTAAATGTGCTTTTAAAGCGCTATTTCCAAACGATAGCCCATTCTATTAAGCGCTAACCAATACCCTTATTAAACCGTTTAAAAAAGGTTACTAGTATATACGCAATTTAAGACCTTTTTTAGACTTCATAAAACACACGTTACCTTGCGTCCCGTTCGAAGCAAGTAAATGACAGCCCATTCAACTAAGCGCTAACCCAATACCCTTATAAAACCCTTATTATACGTTACCGACGGCGTATCGTTTGAAGTTACCGCGCGGAGCGGCTAAAGATCTAATACGGTTCGATTTTCTATGGCAAACGTTTGTGATTGGCTCGTACATACCTTCCACAAAAGGGAAAGCTTTATAATAAGCGCTTAAACGTCAGGGAAACCCTTACATAGGGATATCAATGTGAATCAGTTACCGGTTACCAATTTCAAAGGGCTACCCTTATCGTTAGGTTCTTCATTCGATAAGGGAAAGTCAATCGAATGGGTTGCCAATTGGAATGGGTGAGCAAATCCACTGGGCTAGCTGTTTCAATGGGAAGCCCTTTGAAAGGCTTTTCCCGATGAAAGGGTTGTCCGGTCCCTGGTTATAATGGTTAGCTAACGTGCCAACAAGCTGCAGCAGATACTTTAACGCTAAGATGGTTTTAAAAATAAACTATCTTAGTGCACACGAGCGTGAAGTACGTATAATATTGATGCAATCTAAATTTTAATTAGTACCTAAAGATAAATAATTATAATTATACGCGAACGCAAACGCGAACCATCTGTCGAAACGTTTAGGCGCCGGCTGAGAAATCGTTTGTTGGATAATCCACTTTATTCTGTTAATGAGTATACAGAACTTGACATATAAATAATATTGACATTTAATGTATTTTGTGTTGACTTTCATTGCTGTTATATGTTGTTATTCCTGATTTCTTTACTGACCACGTATTTATAGTTACCATGATGTTATGACGATCTTTAATGGAGATATACTTATAAGATTACATTAACATGGAGGTTAAATAATTCAAATTTTATATTTTTGTATTTTCATAATTAATGTGTAATTTCTATTTCTGACGATCTCAATGTAATAACTTTTAATTTGACATGAAGTGCAATTTGTACTGTAAGTTATATTGAGTAATAAAATCTGAATCTGAATATAAAGACGTTATTTATTATTTAGCTAGATAATAAAAGCATAGCGGTTTAATTTTTGGGTCCAAATAGCAAACAAGACTTTACCAAATACTAGTTGACAGAGTTGCACGTAACAGTGCTAAGATTGGAGTCAAAATTATCGATAAAACTGGAACATGTCGTTGGTTAACAAGGGAATTAAAATACTTATAAATAAGAATTAAAACGGTCTTAAGATTTAGGAATTAAAATAGTATTAAAGAATATAAATAATATGCCATGTGCTCTCTATTTATGTGTCTGATGATCTTCGTAACATGCTTTTCACGCATATGTCCTCTGGTCCTCTATTGCATAAAAGTCGCACGAGTATTCTAGTGTTTCTCTAATATAAATAGTGGCGTTCCTTCGAAGTTTCGAAAGTTCGCACTAGAGTAACTAACCCCGTCCGTAAAATTATCGTGGAATATAGGTACCTATAGGTTATATACTTACGTGAAAAAAACATTTATCAAACCAAAAACCCGTACGTTTCTTAAACGTGTTACAATCTCGAAACAAATATTTGATCAGCACATTAATGCTTTCAGAGAATACTACTTTAGCGGACGAACTAATGGTGTCAAATTAGACAAAAAGACGGCAGTTATCGCCGGTAACAGGGCAGTGACGTTGACTAAAGCCGTCGATCTTGACGCCCAAGACGATGACGAAGAACGTGACAGTGATTCCGAAAGGTATGGCTAGTTTGAAATAAAAAAATATTCAATCTCTGATATTAGGGTCATACACAGAGTTAGGTTCAAAATTGTCCCTTCTGTTCCTAAAAGTTAACGAAGTGGGAGTTGTTAACTCATATAATATCGTTACAGGCCAAAACTACACCAGACTCTCATTACGCAGATATATCCTAACCCGAAAAATTTGGTTTCAAAGTTCTTAACTTTCTGGAACAGGAGAGACAACTTTTGTTTCTGTGACTGTGTATGACCCATTATGATATATTGCTTTATAAAGATTGCTTGTAAACATTTGAAGTATGAAACAGAGGTTGTGCGTTGTTCCCAGCGCGCTGGGGTTAGCTCGAGTAGGCGCGAGAGCCGCGCTCAGGCTGGCGCTGTCGCTGGTGCGGCGCGCGTGGCGCTGCGGGGAGGACGCCGACGTGTGCTCGGCGCTGCTGAAGGACGCGCTCGAGGCCGTGCGTGCGCTGCCCGACGCGGCGCTCTTCGCCGGCGCCGACGCGCATCAACAAGTGCCCCGGTCGCAGAAGATATGGGCCGAGGTGGTCGACAGTGCGGCTGAGTTCTTGCACCAGGTGGTTACGAAGTAAGTGTTGCTGATGTATTTATCAACACAAACACATTGGCATAATGGCTGACTGCTCGTTCATTTCTGATATACCGGAACTTTAAAATATGTATCACATCCTCAATATACAGGAAACCCTAAACTTACCATTCAAGGTTACCATTAAGGTATTCTTTTTAAATCTAGGTATATCGGGAACACGGATTAACCCCTATGGATACCGCTTACAAGGCAGCCGATGTCCACCACTCATATGTGAGTGTTGCGCTTATGCAAGGTCTAGCACCGATGCCCGCTTTCAGTCTCGTCCATGTTTTAGACCTTTGCGTACGCGTGCTGTTTGAGTTTCATGTTCCGTGAAATGGTGTGGAAAGTCATCAGTTCATCACTCATCAAAAACTTCCAACTTTTAAAAAGTTGGTATAACATTTCACCATTAAGTACATATTCTTTCAAAAAGTCAAATTCTTTATTGCATGACGTTAGGTACAAACAAAGATAAGATGTTATGTATAAATATCAATTCCTAAAGCTTTGGGCACACCAAACGCGTGACAGGCGCGTCGCGCTTTGAACGCGGTGTGCCGGGTGCTGCGTCGCTCACCTACCATTATCTGTGGTGTACAATATTTTTAACACAGTTGCTCAAAAAGTGGTACTTTTCGTAGCTGTATATCGTGCGGAAAGTTGGTTTTCGCGAACTAGTGCTTTTCGCCGGTAGCACACCTGCGCCGCGGAACTGTAGTAGCGAAACTCTTGCAACTAAGTAAAGTTCAATTTCGTATTAAATATGACGATTCCGCCACAGTTTCGCGGTTTCGCGGCGGAGGTGTGCTACCGGCATTTTACTTTTCAATTTTTTTTAAATTTATACTTGTTCCAATTCATGACTACTTATTGATGAGTGTTAATATTAGTTTCCTTTAAGAGGGCGCCGAGAAAAATAAGCGAAAACAGTGGTTACGGTTAAGTTGATGTACTCTATAATCTTTGAGTAAAAAAATAATAATAATCATATTTAAAATCACAAAAAATGTGTTAAGAATAATACATGTTCAATAATAAGAAATAATTTATAATCTAATAGTTATATCTACGTAAAGTTGAGAAATATTTAAGAAAAGCACTCCGGCGTTTTGTTAAATTTCAATAAAAAAATCTATAAGTTAATATTAAACTTCATCGTAAATGGATCAAAAATGATCAAACTACAAAAGACCACTTTCAGTATTTGAAAATGTATCATAGTTATTTAAATATGATTTTTTGAAAAAGCACCTCGAATCCGCCATACAAAATTACTATGGGCGTGCGGCGACCTTCAAACCGATCGCCGTCATGAGAATCCAACATTTCGAGAATTCAACATTATGAGAATTCAACACAATGTTCCGGAAGTCTCGTTATCTCAGGGCAGTGACGGCAAAATAGGGAAACATGGGGGCATTGGCAAAGTTTGATATTTATTGTAAGTAAAGTAAGTACCTTATTGTTATTTAAAAAATGATAATCACAAATTACAAGAACATTACTATTTAAGTTTTTAAACTTTCATTTAAATCATTTCACTTAAGTGAAATGATTTCAATGTTTAAACATTTAGACATAGATTTATAGATAGTTCTTAATATTTTGACATCATTTTCTCGTTATTTATTATTATTATAATCTAATCTTTATATCGTAGGTATAGACCTCCTTGGTCAAGGGTGACCCGATAACTTTAGACTTATTTATTTGCTATGGAAAGTCATTATAAATGCGATAGTGTATATGTATGTTTGTTATCAGATTCCCAATTGCACCAATGGTATTTCGTGTTTTGAAAAGGGTTAAGTACATTACTATTGTATTTTTAATAAGAATAAGAATATTTATTATAAAAAGAAGGTACAATATTATGCCTATAAATATACAGTATTACATATTTTGTTTAGTGAATTGTACAACATCATAAACGCATTGCCACCTAACTCCTAAACTAAGTCAAACTTGTATTATAGGAGTTAGTGGTCCTCCCCTCAATGCATATACGTACAAAAACATAATGTTGTTTCTAGCAAACTAGTGTAGCAAATTAAAATTAACAATGAGTTGAATTACAATTTTTTCCTAAATGTGCCGTGTACTGTTCAGACCGCTAATAAACTTAAGATAAATATAAAATTGTTCCAATTGGCCACATACTTCCCTATTTTGGCCCTTGTGACATTTCACTGCCCTGAGATAACGAGGTCTAACTTATTTTTATCTTATTTGTTTAAAAACTCCTTGAGTGCTGGCCACTTAATACATTATTCTATTAAGCCGTTCTGTTTCAAATGATACCTTTTCAAATTGTTCTTTGTCAACTGTCAACACCTCGATAATGTACTTACTTAGTTATACCTCGGTATAATTAAAATGGCGAGTCTTTTAGAATAACGAAAAACCAAAAGGGTGGTGATACTATAATCTATCGTGCGTATCGATATAATCTTGAGAAAACTAATAGAGATTCATCACGTTGGCGGTGTGTCAATCGGCATGACTGTTCTTCAAGTCTTACACTAAACTCGCAAAGGGACAAGATATTAAAAGAAAAAACACACACATGCCAGAAAAATTCAATAAGAAGCGATATCTTACTTACAATCAATAACTGTAAACGGGAAGTATGTCTGAATTTGGATCCCGTGGAGAAGATATACGAAAATCAATTGAAAGTCCTAAAAAGGCAGTGTAAAAGTGAAGACATTGATCAAATCCCCTCATTTTCATCAGTTAAGGACAGTCTATACACACATAGAAAAAAGTATTTAGAAACAGAACAGTTGGCTTTTACGAAAATTGAAGACGTTCACGTCCCACCAATTTTAGGCAAAGACTTAATATGTGAAGACGGAGACACAGAAAAAATAATTGTGCTTTGTTCCTCCACCTCAATAAAATACATGGAAAACGCGGAAACAAATTATTACTTCGGGGATGGGATATTCCGTTGTGTGCCAAAATTTTTCTACCAGCTATACACAATTCATCTCGATTTATATTCCAACGAAAAAACAACCAATGTTGTACCGGTCATCTATGGATTGCTTCCCAACAAAACCCAGGAAACTTATGTCCGCTTTTTTAATCTGCTTAAAGAAAAACTAAAAGTAAATATAAGTATGTAAGTATGTAAGTGTGATTTTGAAATCGCCCCTATGAACGCCGTGCAGACAGTTTGGCCGAATTGCAAAATTTCTGGTTGTTTTTATCATTTTAATCGAAATGTTTGGAAAAAAGCCATGGAAATTAAATTAACCAAAACACGGGAAGGCCGAAATACGTCGAAGATGGTTGCTTTGTTGCCCCTGGTGCCACCAAATTTAATACCCGTTGCTTGGGATTCCATTATAAATAAAGCACCCAAATCGGAGGAAATGAAGGTATTCAAAATTTATTTTGAATCGCAATGGTACCCAAAATTAAATCCTAAAGTTTTAAGTTGCTGTAATAATTTGCACCGAACCACGAACGCACTCGAGGGATGGCACCGCCGTCTTAATGCAAGAATTCCAAAGAAACCGAATTTTTATCAATTTATTTTAGGGTTGAAAAAAGAGGCCACCCATTATGACTTCAAAATAAAAAGAAGTTTTTTTGTGACACCTAAAAAAAACCGAAGGGCAAAATTCATAAATTTTGACAAAAAACTAAAGAAATTAACTAAGAAATTAGAAAAGAACGCAATAACTACTTGTGATTTTTTGGAGAAAATCATACGTATTAAATTGAGTTTTTAGGGCTGGCCCTTTTTACTTGTTAAATTGTTAAGAAGTTACTTTGTGCTGTTAAGTTTAATAGAAGGATAAACTAAGAATATGTTCCATTGTTATTAAATTATTTTTTCTTACAATATCTATCTTATTTATTAACATTATTAGTAAACTAAATTTCAAATATCTACGGTTATCATATCGCACCCTCATTACAACACTGCATAATGTCGAAAAATTTAAAAATCGACTTTTTAAATTGCAATAACTTTGATATAACATGAGAACGGTTTTTCGTCGATTCAAAAATGAAATATTTTGACTGGGGGTGACACTTTGAGTGCAGTGTTGTACTGGGGGTGCGATATTTAGTAATATAAAAGTGAAAGTTTGTATGTTTATATGAAGAAAGTGCGTCCCTTTATTTAGATCTATAATTTTAAGGCATAGATGAATTAATGTCATAATCATTTTACAATTTATCTAACAACGTCTTCAAGTCATACTCCCTTTACCCACTCACCTCTTCAACTATTTTTGGATGCTCGTTACGATTTTCTTTACGAAAAACGGCTGAACGGATTTGGATAAAATTTCCCTCCAGATAGTTTATTGCCCGGATTAACATAGAGGAATACTTTTTACAGGGTGGAAAAGTACGAGGGACCTTCCCGAAAACGGGAGATAGTTTTGCCGTAACACTATATTTTCCCCATGCAAACTATGTGAATATTTGAATAAAAATTTGAATAAAAACTAAATGACCAAAACACTATTTCGTACGCAAAACGCATTCATAGCAGTTGGGAATAGGTAATCAATTCGAGAAGTCGTCAGTTTCAGAATTCGACATTTTATAAAGTCGACAATTTAAGAAGTCGTCAATTCGAGAAATCTTCTTTTTAAGAAGTCGACATTTTAAAAAGTCGACAATTTAAGAAGTCGTCAATTTGAGAAGTCGTCATTTTAAGAAGTCGTCATTAAACGCCGAAATCTTCTATTTTGCATGAAAAATTGTTCACATTACAAGGTAAAAATTAGCGGTATTAGCGTGTATCTGAATATACGTCATTGTCATTTTCAGCCAGCTTGTACAAAATTTTTGTTTTGGATTGTGAATCTAGTATATACTAAATCAATGCTTATAACGAACGATATTTGTCGTGATTACATTATTTTACTATTTTACACACACAGTTAAACACTACAGACACATTGTCACAATAGTTATATACCAAGACTGGTTTATAATAATAATGAGAGAGTGAATTTTTATTGATAAGAAATGTCACCACAATAAGCATGTCCCATCCCTACTCGGTCGTTGAACGGTCAGGCTACCTTGAAATAGCCAATCACGTTGCCACTTCCTCTTTCCCCGCAACCCGTGCCTACCTCAATTTTTGGTGAGTTAGACGTTTAACAAAATTAGCAATATGCGGTATCTATAAGGGTTGATCTGTGATCGGGAATGACAGTTATAACTAGCTTCACGTGTTTCTGTGACATAAGCAAAAAGCGTTTTAATGTAAAACAGGGGATCTGGATTAACGTCATATTCTGCTCCACAGTAAGGTGGGATGTAACGCGCCCCTTGGCGATTGGCGCACATCGCTCTGCGTGTGGGTCGAGCTATGCGCGCGTCGCGCGGAACTGCCCGCCCTATTGAAGGCCGCTGATGTACTAGTCACACTCCCGACGCGGAAGACAATGCAGCCGGATAATAGGTAACTCATTTTCATACACATCATTACATGATTAAAAATCAGTATTTTCCACCGGTGGGTTAACTAATTGCAAACCAATGTGGGTCTGAAACCGATAGAATGACAATCGCATCACTTCAGACGTGCCGAGTCATTCGTCCAGTAGCCTGTTTAACCCTACCTTCTAGTTTTAAAAATAAGTACTCGTAAGTTAGCCTTAGTTACTTTGGCCAAATAAGTCAGAAGGCCATGTCGTGTCGTCTTAGGAGGTGAAAAAATTGGAGGAGAACATGGCAATTACTCCACCGACACGACCCTAGCTCTAAAGATCAAAAGTATCAAGGTACTGTCGGTTATTGATTTTGTAGCAGACATCTGCGTAAGGATCGTTTTAAAAGAGCCTAATGTGTTAAGATAATGTGTTATAAATTATAATAAAACCTTTGTGTTTAGTTGCTTAAAGTACAATTTACATGAAAATATCTATACATTGACTGACAGGAACCCGCTAGGCTAAATTTTGTTTAGAAAACAGGGGCTTAGTATTACTCGTAACAAATGTTCCAGTTCAAGCGGCATGGCAGAAGAGTGCACGGCGCCGCTGGGCCCATTCCTGCGCCGGATGGCGAAGGTCGCGACGCCCAATCCCATCATATTCACGGAGCCGATAACCGAAGTCAATCCTACTGTCACTTTTCTACGGTAAGATTACTTTCTTTAATGTTGTGAAATGTTGACATATCTTACATCTGTAATTAGATAAAGAGAAAATTTTGAAGTCTAGGGAATCAATGAGTGTCCTAGTAAGAAATAATAAAAAAAAAACTTTTATGGATACTTCGCAATTTGTACAATCTCAACACGTCATCTTTATCTCTAGCGCTATCCCTTTCTTTTAACCCATTACTAATATACGAGAAGGAGACAACTGGAACTAGACACCCTCTCTCCCAGAACTACCCTCTTGTTTATCCCCTACAGTGTCTCGGGCAGTGATATCACGTTCATTTTACCTGGCATTTTTGAAAGCACTATACAAGCCTGGACTTTGATTATTATACTGGCCACTTTTATTAAAATTAGTTTTTGAGTTTTTAGTTTTTAGTAATGTACAATCGCCATCTTCTCTAACTCGGCTGTATTGTTATAGGCTTCAGAGCATGTTTAGATACAAGCTCGCAAATACACTATATATTATGTGCTAGGTATATACTTTCAAAACCCCTAAAGCTTTCAATAAAAAAGAGTTATGGGGCGGTTTTCAAAAAAAGTGTACATAGTTAAGGACTAAAATTAACAACGATAACTTTTCCATTACGTCACGAAGTTTAGTCATACATTTATATACCTACTGTCCTCATACGCCAATAAACAGTACGTATCTCCACCCGATAGCAATATGGTTGCACTTGCTACAGAAGTTTTGTCTGAGATACCACCGTCTTATAGCAGTGTAGTTCATTTTCGTGACGTAATGGAAACGGTATCCGTTATTACGATAGCTTTAGCCCTTAGCTAATTACACTTTTTTTTGAAAACCGCCCTAAGACGTTGTATTAAAAAACAACATATTTCTTTAATATTAGGTCCTTACGTATGAAATTGGGGTTTTATAAGGATAAAAATCAAAACGAAAAAAAATAACTAAATAAAATATTTATTTAATCAAAGTATGTACCATACTTTCTATGCACTTTTGCCATCTAATAGGTAGTTTATTGATACAGTGGCTGAAAAAAATATGGCAGCGAGATTCAATCAAATCTTTGAAGGCGGTTTGGATGGCCTCATCAGAATTGAATTTCTTTCCTTGCAAGAAGTTGTCCAAATTCCTAAAAAAGTGGTAATCAGTTGGAGCAATGTCCGGGAAGCACGGTGGCACGGTTTAGCGACCGTCTCGCGTGCAGTGTGTGGTCTGGCGTTGTCCTGAAGCAGGAGTGGACTTGAGCAATTAACCAACCTCGGTTGTTTAACGGCTAGCTAGCCGTTATGGTTTGCAATTGTTGACAATATAGTTACATCTGCTGTAATTGTGTGGCAAGACCTTAGGAAGTTGTAATGGATGACACCAGCACTAGTCCACCAAACACTCACCAGTACCTTTTTATTGAGTCATTTTTCGTTTCCAACAGGATTTGGCCGGTTCTCCTGGGCTCAACCATTGTGATGAGCGTTTCCGGTTATCGTACAGGATCAATTTTTCATCACAAGTAACGATACGATTTAAAATCCCCTCGTTATTGTGCCGGTGGAGTGGAGAAGTGTAACGTGACATTCGACGCGTGTTTGTTGGTTTGCTTCACTCAACTCATGCGGTACCTATTTATCGAGCTTTTTCACTTTTCCAATTTGTTTAAAATGAATTAAAACTGTTTTATCACTGACACCGAAGCCTGCCGCTAACTCTGACGTGGTTTGCGACGGATCCGCCTCCACGATCACTTTTAATCTTTCGTCATCAACTTGGGTCTCCGGCCGTCCACGGGGCTTGTTCTGTAGGTCAACATTTCCAGAGCGAAAACGTTGGAACCAAAAACGTACCGTGTTTTATTTTGCAGTAGCTGCCCCATACACATCGTTAATCCTTCGAGCGGTTTCTGCAGCGTTAGTGCCACGATGAAGCTCATATTCGTAAATAACGCGATACTTTATGCTTTCCATGTTGTGAACAGAACGATATCAAAGAAAAAACAAATGACGCGGAAACAATTGAATCACTCAGTAAAACACAAATATATGAGCTTCAATTTGAAATAAATTTGAATTTGGAATTCCTCAATATTTGGAATCAAAGTGGCCAATACGACAAAACGCCAATTTCATATATATTAAGGACCTAATATTAAATTAAGTATTTAATTCCAAATTTTATTAGAAAGTATCAGTCCTGTGTTCGTTATAATTTAATGTCCACGGTCTAAGTGCTATCACCTGACCTACATCTTTGTTTAAAAAAAAAAAACACGCACAAACACAGACTGTCTCTCCGGTCTGACTGATCTTGTTCATTTGGCAGAGAACTGGGCGATCATTTGTCTAACTGATCTGGTTCATTTGGCAGAGAACTTGGCATACCGAATAGCGACGGGTTGATGGGCGTGCGGAAGGCTGGAGTCGCGATAATGTGCCATTTGAACCGTCTCGGAGAACCGCTGCTGCCACCAATCAAAGGATTTGTAACGGTAAGTCTCTTGCACTGCCAGATATAATATAGTTATTTATGCAACTAGCACATAATGAAGTCTCTAAAGGTACGAGTGCCGAGGTTAGAGCGCGAGCTTGCGAGCGCTCTAATGACCGGCACGAGTATCTTTAGAGCTAATTATGTACCGTTGCATACATGCAACGGTAATGTAAGTTAAGGTAAGTTTTTATAATGTCAAAAATAAACAATGGTTAACTTTTCTTGTATAATTTCCTCGATTTTCCTACTAAGAAATTACTTATCAGCAAAGTCATTTTCATTATTTCGATTGGCCTTAATAGATTGTGAATTTTACTGTTAAATGTTTACAAAATTCATGCCAATTCCAATAGTTACTAAAACAGTTCTAACAATTTATCATAAAAAATGGAATGTCAAACGAAACGCCATCGTTGATATCCATATTATCCTAATTGAGCGTAACCATGGTAACCAAATAACAAATCGATGATTGCTGATATCCATATTAAACGTAATCATGGTAACCAATAACAAGTTGATGAATTTAATAATATTTTCTTAGGGATTTAATAAAAATGTAATTTTAAAGACATTATTAGTCTCAAAATTAATTTTGTTTTTAATCTACGTGATTTTAATTGCTATCAAAACATTTCTAACGATTTAATATACAAATTAGAAAGTCAAGTGTTCACTAATAACTGATATCCGAAATGACCGTAACCATGGTATTAACAATGCTATAATAAATTATAGTACTGTCATTACCATGGGGTGCATGGAAGGAGCCTCCCCGTACGACGCAATTTATAGATCCTAGCGTCTGGCGCACCCCGGGCAACGCTCACTACAAACGTGAGCGGCAAATCCTTCCACCACGATGGTTTCTCAAACAAATAATACATGCGATCGAAAACGGCACTTCTTAGAGCCAGCTCTGACAGTGATCTCTATTAATATAGAGGGCTTCTCGGAGGACAAGGCTTCACTCCTAGCGGAGTTGTGCCGCGAGACGCAATGCGACATCTTATGCGTCCAAGAAACCCACCGTGACAACGGCCACCTACGGCCGCACATACCCGGAATGACACTTACCGCAGAAATACCTCACCCGAAACATGGCAGCGCAATTTTCACAAGACCCGATCTCGTGGTGTCCTCTTCTTCTTGTGTCTCTCGGGAAACTATGGAGCTGATTACTCTGGATATCGGTCAGTGTGCCGTTACATCAGTCTACAAGCCACCACCTCAGCCTTTTCATCCCTGGGCGATCTCCCCTCCAGATGATCAGCGACCACGGCTCATTGTAGGCGATTTTAATAGCCACAGCACTTCTTGGGGATATCGAGACACCAACCCCGATGGCGAGAGAGTTGAAACGTGGGCGGAGGCCAATGGACTGGCACTCCTTCATAACCCTAAACTACCGGCCTCCTTTAACAGCGGGCGATGGAAGCGAGGTTACAACCCGGACTTGATGTTTGCTAGCGAAAATATATGCTCACAGTGCACTAAATCTGTTTGCAAACCAATCCCTCGAACACAACACAGACCGATCATGTGCCGTGTCCAAGCCGTTATACAACCTATTAAGGTTCCGTTCCGTCGACGTTTCAATTTTGATAAAGCCAACTGGGCTGCATATACGAGGGACGTTGATGGGAGTCTGGGTTCCCTACCAGCAGTGGCAACGGAATACGACGAATTTATTAGAACTATTGGGACCGTTTCCCGCCAACATATACCTCGAGGGTGCCGATCCCACTACATTCCTGGGCTTAGCCAAGAATCGTCGGAGCTTCTTAAAACATACGAAGAGCTATACTGCAAAGATCCATTCTCAACCAACACCACTCAGGCTGGAGAAGACCTAATGCGGGAACTCTCAGCGAGACGCCGGGAGAAATGGGAGGATTTGGTCGCTAACACGGATATGACCCACAATAGTAAAAAGGCGTGGTCCAACCTCCGCAAACTCACAAGCGACCCAATCGCTGCTACAAACCCAGGGCAGGTGACAGCGAATCAAGTCGCTACCCAGCTTTTACATAACGGCAAATCCACAAACCGCTTGCCTAAAAGAAACCGCATACAAATTCAAAAAGAAAGTATCGATCTAAGCAAACCGTTCACCGTCTCAGAGTTCGAGTGCGCAATTAAATCCTTGAAGAATGGCAAAGCAGCTGGCATCGACGATCTGACTGTGGAGCAAATTAAACATCTCGGCCCTGTAGCGAAAAACTGGCTCCTGCAACTTTTTAACGATGTTCTAATAACACTTAAAATACCTAAGGTATGGCGCAAGACCAAGGTGATTGCACTCCTCAAGCCTGGCAAATGCCCTTCGGATGCAAAAAGTTACCGTCCTATCTCGCTGTTGTGCCACACATATAAACTGTTCGAGCGCCTGCTCCTGAACCGCCTCGTCTGTGTCGTCGAACCACACCTGATCCAAGCACAAGCCGGATTTCGGCCAGGAAAGTCCTGTACTAGCCAGACACTCAAGCTGACGCAGTACATAGAAGACGGCTATGAACTTGCTAAAATAACGGGTGTGGTATTTGTGGATTTAACGGCTGCTTACGACACAGTAAACATACAGAGGCTACTTGCAAAGACTGCTGGCATAACGAAAGATGCCGGGTTCATTAAAGTCCTGAGCGAACTGTTGCACAACCGCCGTTTTCAGGTCCACTTACACTCGGATAAAAGCCGTTGGCGTACACAGAAGAATGGTCTCCCGCAAGGTAGTGTACTGGCTCCGAGACTTTTTAATATATACACCAACGACCAGCCCGACTCCCCAATGACGCAACGATTTCTTTACGCGGATGACCTGGCACTGGCAGCGCAAGGAAAAAAATTCGAGGATGTCGAGCAAGCGCTATCCGAAGCCCTTGAGCACCTGAGCCATTACTATGAGGAAAACTGCCTGAAGCCGAACCCTTCAAAAACTCAGTCATGTGCTTTTCACCTTTGTAACCGGAATGCGAACAGGGCCCTAAATATATCTTGGAGAAGCGTACCCATTGAGCACTGCCCCTATCCAAAATACCTGGGAATATCTCTCGACAGAACGCTCACATATAAAAGACACTGCATTAACACACGGCAAAAGGTGAACTCTCGCAATCATCTTCTGCGAAGGCTTACTTCAACACACTGGGGCGCAACCGCGCATACCTTGCGAACGACTGGTTTGGCGCTCTGTTTTTCTGCGGGCGAATACGCCTGCCCAGTGTGGCACCGCTCCACACACGCAGCGCAAGTCTCTTCGGCCCTCAACGAAACTTGCCGAATTATCACCGGATGCCTCAAGCCAACCTCGCTCAGCAAGCTGTACCCCCTGGCTGGTATCGCGCCTCCAGACATACGCAGAAATGTTGCATGTGGTGTAGAAAAGCTTAAGCAAGAACGGGATACCAAACACCCACTCTACGGTTACCAACTACCCCCAGCCCGTCTAAAGAGCCGAAAGAGCTTTTTGAGAGCCACCACCCATGTTACGGACACACCACCGAAAGCTCGCCTTTCATCCTGGCAGACCACCCGCCCACCCCCTGAGGGATTTGTACAGCCCACTGAGACTCTCCCCAACGGGCACAAACAACCATGGTCCACTTGGAAAGCGCTGAATAGGCTACGTACGCAAGTCGGGCGATGTAAGGAAAACCTAGTGCGGTGGGGTTTTTCTGGTGGGTCCAATGCCATGTGCAACTGTGGAACGGCACCCCAGACAATGGCCCACTTGTTGTCCTGCCCGGCCTGCCCACATTCTTGTACTGAGGAAGACCTCCGAGATGGAACAGATAGGGCGATCAGCACCGCTGCCTTCTGGGCGCGAACTGTCTAGATGGAACCATCGACACGAGAAGAAGAAGACCATGGCAACACAATTTATAAAACTGTTTTCACGCTTTGCTTTCTTAATAGGTGGTATTCTGATACCGTCTACGATACCAATATTAGCGGTTTATACGACGCGAGTAGAAAATAGTAGTTGATGTGACTGGTGCATAATGAGAGGCATTAATACACGAGTGTTTTAATGCCTAATTATGTGTACAGTCGCATTCATTACTTTATCTACATGCATATCATAAGTTTTCTACAATATGTACAGATATGGCCTGCATTGTTTGAATAAAACACAAATAATAAGAAGCTAAAACTTTAAATAAATTATCGGTCATGATCGTTGCATCGTCCCGGATTTCAGGAGGTGTCTTGCACATTTCAATATCACTGCCGTCGCCGTCACTACTCATTTTTCCATTAGATATTTCACAGCAAAATACGTAGCGTAGGTAACTTTATTTTCACCTCACTAGCTCGGAAAGCCCTTTTTTATTCTTTAAAAACAGATAGCAAAACTGCATTTTATCCACAAAAGAGCAAAGAATATTTGAAGTCCGAACTTTTTACACATAATAACATGTAAATGCCAATCCAGACAGGATAATTTTTGTCATCTGATTAAATTGTCTGATCAAATCGGTGGTGTGGACGCAAAAAATATTTTATATTGAATTGTATTCAATTAAAAACATATAGTGCAAACAATTTTAGTACATGATTTTACCTTAAAACACTTAAACAAGAAATTTTATTTTGATCCATCCATTTTAATTATTCTGAAGTCTGAATACACCACAAGTAACAGTGCAAATTCAAAACTCTTAAAACTCATGAAGGCTGATTTTACATTCCTATTTCAGTTGTTTTTCTTATAAAGTATTTTTCCCTTCTCACGCTCTAAAAGTTCGTCTTTATGTCGTGCGTAGGCGACATAAAGTCGCTTCTTATGCTCTAGTGCATAAAGTAATATCTTCGTCGAAAACCTAGGCAATCGGTCCGGTCGCCTACGCACGACATAAAGTCGAACTTTTAGAGCATGAGAAGTGAAAAAGTAATATATTCATAGAGAGTTCCATTTTCAAATTCTGTTATTGCTTTTTTAATTTATTTATTGTAAGTGGCCAGTTCCAGAAACTTTCAGTATGCCCCACGTATCTGATATGCAGATTGCAGAGCGTCGGTCGTTGTCGTTACATTTGGAAATTTTAAAAATTCGAAATCTATAAATAACAAAAATAAAATATTTGGCAGTGCACGGAGTCGGCCCAGGAGGTGTGCTCGGTCGGTTACGGCCCGCTGTGTTTCGGCGGGCTGCGCTTCAGGCAGATCGCGTGCGCCGAGAAACAGGCGCTCATGCTGACTTGCGACGGCGACGTCTACGCCATGCACTACGACACCATGTCGCCGCATCTTGTGCAAGGTAACTTTTCAGTCGGTTAACGTATGTTACGTACGTTTTGTAATGTATTAAAATTGATGTGATGCTTTGATGTTGATGCTCCAGTCAAAAACGATTTCAGCCAAAATAAAAATAACTGAAAAAAGAAATAAAATGAAAACAAATATTCAATATTAAAAATCGAATAAAACGGGACTTAATCGCGTAAAATCATTAAATACACCTCGAGACAGACTTAGTCTGCTCGTGACCACGACCGTAGCGCCACGATCGAAACGTCGTATATATATAATCTTTTTACGCCATTAAGGCCCGTTTTATTACATTTATAACAATATGTATGACTTCGCGAAAGTTTAACACAAAAAATATTCAATATTGACCCTGCTAACGAAGTGAGCTCCGAGTTCGGTCCCTGGTAAGGGTAAAAAATAATGCTGACCGATTTCGTCAACAGACAGGGTCATATGTGCTATGCTGAGACTGAGATAAGTTTCATGATGAAATAAATTAAAATATCAATTTTAGAAATTTGGGGGCAGTCGAGCAAATAAAGGCACGGCCGTACCATCCTTTTCCCGAAGCTATTCGGGCCATTTTCGACCCCCCTGTATTTTCGTTGTGGAAAATGCTAGAAGCCTAATTTTTCAGTGGCCAAGAGGGCATTACATAGCTGGATATATTTCCAAATTACATTAAATTTGAACCAGTAGTTTAAGAATTATTGGAAGTGAAAGTTCCTTATTTATATCACTGACTGACTCACCGATCACAGGTAGTGTTTAGCCCACATATATATCCCATTTTCTTTGTGGTTGGTAAATTCACGTCTCCAAATAAAGTCTATGACAAATAATTTTACGAACTGCACAAGTAACTTTGCCATCGTATATGTAAGTCTAGGTAGTGGATACAGGTTGGTACAGTCAGCCACAGATAAATGTAAACAATCTGTCATAAAGGTGGACTACCTACAAAAAGAAATGAGATCCCATCAAAAACATAAAATGTACAAAAATGTCAAGTCTCGCAATGCTTCCACCGTAAAAAGTTTTAGGATCTTATGTAAAGACAACAAGCCTACATTAATTTAGTAAATGTATTAATATTAGTCATCTTTATTTCTATAATATCCTCCTGAGGCCTACGTCAAAATTTCGCTAGTTGGAAACATAATCTTATGTCAGTCAATAAAAGTTGAAAGTCATTTTGACAATTGTCCTATATCGTCGCCTTACTTTCTCAACCTCGTATCTGCAATTTTTTCTTGCACTTGAGTGTCCCACTGCTGGGCAATATCTTCTCTCTCTCTCTCTTAATTTAAGAGCGCTGCTCTTGTCGGTGGAGCAATTTCCATTCCTCTCTCCTCTCTGCCAGCTCCTTGACCTCTTGATACGACACGACCTGCATCTTCTCCTTAATTTGGTCCATGTAGCTTCTTCTTGGTCTTCCTCTCCATCTCCTGCCTTCAATCTTTCCCTCTATAATGTTTTTGATCTTGTCGTGCCGCAATAAATGGCCAATCATTCCTCCTCTTTTGTTCCCTATAATCTCCAATATCCTTCTTTTATCCTTTACCCTCGCCAATACTTCTTGATTCGATACCATTTCCGTCCAACAAATTCCTTCCATCCTTCTCCAGCACCACATCTCAAATGCTTCCAGCCTCTCTCTGTCCCTCTGTATTAGCGTCCATGCCTCGCTTCCATATGGTGCTATACTCCATATGTAAGATTTTATAAAACGTTTTCGTGTTCTTTGTGATATTTTAGACTTAAATATGTATTTTTGCTATTAAAGGCTCGTTTTGCTATTGCAATCCTTGCGATTATGTCTGGACTACATCGGGATTCACTATTTAATAACAATATAACTTATCTATACATATAATAAAATCGTTAAGACCAAAAAGTCTGTACATTGAAGATTTAAAAAAAAAACCGATCAGGGCGACTTATAATAAGTAACTGAACATATAAAAAGCATTTAAAAAAATTTTGTTTTTTTTGTTTGTTTGTTTGTTTTTGTTGGTTTGTTTGACTGAGCATCACGTAAAAACTACTGAACGGATAATGATGAAATTTTCATAAATCTATTTATATAAAATCAGAATAACATTTAGGCTATAGAAATTTTGGAAAATGTTAGAAGAAGGGGGTAAAAAGCAGGGGGTAAAGTTTGTATGGAAAAAACAATTTAGATTGTTCTAGGATCATGAAACTCAGAATAAATACTTATTATTAAAAATAAAGAAATACCTGTTTCATAGTTTTTTTTATCTCATCCAAAAACGCAAAAAAGAGGGTTTTATTTTTCAAATTACTGGAATTCATACAACTATAAAATAAAAACCAATGAAGTTTGACCTTTGAAACTTGTTACATATACTTAAAATAACAAATAAAAAAAACTACTTTCGGCGATTTTGGATAAACTACCCCTAAGGGGTGGAAAGGGGGGGTTAAAGTTTGTATGGAAGTTTGGTGGTTTTTAAGTTAGAAACGTGGAAATTGCTATAGAAATACTGTTATCAAATAAAAAACACCATTTTTAGTGATTTTAGATAAACTACCCCTAAGGGGATGAAATGGGGGGGTTAAAGTTTGCATGGGAGTTTGGTCATTTTCAAGTTAGACACGTGGAAATTGCTATAGGAATACTGTTATCAATTAAAAAACACTACTAACGGTAATTTTGGATAAACTACCCCTAAGGGGATGAAATGGGGGGTTAAAGTTTGTATAGTAGTTTGGTCGTTTTTCAAGTTAGACACGCGGAAATTGGTATAATTATAGGCTACTGTTAAGTGGTAACAAATGAAAAAAAATTACGTACGGCGATTTTGGATAAACTACACCTGAGGGGATGAAATGGGGGGTGGTAATTTGTATGGGAGTGTGGTCAATTTTGAAGTTAGAAACGTGGAGATTAGTATATAGGCTACTGTTAAATAACAAAACAATACTTCTGGCGATTTTGGAAAAACTACCCTAAGTGGGTGAAATGGGGGGTGAAAATTTGTATGGGAGTTAAGTCAATTTTAAAGTAAGAAACGTGGAAATTGGTATAAAAGCTCCTGTTAACAAATAACTTTTAGTGATTTTGGATAAACTACCCCTAAGGTAATGAAATGGGGGCTAATATTTTTATGGGAGTTTGGTTATTCTTGAAGTTAGAAACGTGGAAAATGGTATAAAAGGCTCTGTTAACAAATAAAAAATAAAACGTTTGGTGATTTCCGAAAAACTATCCCTAAGTGGGTGAAATGGGAGGTGAAAGTTTTAATGGGAATGAAGACATTTTTGAAGTTAATGGAGTTAGTGTTAAAGCTACTGCTTACAAACCAAGAGTACTTTCGGTGATTTTGGAAACACTACCCCTAAGGGGGTGAAAATGGGGGTGGCAATTTTTAAGAGTTTTGTTATTTTTTAAGTTAGATATATTAAAATTGGTTTCTAGACTACTAAATATAAAATACGAGTTTTCTTATAATGGAATCCCAGGTAAATTGACGGCACCCTTCAAACATTTAAAGGACTCATACAGCGATTTTCAAACTTCTGTACTGAACATTTACATTCCAAAAGCACCATTTGGTAAAGTGAAGTTAATGACCAGACATGACCATCGGAACTCCTTAATAATAAGTATTTCACAACACGCTACTTTTGCCCATCATTTGTAAGGGGCTGTTTATTTATTACTACGTAAGACGATTTAGGGGGAGGGGGTCTGAACAAGTCTTATTTTTTCTTACATGGGGGTAGGATGTTTTTACGTAAGATCACAAAAGCAAGCACAAATTAAAGCGTTTATATATTTTTGCTACTTTTTCTTTGCAATTTTGGTAGATACTGATCTTACGTAAGATTAAAAAGGAGGGAGGGGTTTCATCCAAGTCTTATTATTTCATACGTTGGGGGAGGGGGTCAGAAATTGGTTAAAATTGTCTTACGTAATATATGAACAGCCCCTAATGAATGTGGTGAAATGAATTTGCGCAAAGTACCAGGAGAGTTCTTCAACGATTAATGTCCCTGCATATTGGATAGGATAGCCCCATTTTGTCAAGAGTGATGAAGAATTGGCAATAAGCATTAATGGCATGAATGTAGTGTATATGTGCTGCATGTAATACATAATCACATAATAATTAAACAAACACTAAAAAGCGAACAAATGTTAGGAAAAATTACTATTTCTCAAACATGCTCAGAAAGGATGGCATTTCTTTTGAAAAACGAAGACGCGAAGGGTCTCATTTTTTTCCTAGGAGTAAAATAAACGTATGAAAACCCATTTTTGTCCGCTGCGATATTTTTTTTAAAGTGCTGTCCAATGCATACAGACTAGAAAGGACCAAGAAATAAATCTCATACAGCCAAGGCAACTGCTCGATTTCGTAGCACAGTGCGTGTGTTTTCTTCTTTTTAATTTTCTTTAAAATTGTCTATGGTTAGAAAAAAAATTTAAAAACAAAAACTTATTGAAATTTAAACGTAGAACTTACTGTTGTTGTGTAAAAACTGCAAACATCAAGTCCTCGGACTTCACGGTATTAAATTTGAATTCTATTGCTGTCAATATTATGTCAAATTCTACTAGTGTGTAATGGTTGAATTAGATCCTTTTCCCTAAGTTACGTCCATTTGTCTACCACCAGCCCTGAAATATCAACATCTCAAATTCAACAGTTAAACATAAATGTTCCTGGAAAACCCATAACAATTTCGTTTACAAATTGTCCTAATATGACTCACTGATCACTTTTAATATTAATTTTACTTTTTACAAATATATTAGTATCATTTCCTCACATGTTTGAGAAAAGCATTATATATGCCTCGGCGGAAACGGGGGGATTGCCTGACTCGTATTTTAGCAGGCCTCGCTGTTGCTCGGCCTGCTAACCACCTCGTCAGGCAATCCCTTACTTTCCGCGCCTAGGCAATAATGTACTATTTTTTGGAAAGTCTGTCCCTTTATGATACGTACGTGCGTGAAAATTTTATTTGTACCTACCTACTTTTTAACGAAATTACTGACTCTCCGCAGACGAAGTCGCGGGCGGAAAGCTAGTCTACCTAATATAAATTAATTAGCGATTTGAAAAGGTATTTTGCACGCAGCAGCGCTTTATTTGTGCTGTGTGATTGCCATGTCACTATACTTATTATACTCGTAGAAATAACGATGTCTAATACTAATACATTCACTAAATTAATGTAGGCTTGTTGGCTTAACATGGGATCTCACAACTTTTTACGGTGGAAGCATTGCGAGACTTGACATTTTTGTACATTTTATGTTTTTGATGGGATTATTTTTTCGAGATGTCTACAAGCCAAGCCATAATTGGGTTATTATTTCATTTGGTATGAATCGCATGTCCGACATGTTATCTGTTATTAAATTAAGTTTGATCTTTACCGTGGCTATAATTATTTGTAGTTTAGAACATCTTCCCACGTCCCCTTCTATGGGCAGAATTGGAAGTTGATTGTGGTAATTAATTAACATACATACAGAATCTTCACTGATGTTTTAGGCCACCTTCTGTCACTTTTCTTACCTTTTCTCATTAACCATCCCAGGGTTGACAGCCTTGAGCAGGCTTCATTATTTAATTTGGTAATAATAAAACCCTTTTCTGAAAAACAGGCTACCGTTGCTTAACGGACGCGTCTTACGATTAATCATTATGTTAAAAAGGATTTATATGTAAAAGTGAATAGATTCTACTTGGTAATAATACTAATAATCTATGCCTATTACGAAAATATCTTCTTAGTCATGACACGGGTTTGTCTCTTTCTTCCACTTGCCTGTTGTAACGACCCCCCATATAAGATTATACCAATCTTAAGATCAGAATGGTATAGTTAAATCGAGTATTAAAATAATTCCTATTTACAACTTAAATAACTAAAATAGGAAGTTCCTTTGTTTTGGTCTTGATCATAATAAATCAGTCTTGTTGTTGTTTGAAGAATATTTTTGCCTTAAATAAAGTAGTTTGCTTATACCTTTATTTACATTTTGCCTAGATCATTAATATTAGATAATTATTATATTATTATGAATGCCAAGGCAAATTAGATTTTGCCAAGGTCCGGGGCCCACTCCACCGCTCCACTGGTTGGTAGTGCCAGCTGGTTATCACCAGGACTATAGGATTCGACTAGCCAGACTGGACATCCCTCTAGCATTTGATTCTATTATTTTATTACTTAGCAAGAGAAGTCTTGATGTTTTATGGTCACTGTCTACATGTTGACAGTATTAAGTCAGTTATAGTCAGTCCTTCCTTAGTACTCAAGGGTCAAGAGGAATTTCACAAAAGCTCCTTACTCAATGCAAGAGTCTAATATGAAGATAAAAGTAGAGTAGACTTTTAGATGTCTGCTTTATTGAATAAATTACTTGGAGCTAAATAATTATTGTAAACCTATGATACATAGATTCAATAGTATCTATTTTGGCCTTTGCTACAACAGGTTTTTTCAAAATCCTCGGATTATACCTAGCTAATATTGCCATTATTTTGCTATTGGGTTCCCTGAGGTTTCAAATTGATTTGTTGAAGTGTTTTCTCTTTATGTGACTGTTTTTAGGTCACTTAATAATAGTCAATAAATAAACATAGGACTTTGGGATTCTTGTTAGTCTTATATTATAACCACAACCTAGAACCATGTACGCGGTTAGCCTAGTTGGTAGTGACCCTGCCTACGAAGCTAGCGGTCCCGGGTTCAAATCCCGGTATGGACAAATATTTGTGTGATGAGCGCGAGTATTTGTTTCTGAGTCATGGATGTTTTCTATGTATTTAAGTATGTATTTCTCTATATAAGTATGTTTATCGTTGTCTAGTACCCATAGTACAAGCCTAGAGCTTAGTTTGGGATTAGGTCAATTTGTGTGAGATTGTCCCCTGATATTTATTTATTTTATTTATTTATTTATGTATTATCGGGATTTTTGGACTATGAGATGATGCTATTGAGATCCTGGATGCAGCAAAATATAGCTAAAGGTACATAGAATTACGTACTAATCATAACTCACATTTTAGCAAAAAAGTAACATATTTACTTTAATTGCGACTTCTTGTTCGCTTCACATCACGGTAGGGTAGGTGGGGAGTATAAAACACCTAGTTTTATTATTTTAATTGACCTAACGAGCGAAGCGATGCGATGTCGATGTATGGGGATAACAGTTGTCCAACGGCAAAGTTAAGTTTGTCGTTTCGTAAGTATGTCCGGCTGTTCTCATCTACAGGTCGCATTTCTCAACCGATTCTTGTGAAAGTTTGTGAGCCGGTTAAGAAATAAATATATTTTTTTGTCAATTCAATTTTTTGAATTTTTTCATAATGACGGAGATATTGGGGGTTTTGCGATTACCAAATTATTTGCGGTGTCGGTGAACTGACCGCGACCTATGTCGATGTATGGGGATAACAGTTATCCAACGGCAAAATGGAGTTTGTCGCGAGGTCTACAGCTCACAGAGCTACTAGTAAGTATAGTTTGCTACAAGCAAAAAGCAATTTTTTTCGAGGAGTATGTCGTAGAACCCTGTTGTCGCGAGGCGACGATTTAGTGACTATCAAACTAACTTTGTCGGCCTTCGTTTGTTTGGTCAAAACTCAGATGACGCTGACGCCTTTGATATGTTATAGGCTTCGAGAACAAGATAATAGTCCAAGTCGCGTGCCACCCGGCCGGGCGGCACTACCTGTGCGTATCGGCGTGCGGCGGCGTGTGGTCGTGGGGCGCCGGCGACGACGGCCGGCTGGGCCACGGCGACACGGCGCCGCGCGAGGTGCCCTCCCAGATCAACCACCTGGCGCACCACGAGGCCGTGCGCGTCGTCGCCGGCATCTCGAGCAGGTTAATAATGCTATAGTAGTCCTTGTAACTTCTCACCGGATTTAAAGCCACTCGAGGACTTCTCGAGTCTGTCAAAGCCTTATTGGTTATGCATTAATTATTTATATTTATGGAATACTACACACAAAAAATAATTAGTTAGAACGGTTGATGACTGTCATGCGTTGCGAAAAGATTTAAATTGGTTATGATGCTACTACTGAAACTGTAAGAATAATTTCCTGGATCTAAATGTAAACAAGTGCAGTAGGTATTATCTCAATAAAAAAAAGTTATATTTAAATATGTATACCATTTGAATGAAAAATTAGTCAGAAGAGTTTCGACAATGAAAAATTCGGGGGTACATGTTGATGATAAATTATTATTTCGTAGTCATATTAAAATCGTTGCCTCTAAAGTCTATCGATTGTTAGGTTTCTTTCTGAGGGTTGGTAATGAGTTTCATGGCATCGACACGATCATTTCCCTATTTAACTCCTTGGTTGGTTAGGCCTATTTTGGAGTATGCATCGATTATCTGGAATCCAATGTATACTGTCTATATTAATGCTAAAACGGGTTGGCGTAAAGAAATGAGAAAAACAATTATTTTTTCATTAAATCATTTCTTAGGCTATATAGCTTTTTAGTATCCAAAAATAAACTAAAACCACTACGATAATCAATAATTACAATATAGCAAATGGTCCCCAGTCTTCAATTTTTCGTAGCTTTCTTCTTACCGGTTTCATCATACGTTGGACAACATTTATCTTCATTTGTCTACTTTTTAACCGACTTCACAAAAGGAGGAGGTTCTCAATTCGACTATATGTGACGTTGTCTATGCAAAGGGACCTTATGGCAGGTATTGAGTTATTGGTAGTTCCAAAATCGACATAAAATCCTCAATCGATCCACATAAATATCATATCTCTAAGTGCAGTAGTTATTAAAAAAAAAATTGTCTCTCCAAACACTGAACTAGGTGTTAAGAGAAAAAACGTATTGAACTTTGACGGCCAACAAAAGTATGTTCCCGTTCGAAGTTACATAACTGTTTGGTTTTTTAGACAAAACAGGATATATCTTTAAAGATAATATTAATATTTCAAGAATAATGTCAGCAGTTTTGACGAAAAAAACATTGCAATCTAGGTATGGAACCAAAAACCTGTCCTATACAAATTAATTTATGCGACTTACTGTGCAAGTTTCTGCATGATATTCTTTATGTAAACGTTAACAAGGGATATTTAAGAATATAAATAAAAAGAATAACAAAATACATTGTTTTACTGCACTCATCAGTCACATTTACGTAGTATTCTTACACCTATCACAATTTTTTAAATTATTAACAGAAATCTATAAATTTGTAACAAATATGCTAAAAGAGATCAGTTTTACATAATTTGAGATCAAAATCACTTGGTTTCAGTACGTGGTTTCAGCTAAAATTAAAATTAAAGTTTAGTGTAGGGGGTTACATACAAAGTTCTAAAAAGGGACCTTATGGAGTACTATCCAGTTTTTTTTTCAAAAATCTAGTGTTTTAATAATATATTCAAATGTTTAACAATTTCAATGAATCGTTCTTAATTATACAAATAAAAGATGTCATTATATGTTTCTCGCTAGGATGCGTGATAACGTGAGAAATTGACTTGTTAGTTATTTTATCCGCTGCTATCGGTTTGTCGGTTATGACGTACCATCTTACTGTGTTTCCTTAACGTTCCTGGTATAAATTACGAGCCCTTGTTGCGTCTCCGTCAGCAAGCCAGTACATAAAAATTATGTCTGCGTACTCGTGGTTGGAAAACGACGTCATCGTGAAATCGTTAAATTTTAAGCCTTCCGGAACATTATGTTGAATTCTCATAATGTTGAATTCTCGAAATGTTGGATTCTTAAAATGTTGAATCTCAAAATGTTGGATTCTCATAATGTTGAATTCTCATAATGTTGAATTCTCGAAATGTTGAATTCTCATAATGTTGAATTCTCGAAATGTTGGATTCTCAAAATGTTGGATTCTTAAAATGTTGAATCTCAAAATGTTGGATTCTCATAACGTTGAATTCGCATCACGTTTAAGCCGATAGTTCATAGCTTACTCGCCGGCGGTGGGGCCAGTGCCTTAATTATTTCACCATTTTCCTTTTATATTTTACACCTTAGATTGTGTTATCATATGTGTTGTTTTTAGGTTTTCTACGTGTTTATTTATAAGCTTATATTTAACTTAGCATTTCGGTTTGTTAGTAAGAAAGAAAACCGTTGTCATTTAAAGAAACTTTACAAGGTTTCAACCTCTTGACCGCCATCGTCTCAGAGACAAAGTGACATTATGTATTATGTATGAGTATCACGCAGTTCAAACTTGAAAGTTACTTTTTTGACGTACGGCTGTTAAAAGGTTCACACACTATGTAGAATACAAAGAAATTAAAAACTATGTAGAAGTTAATGCATTTTAATATTCATAGATATATTTTTATTTAGGTAGTTAAGAAAACAACGTATTTTCTCTTATAAAAAAACAACACAAAATATATTTATTTTCTTCTGTATGGTACTTAATTACTTATTAGGTACTTAATTAACTTAAAATTATTTTTTAGTTTATAAAAACATTTTTTCCTTATTTATTTTTACCTAGCTTAAGCCTAGTAAATATTATATTTTGCAGAAACTTCAAAGGTGAGATTGACAGTTTGTCTAACTTATACAATAGTTTTTTATACTTCCGGTCAAAAATAATATCCGTTCTTCTTCGATTTTTTTGGAACGGAAGAAAAAAACCTCTTTCAATTTTCCTGTCAAAATAATGTGCTTCTTTTTGTATCGTATGCCATATGAGAAATATATTAGGTGTTTTTGGAAGTCTAGACTTCAATTTGCGATGATACCCTTCACATGAATTCGTAGTTCTATGGACATCATCTGCACAGCTTAATAAATTGTGGTCCTTATTATACCAGGTATCTCTAAAATATTTCATAAACAAATGCATCTTCGTTGTATTTGGAGCTATATCTTTAATCGCTTGCCAGGTATTTTGCATATGTATGGAAGGCAGAAGAACAAAATAAGAGCATAATCTGACAATGTTTCTTTCAGATTTATTGACGACAAACTTGTTAGTGGTTTTCTGTTTCTTTTTGATTATCTCTATTTTTTTCGCCATATCCCAAATTGCTTTGTTATAATGATGATAACACCCTGTAATTTTCACATCTTCATATATCTGTTTTACAGCATTTATTGGGGCAATTTCGTAATCACACTTGAATAGTCTCATATTCACTTTGAGTTCATTTTTAATAAGTGAAAACAGCCGGGTATAAGTCCTCTGCGTTTTGTTTGGTAAAAAGGCATATATTACTGGATAAACGTGTATGCTTTTTTTATCAGAATAAACATCAAGATGTAAAATATATAACTGATAAAAAGGTCGCGGAGTAACGTGGAAAGTTCCGTCGCCGTAATATGAAATACTTTTGGCACAACGTAAAGTTTTCAACGATTTGCGGGAGCACATTATAATTATCTTTTCCTCATTTCCGTCTTCAATCACAGTACATTTTTCTCGCAACCCTTTTGGTATTCTGACGTCTTCAAGTTTCTTAAAACATAATGTATCTGAATCTAAAAACCGTTTCCTTGCTCTGTATAACGTGGGTCGAACCGACGAATATGTGGGTAAATCATACACAGGACAATCAGGATGACATTCTTTAAATTCTGTTACCATATTTTCGAAAATTTCTTGAACAGATTTCAAGTTATTACATACCTCTTTCTTAATGTTATTCAGAAGCTCTTTTATTAATAACGAATTGTCATTTATGTTACATTTATGAACTGTTTCACGTATTATTTTAGTTTTGTCCTTATTTAGTGTGACTGTTGCAGTACATACATTCTGATTAGTACATTTCCATCGTGTCGAGCCATCAAAATTAGTTTTTCCATCTTTGCTCATAGTATACTTTCCATTCAGTACTAGCATGTCCTTTTTCTTTTGGTTTTTCATAAAATGTATGACTTTATACGGATTCATGATTCTTTTATCAAGATTTAAGCAATTTATGATCAATTTGAGACGATTGACATCCGTCAATGCTATTGTGATTTTCCTTTTCATTATAAGTGGCCAGTATCAGCTAGATATGTAAGTAGTTATGCTAAGAGGTATTAAGTACCTACTCGTAAATATCAATCATATAGCTCATCGCTGGGCGATGAACTATAAATATATTTCTCTCTCTCTTTTATTTACACGCTAGCGATTATCTTTTGTTACATATGCATACAAAGTTATACAGATGTAGTGCAAAATGATTTTCCTTCGGGAAAACTCGGATCTCAATCGGAATACGATGGCACCCGAACTGTCAATCAATGATTGTATTAAATGAGTGACGTTTTCATGTCCATTAAAATGGAACTTTATTGTTCAGTGTCAAATGACAAAGTGACAAATGACAGCATATGGCACTGTATAATATAGAGATGTTACAACCACCTTCAATAACTTTGAAAATACTCAGTTTTATTGCCATTAGTAAACAAAACATTATCTTCACATTAAAACATAAAGTACAACAAAATAAAGCTTATTGGGAAATATTTACAAGAATAAAACTCAATACCTGCCTACTTAAAAACAGCATCTACTAACGGGGCTAGTATGAAAAAAAAAGTCATTAGCGTCCCTCTCGCACCTAAGTAAATAACCCGCGTGTGAGAGGGATGCAAACGACATGAAGACTTTCATACTAGGCCCGCTATGATGCTTATAGGTACAGTCACCGTCATAAATAAGTGATGATTTCTATACCTTGTCGCTTTTAATCGTTGGACAATTTCGTATTACATTTCAAACTGACGTTAAAGTGACTAGGTTCATAAATGATAACTTATTTATGCCAGTGACTGTACTTAACATTAATATTTTACCTACTGCATATTTGGGTCGATATTTTCAACATTTTCTATTTCACAATCTGAGTAACCGTCATCGATCATATCATAGTCAGATTCGTCAGTGCTTTCATTTACGTTAATTACAATCCTATCGATGTGATCATCCATCGAGTGTTCCTGTGACCGATATTCATTTTCACATTTCATGGCATGATCACAAACTTTCTTCCATTCATCCGGGCCAATCATATTTAATTTTTTCTTCAATCAATTTTTTTACTGTACCCATATTCATGTCTATGTTCCTTTTTGATACGTAACCTTTTATCTGTGACCATATATTTTCTATAGGGTTGAAGTCGGGATGGAATTTCTTGCGTGGTCTTCCCAGCTTAATATTGTTTGTGATGGCATCTTTATTTTTTCTATATTCTTCTTCCTGGTTCAAAAATTTTCTTATTGTAGGTTTACATATGCCTGTTGCGTCCGAAATTCGCTGTTGAACTTTGCCAAAATACTCTGAGTTATTGCTATTTTTGAATTTGCTATTTTCTGATAAGAAATACAGGTATATATTAAATATAATTCCTTGGACTGGATTTTTTAACCGATTTCGAGGTTTTGGCATGGTAATACAACCAATATAACCTTTTTATAAGTAAACTGTAAATATAATCAAAACTATAGCGAATATTTGAATTGCGTGTTAGCCACTCTATATATATATTCGTCTGCTGATGCGACTTACCCCTACGGCTGTAAGATGGGTACTGAAGCTAATTGAGAGAGCACGAGAATTCAACATTTTGAGATTTGAGAATCCAACATTTTGAGAATCCAACATTTTGACATTCAACATTTAGAGATTCCCTGTTGAACATTTTGAGAATCCAACATTTTGAGAATCCGACATTTTGAGATTCAACATTTAGAGATTCCCTGTTGAACATTATGAGAATCCAACATTTTGAGATTCAACATTTTAAGAATCCAACATTTCGAGAATTCAATATTATGAGAATTCAACATAATGTTCCGGAAGGCGCGTTATTCATATTCATATTCATTTATTCCGTGCAACCATGGTATTTACAAGATGTTGTTTTCTGAGTCAGTACAAGACATGGACCCTACTAGGGTGTAACAACAAATTTACCTTATGTTTAAGTAGGTACTTACAATTAAACTTAACTTAAATTTACAATAATTATAGAATTTATACAACATAACAAATAATAATTATATTACACTCACTTAAAATTAGTACTTTTAAGAGAATTACCTTATTACTTATTATTTAATATTTATTTACTAAGACTATTCTAGGAACTCCTGCAGAGAATAAGGACATTTATTTATAAGATAGGTTTTGAGTTTAGTAACGAAAGTGGTATACTTTTCTTCCATTTTTATATCTTGACGGATTTTATTAAAGATTTTGATACACATTGCATGGGGACCTTTACTGGACATAACGCGGTCGAATTATAATTGGCCAAACCCTTTTTGTATTTTTTATTGCCTGCTATAATCAATTGAATTCATTCTCATTACTTTAAGCCAACCCGTTAGAAAAAAAAACTGTTACGGCACTTAAAGTACAGAGCCTCTCTATCCTACCAGTCATTTAAAATTGAAGATATTACCTCGCTTCAGAACCGACGTGCAATGGAAGATCAAGTCTTCCTATTTAAATTGTTACGTAATGAAATCGACTGGGGAGTATGTATTTAGTAAAGTAGGTATATTAGGGCGTCTCGTCTTGGCACACGGCAAACCAATTGTCTGTTTCATGTTCCGTTCTCGCGAAACAATCTTGTGTCAAACTCATTTGTAAATAGAGTTTGTAAAGCGTACAGTGCCAAATATTCCCAAGCAGATGAAATGAAAATGAAAAATGAAAATGAAAAATATTTATTTTCGATATTTCGTTACATACTATTCTTTAAGTCGGGGGTTAGGTCCTCCTATCAGATAAATTAGTTACCTGTGTCAGGAGTACCCGCTCCTCCTAGCTTACATTTGTACATAAGGCCAACCTCGTGTGTGTATGTATGTGTGCTTGCGTGTGCGTGTGTATGTGTATGGGTGTGAGTGTGTAGATATCTGTGCGCATGTTACACTATCTCCATTGCATTAGAAGCGATATTTTCAATCTTTCATTAAGTTTAAACTTCACTAATACATATAATATTATCGCCTTCTTAGTTAGATACTTGTTACCATAGCTATTTATTTTCTTTCCAAAAAATATAGTTCTACATACACACATTTAGAGTATTATTATACGTATGTTATAGTGATCTGTGGCAACTTGTACTTACTTACTTACTGGTATTGTATAAACTGTAAATAATAGGTATAGGTTGTACCCAAATAAACATTAAAACATTTAAATAATTGCCAGAGACTTTTTAAATGTACTTATTAGTTAAGTCGTATGTGTATTTTTTTGATTCAGTGCGATGATAACATCCCGTGGCGCTCTCTACACGTGGGGACGTGCCAGCCACGGCCGGCTATGCCACGGCACGCAGTCGCTCACTCCTTACCCCGTCACCTTTCACTCTCACAACATCGAACGGATAGTCGACATAGCTATCGGTAAGTACATTTTAACATTGCCGCTTTTGGGTTCGTAACTAACTATGAGTGAATACAAAATCAGAGGTGTAAAGCAAGTTAGTGACCGTGTCCTGAGATGTATACTCACTCGCGAAGTTATCCGAAAGCTGGTTTAAACCGTCGCTTTCTTTATTTCTGGCGTCTGCACGGTCGTATTACGGTAGATATTTTATTTTATTTTATTTTATTTAAATAGGCTGGCCAACAATACACATGCGATATACATTTAAAATAACAATAACATAAAAACAAGTACACATGCATACAATTTAAAGGCTAGCACGGCACTCAATGTAAAAAAAAAACAAGAATAAATTTGTGAGTTACAAGCAAAGAACATTTACATAGGTACTTAATTACAAATTTTCAAATTTGAAACATTAAGATAAAAATAAAGGTAAATTGTGATTAAAATTAGAAAAATTATTAACATAAAACGATTACCTACCAAGCATAACTACAAGAAGAGATCAAGGAGTTCCTGAATGAAGACAGGCTTTGACTGAGGATGTCAGTTTTTGCACAGCAATCCAAGGCATCATACAGGCGGCACATGCGTTGGAGTGGGTTGTTGAATGATACCCTGTTGTTTGATACGGACATTGCAAAGAGTCTGTGATGTTTTGACGTCCCTCTGGGAACCCGTATGGGCAGCAGAGCAATGATGGGCGCATCTACCGAACCACTGATCACCTTATACAGGAATATGAGATCCGACACTTCGCGCCTAAACTCGAGTGTATGCATTTTTAAATATTTAAGTCTGTCAGTATAATCAGGCAACGACTGACGCACACCCAATTTTGTACATATAAATCTGACAAAACGACATTGAACAGACTCAATCCTGTTGATGTGGATAGAATAATGAGGTGACCAAATACTAGAGCAATACTCTAGAATACTCCTAACTAGACTAAAAAATAGAAGCTTAACACTATCAATATTTTTGAAGGGTTTAGTGGTGCGCAGAACAAAGCCAAGTAGTTTGTTAGCCCTTAAAATGATGCAATCCATGTGTGGGACGAATGACATTTTGCTATCAAACGTTATTCCCAGGTCTTTAATACAAAATACTCGACTCAATTCAGTGCCTAAAAGTTTATACGTGAATTCCGTGTAGTAAGTTTTTTTTGTAAACGTTATACATTGACATTTTGTAACATTTAGGAACATTTTGTTATCATTACACCAATTCTCCAATACATCAAGATCATGCTGAAGATATTCACAGTCATCAGCGTTGGCGACACGTGTATAGATTTTGAGGTCATCAGCGTACGCGAGGCATTTGCATTTGAACTTGCATAACAGGTCATTGATGAAAATCAGGAATAATAATGGACCTAAATTCGAGCCTTGCGGGACACCGGAAGTCGCCAAAAATGGAGATGACTCAAAACCACACACCGCCACAAACTGACTACGATTCGACAAGTATGACTCCAGCCATCTGAGAAGGTCACCGTGGATCCCTATTTGATTTAATTTTATAAGAAGTATTCCGTGGTCGACCTTGTCAAACGCCTTTGCAAAATCTGTGTAAATGCAATCAACCTGGACCTTATCATTAAATGCTTTACAGATATAGTCACTGTATAGAACCAGATTTGAGGTGGTTGAGCGACCACTGACAAATCCATGCTGGCTGTCACTTAACAGATGTTTAAAATGACTGTAAATATATTTATATACAAGCCCCTCGAAATTTTTTGCGAAACATGATAATAGTGAAATGGGGCGATATGTGGTAACGTCATTCCTATTTCCAGCCTTGTGGATGGGAACAATTTGAGCAATCTTCCACAAAGCCGGAAACAGTCCCTCAGCCAAAGATTTATTGAAAAGTATCGCTAACGGCTTGGCTAGGCCTTGAGCACACAAGCGAACAAACATTGATGGCAGACCGTCTGGTCCGGGTCCCTTATTTATATTTAGGCTTTTTAGGTAAACCAACACGTCATTTTCTGTTATATAGATGGATGATAATGAATAGTTAGAGTCTACATCATATTTGAGAGGAGACATGTTAACATCCTCCTTGCCAACGGGGCTGTAGACCGACACAAAATAATCGGCAAAGAGATTGGATATGTCAACACCATTCTCTGCAAATTTAAGGCCGTAAAACATTTGGCGTGGTATAGCATTATTGCTTTTTTTAGATTTCGCAAAGTTCCAAAAAGTTTTGATGTTTTGAGCTAGGTCACTCTCAATTCTCTCAATGTACGGGTCGAAACACGATTTCATCATGACTTTAGCCCTTTTTCGAAGCGTACTAAATGTATCGTAGTCTCGGGGGTTACCATACTTGTTGAAACGTATCTTATACTTCGCCTTTTCTTTTAACAGTTTAATAAGTGGTAAGGTAAACCAAACCGGATAAGAGGATTTTCTGGACCTTAACCTGGGGGTATGCCTTTCAATAATCGCCCATAGAACATTGTACAACTCCTGTAAAAAACCATCAGTATCAAGGTGACTACGCTGATTCCAGTCAATTTGTGCTAATTCTAAGTTACATGCACCGTAATCAGTCTTTTTAAAGTTGAATTTAATGCATTTTTCATTACATGATAGTGACGGCAGTGAATTTATTTCAATTATACACTCAATAGGAGGGTGATGATAGTCAAGACGGCCAATAGGAGCAGCAGCACTGAGATCAACATTGGTTGTATCATCTTTAAGTACGAGATCAAGAACAGCATTGTTAAAGTTCATTATATTGTTAATTTGACTAAGTCCTGCTACTGCCATAAAATCAATTAAACACTGACCTAGCATCTGTCAAGTTATTGTTGGTACTTAGCGCACTTAGCGCACTTACTTAGCGTACTTATGAGTACGTTCGTACACATTGTATACGAGAATATTATTTTTGTCTGACACGGCACGTGTCTGACACGCTCGTTGTCTGTAGATATGAACGGAGCTTAATTTTAAGTTTACATTAGCCGTCATCACGCCCGCTTGTCCTTAGGTTGGGGAGACGGCTACACGCTCTGCTGTACAGTAGAAGGCACAGTGTACATGTTCGGCGAGAATGACGGCGGTGTTCCGCGTGCTATCACCATTCTGGCCTCGCAGAAGGTTACTCGGGTCTACACCGGGGAGAACTGCCACGCTGTGCTAACTGATCAGTGAGTATATAGGCTGAGCTCGGTCCATCCACTTCTACTCATTAGCTACTATATTGCCGCAGATTCAAACCATTGAACAAATTTATATATTAAGCGATTTGAGGTTGTAACAAATTATTTTTCATTTCTCCAATTCGAAAAAAAGCCTTTTGTAGCCCGTTTAGAGGGAGCAAAACTCGTTTTTGCTCCCTCCTAGTTTATATTTTTTAATTTTTCATTTTTGCACTGCCGACAGGGAGCAAAATCGATTTTGCTCCCTGCTGTCAAGTTCCTCATTTAGTATTCCAGATGTAAGAAAACTTAAAATATGACATAGTAAGCGTTCTACACACAGAATAAGTACCAGCTTAGAAACCGGACAATAAGAAACAGCAAAAGACGTATATTTAACCTTTTTCTATTTATAGTATTCATAACAATTTAGAAAGAGATGTCCTTATAGGTATTCTTTCGTTTTCCTTCGTGTTGTCACAAGGATCTGTCAACGCCAGTGTTGTTGCTGAGTCGATAATAATATCGATATCGATTCAATTTCAAAGTTGTAATTTGTTCTAATGATTAAAGGGGAGATTTTTTCTAATTTCCAAATAAAAGCATCATTAATTGCTTTCATTTAACTTGCAATGTTCCAATGTTCATAAAAATAAGTAACTTCTCCATTTACAATTTTTTTTTGGTCTTGATAATTTGACAATGACAGAGAAAAAAATATAGTTGTCAATAAAAACTTGTCCTAAAATAAAATTTTTGGCAGCAGCTTTTCGTCATATGAATGAATTAATTTGCTTTTTCTTATAGTCCGGTTTCTATGCAGGTACTTATTCTGTGGTTCTATACACCAGAGACACCACAGAACACTAAAAAAAAATTTTAGAACGGTGTTCAAGTTGACTGCTTCAGTAGGAGTTAAAAAGCGCGCTATTTTTCTTCATTGAGCGCTGAAGGTTTAATTAAATGTATCGTCTCCTTGAACGCGTTACTGCATCACACGATGTATTTATGTACCTACCTACATTGTTTTTAAATATGGTATCAATATATTTTTTGTTTACTTTATGTAATTATTTGTTTTTTTAATAAATGTATGATTGATCTTTTACTTACTTATTTATTGGAATGATTTATTGTCTTTTACTTACTTATTGGATGAATAGTTTTTCTCATAGGAGAAGTGAAAAGAAGAGTGTATTACACGGTAGCAAAATTATTTCTATCTCGGGTGTGGCGGTTTGAATCCTGAGCGTAGTGTCGCTACGCTCGGGATTCTATTCTGGATTCCATCACTTCGTTCGGGATTCAACACGCTAACCCTCGATGAAATATTGCATTTTGCTCCCTTGTAATACAATCGACTATTTAATTCAGTTTCTCAAAAAGTGGTACTTTTCGTAGCTGTATATCGTGCGGTAAGTTGCATTTTTCCGAACTAGTGCTTTTTCCTCTTCTTAGCTGCACATTGTGCGGAAAGTTGGATATTTCGAACTAGTGTTTTACTTTTCCAATTTTTTTTAATATCATTTTATTTCAACTTCCAAGCCGTGCATCCAACCAAAGAGTTTGCATGTTCAACTACTTTTTGATTACGTCATTTAGCATTGAAACTATAATATAGGTAATATAATTTAAAATATTAAAATTACATAAATACATACTGTTGTATAAACAACTGTTTACCGGTTAGGGCGAACAATTATTTAAACAAACAAACACATCCGTTAGGAGTGTTTAAAACGTAAAATTTATGGGCTGCGACTAAAAAGTAAAACGCGGTGTTTAAAAGAACAATGGTTTAATCGTAGTTTTTCTAAAAAAAATGGATACAATTACACGAAATAAATTTGGGTTATAAAAAGTATTCTATACAAATGGTATCAAAAAAATTACGCGTTCTAGTCCCGGTGAAATTGCACCAAGAAATTTGTTTAGAAAAAAGCCGAAAGGAGGCGTAAATCAAACATGATTCGCATAAGGGAAACAAGCTGTTACACGGACACAATTAAAAAATTGCATAATATTGCTAAAATACAAGCAGCGGTTAAGAAAAACCTAAATTAACAGATTAAACTTAGCTCCTATTAGGTTTTTGTCTTCAAAAAGGCCAATTTGAAGATGGAACTAGAGCTATTTGTTAGAAAAAAATAATACTAATAAGTTCAGCTGCTTGGTTTCGGCTTTATTGCGCCTTGGAAATGGTTAAATCCGATGGTGTCACGAAGTCTTAGATGAATTGCGCGATTTTAAGTGTTAATTACACAAGTATGCTAATAAGGTAATTAAATTTATATATCGACCTCGAAGCACGTTGGAAAATCACCCTAGCGGTAGGAGAGCCGACTGCAAAATTTCGTACCGACTTGATACCGCGATGAAATGCACAATGGTTTCCCATAAAAGTGATGCTAAGTCCGAATTTAATAGTCTGCCACGGCGGAACTTGCCGAAAGTAAAAAAAAGAAAGCCATTTCCGGTGCGAAAAAGGGGGTGTTACTTAACCCATCTGATACTAAAATAATAGTAATGGCATCAGTTAGAAATTTACTGGTAGATACAGAAAAGCGAAATCTGCCAGTATTTTTTTTGCCGGAAGTGCTTGGCAGACGCTCTCAAAGGTGACCATCGGGACCCCTAAATATACCCATCTGATACCACCATGAAACCAATTCCAGTCGGTAGGTATGAACCCTCACTTCAGGAATATATAAGTCTGCCAAGGCTTCTTCTGCCGAAACACCTTGACAAACGAGATTATGTAAGAAACATCCGTGGAACCCATATTTTGGAATTGTACAGATTACGGACATTTTAATTACTGTAGGCTTATTGTATTGCATGTATAATAATTATGAAGGTCTGTGTTAGGCAGTAAGTGATAAAAATATCTGCAGGTGAGTTTTTTTTTTCTCTAGTAGTAGGTATAGAAAATTCCTGAGACAAAAATGAAACAATCATGATCTCGATTTTAAAGACAATCATAAATATAGTGGGCTGCCGAATTTGGAATACCTGTCCTATAAATGACCTATCCTTCCGAAGAACGAGGCCACCATCTTTTTTCCCACGCTTCGACCTCTTTTCACTTTAGTTGGCAACTCCTCGGAATGAAACACCCACTGAGCAGATTGTCTTTTGGTTTCGGGATTATAACAGTAAATCCAGCTTTCGTCACCCGTAAGTATGTCGAACACAGCATTTGAGTCACCTGCGTTAAATCTTTCAATCATTTCACGGCACCAATCAACACGATGGAGTTTTTGGGCCTCGGTCAAGTTATGAGGTATCCACCGGGCACAAAGCTTCCTGACCGCTAAATGTTCATGTAGGATTTTGTGCACTTGCCTCATACCGATGCCTAAGCTTGTCCGAATCTGCTGATAGGGTCACTCTTTTATCAGTCTCTATCATACGCCGCACAACACTGATGTTATCTTCAGTCGTGCTGTAGTAGAAGGCCGTCCCTTACGCAGATCATCGGTGAGATTAGTGCGACCACGTTTAAACTCATTAAACCAGTTGTAAACAGTGGCACGAGATGGGGCTTCATCGGGAAAGGCCAATCGCAATCCGCTATCGCTAATCGCTAACACCTACGGGTCAAACAGAGCACCTCCTCTTTTTTGAAGTCGGTTACAAACAAAAGTGGCGTCCTTGAAAGTGTCATAATTATATTAATTGTCATACTAGACTTTATAAAACTAATATATTTGTCACAGAAACATCAATATACAATAGTACATTATTGCCTAGGCGCGGAAAGTAAGGGATTGCCTGACGAGGTGGTTAGCAGGCCGAGCAATAGCGAGGCCTGCTAAAATACGAGCCAGGCAATCCCCCCGTTTCCGCCGAGGCATATATAATGCTTTTCTCAAACATGTGAGGAAATTATACAAATATATATGTAAAAAGGAAAATTAATATTAAAAGTGATGTTAATCATATTAGGACAATTTGTAAACGAAATTGTTATGGGTTTTCCAGGAACATTTATGTTTGTCTGTTGAATTTGAGATGTTGATATTTCAGGGCTTGTGGTAGACAAATGGACGTAACTTAGGGAAAAGGATCCAATTCAACCATTTCACACTTGTAGAATTTGACATAATATTGACAGCAATAGAATTCAAATTTAATACCGTGAAGTGCCGAGGACTTGATGTTTGTAGCTTTTACACAACAACAGTAAGTTCTACGTTTAAATTTCAATAAGTTTTTGTTTTTAATTTTTTTTTCTAACCATAGACAATTTAAAAAGAAGAAAACACACGCACTGTGCTACGAAAACGAGCAGTTGCCTTGGCTGTATGAGATTTATTTCTTGGTCCTTTCTATTCTGTATGCATTTGACAGCACTTTAAAAAAATATCTCAGCGGACAAAAATGGGTTTTCATACGTTTATTTTACTCCTAGGAAGAAAATGAGGCCCTTCGCGTCTTCGTTTTTCAAAAGAAATGCCATCCTTTCTGAGCATGTTTGAGAAATAGTACATTATTGCCTAGGCGCGGAAAGTAAGGGATTGCCTGACGAGGTGGTTAGCAGGCCGAGCAATAGCGAGGCCTGCTAAAATACGAGTCAGGCAATCCCCGCGTTTCCGCCGAGGCATATATAATGCTTTTCTCAAACATGTGAGGAAATGATACTAATATATTTGTAAAAAGTAAAATTAATATTAAAAGTGATCAGTGAGTCATAATAGGACAATTTGTAAACGAAATTTTTATGGGTTTTCCAGGAACATTTATGTTTAACTGTTGAATTTGAGATGTTGATATTTCAGGGCTGGTGGTAGACAAATGGTACGTCCATTAGGGAAAAGGATCTAATTAAACCATTTCACACTAGTAGAATTTGACATAATATTGACAGCAATAGAATTCAAATTTAATACCGTCCGTGAAGTCCGAGGACTTGATGTTTGCAGTTTTTACACAACAACAGTAAGTTCTACGTTTAAATTTCAATAAGTTTTTGTTTTTAATTTTTTTTTCTAACCATAGATAATTTTAAAGAAAATTAAAAAGAAGAAAACACACGCACTGTGCTACGAAATCGAGCAGTTGCCTTGGCTGTATGAGATTTATTTCTTGGTCCTTTCTAGTCTGTATGCATTGGACAGCACTTTAAAAAAAATATCGCAGCGGACAAAAATGGGTTTTCATACGTTTATTTTACTCCTAGGAAAAAAATGAGGCCCTTCGTGTCTTCGTTTTTCAAAAGAAATGCCATCCTTTCTGAGCATGTTTGAGAAATAGTACATTATTGCCTAGGCGCGGAAAGTAAGGGATTGCCTGACGAGGTGGTTAGCAGGCCGAGCAATAGCGAGGCCTGCTAAAATACGAGTCAGGCAATCCCCCCCGTTTCTGCCGAGGTATATATAATGCTTTTCTCAAACATGTGAGGAAATGATACAAATATGTAAAAAGTAAAATTAATATTAAAAGTAATGTTAGTCATATTAGGACAATATTTGTTAACGAAGTTGTTATGGGATTTCCAGGAACATTTATGTTTGTCTGTTGAATTTGAGATGTTGATATTTCAGGGCTTGTGGTAGACAAATGGGCGTAACTTAGGGAAAAGGATCTAATTCAACCATTTCACACTTGTAGAATTTGACATAATATTGACAGCAATAGAATTCAAATTTAATACCGTGAAGTGCCGAGGACTTGATGTTTACACAACAACAGTAAGTTCTACGTTTAAATTTCAATAAGTTTTTGTTTTTAATTTTTTTTTCTAACCATAGACAATTTTAAAGAAATTTAAAAAGAAGAAAACACACGCACTGTGCTACGAAAACGAGCAGTTGCCTTGGCTGTATGAGATTTATTTCTTGGTCCTTTCTATTCTGTATGCATTTGACAGCACTTTAAAAAAAATATCTCAGCGGACAAAAATGGGTTTTCATACGTTTATTTTACTCCTAGGAAGAAAATGAGGCCCTTCGCGCCTTCGTTTATCGAAAGAAATGCCATCCTTTCTGAGCATGTTTGAGAAAAATATTTTTAGTTAATACCTACCAATTAGTAGCGAATACCTACGTTTTTATAGTGCAAACTCAGCTTAACAACAGATCACGAATGTTTCGTAATACATGGTATCATTCGTGAATCAAAAATGGTGTGGACATAACGTTAAAAATTATACATTCGATGAGTTTTGAAGTTAGCAAGCACCGGATAACTATATTTGTTAAACGAATAGTCTACCTACATCTACAATTTATAATTAAGTATAAACTTGTGTTCTTACCTTAGATATTTACTGTACAAAACGTAAAATATTATCGAGACAAAAACGCCGGCCGCTTGTTGTTGACCACTGTCGTAAAAAAAATGGCGAATGTTTATCCGCAGGTTGTCCAACCTGTAGTGTGGTGTTGTCATGACTCAATAAAGGTTTTTGCGGTCCTGGGTTCTTGTTAGTTTAGCCAAGTATCATTCAGGAACAAAAATTGAGACACATGTTTGAAATTACTTTCGATACACTATATTGCGTTATTTTATTAAAATAATTCAATAAAAACATAGCAAATTTAGTGAACAACGTTTGCCATGCCGAACCTGTAGAGGGTACGAATGAAATAGTATATTTTTCTGACTTTGATCTGCGAGATGTCGCAGTGGGACACCGAGTTTTTGTGAGAACGCGAAAATTAACCCTTTAAAAAAAAACGCTTTAATTAACAGGAAACGTTAATTGACTTAAATTATTTTTTTATATGTATAAAACATTCTGCGGATCAGGTATACCTTTACAAGGTATTATAAAATAAAAATACATGAAAGTTATGATTATTTAAGTGAGAGGGACATCGACTCTTTTTCAAATGTACAATTTTTGGCGGCCATACCCAGTATAATTGTAATTTTTTATAAAAAAAATGACTAACTGTTGAGTTTCTTGCGGCGCTTCTTCTCAGCAGTGGTCTCCTCTTGTGAAGCGCTGGTAGAATTTCACGTGTAAAAATGCCCGTGCGGCGTACTTACTGAATAAATATCTTTTACCTTTTATCTTTTTAACCCCCGACGCAAAAAGAGAGGGGTGTTATAAGTTTAACGTGTCTGTCTGTGTATCTGTATATCTGTCTGTGGTATCGTAGCTCCCAAACGGATGAACCGATTTTCGTTTAGTTTTTTTTGTGTCATGAAAATCTGTTCAGCCGTTTGAAGATCATCAGCTCTTTTCTAGTTGATGAGGGGATCAGATTTTTTAATTCTTGAAATCTTCTAGTGACGAAGTCCCTCCAGTTAAAATGTACGTCCTTGGAGCCCGTTAAAGGTTTTGCTCATTGCTCAGAGGGTTTTTAGGCGCTGATATCGGGGGTTTTTAACTCGGTTAGTTATTATGCTTGTATCTACCACACACTGAACACTGTACACTAGTCGGAGACGCGAACGAGCGCGCAGATGCCTTTTCAATCTGGAACAGCCCGCGTGCTTACGAAACCGTAGGTGCTGCAACGGGGCCAGGGGCCACGCCGCCGGCGCGGGCGACCTTGATGCTCCGCTCGGTCTATGGCCTTGACAACGTGAGCTCGCCGACACTTTGCGCAAACAGTTTTTCGCGCTCTGGACCGGGAAGCATATCCATTACAAATTTGTCCAGAATCGTGTCCTCCATGTTTTTAAACTGACAGTGCGCAGCGAGGGCCTTTAAACGCGCAGCCCATTGTGTGTGACCTTCGCCTGCTTGCTGGGTGGCCAAATAAAAAATGGAATCGCTCCACGTAACAGCGTTTCGACGTGAAATGGTCGTCTAAAATTTTCACCACGTCTGAGAATCCTTTCTCTTCTAACGTGTTAGGTAACGCTAAACTACTTTCTAGCCTGTAGGTAGACTCGGCGAGTGCGCTTAACAAGATAGCTTGACGTTTCACTCCAGCTTTGTCCGACGTGTCATTTATGTCATTGGCTATAAACCACTGTGTTATTCTATTCTTGTAGGTATTCCAGTCAGGGGTTTCATGGTTGAATGTCGATAACAAATTGATGGTCCCAGTACTCCCTCGCGGTCAAACAGTATGTCGTGAGGGACACGAGTGAAACGCACCGTAGCTATTTGCACATTGTTTAATTAAATTAGGGAAACAGAGGGCGCGCGGACGATACACACTAGCTAGTAAATTAAAAAAACGTCGATATCACCTGTCGTTTCTTGTTTAGTTCATTGTGTTCTATTTCCCAGAGGCGTATTGTACACCTGGGGCAGAGGAGATGGTTACCGCCTCGGCCACGGCAACGCGGACAATATTAACTTCCCGAAGACCGTCGAGGAACTTAAAGGTAATTCTCCCTTAACTGAAATAGTTATTTTTAACACAGTTGCTCAAAAAGTGGTACTTTTCGTAGCTGTATATCGTGCGGAAAGTTAGTTTTCGCGAACTAGTGCTTTTTAATTTTCCATTTTTTTTTAATTTATACGTATATCAATTCATGACTACTTATTGATGAGTGTTAATATTGGTTTCCTTTAAACGTCGTAATCAACATAAAAACCTACTGTTAATGTAAGAATACGAAAAATATACATATTTCATATTTTATTACTTACCTCTTCATCATTATAACACGTTTATTTTTTAATATTGAATATTGACAAACCGTTCTTAATAAGTTGTCTGAATGGAACGGAATAGCTGCCGAAACGCCTGTCAAAATTTTTGACATTATGAAGAGGCGTTTTTTCTTTCTGCAAAAATGTTTTAAGTTTCCAAAGGCAACATTCGATATTGTTTTTATAAATAAACGATACACAAATAATCGTAAATAACAATACTTAGGTAATAAAAGTACAATGTTTTATATTTACAATTGTTTATGTTTAAGTATAGAACATGCATTTGAAAAAAATCTTTCACTGAAGTGGGTTCAATAATAATAACAAATTCCATTCTAGTCGAATAAAAGCTAAAAAAAACACCTCTTCATAATGTCAACAATTTTCACTGCAAAAGATCGAACTTACAACAAATTTGTTTACCAATCTTAAGTTTTCAAAAAGTTGCTTATATAATTAGTGAATCAGAGTTTCTGCCGCACTCAGAGACGTCAATTAAGTTTTAAGTTTCATTAAAGTTGCTGCGTCTTATTCTATTGCAATAGCAAAGAAAGTGACAGCAGCTACTTCAATGACACTTAAAACTTAATTGACGTCTCTGAGTGCGGCCGTATGAAATTGAGTTATTTTTTCGCAACTGTGTTAAAAAACGTCGTTTGATACACGTGCAGAAATGTCATTCTTCACTCGTACCGAGTCTTGCCACTTGCCTACGGCTCGAGGCGAGATATCTCGGTACTCGTGAAGTATGACTCACCAAGACACAAGCTTTTGCTTAGTTTGGAGGTCAGAGTTACTACCATTTAATCTGTACAAATTGTTTATAACTTCTTTCTCTAATATATCTCTCCATCATTGTACAACCTCTTACTTGAATAAATGATTTTTATTATTATTATTATTATTATTACTTTCCGCACTAGCATCGAAATGTACTATTAGTATACAAGGATGCAAAGTTGTATTTTAACCGAGAGTGTGGAATTGAAACACGAGCTAGCGAATGGATTCTAGGGTTGAACTACGAGCTAGCGAATGGATTCTATGGCTGAACCACGAGCGAAGCGATTGGTTCGAAAATAGATCCTGAGCGAAGCGAGTGGTTCAAAAATAGAATCACGAGCGTAGCGAGTCGTAAAAGAACACACGAGACGTAAAATAACTTTGCAGCCGCACGTATGTAACACAAATATTTTAACCTTAACCTTATTAAAGCGAGGAAAATACTACATAAGAAAAACAGCTGAAATATGTAAAATCAGCCTTCATGAGTTTTCATGAGTTTTGAGTTTGCACGGTTACTCGTCGTGCGTTCAGAATAATTAAAATGGTGAATCAAAATTAAATTTCTTGTAAGATTTTAAGTGTTTTAAGGTACGTGTAACAAAATTGTTTGCACTATAATGTTTTTAATTGAATACAATTCAATATAAAATTATTTTTGTGTCCACACCATCTGATTTGATCAGACAATTTAATCAGATGGGCGAAAATTATCCTGTCTGGACTGGCCTTTACATGTTAATACGTGAGGCATACTGAAAGTTTCTGGAGCTGGCCACTTACAATAAATACATTAAAAAAGCAATAACAGAATTTGAAAATGGAACTCTCTATGAACATATTACTTTTCAATTTACGAGACTGTCATTTGTATTTTCAATTTGGCGGGGTTCAGAGAATTGTGTGTCGCTATTATAATGAAACTAACTCGTGAAAATTTTCGCTCAATGATTTTTTACGATTTTCGTTGCGACTTAAGTCAACAAGAGAGTTGCCAGAGACTTCAACTGGCGTTTAATGATGAAGCCCCATCTCGTACCTCTGTGTATTCGTGTTTTGAAGAATTTAGACGTGGACGAGATCATCTCCATGACGATGTACGTGAAGGTCGGCCGGTGACTGCGGTTACTGAAACTAATGTCGATACCGTACGACAACTAATCGAGACAGACAAAAAATTACCTGTCAGCAAATTCGTACTGTATTAGGCATAGGAATGAGTCAAGTGCAAAACATTTTGCATTAGCAACTGAAGGTTCGGAAGCTTTGCACTCGATTGATACCGCATGATTTAACGTAAGACCAGAAACGACTACGTGTAGAGTGGTGCCGAAAAATTATACATAAGTTTAATGGAGGAGTCATTGGCTGTCTATAATATTGTAACAGGTAACGAAACCTGGGTGTATTGTTTCGAACCGGAAACAAAAAGCCAGTCAGCAGAATGGGTCTTTCCTTTTGAAGAGTTGCCAACAAAAGTTAAGAAGAGTCGGAGCACTGGCAAAAAAATGGTTGCGTCTTACTTCGGAAAAATTGGACATTATGTAACAGTGTCGCTTGAAAATCAAAGGACAGTCACTGCAGATTGGTATGTAAACAACTGCTCGCCCAGTGTCTTAGAAAAAGTTCGTGAAAAGCGTCCTCGCAGTCATGTCATCCTTCACCACGATAACGCGTCCGCACATTCCGCTAACCCTGGGGCCACACTAACGGGAAACGCCGATAAAAATCAACGTCTATCGCCTTATGCATTGCGCGATTGACGTTGATTTTTAACGGCGTATCCCGTTAGTGTGACTCCAGCTTATGCTTATGCGCATTCGTTCTCTTATGAGAACGAATGCGTATTTGAAGGCTTTAAATGTGGAACTGATGACGCATCCGCCGTACAGTCTGGTCCTCGCACCTTGCGACTTCTTTTTATTCCCAAGAATAAAAGATAAACTTAGAGGTTTACGATTCTCAAGCCCAGAGGCGGCAGTGAATGCATTCCAAGAAGCCGTTGAAGAGGTCTCTACCGAAGACTGGACCCACTGCTTCACACAATGGTTCCAACGAATGAAAAAATGTGTAAATAGTGAGGGAATATACTTAAAAAAAACAGTAAATCAATCATAAACATCTTATCTAGTCTTATTTATCAGAATCCAGAAACTTTCAGTATGACCGAATTATGTTTAAAAAAGTAACTAATAACACGTTCGGATTGCAAACATTCTTTGCAGTCTTGTGGATAAAATGCAGTTTTGATATCTGTTTTTAAAGGTGTCAGTTGGTAGCCGACTGCACGCAGCAGCAGCAGACGATGCGCCGTCGCGACTGTACTGGTTTCTATGTATTTCTATGAAATTCCCTACGTACACGACACGTCGCTTTCATTCAAACACAAAGAAACCAGTAGTGTCGCGGCGACACGTCGTCTGCTGCTGCTGCGTGCAGTCGGCTACCAACTGACCTCTTTAAGAATGAGGTGTGATAAGTAATAAGTATATAATAGATATAGCTACACATGTAACATAGAATAGGGACAGAATTGTCTTCTAGTATAAGCGCTCAGTAGTAAAGCACTCGTCGTAACACTTGGTTATTTCTTTCCTATACTCCCCTCAACCCCGCACACCGCAAGAATAAAAAAGGGTTTTCCGAGCTAGAGACGTGAAAAAAAAAATTACACTCAATAGGTAGGAAGTGTCATAAACCTTTTTTTGACAAAATTACTGGTGTATCAAAATATAAAGATTTCTGAAATAATTATACCTATCTTAAATTTGATTTATTGTTCAACTATAAATCCTCATAAATTAGACTTGAGGTTAATTTAATACCAAAAAAGTCGATTTGGAAATACACCCTGTACAAAAATGGAACAACAAATGCCTTTTATTCAAAGTTTTTTGTCTTGTAGTTTATTTCTTTAAGGGTAACATGTATTCTGTAAAAATATCAACAGAATCCCTATTACCGTTGAAAGATGCAATTAGTATCGAAGTGAATACTAGAGTGAATAATTCTGTTATAAAACCCATTTTATCCGCGACTAAAATAGCGCGTTTATGTCCTTGTTGTAAAACCTTCTAGTATTTGGTCAAGTAAACGTTACATTTTGGTTGTTGCAGGAAAAAAGGTGATAGACGTATCCGTCGGCGCGTCGTGCGCCGCGGCGCTGACGGCGGACGGGCAGGTGCACTCGTGGGGCACGCTCGAGCGCGCGCACCTGTTCTCCTCCACGCCGGTCAGGCTGTCCGTGCTAAGTGCGCCGTTCAGGGCCAACGGTGAGGTGCTAGATGTGCCTACTCATTAAGGCCCGCTCTCACAATCAAACCGCGGATAGATAAGGTTACTTGGGGACAACATCTGTCGTTTGCGTACGTAGTACGTACAAAATATGACAAATTATAAAAGAATTAAGTAGTTTGATCACGAAATTGTGACGTCACACTGTGAATCGAAAATTGCCTCTCCATAGAATTAGAGACTTAATTTTCTAAGTGACTGTGTTTTTATTGAAATTGAGTCTTCTCGTTATAATTAGGTAAACAAAATTAATATTTATTATTATATAGGCATTTAAGTTTGCAAGACACGTTTAATCATGGAATAAAATAATAGTAATACCTACTAAAAACCTAGTTTTCCCCATATAAAACGTTTTTTTTTAAAGTACACCTGGCCGAGAAGTACGCCGAAAAATCGTAAATGATTGGTACTAAATTCGTGCAGAAGGATATTACGGGAAATTGTGCACTTTCTGAGATATTCCGTTTTTTAATATACGCTCCATACAAAATTTTCGTAAACGCGTCATTTGTTTTTTCTTTGATATCGTTCTGTTCACAACATGGAAAGCTTAAAATATCGCGTTATTTACGAATATGAGCTTCATCGTGGCACTAACGGTGCAGAAACCGCTCGAAGGATTAACGATGTGTATGGGGCAGCTACTGCAAAATAAAACACGGTACGTTTTTGGTTCCAACGTTTTCGTTCTGGAAATGTTGACCTACAGAACAAGCCCCGTGGACGGCCGGAGACCCAAGTTGATGACGAAAGATTAAAAGTGATCGTGGAGGCGGATCCGTCGCAAACCACGTCAGAGTTAGCGGCAGGCTTCGGTGTCAGTGATAAAACAGTTTTAATTCATTTTAAACAAATTGGAAAAGTGAAAAAGCTCGATAAATAGGTACCGCATGAGTTGAGTGAAGCAAACCAACAAACACGCGTCGAATGTCACGTTACACTTCTCCACTCCACCGGCACAATAACGAGGGGATTTTAAATCGTATCGTTACTTGTGATGAAAAAGCCGGTCATTTACGAGTCAGACTCGCGCACCGAGGGTTCCGCACAAACTTGTAGGCATGTAAATAGTTCGTAAATCACGTGAATACAATAAAAACAAAGTCCAGTACATACTGACACACAATAAGTATACATTGGTACTTAGTGAGTGTCAGTTTATACTGGACATTTTTTATGTGATGTAACTACAAATTAACGGTTTTCGGGTTTTTTCCTTTACTTGTGCTGTGAGACATTGCTTCTTGCCAAAGTTCATGATTCTACTAAGTCAACGGGATGTACCCTATAGGTTTAGATTCCCTTGAGATTCCCCTCAATATGCGGCATAAACGGCCGTATCTTTTGATTGCGTTGACTTAGATGTTTGATTTTTTCACTGATTCAAGGGATTGCAGACCTAAGTATTTGATATGAATTTCAACTTGATACCTTCACGCGTTCCTGAGAAAAAGGGTCTTGACAGACACACAGACAGACAGACGGAAAACACAGTGATCCTATAAGGGTTCCGTTTTTTCATTTGAGGTACGGAACCCTAAAAATAAATCCTGTACGATAACCGGAAACGCTCATCACAATGATTGAGCCCAGGAGAGCCGGCCAAATCCTGCCCGAAACGGAAGTTGACTCGGAAGTGAGTGTTTGGTGGACCAGTGCTGGTGTCATCCATCACAGCTTCCTAAGGTCTGGCCAGACAATTACAGCAGATGTACGAGGGTTGCCTTTTAAGTTATGTCGTTTGAAGTAACCATAGATAATTTGAATTTACTGTTTTTTCGAAGAATTCACCACGATATTTGATACACTTTACCATTCTCTCGAACCAATTTTGAAAACACTTATTCCACTCTGAAGTGGGGGTAGCCAAAATGGCCGATTTGTATGCGTCCACCGCTTCTTCGGGTGTGCGAAAACGTTGACCACGAAGACTTTGTTTGATTTTTGGGAACGTGAAAAAATCGTTAGGGCTTAAGTCAGGGCTATACGGCTGGTGGTCCAGAATTTCGACGTTTTCCTTGCTTAAAAACGCTTTTGCCACTCAGGCCACCACCACCAACGTGACCAGCCTTTGCCACGAACGACGCGACCATTTTCTTTGAAGTGCTTCTAGAGCGTATGACTTTGGTCGGTTTTGGCTCATCTTGGAAGACCCAAACAGTCGACTACTGCTTGGAATTCGGATCATAGGCATAAATCCAGGATTCATCACCACTGATTATATCGTAGACGTGTTTTGACTCTCCTCGGCCAAAACGTTGCAGAGTTTTTTTGACACCATCGAGCCGAGACCTTTCTTTTGGCCGAGTAACGTTTGGTATAATTTCGTTACGCTTATTATTTGGTTCGCCGAGTAGTCGGTAGGAAGAAAAGCGACACGCAGAGTTACGTTTACTCGATTGTCTCGCCGTTTAGTCGATTGTTTGTTTCGTAATTGTTTCAGTTTACCGAATACCTGTACGTCGAAATATGATAAGCAGCGTTATCACATGGCATCATTATTGTTAAGTAGATTTAAGGTTCAGTCGATTTTTGTTTCGGAATTGTTTCAGTTAACCGTACAACTGTTGCATTTTTATACATTTAATATAACTTATATAACATTGCCAACAAAAATTAACTGATTTTAATGACTATACTGTTATGAAAATGTAGTTAGGTGCGACGACGCTGGATAAAGTTGGAGAAAGCTCCCGGTGCAGGCTGGTCCTAGATGGCGCTACTAAATGAGCGGGCTCTGGGTTGTTTGCATTAATTGCATAGATGGCATTGTGTGGAACCAGGCAATGCTAGCGAAGCTAAGGGCTTAATAATAGGCGTTGCGTTGTTATTTTTAAAGGTTAACTTCATGGCTCAAACGAATCAAGAAACGTCATGTATAGGTGTCACGGTAAACAGTTTTTGACAGCTTGAAACGAATATTTTGATAAGATTTTACTAACGAAATCACTCGATGTGCTTTGTGCTGTGCTCGAGTTGCTTAAAATTTGTTGAAAATGTTAAGAATTCATTTTATCGAAAAACCTGAGCAACTGAAGATACTTTCCCCAGCTCAGAAAAGAAAGAGCGTATGTGCAAATTTAATCCTCCCGTATCTAATAATAAAGTGGTACAGAAATAATTTTACATTTCTATTTGATCTGTTTGTCAGGTGTCACGGTCGGAATTATCAAAATGTTCGTATGGAGCGAAGAGACTGCCCGTGACCTGCCGCCGTCTCTTCCATTTGTCATCGACCTCTCAGACAACACGTTCGGGTAAGTGCGAATATACATCACGTCAGCCGAAATGTATTTATAATTTTATTGTTTTATTACAAAGGTTTGACAAATGATGAGAAAAAATCCACCAGATAAAGTAACATCCCTAAACAGTGTAGTCTGGGTCGGCCTTAGCCATTCAGGCACCCAGACGAGTCATTCATTTGGCACCCTTTGGCCTATAATACAAGATGTCATTTCTCGCCTGTCGCTTAGTGCTGGCCCTGAGTGAAGTAATTGTCGGGAGTCTTAAGTATTGACAACCGATTTGCTATAATGGCTGAAGTTGTTCATTTCAAGATTTCGGTTTGGTTTCAGATTGTTAGAGAAGTTGCTCAAACTATGCGTGGATCATAATAACGGCGCGGTGAGCGAGGAAACCAAGCAAGAGAACGAATGCCTCGCTGTCTCCTGCCTGAACCTTCTGAGGCTTCAAGTAAACACCTTTTAGATTAAAAACCCCTGACGACGATTCTAATGTAAATATGTAAAACAAATAAGGACTAACATTTATGTCAAAATATATTAGGCACAGTCACACCACGGGATTGTTGAGTCACTTGCTAACATTCTTAATTTAGTCGGGTTGTCAAATCGTCAAATTCCAATAGTAGTATACCGTGTACGATTTGACAACTCAACTGAATTAAGAATGTTAGCAAGTGGCTCAACAATTCCGTGGTGTGACTGTACATCTTTTTTCAATATAAAATAATTTGTTATTAGGTACTTGAAGTACCTATTAGAATTTATGTCACTTGTCGTCAGCTATAGGGTCGGTTTCAAAAAAAATGTACAAAGTACATAGTTAAAGGCTTAATTAAAACTAAATCACGATCGCGTGCTTTGTGTAACGAAAATTAGTCATACAAACTATATGGGTAGCTATCGTTACACAAAGGAATTTATTAAGTTTTGTTTTAATTAAAACCCTTAACAATGTAATTTTTTTTTGAAAACGATCCTAAGGACCCTATCGAAAAGAAAGTAGACTTCAAAATGATATTATTTTTAATCTGTGTGAAAACTGATAATTAAACAAAAAGAAACTGAAAAATAAGGTCTTTATAAAAAACTGTTTTAAATGAATTCGTCGTATTATATCTATTTTGCCTGCAACCTTACTTTCTTAAATAGAATGTGTCTCATTAAATTCTGGACGACCACTTTTGGTTCATTTTTAGATGCCCTATTCCACTTTTTTTTTAAGTCTTCAACTGAGGTGGCAGCTTTGAAGTTTTATGGAGGTATCGGTTCATGATAGCCCAATATCGCTCAATTGGGGGAACTTCTGGACAATTGGGAGGATTCATCTCCTTATCCACTAATTCTACCTCATTGGGTTTATACCATTCCTTCGTTGTTATAGAGTAATGACAAGAAGCCAAGTCCGGCCAAAATAAAGTGCTAATCCTGTGCTTCTTTATGAGTGGTATTAATTTTTTTTTATGCACTCCTCACGGTATACCGTAGCGTTCAAAGTCCCTGTAGTAAAGAAGGATTGCGATCGCATTTACTGACAGTTACTGATCGTCAAGTTAAAGTTTATTTACTCTACTATTTCTACAGTGTAAAAAAGTGCAATAAGTGATCCATTTATTTATAAGGGACAATGTCAACAGAACATTAACTCCAAACAAACCACATTTATTCGGAAGGCACAAATTGTAAGTTCTCGAGTGCCCAAACATAATGACGTTATAAGCCATTTTACAGGTTTAAATTACTCGTATTTATAGCTTTATATTTAGTTTCCTCTATGCATTGTTACAGGTGCCTTCAATTTATAAACAAAATACCCGTCTATACCAATTGTTGTTTCACTACTCTTCTGTTCTCCTTCATCTTCTTCACGTTGCTGCATCGCGACAAGGTTCACAGTTCAGAATACGACCTCGTTTGCTCAGGTCCAAGCGTGGCAATGCAGCCGCGGGCCGATTTGCGATGAAATCAACGAGATGCGTCCGTGGTGCGCCGGTCTCCACAGCGCCCTGGTGCTGCTAGTGGAGGGGCGCGCGGGGACCGCGGCGGCCGCGGCGGCGCGCAAGGCCCTGGCTGCGGCCTGGCCGTTGCTGCTGCCTACGCCGCAAGTGCGCGCGCAGCATCTCATAGAACTGCTGCCACAGGGTACTGTTTTTTTTAACAGAACAGAGGGCTTATTGCCTAACGCACTCGCGATCGCGATCGCTTTCATTTTTGACAGTTGAAGGCAAGTCTGCCTACAAAATGAAAACAATTGTTCCACTTTCAAATCGATCGCGATCGCGAGTGCGTTAAACAATAAGCCCCCAGGTAACAGGTAAGTAAATGAAATAATATAAAAATAGGCCAGCTACTTAGCGGTCCCCGACGTGGCGACACTTGTATCAAAAATTACTACCTACTGTGATGTAATAACCTGATAATAAATTATTACCATACATCGCACTAGAGGGGGCATTTTGCGGACACGTCAGTTAGTAAGGTTTACAAAAAAAGTCAATTTATTTACGAGATGTCGGGGAGAAGTATTTATACTTAGTATTTGTAGCTACCTGGTATTTATACAATAATATTTATAGGTAATACACAGTACATTAGTTTTACACCTTGGTAATTATACTATACGTTTAAGTGGTATAGAAGCCGAACGTATATTTAAGATTTACGGTAATATTTTCACTGTAGAGTTGGGCTTTATGAAATCATTATAATCACAAAAAAGTTGTTAGAGGTAATACTATACAGTTATTTAAACAAGTACTACACATAAACTGAAACAGTCTGCTTTTTACTACGTAAACTTAGACTTATCTATGCACATTATGCGAATATTATTATTAATATTATTTTTTATAAGTTTTGGGCAGTCCTGTGACATTTTATGTATATTGATTTTATTTTAATGTTATCTTATCGCGACATGACATCACGCTGAACCTAGTATATATAAATACCAGGTAGGTACAAATTCTAGGTACTAACTATAAATACTTGAATACTCGTAAATTAATTGATTTATTTGTAAACCTTACTAACTGACGCGCCCGCAAAATGCCGCCTCGAGTGCGATGTATGATTATTACCATCAGCTGATTACATTATTGTGCACTTTTTGTAATATGTGCACACGATTAATTTTGGCTTAGCGAATAAAAGGGGTTTTAAAATCAAAACTTTTAATTTAAAGCAGTTATACTAGAAAAAGTAATTAGTTAAAAAAAGAACACAACAATTTGAAGAACAACTTGAATTCGAAGAGTTTTTAGATATAAAAAAGGTAAAGTATGACAAAAACTCAATACAAAAAGAAATATTACATAATGAGTATTTTAAACAAAAACCATGAATTTAGAAGGTTGAACTTAATAAAAAAAAATATATTACCCCAAAATAATTATTTTGAATTGGATATGGTATTTCTAATGAACGTTCATTATTTGTATTTGTATTTTGAGGGCGGGCTGGTTTCCGCAACTCGACGTCTAGCGCCTATTTTGCGTGTGGGTGGGATTACCATATTACTCTAGCCATCCCAGCTCCTCGAGGAAGCCCACCAGACCTTTAATGTCGATGGTTACCTCGGGGAGACACCTCATCGGACCGAGGTGTTTAGCCCTGTATTGCGCCACCTCGGTGCAGTGTAATACGACGTGGGCGGCTGTTTCTTCTGTCTCCATGCACGCACGGCACAGAGGACTGTCTGTAACACCTAAATTAAAAAGATGTTTGTTAAAAGGTCCGTGACCTGTTAAGACACTGGTTACCGTCCTTAGTCGAGATTTGCTAAGACGGAGGAGTGCCTTGGAGAGTCGACTGTTAATGGTAGGCAGTGCTTCCCTCGCCTGCCTGCATTTATCGTGACTCACCCAGTATTAATTGTGTAATCTCTTGGTACGGTTGAGCAGCAGAGATCGAACTTTGCTAAAGGGCGTTGGGATGATCGGTTCGGGGCCCATGGCCGTCATTTCCGATCCTCGCCGGGCCAGTTCGTCCGCAGCATCATTACCTCGAGATCCTCTGTTGCCCTTAATCCATTGAAGGGTTAGTTGATTGTATTGACATGCCTCCATTAGTCGTTTGTGGCACTCGTAGATTAACCCTGATGTGACGGTGTGACATTTCAGGGCTTGTAGTAATGCCATGCTGTCAGAGAGGATCCGGATTACTGATGTGCCGTTACCGGTAACTTACTCAAAGCGAGTATTTTACCAGTAACGTTACCAGTAACATTCCCAATAAACGGTAATATACGGTAACTATAAAATTTTGAATATATAAGCACATGTTTGAGTTATATGAGCAACAGATGAAACGTTTAAGGCCCAAAATAACAATGAAGGTTTTCTCTAAAAGTATATTACCAATATTACTAGTAAAATACTCAATATTACCGGGTATTTTACCAATGTTACCGGGTATTTTACCAATGCTACCGGGAATATTACCCTCATGTATTTTAATGAATCAACTAACCAAAGTAAAACAAACCGTATAATATTAATGTTATTTTACTCATAATATGTAGGTAATACAGGGTGAGTCTTGGTAAAGTGCACATATTCAAATGAGGGACATAAAATTACATTTTATCGACGATTTTTTGTGTTTACATGTGATACACAGTTGCGAAATATTATTTTCAAGTCGTAAAAATATTAATAGATATATTAGTATCTCATTCTGACAGATAGCTGGTGTAATTTTAGACAGGATGTGTAAAAGACACATACGATGCAATAATAAGTGAGATAATATTATAGGTAGGTAATAAGCAGTGATCGGAATAGGTAGAGCTAATTTACCTAAAGTTCGCTAAAAGACATAATATAAAGTGGTTACAACCGGGTAAAATATTAATTTATTTTTATTGAATTCCGGATTTCCGGTATTTTTCTGGTACTAGTCTGTCTAGTCTAGTCGTAATGCTAAATATATGTATATTTACTCACAGTACGGGATATTTTATAATTATAGAGGCGTCTTTAATTTAAAAAACTTTTCTCTAAAACCTTATTTTGCTGAGATAAAGAATCCGAAAGTATGAAGTATATTGTAAATATATGAATATACTTAATATATATATATTTAATACATTCAACACTTTCGCTAGAAATAAATTAAATAATTTGAGTTTTCTCACTCATTGTTTAGTGCTTCTCAAAGGGACGAGTTAATGTCAAAAAAGTTGCGAACAGCTAGTGCTAGAAAGAGAAGGAAAGAGGTAAAAGAGTCAAGTACTCAGGTATGCGAGTGGATTCACTCGCTTCTGAATGCGTTTTATTCAGGGATAGGAAATTCGGATACAATATTTAACAAAAGTTGGCAAAATACCGTAAAAAATTAAGCAAATATGGCGTCGGCTTCTTAAAAATATTAGTTCCGGGATTCCGAGATTCTACAAAACGTTACGAGAGTTCGACCGATTGCTACCAAAATCGATATCTAGCTGTGTTGTCTCAGAGAGCGAATCCGTTAACAGAATGAGAAGAAGTAGCCGCCATCTTGAACTTTTTAGTTATTCGACCGATTACATCCAAAATCGACTGCTTTTTCTATTCTTTTGTTAATGTGATTACTCCAGTTTGCTATCAACTGTTACTCCTAGGTACTTTACCTCAGGTGACAGTTGAAGCTCTGTTTGTAGTAGTTTGGGTTTGGTAAAGTTGCCAAGAACTCTTTTTTGAGTAAACATTACCATTTCTGTTTTGGTTGGGTTGACTGACAGGTCGAATTCCTTACACCATCGCTCCACCACCTGGAGAGCGGTCTGGGTAAGGTCACAACTGTACTGGCAAACTTACCTGTTATTAATATGGCTAAGTCGTCGGCATAGCCTATCGTGTAGAATCGTTCAGCGTTGAGCTTAGTGATGAGGTTGTTTACCACTAGATTCCACAGCAGCGGCTAGAAAACCCTCCCTTGGGGGCATCCCCTTACCACAGCTGCGGCCTGTGACTCCCCCGCGAAGCGCACGATTCGTTTGTTCAGCATGTTGGTGATCCAGTTAGTAAAACCAGGTTCCACTCCATGGTTGTCCATGCGGTACCTATACTGGTGAAATGTGTTTTGTCGAAGGCGCCCTCTATGTCAATGAATGTGCCAAGGCACATTTCCTTGTTCTTGATTGCTCCTCCAATCCGGCTGACGACCATGTGGAGAGCCGACTCTGTAGATTTACCTGCACTATACGCATGTTGATTGCCGTGCATTGGTATGTTACCGATTCGACCACATCCCTAGCGTCAGCTATGGCAACACCGCGGCACTAGGAGAGCCAATCAGGAGACGGAGAGCCGGCCGCCATTCTCTTTTACATTACTTCAACACGCTAGCAACTAAGCTGCGGCTCCGATCCTATTTACAATTGTAACATACAAATAGGCATTAAACTCAGTACCAAGTCAAGATATTTATTATTTCACCACCACCATCATTAACAGGTATGTCTTTCAACGCCCGATCTCTCAGGTCTCTGTCGCACAGTTTTTCCATCGTCTTCAGAAGGAAAGATGTGAGACTGATTGGCCTGAGGGATTTGGCGTTTGTGTAGTCACTCTTACTTGGTTTCGAAATTTGGTAATTAATCTCCGCTCCGTCTCACGACAAACGTTTAGTTCACAAATAAAGACTTCATAAGCAATGGACCAGTGGTTGCAATTTTATTATATAAACGGACGTGCTGTTAAAATAAAGATTATTTTAAGAATTTCAAATAATCATACTAACTAAAAATTATAGGAAGACAACATACCCGATAAGATTCCCATCGGCACTTTATTACACTGTATTACTATTATGCTATAATTAACATTACAATATAGGAACTTCACACTAATAAAAATGACAATTTTAAATATGTTCCTGGCCAAGTAAGACTATGAAAGTAGGTTATAAATTAAAAAAAAATTACAAAAAAACAAAACCGTCTTCAAAAACCCAATAAAAAGGGTTAAATAAAGACCGGCCTCCTAGGAGTCCTAGGAATTGCCTATTTAATACCTAATAGGTACATGAAATATGTGCAGGACGATAGTGATAGTTTAAATTTGTGCCTAGTTATATTTAAATGAGTAATTCTGTTTGATTGAAGATGTTAATCGTTATTAATTAATTAATAAATAAATCGTCAGTGACAAGACAATAGGGAACCCATCCCCCTCTAGCATACACACGTCCCTTTCACACATTTCCACTAAAGTAATTGCAAGCCCCTCCCCCTGAAGGACCTATCTGTCTCTTTCTTAATCATCTCCCTGTCTCACCTAAAATCCGCACCTCGTCGGATCCATAACGAGTTCTGCCCCATCCCTTGCACGTACAGCCTCGCTCTTGCATATCACTCTCTCTTACGTATAGTTCTCTCTTTCCCACTATTTGTTGTCTCCCTCCTCACGTCTTTGTCTTACCTTAGAGTCCGCTCCTTATTAGAATACCAACGCTTTCCGCCCCCGTCTTTTGCAATATAACTAGGCCCAAAATCCCCAAAGATCGATCGAGATCAAGGAGCAACCACGAAGTAACCCCAAGAACCGACCGAAAACTAACACAGCTGCTGACAAATAGCCATAGAAAAAACAGGCGTTTTCTTTTGACTTCAAGAACCCTACAGTCCCTACAAATTCCTATGTGCGGGCAATACAAGGCTCGACGTCCCGCACAAAATATATCCAAGCCGGTGTCAAGTAGGTATACACAATAGCAATGACATCATGATTCTTGCCACCGACTTCGATATATTTCATGTACCTATTAGGTACTAAATAGGCAATTCCTAGGACTCCTAGGAGGCCGGTCTTTATTTAACCCTTTTTATTGGGTTTTTGAAGATGGTTTTATTTTTATGTAATTTTTTTTTTCACTTTTTAGTGATGCACCTAATGTTATTATGTGATAAAGCACATAAACATCACGTTAAGAAACAATAGTCTTATACCAATTTCTCATCACCCTTAACAAAATGTCGCTGTCCAAGATGCAGGGCCGTTAATCATTGTGGAGTTCTCCCGGTACTTCACCATCAGTTGCACTCACATGCATTATAATGAATATAAAAGTAGCTTCATGTTCTTAATAAAGAAATGTCATTGCTGGCGTCAATCACTTACGACTAAGGAGTTCCGGTGGTAATCTCTGGTCTTCATCATCAGTTCCTCTTCACCAAGAGGTGTTTTTGTAATGCAATTTCTTAAGGTCTTGCAGGTAATCCCAAAATCGCTGTATGTGTGCCTATAACTTTTGAGGATTTCCCTTGATTCCTCATGAATCCCATCATCAGATTCTGATTTCGTGATAATGGGACCACCTCAGGAGTATACCCTTTCGAATAAAAAAATATTTTAAAATCGGTCCACAATTGACAGAGAAATCGGTAAACATACATAAAAAAAAAAATACGAACAGTGGACTATGTTCCACTACTAACCTCCTCCTTTTTTGAAGTCTGTTAAAAAGAAGGTTGACAATGACACGGACATATAATTTTAAATGTGGCGGTAATGCTACACTACCTATATTTAAATAAATGAGATTTAACGATTTGATAATGTTGTTTTGATATTTACCTACGCTGCTAAGCTAGGTAAGCTAAGTAAGCTACTGTACGATAAACAAACGCAATGGACTGTATAAAGTTTAAAAAAGGTCTTGCATGCTTCTCTTACCTCGTGGTGGCTTCTTAGACTTTTACCTAGGGCCCTGGTGTTATCCTGGCTTCTGTCACACAATCAGCTCAGGAGTGCTCCAACCACAAAAAAACAGGACTTAGACGCTTGCAAGCCGATTAAGATGATATTTATAATAACAGATCTCGAGAACGTGGCCTCACTTGATCATTCAAAAAACGGAAGTGCCGCCATTTGGAAAAACGTCATATGGCAACACGATTGAAAAGTGTTCCTAGTTACGCAAATAAAACTATATACTAAAATTACTATACAACGTCTGTTGTCCTACTACGCGTTTTAGGTGATATTTAAAACTACGCACTTGCCTCTCCCACAAACCTCCCATATGTGGGGCATAAGGGGGGTTAAAATGAAATTTAATTTTCTGATTAACGCACTCACAATTAATTTTAGTCTTAAATTCATCCGTTTTGCATAATTCATGGAACTCCGATAATATTTTGTTCGCCTTTACAAAATTACGGCCACAATCGCTATACAAATCTGTACAAACGCCGCGACGACTGCAGAATCTTTTCAGAGCTCCTATGAAGGCTTCAGCGGTTAACGCATTGACCATCTCTAAATGCATAGCTCGAGTTTGTCCACAAATAAAAACACAAACCCAAAACTTAGTCAATTTGTAATTTCGTTGCCGACCTAACTTAATAAAAAAATGACCACAATAGTCGATGCCGACCTTCAAAAATGCACGACATTGTTCTACACGAAATGTTGGTAAGTCACCCATCATGGGGGTTACGGTTCTAGGTTTATTCCTAAAACAAATGACACATTGAAACACTCTACTTTTAATAACACTTCGAGCTGACAAAATCCAGTATTTTTGTTGTAACAGATACTGCAATGTTTGAGGACCGACATGCAAATTAATTTTATGAAAATAATCTACAATAAGAGCCGTCAATCGACTCCTTTTAGGAAGAATCAGTTGATGTTTTGCATCAAAATCCAAAGAAGATTTTGACAACCGCCCGCCAACACGCAGCAAGCCGGCATCATCAACAAATGGCTTCAGACGCTGAATAGCCTTTAAACACGGCTTATTCTTTTTTAAGCATTCGAATACATCGCTAAATTCATTCCGTTGCACGACTTTAATAAGACGCAATAAGGCGTTGTCTAGCTCCGGGACAGAAATAAAATTTCGGTTGGTTTTTAACAACATTCAGACAATTACCTTTAAAACGTAAACACCAAGCAGTCACTTTCAAAAGTTTAGTCAAGTCCGAGTACCTACTTATTACATCCGTATAATCAGTAAATGAAGAAAACGACTTTACGGGGCGCTTTTCACTGTTAACTACGTCAATGTCTACGTCATGCACATCAGACCTAGATACGGACGCAGGCCACTCATCATCAGGCTGTGACAGCCACTGGGGACCTCGCCACCACAACTCGTGCTGCACTAGCTGCGACGGCAACACTCCTCGCGACGCGCAATCAGCCGGGTTGTGAACTGATGGTACGTGAAACCAGTTCTCAGGGGAGACATTACTCTGGCATTCACTTGCCCTATTAGCCACGAAAGTTTTGTACTCATACGACAAGCCTTTGATCCACGCCAACGCTATTGTGGAATCCGTCCACGCACAAATCCTATCGATTTTGAACTTTCCTTCATAGACAGACAATACATATTTTAATAACCGGGATATGATCACAGCGCCACACAACTCGAGACGCGGAAGACTAATACGCTTAAGAGGGCTAACGCGTGACTTCGAAATTAACAGGTGAGTTTTCCACACACCATCTCCAGTAAAAACACGCAGGTACACAACTCCTGCAAAGCCTAACTCGGAACTATCAGAGAACGCATGAAGTTCGGCTTTCACAAAGTCTTTCAAAATAAATCTATCTATCGAATCATTCGACACAAGCGGGAGCTCACTAATATATCGCAACCACACATGTTGCAGATCATTAGGCAGAGGCTCGTCCCAGGCTACACCTAAAACCCACAATTTTTGCATAAAACACTTTGCAAATAGTGTAACTGGACATAACCACCCCAGCGGGTCATAACACTTGGCGATCTGTGACAACACTGCTCTCTTCGTGCACTCTTGAGTACCAGGCGAAAAATTATAAAGGAACTGGTCACTCTGCGGCTTCCACTGCACGCCCAAGACTTTGATGACACCTTCATCATCTGCGGCTGAAAACGAGACACAAGTTTCCTTGTCGCAATCTGGGACGTCGTCAATAAGAGAGGGGACGTTACTAGCCCATTTACGCACGGAGAAACCACCCGCAGCACACAACTGAACCAGCTCGTTCTTCAACTCACGCGCAGACTCCAGCCCCGCCGCACCGCTGACCACGTCATCAACGAATACATCGTTGACGATTACAGCGGCCGCGCGCGGGTACTTGTCCTTCTCATCAGTGGCCAGCTGCTGCAGCGTCCGTATCGCAAGATACGGCGCTGAGGAAAGACCATAAGTGACGGTACGCAGCCTAAATTCTTTTACTGGCTCAGAGGAACACTCACGCCACAATATGCGCTGATAGTCACGATCTTTTTCGTGTACCAGAATACCACGAAACATCTGTTTAATGTCAGTAATAAATACGACATCATGCAGTCGAAAATCAAGCAGAATTTTCTCAATGTCCTGCTGAAGCTTTGGACCAACCAGGAGTTCATCGTTAATAGCCACACCATTACTTGACTTCATCGAACCATCAAATACGACACGCAGCTTCGTCGTTGAACTTGATTCTTTTATTACACAATGATGAGCAATGAAAAACGGCTTAGAGTCAGTTTCTGATGGATGCTCCACAAGCTCCATGTGTCCTGCCTCTAAGTAATCCTTCAGAAAGTCAGAGTACGCCTGCTTTAAAGAAGAGTCACGAGCGAGCCTTCTCTCAAGAGAATAAAGACGCGACAGAGCAATATCTCGAGATTCACCAAGGTTTGGACGATCAGTCTTAAACGGGAGTCGAACAACGTACCTACCCGTCTCGTCTCGATGATGCCCATTAGCAAAAATATCTTCGCAACGCATCTCCTCGACACTAAGAGGAGGCGCGCGCGTCGGCTCTGACTCAACTTCCCAAAACTTCTTCAAAATAACATCGAGGCTCTCCTCAGAAGTCACTGAAGCAAAGGACACGCTTTCAAGGGACTTTAGGCTCTTGCCAGACGTCTCGCCTATCACAAGCCACCCGAACACACTATTTATGGCAGATGGAAAACCGTCACGACCTAAAATACGCCCATCACGTAATAACCGCGGATACATCTCCGCTCCTAATAGTATATCTATCCCAGCAGGGCGATAGAATTTAGGATCAGCAAATTTTAAATTGTCCAAATGTGACCACTTGTCACGAGATAAAATCGAACTAGGCAAAAAACTAGTGATTTTATTTAAAACTAAACACGAAACACAAAATTCTTCATCACCGTCAGTGGGTAAGATCACACACGAAACAACACTCTTCGCTTTACCTACATCAGACATACCGAGACCACTGACCGGCACACATACACGCCGACGCGGTAAATCTAGACAGCTAGCGAATTTATACGTCGTGAACGACGACTGAGAACCGGGATCCAATAACACGCGAGCGAGCTGCGTACCCCCATCACTACGGCGCACGCGCACTACGCAGGTCGACAACAGCGCGGCCGAGCTCTCACAGTCAGAGCCTTCCATGGCCGCATGGTTCACCACACCCTGCTGCGTCTGCGATCCAACACTCGCATCGGACTTGCTCCCCTCGGTGCTCGCGCGAGCCACATAGGAGTCACACTTTGCCCCAGACTGGGACGCCTCCTGCCCGTGAGCACCTTCACGCGAAAAATGCAAGAGTTTGTTATGCGGCCTATCACACTTGTCGCATAACGCACCCGTCTGACAACCATGCGATGCATGTTTATCACTAAAACAATTAAAACATAAGCCAAAACGTTTCACTATATTCATTCTTTTAAACGGGGTTAAGCTCAAAAACTTCGAACACTTACTCAATGGATGCTCAGCACCACAAGAAATACACACTCGCTCGTGGTCGACATGAGTAGCAAAAGAATTCGTGCCCTTAGCCTTACTTGAAACCGCGTTACCAATAGGCTGTGACCTTCGTGAGACCTGGTGAGATGCTTCACACGCATGCATTTGTTTCGCCAGGAATTCCATGAACTTTGCATAAGTCGGATAATCGCGACCGTCGTCTAACGACAACTCATAACGACGCCTCGTTTCACAGTCTATTTTCTTTAAAACAATGTGCAACAATAAGAAACACCACTTGTCTGTAGGAAAATCTAAGGCCTTTAACGCACCTACATTTTCAATTAAAGTACTTGTCAGTCGTTTCATTCCTTCGACATCAGTATCACTGCGTAATGGCACTAAATTAAGCAACGCGTCCACATGTTTGTTCGCTATGCGGCGCCTATCAGAGTACCTATCCTCTAACGTTTGCCAAGCAAGATCAAAATTTTCACTCGTTAACGGCAGGCACTTAATTAAACTAAACGCTTCGCCTCGCAAACTTGAACGAAGATACTGAAATTTTTCAATGTTCGACAAACACTTGTTATCCTTTATGGTTGAACAATAAAAATCATTAAAACAATTCCACTCTGAATAATCACCGGAAAATATTTGTAAAGGCAATTTCGGTAATTTAATATTACTTTTATTGTTGCTCGATTGATAACTGTCATCCAACTTACGATCACTAGTTTCTAAATTACGTTTCATGAGTTTCGCATACTTTGCCCGAACGTCATATAATTTAGTAAAAAACTCATCACGGATATTTTCCTGATCAGGCGCGACGAACCGTTTATGAGATATTTAATATTACTTTTATTGTTGCTCGATTGATAACTGTCATCCAACTTACGATCACTAGTTTCTAAATTACGTTTCATGAGTTTCGCATACTTTGCCCGAACGTCATATAATTTAGTAAAAAACTCATCACGGATATTTTCCTGATCAGGCGCGACGAACCGTTTATGAGATATAAGTTTTTCCTCGATTGACCTTTGAACCTCTTCGAATTGCGAGCGAATCGTATCTAAATCACTATAACCTGCTTCAAATTCGTCAAAATGCTCCGTTCGCTCATACTCTAATAGGCGAGCTAATTGCCTAGAAATGAATTTTCTATGAAATAACAACTGTTCTATTTCCATTTTAACGCAAAACAAACGCTAATAAGAACAATTAATAACTTACGTAAAGGTTGTAAACAATACAGTCAAAGGATAATGTAATATAACACGGCTCAGTATTATTGATAACACAACACTTCAACAGCAGCAATTACGGCAACACAACACAATTTAGTCGCGTAATGCTTAGGCGAAAACTCAATCAAACAGTATTTACTTTATTTTATACTCGTTTAGTAATAAATCTCATAAACTACGTGGTCACAATGCACATTAAACACAAAATTAACACTTTAATATCGCATTATTACACCATTATACACAACTTTAAAGATTAATAACGACAAGCGATAACAACTTCAACGTTCAACTAACTACTCGATCAGTGAGGCGCGGTTACACGAATCTACCCTTTATTCAAAATATAAAAAATCACTTCGTATCAAACATCTATACGTATTTAATTAGGACAAAACTACATTAAAATTATTCCTTACTAAATAACTAACACACAATTCTGAAGCTTTTCAATTATTTAGCGAAATACACGCACTACGTATTTAATAACTAAATAACGACACACGAAAAGTTCGTGAGCCAACGAACAAAAGACTCAAGATGGACGTCGTTTCACAGTTCAATCGTATCACCACTGACTAAACGCGACGCGAAATTTAGACAAAATGGAAATCTAATTTTGAAATAACTATTTACTTTCGGATCGTAAGGACCAAATTATGTACGATAAACAAACGCAATGGACTGTATAAAGTTTAAAAAAGGTCTTGCATGCATCTCTTACCTCGTGGTGGCTTCTTAGACTTTTACCTAGGGCCCTGGTGTTATCCTGGCTTCTGTCACACAATCAGCTCAGGAGTGCTCCAACCACAAAAAAACAGGACTTAGACGCTTGCAAGCCGATTAAGATGATATTTATAATAACAGATCTCGAGAACGTGGCCTCACTTGATCATTCAAAAAACGGAAGTGCCGCCATTTGGAAAAACGTCATATAGCAACACGATTGAAAAGTGTTCCTAGTTACGCAAATAAAACTATATACTAAAATTACTATACAGCTACCTAGAGCTTTCTTGTATTTTTCCTTAGGGCCGGTTGTTTGACCAGTAGGTAGTTAAATGAACTAATGGTTAAAATTCGAAAATCGAAAAGAAAATGTGACACATTTGGTTTAGAGTTAACTATTGGTTACGATTTTTTACCATTAGTTCAGTTAATTACCGACTTATCAAACAATCAGCCCTTACTCCTACGCGACGACGCTTGGATCAAAATATTAATACTTATAATTAAACTTATAGGGCCAATACTTACTATTTTTTTATTTTTTACTTTTTAAAGACTGTTTTGAGTCGGGGTTTTTTTTAATTTTTAATTTGAAGCGTAAAAGATAGCCCGTTGATTTTTTTGGAGAATATCTGGTACAAGTTTTCCACCCGTATCTTTGTCTGCGGAGAGTCAGAACTTTCGTAAGATAAAATATAGACTATGTCCACCCTGAAATTCCATTCTAAATGTTGGTGTAGGTAAGGTTTTTGAAATCGGATGTGTAATTCCGGAGATTAACTCTTACATCCAAACAAAAACAAAACAAAACAAACTGTACCTCTTTATGATATTAGTATAGATAACGGTGGATTTCCTAACAAATCATAGAAAATCATGAAGTAAAATAATAAGGGGAGTCCCCATACAAGAAACTTTTTTCAACGTTTTTAGGGTTCCGTACCTCAAAAGGAAAAAAGGAACCCTTATAAGATCACTTCGTTGTCCGTCTGCCTGTCTGTCTGTCTGTCAAGAGCCTTTTTCTCAGGAACGCGTGGAGGTATCAAGTTGAAATTCATATCAAATGCTCAAGTCTGCAATCCCTTGGAGCTGTGAAAGAAACAAACTTCTAAGTCAACGCAATTAAAAGATACGGCCGTTTATGCCGCATATTCAAGGGAATCTCAAGAGAAACCTATAGGGTACTTCCCGTTGACTTAGAATCATGAAATTTGGCAAGAAGCAATGTCAGCACAAGGAAAGCAAAAAATTCGATAACCGTTCAGCACAAGTAAAGGAAAAAATCCGAAAGCCGTTAATTTCTAGTTACATCACAAAAATAAAGTCCAGTTTAAACTGACACCTACTATTCCAGAAACTGAAATGAAATCAAAAAGGCATATGCATAAACGGCCATTCGCTGATGATGACGTCGTAGTATTTGCAGATACCCCCAAGATTTTGAACACATGCTTTGTTCATTAGACAAGCAAAGTTCTCAAATTGGGCTAGAAACGAATAGCTTGACAACAAAAATAATTAGTAATGGACACAAGAGACTCAGAAGCATCAAAGAAAAAATATCTAATAGAATATGTCAACAACTACATATACTTGGGGAAACGGATGTCATTCGCAAAAAACAACAACGAAGAAGAAGTAATAAGAAGAGCCAACGTCACCTGGAAAAAGTTCTTGTCCATGCAGGAAATTGTACAAGGAGACTACAGACTTAATTTAAAAAAGTTGTTAGCAAAACCTGCCTTCTACCGTGCTTGGTCTATGGCTCTCAAACTTGGGTATATGTATGTATACTAACAAAATTAAAAACAAAATTGTATCAACCAAAATGGAGAGGAGCATTCTGAAACTAAGGAAAGTGAACAAGATTAGACACTCGAAAATAAGGGAAAAAACTAAAGTCACCGATGCTTTGACGCACGCCCTAAGACTAAAGTGGAAATGGGCTGGCCACATCGCACGCTTGAAAGACAAAATATGGACCATACTAACCACATCTTGGCGAGAATCAGTTGGAAAAAGAAATGTCGGCAGACCACACAAGAGATGGGCTGACGAATCTGACGATATAGCACGGGTAGCTGGTAAGAACTGGCTAGATAAAGGAAAGAGACGACAGGAATGGCTTGGAGGAGGCCTTTACCCAAAAAGGGATCCATAGCAACATTATAATCTAAATTTAAATAAACTCACAATACTCACAAACTCACCTATATAGACTGTGGTAATAGATGGCTTAATAAATAATAAATAAAACCGACACGGACTAAGTATGCACTCGAGAGTGTCAGCTGAGAAATGCTAATTGACCCCTTTTTAGGGTTCCGTACCGGAAGGGCGCCCAACGGGACCCTATTAATATGCCTACGCTGTCCGTCCGTCCGTCTGTCTGTCTGTCTGTCTGTCTGTCTGTCTGTCTGTCTGTCTGTCTGTCTGTCTGTCTGTCTGTCTGTCTGTCTGTCTGTCTGTCTGTCTGTCTATCTGTCTGTCTGTCTGTCTGTCTGTCTGTCTGTCTGTCTGTCTGTCTGTCTGTCTGTCTGTCTGTCTGTCTGTCTGTCTGTCTGTCTGTCTGTCTGTCTGTCTGTCTGTCTTAACTATAAAAAGCTACCGAACCATAATAGATAGCGGGTTGATTTTTTTTAGAATATTAGCACATATTCTAAAAAAGTCAATCAATTACGGCGGATTTACTAACAAATAAAAAAAAAGTGAAATAATAAAGTGTCCCTATACAAGAATGCTTTTCTACGTATTTTTATTATTATTATTATCGTAAAAACGGTAATATATACAAGCGTCAAATTTGGTATGATTATAGAACGAATCCTATAGAATAACAACAAATACTAAAAACCAGCCAAATGCGTCCGGAACTCTCTCAGTGGGCGAGTCCGACTCGCACTGGCTCGGTTTTTGAACTTGATCTTTAATAATGAATATCAATTGAAATCTGCCATGAATGACATTAACTTATTAATTCATCGTTTTTAGGGTTCCGTACTCGAAGGGTGCCAAACGGGACCCTATTACTAAGCCTCCGCTGCCCGTCCGTCCGTCTGTCTGTCGCCAGGCTGTATCTCATGAACGGAAATAGGTAGACAACTGAAATTTTCACAGAATGTGTATGTCTATTGCCGCTATAGCAACAAATAATAAAAATAAAATTAAATTAAAAATTAAAGAGGGGCCCCATACAAGAAACGTGACTTTTGTTAAATTCGGCTGTATCTCATGAACCGTAACAGGTAGACAGTTGAAATTTTTACAGAGTGTTTATTTTAATTGCCGCTATAACAGCAAATAATAAAAATAAAATAAAATTTAAAATTAAAGGGGCTCCCATACAAAAAGCGTGATTTTATTAAATTTTGTCACTCCGCGGGCTGTATCTCTCTCATGAACCGTAATAGACTGTTGAACTTTTCACCGAGTGTGTATCTCTGTTGCCACTGTGACAACAAATAATTAAAAGTACATAGTTTTTATATTCTGATTTGATTTTGAATGTAATTATTATTAATTTGCAAAATAAAACGCATGAAACACTATGTCAAATAAATCTCGACCGAGATCTCTATCGCCTGGGAAAGTCAAAGTTAAGCTGTATAATATTCCTTCTTACTTATATTTTAAGCAAAAAAATACATGCCTCTTATTTTGCGGACATTAAACTTTATGTATATAAAAAACACAAAAGCAAAACACAATAGAAAGTGAATTTTCTATTAAAACTGTACCAAATCCGTTTGATTTCAGTTTAATTTGTTCAACTGTCGCAATTCGTTGGAAAATGGATAGTGACACAAATGATTAATAGAGTATTATGCGTGACCGGTGGTTATAAAAGAATACCTATTACGAGTGATCGCCTGCTGATTGAGTATTATGAATGGCTGTTAGCTTTCGTACACTTACTGTTTTATTGTCATTTTTTCGCAAATGTATTAAAAAACGTCGTTTGATACACGTGCGGAACTTTCGTTTTCACTCGTCCCGAGTCTTGTCCCTCGCCTGAGCTCGGGCCAAGAGACCTCTCGACTCGTGTAAAATGACATACTTTCCACATTTGCGTCAAAATGTACTATTATGACCCTTCAAATAGATAAACACATCTTATTGAACCTTAAGGTCACAGGCCACTTACTTGGTCGACACTACGCTAGCTAAAATATGCGCTTCTGAGGATTCTCAAAACGCGTGAGAATTTAATGCGCCCTAATCTCGTAGTTCACTTTTATGTCAATTCGTGTTATTGTGTTCACAAATTCATTTAGCACGATTACTATACTGGTTTTCGCTGTCTATTTGTAGTTTAAAAAAACTGTAATTATTGTTGACTTTTATGTGGTGCTACTAGGCACGGGTGCCATCAGCGCGGGCGCTCACTTCATGACGGAGCTGCTGGTGTGGTCGCTGCTCGGCGGCGGCGGGCTCAACGACGCGCTGCAGAGCGTGCTGCAGCAGCACGCGGCGGACGAGCACTCGCACCTAAAGCTAAGCGAGTAAGTAATATCCCGTCAAAAACATAAATGTGAAAATGGGAGCCAAGTTCAATATTAAGAATATGCGTGGTTGTGGAGTTCGCCGAAAAAATAATTGAGATCTAAATGGGTACCAAGTTCTGTAGATAATCTTGAAATTTATTTATAAGAACATACAACATTCTAAAATAAATTTAAAACACAATTTCTTGTAGATCGATTTCGTGAAAAGAAACGAAATAAACCGAGACCGGTTTTGAGGTTTCAAAAATATTAAAGTTATTGTACTTCGCATATTCAGTGGTGGACATATACATAATTAGAAACACTTACTACAATAATTTATTAATTCTTATAAAGAGCTGTATCTTTTGAACCGTAATAGATAGTGGGTTGATTTTTTTCAGAATATGTGTTATTACGGCGGATTTGCTAACAAATAAAAAAAAGTGAAATAATAAAGGGGGTCCCCATACTAGAAACTTTTTTATAACGTATTTTTATTTTTGTTGTATCGTAAAAACGGTAAAACATACTAGCGTCAAAGGGTCTAGCAGGCTAAGCTAACAAGATACCCCCCACGCCTGATTTGGTTATACTTTTAGTAGTAGTGGCAGGACCTAAGAACACTGTATGCTTAATATCAGCCTTCGATTTTCTTTTGTTTCTGATTTATTCTCGAAAATGTTAAAAAATCAATGTAATTTTAACCTTTTCGCCGCCATTGACTTGATATAAAGTCAGGACATTTCGTGCCCCACACGCCACGACTTGATAACAAGTCAAGGCTTTGGTGAGGGTTTTCAAGTAAACTCAAGTACTTTATATTTTCTATCTTTTGTAATTTGTATAGTTATATCTTTGATTTACAAAATGTATAAATTCAGTATCCATCACTGCTTTAGAATTGCGACAACAAACTAAATATTGAAGTCGGGTTTATAATACAACCACTAACGCCAATGACTCGATTCATTTGCAATGAATTTGCAGTCCACTAGTGTTGTGCCCCCTCCCTTAATTAACCATGGTACAGTAAGGGTGGTGACGATTATATAAATATCTGTTATTTGTTTGAGTTTAATTTATTTGAAATAATATACAAGAATAGGTGTTTGCACCATGAATGCCGCGAGGCGACTCTAGACAGAACTACTGTTATTTTTTTATTGTTCCATTCTTAATTTCTTTATTCGATTTCAAAAGAATTAAGAATAAAACTGACATACATAAAGCAACAAGTTCTACAATTCTACATACAAAACTACTTGCTGCTTTACATCCCTCGCCCCTCTTGAAAAAAGCAACGCCTAGCTAATAATTTATATCTACCTAAGGAGGAGTTGCAGGTCTTACAAAGCCACACTGTTCCCAGCTAGGGAATAATTTCCTGTACAGTTATGTCAATAATACTATAGAACGGAATTTTCTTACGCGAACAACACTTAACTGTACAGTGAAATTTCGACTTTCGGAAAAACCTCCGAAAAAACGAAAATCACAGTGGATTCCCTATCTACCCATCTCGTACCTTTCACCCACCACAGACAACTAGTCATGCTATACTAAGAGTATATGACATATGTAAAAATAATTACCCCTAACTAGGTTTCATGGTGGTGTGTAATAGGCTTACAAAGAGGCGAGATGGTATTTTTATGTCCATAGACATCTGACAATGAATTGACAAGTCATCGTCATTCCCTTAACATGTCACAGAAGTGACATATGGGTATATGCCCCATAGGCATATGTCAAGGGTCCGACTTTGACCAATCAATCTATCATCCATAACCTCCTAAGACCCAATATATATCAAAAAAGGGACAAATTGTCAAAGTGTCAATTCTTATTGACTAATAAGTTATCTCGTTTTATATTAACGAAATGGGCCTCAGTAGGTTCTAAGGAAAAAATACTCGTATGAAATAAATTACCTAAGCACTTTCACCCCCCCACCTCAGCATCAGATCTATATTGCGGCTCTCGCCCAAATATGATCATATGAGGCGAAACCCCTGTGCTGCCCTGCTTTGCGGAATTGTATGCAAAACATACCAACGGCAAAAATACGCACCAGTTATGTTGTCGTTCTGACACGTATTTAGACAACATACTTAATAGCGTCCTATTGAACCGCTCCACCAAGCCCATTGTTTGCGGATGGAAGGTCGTCGCATGCAATACTTCCACTCCGAAATACTGCGCCGTTTCCTTGATGATGTTCGAAGTAAATACTGAGCCTCTGTCAGTTATCAGCTGCTGTATGCCACCAAACCTGCACAAAATTTCATCTATAATAAATTTATTTATAACTTCAGCTGTTACCCTGGGTACAGCTTTACATATTGCATACTTGGACAAATACTCCAATGCCACTATAATATATCTATTTCCCACATCTGATGTTTGCATCGGACCTATCACATCTATACCCACCTTCTGGTACAAATCTGTAACTGGAATTGAGGTTAATGGCGCTATTATTTTATTAATATTTCTTTCTTGGCATCGATGACAGGACTTGACATATTCATTTATTCTCTTCTCTGCTTTATCCATAAAGTATCTCTCATTAAACTTGGCATAAGTTTTATATAGTCCAAAATGACCTCCTGTCAGCGGATCATCATGTATACTTAACATGCATTCCTGAAAACACGTCCTTGGTAACACCAATAACTCCTTTGATTGCTGACCAATACTCCTTGACTTATATAATAAATCATTCCGCACTAAATAATTTTGATAAACTTGGCTGCCACTCTGCCGCATTTGACTTAATATATTGTTGCAAAATGCATCAGATTGCTGCGCTGTTTTCATATCGATGCTATTCAGAGCATATAGAATAAATCCATCTTCTTGTTCAGGAATTTTCTCTATACTTTTCTGGTCCGGATTTTCGATCAAGGGATTCCTGCTTAGGAAATCAGCAACCACATTATCTTTTCCTTGACAATACACAATGTCAAAATCCCATGACTGTATTGACAATGCCCATCTCGCAAGTCTGCCGTTCATATCTCGTTTGCTTTTCAACCAGACCAGAGCCCTGTGATCTGTGACGACCTGAAACTTAAGTCCCCATAAAAAATGCTTAAAATACTGGATTGCCCAAATTAAACCGAGGCACTCCTTCTCAGTTACTGAATAGCGCTTCTCTGCATCACTTAACTTCCTTGAGGGGTAAGCAATTGGTTTCATTACTTCTTTTCCTTGAAACAAGCAACATCCCAATGCTTTTTCTGAACTGTCGACGTACACCCTGGTCACCACTTCTTCATCACTTGAAAAATAACCTAAAATTGGTGCCTCACACATTCTATTCTTCAACTCGTCAAAGGCTTTCTGTTCTTCATTTGTCCAAATAAATGCTCTGTTTTTTTTCGTCAGACTCGTTATTGGCAAGGCTATCTGTGCAAAATTATCAATAAATTTTCTGTAATACGAATACAATTATAAATAATTATACATTCAGTCAACAAAGTATCGGGAATGGATGATTTGTTTATGGTTCCAAATTCAAATTTTTGTTTTTTTTGTTGTTGTTAGATTGGCACAACTGTTTTCTATTTTGGCGCGGAGTTTGAGTTGCATCTGTTATTTATATTAAATACAGTGCTGTTTTTAGTTATATCATATCTAGTGTGTATTGCGAATTTCATAATGGACAAAAACATTGAACAAAGAGTTTGTCTTAAATTTTGCATCGCCAATGGAATTTCGTGTTCGGAGTCACTGAAAATGTTACAGAAGGCTTACGGTGATTCGACTTTATCAAAAACACGTGTTTATGAGTGGTACAAAGCGTTCAAAAGCGGTCGAGATGTGATGGAAGATTTGCCTCGCTCTGGTAGGCCATCAACGTCTGCAACTGAAGTTAACATCGCAAAAGTGAAGGAATTAGTGACTGAAAATCCTCATTCAACTTTGAGAGAGATAGCCGCCGAACTTTCTGTATCTCACGAGTCGATCCGTACTATTTTAACTAATCATTTGGGTATGAAACATGTTACCGCTCGGCTAGTCCCAAAAGACCTGAATTTTCTCCAAAAACTCAATCGCATGAGAGTCGCTGAGGACATGCTAGAACGAGTCAATTCCGACCCAACATTCATGAAACGCATTGTTACTGGTGACGAGACGTGGGTTTACGAGTTTGACATGCAAACTAGTCAACAAGCTTCGGAGTAGCGCCTTCCAACTGAACCGAAACCGAAGAAACCACGCCAAAGTCGATCAAAAGTCAAAGTCATGTTGACTGTTTTCTTTGACTATCGCGGTGTTGTGCACTCGGAATTCTTGCCGGAAGGTCAAACGGTAAATAAAGAATATTATTTGAGCGTTATGCGGCATTTAAGAGAGCAAATTCGACGAAAAAGGCCAGATTTGTGGAATGAAAATTCTTGGATTTTGCACCACGATAATGCGCCTTCGCACAAGGCCATCATTGTGAAAGAATTTTTGACCAAACACTCAACAAATACCATCGAGCAACCACCATATTCACCAGATATGGCTCCTGCCGACTTCTTTCTTTTTCCTAAACTCAAATTACCACTTCGTGGCACCCGTTTTCAATCGGTAGAAGACATAAAGGAGAATTCGCGCCGAGAACTGAATTCAATTCCGGAAACAGCGTTTAAAAAATGTTTTGATGATTGGATTATTCGTTGGCGTAAGTGTATCGTTTCTGAAGGAGCATACTTTGAAGGTGATAAAATAAATTTGGATGATTAACAAACAGTTTGTGTATTATTGATCTTTTCCCGGTACTTTCTTGACAGAGTAGTACTTATTAATTACTTATACTTGGTCTACGCGGGTGTCGGTTGCTGCTGATGTAAGTAGGTAGTCATAAGAATAAATAATAACTACGTAGAAGCGAATCTCCTTTGACCAGGCCCCAAATGCCGCGCTTTAAATACCCCTTCACCTCCGCTATGCTCCTCTGTCTTCCGCGCCCAAAGTTAGGGCTGTCACTTGCGAAATATTTTAATCGGTTTCTGGATGTGTTATACAAGTTTAGTCACAAAATGTCATTTATGTTTTTCTTAAACGTGGAAACATTGTTTCAAAATGAGTTTTTTACATTTACGTTAAATTAGGTAGTATTATTAAGTTGAAAAAGCTTTCTTACAAAATACTATTCTTATCTATTACTTAATTCGTTTTAAGGTGTCCGTTTTTTCTTCGAAAAACAAAAAAAATAACCCTTTTAGGGCCACTGGTTTGGAGTCACTTTTTTTTTGCTGAATGGGGGTAGGTCACATTTGAAAGAAACCTGAAAGTATGTTTTAAAATAAATTGGTAAATAATTCAATATTAAAAGAAAATATACCGGGAAAGTTAGAAAATTCGAGAAAAACTGAAAGTGCTTTTTACTGCGGGATTTTAATACGGGAAGATATTCATTTTGCACATACGTCTTTATTCGGTTAGGGTTAGGGTCAAGATTTCCCCCTCGTCAACAAAAAAGGTACCTATAGTCAAGAGCGGCTCAAGATTGACCGTTTAGTTCCAATATCTCTTTTAACGCAATGTGGTAGGGTTTCCAAGTTTTCACTTAACTGTACATAAATATAAGTATTATCACATCGTGTCGCGACCGCTCGATATCAAGTATTTACATACAATCTTCTTATCTATCTCCTCATTGCACTGGTTGGCTGAAAATGACATTCATATGCCTTCTTAACATACGAATATCATTTTCACACAAAACGGCCAGAGTGCATATCTTGTTTACGATTTTGGATTATTTTGCCCACTATGTACTCTGCAGTCTTCTACGAACATGAAACGGTATTCAAATTCTATGTGGCATATATCTGTATGTGTGGGACCCGGGTAAGGGTTAAGGACAGACAAAAATAGGTTTCCCTTTTGCTCCTACTAATAGGACAATTTAGTAAGACCAGGAAATAACTGAGAAAAAATCGATGTTAATCGTTGTTTAGTCTAGCCATCTCTATTGTTTGCACAGAATCTATAAGTCCTATTCGTCAATGGCTGCAAATCAAGCTTACCTAAAACGTCAGAATGTAACTAGTGTTGTACTGTGCCTGGGCTAGCAAATTTGCACGACACATTAGCGGTTTTACTTGAAGAATATTAAATAAACGTAAAACCTGGTTTACGGGTGTTAACTTATATTATGTAATATTTTCAAAGTGAATAGAATAACATTAATACTGTTCCGCATATACTACTCTGTCAAGAAAGTACCGGGAAAAGATCAATAATACACAAACTGTTTGTTAATCATCCAAATTTATTTTATCACCTTCAAAGTATGCTCCTTCAGAAACGATACACTTACGCCAACGAATAATTCAATCATCAAAACATTTTTTAAACGCTGTTTCCGGAATTGAATTCAGTTCTCGGCGCGAATTCTCCTTTATGTCTTCTACCGATTGAAAACGGGTGCCACGAAGTGGTAATTTGAGTTTAGGAAAAAGAAAGAAGTCGGCAGGAGCCATATCTGGTGAATATGGTGGTTGCTCGATGGTATTTGTTGAGTGTTTGCTCAAAAATTCTTTCACAATGATGGCCTTGTGCGAAGGCGCATTATCGTGGTGAAAAATCCAAGAATTCAGGTCTTTTGGGACTAGCCGAGCGGTAACATGTTTCATACCCAAATGATTAGTTAAAATAGTACGGATCGACTCGTGAGATACAGAAAGTTCGGCGGCTATCTCTCTCAAAGTTGAATGAGGATTTTCAGTCACTATTTCCTTCACTTTTGCGATGTTAACTTCAGTTGCAGACGTTGATGGCCTACCAGAGCGAGGCAAATCTTCCATCACATCTCGACCGCTTTTGAACGCTTTGTACCACTCATAAACACGTGTTTTTGATAAAGTCGAATCACCGTAAGCCTTCTGTAACATTTTCAGTGACTCCGAACACGAAATTCCATTGGCGATGCAAAATTTAAGACAAACTCTTTGTTCAATGTTTTTGTCCATTATGAAATTCGCAATACACACTAGATATGATATAACTAAAAACAGCACTGTATTTAATATAAATAACAGATGCAACTCAAACTCCGCGCCAAAATAGAAAACAGTTGTGCCAATCTAACAACAACAAAAAAAACAAAAATTTGAATTTGGAACCATAAACAAATCATCCATTCCCGATACTTTGTTGACTGAAGGTACTTATTATTAATCCTTTTTCATCATTATATTATATTTATCGACGTGGACTTTTGGATTCCTTATGTTTAACGGGTTGTTTACGTGCAATTTGTTGCTTGGCGTTGATGACACTCTTATTACTTCGTTGACGTGGCGGCGGCGAAAAGGTTAAACTGTTTTTATAGCTAAACCGTGCAAGCGAGAGTAACCAAATAAAATCACTATCGATGAGAATAGGATGGGGTTAATAATGCATATTTTTACAGACATTCTGTCTTTAAACTTAGATGAAAAAAAAAACCTTTATTTTTCACTTCATTTTTTTTGCTCTTTTCGCAAAGGTACACCTATCAAAAAAAATACGTCACTAGCCACTATGTCAACTACGTATTCATATAAAAACATTGTCAAATATCTTGGTGCGTCATGTCAAATGAAAAACATTCTCGAACATAACATCAACAATGAATGTCAATTGTTTATTATGATGATAATAGTACATTATTGCCTAGGCGCGGAAAGTAAGGGATTGCCTGACGAGGGGGTTAGCAGGCCGAGCAATAGCGAGGCCTGCTAAAATACGAGTCAGGCAATCCCCCCGTTTCCGCCGAGGCATATATAATGCTTTTCTCAAACATGTGAGGAAATTATACAAATATATATGTAAAAAGTAAAATTAATATTAAAAGTGATGTTAATCATATTAGGACAATTTGTAAACGAAATTGTTATGGGTTTTCCAGGAACATTTATGTTTGTCTGTTGAATTTGAGATGTTGATATTTCAGGGCTTGTGGTAGACAAATGTACGTAACTTAGGGAAAAGGATCCAATTCAACCATTTCACACTTGTAGAATTTGACATAATATTGACAGCAATAGCATTCTAATTTAATACCGTGAAGTGCCGAGGACTTGATGTTTGTAGCTTTTACACAACAACAGTAAGTTCTACGTTTAAATTTCAATAAGTTTTTGTTTTTAATTTTTTTTCTAACCATAGACAATTTAAAAAGAAGAAAACACACGCACTGTGCTACGAAAACGAGCAGTTGCCTTGGCTGTATGAGATTTATTTCTTGGTCCTTTATATTCTGTATGCATTTGACAGCACTTTAAAAAAAATATCTCAGCAGACAAAAATGGGTTTTCATACGTTTATTTTACTCCTAGGAAGAAAATGAGGCCCTTCGCGTCTTCGTTTTTCAAAAGAAATGCCATCCTTTCTGAGCATGTTTGAGAAATAATATATAATGTAAAATCCTTAGTCGTGTAGGTATTTATCGTGAAGGTTTATTGTTCTACGTATACGGGAACTACCTGGATAAACTCAAAATGCAAGACTCTTTTGATACTTGAATACTTTCGTTAGTTTTTTATTTTGACAACAAGCTATTTGAAAATGTTTTTGTTGAGTAACTACTTTAGCTTGTCATAACATCTTCTTCTCAACTTCAAACTGAAAACCAAATGACAAGCATGGTAATGATAACGACATTCACAATGACAGGGTTTTAAGTTTGTTCGACATTTTTATGGGCCGACTGTACAAACATACATACAGAATCTTCTTTTTTTGAAGTCGGTTAAATAGATAATTTCACGACTAAACTGTCCAGTGGCACAAACTTTTATGAGCAGTAATGTTACATTAGGCCACCTTCTGTCACTTTCCTCACCTTTTCTCATTAACCATCACAGTTGGGTTCAGTCAGCTATAAGCAGGCCTCACAATCCACGCATTATTCATTTAATTTTGTAATGATATAAAATTCTTTTTATGCTTAAGGGGCATGCCTTATGATTAATATTTATGTTAAAAAGGATTTATGAGTAAAAGTGAATAGATTCTACTTGGTAATAAATAATCTATGCCTATTACGCAGTCATCTTCTTTGTCATGACACGGGTTTGTCTCTTTCTTCCACTTGACTTTTCTAACTTTTTATTTATTGCTGGGTACGGTGGATAAAAGTTTGAATATGAGTCCATGTCTCCACACGGTGTCGTATGCCGCTGTAAGGTCAATATAAACCACTGTGGATTTAAGTTGATGTTGGAACCCATCTTCAATGTGTGTTGTAAGGGCTAGCATTACTGGTTAGAAAAGGAGACAAAAAAACATTCATTAAATGTCAAGGGGAATCCCCACAGATCATAGAAAGAAGGAGATACGCCATGAGCGCAAATTCTAGAGTCTGGCCACGCTAAGTCTGCAATGAAATAATTTGGCAACATCGATCCCGAATTTATATGGCAATATTTCGTGGCTGTCAAGAAGCGTCACTTTCGTGGTATCTATGCTGTCAGATTGTTTTTGTTGTTCATCGTTTTATTGTGATAAACGTAAATACAATGGAAAAACCTACTAAAAGTGAAGTTCGGAAGTTACTATTTCGCATGATAAAGTAATTTCCAAAATGTTAATAAGCAAGAGGACTTGGTTCTTGCTCAAAAACGGCAATGTTTTCAAGACATCGAAGCGTTCACCGGTGAGTAGACTGAATATTCTTAACCCTTGATAACCTCACTCACATTTGGGGACAATAAATTTAATTGTTTAAAATTTTTGGTAGGTACGTTATGTTACGTACGTTACAAAAAGATGACGATTTCAATTAGCGTCAATATACCGAGCAAATTTCTAACGACACTTTATAAACTCGTACGTATCCTGCACTCCGAGGTAATAATAGGTCGGGGCAAAAGTATTTTCGTATTTGGACCGTATAAGTTGTAATCAAACCTCTTCGTCTATACTAAATGTACCTGGCTGGTTTTAATACCATTAAAAGTCAACATTCTGAAATACAATTAAAATTAAAAAAAAAACTGGTTCCCGGCATTTTTCAATTGTTTTTGAGCTATCAAAATGGACGTGTGTGACGAAGAAATTCGGTACATTTTAAAGTTTTATTACAAAAAAGGCAAAAATGCGACTAATGCCGCGAATAAAATTTGTGCGGTTTATGGACTTAATGCGGTATCAATAGGAGTAGCACAATTGTGGTTTAAGCGTTTTAAGTCTGGAAGTTTTAGTGTGAAAGATGAGGTTCGCTCTGGACGCCCTGTTACTGATAAAATCAATGCAATGCAAAAAAAGTGGAGCAAGATCGACATATAAGTAGTTACGACATTGCTGAAGAACTGGATATTGATCACAAAACAGTGTTACGTCATTTACAAAAGTCTGGGTACAAGAAAAAGCTCGATATTTGGGTGCCACACGATCTCACTGAAAGAAACCTAATGCAACGTGTTTCAATTTGCGATTTATGGTTAAAACGAAATAAATCCGAACCATTGCTTTTTAGGAATGGTTCGGATTTATTACGGGTGATGAAAAATGGATTACTTACGATAAGAACGTCCGAAGAAGATCGTGGTCGAAGCATGGACAAGCTCCACAGACAGTGGCAAAGCCCGGCGTAACTCGGAACAAAGTGATGCTGTGTGTGTGGTGGGATTGGAAAGGAATTGTCCACTATGAGCTTTTGCCGCCGGGTTAAACTATCGATTCTGACGTCTACTGCCAGCAACTCATGAGATTAAAAGAAGCCGTTGAGAAAAACCGGCCGGAGTTCTTAAACAGAAAGGGCGTAGTCTTTCATCATGATAACGCCAGACCGCACTCATCTATAGCTACCCAGCAAAAATTGAGAGAGCTTGGCTGGGATGTGTTGATGCATCCACCGTATAGCCCCGACCTTGCTCCATCGGATTTCTACCTGTTTCGGTCACTTCAGAATTCTTTAGGAAGCATAAAATTAATATCAAGAGAACACTGTCAAAACTACCTGTCAGATTTTTTTTTCAAAAATCTCAGAATTTCTACAGCTATGGAATCATGGCACTACCCACAAGATGGCAACAAGTCATCGATCAAAACGGCATGTACATATTATAAATAAATAAAAAAATATAACTTAAAAAATTGTTTTTCCTTTGTACGAAAAATACGAAAATACCTTTGCCCCGACCTAATATGTACTGAGGCAATGAAACTGTATGAATAATAATAATTAGTAGTTTACAATATATGCTTTAAAATATTTCTGTTTAATTATCAATATGCCTTTGAATGTTATAGATATAATTTTTATGACTTATGAAAATTATAATCCTTAACATTATGGACTATTCACTTTAGCATTATTAAGCGTTATGCTTTACAATTTTTATGACTATTGATAGTTATGAGCATAAATAGTATGAGAATCAATTTCTGACTTTCAAAATTCGATACAACTTTATGGGTGACAAAGGGATCCCCTTTTTCTGTACTTTTTAACAAAGATTCTGACCCTCCTTAGAAGAAGTCGCGGGCGGAAAGCTAGTAAATGATATAAACAAGGCGCTCGTGTGAAAGGCAATAAGGAAACCCGTATGTTGTATTTTTAGGCGATTGTCACACTGCTCCGCACTTCGCAGCGGCGTCCGGAGCTGCGGTTTTTAACGTTGTACGGTAGAATCTTGATTTGTATGTAAAAACCGCATGGTGCGTCACACTGGCTCCGTCGCTCCGTGCGGAGGTGCGAATCGCACGACGGTTCGCACCTCCGGACGGGGATGCGGTGCGGGACGCAGGGTATGCCACATTGAGCTCCGCAGTGCCGTGCGGATTTTATTGCAAGAAAGACTTAATCGGAATGGATCTCGACATAGAAAAAAATATTTTTGAAATAGAAAGCCGTCCAGTAATTTGGAACATGAAATGCGAGGTATATAGTGATCGTGTGCAAAAAGCAAGACAATGGGAGGAGTTAGTCAATATAATATATTGTTATATTTGTCTTGTCTTGTTTTTTCTGTTCCTTGATGGAGACATTTGGGGCGGTAAATATTTACCGCCCCAAATGTCTCCATCAAGGAACAGAAAAAACAAGGCAAGTTAAGATATTTTTATTATTATAAAAAACTTTTATTTATTTTCTTTTGTATAGTACGTTCAGAAACATATTCCAACGAAAGGCTCTTGCCGATCTTCCGCGGGAAATCAATAGTTTATTTATTTGTACAGTCGAAGTCAAAGATATACCTATATTTACACTCTATTACCTTATTCCATTGAAATAAGACTGTAGGTACTATCGCCTGCGTTTGCGGTGTTCCTTAAGGTCGATAATCGTTTGAACGTAACCTCTGGCCCAAATGTGATAACACGCAGCACTGTCCAATAGAATGCGGCTTCTACACGGAGAAAAAAATATTTTGCAATATTACCAGATTGTATTGTAGTTATGATTCTGGTGTAGGAAAACAGATTTCAGCTATGGTTAAAAGTTTTTATTATTATGACAACAAGTGATATTTTTGTTAATACTACAATATTCTAGTTAAAATATTCTAGTACACGAAAACTTTGATATCGTTTTGTTTACCATCAAATAGTTACAGAGTAAAATATGCATTTAGCATACAATAGGTTTTTCTCAAACATGCTCAGAAAGGATGGCATTTCTTTTGAAAAACGAAGACGCGAAGGGCCTCATTTTCTTCCTAGGAGTAAAATAAACGTATGAAAACCCATTTTTGTCCGCTGAGATATTTTTTTTAAAGTGCTGTCAAAGGCATACAGAATAGAAAGGACCAAGAAATAAATCTCATACAGCCAAGGCAACTGCTCGTTTTTGTAGCACAGTGCGTGTGTTTTCTTCTTTTTAAATTTCTTTAAAATTGTCTATGGTTAGAAAAAAAAATTAAAAACAAAAACTTATTGAAATTTAATCGTAGAACTTACTGTTGTTGTGTAAAAGCTACAAACATCAAGTCCTCGGCACTTCACGGTATTGAATTCTATTGCTGTCAATATTATGTCAAATTCTACAAGTGTGAAATGGTTGAATTGGATCCTTTTCCCTAAGTTACGTCCATTTGTCTACCACAAGCCCTGAAATATCAACATCTCAAATTCAACAGACAAACATAAATGTTCCTGGAAAACCCATAACAATTTCGTTTACAAATTGTCCTAATATGATTAACATCACTTTTAATATTAATTTTACTTTTTACAAATATATTTGTATCATTTCCTCACATGTTTGAGAAAAGCATTATATATACCTCGGCGGAAACGGGGGGATTGCCTGACTCGTATTTTAGCAGGCCTCGCCATTGCTCGGCCTGCTAACCACCTCGTCAGGCAATCCCTTACTTTCCGCGCCTAGGCAATAATGTACTATTGTATACTACATAAAATTGGTTTCCTACAATACCTACTAGGTAAATGGTAATAGGTACCTACTAGAAATTATGTTGTATAGAAGTAGAATTTTCTATTAAAATGTGTAAAAAACGTATAGTTGTCACATACTTGTAATACAATAAAATCAAGTAGAATTTACAATATTCTGTTAAAGGAAACTAGATTTTTTTCTCCGTGTAGGTATAGTACATTTCGATGCTAGTGCGGAAAGTATGTCATACCTCACGAGTACCGAGATATCTTGCCACGAGCCGTAGGCAAGTGGCAAGACTCGGAACGAGTGAAGAATGACATTTCCGCACGTGTATCGAACGACGTTTTTTAACACAGTTGCAAAAAAATAAATCAATTTCAAACACTGATTCACTCATTTTATAAGCAACTTTTTTTAAACTTAAGATTGGTATGTAAGTTCGATCTTTCACAGTGAAAATTTTTGACATTATGAAGAGGTGTTTTTTTAGCTTTTGTTCGACTAGAATGGATTTTGTTATTATTATTGAACCCATTTCAATGAAAGTTTTTTTTCAAATGCATGTTCTATACATAAACATAAACAATTGTAAATATAGAATAGAATAGAATAGAATAGAATAATTTATTAACATACAAATATTAACAGTTACATAATTCAGAAACAGTATCCGGTGAGTGCCAAACTAGGCTGAGCCTGTATCTTGGGACCCACTGAGTCGGTTTACAAATTCGACAGATAACACGTTGGATACACTAAGCTAGTACTTACAAATTAAATCTACTATTATCGTGCGAAAAATAACAAAAAGAAAAAATATATATTTTTAAGGTATTAAAATTAGGCAAAGGAAAATTATAAAAAACTACTACTATGCAGTTGATACTCGATAATCTAAGACGCGCACGCGCGTGCGTGCGTGCGCGCGTGCGTGCGTGCGAGCGTGCGTGTGTGTGTGTGTGTGTGTGTGCGCGCGCGCGTGTGTGTGTGTGTGTGTGTGTGTGTGTGTGTGTGTGTGTCTGTGTATGAAGCGAGGGATGGTACGTTTGCATGAGAATGTGTGTGTGTATGCTCGGGATCTCAGTTAGCTATGTGATTGTGTTCTCCTAACTGCACGATCGCAGAATGTCTTCAGTATCATTATATGTGAGAGTAGCAAACCATTGTTTGAGTATGGATTTAACTCTGTATGTGGTACAAGTTTTCAAATCGCAAGCTCTGCAAACTGCATTGTACACAAACGGGTGTATGAAACTTGCAGAGCGTCTAGCATGCACCGATTTGACGATGGGTACTGGTACGCGATATATTCGTCGGCTCATGATGGAATCTTTCTGGGGTGACTTCGCAATACTCCTGTGGACCCTAATAACTGCGTTGCAGACGAATAACTGCCTAACTCTAAGGTACCCCGTTTCCCTGTACAGAGTGTCTGTAGGGAAACGGAAAGGTTTTTTCAGCATCACTTTAATGACTGCTCGTTGTGCACGCTCAAGCTCAAGTAGTGCCGTTTTACCAGCACTGCCCCAAACCGCGATACAGTATTGAACTATCGACTGACACAGCGCATGGTAGACCACGCGTAAAACCTCCGGGGGAGAGCAATCCCGTAGTCGCTTAACCAGGTAGATCACTTTCCTGACTCTCTTTGATAATGCAGTTATGTGATGCTTGAAAGAAAGATGTTCGTACTTTTATTACCTAAGTATTATTATTTCCGATTATTTCTGTATCGTTTATTTATAAAAACAATATCGAATGTTGCCTTTGGAAACTTAAAAAATGCTTGCAGTAAGAAAAACCGCATGGCTTAAAGGACTTAACATCCAGGCCATAATCATTTAAAAACAAAAGCCTCTTTATAATGTCAAAAATTTTGACAGGCGTTTCGGCAGCTATTCCATTCCATTCAGACAACTTATTAAGAACGGTTTTTCAATATTCAATATTAAAAAATAAACATGTTATAATGATGAAGAGGTAAGTAATAACATATGAAATATGTATATTTTTCGTATTCTTACATTAACAGTAGGTTTTTATGTTGGTTACGATGTTTAAAGGAAACTAATATTAACACTCATCAATAAGTAGTCATGAATTGGATCAAGCATAAATTTAAAAAAATTGGAAAAGTAAAAAACACTAGTTCGCGAAAACCAACTTTCCGCACGATATACAGCTACGAAAAGTACCACTTTTTGAGCAACTGTGTTAAAAAATATGTTTGTTTGTGCGCAACCAAAAGGGTTAGTTCAGGTAAAAAAAATGTTTATTGTTCGAATTACCCACTCCTGCGTCCACGTAGTAGGTATAGACAGTATAAACAGGGTGCGCCAAAGTTCATATAAAATTGCAAATTATGTAGATTATTGGAACTCCGAAAATGTATCTTATACAATTTTACAACCTAATGATAATTGTAAATATTTTTTTTAATACTAACGATCGAAACTCATAATGATCAGATTTCATAATATCACTAATTATACACCTTGTTTAAACGAATATTTGTTTTCATATATTTTCTTATACTAACGATCGAAACTCCTAATCATTCTAATTCATAACAAAGGTCTCCGTCAGGTACGACGACGAGCGAAGCGAGGAGGAGTGTTAGGTAGAACTGGGACCCTACAGCGCGCGAGCCGAGCGAGCGAAGCGAGCGTGCCGCGGCAGCGGCCGGTGAAGCGCCAGAAATGAACATATTTTTAACTAATACTTACATATAGTAGACAATGAGCGAAGAAACACCCTTCTATTTCTAAGTCCCTGCTCCGTTGGTAGTAATAAAAATGTATGAACAAAAAAAGTATGAGGAAAAAAATCATGAAGAGTGATTATGATGAATACAAATGATTATGGATACAAAAAATATGATAACTGTCTGTTATGAGTTCCATTGGTAATGATAAAGATTATGAGCAAAAAAATAAGAGGAAAAAAAATATGAAGAGTGATTATTATGAATACAAATCGGTTGTATAACAAAAAATAGGAATAAGAATTTTATATAACCCAATATGGACCCCAGTAAACATAGCAAAAACTGAAGAATGAGAAATGAACATAAGAACGTGGTTCGACGCACCACCGGGCGGATTTGCTCCGCATCTCCGTCCGGAACTGCGGTTTCTCGTGCACCGCAGCTCCGGACGAAGATGCGGAGCAAATCCGTCCGGCGGTGCGTCATCGCCGCACGCGAATTCGTCGCTCCGCACGCCGCTGCGATGTGCGGAGCAGTGTGGCAACCGCCTTATGGCGGCATTGCGTCGCGCTGGAAATCGAGCAGTGCGCGATAAAATTACGCTGCGTTGAAAAATCGCTTCCGTGTGAACGAGGGCCAAGTAATGACCCTTCAGATCGTATACCAGCTTTCCAAATAAGGTACATTTTGTTCGTGCATTGTAAATAAAAAAATACCGAGAGGTCTGTGGAACAAATTTGAATATTAAAAAAATAATTTGACTTATGATGTCATTTGTTTACACATCTTAGGGGACTACTGTAAGGCTCACTCGTTTTTTTTGCTGCAATAATCTTTGCTATTTAAAAATATAACTTCTTAAATTTGAACAGCCGAATTATTTACACAAAGCTGATAACTTAGGATAAATTGAAGCTCTAGAATTTACTTGGCTTAGTTTTCACATACTTACACAGTAAATTAATACTAGTTTTTATCAGCAAACCTTACAATATAAAAATAGTAACTTGTGTATAACATAAAGAAGATTTCGAGAATATTTCCAGCACTTGGCACCCATTTAGATCTCAATTCTTTTGTCGGTGAAGTCGACAACCACGCATATTTGTAATATTGTACTTGGCTCCCATTTTCACATTAATGTATTTGAAGGGATATCATTACTTTTTGTATAGAATTTATTATTATTTACATCAAAAAGTAATCTGTATAACTAAAACCAGACTGGCGACTAGTATGACGCACCTCATGACGAATCATATGACACCCCATTTATTTCAATCGGTCCAATAGTTCAGGAGCTACAGTGGAACATCCAATTTTCGGTCACATACGTACATAGACTGTTAACCACATTATCTTTCTATTTGTTTCGTGCAGTCAGATAAAAATTAACCTTTTTTCTTTCGTTTACGCTGTATAGTTTTCTTGTTTCTGCTATTTTCTATTTGCATTTAATTACTGCTTGAAATTGCTACTTGTAATAATAATTACAAGTAGCTCTAAGCAAAATGTTGCGAAACACGTAAGTAGGTATTTCTTCCGGCACCCGCTTACTTATAATTGGTTGTCTAAAGGTGCTTTTCCACCGGCGAGGCGAGACGAGACGATGTGGGACGAGAATTGAAATTTGCATGGCAAAATTTCTATTCTCTCCTAGCGCATCTTCGGTGGAAACAGTATGGATTGGCGAGGATGTGCAATACAAGAATTGTAATTTTTGTTATTATAATAATGAACCGTATTGCTGCGTACATAAAGTATTTATTTACTCTGCAACGGAAACACGATTCTCGCGTGTCATCGTGTCGGCCCGCGCGTGTCGTGCGTGCTCGCGCTGGCTCGCACGGCCGCCCTAACCTCGGCACTCGTACTTTTAGAGACTTCATTATGTGCCAGTTGCATAAATAACTAATATGATATCGTCGTTTTTTGTTTCAGTGATTACGATCAAATCGACATCGTTACTGGGCACTGCCCTAATAGTACTTGCTGTCCCGAAACAGAAGGCTGCGTTGGTATGTATAAACATTATAGTCAATCTGAAATTTTAACCTCCAATTATATAAAGGCTTAAAAGTACCCTAGATCCTGAGAAGCTCGATGCCGTAACTATGAATTGAAGACAAACCGTGTCCAGAGTATACACTCTTTAGTTATGCCAGTACTTTATTCCTTCCGCTGCCAAGAAGACTGCAATGAAAGATAATATTTCGATATTGAGTAATTGACTTAATATTTTTAATAAGTAAATAAATTATTTCTTGCCAGAGAAATTGTGAAATATTTCATTTTTAATCATTTGCCTTTTTTTAGTATCAGAACAATATCAGCCGACAAAAAAGACTGCTACAGAGAAAGCTGCCCCGGTGCCTCTTATGCATCTGGTACGTTTTATTGGACATCTGACCCAGTCTGGGTTTCAAATATATCCTTTATTTTATTTATTGTAAATATATTTACACGGCATTACAGTATAAACCAATAAACCGAGAAACCTAACTAATTAACAAATTTAAACAAATAACAAGTAATACCAAAAGTGATTAGATGATACTAGAAGGCCTATCATCCATCATCTCGCAAAATCTAAGATATCCACGGCATACAGTTGCCCGTCGCCACGCGAACAAGTCACACTCGGGCGCTGATGCCAAGAGCGCATTCAGCAGCACCAGGACGCGGAGCAAGGGCGAGTTCCTACGCGACACCGAGCGCGCCGCCGGCACCGCCAACAACGGGCGCACACGCGGCCTCAGAGTTATCCTGAAGACATCCGTGGCAAACAGACTCACGACCTGCCCCACGAGTTCAGGGCAATAAGACTCACTGCGCAATATACGGCAGGCCGTGAGTAAGAGGCTGCCGTTACGCCTTACATCCAGCGAGTTAAATCCAAGTAAAACCTTTGTTGGATTGAGGCATGGGTAATACCTATATCTTTTCTCAAACATGCTCAGAAAGGATGGCATTTCTTTTGAAAAACGAAGACGCGAAGGGCCTCATTTTCTTCCTAGGAGTAAAATAAACGTATGAAAACCCATTTTTGTCCTCTGAGATATTTTTTTTAAAGTGCTGTCAAATGCATACAGAATAGAAAGGAACAAGAAATAAATCTCATACAGCCAAGGCAACTGCTCGTTTTCGTAACACAGAGCGTGTGTTTTCTTCTTTTTAAATTTCTTTAAAATTGTCTATGGTAAGAAAAAAAAATTAAAAACTTATTGAAATTTAAACGTAGAACTTACTGTTGTTGTGTAAAAGCTACAAACATCAAGTCCTCAGCACTTCACGGTATTAAATTTGAATTCTATTGCTGTCAATATTATGTCAAATTCTACAAGTGTGAAATGGTTGAATTGGATCCTTTTCCCTAAGTTACGTCCATTTGTCTACCACAAGCCCTGAAATATCAACATCTCAAATTCAACAGACAAACATAAATGTTCCTGGAAAACCCATAACAATTTCGTTTACAAATTGTCCTAATATGATTAACATCACTTTTAATATTAATTTTACTTTTTACAAATATATTTGTATCATTTCCTCACATGTTTGAGAAAAGCATTATATATGCCTCGGCGGAAACGGGGGGATTGCCTGACTCGTATTTTAGCAGGCCTCGCTATTGCTCGGCCTGCTAACCACCTCGTCAGGCAATCCCTTACTTTCCGCGCCTAGGCAATAATGTACTATTTCTTGGACTTTGAGGGGACGGTAATTTATCCAACGTCATCGAGTACACGAAATATGCCACTTTGTAGCGAGAGGAGTGGCCTATTAGACCCACAAAACTTTGGTCTGCCAGTGCGCAACCTGGTAGGTTCGGTTGTCACGTTGTGTTTTTATCATTTACTCAAACAAACCCAATCTTTGAGACATGGCAATAATTTGTAGTATTTTTAAGGGCTGGTAACTGAATGACGTTTCGTTCTGGTTTTGCTTTAGGGTTGTCAGCCTAAGAAGTTCTGCTTGACGTTAGGGTAATAAAATGAACTTGAGTTCCATTGGATAAAACTTATTTAAATAGATATTGAGAAGTAGGTATATGCTGAAATAGAGTTTTGAATGAATTTCGGTTTCAGGAATAACAAGTAAAGGGTATCGGCGATAATTGCATTGAATTATTATTAGGTATCGATCAAAAATTACATTTGGAAATTAAGTCGTTTCAGGGTAAATTTTAGGGTAAATATTAGGGTAAATTTCTTCATCCGAGGGTGCTCCAGGGTGCTCCTGTCGTAGCTCCCGGTCACCATAGCAGCGAAAAAGCTTATATCTAGGGCTCCGTGATGAGTGCATAAAGAAGCTTTAAAGCCATACAGCTAGTGGAAGAGCGAGGTCTCCTGACACAGAACTTTCTAGACCTACTAGGAGATCTTAACCTTTATAATAACATTTTGTTGTTGACGGAAATAAATTTATTTTATTTTATTTTTATTTATTTTATTTAAGCTTGAATTATCTTGTGCAGGACGGAGGTCCATGTCTGGATGGACATCTCCAGTGGCTCATTTGGTTGAGGAGCAGCCGATTTAAGTTATATTTTGTGGCAGTAACAAAATCCTCTTCAAGAGGTTTTACATGCCGGGACGGAGGGAAAGACAGCGTTTGAGATAAACTCTATTGGATGATCTCCGCTGAATGGGAATTTCGATTTTTATTTGGATTTTTATTTCGATTTGATTTCGATTTTGATTTCGATTTAAATTTTCTGTAAAATTAAGTTGATCTCTATAAAATCTAAATAAATTCAGTTAAAGTAAATTCAATTCAATGAATGAACTAATAAACTAATTTACGAATTAGTAATGCAATAAATTAATCAACTTGAGCTGCACACCTTGTGGACTTTGCAAGTTTAGTTATCTTTAGGGTTCTCATGTTTAGCTTCCTCTCTTCTGAGCTCTGAAAGAAATAAGCACATGTTTAGTATATCTCATTTTTTGCACCAGAGATTTAGATTTTTGAGTAATTTAGTATTGCGGGCTAGGTACCTTTTACTAGCCGCCATTTTGTGTAGCAAGTCCATGACTATTAGCCTTCTGCTTCAAACTTCTTAAAGCTCAACAATTTTCAATACATCTATGTGAACATACCTTTCACGTGCTTCCTGTGTGGCTTGCGATTGGAGCTTGCATAGAGCCAACGCCCGGAGCTTCGCGTTTCGACTCACACTGTTATGATCCAGTCTGCAGCCGGACAGCCTTTGCGGGAAGGTTTCTACAGAGCGAGGTCGGTTAAATAATTACTTATTAATTAGGGAAGTAGGATTTCAATTAATCTCTTTGAGATTCACATGTAGGGAAGTAGGATTTAAATTAAATATTGGAATTGATGGCATTAGGTTTCTTAGGGAATAACCAACTCAGATAAAATAAGTGTGAACTTATAATAAGAACCATAGGATATTAAGCACGACCCATGCTTTCACTGAGCTAACTAATTTATGAATTTCACATGTCTGGTCGTTGTGTCTAAGTAATGGTTTGCAATTACTCTTGAATGTAAAACAGAAACTACCGATAGGAATAAAGATTGTGTTTAACTTACTAATTTGTTTCCTTCAGCTCCATAAAATAGACCCATTCTCTATCCAAAGGTTACGCCAGACATATTATTTCAGGTATTTAGTATTGTAATAATTTGTGGTTTATTACACGTTTTGTATTTCGTTCTTTCCGGGCACGGAAAGCAAACGTCGCACGGTACAGCCGAAGAGGACTGCCAAGAATCCTCTTCCGGAATCCACATCCGTAAGGCAGGCCCGTTTTTTTTTTACTTTTATAAGTAACTTCTATTGCTACGAAAACGTTTCATTCGTGTACTCTATGACGTAGATTACGCCGAAAAAATAACAACTTTTCTCTTCGACTGTACCGAACCTGCTAGGTTGCGCATTGGCAGACCAAAGTTTTATGGGTCTAATAGGCCACTCCTCTCGCTACAAAGTGGCATATTTCGTGTACTCGATGACGTAGGATAACTTACGGTCCCCTCAAAGTCTATTTACATTGCGGATTACAAAACCTAATCTCCGAAAGCAGTCATTCGCGAGTGCCCGGATATGCTCGTGAAACGTGAGGCGTGTATCAAAAATAACACCTAGATCTTTCACAGTGCCGACCCGTTTAATAAGCTCTACCCCAAGCCATTGAGTTATTATCTGGGGGCACGGCAGTGCCCCCGCCAAGTCGAGAAAAAAAAAGGCACGGCCGTACCATCCTTTCCCCGAAGCGAATTCGGGCCATTTTCAACCCCCTGTAACTTCGTTATGGAAATAACTAGAAGCCTAAATTTTCAGTGACCAAGAGAACATTACATAGATATATACATTTCCAAATTACATTAAATTTGAACCAGTAGTTTGAGAATTATTGCAAGTCAAAGTTCCTTAATTTTGTCACTGACTGACTCACCGATCATCAAAATTCTAAGGTACTTCTAGCAGACACACAAACTTCAAATTTTGCAATCAGGTAGTGTTTAGCCTACATAGAAAGGAAAAACTGAAACATCCTGAAATTTCAGTCCCGTTTCTTTTGCGGTTAGTAAATTCATGTCTCCATATAAAGTCTATGAGAAATTATTTTGCGAACTGGACAAGTAACTTTGTAATCGTATTTTTAAGACTAGGTAGTGGATATAATGGTGGACTACCTACAAAAAGAAATGAGATTTTGCGGGGCCCGCGATGTTTCGCAGCAAGTGAGAGCCGCGTGGGGCGCCGGGGGAGTCGATGTTGATGTTCCGAAGTGAGGGACAACGACAACCGCGCTCACTAGCGCGAGCGATTAGATGTTGTTCGGATGTGCCCCAAAACGCTACGCATAAGTTTGCGGTTTTCGTCTAAAATTTCATTTGTTATTATTGATTTAACTAATTTGTTTACTGATATTGTTTGTTAGCGATTTGGATGTTGTTTCAATAATTTTAGGATGTCGTCATCATCATCATCATCATCATATCAGCCGCAAGACGTCCACTGCTGGACAAAGGCCTTCCCCAAGGATCTCCACGACGGCCGGTTTGGTGCTACTCGCATCCATCGGCTTCCCGCGATCTTCACCAGATCGTCGGTCCACCTTGTGGAAGGCCTGCCAACACTTCTCTTTCCGGTCCGCGGCCGCCACTATAGAACCTTTCCGCCCCGACGGCCATCAGTTCTACGAGCAATGTGCCCGCCCACTGCCACTGCTTCGCAATTCGCTGGGCTATGTCGTTGATTTTGTTTCTCCTGCCGCCGATTTCCTCATTTCTGATTCGATCTCGCAGAGATACGCCGAGCATAGCCCTTTCCATTGCCCTTTGGGTGACCTTGAGCTTTCTTATGAGGCTCATTGTAAAGCACCACGTCTCTATTCCATAAGTCATCACTGGCAACACACGCTGGTTAATACTTTTGACTTAAGACACTGCGGTAACTGGGACGAGAATATGCTCCGTAGCTTACCGAACGCTGCCCAGCCGAGTAGGATTCGGCGATTGACCTCTTTCTCGAAGTTGGATCTACCTAGCTGGATTACTCGTCCTAGGTAAACATAATGATCAACAACTTCGAGCGGGCTTTTAAAGGGGTGGGTGCAACATGGACATTTGACATAACTTTTGTCTTCTCCATATTCATTTTGAGACCCACTTGTTGACAAACTCTACTGAGGTAATCGAGCATTGTGCCCAGTTCCTCCAGGGTCTCAGCCATGACTACAATATCGTCAGTAAATCGAAAGTAAGTGAGGTATTCGCCGTTGACGTTGATGCCAAGTCCTTTCCAGTCCAGAAGCTTGAAAACGTCTTCCAACGCAGCAGTGAACAGTTTCGGACATATAACATCTCCCTGTCTCACTCCTCGCTGTAATTCTCTTCTTGAGTTGTCGGTATTCATGGGCGGTGGTGATTACTTCCCATCAGGTAACCCGCATGCTCGTTTGCCTCCCTCTCTTATAAAAAAAAATCGAATGGGTTTCGAGTTCTGGTCTAGAAGATGGACTGACATACAAACACTTCAACACTTCGATGTACCGGTAGTCAATATGGCACCACTGGAGAGACTGTAGCACGGCCCAGGTTTCTACTGAATCAAAGGCTTTCTCATAGTCCACAAACGCTAAGCATAGTGGCTGGTTCTGTTATTCTGTCGTCTGTATAACCTGCCGCAGCGTGTGGATGTGGTCTATGGTACTAAAGCCTTTTCGGAAACCAGCTTGTTCGATAGGCTGAAAATCATCAAACCTGCCCGCGAGACGGTTCGTGATGGCTCTTGAGAATAACACCTTATAGGCATGGCTCAGAAGTGTGATGTGTCTGTAGTTCTTCAATTGAGTGTTATCACCCTTCTTGAAGAATAGCACCACCACACCTTTATGCCATGCTCGTGGCGTCTTGCCCTCGAGTACGACGGAATTAAATAACTTCTGAAGAGCTCTCAGTACTTAACTGGTGTACCACCCGCTTTCAAAAGCTCAGCCGTAATGCCGTCATCACCAGGTGCCTTGCCATTCTTAAGCTGTTTCAGAGCCATACTAATCTTGTACAGGCTGATGTCCGGGATGTCTTCGGTAAAGTGTCAGGTCAACCTAGCACTCGGGTCTTTTGCTAGGTTGCTGACAGGTGACTGTGTCTTGTATATCTGTCCGTAAAACCGTTCGATCTCTCCCAAAAGCTCGGGCTTCGACGATACGATTCTGCCGTCCTCGGTCTTCAGCTTTGCCAGCACGCTCTGCCCAATAGACAGATCTCGTGCAAACACTTTTGAGCCCTTGTTTCGTTCGATAGCCTCCTCAATACGGTTGGTATTTTAGAGGCGTATATCGCGAGTAAGAGACAATCAAACATTAAGTGAATGACAAGCACGTCATTCACTCACACTTTAACCAACCAAAACAAAATATCGTTATTTGTATTATCATTGTTCCGGCCACAAGCACTATTTATATTAGTCGCATAGTAGGTAAGGCGACGGACTTGAAATGCCGTTCATACGGTTGAATTAGACATAAATCGGGTCACACTTATTTTTGCTGGTTAGTATCTATGGTTAGTATGGTTGACATTTGTGATTGTCAAACAATTCAAACATATTTTCTCGCGGTTGTTATTTCGCATACATTTTTTGAGTTATTTTTGCCTTGTAAAATTATCGCCGCTCCGCAATCATGTCGAAGAAACCTCGCGGACCGAATTTCACTTCAAACGAGATGGAAATACTTGTACATCTCGTAACAAAATGTAAAGGTGTGGTCAAAAATATCATGCTATTGAGAGAATGCAGTGTCTAACGTTCATCCTTCCCAAGTACTTACTATGCTCCTACGAGCCTATAGCCCGGGACGGTCCACCACAAGCCTTCCCGTGACCGCTCCGCCACTTGCCAATCCAAGAGACACATTTAAGATCCTGGACCGGCAGCGATCTCTACAGTGCGCCTGTAATCAGCGTACTGTTCCTACTCTAAATTCACTTAACTACAAACTAATTACCCTGTGTCTCGTCCCATCATCGGCATTGCAACCTTACAGATGGTTTATAGAACTAGATATTAGTTCATATCAAAAACCAATCATCGCAGTACTTGCCACACAAACTATTCCACCGATCATCACAGGAGGGATCCAGTATTGTCATACTAACCATATAAAGGTGCATACACCCTTACCAACTATAATATTCAATCGCGATAAATCGCGACAAGGGGTATCTACATTTAAAATAAAATTCTTAAAAAACACAAGTCTTATTTATTGCGAACATACATACTTTTAAAATGATGAATAAACTTAATTACTTAGTCTTTGTAATTGTCGGTACAGTACAGTCGGCATCAGATATACCCACACGGTCGAAGAGTTCAGAAAGAGCTACCCAAGCCCGTAATTTCTCGACGATAGAGTTGTGCAAAGATGTATCTGTTTCCTGTCCGCGCAGATATATTTGCTGCTGCCTGTACGTAAAGATTCAAACCCCTTAGGTTACCCTTTTGAACACCATTGACGGCTATGGTGCTATGTTACAAAAACTTAATTATGCTTCTCTTAACTCATTTTCGGAATCGGGAAACTTCATACATTGGCTGCTGAGGGAGGCTATTGCTGCGGTAACCCTATGTATATGATCCTGTGAGAAGTAGATTTGATTGTTCCAGTTGTTGCTTGTTAGTCTCCTACTGTGATTTGTTGCGAACTAGTTGCATAGTATCTCAACGTCAAAAGGAGTTGATTGATAGGTGAGATAGATTCATATCTGTAACAAAATTGAGGTTAGGTTAGGTTATTTTGTGTTTAAGATAGGTATTTATTGAGCAAGGAAACTGAACAAAGTTACAATAAATGTTGGTAGGAAGATATTTTTACTTACCGTTCTGATGGGTATTCGAGTTTGTCTTTAATTCCAGCACATTCAAAACAGATTCTTTCGTTAAACGAAACCTTGTGCGAAAGTCAACATCATCACATCGTTCTCCTCGAAATAATGACGCCGTTCTTTGAAAGTTCTAGGACGTCGTACTAAATTGTCCAAATTATCTGTATTTTTCAAAATATCACCATTTACGAAAATATTTTTTTACGCCTTGTCCATCTTGACAGCTGTAGTGTCTTTGTGACGTACAACTAATCGCCTGTTATGTTACCGATTTGACGGACCCCTAAAGCAGTAATTAGGTTTAACAACGAATTAAGGAAATTAATCGTTCGTTAGAACATGGTGGGACACTCACTTGCCTTAACAGTCCGTTAAACGATTTAACAGGGGTGTTAACTAACTAACAGAGTATGGTGAAATCGGGTCTAAGTCTAGGCCTAGTTAACGGTTCTATCGGTATAGTACAAGGAATAAAGCTTGAACATGAAAATACATACATAATTAAAAAAATAGAATTGTCCTCATGGACAGACGCCATTTTAACAAAAAATTGAATTAAAATTTAAAAAATACGTATTAAATTTAATACTGAGCATGTGTACGAGTTTGGTCCGGTCAAAACTAAATTTGAAATTATTAATAAAGCTTATGCTCATCGCGAACAGTTTCTAATATGTATAGCCTATTACGATACGTAAGAGTCAAGGGCTAACGGCCGCACTCAGAGACGTCCATTAACTTTTAAGTTTCATTAAAGTTGCTGCTGTCACATTCTTTGCTATAGCAACAGAATAAAACGCAGCAACTTTAATCAAACTTAAAAAATAATTGACGTCTCTGAGTGCGGCAGTAAGTCTTAATAGTGTATTGATGGACATTGGTTCTTCAGTATTTACATGCGGTCAAGCGTATGTAACAATTTTGAGAGTGAAAAGTCTAGGCGGTTTACATCTAATCAATGTCAACTTTGGTTGTATTAAAGCGCAGGAGTCTGCAATTTCTGAATATAGACTTAGATGCATTTACCGTCCAGACTTGTCAAAAATCAATCATCAAAGCCTCTGAGAAAAGCCCCGACATTACATTTTTTATATTTCTTTAATAAATAGAGTGACTTGGCAATTGCACACGGCAAAAGAATCTACATAAAACAATATCTATCTAATATTAGCGCTTTGTGCTTTTATTTGTTTTGTTTGTTTGGAGTCCTCCAAACAAACATTTAAATTACTTAGTGTATTCTGTCGCTGTGTGCAATTGCCAAGTCACTCTATTTATTAAAGAAATGAAAAAAATGTAATATTGATATTATGGTTACTATAAAATGTTGTTAGCTAACTAACAAGGTATCAATTTATAACAAAGTGGTTGGATAGCTGCTCCCATAGATAGGTAGGTACTGAATTAACCGACTTGGTTTACATTCGATCTCCCAACTTTTTACGGTGGAAGCATTGCGAGACTTGGGCATTTTTGTACATGTTATGTTTTTGATGGGATTAGTTATTACTACGTACGTGTAGAGACGACATCCCTAACAGCAAGTTGCGGCCCATTGGCAGCAACTCGTTTATTTGTGGCAGACCAATGTTGCGAATTGTTGCAAATACCTATTATAAATTCGAAAAATGCCGTCTTGTGCTTGGCTACATTCTTTTAAATAAAAGTTTAGGAATCACCTTTCGTCGGTAAATTCACTGATTTTTGTATAGCATGCGTAATTCAATTAAATAATATTTATTGTAACAATAGGCGACACGCCATTTTTAAAAGCGCTGCGCGAATCAATTCATAGGGTAACAGCGCATAAGTGACAGTTTAGAAGTGTAGTGGCAATTACACACCAAATGTTAAAAATGTTGTGGTAATTAATATACTAATGATTATTGACAATTTAATGTTTAGTGAGACTGGACACTAATCTACATTAGTTTTAATTTTTAAAATATTAAAGAGTTTTAAATATTTAGTGTACTTCCTTGAAATATTATTACTGTTGACTATTTATTTACAGTTCATGTAGAATATTGATTGATTACAGCCAACACTTTAACAGATGTGATTACTATAATTTCGGGAAAAAGCATAATAAATTATTCTTATTTTAAGGTTTCCTTGGCTGGGCCTTGACAAACGCGAATCAAGGATTCAATTTGTTTAGAAAAATGTTCTCTGTAATTGTTGGTAATTAAATAAAAACACTTGTATTTGTATGATCGCCCATTTATGATGTTAATGTAAATTTTTAGGCGGCCATTGTAGCGCAGTGTACATTATAATTAATTGCAAGTATGCAGAATGAACGGTATATCACGTCTACTGCTAGCGCAATCTTTGGAACCCTAAGCTGCGCGCCACCCCCACCGCCGCGCAAATGAGCGCAAACATTTTTTTTTAGATAGCGGCTCAATACTCATAGTAATATATACATAAATACATAGTAATAATAACCCAATGCTCCAAAAGCACATTATTGCGCATGTAGAGGGGCGGAAGCGCGACCAGGCGGATTTTACTGCTGAAACGAGTGGCTTTTGTCTCGTTACCTATTTTTTAGGATTTGTATTGTATACTTAGTGTCTTTTTGGCAGTGAAACACAGAGTGTATTCCTTGAACACAATTTAATACACAAACTTCTTACTGACAACAATAATCACGCAACACGCCCGAGATGCTCACGGTTCGACGCGAGCGGCGAACAGAATAGTTCTCTACGGCGCCGTTAGATGGCGCCACCAGTACTTCAACCGATTCCCGCGTTACACTGCGCTAGGTACATACGATAATCACCGTCTTGCGGCGTACATTGGAATGTACAAATAAATCAAGGATGCGCGCGACGTTGCCAGACTTGCCAGCGCGACCGGTTTGTGATTTGACGCAATGAGCGGCGGCGCCACAGATTTAGGCCGGTCAGAGGGCTATCGATTCTGTTCTGTTCTAGGTAGAACAGAACAGATAAGATTTGAAATCGCAAGGCTAGAATGCAATACAAAATGTACCACTCGTCATATACCTACCGACCCGGTTCAGCCAGAATGCACGGTCAGGAAGCAACCGGCCAGCATCGCCGATCAGAATGTTCTGGCCGGTCAGAAAGAGGCGTAGTTTACGTACTAGCTCCGTATATAGTCACACACAGCCCGGGTGTAATCCGGCGCCGGCGATTTTGCCACAGTATGCCTGCAACTGTGCGCTTAAAAACATCTTGTGTGTGATCGTTTTGGAGTTAAAAAAAATGGCGGAATATAAAAATGGTAGACAAATTAGATTTTTCATACAGTGACATACATATATAATGAACCGTAATCGGAATAAGGTAGGTAGTGTCATTTATGTACTTGCGACGAGAAAATTGCATGGAAGATTAATATGGATATTCCTTTTTCCGGGACTTTATTAAGGAAGTCATTTCGTGTAGTATCTAATATTAAATTAAATAAGTTAAAATACAAATGAAAAATAATATGTATTGTAGGGGAACCAAAAGATAAACGATTAAGCGACTACACCAACTTTAGACAGTTTGTTATCAGTGAAATTAACAAAATTCACGCAATATTATTTTTGTATATGGTACAATACATACTCGTAGTCTGGATTAGAAATGACTATTATAAAGCCTGTTATTCTAACACGGTATTTTTCTAATAATCGTTGAAACCATAAATGTACCGATTTGCCCAAAAGATGAACAGAGTGCCCTAATTCTGACAGTTTGACGCAATAGTTGAACTAATAAAATAAAAACACATATATCATTGCCATTTTAAGGAACTTTTAGAAATAAAATGCATGTTAACTAAATCAGTTTTTATTTTTTAATTACTGACATATAATATTACTTACCTACTACATATTAGGTACCTTTTTCCCAGTTGCATATATCTTATTAAATTTATACTGCCTTTATTTTCTGGTGCCATCATTCATAAAAAAAATGGATTTAACGTGGCTTACCTACTGTCCGATTTATTCACTTACTATAACTTTTGCCCGTGACTGTGTCCGCTTAGAAGTCATTTATCGCTGCTCCCTCGGGAACTATTTGATTTTCCGTGATAAAAAGCAACCTTTGTCCTTCCACGGGCCTCAAACTATCTCCACGCCAAATTATAGTATAGTATGGAAGTATGGATTAGTAAATATTTCCATAAACACTAGTGTTCATATTAAAATACTATGCCTAAAACTTGAACGACTGAATTTACTTAGTTCAACTTTGGGAATCAGAATTTATGAAATGAACGAACAAAGTCAATTAAGTATTCAACTACTGGAATATAACCCAAAACTTGAACTAGTAAATTTAATTCGTTCAAGTATTAGGCACAAATTGTTTGTTAAATAGGTGATGTTTTCATAATTGAAACACCAAAATCATTGGATTAGACATAAAAAGTTCTGTTCATCTTTTGGTTTTAAAATACAGAAGCATTTAACGATCATTTTAAGTTATAAAATTTTAATCTGTCATTTTAGTACGATTTATTAGAAAGGCTTTAAAAATGTACGCTTTGCCTAGTAGTTGAACACCGTTCAAGTATTGGCTTAGGTATACATTTTTGAAACCTAACTTGAACGGCATATTTCTCGTAAATTAACAACAAATATGAAATATCGTCTTAATACAATAAAACAGTGATTAATTAAGAATTCATAGCAAGCAAATCCTTCTAAGAATGTCAATTATTGAATTTTATACGTAATATAAACCTTTAAATTTCGAGTGCTCTTACCTTATCTATTTTTCCATACTACCCACGTTTTCGGCGGGAAGCTCCAGAGCGGTGACCGATCACGGCCGCGGCTGAGGCGTAACTTTTAGTGAGTTTTAATGGCGGCGTAGGCATAGAGTTACCGTTTAAGAAAAACAAAATACGGACTATGCAATATTTGTCACGATTTAATTATTTGATTATTCCGATCGATTGTTCATCTTTTGGGTGGTGGTCTTCTTTTGGTTCCCCTACCCTATAATTAAAAAATAAATATAATGGAAGCCATTAATTTAATTTAAACAATTATAAAAAACAGATCAATTCATCAACGTCCATTACAATTTTTCACGTAGTAAGTACGTTTAAGCACGTTTCGTCTCTCGGCAAGCGCTAGATTGCAACTGAGCGAGAATCTAGAAAGATCGGCGCCCGGCGTGTGTGTGCCGATGAACCCGGATTCTAATCTGTTCTTTCAGAACATAACAGAATCGGTAGGCCTGTGGCCGGCCTTAAAGAGTTACTAGATACTACGGCCGCGCTCTGTAACTTAACTGAAGTTGGGTTGGATACTTGGATGTGTTGAAAAGTATTGCGCGCGTTGCGAATTTGTGTTCGTGAAGTATGAATAAATTACGAATAATTATTGTGCTCTTGATCGGTGTGGAAATAATGAAAGAAAAGATAAAAAAAACGTTTTTCACTTCGCCCGTGACCGAGGAAAAGTCAGTTCTTAGGAATAATTTATTCATTTATTAGGAAACAACACGATACAGTGTTCATCAAGTTAGAACGGTTTGATTACCTATTTTATTATAAACGTCGTTATTAGGGTGATTAGTTATAGCGTTACGCGCATAAAATACCAAGAAAAAAAAAAGGACACCAGTTTAATTTGTTTAGATGAGAATTAACTAAATTGTTACTATTTATTACAAAAATGTTATGTACCTACCTATAGTTATAGTGAATTCATGAATGACGTACGTTTTTAGATGTAAGTAGGTAAATAAGAAGTAGGTATTGTATGTTATTAGAATTTGTGCATAGGAATTGACATGATTTTACCTACTTTCATATTTATTAGCGCGGGGTGCAGTGAGCGGTACAGAGAAACACGTCCTTACTCATTAGATGCATTTAATCGACTAATCGCATATTATATATTATTATTATTATTATAAGAAAATTTAATTACGATGTCTTTTTTTTTTACTAAATCATGTGAATACTATAAAAAACAAATACTTTTACATTTTTAAGAAATACTTATTACTTACTTAATATATTTAGATATAAGCTATTAAAATGCAGATGTTGACTTACGACATCAGAAATTACCAACTCTCATAACGGACTTTGATTAATCGTCGAAATCACATCTTAATCGTAATTTAAATAAAGTTAATGTTTTCTTCCTGTCTAGGTAAAACACCTGGTTCACAACACGAGCTGTCAGACGCAAATTTATTTCAAGGCACTTCTCAGCGGGGATCCGGTTGATTCCAGCCGACAGGACACTGTGAGCCCCAGCTGTGAACTGTTGATTAGATTCCAAAGGTTCGTTGTTGGTCGAAATATACACGGTGAATTTGTATTTGTATACAGTAATCAATTTTTAGGGTTCCGTACCTCAAAAGGAAAGAACCCTCCTTATAGGATCACTTCGTTGTTCGTTTTCTGTCTGTCTGTGTCTATCGATACCCTTTTTCTAAGGAACGCGTGGAGGTATCAAGTTTAAATTAATACCTATCAAATAATCAGGTCGGCATTTCCTTGGAGCTCTGAAAAATTTAACTTCTAAGTCAACGTAACCATAAGATACCGCCGTTTACCAATCGTTTTGACACTCGCAAGGGAATCAAAACCTATAAATAAATAAATAAATATCAGGGGACAATCTCACACAAATTGACCTAGTCCCAAACTAGGCTCTAGGCTTGTACTATGGGTACTAGACAACGATAAACATACTTATATAGAGAAATACATACTTAAATACATAGAAAACATCCATGACTCAGGAACAAATACTCGCGCTCATCGCACAAATATTTGTCCATACCGGGACACTTATATAGGGTACTTCCCGTTAACCTAGAATCATGAAAGGACCTGGTTGGACCTGCTATAGTAGAATCGCCCCTAGCTGAATATGAAATATTCTTATGCACGTTTATTTGTCCTATTATAAGATATAATTTTACTGAATATATCCTGAATAATCCTTAACAGCAAAAAAAAATATTCAGTAGTCATTTTTTTTAGCTAAAGTACTAAACCGATTCACTTGTTATTTGGATATTTATAAATATATCTAAAATACGCTAAATAAAAAAAATACGTATTTGTAACGTTTTTTTAACTAGCCAATTTTGGCTATTTAAGTTTGTTTTATTTTTTACTACTTGTGAGTTAGCGACACCTCCCTTATTTTGGTATATTATATGTAATTTTATATTCCATTACATTTATTTATTTCAAAAATTTTCGTTTGGATCAACATCATGTTTATTACTCATATACATATTATGTTGGGGATTGGGAACGCGGGTGGAGACGCAGCCGCGCGCCCGCGACACTACCCAAGTATTAAAAAACAGCTTAACGGATTTTCATTATATCAAGCTAAGAACACTTGATTAAGTCATCTTTCTAATAAAAAAACTAAATCAAAATCAAAGTCTATCCTTTTAGGAGCTACGATGCCACAGACAGATACACAGATTCACACACGATACATACACAGATACTCACGTCAAACTTATAACACCACCTCTTTTTTACGTCGGGGGTTAAAATAAAAGTCTGAATGCGACGAGGTCCCATGAAGCGAGTTGCGCTGCAACGCGGCTGCGTTTGCACCCGCGTTCCCAACATATGTAAATAAGTAATAAACATGATGTCGAATGTAAAATTACGTATAATATATCGAAATAAGGTAGGTATTTTTTTTTTACTTTTTCGCAAACCATAAGCGGTTAAGGGTTAATATTCAGTAAAATTATATCTTGTAATAAGACAAATAAACGTGCATAAGGGTAGGGTCATTATCAAATTTTGCGCAGAACACTGTTACTATTTGTATGGAGCTACCACTCTGTTACCGTGCATTATTACAAATATTACATAAATACTAAGCATCTTTTTTCGATTCCGATGATTAATAATTATCTGTGGTATATAGCTGACTGCAAATCATTCATCATTTCACTAAAACAACCGCTCAAAATGAATAGTGTAAACGGAAACCACTTTTTTTAGGTTGGGACAAGTTTACCTGCACAAAATTTGATAATGACCCATTTCATATTCAGCCAGGGGCGATTTTACTAGGCACTCCGGCCAGGCCCTTTGGCAAGAAGCAATGTCTTATAGCCAGTGATCGGATTTCACGGTGCAATACGGCGGAATATCAAGTAGATATCTTAATACGGATATGACCAAAATCCCGGGATCTGGTTCGAAAAAAATGCTATTGAGAATTATGATATTTATAAATAGGCAGCTTAAATAATAACATAAACGAAATAAATTATTCTTATATTAATATGAAAAATTAACCCGTACCTTTTATTTTTAGGGTTCCGTACCATAATGGTAAAAATGGAACCCTTATGGTGAAACTTCGTTGTCTGTCTGTCTGTCTGTCTGTATGTTACAGCAGTTTTTCTCAGCAACTAAGCTATCAACCTGAAATTTGGCATAGTTGTATAACTTGCTTGCCCGCATCTGATTTTAGTAAAAAAATATGAAATTAATTTTATAAATAAATAAAAAAGGTCTAGAATAAGGGGTTGAAAAATGAAAGTTATTTGATTATTAACCAAAACTATTCAAAAAATGAATGATATAATTTTTTATATTTTACGGAAAAAATAAAACGAAGTGTTCAAAATTTATAGTTTTCGAGAAATTTACAATAAAACTTTAAAGATCTGTACTAAAATTTAGGCAAGTCGAAATTGATACAATTAAAGTACATAAAAAGGTATATTTTGGAAGTACAGACTTAAATACGGAACCCTTGGTACGCGAGTCCGACTCGCACTTGACCGGGATATTTTGTAATGAATCCCGGGACATCAATCAATTTTGGCATAATGTTTGAGGTCATTCACCCCATGTTGTACCGGGAAACCCGATCATTGCTTAAATCACAAGTAACGGGAAGAACCGTTTTTTTTTTGCGATTATTAACTTATTTGTACTTGCAGTAATGGTGACGGAACCCTACACAGGACGGCTAGCACAAGTGCTCCGCGACTTGTTTGTCGCTCGGATCTCTCTTTTTCTAAATCGACTGTAACGATAGAGACGTACCGAGCCACAAGCGAGAAAATACAAGATGCGCTAGCCGCTCTGAGCATGGCATGACGTGCTCTTGTCCGGTTTTTCTTACTAAATTAAAAGTTAACTACGCTTGTGTGGTATTAATTACTTCGTTCAAAACAAAAGAAATTGTAATAAGGTTGTCTAGGTTTACGTATTTTAGGAACCCCACATTTATAAACAGACAGACAGATTCTTATACTTCACCACTTTACAGACTTCTATTTTGCGAGGCGGTGTGGATACCCGGTGGCCGTAGCAACCGCGGCGGAGTGCAGGCTATAGTGACGGAATACATAGGGCTTCTCGCTGAGCACATGCAGACAACGCTCAGCGAGTTCACCCGCGCCGTGTACAAGGCCGACAACTCTCAGCTGCAAAAGTTGACGGAGATCCTAGCCTCTGACATTGTTGGTGAGTTGAAACTTTTGGGCAATTCTGAACTTTAACCTTAAAATCAACTAAGTTGCAGTTATGCTCAGTTTGAATAAAATACGTTTGAGATTTCACCTGACAGCGCGTATTCAAAGCAAGGGTACAGAGTTAAACCGACTATGTATGAAACCGAATATGTGATTAAAATTCGGGAGACAAGGGTACATCATACCAGATTGGCATCTTGTAAACGGTTTTTTTTTTAATTCTGCATTATTGACCGTGCGAGTGCGAAGTGCGAGCGAAGCACCTCCGTTTCAGCTTGAGCAAAAATACTTTCGTATGTCTGGCTGCTCACATCTACAGTTCGCATTTCTCAACCGATACTCGTGAAATTTTGTGTGCAGGTTCGATAATTAGATTTTTTGTTTGTCGATACTGTTTTTTGAAATTTTTCAAAATGGCGGAGATATGGGGGTTTTGCTATTACAAACTTTTTTGCGGTGTTGGTAGATTGGCCGCGACCTATGTCGATGGGGATAACAGTTTTCCAACGGCAAAGTTAAGTTTGTAGCGAGGTCTACAGCTCACAAAGCCACTAGTTTTATCGGGTCCATCCACGAGAACCTATTACGGGTAACTCCAGGTCCAATCCTTAGTTACTTAATGATAGATTAATTCATTACATTTGAATCAGGTCGTGTAGTAAGCGAGCTCGCGATCTGGGTGGCGACGTGCGTCGGCCGCGCCCCCTACATCCTGGCCAACGCTGTGGACTCGCTGGTGATCATCGCGCGCGCGTGCGACGCCGCCGCCAAGATTCTGCCCTCGGCCGCGTCACTGGAGACCGACCAGCTTGGCTGGCCCGGCCTGGTCACCAAAGTCCACCAGGCTAACATCAATGTTATCCGCAAGTAAGTGAAGATCCTATGTAAATTATACATATATAGATATATAAAATATATAAAATATTTACATAGCATCTACAAACTCCAACTAAGTATACTCAATGTAATTGTACCGAAAGTCGAAACACATGAGGAATAAATTAAAAGACGAAGTTGGCTTACTTAAATACCTACTGTAAAGATATGTCTGTTTTCAACAAAATAAATATGTCAATTATCCTCGATGAATATGACAAAGTTAAACTGTTAACATCAAAAAATTTACCAACAAACTTACGAAATCTAAAAAACCAAGCAAGATACGTCCTACCCAAATATGTTAATGTATATGGTAGGAGAACGTGGGAATACATGTTACAAAATATTTTGAATAAATTACCTGATAGCATACAAACAAAGATCTTAAATAGTAAAAGCAAAAAAGTATGCAAGAACGTAATCAGAAAGTACTATACTACGGTATTCAACGCAACGGAGTAGTTAAATAAAAAATAGTAACCATAGGTGTGTGATAATAATATTGTTGTTATGAGTAATCATTAAGTACATAAGTGGGTTGTGAGTAAGGCGATATCATTCGTGCTACATATAAACCTCTCACAGGTTTCTGAAGCGCGTCTTATATTATTGTATCACAAATAATTATTATGGTAATTAATTAATTAAAAAAAAATAAAAAAAAAATTATTAACGAGCCGTTAGAAGCATCCTTTGTCACAGGGTCACAACAAATACATTTGGTACAATCAAGGCAAACATAAGGTAGCCTAGGTAGGTGAGCATCAAAAAGATAAGACGGCTCTTTTGTCAAGTAATCTAATTGTTAGGCACAAAAACATAAAAGTGACCCGTTTTGCATACTAAATCTTTGACCTTATTTAACTTTTATTTATATCATGTAAATTTTACTTGTATCTTTGTTTCTTATGGATTTTCAAGTTATTTTAGCGTATTAAAATCAACAAACTAAGAAGGTTACCTTAAGACCCTTTGATTTAAAAAAAAACGTTTCATTATTAGTTCCTTTTCACGTTCGAGGTCCGCTTTGAGAGACATCGCCGTCGTTCAGCTGCAGGTCGCTAGATGTCGCTAGTTCCGTACCATAAACTTCCACGTCCGCTCATCTTCGCCGCCAATTTGCTTATCAACTAAATTACAGATGTACAGATGTAGTGCATAATTAGTTTCCATCGTGTTTTATAGGAAAAGTTCGTCTTTATCGTGCTCTCAAAGCAAATGGTATTGTGTATTCAAATAATCGCTGTAGTGGTTGTTATATTTACGGTTTACAAAAGAAAACGCTTAATTCCTCCAGTTCAGGAAATTATATTTACCATATACCTGTATTTTTTTGGTAGATTCACTCTATATTACTGACGTGTAAAAGAGCCCGTATGTGGCCAATTTACTGAATAAATATTTGAATTTGAATTTTTATCAGAAAATAGCAAATTCGGAAATAGCAATGATTCTCAATATTTTGGCAAAGTTCAACAACGAATTTCAGATTTAACGGGCATTTCTCGGCCAACAATAAGAAAACTAATAAACAAGGAAGATTCAGATAACAAGAAAAATAAAAATTCAAATACAAATAATGCTAAGTTAGGTAGACCACGCAAAATGTTCTGTCTAGATCTTTATGACTTTGATTACGCAGTAATACGACGTATGGTTTATAATTTCCATCTGATTTATAAACTAGTTCCTACGATCCAGTCCCTAAAGTCCAAATTGATGGAAATTTTAAAGGCTGTGATTTTACATTAAGATGACTGTGAACCAACTGCAAAATCTAGCCTTTTCATACAAACGGCGATAACGTTTTCCACCCCCTAAACGTTAACCGAATTCGACCAATTTTTTAAATATTGATTAGTTATAAAGAGATTATGTCCGAAATGACTTTTGTATGAAAACAATAAAACGGGAATAAATCAAAATTTATTAATAATATGGAAAAAAAACTAAACGTACGGACATAGTTTTTGTTCCGACTGACACCATATCAAACATTGGTCGAAATCGGTTAACAATTAGGGGGTAGAAAACTTTATCGCCGTTTGTATGGAAAGCCGTCACCTCACAATTCTCTTAAGAAATATACTTCGCCAAATGGGTTTTCGATTCAAGAAAATTACAAACAATAGAAGAATGCTAATGGAAAAGGATGACGTAAGACTAAAAAAAGTAAAGCATCTGCACTTAATAAGAAAGTATAGATTTGAAAGAAGTGATATTGTGTACACGGACGAAACATATGTTCATACATCCCATTTAACAGGAAAATGCTGGGTGGATTCCACGGATAAAGAAGTGAAACAGTTAATTTCAAAAGGCCAACGTCTTATGTACAACGTACATGCAGGTAGTTCCAAAGGATTTGTTCCAGGTGCTCTGCTTATGTACAAGTCTACTGATAAGACCGGTGATTATCACGATGCCATGAATAATGTAAATTATGAAAAATGGTTACAAAATCAACTTAATATTCCCAACTTGTCTTCAAATTCTGTATTAGTAGTGGATAATGCTGCTTATCACAATAAATATGTGGAACGTCCACCCAACTCTAATACAACAATGCCGCTAATGATAAACTGGTTAGAAAAATATAATATTCCCTTTGATCCATCATTAATCAAGGTACAATTATATGAAATTATTTGTCGTCATAAACAAGACTGTGTAGAATATTCAATAGACAAGATTTTACATCAAAATGGACACACAGTGTTAGGGTTACCGCTATACCATCCCGACTTCAACCCAATTGAAAACATATGGTCCCAGATGAAAGGTTACGTATCAAAAAGACACAGAAATGAATATGACTACAGCAAATAATGGCCCGGATGAATGGAAGAAAGTTTGTGATCATGCCATCAAATGTGAAAATGAATATCGTTGTAAACGATATTCATTAGAACACTCGATGGATGATCATATTGATGGTATTGTCATTCACGTCAATGAAAGTACTGACGATGTCACGCCTGAGTGTAACTCAGATTGTGAAATGGAAAATGTTGAAAATATTGATCCAAATATTCAATAGGTAATATTAATATTTTAGAAATAGAAATAGAAAATATTTATTTCGCATAAATTTTTACGTACATGTTATGTTTTATTTAACACATTCGGCGCCGGTGTGTCGAAATGTATGTATGTCATATGCAATATTTTTATGGCTCGTTCTATCTCAGTTCGTTTTCAAGGTTCACAGTTACCCCCTAGAACTATTTGGAAGGGTCTTCCTCAGGGTTCTGTTTTAAGTCCAATTTTATACAACGCTACACGTGTTTGGGTTGCTCGGAAATTAAAAAAGCCGGCGGTAAGGCGAACCGTTACGCGGCGACGCTTGCCTTGGTGCATTTCACTATTTGACGTCTAGGCTTAGCTCGAGTCAACTAAGTTCGGGCTAGAGTCTGAGTGAACGTGTGAGTGCCTGTGTAATCCTGGATTCGTCACAGTTGGAGTGCACGCAAGTGCGCATGAGCACTCCTGACGCCAAGCCACGCCGCGGGTGCAGGCGTCCTCATCACTTGAGGAGCAGTTCCGCTGCCCAGAATCAAAGCGCGATTGTGCGACCATCCGGGTGAGACCGTTTCAATACTAAGGGCCTTAACGGTGCCACGAGTAGATTTTAGAAATTCATAAAAAAATTTTTTGCATCTTACTGGGTATATAATATAACCATACAACATTCAAGAGTGCTCATATCAATCAAACCTAGCTAGTTCTCCATCGGTCAATACCTTTAGAGACGTACGACTATCGAACGACTTCCTCTTCATCCTTAACTTAATTGCTAGAATAGGAAAATCCTACGGGCTTGCGCAGTATTTCAAAGACTGTATGTTTAGAGAGTTTAGCGGTAGCGTACTGTATTCAAGGTGACGTCGGTTGTTCTCCCCGACTACTTACCTAAATATTGCAGTGTACACAGAAAGATAATTAATCCATATACGCTTACATTAGCATAGGGCAAATTAACAAATTTGTCTTATAATCTGCAACGAGCGTTAAAAATACCCGGCCCTACGAAGTAAGCAAAAAAAAAAGGGTCAGTTCAATTGTTTCTAAGTGCTAGTAGGTACGGCTAGCTGCCACATCTGGCAATCATTAAGTACCCAGCAACGCCACGCAACTTTTTCTGAGAACAATCACGATGCACCCTGTGCATCATCGCGCGCCGTAGTACCGCACACTTTTTGCCGCCTCGAACAACAAAGGAATGGATGGCGTCATGCGCTGTTTAGAATAACCAAACACAAAGTTTATTTTCGGGTAAAAGAAAAAAATAACTTTTATATTTATTAATAAATTTTTTTTTTTGGTGAAATGAAAAATTATGACTTATTTATGAATATGTGTTGGATTAGGTCCTTTTGTCAGTGTTGCAGGTGCAGATATATATGGGCACATGCATTGTTTTATTATAACCAAAATGTGGGAGCGAAAGCGGTGATGTTAAAAGAACCCTTTCTGCGACCTATATTTACTGATAACGATTTTCAACCGGAAATGGGATTTTACCTGCAATGAAACACCTGTGCGACTCACCTTGTTTAAGTTTACTCCGGTTTAAATCATTACGTACTAATTTAATTATTTTTTGTTTTGATACCGGCATCGGCTTGCAACCGTTTATTGACAGCAATTAGAACTTTTGAACTTATTTAAACTTAGCATTCTCCAAATGAATGTAAAAAAAATAATTCCGCTCACTGATTGGTTTAATAATTATTGATCGGGCTCTATGCAAATTCTACAATTTACTTCAAAAATTGGGCTCTGAGAAATTACATAATGCATGATTAAAAGTTTAATTTAATAGGAAAACCTGATTTTGTCAGGTTGCTGAATTAATTATGCTATCGAAATGGTTTTGTTATTGTTTAAGCGGCCAAACAATTGAAAAAGTTCATTAGATATCGTTATTCTCTCTTTTTTAAATTCAAATATTATTAAATAAGTAAATTTATATTGTTCTTAAAAATATGCCTGGTACCCATAGTACAAGCCTAGAGCTTAGTTTGGGACTAGTTCAATTTGTGTGAGATTGTCCCTGATATTTATTTATTTATTTATTATTTATATAATAATAAATTAGGTAACTGTCTATAACTAAACTTGATCGATGGTTTTGTCATCAGCATATCAATTATTAAGTATAAAAATAAATAAAATAACACTTCGATAGCCTTTTCCGTTGTGAGAGTGATTGAAGTGTAAATACGATCTGTTCCTAACTTAGTTTTTGCTATGTTTACTATCTATACTGGGTGGACGCTGGAGCTGGTAATTCGAACAATAAACATTTTTTTACCTGAACGAACCCTTTTGGCTTGCACCACCACGGGCATAAAATAGCGCAAAATACGACCAGTTAAGAAAATTATACAAACAAATAAGTTTTAACGAGCTGATAATAATATATTAGTATCGTCGCCTCTCCAGTGCTTATTGTTAGAAGCATTTATTATCCTTAGATACGGCCCGTAACTTTCACTGATCAGATATATTTTTTACTCATACAAATAATCCTACCTAAATAAACAGGATCTTCTCCATTGTTCTCAAGAACAAAGGAAACCGCAACGTTGAGGTCAGGGACCGAAGATTTAATTTCACTTCATAAAATAAAAACTAATAAACATTTCTTGGTTTCTCTGATTATTGTATAGTGTTATCCACGAAGACGAGAACCGCGCTTGTTAAAGAAAAATCAACCTTGAGGCAGTTGCAATAACGTCTAATATCGTATAACGCGTATACTATTTGTTACATTTTAGACTCGCTTAAAAATAAATGCATTACGCTCCGGCGCAATGATGCACCGTGGTTATCATGGCATTTTAAAATGAAAATATGAATATAAAGTTTATTTATTTATATGAAAAAGAAATTTGAGGCCTACGCTTTCGGTTTGTCAAATAAAGAAGACAACTTTTAACCAAATACAGATAAATAATGATAGTCAAATTTCAAAGTAATATTTTTCTGTCTATACCCGGGAATAAACAAAATATATTTATGACATTACATTATTAACTTACCTATTAATCTAAATCAACGAAAAACTACTTAATTTTTGGGCAAAATAATACATTTTCATGAACATTTGTGATGAAGCACATGTGCATCATGCGCGCTCAAGGACCTGCAATCCCATGAAGCACATGTGCATCATGCGCGCGCGAGAGGGTGCAATCCCATGAAGCACATGTGCATCATGCGCGCCGAAAGAGTTAAAGACTTAAGGTAGCATTCCGTTCTTAGCGACAGCGACGCGCGTACGCGACTGGGTCGCGCGACCTACTGCTTAGTATGAATTTATATGGGCGCCTTGTACAGACCAAGTCGTTCCTGAGTTATATAAAGCGGCCCCCTTAAACTTTATTTCCCAGGTAACGAACTTCATGAAGGAGGCTTGGATTAACAACGTAGTCCCAACGGAGTGGGTGATTTTAGGAAGATATCTATTTGTAATGTGGGTTACCGGATCTACGCAAATTTTCTATTGGAAAGACTAGACCGAGCTATTAAATCCATAGGCAATTATCAAGCGGCATTTCTAGAAAACAGATCTACCGACGACCACATTTTTACCCTTCGCCGCGTTCTGGACATAAACTGGAGGGAAGGAAACCGGCTCTTTGTTGCAGCATTAGACATTGTAAAAGCTTTCGACAACGTCAACTTAAATGCTCTAAGGGACATACTACAAACGCGTACAAACATTCACCTAAACTATAGAATAGTAGAAGCCTGCATGAGGGAGAGAACACTCATATCTTGGTGCGGACAGAACTCTGAGGTGGTTCAAAAAGGAAAAGGGGTCAAGCAGGGCTGTCCGCTGTCTCCCCGGCTATTCACCATTCTAATGGACGACGTTCTTCGAACCCTAGAAGAGGATGATGTAGCAGTTAGGCTGGACCAAGACGTTGAAATCACCATACCTCTTATACTCTCGTACGCGGACGACTTAATTATTATAGGCCCACACATAGCAGTAATCGACCGTATGGTGAGAAAACTGACAGACTTGTTATACACCGTAGGATTAACAATAAACACGGCAAAAACAAAACTAATTGTACGGGGCCCATGTGATATTTCAAAAGGAGATTTACAGCCTATATGCTTAGGTGGAGTAACTATCCAACCTACAGACGAAATAAAATACCTCGGTACGTATATCACATATAACCACAATAGGAGGGCCTCCATAAAGTCGCGTAGCAGTAAAGCCGTTAGAAATTCCAAGATACTAACGCAATTTTTAAAGAGAAACAAAATAGAACGGAGAATCACTAGACTAATGTACAAAATGGTGATATCTCCTGCCATGACGTACGGGCTTAACGTCGCAGTAGTAACCAAAGCGAATCGATCACGCCTAAGTCGGTACGAGAGACACATTCTAACCGAAATGCTGTCAGTCGCTAAGAGCACTCCTAAACAAAAGATCTGGCAAATTCTGGAAGGCAAAACAGTCACAAAAATAATTAAAGTTCGGTGGCTCTCGTATTACGGGCATGTGCTTAGGCGCCAAAACCCTCACCTATTGTACGCGGCCCTCAAGTACAAGGAACGCAGAAAAAAGATAGGTCGGCCTATATTCACTTGGGAGGGCTCACTTGCCTAGGACATACGTGATTATACTAACAAGAGCCGTGCCTACTAGCGAAACATTGCGGATAACAGAATGCGGCTCAAAAAAGAAGCGGAGAAGATATATAAACAACCTGAAACCGACACAGAGTCGGAGCCCGAGGATATTGAGGGAGCAGAGTAGAAGCCCAAGCAGCACACGGGCTGCGTGGGAGCTGTGTAGGTTATTATGCATATATTATACTATATGATTTTTAGCAGTCCATACCTTTAATATATATTACACCAAGGTATAGTATCTATCTCCCTAATGCTGACTTAACGATGCTTGAATTCGGGTTGGCTCCACCTTCCGTCTCTCCTGTCATATCGATTGCAAACCCTACACTCCTATCCTATCTACTTGACTCTCCGGTGTCTCGGGCAGGTGCGCTGCTGCCTGCGGCGGGCGGCGATGGTTGGTGCAGCACAGGCGACGAGGCTCGCGTGCCCTGATCGGTCTAGTATTAGTGGCTGGTCGGTGCGGGTTAAGGTTCTCACGCTCTGCCGGCTCTTCGCTACTCTTACCGGACTGGGTGGGGCGCGCGTGCTTTTCCCCGCTAGCCTAATCTAACATCTCCTCCCCGCCGCGGTCAGCGCGTACGGGTCCTTGCAGCAGAATTGCTGGCCGGAGGTGTCACCAGAACAGAACAGAACAGTCTTTATACCGCTGACCTTAGTAAATCAGTAGATTGTTTTTGCAACATCTTACAATATGCCCTTTATTTAGCCTCTGGCTCCATTTCTGAGTGTTCTCAGTCACTTAATTCTGCTCTTGGTTACTTAAACGCTTGGCTCTTTGATCATGGCTTATCTTTGTCAGCCTCTAAGAGTTCTGGTGTGGTTTTTACTAGGAAAAGGCAGGTTCCTGATATTCGCATTGTTCTTGAGGGGGTATTGGTACCTGTGTCCAATTCGGTAAAAAAATTAGGTTTAATTTTAGATCATATCATAGAGCATAATATCTGGAGCAATGAAATAGTTAAATGGATAAGTACTACTAGTTACTAGTAGTCTATGTTTATTAAACATCCGTAATTATTTTGTGAGACTTTCCCATAAAACCTTTGCAGGTAATTTAACACTGCGCGAAGGTTGGATTTAAAATTCAAATTTGGTGTCAACAAGATGTTGTTCTTGGGAAGGACTTAAAAGCATAATCTTAATCGTTAATCAAACCAAACTTTATTCTTGATTGTATAACTTCACGTGCTAATTGACGAGTAAACAGCGTCAGGGCGATGCATTATCTCCGCAACTCTTAGACTCGGTAGCCTACCTAGCGCGCATAGGTCTTGCTTGTCGCGCCAATGCTGATGCTGACCGATCGGCTGTTACTGGCGCGCTCTCGCGTCCAACACGCTGATACTGGCGTTGGCTGAACGGACCTGTTCCTTGTCCTCTGATACGGTTTTAACGCGCAATGCTGGTGCTAATTAATTGGCTGCTTCTGGTGCGCTGTCCCGCGCCTGACTGGCCTTTGATGGCGCTGGCCGTGTGACTGTACTTGGCGTGCTGTCGCGCGCCGCCTGACGCGGCTTTGTTGGCGCTAGTGAAATGGCTGTACCTGGTGCGCTGTCCCGCGCCTGACTGGCCTTTGATGGCGCTGGCCGTGTGACTGTACTTGGCGTGCTGTCGCGCGCCGCCTGACGCGGCTTTGTTGGCGCTAGTGAAATGGCTGTACCTGGTGCGCTGTCCCGCGCCTGACTGGCCTTTGATGGTGCTGGCCGTGTGACTGTACTTGGCGTGCTGTCATGCGCCGCCTGACGCGGCTTTTTTGGCGCTAGTGAAATGGCTGTACCTGGTGCGCTGTCCCGCGCCTGACTGGCCTTTGATGGCGCTGGCCGTGTGACTGTACTTGGCGTGCTGTCATGCACCGCCTGACGCGGCTTTGTTGGCGCTAGTGAAATGGCTGTACCTGGTGCGCTGTCCCGCGCCTGACTGGCCTTTGAGGGCGCTGGCCGTGTGACTGTACTTGGCGTGCTGTCGCGCGCCGCCTGACGCGGCTTTTTTGGCGCTAGTGAAATGGCTGTACCTGGTGCGCTGTCCCGCGCCTGACTGGCCTTTGCTGGCGCTGGCCAAGTGACTACTTGGCGCGCTGTCCCGCACCTGATGCGCCAATACTGGTGGTGGTCAAGTAGCGATAACAGACGCGCGGTCTTCCACCTGTGGCGCTGATCACAGAGCTGTTCCTGGCGCCCTGAATTTTACCTGACGAGCAAATTTATTTATTCTGCAAATTCATTTCTGTATCTACTTTAAGTTTATGATCTGTTTTAAAGCTGTTGGTTTTCCATAAATAAATAAATGCTGGTGCTGGTTGATCGACTGCCTCTGCCGTGCTAGTTCCAAAGCTGACTAAGTTGGTTGGCGGTTTACAGGTTCTTTAACCTACCTCTACAGCTGATTTGCTTTGGCCTTGTTTTAGTGTCTGTTTGTCTGTATGTGTGTGTATTACACATGTAAATATAGAAGACGATCGCAACTGGCATTCAATCTCACACTAGCTTATTTATGTGTGGGTGTGTGTGTGAAACCAATGAAGGTATAGATGACAATCGCAACTATTATTAAATGTCACAAGTACAATGACACTGTATTGTTGCTTGCTCTGAAACATTGTGGTTGGCTTTACCACTACAACCAGGGTGTCAAAACCCCTATATTATCCCCAATCATGCTGATTGACCGCTTTTGACGTGCCAATACTTGGACGGGCTGTCCACGCCTGGCGCGCTCATGTCGGCGCTGGCGAACCGGTCGCGCCGGGCGCGCCGACACCGCGCCTCGTGCGAGTGATGAGAGCGCTGCCAGGCCAGTCGTAACGCACGTGCCGCCGCCGCTCCTGGCGCGCATGATAATGGTGTTTTCGGTCCACCGTTCGCTTAGCTTGGTCGTGATCTCGAGGTCGGCCCCCTCGCCTCCCTGTCGGGTGTTGGAGTGCTCCACACGGCTCTGGAGTGACGCCGCCGCGCGGCGCTCGGAACCGGCAGCGACTGCATGGAGAGCACCCCGGCCGTAGCTCGGTGGGAGCGCAACCGCCGCATAGACTTCACCGTGTCCTCACTTTGAGGCCCTGTGACACCTGTAAGTTTTTTTAATTTAATAGACTTTATGAACTGAATTTACTCTGTACGGCCAGACATATTATAATTAATAAGATCGTCTTTAATAACACTAATAACCTTTATTATCGACTCGGCGCGTCGCCCGGTTGCTAATTATCTACATAGTACTTTTAAATTCTATATATCTTCTATTTTTTTTTCTCGTACCCTCTGTTAGTTTCGCTCGTTCGGGTGATAGCCCGCATTTTCGCCAGCCTCGGCTCTGCTGCCGGCTCTTGCTTCTTGTTCTTTACAGATCGTTTTAAAAATTAACTACTTATATTGCACGATTCTTATCAATTGAATTATGAGGATGAAACTCTTAAGTTAACTTAAAGGAAGCTTATTTAGTGAGAACATTACCATCTTCCGTTGGCAGTAGGGTAATAAAACAAAAAAGATTTTATTCTATATTATATAATAATAAAATAATAATAATCCAGCCTATATACGTCCCACTGCTGGGCACAGGCCTCCACTCACAATGAGAGGGTTTGGGCTATAGTTCCCACGCGGGCCCAGTGCGGATTGGGAACTTCGCACACACCGTCAAATTGCTTTGCACGTGTGTGCAGGTTTCCTCACGATGTTTTCCTTCACCGAAAAGCTCATGGTAAATTTACAAATTGTATTTCGCACATAAATTCCGAAGAACTTAGAGGTGCGAGCCCGGGATCGAACTCACGACCCTCTGCTTAAGAGTCGGCAGGTCAAACCATTAGGCTACCACGGCTTATTCTATATTGCCATTCTGCAAATGTTATTTTTGCAGATTTTTTCACATTATTGCGTCTTGCTCCTAACTTGGTGATAACAGACAAATCTCTCTAAAGCGGACCTCGGATGTGAAACGGAACTAATAATATAAAATGTTATCATCCAATAAAATTGTTATTATTATTGGAACGTCCGAGGTCCGAGTAATGCCTACCTGGTGGTTCCACCAAAATGCATCACGTACTTAATAATGAGGAACAATCATGGCGGCGCGTTAGTCGTAATTTAGTTGACAGGCAAATTTGCGGGTAAGGTGAGCGGACGTGGAAGTTTATGGTACGGAACTAGCGACATCTAGCGACCTGCAGTTGAACGACGGCGATGTCTTTAAAAGCCGACCTAAAACGTTCCAGGAATAATTATAAAATGTTATGTTACCGTGACTTATGTCTCTTTCGAAATTAAAATAAAATTAATAATCTTTTGCTTAAGTTAAACTATGATTGATAGTCATTTTAGCAACATTGCTCAGAATGGTCAAAGATGGTCTTTTTGATGATTGGGGTCACAAAACACCACTAACTTGAATACTCCAAGAATAATTTTGCAGGTCTGTTTGTTGATTATTCGACAATATACTATGACTCGTCCATGAATTGTGTACTTTTCAGCTTTTGCATCCCAATTATATTTTCAGATGCGACCTTCAAAATCACACGAAGGAAGGCGGGTCGTGGATAATTGTGCGCGGGCGCGTGTACGACGTGGAGAAGTTTGAGTGCGACAATCCGAGCACCAACGAGCTGGTGCGGCGCTTGCGCGGCTGCGACGCCACGGCCGCACTCAGCGTCGAGCCGCACGCGCTGTATCTGTCGCTCGTCACCGAGCGCTGCATCGGCATGGACGCTGACCAGATACACACACATAAGCTTGAGGTGACATGACGCTCAGTCTCTTATTTATAGGAGCTATATATACACTTTGAATTACAGACTTCTTCATACCCGTTGAGTTACAAAGTTCTCACTAGGTCAAACTTAAGTCCTAGGGAAAAAAGTCACACTTTTATGGGTCAATGGCATTGATTTAGTATATACTAGATACACAATCCCGCACAAAAAACTGTTGTTATAAACTGTCCCAAATGACATTGACAACTGTATTCAGATACACGCTAACATCGCTATTTTTTACCTTAATAATTCATGCAAAAAAAACTCAATATACTAGCTGTCAAGTGTCAAATTTGCAAACGAACGTTTCAAAATATTTAAAACTTTTTAGTGAAATCGCCATTATTATAATAATAGGTCGGGGCAAAAGTATTTTCGTATTTGGACCGTATAAGTTGTAATCAAACCTCTTCGTCTATACTAAATGTACCTGGCTGGTTTTAATACCATTAAAAGTCAACGTACAATAAAATTTAAAAAAAACTGGTTCCCGGCATTTTTCAATTGTTTTTATGTTAGTATTATTATTATTTATTTATTTATTTATTAAACCAATCAACAAAATTATAAATAAACAAAAGCCCTGCAAAACTGTTTTATGACAAGTTTGTCTGCAGGAAGACTTTAAGAGTACAGTATATATTTTACATGGTTTTGTTCGACACTATACAGGGTGACCTCGAATTGGTAATACAAATTCAAAGTACTACAGAGAGCTTCCCTAAACCAATCGCTTCTACGAGGTCTCACGCTTAATTTTAAAACATAAGTACTTTTTTTTAAGTTTTCTAATTATCCCATTTTTTTTTGCTTAAATTGGTTACCCTACCATTACCTTTAAAATGAAAGAGGTTTAAAGTATTTCAAATGAACACTTTCCTCTTTGGTTCGTTATCTGACACATCATTTATGATAATAGCGTATCTTGATTAGTAAATTGTCACTTGTCTTGTCAAAGAAAGTAAGAATTTTCGTATTTAATTAAGATAGTAATTAAACAAAATGCCCCGAGCTTATCCTTATACGAATATTCAGCGAATGGATATGTTATCTTTTTATTTTACGTCACGAAGTACCGTACGAACTCAAGCATTGTTTCATGAACGACACCCTGACTGCCCAACTCCTACTCGTGTTCTAATAAACTCCATTGTCCAAAACTTAAGAGATTTTGGACAGTTTACTGTCCCAGTGCACGCTCAAGCTCCGGGCCGGCGGCCGCGGTACTCGCAGACGTTTCGGAGACGAGTTCTCGATTATTTTAGCCACCACCCAGAGGCGAGCTCAAGGGACGCTGCCGCAAGATTCGGAACGAGCCAATGGTTTATTTGGCGATTACTGAATGCTGAAGGAAAGTATCCGTTTAAATTCCAAAGGGTGCAGGATATCATATTAGCCGATTATCCTAGAAGAGTGCAATTTTGTCGTTGGCTGCTGCAAAATCTACACTTGAACATTTTATGGACCGACGAGGCAACATTTACAAGAGTAGGCATGTTCAACGTTCACAATGAACACTGGTGGTCTGATCGTGAAGCAAATCCTCACGTAACTCGCAGGGAATCCTACCAGACACGTTTCTCGGTAAATGTTTGGGCAGGAATACTGAACGACTGTTTGATTGGTCCTCATTTCATTGACGGAAATTTAAATGGACCGAAATATGAAGAATTCCTGAGAAATGTGTTACCGGTATTGCTACGAGAGGTGCCGCAGCAAAATTTGGAGGCTCTGTATTACCAGCAGGATGGGGCACCAGCTCATTTTTCCCTGCGTGTGCGAAGCTACTTGGACCAAGAGTTCCCTGGGAGATGGATTGGACGCTGTGGCCCAGTCGCTTGGGCTCCTAGAAGCCCTGATCTCACACCTCTCGACTTCTTTTTGTGGGGCGAAATAAAAAGGAGAGTGTACGCACGGGAAACAGATACTGTGGGTGAACTTCGCCAAAAGATAGTTGAGGCATTTAATAATGTAAAAACCAATGAATTTGTTCTCCACAGATTGAAAGACAATCATAGGCGACGGGCAGAGTTATGTATCCAAGAAGGCGGGGGTCATTTTGAGCACATTTTAAAAGTTGTTTAAGTTTTACAATTTTGTATTTTGTACTGTACGTTATTCAACAATAAATTATTTTTAATAATTCACTCATTATTCAGTTATTCACTTTATCAGATAATTTATTAGGGTACCTACTTAAAACTAAAGGGTTGGATGGATATCAGCACCTAGTTTATTAATAACATCGAGTGATAGATACAGGAATGAAAATTGAGACACATTTTGTTCCTTGTCGCTTTGGGTGGCAGTGCGTCACGTTGAATGTCCACTGTCATTATCTCCGTCGTTGTTGTGACAGAGTACAAAATGGTGCGAGAATCAATTTCCTTGTCTGTACGACAGATATGCATGACGTCATGTAGGTTAACCACACTTGGGATTTTAAATTATTTTTATTATTTTGTTTTGTTAGAAAATTAACGATAATTAAGGAAAGCTAACTTTAACAACTGAGTTAATGCAATACACTATTAGTGATTAACTGAATCATAATCAAGTATTTTGTATTACCAATTCGAGGTCACCCTGTATACGCAATAGGTACCATTATACTATAATATAAATCTATGGCAGTGTATCTAAAAAATGTTTCTTCAGTTTTCTTTTAAATATCCGTTTATTTTGCTCGAGACGGATGTCTTCGGGTAAGCTGTTGAGAATATATGGCACGCGTTTTTTTAACGTTCTGTCTCCATAATAGTTTATAACTCTCTCTCTACTCTCTCTAGTATGGTTCTGTGTTTCTCCCGTTCGTATGTTATTTCTAATGAAAGCTTCTGTTTTCTCGCACACATTAAATACATCTTGAGATGCGTAAAAAATCTCACCTAAATTTTTGATGTCAATTAATTTATGAAAATAGTGCATTTCTTTTGCTAAAACAGAATTTGTGCATATGTTGCACCGAATTGATTTTATTAATTTCCGAACTACGTATCCGGCAATATATCCTTTGACTTGTTTGATGTAATCACAACAGTTTCCAGACTCATTAAGATCTGAAGACAAAATGTCACAGTTTGCTTGAATAATTGTTTCTATTGCTGATTCTGCGTGATTGTTCATTGATTTCTCTTTCGGTATCCTTGCGATACCCAATATAAAAAATATTATTAAAAAAAAAAATTGTCATAAGTCAAAATAAACCAACACGATTTATTAAAAATTTTAAAAGTACCTAATAGCTACTCCATATATTTTTGTTCCGTGATAAGTCATAATTTGTATGTACAAAATAAATTCCTAAAAATCATGAAAGCATTATAATTTTAACTAGAATCTGTTTATAAATAAATAGAACTTACGTAAAATAATACATTCCATCCTTTTCTTTTGTTTTTTTTTGTTATTATTTTTGCAGTTTATCACTGCACATTTCGTCATGATTGACAACTGCCACTGTCTGTGGTTGGAACAAGACTAACAGCCAAACTACTGCCCAAGTCGGTTAGGCAGTAGTTTTGACTTGCCATTTTTTCCTGCTGATTGTGTATCTATATATAATATAATATATACCTATATATATCTATATATAATATATGCTAAATCAATGTTTAGTGACCACAAAATTAACTAACAAAATACACCAACGTTCAATATTTCGAAATAATTAGCAACATTACGTCTATTTTTGTCGCCCACCGCAATTTTTTAGATAATTTTCAAAATAACAAGGTAAGAAGGAACACGTGTTTGTTGTCGCTTATCGGGGGCATAGAAACTACGTTCAGATAAGTGACTGAAGTTTTCTTAGTTGGACAAGTGATTTCTCTTTTTTTATTTTTTTTTTCATCATTGTCAACAGAACTAGTTTCACTATTTCTAACGATTATTGCATTAAGTGTTAAAAATATTTTAATAAATAATAAAATATGGAAGTAGGTCACTAAATGTGACTTCCGTTTTGTTACCATTTTGATGGTGACATATTAGCTGAACGTCGAGTCACAACATGACTTAACATATAAAACCCAGTGCACATGGTACATTTACTAGGTACTTACTAAATTTTATTAGATTTCTTTATTTTCATGAATTTTTGCAGATTTTGTTCGAATTGATAATACCTGTTTTTCACTTAAGTACGTACATAATAATCGCATATTAAATTCATTTATACATATTATACATTATTATTTTTTACTTATAACGGTCACATTAGAGACATTCTTCAATTTTAACCTTATTGTCCTTGAAATTGTGTGCAAAAGAACGATATATTTTTTCAAATCTGTAAAAACGAGGTACCTACCTAATTACGTGTTGACACCTAAGTCTATTTAGTGTCATGTGAATGAATCCTTACAATTTTTAAGTGTTCAGTTTTGTCACTGTCCCCTCAAAGTTAGTGGAACGATTTCATTTTTTATTACTTTATGATAACATAAAACAAAAAAACATATTTTTTTCTTAAAAGAAAATGTATAATCTACTGAAAGAATCAATCATAAAAAAGAACTGTTGATTATTATTCACAACACAATGAAAATAAACATGATTATGTCCCTAGCAGTCACAAAATCGAAAGCTATCCTGAGAAATCGAAAAAGCTGTTAGCTTAATTATTTTCAATTTGGTGTTTTTCGTTTAACGGAGTGATTATCAAGTTTGTTTAATAAATTGATTTGATACAAACAATGTATTTTGTTTATTTTTTGTCTTAAACATAGTCACCAAACGGAATGCCTTTTACATCTATGTTACATTGTGTGTCCATATTTTAGCTAAAATATCTTTATTTTCGCGTTCCTTTTTTGTTTTTTATAAAATACAAGATGTAAACTTCAGATTGTAATGAAAAATCAGGCAAAAAATCGGCATAAAAAATTATACTACTTTTTGAAATGGGTACACTTTTTTCTGACAACGCCCTTATGGCTATCAGAATACCTTGAACGACTTCGAGTATGGTAAGAGCGGCTTCTGCGGCCCTGCACTGGACTCCGACACCGCCTACTGCCCCTCGGGCAGTCGTCGTTGACCCGACTGCTCCTACCGCGGCTGTGTCTCGACCGGCTCCGCTTCGCCCGGCTGCGTCTCCCGTCACCTCGGCTGTGCGCCCGGCTGCCCCTCTGATCCTTGCCCTTGCGGCTGCACGCCCTACGGCGTCCTGCACTTGGACGATGCTCCCAACTACGTCTCTCGTCACCTCGGCTGTGCTCCCGACTGGGTTTTTAACAAAATTACATCTCAACCTTTTATGCATTTTGGCATTTGTACCAAAATGACCTGGTACCCTTTTTGTTTACATCAAGTTATAGGTATATCCATTTTTTTCAGACTAAAATTTAACATGTTTATTTTGTGATTCATGATAATTATTGTCATCAGAAGTAGAATACATCGAAAGTTTGCTGGGTGGCAAACGTGTCGAAATTAAAGATGTAAATAAGAATACGGTACAAAATTACGTAGAAGTCGTTTATCGCTGTGCCCTCGAGAATTGTCCAAGTTTCCGGGATAAAAAATATCCTTTTATTTTTTTGTATTTTTTTTTTCATTCCTTTTATTAACTTTTTCACGTTACTAAGGCCAAGAAGCCCATGCCCATGGTTTGAACAACTCCTCATATCAAACTTTTTCAATAAAATATTAGTACCTACTTTGAATTCAGTAATTATTTAGTACATTTGCCAAGAAATAAAATCCCCTTTAGTTAATTGAAATTTAATTTTCTTGGCTAAAAGTCCAGCCGTCATTTAACCTACAAAAACAGTGTTCCTAAATCTAGTCTACGTTGAAAACAAATGTTTTTTAACAGGCCCTGCATATTCTTTGTGTTTCCAACCATTTATTTATTCAATACCTCTGAATAAGAATTATCAATCGCTTTATCAACCGCTTTATACTAGTTCAAAACCTTTCCTGAAATGGCAGCATTATAATTTCTACTATCAAATAGATTATTTGTCCTTAAGATTAGCCCAGCTATACTGGAACCGAGGTCAAATTGCATACGTGTTCCAGTACAGCAGACAATCTTTTCTCCGACAGGAAAATACATCATCTCTTCGAGTCCATCACCTAATGACATCAGCCGCTTTCCACATTGCAATAAGTGTCTCTCAGTGCGGCGTGCAGATGGCTCGCTCGCTGCCTCAACAAGAGGCTGAGAAAGAAGCGGGGGCCTTTGCCACGGCCGTGTTCCTGAGAGGCGGACTACAGGTTGGTTTTACGGCCTACATGGTATGAAGTCAGGATCGCGATCTCCACCTTGAACATTATTTGTAGATTCGCTTTAACTCAATATCGGGGCTTGTTACTGCCGTGTCCTTGCCAGGAGATCATCATAAGGTGAAGTTAAATTGATAAAAACTCGTCACACGCTACATAGGCTAAAACTAGGTTTAGCAATAGTAGTTTATGTGACTGGTGCATAATGAGAGGCATTAAAATACGTGTGTGTTTATGAAACGAGCCGACAGGCGAGTTTCATAATAGCATCACACGAGTGTTTTAATGCCTAATTATGTACAGTTACATACACTATTTTATCTACATACATATTATAAGCTCTCTATGATGTGTTCAGGAACCGCATGTTACGACCGGCATAGCCGGCATAATTGATCAATTTATAAAAACGTCAAAAATGGCGGCAACCGTAGTTTTTTTTTAAATTCAGAGACAATCTAGAGTCTGCCTCTACTATCATATCGTTCGATATCAAATTATCAAGTAACTTACGAGATTTGTCAAAATTGTATGCAATTGACATTTCATTTCGAACTAAATGTCATCTCGAATTATATTAGAAATGAGGTCTAAAAAAAATTGTTTTGTTTTTCAAAGAAGTTCGAAATTTGAAACTCATAACTTTATCAAATTTTATATCGTTATAAGAACATTATGTTACTGCCACAGATAATAAAATTATCATAGTAAAATATATTATTGCAATACTGGTCATTGCCAACGGATTCTGATCGCATTAAAGAGGACTTATGATATGTGTGTAGATAAAGATTATTAAGCGCGCATTTTTGCACTCACCATTGTAACTTCACGAGTTTTACTAACCCAGCATGAAGTCGCATTTCATACGTTACCTAACTCCTTGCGACTTTCACAGGATTCCCAACCACCGAACCCGTTCGAAGAAGAAAAGGCAGAAGCCCGTAGCGGTTCATCCACTGGGGGCAATAGTCCTGCAGGGGACTCCCCGCCACCCGCATACACGCCACGCGCGCCCCGTGGGCTCGAGACCAAGGCTGACGCGTTGTTACTAGCGCTCGCGGAACCCAAGATACACGTGAGTTATATATGGCATCCTTTAGAAATAAGTTTTTGTATTAATACACTTTTGTTAAAAGCGTTTCTACTTACTTTACTATTACGACGTAGGTATCTAGTTTTAAATACAGTTTAATACTCGTATTTAAGACCGAACATAGCATATTATGTCTGCTTGAAGATTATGTTCAAGTTATTACGGCTGCGGCATCAGGTTTAAGTGCATATGTGTAAACACCCGGTGGATTTTTGAACCGGGACCAGGCCTCCGTCACTGCATACTACAAAGTACTTTTCGGCCGTTATCGTTACTTACGCCCTTATATATTCTTCCCCTACCATAACTGTTGCCCGCATGCTTATGTAATGCTCCCTGGAAACCCCACTGTCTGTTTTGTTATTTATTAAAACATAACGCTGCTGTACCCAATTTGTACTGAATCAGTACAAACCTTTTTTTTTATGTACCTCCATTGATCGAGAGTACAATTAACTGAATTTGGAGTTGCTATGGAGCATCTCCCCAGAAACCCCAAACATTTACACATTGGGTACATATTGGGTACAAAAGCGTAATGTTTTAATAATAGGTCGGGGCAAAAGTATTTTCATATTTGGACCGTATAAGTTGTAATTAAACCTCTTCGTCTATACTAAATGTACCTGGCTGGTTTTAATACCATTAAAAGTCAACATTCTGAAATACAATAAAATTAAAAAAAATACTGGTTCCCGGCATTTTTCAATTGTTTTTGAGCTATCAAAATGGACGTGTGTGATGAAGAAATTCGGTACATTTTAAAGTTTTATTACAAAAAAGGCAAAAATGCGACTAATGCCGCGAATAAAATTTGTGCGGTTTATGGACCTAATGCGGTATCAATAAGAGTAGCACAGGTTTAAGCGTTTTAAGTCTGGAAATTTTAGTGTGAAAGGTGAGGTTCGCTCTAGACGCCCTGTTACTGATAAAATCAATGCCATTTATGAAAAAGTGGAGCAAGATCGAAATATTAGTAGTTACGACATTGCTAAAGAACTGGATATTGATCACAAAACAGTGTTACGTCATTTACAAAAGTCTGGGTACAAGAAAAAGCTCGATATTTGGGTGCCACACGATCTCACTGAAAGAAACCTAGCAACGTGTTTCAATTTGTGATTTATTGTTAAAACGAAATAAATCCGAACCATTTCTAAAACAGCTGATTACGAGTGATGAAAAATGGATTACTTACGATAAGAACGTCCGAAAAAGATCGTGGTCGAAGCATGGACAAGCTCCACAGACAGTGGCAAAGCCCGGCTTAACTCGGAACAAAGTGATGCTGTGTGTATGGTGGGATTGGAAAGGAATTGTCCACTATGAGCTTTTGACGCCGGGTAAAACTATCGATTCTGATCTCTACTGCCAGCGACTCATGAGATTAAAAGAAGCCGTTGAGAAAAACCGGCCGGAGTTAATAAACAGAAAGGGCGTAGTCTTTCATCATGATAACGCCAGAGCGCACTCATCTATAGCCACCCAGCAAAAATTGAGAGAGCTTGGCTGGGATGTGTTGATGCATCCACCGTATAGCCCCGACCTTGCTCCATCGGATTTCCACCTGTTTCGGTCACTTCAGAATTCTTTAGGAAGCATAAAGTTAATATCAAGAGAACACTGTCAAAACTACCTGTCAGATTTTTTTAATCAAAAATCTCAGAATTTCTACAGCAATGGAATCATGGCACTACCCACAAGATGGCAACAAGTCATCGATCAAAACGGCATGTACATATTATAAATAAATAAAAAAATATAACTTAAAAAATTGTTTTTTCTTTGTACGAAAAATACGAAAATACTTTTGCCCCGACCTAATAGATAACAAATTCTTAAATCAAATGTTTGGAGTTGCTGGGGAGATGCTCCACAGCAACTCCAAATTTAGGTAATTGTACTCTCGATCTATGGAGGTACAACCCTTAATTTGGCAAAAATAAAAAAAGTCGGGTGTTCAAACCTCTTTAGAATAAAAAAAGCAATAAAAAAATTAGTCACAAAAAAATACAAAAAGTGAATATTATGTTATGTCCAGTATGATGGACGTTGCCAAATTAAGGGAAAAAGTGTGTACTAATTCAGTACATATTGAGTACAACAGCGTAATCTCCAAGTTTGCACCATGCTCAATAAAAAGTTTTCGGAAAATTTCATGTGAATCTCAGAAACTTCTATCGTCGACTAAAACTCTGTATTTTGTATGCTTATGATGGATAACAACCTAGGTTGTTATCAAGTGGTCACTGAGGTTGACAATAATCTCACCATTGGTGACTCGTATTTAGTCGATGATCCAGAAATACTTCTGCAATACCAAATTAACAGCCATAACTCCCTTAATGTTCCATCATCATCCACAGAAACTTCGAGGTTTTCAAGGCGTTTCTTGGAAGGATCATTAGGTATAAGCCATAACATTATAATTTTAAGTGAGTTCTGGCTACAAAACTAACTCCTTACCGAAAATAGAAAAATACAACAACCATAGCTGTCTTAACCATATTAATCAGAACAGCGGTGTGGTTGTATATGTTCGCGACAATTTGGAATAAGTCTTAGTGTATGAGCCCATTCTTGCTGATGCGGACTGCCTAGTTGTAAAAATTGGCAAAAGTCATGCCTTTATTATGCATCTATAGATCTCTAACGTTTGTCTCATTAACAATTTTTCTAATATCTTTAGATGAACTGTTTGTTGATCTTAGGTCCCAATGTCATACTAACCGGTGATATCAATATTGGTATTAGTCCTAGTAATAAGTTTGTATACTACATTGAAAAACACCGATTGAATACAACAATATTTATCTCTTTTTTTCTTTTTTTTTATATGATAACTAGTATTAGTTTTTTGGGTGGCGACGCAAATCTATCTAAAGAACATCATTCGCATCGCATCGAGACAAACCAAACGGTGGTTTAACTGTGCAGTTTTAATAAATTGTAAATGTTTGTTTGATATACTTATTATTAAATTTAAAAAAATGAAGATATTGTAACTAATGTAGCAAAAAAACTGGACTGTAATAAAAAATGCATTAGTTTTTTTTTTGGGTTTAGCTAATGCAGTTGATACTGTCTCTATCTCCCTACTAATACGTAAGTTGGACTCCATTGGCATACGCGGCATTCCGCTAGACCTCTTTAATGACTACCTCAGTAACAGGTCGCAAATTGTTAAACTGGGTGACTTTCTTAGTTCCAAACAAGAAGTATGTTTCGGAGTTCCCCAAGGATCAGTACTAAGGCCTTCCCTATTCTTAATTTATGTGAATAATCTATGTGACACTCGACTCCCGAATTCAAAAGTGATTACTTTCGCGGATGTTACAGTAACCTTATTCCAAGATAATACACGGGCATAGGTAAATCTGGCAGCTGAAGAAAGATTTAAAACTACAACTAGATGACTTGATTTTAATTGACTAACATTGAATCTGACGAAAATTAAATACATTACCTTCAGTATAAGGGATAACCTCCGCCTACCTCTGATTTTTGTTTTGAGAGCGCATAGCAGTAATTGCTTCGATTCAGAAAAATGCAAATTTTATATTCTATCACTAGCCAGCAGTGTCAAATACAAATACATTGGTGTTGAAATAGATAAAAAATTTAATTGGAAACAACATATCACTAATCTTAAGACATGAATACGTAAACTCATACCGACTTTTAAAAGATGAAGGAACCTCAAATACATTAAAACAAACAAAACTGTATATCTGGTACTATGCCAATCAAAAGCGTCGTATGGCATCCGGCCTGGTGCGGTGCAAGAAAAAAAAATATTATAAAAGTTGAAAGAACCCAGAGGTGTACTTTAAAAGTCGTCAATTTTAAATATTTTAGGTATCCCACGACCAAACTATACAAATAAGTTGAGGTTCTTAATATTACTAGCACGGGAGGTAAAGAACTTTTTACGGAGTGCCGCTGTTAGGCTCGTAATATTTGTTATGCAATTTCCATTTGTTAAGATTAATCGCCTGTTTCCCAATCGTCAACAAAAGCATATCTGTCAAATAAATTTAGCCCTTTCCCTTTCTTACACTTGAAAATAGACAAGGAGAGGGCTATCTTCAACTGACAGATGATTTTACTTGTCAATTGTGAAACAGGCCCTTAAACCTGTTAATGTGTGTGTTGGTTGTCGCTAATATTATACTAAATCCTATTATACTAAATTAGAAAATAATGTAGTGTCTTGCATGATTTAAAAAACATTTGCTATAATTATGTGAGAAATAATATCACGTAAACAAATCAAGCAACATCTGTAATATAGTGACAGAAAAATCAATGTAAGTTTAATTGCATGATTTCTTCTCTAAATTCTGTTTAATAACATAGACTTGTTTAAATCATAGATAAATAGTATAGTCTTAAGGATGAGTCTAACCGCCTGTTCCAGAATCGACAAATAAAGCATATCTGTCAAATAAATTTAGCCCTTTCCTTTTCTTACACTTAAAAATATACAAGGAGAGGGCTATCTTTATTTGACAGGTCCTTAAGCGAATACCAATAAAAACAATATTGGAGGTTGTATTTAAAATAGTGCAATCTATGCCATTATTTAGTGTTCTAAATAGAAAAATAGGTTTTTCTAAATAGTTACCTATCTGCATTAGATATGTTAACCCTGTAACTCATTTTTGGCAAATAAATTTTATTTCATTTCAATCTTTCAATTTGAATAACTGGGGATTTAGTCTTCGGTAGTATAGTGGTAAGTATCCCCGCCTGTCACGCGGGAGACCGGGGTTTGATTCCCCGCCGGAGAGCCATTTCTGACAGTATGGGTAAGTATCACCATGTCCAGGATGACGAGATCATAGGTGATGGAATAAATAAATCTCTTGAACTTTTACTTGAATTTTAATTATTTTTATATTTCAATAGGTTAATACTCTAATACATCAATCTCATTTTTAATAAAATATAATATTAAATTAATATATATTCTAGATTTTGTATGTCTTTAATTCAATCAGCTCAAACACTGAATCCCTTATCGATCCGCGAATCGATCATAATAATTTTGAATTTTGAAGAATTTAAATCAATAAAAGAAACGTAAGAGTGGCCAGAAATAAAATCAATAGATAAAGGAGGTTGTAGCCACCTTGTTACAAAATTATTACATTTATTACGCGTTTAAGTTAATTTGCCATTTTAATTCTTTTATGAACGCAAGATGTTTTAAAAAACGTAAAACTATTTGAGACACTCGTCTTTAGTCTATGACGTTTTAAAAGTAAAACAAACTTAGGAGATTTTTTTTCGAGTACGAGTACCTATTTGGCTGTTACGAGTTGGTTTCCCTAGCCAAACGTGCCTTTAAAAAGTAAAAATACCGTGAAATAATGAAATTTCATATATTTTTCCCGGCCGCTGCTACTCGACAGTAATGACTTTGTTTTAAATTTTGTGTTGACAGGCGTTCTGCTTTCGCAACAGTAAGGTGGACATTTCCGAGCATATTGGTAAAAATATATTTATTTTCAGGACCCGCTTGCTCTGCATCTCTGGTTTGCGTGTGAGCGCCGCGAGGGTGCCACCCCACCCTTCCCTCCGGATCACCCGCTAGAAGAGTTCAGACGCACGCTGCTCTCCCTCTTGCTCTATCACGCCGGTTTGAAGGAGCAAGCACTTTCCACGGCAAGCGTTGGTACGAATATATATTATTTAGTTAGACTTACGTTCCAAGTTACTATTTGCGCATGTGTCCAGTGTGGTAATCGGTGCTGCGTTGATAGACGGCGTTAAAGTAAAGATTCACGCATATTTGACGGTATCATAGTTAAAAGGACAAACTGAGCCCACGTATGCAACTGCCTATCTAGACTCATGAATTTGCATGAAAACACATGACTTAGAAACACACTTATCGGGTGTTATACGGGTTGTTAAATTTTAAAATGGATTTTATTGACAAATCAAAAACAAATTAAATTGAACCATAAAAATAAATGAATATGAATACTATGGTAAATTACTAAAATTTAATATTATCTGCCACTTGATTCTAAGCTGGGTTTGAAAAGAGGATGCTGTCACACGCGTCCCATGCAACGTTAGATCTGTCGATAAAGATCGGCGTGGGAAGGTAGCGCGTCGGTCGAGAGAAGTCTCTGATCTCAATATGCATTGCATACCAACTCCCCGCGTTACATCGCACGCGGGCCCAGTGTGTTCCTATCTTTATTGTAGTAATTGGTATGGTTTTTTCATTATTTTTATTATTTGTGTGTGAGCTTAAAAAAAATCAGCTGTTTATAGAAATAAACTAGCTTTCCGCCCGCGACTTCGTCTGCGGAGGGTCAGTATTTTCGTTAAAAAGTGCAGATGAAGTTTTAATTACGTATCATGGAGAAATAGAAGCATTAAATCAACATGTAAAATTCAAACCTTTTTCGCCCTGCTAGGGGTAGATTTTTTGCTTGAATATTTGTTTCTATTGCTGATTCTGCGTGTGATTGGTCATTGATTTCACTTTCGATAAACATTTTTTTTGTCATAAGTCAAAATAAACCAACACGATTTATTAAAAATAAATAAAAGTAATAGCTACTCCATATATTTTTGTTTCGTGATAAGTCATAATTTGTATGTACTAAATAAATTCCTAAAACTCATGAAAGCATAATATACTATTCAGAATATTTTTTTGAATTAAGCTTTCGGCACACCAAACGCGTGTCAGGCGCGTCGCGCTTTGAACGCGGGCCCGCGCATGTCGTAAAACAACAAATCAAATTTAACCCGGCACACCAAAAAGTAATGCGTGCCTGCGCGTTATTTATTATTTATTATTTGATGCGCCTATAGCGGCACGCTGCTTAATCAAACGGCATCTGTCGAGGCGAACTTTTTTTTATCTTTATCTTCAAGAAGTTGTGCGTTACACAGTTTGTAAGCTTTCAATTTAGGTCATTAGCGACAATACGTTGCACCGTCGAACGACTCCCTTTTTCACACTTTGTTCCGAGAATTGTGATCAAGCCGTTTCTTGATAATGTTTCGGAGTCTGGGAGTCCTAACAGTCCACTTTCTTTCTCTTCCTGGGCGGTCTGCCATATGCCGAGCTCATTATATCGCTTAGTCTTGGACACTAGTTGACGATTGATATTTAGCGATCGAACTATCTCACACTGTTTTTCAGATTCGTGTAAGGAAATTATTGCGTTGCGTTGCGAAGACATGACAAAAATCAATATCTAAATAATTTTTCACTTCCCCTATATGAAAAAAAGGCTTTTCGACCCCGTGTAAATAAACCGGTTTTAACTGAATGTTTTACTTTTATTTATTTACCTACGTCTACCGGGACACCTTCCCAGTAGAACGGTAACAACTGGTGCCGACGTCTTCATTCTACCATCGCACTTCTCGTCATTGGAAGAATGTTCATTCCCATTTCCTTGCGTCACTGCGCTCAACTACGCGCCAGTTCTCTAGAACGTTTCTGGCGCGTATTATGAGAATTTGGAATGAACTTTCTGCTGAGATTTTCCCAATGCGCTACAATATGGGATTTATTAAAAAGGGTGTCATTCAATTTCCTTGAGACTACTTCCCACCAGGTATGCAGTCTGCTTGTTTATCTGTCGATGGCAATAAAAAAGATAAAAATATACATGAGCTTTCACAACTTTTTCACAAGCCAAGATTTCTGTACCGAGACTTAGATATTTTACCCAATTTTAAGGCCATAACAATTCTTACTGGATAAACCCTAATACCAATGCAAGCTTGTAGAAAAATGCCTTCGTCGGTTGGGCTGACAAAATATTGTAATTAAACCTTTGGAAATAGTCACCAACGTACTAATTTAAATTATAATAATTTTAGAAATGGACAAGGGCGAAGTGAAACTGTCCCCGGCGATGTCAGAGATACTGAAAGTCGTGCAGCAGAGCAAATGGACTCTAATGCGCATTAAACAGCAACAGACGCGCAGCTATAAAGAGGTAAATAAGTAACTACATAAAGTGTTTTTCTACTCGCGTACTATAAACCGCTAATATATCGTTAATACATCGTTAACAGTATTAGAATGCCACCCATAGTGTAACCAAAACGTAAAAACTGTTCTATACTGAGCGTTGCTCAGCGTAGTAATAACTGTACTTTTATGATCATTATAGCATTCTTATTATTTGGTTACGGTCTTGGCAATTTTTACATTGATGCCAATTGTGTAAAGGTCGAAAGTGTTATCATGGAAATTCGAATGCCATATGATAGGTAATTTTGTCTTCTATCGAATGACACAATTTTTAGTGGTAGGGATGGATATTTTCAGTTCGTTCAGGGCCGAAAACCGCACGGCCCACAAAATGCATACTTTAGAACCAATTAATACCAGGGAATAATTAAAGGGTTTTATGAAAATTAAAACAGATTATCAGTTTTGAATAAAGTTAGCCTCCTCTAGCTAATCAAATAAAATTTTCATTGATCGCAGGAGTTCATGAAGTCTTGAGGTATGACCGCCCATCCTTCCTCGATCGCTGTCTTGAGCAGAGCAGGTTCTCAGGAGCGGGATCCCTGGCCCGGATCCGTCTTTTGAGCTCGTCCCAGACGTGCTCTATTGGGTTTAAGTCTAAATCGGACCACATATTCAGCAACATATGAGCGGTCAATCCACTTGAATTTTTCTCGACACCAAGCCCAGTAATGAACACAATGTCTGTATTCGCTTCCAAAGAAATTCCGGTCCTGACCATGCATGAACCGCCACCATATGCGACTCGTTCTTCGATGCAGCATTGCGAAAATCGCTTTCCCTGTCGTCATTGCCAAGAAGGCAAATCCTGCACTCGTCGGAGAAGAGTGCTGTCCTCCCCTCCATTGTTCAAGGGTCCAGTTTTCATGTTCCCGAGCAAAGTGATTGATGACGTGCTTGACGGTGACTCGGGATGAGCTTAGGGGGCCATTCGCAGCTCTGTGTGATGTCAAATTCTTCTCTGCAATTTTCCTTCTAAGGTGACCGCACCAATTATGGACTTATTTACTTTTATTGTTAAAACAGTTTCAATTTTGGACTAAGCGCGGTTTGGTAATTATTTTTCAAAAAAAGGAATATACGAGAAAAATATATGCTACGGTAAATATCTCTATAAACAATATAACTTTGCAATAATTGCCTAAAATATAACATGTTCCAAAACACCAGTAATGTACCAATATAATTCAGTTATAAACAACCAATAAACGACTTAATCCAAAATAGAAAACCTGGTTATGGACAATTTATGTGGAGCTATCAACGTTTATTGAACAAATAGACTCATTTTTAACACCACTCTTGTTGGAAATGACGTTTTCAATTTATCCGACTCATTTTAACTATAAATTAACAATTTTCCAATGTTTAATTTGAAAAACAGAAAAATAATCACAATCCTAAATCAAGAGTAATGTACACCTAATATACATCATCAGACAACCAGTAATAGACGTCACCAATCTAGAAATTACAGCCATGGACAAAACCCTAAAATGGTCATCCAGTTATTAACGTCCCATGACCAGTGATGAACTCCCATGATTAACCAAGAGTATTAATAAACACCTAGTCATTGACGCAGTTTTGACCACTATTTACCACAGGCAAGTGACAAAAAAAAACACTAAACCATGTTTAATCAGCCATTTTTATTAGATTATGAAACATAAGTTTATCCAAGAACCTAAATTTTTAGTGTAGAACGACCGATAAAATTGCAATTATGTTCTTTGTGTTGTTTTGTTGTTGTTGTTGTTATTAGGTTCTAATAGGTAGGTTCATTATAATGTAAACAACTACTACTATAGTACTAGTTTTTTTTTTTTTACATAAGACTGAACAGTGATTGACCCCGATCTCACCTGATGGAAAGTGCAGATGAGGCCAAAGATGTAGCTCACTGGTTCAGTAACAGCCGATTCACTCTAGCCTTGAAGAGCCCTAAATTATAACTGTCCGGAAATACAGACGATGGGAGCGAATCGCTTCGTGCGGGCCAAAGGAACACTGACAACATAAGGATGAAGACGCTCCCCCCGCCTGTGGGTGGAGTGGAGTAATTAAGTCATGTAACTCCTGCGCACACTCACCAAAATGTATCCGGTAAAAAACAGATAAACATGAAACTCTACGACGGCGTTCAAGGTTCTGCAGCCTGTTCACGATCATCGGAGCATCACCAAAGAGTCTCCGGGCTCGGCGCTCCACCGAATCCAACGCGGCCAACTGATACTTGGCGGAACCGTCCCAAAGGTGGCAGCAGTACTCCATACACGACCGAACCTGAGCTTTATAAAGAGCAAGTAGTTGGTACGGCGTGAAATACCGCTTCACCTTATATAAGACACCAAGCTTTTTAGCAGCAGTTTTCGCACTAGATTCAATGGCCGAGCCGAAGCTCAGATTGGATTTTAGGTCCAAACCGAGAAGCTGGAGGTGATCTGTAGGTGGTAGGGATACATCCTGGAAAGTAGGAGCCAAGGTGAGTGGACACCGCTTTGCGGTGAACAGACACGCCTGCATTTTGGCAGCATTTAACCGGACCAAGTTGGCAGTGCCCCAGTCGGACACGGCCTCCAAGGCCAAATTCGTCCGCTCGACCATAGCCTCCCTGAGAGACTTGATCTCGTCACCACTAGCCCGGTTGTTAGATAGATATCTGTCTGTAACTGTGCTGTCGTCAGCGTACCCAAAGATACCGGGTATGAGCAGATCATTGATATGCAGTAGAAAAAGAGTTGCAGAGAGAACTTGTATAGTAGTATAGTATGATACGAGAGTGTTAAGTTGGTCATTACAATCGAGGTAAGATTGCAGCAGGATTTACTCAAGGATCTCCACGACACTATCGGTTTTTTGCTACTTGTATCCATCGGATTCCCTCGATCTTCACCAGATCGTTGGTCCATCTTGCGGGATGCCTACAACACGTCACTTTCCGTTACGCGGTCGTCACTATAGAACCCTTCTGCGCGAAAGGCTTAGACCATCAGTTCTACGAGCAATGTGCCTCGCTCACTGCTACTTGAAGTTTGCAATGCGCTGAGCTATATCGGTAACTTTGGTTCTTCTGCGGATGTCCTTATTTCAGATCCTAAGTCGCAGAGAAACTCCGAGCAGTGCCCTTTCTATTACCCTTTGGGTGACCTTGAGCATTCTTATGAGTCCCATTTTAAAAGACAACGTCTCTGTTTCGTAAGTCAACACACACCGGTCAAAGACTTTTGACTTGAGACACTGTGGCAACAGGATTGTTTGTCCTATTTATTCATAATCATCAACAACTACGAGCGGAGAGTTTCCAGTTTCCATAGGAGTGGCTGCAACATGGAAATTTGGCATGTTTTTTGTGTCTTCCTCGTATTCGTAAATTAAGACCCATTTCTTGAGAAAGCCTAGTAAGGTCATCGAGGATTGTGCCCAGATCCTCTAGGGCTGTAGCCTTGACTACAATAATACTATCGGCAAATCGAAAGTGAGTAAGCTACCCGCCGTTAAAGGTGATGCCAAGTCCTTTCCAGTCCAGAAGCTTAAAAACGTCTTCCAATGCAGCAGTAACAGTTTTGGAGATAGACCATCTCCCTGACTCACTTCTCGTTGCAATTGAATAGGATTCAAGTACTGGTCAAGGACTTGAATCTGGCCTGTTCGGTACGCCGAAAATCATCAGGCCTGCGTGCGAGACGACTTATAGATGTGGCTTTTAAAGAAAAGCCACACCTTTAGGCCATGCTTGTGGTGTTTTAGCCCTCGATTATGACGGAATTAATGGATGAACTTCTGAACATTGTATTATAACATTAAATTGCGATCGCCAACCCGCCTGCCAAGCGTGGCGATTAAGGCAATTTCTCCCCCGTTTGGGGAAGGCCTTTGTCCAGCAGTGGACGTCTTGCGGCTGATGATGATGATGATGATGGTGATGATGATGAAAGAGCTTTACGAGATTTTTTTTAGAGACTATACGAGATTTTAGTACCTATGCGTACTAATCTCGTACACTCTGATGTCCGGGATATCTTCGGTATACTCGTAGTATCGGGTCAATCTAGCACTCGGATCTTTTCCTAGGTCGCTAACAGGTGATTGTGTCGCACAGCTGTCCGTAGAATTGAATTTCATCAAACCATCTTATTGCTTCTATTACATCTCCCATTTGTACGGGAGTGAAATCTTTTTTCGTAACCATCTAGAACCGGGGACTAGAACCCCTTCATTTGATTAACCCTATCGATAGGGTAATCATTTGGTTACCCAATCGATGTGGTTACCCTATGATTGTGTTACCTTAACGTTCGGGGAACCCCTTTCAACTAGTTAACCGCTTCCATAGAGCTTATGAAGTTAATTAGGGTTTCGGTAGTTTAATATTGATCGCCTCTCTCTTTTTTGCGCATTCGAGCGATCTCTGTCTATCCGCTACCCATTCAATTGTTAGGTAGTGCATTAATAAGTCGAAACACTTGCGCATAGAGATACGATTAAGTTTAAAAAGGGTAACAGATTATAGGGTATTGGGATTGGGTTAGCGCTTAGTCGAATTAAATGTATCGTTTTGTTGCCCTTTTATTTGACTAAGTCGACGATAGGCTTAGCGCATCTTTGGGGTTTGTAAAAACAAGTCTATCAAATACCCTATCGAAAACCTCTTTAATGGTAAGCGGTTCCGGTCCCTGTCTGGGACAATATAAGAAATCCATTTATGGACACCATAGAACATCCAATCTTAGACACTTGTACATTACTGGTTACCGTAGAGCAAGTTTATAATGAAAGCAATATACATAATCATCATAGCAAGACAATTCATTTACTACGTGTCATCGCTCAAGTTGTAAAAAAAATAACATTCGACACTTGTTCATTACTGAATTTTGATACATGATAAAACCAGTAATGAACAACGCGTGAAAAAGGCAAAATATTACATTTTATACAATAAGTTAATGCAAATTATATTGACAGTACTTTGGTGTTTCTATAAAATACAGTTGCAATCCATTCTCAAACATACAACCAAGTCTTTAGTCAAAATAAAACACTATATCTTCTTAACGATTTCGACAAGAAACACGGATTTTTTTACAAATCTCCCACTGCACCCATTTTATCAAGCCGTCGTATTGGAACAAAATAGTCGAATACAAAAAAGTTTGTCATTGTGCTAGCTAAGGGTCTATTCTTTATGTCTAAGTGTTGCCAGCTTTAAACTATCCCCTGGAATAATTAATATTTTTGTTTTTCGTAAAAATGCGTCCATTACTGGTTCTTGTTCATCACTGGTGCCGTCACCCTAACTGCCCATCGGCTGATGGCCACATTCCGGGTCTCTCGTAGCTTCTGCTGAAGCTGAACAGCATTGAGTCGCCGATTCCGTAGCGAGGTGACAGCAATGAAGCGGCTATCTCACTCCGAGGTGGAGCGTTACCCGGCCAGTGCCAGGTCTTCTTGAGAAAGCACCAATCTCTTGGAACCTCTGGAACACTCGTTGGGCTGATGATCGCGTCAGGTTCAGTAGACGGGCTACTTCACGATGACTCAACACTGTTTTCAACAGAGCAACTGCTTGGGTGGCTTCAGACGGTGTAGTATCCATGTTTCTTCAAGGTTTTCCAGTATAATCGAGCAGAGATGTGTTCAGGATGGCGTATCATAAACAAATGACGTAAAAACAATCAAACAAAATGGTTTTATACCTACTGATGTGGCACAATCAGTATGTGCACTAACGAGCTAAGGGGGTATTGTTATTGCCCACAGTGACGTACCTACGTAGTGTTGTTACCTACTTTGCCCAGGTGCATGATTAGCTTGTGTTTGAGCGCATCACTCGCCAACAAACTGGATAACAGTTTGGCGAGCATTTATATATGTTATAACGCATGTACCTTTTTTGAATAAATAAATAAATAAAAATATCCATCCCCAACACTAAAAATTGTGTCATTCGATAAAAGACAAAATTACCTTTCGTATGGCATTTGAATTTTCATAATAACACTTACGACCTTACACAACTGGCATCAACGTAAACATTGCAAGGGTGGCTCGATTTCTTTGCTCTCAAGTGTAGATTAGAAACAAAAGATTATTTCATTTTTTCATTTCATTTCATTTATTCAGCGTAATAATAATGTCTTTAAAATTAAATTTTTATTAAATCACTAAGAAAAGATGATTAATATACATCAACTTGTTATTTGGTATCGTTACGCTCAATATGGATAATATGGATGTCACCAATAGCGTTTCCTTAAACATTCCATTTTTTATGGTAAATTGTTGGAACTGTTTTAGTAACTATTGAAATTTGCATGAAAGGGTCTGGCCGATCTAACATGTAAAATTGCCCCTGGCTGAAAATGTAACCTACATTACGTGTCTTACGTGTGTTTATTTACCTCATAACAAGATATAATTTTACGAAGTTTTAACCCTAGAATGCTCTTGGTTTTGAAGAAAATTAAAAAAGAAAAAAATGTGTTTTTATTTTTTTGTAGCCAAACTAATTATACGATTTCTTTGTAATTTGGATATATTAAGTATCTAATAATAAACTATTGTCAAAAAAAATCAACGTTCAAACTCATTTATGAAGGGTTAAAAATCGACTTTATTTTTTTTAAGATTTTTTTTTAATACTTACGAGATAGGGACAACCTCTAATTTTAGTTATTTTATGTGGAATCTAATATTGCGTAACATATATTTTTTTTTTTAAATCTATTTGGGGCAACAGGGTAAAAATATCCTTCTAATGAATGTATATATACGTAAAAATCCTCCATTCATTAATATCAACAATGAGCGAAAATTTAATTAACTTTTATTTTTCTCACTAGTGTTATAGGGGCAGGCACAGCTTCTTTCTAAGTTCCTTGGTATTATAATAATCTAGTGAATAACTATCTATCTAAAGAAAAAATCCGTAAGATTGTTAGTTTATTGTCTCCTTATGTTTAGGTGTAAGGATTTTAATAAATTGTGTTGAACATTTAACTTAATTTTTTTTTAATACAATTGCTTTAGAAAAGTTTTTGAATGATATGTATAGTATGTGTCACCGTAAGATTGTAAACACCGCTAGTTTATAAAAAATCCGTGATATTGTAAATTACCGATAAAGATAGATTATGAACTAACCTAACCTAACCTAGTATTATTATAAACTAGCGGTGTTAACAATCTTACGGATTTTTTCTTTAGATAGATAGTTATTCTCTAGATTATTATCATACCAAGGAACTTAGAAAGAAGCTGTAGCTGTCCCTATAACATTAGTGGGAAAAAATAAAAGTTAATTAAATTTTCGACCATTGTTGATATTAATGAATGGAGGATTTTTACGTATATACATTCATTAGAAGGATATATTTACCCTGTTGCCCCACATAGATTTTTTTGAAAAAAATATATGTTACGCAATATTAGATTCCACATAAAATAACTAAAATTAGAGGTTGTCCCTATCTCGTAAGTATTCAAAAAAATCTTGAAAAAAATAAAGTCGATTTTTAACCCTTCATAAATGAGTTTGAACGTTGATTTTTTTTGACAATAGTTTATTATTAGATACATAATATATCCAAATTACAAAAAAATCGTTTAATTAGTTTGGCTACAAAAAAATAAAAACATATTTTTTTCTTTTTTAATTTTCTTCAAAACCAAGAGCATTCTAGGGTTCAAACTTCGTAAAATTACATCTTGTAATAAGGTAAATAAACACGTAAGAAACCTACATTTGTAGCTAGGGGCAATTTTACATGGTAGATAGGCCAGACCCTTTGTAAACATAATAACAGTAAAATTCACAAACTATTAACGCCAATCGGAATAATGAAAATGACTTTGCTGGAAAGTGATTTGTTAACAGAAAAATCATGGAAAGTATACAATGAAAGTTAGCCATTGTTTATTTTTGACATTATCATTTTAAGCTTGTAGAAAAACTTATGTATGCAACGGTACATAATTAGCTCTAAAGATACTCGTGCCGGTCATTAGAGCGCTCGCTCCGCTATTGTTCGCGTCCTAACCGCAGCACTCGTACCTTTAGAGACTTCATTATGTGCCAGTTTCATAAATAACTATCGTTTACATTCAAAGAACTGTCTTTGTCTTCGACTATGTACCGTCGAAAAATTATAACAATTTCGCACCTCCTTTCCTTCGCAAAGGTGTGCGCAGTGCCCCTGGAGCGCGCTAGATTTTTGCTACATGAGGTCCGCCCCGCCATATCGCTGGCCGTGTCCGCCCTCCAAAAGCGCCCTCCCTCCCGCCGTGCGCCCACCGCCAAGCGAATTTTCCAGAAAGTCATGAAGGTGGCCAAGTCAGGCTCGTTTAACAAATGGTTAGTTGTATAAACACATACTAAATAACCAAAATAGTTTATATTAATGAGGTTATGTGACCAATGGTAAAGGGTGAACACTATTAAATTGTAACAGGTCGAACATGCTACAGAAGAAAAAATAAAAATACAAAGTGCTTAAAACTCTTTATATGACAAATTTTATGTAACGTAGAATCAAGAAAAAAAATATTATGGCTATTTTAACGAACGACGAGAAAATTCCCGGTCTTTAACTTATGATGTGATTCATCGAACTTTGCACGGAATCATCGGTTAACAATTTTGTGCATTTAACCCATTTTCGTTGAAAATCTGGCAGTGAAGTGGCAGGTTGGCAAGTTTTTCGCAGTTTAGTTTTTATATTAGCTCAATATTTTTCGATGGGGCGAAGTTCGGGACAGTTTGGTGGGTTACTCTCCTTAGGCACCACCTCGACTGAATTCGCCTTATACCATTCCAAAGTTCGAGACGAATAATGGCAACTTGCTAAATCTGGCCAAAACAATGTTGAGGAAGTGTGCTTCTTCATGAATGGTAACAGTCTCTTTTTCAACCATTCTGATATATAAATATCGGTGTTAATTGTCCCGGTAGTGATAAATGGTGAGCTCCTCATGCCGCGCTGGCATATAGCTTGCCAAACAAGGTATTTCTTAGCAATTTTTTCTACTGGAATAACCTTTTCCGATTCGTCGAGATTCGAAATGTCACGAGAGGAATAGTACTGGTTACCTGGTAAAGAGTTGACGTAGGTTTCATCGTCAATAATTAGGCAACATTTTTTCTCAATCAACAAGGTATACAATAACCTGGAACGTCCAAAAGCACGATTATATTGATCCACAGTTCTCTTCGGAGCCTTTTGCTTCTTATAGGTTGTAATGCCGCATATTTTTTTTATTTTGTGGACATTTGCTTGACTTGTTCCTATTTTTTTTCGCCACTTTCCGGGAAAAGATACTCGGATTCTTATCAAATAGCTTGCATATCTTTGATTGTAACTTAATATTCGATTTTCTGGTGGGTTGACCCTCACGCCGCTTCCTATCTATAGTTTCACCGTTGAACCGTCCTGCGCGTAGTTTGATAAGATTTTGCCAGATCAGTTCTGTTGTTAAATGAGGATTACTATATTCTTGCAAAATTAATTCGCGAACATTTTTTTCGTGTAATGCCATTTTCATAGATAAAAAACAAATGAACGTTTTATGGTTGTCTAATATTTCACGAGCCTTCTAAATTTAAAATTTCAAAAGAATATTCAAAATAGAAGAAAAGTAAAAATGTAAGCGACAATTTAAATGTGTTCACCCTTTCTTTAGACATGATTTATTTTATTACTTTTCTAAATATTCTTGTCGTTGAAAATGTAGTGATGTAATGATGGATTTTATTGATAAATCAATTACGACAGTTTTATACCCAAAAGTGCGAGTTCATGTTTTCTAATTAATTAGCAAAGTTTTAGTGTGCCATTTTGTGAGCGCGTAAAAGTTATCTAGGTACCTCTTTTTTTACATTTAAAATATAATTAAAACCAAAACAATCGAGTGACATTTGGTGCCAAGTTTAAGTGATAACTTCTGCATGGACTTGTTGTATTCTAAGTGTAAAGAAAAAAAAATACGAAAGCTTTGATATTTCTCATTACACACTATTTAAGTGTTTATCTAAGTAAGTGTAGATTTAAGAAAAATACTAGGTTTGGCGGGCGGAAAGGGCAGTTAATCGAATTGTACATGAACTCGATTCTTTTTTAGCATCCGCATGCTTTCCGACCTCTACAAAATATACTACTTATTAATTTATATTACTTTGTTTCGGTTCCAGTAGGTGGTCGTTAATATTATGTTACTTTAATTTATGTGATAATTATTTCTTTCATCATCTAAATACTTAAATAAAAATTAATTTTATATTTATTTAATACATATATTCAACTTTTATTATTAACTTATTAGAGTTAACATTATTTCCATCACTATTTCGTCCTCTATCTAAAGACAGTTACAGTTGGATATATTTTTGTTATTATCATTGGCATTCTCATGAGATTTCGGTTATGGTTTTAAAGTAAAAACAAGTTAAGACAAACTAGCGTTTTTTATTGATTTAACCCTTTATAAGGCCCCAGTTATACAGTTATGATACGTGAAAGTTAAATACAGTCCCATGTTTGACACTTCCTAGGGAATAATTTAAAATAAAGTTAATTTTCTAGTAATTAGAACAGAATATGTATCATATTCTGTAGTATTTAAGGTTGAAATTCTAAATAAATATATGTGGTCGCTAAATCGCCTGTACCTTATAAAGGGTTAAGCTATTTAAAGTAAGGGTGATAGACTCTTATAATAATTAAGTTATCCAAAAGTAACTACTAAAATAAGGTTTTACATTTTATAGTTTAGAAACAACAAAAGATTTACGCAACAGGCAGAATAGTCTGAGCAAGAGCATGCTAAAGGCCACTGGCAGTTTGCTACAAGGCGATGCGCTTCTTATAAAGTCATCCATAGCAAACGCTTCCAGTAAAACTCCCGACGAGCTTACGCCAAGCCTAATAGAAAATTCCAAATCATCTATAAACGTGGAAAGTGCCAGCGATCCGAGCTCTAAAGAACAAGCCAATCAGCAAACAAAGACAAAACCCAAGAAAGTATTGGATAAAGATGTAAAAAATGCGTCTAATTTCGACGGCCCACGCGTTGATCGAAGCGACTGCAGAGTATCCGAGCGCGAAGACGATGATAAAACACCTAGTAACGAAATATCGTTTAGTTCTATCAACGATACTGATAATTCGATTCTCAAAGAATCGATGGAGAGTGGCAAGCAAGTCATGTTGTTAGCTGACAATTTCAAAAACGATCTCATTATGGCCGACGAAGAAAAGGGCGATGATATGTCGGAGAGGAATAAGTTCGTAAACGCCTGTGTAGCGAAACTAGCTTGTGAAGAAAAAGGTACTTTACGAAATTCTACATGTTAAATTTGTGTGTAAATTAAATCGGACTATTCCCAGTTGTCCGCAGTGTCAACAAAGGGTTGCGGACAACTGGGAATAGCCCATTAAATCTGACAAGAGCATTTTGCGTTGTTGTTTGACTAATAAATCCTTTAAATTACCATAAAATTGGAAACGAATACATATTGTTTTGCTTTCAGATTTAAATTGGATGTTAGAGGAAGTTACTACAGAACAACAAGAAATAACTACCTCTATCGTTGATTTCGTTTTGTCTGAGACTCCTTGCGATGTCGACATTTTAAAGAGAGCGCTCTATTGCCAGGTAAATAAAGTGAAATATCTATAAAACATACCTTATAATGATTTACACACACGGCAGTGTGTGTGTGTGCGTGCGTGCGTGCGTGTGTGTGGGTGGGTGTGTCCAATGTTTTAACTTTATCTTCCACCATTTTATTTGCTAAAAGGCACAAAATGTTGCACGACAACCCAACGGTGACGGATCAGCGTGCCCGTAGCGCACGCAGCTGTCAAACCAGTTTGAACGCATGCGCTATGGTTGCAGAGACGCATCAGAGACGCAAGATGAACATGAAAGCGTACTGGTGTGGACATAGCTATAGAGTAATAATCGAAATAAATGTGAATTATGACGGTATTCATGATTAGAAATAGGTAATAGTTTTTAACCGACTTCAAAAAAGGAGGAGGTTCTCAATTCGTCTGTAGGTTGTTTTTTTTTTTTTTGTATGTTTGTTACGCGATTACTCCGTCAATTGTGGATCGATTTTGAAAATTCTTTTTTTGTTTGAAAGGATATACTTCCGAGGTGGTCCCATTGTCACGAAATCAGAATCTGATGATGAGATCCATGAGAAATCGAGGGAACTCCTCAAAAGTTATAGGCACACATACAGCGATTTTGGTATTATCTGCAAGACCTTAAGAAATTGCATTACAAAAGCACCTCTTGGCGAAGAGGAACTGATGATGAAGACCAGAGGTGACCACCGGAACTGGCTTAGTCGTAAGTGATTGACGCCAGCAATGAGATTTCTTTATTAAGACTATGAAGCTAGTTTTATACTCATTATAACACATATGGTGAAGTGCAACTGATGGTGAAGTACCGGGAGAACTCCTCAATGATTAACGGCCCTGCATCTTGGGCAGCGACATTTTGTTAAGGGTGATGAGAGATTGGTATTAGGCTATTGTTTATTAATGTGATGTTTATGTGCTTTAGTTTATCTCATAATAATATTAGGTTCATCACTAAAAAGCGAAAAAAAAATTTTTAACAAAAAAATAAAACCGTCTTCAAAAACCTACTAAAAAGCGTTATATAAAATCCAGCCTCATAGGAGTCCTAGGAATAACCTATTTAGTGCCGAATAGGTACATAGAATATATCCAAGCCGGTGGCAAGAATCATGGTGTCATTGCTACTGTGTATACCTACTTGACACCGGCTTGGATATATTCTATGTACCTATTCGGCACTAAATAGGCTATTCCTAGGACTCCTATGAGGCTGGATTTTATTTAACGCTTTTTAGTAGGTTTTTGAAGACGGTTTTATTTTTTGTTAAAATTTTTATCTATTCGAGTTTTAAATACTCCACCTCATACTCTGTTTTATCGATTGGAGTTTTAAACACTCCACCTCATTGGTCTGTGATTTTGACACATGCCATTTGCACCATGCTATGTTTTATTCACTGTAAATGAAAAAGTCACCCTGACACAAAATTAACTATTTGCATATCGACTTTTTAATTTTGTAGTACTGTAGGTTCGTGTAGGGGTCCAATGGCGGGCTCATCGCGGTCCATTCAAATTTGACGTCTTAAACCTTTTGGCAACATGATGGAAAACGAAAGAATACCTATAAGGACATCTCTTTCTAACTCGTTCTGAATGCCATAAATATAAAAAGGTCAAACCTACGTCATTTGTTCTTTCTTATATTTCGGATTCTATGCAAGTACTTATTCTGTAATAATCCTGCATTCAACACACCGTGATTGGCTGTTTAGGGGATTCCAAAGTAAAGGGTCTGGCCGGAATGCCATAGTAAAATCGCCCTGGCTGCACGATTCTTTTATAAGATATAATTTTACCGAATATTAACCCTTAACTGCTTGTGGTTTGCGAAAAAATTAAAAAAAAAAAATTCAGTTTTTTTTTTACCTAAACTACTAAACCGATTCAGTTGTTATTTAGATATTTTATAAATATATTTAAAATACATTTAATAAAAAAAAATTAGATTCCTTACGTTTTTTTAACTAGACAAATTTGGCTATTTAAGTTTTTTTCATTTTTTTTTACTACTTGCGAGTTAGCGACACCTACCATATTTTGAAATATTATGCATTATTTTATATTCTATTACATATATTTTTTTCAAAAATATTCATTTGGATCAACATCATGCTTATTACTCATATATATACGTTGGGAACGCGGCTGGAGACGCAGCCGCGCGCCCGCAACGCAACTCGCTTCATGGGACCTCGTTGCGTTCAGACTTTTATTTTTAACCCCCAACACAAAAAAGAGGGGTGCTATAAGTTTGGCGTGTGTCTGTGTATCTGTGTATCTGTCTGTGGCATCGTAGCTAGGGTTTGCAATTCGAATATTCGAATTATTCGCCATAAATATTATTCGAATTCGACAATATTCATTATTCGAATAAAACGAATATTTCGAATAGTGCAGAAATATGTCTGTAATTATTTACCTTAGCAAAACACTATAACAAAATGCCAGGATTAATTATCCTCCACATTAACAACTCCGTGGAAATAGATTTAAATATTAAAAATAACTACAAATCTAAGACAAACTATAAATTACCTATTTTTCTTCATCCTTGCCAAAATCTTTCTAAAACGAACTAAATGCCGTACCGTAATTGGTAAAAGGGGTAGCGTAGCGATAGCGAGAGCGAGCTTAAGGATTAGTTCATGTTTTTTGTGGTGTGGTGATGGTGATTCCTCGTACACGGTTAAGTGCAAGTTTACGTCACGTGTTAATAAATTGTCTGTGCTGTGCTGTGATGATGTTGAATTGCTGACTGACATGAAAAGATGTAAGTAAACCAAATTATAATTTTAATATAAACTACTAATCAGCGGCAAATCAAAGTTGCCCTCTCTTTCTCTCTCTTTCACCTCACCTTACAAACATGTATGTAGAGTGCGCGGTTAGATTTGCCGCTGAGTATAGTTTGAATTTGTTGATTGCCAAAAAGTTGATAGTTAGTAATTTCTTTATATACATACGGAACGAGTGCTCGTTATTGATTTGTTTTTATTGTTACTTATAATAAACAAAGTAAATTTGTATTTTTTAGTTGTAAGGTCATTACATTTTAATTTTACATTACATATTTTACAATTACACAACTTAGAATCATTATTTTGTTTCATTTTCAAAAGTATTCGAATTATTCGAAATATTCGAATATTGGAAATCTAAGTATTCGTATTATTCGAATACTAAAATTGGACGAATATTGCAAACCCTAATCGTAGCTCCTAAAGGGACGGAGCGATTTTGATTTATGTAGTTTTTTTTAGGGTTCCGTACCTCATACTTAGTGAGTGTCAGCTAATACTTGATTGGCATGATTTTTCATGTGATGTAACTACAAATTAACGGTTTTCGGATTTTTTCTTCTTGCTTCTTGCTAAATTTCATGATTCAAAGTCAACGCGGGAAGTACCGTAGTTTTTGATTCCCTTGAGATTCCCTAGAAACTGCGGCACGCAAACGGCCGTATTTTTAAGTAAGTAAGTAAGTAAGTAATCTTTATTGCGTTTTTGATTGCGTTAGCTTAGAAGTTTTGACTTTTTCACAGCTCCAAGGGAAAACTTGGAAAAAGAGGGAAAAATCTTCGAGACTCGATTCCCGTGATTTACTAACTATTTGCATACCTACAAGTTTGTGCGGAACCCTCGGTGCGCGAGTCCAACTTGCACTTGACCGGCTTTTTGTTAGAAAGGTGACTTATAATCGAGTGATTTTAGCTTTGTTTCATGAAAATCTGTTAAGCCGTTTAAAAGTTAAGAGGTCTAAAAGCGGTTTTGTCGGGAGTTTTTAATACTTGAAATCTTGTAGTGACGAAATCCGTACAGGCGGAAATACGTGCTCGGAGCCCGTTGAAGTCTTTGTCGGAGCCTGAAGTTTTTGTTCAAAGGTTTTTTTTAGTATATAATTTCAAAAATTAAATAAATTAATTTTTTTAAATAGTATTTAACGTCCCAGGACCTTAATTGGACCTAGGACGTTAAATAAAATTGCGGACTGTATAAATATAGGGCTGGTATATTCGCCGTTAACAATAACCCGGTCTAATAGTAAAATAGTATTTAACGTCCCAGGACCTTAATTATTGGTCCTGGGACGTTAAAAAAAGTAGCGGACTGTATTGAACGCGACGAGGTCCCATGAAGCGAGTCGCGTTGCGGGCGCGTGGCTGCGTCTCTAGCCGCGTTCCTTACGTATGTATATGAGTAATAAACATGATGTTGATCCAAACGAATATTTCCGAAAAAATATATGTAATAGAATATAAAATTATGCATAATATATCAAAATATGGTAGGTGTCGCTAACTAGCAAGTAGTAAAAAAAAATAAAAAAAACTTAAATAGCCAAATTTGTCTAGTTAAAAAAACGTTAGGAATCTATTTTTTTTTACTAAATGTATTTTAAATATATTTATAAAATATCCAAATAACAAGTGAATCGGTTAAGTAATTTAGGTAAAAAAAAAAAAAAAAACTGATTTTTTTTTTCGCAAACCACAAGCAGTTAAGGGTTAATATTCGGTAAAATTATATCTTATAATAAGACAAATAAACGTGCCTAAGAATATTTCATATTCAGCCAGGGGCGATTTTACTATGGCTTTCCGGCCAGATCCTTTAAAAAAAAATTACTTTAGTCCCTAGAGACTAATAAGGAGCTTTAGTCCCGATATGCAGAGACTAAAGTAATATTTTAAGAGCATGAGAAGTGAAAAATAATTAATTAAATTGTTACTTATTACAAAAATGTTATGTAGGTGTGGTTAAATTTTTTGCATGGGAATTGACATGACGTTACCTATTTTTATATTATACGCCGAAATACATAACATGAAGAACATTTAATTACGACAGCATTATCATGTGTGAATACATACAATAATAATAAGTTATTATTAATAACAAATACATATTTTTTTATTACCAAATTCAAATAACTGTTTTCTTGTAATAATTTATTTATATTAATATTTTCATTGTGTTGACAATCCAATTCGAGCGTGCAAACATAGTTACGAGGGCAGAGTGAAAAGCCTGGAAAAAATTAAACAAATTTTTGTTTTGGTCCAAGTAAATATTTATTTTTCAACGTAGTCCACATGTAAGTCAATACACTTGGTCCATCGCTTTTCTAGCTTTTCGATTCCGTCCGTATAGTACGATTTCTCCAACCCTTCAAAATACGCATTGGTTTCTGCGATGATTTCTTCGTTGGAACTAAATCTTTTTCCACCAAGCCATTTCTTCAAGTTTGGGAAAAGAAAATAGTCGCAGGGGGCCAAATCTGGAGAATAAGGCGGATGCGGGAGCAATTCGTAACGCATTTCGTAAGCAATTTTAGCCATAGCAACTGCACAAGTGTGGACTTGTGCGTTGCCTTGGTGAAAAATGATTTTCTTTTTCGCCAAATGGGTTCGTTTTTCCATTAAAACTTCATGAAAACGCTGTAACAAGTTGGCATAATATTCGCCGTTAATCGTTTTACCTTTCTGAAGGTAATCAATATACTGGGTGTTTTTTTATTCGTCTTAAACATTTTGGGGGTTAAATCAGTAAGTCATACTGATCAACTTTCACTATGGGCCCAACCCCGAAATCGCGAAAAAAAAAATTGACCATCCCATTGGAGGTATGGGAGGGTCAATTTTTTTTTCGCGATTTCGGGGTTGGTCCCGTAGTGAAAGTTGGTCAGTATGACTTACTGATTTAACCCCCAAAATGTTTAAGACGAATAAAAAAACACCCAGTATATTACACCAAGAGCATCCCAGAAGACAGTAGCCATAACTTTATTCGCCGATAAAACTGCTTTGGCCTTCTTTGGTGCAGGTTCACCTGAAGCAATCCATTGTTTTGACTGCTCCTTGGTTTCTGGTGTATGATGATGAATCCAGGTTTCGTCAACAGTTATGAAACGACGCAAGAAGTCCTTTTCATTACGCCTAAACTTCGCCAAACATGCCTCTGACAGGGTCACCCTAGTGCGTTTTTGATCCACTGTGAGCAATCGCGGCACCCAACGGGCGGAGAGCTTCTTCATATTCAAATAAGTGTGAAGGATATTACGAACCCGTTCGTCTGAAATGCTTACAATATCAGCTATCGCACGGACCTTTACTCTTCGGTCGTTCAATACGATGTCATGGATTTTGGTGATCATCTCTGGTGTGGTGACCTCAACTGGGCGTCCGGGTCGGTCGGCGTCAGCAGCTTGTACGGCCACAACGAAAATCCGTAAACACTTGTGGATCATTTTAATCGATGGAGCAGAGTTCCCGTAATATTTGTCTAATTTTTTTTTTTGTATCCGTAATGGATTCTTTTCGCAAAAACTAAAGTTTAATCAGAACACGAAACACACTTTTCTCCATGTTTGCAAACACCAAAGTGATTGTTTCTTTTTCATAGCTGTCAAAAAAAAACTAGCCGTGTGGATTGGCTGAAAATATACGATGTACCTCCAAAAAGGCTGCATTTCAAATTGACATTAATGAATTTGTGAAAAAAATACCTTTAATATGATTTACTAGACTTCTCACTCTGCCCTCGTATTATCACTGTATGATCGCAGGCAATTACGAAAAATGAACTTTCGACAGGAGTTAATAAGGTTTGTTTAGGCGCGGTCGGGCCGCATTATACGTATGTTTTATACATTGTAAGTATTGATCGGACGTACTTTGTTATTTTGAATAGAAGAGAAAATATCTGTTAAATAAAAAAATAATAAAAGTAAAAATGGTTAACCTATTTAAATGTGTTACACCATTACATTGCAGGTTATTTGGATAAAAAGTACATAAAAAGTACACACGCATATTTTGACTTACAGAGAAAACAAACAGAGGCCCCCAATCTAGGCGAAGCCTATATCTTGGTAGACCGAAATAGATTAACATATATACACCGTGCCCGGAAGGTACCCGAAGGATTTTAACGGCAGATTCCCGAGGTCATAAGAAGTAAAAAATGATACATGTTTTGTTATGTTGTTAATTCGGTTTTATTTTAAGTTTTCGATTTTTTCATACAAAATAAATCAATTATTTTCGCTTCTCTAGGAAGCAATGCCTTAGGACAAGCTGGCAACGCTTTTTACTACATTTCTTGCGTATTATGGGGATTCCCCTTGACATTGAATGACTGTTATTTTGTCTCATTTTCTAACTAGTAATGTTAGAAAAGTCAAGTGGAAAAAAGAGACAAACCCGTGTCATAAAAAATAAGATATTATTTGCGTTAAGGAGCGTCCTCACTGAGAGTATTCTTTCTTACCCGAGCATTTGTAAACGAGCAATAATTTCAATAATTTGTAAGCTTTGTACGGTCGGCTCAACGTCCACACCACTTGAATATTCGACGCCGAATGCTCATTATACGCGAATGCTCTCAGTGGGGACGCTCCTTAATAGGCATATATTATTACCAAGTAGAATCTATTCACTTTTACTCATAAATCTTTTTTAACATAACGATCAATCATAAGGCGTGACCTTAAGCAACGGTAGTCAGTTTTTTAGAAAAGAGTTTTATTATTACAAAATTAAATAAATAATGCGTGGATTGTGAGGCCTGCTTAAGGCTGACTTAACCCTGGGATGGTTAATGGGAAAAGGTGAGAAAAGTGACAGAAGGTGGCTTAATGTAACATTACTCGTAGTGCTTATAAATGTTTGTGCCACTGGACAGTTTAATCGTGAAATTACCTATCTAACCGACTTCAAAAAAAGAAGATTCTGTGTGTATGTTAATTAATTTCCACAATCAACTTCCAATTTTGCCCATAGAAGGGTTGTTGGAAGATGTTGGATGGAAAAACTACAAATAATTATAGCCACGGTATAGATCCTGAAATATCCCACTGCTAGGCACAGGCTTCGCTCCGTGATAAAAATACCACGTAGCCATAATAATCTTGGATAATTGCAGTTGACTGAAGGAAATTGCAATCTGTATACTTCTTTTTGTAACATTGATTTATGAAGATCGAAGTCAAGAAGTTGTTAATGAGTGAGGAGACAAGTTTTGAGGATAAAAAGCTGCCGAATAGATAAAACGTGCGCTTTATTGTACGGATCTGAAGTTGGGTGTCTGAATGTTTTTTTCAACATCAGTTTTAGGACCGATCTCTGAGCTCTTTTCGCAATAATAAGGGTGGTTCTTACGTAGTAACTTTTATTTAATATATGCTATTAGGCACTAAATAAGCAATTCCTAGGAGGCCGGTCTTTATTTAACCCTTTTCAGTGGGGTTTTTGAAGATGGTTTTATTTTTTGTTAATTAGGTATCATTTCTTTTGGTGGCGTATGAAAACTTGGCCTGTTTGTCATTACTCATTCGTACTCATACGCATTCCGCTCTATTTCTACAGATGAAGCGGGCCGAAATAAGAATGAATGGCTACGTAGTGATAAACAAACTCCTCTGTGCTGTTCAAACAATGTCAGAGTCCATCAAATATGCGAGTTTGACGGGCTTGCTCGGAGGTCTCGTGTACGAAACTCCACCATACGCTGCCCTGAAGCCAAACTACCCTCTAACACTGCCACTACAAGACATTGAATCTATTATACCTTATACCAAATACATGGTGCTTCTGGAGAAATCAAAGTTCCTAGACTATATACTGATCGAGCTGAAGGCGAAAGTACTCGATGGCGAGCAGACCCAGCCGCTGCCGTTAAAAATGAGTGCAAATTATGGGGCGCACGCGTTGCTGAATAGACCGGCTAGAGGCAGGTAAGTGAATAGTCTATCTTCTCTATTTCAATGTAGCCCGACTTACGTTTGTTAAGTGAAATTTCAAGATAATATATTTTAAAATCCACACATATTTTTTTATAATTTAAACCATTTTCAATTATCATTATTATTTTGGGTTTGCACATGTGATAAGGGGCGTAAAGAGATCAATCATTTCAATTTGAACAGATTTTTTCATTCGCCTTATGAAATTACTATAAAATATTCACCTTCCATTCTGCCCTGCTAAGCAAAAATGCGATATCTCAGACAAAACTACTGTAGCAATTGCTACTTCATTACTAACAAGAGAGGACTAAATCTACTTTGGCAATTGAATTTGAGATATCGCCTTTGAACTTAGGACGGCAGCATTGTAATTGTTATTATTATTCCTGGAACGTTCGAGGGCTGCTTTAGAGAGACACTGCCGTCGTACAGCTGCGAACGCTAGATGTCACAAGTTCCGTACCATAAATTTCCACGCCAGCTCATCTTTTCCGCCAATTTGCCTATCAAGTAAAATTAAACTAACGCGCCGCCATGATTGTTCTCGTAAAACATTTTTTAATGTGACATCACATTAGGTCGGGGCAAAAGTATTTTCGTATTTTTTGTACAAAGGAAAAAGAAAATTAAGTTATATTTTTTTGTTTATTTATAATATGTACGTTTTGTACGTTTGTACGTTATGTACGTTTTGATCGATGACTTGTTGCCATCTTGTAGGTATTGCCATGATTCCATTGCTGTAGAAATTCTGAGATTTTTGATAAAAAAAATCTGACAGGTAGTTTTGACAGTGTTCTCTTGATATTAACTTTATGCTTCCTAAAGAATTCTGAAGTGACCGAAACAGGTGGAAATCCGATGGAGCAAGGTCGGGGCTATACGGTGGATGCATCAACACATCCCAGCCAAGCTCTCTCAATTTTGGCTGGGTGGCTATAGATGAGTGCAATCTGGCTTTATCATGATGAAAGACTACGCCCTTTCTGTTTATTAACTCCGGCCGGTTTTTCTCAACGGCTTCTTTTAATCTCATGAGTTGCTGGCAGTAGAGGTCAGAATCGATAGTTTTACCCGGCGGCAAAAGCTCATAGTGGACAATTCCTTTCCAATCCCACCATACACACAGCATCACTTTGTTCCGAGTTAAGCCGGGCTTTGCCACTGTCTGTGGAGCTTGTCCATGCTTCGACCACGATCTTTTTCAGACGTTCTTATCGTAAGTAATCCATTTTTCATCACCCGTAATCAACCGTTTTAGAAATAGTTCGGATTTATTTCGTTTTAATAATAAATCGCAAATTGAAACACGTTGCATTAGGTTTCTTTCAGTGAGATCGTGTGGCACCCAAATATCGAGCTTTTTCTTGTACCCAGACTTTTGTAAATGACGTAACACTGTTTTGTGATCAATATCCAGTTCTTCAGCAATGTCGTAACTACTAATATGTTGATCTTGCTCCACTTTTTCATAGATGGCATTGATTTTATCAGTAACAGGGCGTCCAGAGCGAACCTCATCTTTCACACTAAAATTTCCAGACTTAAAACGCTTAAACCACAATTGTGCTACTCTTATTGATACCGCATTAGGTCCATAAACCGCACAAATTTTATTCGCGGCATTAGTCGCATTTTTGCCTATTTTGTAATAAAACTTTAAAATGTACCGAATTTCTTCGTCACACACGTCCATTTTGATAGCTCAAAAGCAATTGAAAAATGCCGGGAACCAGTTTTTTTTTTAATTTTATTGTATTTCAGAATGTTGACTTTTAATGGTTTTAAAACCAGCCAGGTACATTTAGTATAGACGAAGAGGTTTGATTACAACTTATACGAAAATACTTTTGCCCCGACCTATTATTTACATTTCGATGTATAATCATTATGTCAACATCGCCCGATCACAAAACTGGCATAGCACTTTGGTTTGCAGCTATAATTTCCTTAATACTCGTATCATTGGCAGCGTTTCGAACACTGTTTACATCATTTGTCTTATGCACACTAGCCCCGGAATCAAGGTACCAAAGTTTTCCCCCTTACTAAAGTTTCCGCTTAAAACACTGCAGAAAAAACGTTCGTGCTTTTTATATTGTTCGTTTTATCTAACACAACATTGACTTTTATAGTGTCCAGTTTGTTTACAACATTTAATAATCATTTTCTTGACATTTTTGACATTTGACGATTCGCCATCTTTGTTAGGGTTCGAGTTGCTAGCCTTATATAATCGTTCATTCTGGTTATTGTAGTGCTGTCTTCTAGTGAAAAAAGCACTGTTCGCCGAATCTTCACTTCCTGCCATATCATTCAACTTTGACTTGACTACATCCGCCGTAATGGCGATTTCAGAATGCTGGATTGCCATGATCATTGGGAAAGATTTTTAGGTAGCCCTGCGAGCATCAAGCAGCCAATCCACTCATCATTCACATTAAATCCAGTTCCTGATAATCTCTGTCCGGTCTCAACAATTTGTGTAACGTGTAATTTTCGTCTTCGACTCATTATTTTCAAGACGAATTGAAATTAAGTTTCTTAATAATGTAAATCTTCTTGAGAACCCAGAACCATCGAACATTTGCTTCAACTTGAGCCACAAATCCTTTGTCGTTCCAGATATTTAATTTGAACGTACAATAAGGGACCAATGGTTAGAATTAACTTGGCTTTTGTCTTTGCGTCGTCATCAGCAACATCTTGTGTACTCTCTTTCTTGATGGAATCCGCTTTTCCTTCAAGTACAAATAAATTCTCTGCAGCAAACGCCCACTCGTCGTAATTCTCTCGGCCTTTTAATTTTGGCATACTAGTAACAAACGAGTTCAAAGCCATTTCTGTTAAGTCCAACACAATCACTACCTAGTCAGTCTCATTAAATCTAAATTAATTAAGCAAAGTTTCTATAGACAATGACTGGGCCCATAAACTAATAAAACACATTTTCTCTTTAGAAGGCCAACGGCAACTGTTTTATTTTAAACAAGGTTATGACAAGTGACAGTTCTTTTACACACATACATTACCGATAGATGATGTTAGTTGTCGCATTGATGGACCATTGATGTAATATTTTAACAGTAAAATCCACCACCATTGTCACTCAGTAAGGTCTTGACAGTACGCCCAGAGTTTCTCACTTATTGAAGCATTTGAAGAAGCTTATCCTTCACTTCAGACTTCTCTCTGATAAAGTAGACCATACGATAACTTGAATAATCGTCCTTAAACAATACGAAGTATTGGTATTTCGATATGCTTTTTGTTGCGAAGGGACCGCAAATCGGTATGTATCAGCTCTCTAATGGATGTTGCTCTTTCCCTTATTCCAAAGGGCTTTCGATGCGGCTTTCCATATATGCAGCCCTCACATTTCACTTTGTCTGGACTCAGTTGAATGCCTAACTCACGTTTTACCACGCGACTGTCATATCTTTTGTCCTGGTGAGCAAGGCGCTCGTGGTACGTCTGTAGCATATTAGAGCCAGGTAGAGCATTCACCTCGATCGCTGCATACTTTATTGGAATGACCGTCATCATGTCCAACTTGTAGGACTCTACCGTGTGGAGCTCTTTTGCCAATAACTCTAGTTGTGTCCTCAATATCTAGTTTGCACTCTCTAGTTGTTGACGTGAAGATGCTGTTCTGCATCCTATCTTGTGTTGCCAAAGTCGGAAAAACCAGCAATTTGCACGCGCATATGCGAGAAGGACATAAGAAATATAGTGAAATTAAACTAAGCATTTTATTTAACGTTTTTTTTTAATTAAAATTCCCACCCGTTTCCCAATTTTAGTACATTTTTGTTTAATTTCTAAATACCGGGCGGAATCTCGGGATGCCCAGTATTGAAAACCAAATACGGCCGGTATTTGTAATATTGGTTTTAGGAAAAGTCCGGTATTTGCCCTACACGCAACCCGGGTGGCCTCGGGGGTTCCGCCCTCAAGCGAGCATATGATGAGCTTTGCACAAGACGTCACGCACGTTGTACCTCCTCAGACGCGAAAGTCTGCAACTGACTCTAGCAACACACGGATGTATTGGCAAATAACATGAATTTCTATATAGACAATTCTACGTATGAAGAGAATGGATGAGATGTTACAAATTCAATCTGTTTGCACTTGATCCAAATAATTTTTTTTAAAAAAAATACATGTTAAACAGTATTAAATTTTACATGAAATATTTAAATTTGGTAACTGTCGCCATCTCGCAAGTATTTTTTTTTATTTTTGAAAACTTTCAACTCAAATATGTATTAACTATATTTTCATAAGATAAATAAATCATATTTTTTTCAGGAAGTGACCTTAATAATACATACAACATATCCTAATTACAAATAAATTGAATTAGTAGTTTGCCTAAAATAAAATAAAAATGATTTTCCTTTTTATATTTTTATCAGTTAATAAGCCGATAAAGGGAATAGTACACTTCGGCCCCGTAGGCGAGTGGCAAGACTCGGGACGAGTGAAGAATGACATTTCCGCACGTGTATCGAACGACGTTTTTTAACACAGTTGCGAAAGAATAAATCGATTTCAAACTCTGATTTACTCATTTTATAAGCAACTTTTTGAAAACTTAAGATTGGTAAACAAATTCGTTGTAAGTTCGGTCTTTCGCAGTGAAAATTTTTGACATTATGAAGAGGTGGTTTTTTTAGCTTTTGTACGACTAGAATGGATTTTGTTATTATTATTGAACCCACTTCAATGAAAGTTTTTTTTCAAATGCATGTTCTATAAGACATAAACAATTGTAAATATAAAACATTGTACTATTATTACCTAAGTAGGTATTGTTATTTACGATTATTTGTGTGCGAGTATTTGTGCAGTAAGAAAAAACGCCTCTTTATAATGTCAAAATTTTTGACAGGCATTTCGGCAGCTACTCCGTTCCATTCAGACAACTTATTAAGAACCGTTTTTCAATATTCAATATTAAATAATAAACGTGTTATAAAATATGAAATATGTATATTATTCGTATTCTTACATTAACAGTAGGTTTTTATGTTGATTACGATGTTTAAAGGAAACTAATATTAAAACTGATCAATAAGTGGTCATGAATTGGAGCAAGTATAAATTAGAAAAAACTGGAAAAGTAAAAAGCACTAGTTCGCGAAAATCAACTTTCCGCACGATATACAGCTACGAAAAGTACCACTTTTTGAGCAACTGTGTTAAAATAGTAGATTGTACAACAAGTGCATAAAACGCACCATTTTACGCGAGACGTTTATCCATCCAAGCGAGCTTGCGAGCGAGGATGGATACAAAGTCTAGTGTTAAATGGCTTTTATGGACGATTTATACACTCTACTTTTCACTTCGATTGCGAGGAAATGAAACAGCAACATGATAAAAAAAAAAAAAAAAAATGCGACGAAATAAAATTATAAGTTTATTTCATAAAGCTTTATTGTGTGCTTTGGCTGTTGGTATCCTTGCCTTGGTCTTAGAATACTAACGAAACGTGAAAAATATTTTTTTCGCTAAGGGCAGATTGGCCCGGCTTGACTTACCCGGCTTTCATTCAAGTAGCGGCACCGAGTGATGCCGTTTGACGTTTGCTCGCTCATGAAGTTCCCTAAATATTGACAGCAAAGTATAAAGGAACAGATGTCAAACTTCATTGTTGCAGGTACCGGAATAGTGATGTACCGCTGGGGCTCTAATTTACTGAAACACATTTCGTAACTAGCTTCATCTTGAGATTATTTTTATTTGCTCGCACTCTAGCGTCCTCGTTTTAATCATAACTAACAAAAAACATCTCAATAAAACTATTCGCGTGATTTTTTTCATTTTTTATTTATTTTTTTATTTATCAACGATACACACTACCATTACAGGGAACCCAATTTAATTATGTACAAATACGTAAAACTAACTTTACCTACTGCCTACTTATATCATACAATACATTATAACATAAAAAGTCACTTTAGTGAATTCACACAGAGAACACGAGAACAAATCGGTCTTCCCAGCCACTTCATTTGAAATAAATAAGGCTCGGGTGAGAGGGGCCTTATTTAGGAGATTGGTCCGGCCGCGCGGTACACTGAACAACTTAGTGTAGCTTAGTGTAACTTAGTGATGATAACAAAGGACCGCTGACTGGTACAACATCGTCTGACAAACTCGCGTCCTAGCTCAGAGTTAACGTTGTTTTATGATTATTTATTCACTTATTTATTAATTATTTCAAATGTTGTATATTTTGACACAATATTTCAAATTTCTGACAATGTCATCTTCTTCTAGCCACACAGTTTATTTCGAGAGTTTGATCTAAAAACTATATTGGCATACAAAAAAACGTCTCCATAGTCAATTTTTTATGAAAATTTCCCATCGTCGCCCTAAAATACACGGTTATTACTATACTACAGCTTCAAGAAGTTATTTATTTATGCGTTATGTCTTTAATAAATTTTAAAAAATATACTTCACGCACTTGACTGAAATTTTTACGACAATAAAATGGAGTGTTTCACAACACTATTGTCAGCTGTCAAAAGCGCCATCACTCGGTGCCGCTACTTTAGGTATACTTACGTAAAGCTGCTTTCAGATTTCAAACGAGTGTCACTTACGCTATAAGAAAAAACACGCAGCAATAACAGGATTAAAACACTTATGTTCTAATCCAACAGTTTTATATTCAAACTATAAATGATGGGCAATTAAACCTCCAATCACGTAACAATACGTCATAATCATTGACAATCCCAATGATCGTTTCGGGGAGCCCCATTAGTCGTAATTTTAGGTGACAGGCAAATTGGCGGGAAAATGAGCTGACGAGGAAGTTTATGGTATGGAACTAGCGATATCTAGCGACCTGCAGCTGAACAACGGCGGTGTCTCTCTAAAGCGGACCTCGGAAGTGAAACGGAACTAATAATAAATTGCAACTTGATGATTTTTTGAAGTAGGTTTAATGGTGCTTATTGCCAATAATCAGTTACCTCTACAGGTTTCTGCTAACCTTCCTTACCCTACTCGTGGAGGGTTGTCAGGGTCCTGAGATGGAACAGCTGATCAATGGCGGCGCGCTCAGCTCCTGTCTTACCCTGCTGAAACAAATTGGTGGCGACCCCCTACAGATGTCACTACTAGCCGGCAATGGAGCTAAGTCCAAATGTACGTACAGATAGCGAAATCTATTTTATTGCTATTTTAAATATCTGAAAGCTTATTTCTAGTTAGTTCTTTCTAATTCACCAGAGCTTTAACACAATTTCGAGATATTAAAATGGTTGTAATCCTAATCAATTTTGGGGTTATAGGCTGCTGTAGTTCAGGAGCCTGGTTGGAGAGCTACATGGCCCTTAAAAGAGAAAGGAGAGAAAGAAGTAGATGGGACCCAGGATTTCTTTCTACTCTGAGCACTCTACCTCTGCTTCCTTCCACCGGTATATGCTTGCTTACACTATGCAAATGCAAGGCTGAAGCACAGAATAATAATAGCTAAAGCAGTAACTCAACTCCGCCCTTTATCTGAAATAAATACCTATGCTTCATCGGAGCGTTTGGGTCGTCACTCACAATATTTATTCATTTATGCGTGTGTGTGTGTCTCTGTCTGAGAGAGAAAGAGTGTGTGTGTGTGGTGTGTGTGTGTGTGTGTGTGTGTGTGTGTGTGTGTGTGTGTGTGTGTGTGTGTGTGTGTGTGTGTGTGTGTGTGTGTGTGTGTCTCTGTCTGAGAGAGAAAGTGTGTGTGTGTGTGTGTGTGTGTGTGTGTGTGTGTGGCCGCTGATATTTCGAGTCTTGTATTTAAATGCTATTTTCAGTAGGTAATCGAATGAAGTGGTTCGTTTCAGGAAAGTTCTTAGGTTATAATACCTAACCTAACCTAACATGTTAGCATTTGCCCGCTGCTTTGCTCGCGTTTAAGGGATAAAATGTTTCAGGGCTGTTAGGGGAGTGGGAGAGGAGTTGTGGGCCTAAATCCGTGGATGGCGTGAATAAGTTGATAAATCGAGATTTAAACTTAAGGAAATTTGTATTTAGAACAGATTGCATAAGGTGAAGTAATCTTCTTGCTTTTTTGACGAGTTATCAACTTATTCACGCCATCCACGGAAATAACATCTTATTTTTATTTTTACTTGACTGCGGAGGGTAATGTTTCTAGTTGATATGTATGTATGTATGTCCGTTTCTGTGTTCTCCCATAACTTCCAAACTAGTAATTGGAGTTTGCTAAATGATATGATAACTCTATCGATGCGTATTTGCATTTTGCAATGGTGGCCATTTTTCTTTATTCTGACTACAGATACGTATTAAAAACCATGTGGGACCCCAGATGTCGATTTTGAACGCAATCCGTTAAAGAACTACGAAGTTCAAAATGGCGGCCATTTTTCGTAATTCTGACTACAGATTCGTCTTAAATAACCATGTGGGACCCCAGACATCGATTTTGAACGTAATCCGTTAAAGAACTACGAAGTTCAAAATGGCGGCTATTTTTCGTAATTCGGACTACAGATTCGTATTAAAAAAACATGTGGGACCCCAGATATCGATTTTGAACGCAATCTGTTAAAGAAATACGAAGTTCAAAATGGCGGCCATTTTTCGTAATTCGGACTACAGATTCGTATTAAAAAAACATGTGGGACCCCAGATATCGATTTTGAACGCAATCCGTTAAAGAACTACGAAGTTCAAAATGGCGGCCATTGTTTTTTTTTTTTTTTTATAAGAGGGAGGCAAACGAGCATGCGGGTTACCTGATGGGAAGTAATTGTTTAATTGTTTTAATTGTTTTCTCCCCAAATTGTTTTTTTTATTTTGACACTGGACTCTTATTTAAAAACCACGCGCGTTCCAATATATCCAATATATCGCACAAAACAAAAATACTATGTTTCCTCTTGGTTCTAATATGAATCATCCTTTGCAGTGGAACGCCTCCTGATTTATGAAGACGAAAGACTAGGCGCCCGTGCACGCGGCGCGTGTCTCACCGGGCCAGAGCTGGCGTCGCTCATGAAGATCGGTACCAAGGTCGTCCGCGGGAAAGACTGGAAGTGGGGAGATCAGGTGAGCACAAAACAGACAAGTGAATTAAATTAGAAAAGTTGAACGTTGAAATTATAAAATATTTCGGTAATATTTATGACGAGTTATAGGTAAAATATTATAGATATCACAGATATATTTTTTAACAATTAGATTTTATGTAAAGTATCAGTATAAAATGCGCTAGTAAAAGTGCCTTAAAATGACGCACTTAAGGAAAAGGTTTTGTACCCCGTAGATAATCAAATCATATTTGGAACCATCAGATATAAGCATAGCAGTAACTGTTTGATTTTTGGCACCATACATTATTGTTTGTTAGGATGGTGTACCTGGCTCCGAAGGCCGAGTCATAGGCGATCTGGGCGAAGACGGGTGGGTGCGCGTGGCTTGGGATGCGGGCGGCACCAACTCCTACAGAATGGGGAAGGAGGGCAAATACGACCTTAAGCTGGCGCGGACGCCCTCGCCGCCGCCGTCGGATGACGAGACTGTTAATAACGATAGTGAGTGGATTTCAATATCGATTATACCATTTTTTTAACAAAGGCTGCATCCTGATCTGCTAAGAGTATGAGCATCATGGATGTCACCTCCCACACGTGTGTGTATGTCTAAGCGCACCATCTCAATTTCTTGTAAATAAATGTTGGTGTTTATGTGATCGTTTATAAAATAGTTAGTAATGACCTAACCTAGCCTCAAAAACTAAAACCCGACTGGCGACTAGTATGACGCACCCTTATAATTTTGAAATAGCCTATTATGACACTCACGTTTATGATGAATCATATGACACCCCATTTATTAAAATTGGTCCAATAGTTTAGGAGCTAGATTGGAACATCCGATTTTCGGTCACATACCATTGGCGGCGTGCCTAGGTAGCGCAAGCCGAAGGATATGTTTTTGTAGTTTTACGGTTATTGTGGATAAATCCATCTTGTTGCCACATTACTGATCAATCTTCACTTCTCTCTTCAGTTGCATATGCACTTGCTAGCGTAGACGAGCTTACCAAAGCACACTAAAGACATGCTACTACTACAAGATATAATTTTACAGACATATCAGCATTTGCGTACCTTAATTCAATAAGTTTTGTACACTGACCTATTTAACTGGCTAACTCTAAGAAATACACAAATCAGGCGTAGGTTTCGGCGAAAAAATTAGTTGTTTTTTCTGAGCAAAGTTTAAAGAGTTATGTTTACCTTTCCTTCGCCAAACAAAATTTGTACACACTTTAAATAATCTCAATCACAAGGGACATCCATCCATTGTCAGTCCAATTGAACCACAACACAGCAAACAAAATACTTAGTGACCGCACTGACCGCTCAAACAAAACAATTCAACAACTTGTTTACACCAAGTAAGTAAATAAAAGTAATTGCAAATAAATATCAATGAAGTGGAGTCGGCCGTCAACACGGCTCAACACGCGCACGCGAGAATTTCCCTTTTTCTATAGACTCGTCGTGTACAACTTCATACGCATGCAGGGCTTAAAATCTCGTACTATTTGCTATATGAACCAATCAATTCAAACCAAACCAAACCTGGGAAGTATACCAAACAAAAAAAGAATTTTCAAAATCGGTCCACAATTGACTGAGTAATCGTGTAACAAACATAAAAAAAAAACATACAGTTGAATTGAGAACCTCCTAATTTTTAACCGACTTCAAAAAAAAGAGGAGGTTTTCAATTCGACTCTATTTTTTTTTATGTTTGTTACCTCAGAACTTTCGACTGGGTGAACTGATTTTGATGATTCTTTTTTGATTTGAAAGCTGGTGCTTCCCGTGTGGTCCCATTGTCACGAAATCAGAATCTGATGATGGGATCCATGAGGAATCGAGGCAACTCCTCAAAAGTCATTGGTACACCTACAGCGGTTTTGGTATTACCTGCAATACCTTAAGAAATTAGTGTGCACTTTTTTGAAGCTGGAATGTAAAATGAGGAAGTAATTGCTATGTTTTTACATACATATACTGTTAAACACTGTTAAAATTACCCTTCTTTTTGCTTCGCGCAGTCAGGTAAATATACAATTATGAACATAATAACTTTTTAATTTCTTGGCAATGGTATTAAAGGTTCTGTAGACTGTACCAACATATTGGAGTTGATAGTTTTTAAAATGCTATTGAATATTTCCAGATGAGAACAACTTCGACTGGTGGCCGGTGGGCGAGGTGCGTGCGAGCTGCTCGGGAGCCATCCGGTTGCTGTGCGCGGGCGCGGGTGCGCTGAGCTCCGTGGACAGCGCGGTGGCGCGCCGCAACGTGGCCGCGCTGCACCGCCGCCTACTGACGCTCGCGCACGCGCACGGTGCGCCGCCGCCTACGGCTTTCGCGCCGCACCACCACACTGCGCTCGCTCTGCTGAGAGGTTTGTTATATCTAATTATAACTGTAATAACAACTAGGGTGCCGTAAAAATATCCTTAGGTTTTGGATGAAATATAGAGCTTTGTTTTTTATTTTACTTTTTATAAAAAACATATTTTTTAGAGTTCCGTACATTAAATGAAAAAAAAACGGAACCCTTATAGGATCACTTTGTTGTCCCTGTCTGTCTGTCTGTATGTCTGTCTGTGTGTCTTTCAAGACCCTTTTTTTCGTGAATACATTCTTTCTGTGTGTATTTTTCTGTCCTTTGTGGATATTTGTCACGAATAAATGTTTTCTTCTTCTTCTTCTTCTTTTTCTCAGGAACGCGTAAAGGTATCAAGTTGAAATTCATATCAAATACTTAGGTCTGCAATCCCTTGGATCAGTGAAAAAATCTAACATCTAAGTCAACGCAATCAAAAGATACGGCCGTTTATGCCGCATATTGAAGGGAATCTCAAGGGAATCAAAACCTATAGGGTACTTCCCGTTGACTTAGAATCATGAAATTTGGCAAGAAGCAATGTCTTATAGCACAAGTAAAGGAAAAAATCCGAAAACCGTTAATTTGTAGTTACATCACATAAAAAATATGTCCAGTATAAACTGACACTCACTAAGTACCTAAGTGCATACTTATTGCGTGTCAGTTTATACTGGACTTGTTTATATTGTATTCCCGTGATTTACGAACTATTTACATGCCTACAAGTTTGTGCGGAACCCTCGGTGCGCGATTCCGACTCGCACTTGACCGGCTTTTTTAGTAATGTTTTACCTAATCTAAGATAGAAAAGAAATTAATGGTATTTATTACTGCATAAATTTACGCCCGCCGCAGTAAACTGGCTGAATTACCTGGACATTGGCGTTTGATCCATGCAGGATGATTGCCATACGCAATGATGATGATTACGTTACTCAATATGTACGTATTATGGTACGTAAGATGTCATGAAGGATACAGCGTATGTAAATGCTTTATTTGGCAGAGTGGTTTATGTTATGTTAATTTTGTTGCAGCGAGCGCGCACAGTCCAGACATGCGCGTGCTGTTCTGCACGGACTCCTGGTTCGAACTCTGCTACAGCATAATATCGGCGACGGACAAACCTATCACGCAAGATCTTATTTACTCTCAGGTAAGATGCTTTTTATGCTACTTATGCTAAGGGAAATTTTGGTTTCCCAATAATTACCATGGAAATAAGATTGCTAAATCCAATTTCGCACGATTAATATCTTATGCCGGGTTCACATGTTCGTCAAGTCTCAACAAGCGTCCACGAGCACAAGCGTGTGAACAGCGGTGTTTGGCTTGGCTTGCGTGAGCTTGGAGAAGCACACAGACGCATTCACAAGCATGTAAATGACTCACAAATGCGAGCTTAGTATTTGTATAGCCTTGAGGCTTGTGGAAACTTGCTGAGACTTGGCAAGCTTAGCATAAAAAGTGAAAAAAAACTTCGTCTACTTTAATTTTTTCCAACTATGATTTCCAAAAAGCATTTAAAGAATATTAAAGGGAAAATCTGCTTCCACTCGTTCAGGTGGGAGATTGCTCATTATATTAGTCATACCCTTGCCTCTAAATCGGCGGCACCTGACACAATATTCGTAGACATGTCGTGCTACTTTACGACCACCTACTCGCATGGGCCAATAATTGGTCACGAATGGAAGCGAGCAAAGCTGGGGTGGTGCATGCAAAAGGCGCTGGTGCTCGTACTGAAATATTAATTTTGTTAAATAATCTTTTTAGGAGAAAAGAGTGTTTTAACAATAATAGTACATTTCGATGCTAGTGCGAAAAGTATGTCATTATACCACGAGTACCGAGATATCTTGCCGCGAGCCGTAGGCGAGTGGCAAGACTTGGGACGCGTGAAGAATGACATTTCCGCACGTGTATCGAACGACGTTTTTTAACACAGTTGCGAAAAAATAAATCAATTTCAAACTCTGATTCACTCATTTTAAAAACAACTTTTTCATTTGACATTTGAAGAAAGTTTTTGACATTATGAAGAGGTGTTTTTTTTTTAGCTTTTATTCGACTACAATGGATTTTGTTAATATTATTGAACCCACTTTAATGAAAGTTTTTTTTTCAAATGCCTGTTCTTTAAGACATAAACAATTGTAAATATAAAACATTGTACTATTATTACCTAAATATTGTTATTTACGATTATTTGTGTATCGTATATTTATAAAAACAATATCGAATGTTGCCTTTGGAAACTTAAAAAATGCTTGCAGTAAGAAAAAACGCCTCTTCATAATGTCAAAAAATTTGACAGGCGTTTCGGCGGCTATTCCGTTCCAACTTATTAAGAACGGTTTTTCAATATTCAATATTATAACATAAACGTGTTATTATAATGATGAACAGGTAAGTAATAAAATATGTAATATGTATATTTTTCTTATTCTTACATTAACAGTAGGTCTTTATGTTGATTATGATGTCTAAAGGAAACTAATATTAACACTCATCAATAAGTAGTCATGAATTGGAACAAGTATAAATTTAAAAAATTGGAAAAGTAAAAAGCACTAGTTCGCGAAAACCAACTTTCCGCGCGATATACAGCTACGAAAAGTACCACTTTTTGAGCAACTGTGTTAAAAATACAAATTCGAACAATAAACATTTTTTTTACCTGAACTAACCCTTTTGGTTGCGCACAAACAAACATATTTTTTAACACAGTTTTTAAAAAAGTGGTACTTTTCGTAGCTGTATATCGTGCGGAAAGTTGGTTTTCGCGAACTAGTGCTTTTTACTTTTGCAATTTTTTTAATTTATACTTGTTCCAATTCATGACTACTTATTGATGAGTGTTAATACTACTCTGTCAAGAAAGTACCGGGAAAAGATCAATAATACACAAACTGTTTGTTAATCATCCAAATTTATTTTATCACCTTCAAAGTATGCTCCTTCAGAAACGATACACTTACGCCAACGAATAATCCAATCATCAAAACATTTTTTAAACGCTGTTTCCGGAATTGAATTCAGTTCTCGGCGCGAATTCTCCTTTATGTCTTCTTCGTTTCGGTTTCGGTTCAGTTGGAAGGCGCCACTCCGAAGCTTGTTGACTAGTTTGCATGTCAAACTCGTAAACCCACGTCTCGTCACCAGTAACAATGCGTTTCATGAATGTTGGGTCGGAATTGACTCGTTCTAGCATGTCCTCAGCGACTCTCATGCGATTGAGTTTTTGGAGAAAATTCAGGTCTTTTGGGACTAGCCGAGCGGTAACATGTTTCATACCCAAATGATTAGTTAAAATAGTACGGATCGACTCGTGAGATACAGAAAGTTCGGCGGCTATCTCTCTCAAAGTTGAATGAGGATTTTCAGTCACTATTTCCTTCACTTTTGCGATGTTAACTTCAGTTGCAGACGTTGATGGCCTACCAGAGCGAGGCAAATCTTCCATCACATCTAGACCGCTTTTGAACGCTTTGTACCACTCATAAACACGTGTTTTTGATAAAGTCGAATCACCGTAAGCCTTCTGTAACATTTTCAGTGACTCCGAACACGAAATTCCATTGGCGATGCAAAATTTAAGACAAACTCTTTGTTCAATGTTTTTGTCCATTATGAAATTCGCAATACACACTAGATATGATATAACTAAAAACAGCACTGTATTTAATATAAATAACAGATGCAACTCAAACTCCGCGCCAAAATAGAAAACAGTTGTGCCAATCTAACAACAACAAAAAAAACAAAAATTTGAATTTGGAACCATAAACAAATCATCCATTCCCGATACTTTGTTGACTGAAGGTATTAGTTTCCTTTAGACATCGTAATCAACATAAAGACCTACTGTTAATGTAAGAATAAGAAAAATATACAAATTACATATTTTATTACTTACCTGTTCATCATTATAATAACACGTTTATTTTTTAATATTGAATATTGAAAAACCGTTCTTAATAAGTTGGAACGGAATAGCTGCCGAAACGCCTGTCAAAATTTTTGACATTATGACGAGGCGTTTTTTCTTACTGCAAAAATGTTTTTTTCTCAAACATGCTCAGAAAGGATGGCATTTCTTTTGAAAAACGAAGACGTGAAGGGCCTCATTTTCTTCCTAGGAGTAAAATAAACGTATGAAAACCCATTTCTGTCCGCTGCGATATTTTTTTTAAAGTGCTGTCAAATGCATACAGAATAGAAAGGACCAAGAAATAAATCTCATACAGCCAAGGCAACTGCTCGTTTTCGTAGCACAGTGCGTGTGTTTTCTTCTTTTTAATTTTCTTCAAAATTGTCTATGGTTAGAAAAAAAAATTAAAAACAAAAACTTTTTGAAATTTAAACGTGGAAGTTACTGTTGTTGTGTAAAAGCTACAAACATCAAGTCCTCGGCACTTCACGGTATTAAATTTGAATTCTATTGCTGTCAATATTATGTCAAATTCTACAAGTGTGAAATGGTTGAATTGGATCCTTTTCCCTAAGTTACGTCCATTTGTCTACCACAAGCCCTGAAATATCAACATCTCAAATTCAACAGACAAACATAAATGTTCCTGGAAAACCCATAAAAATTTCGTTTACAAATTGTCCTAATATAACTAACATCACTTTTAATATTAATTTTACTTTTTACAAATATATTTGTATCATTTCCTCACATGTTTGAGAAAAGCATTATATATACCTCGGCGGAAACGGGGGGATTGCCTGACTCGTATTTTAGCAGGCCTCGCCATTGCTCGGCCTGCTAACCACCTCGTCAGGCAATCCCTTATTTTCCGCGCCTAGGCAATAATGTACTAAAGTTTCCAAAGGCAACATTCGATATTGTTTTTATAAATAAACGATACACAAATAATCGTAAATAACAATACTCAGGTAATAAAAGTACAATGTTTTATATTAGAATTGTTTATGTTTATGTATAGAACATGCATTTGAAAAAAAACTTTAATTTAAGTGGGTTCAATAATAATAACAAAATCCATTCTAGTCGAATAAAAGCTAAAAAAAACACCTCTTCATAATGTCAAAAATTTTCACTGCGACAGATCGAACTTACAATAAATTTGTTTACCAATTTTAAGTTTTCAAAAAGTTGCTTATAAAATGAGTGAATCAGAGTTTGAAATTGATTTATTTTTTCGCACCTTTGTTAAAAAACGTCGTTCGATACACGTGCGGAAATGTCATTCTTCACTCGTCCCGAGTCTTGCCACTTGCCTACGGCTCGTGGCAAGATAACTCGGTACTCGTGAAGTATAACATACTTTCCGCACTAGTATCGAAATGTACTATAATACAAGAAAAGTTAGTAATTGTTTATTTTTGACATTATCATTTTAAGCTTGTAGAAAAACGTATGTATGCAACCGTACATAATTAGCTCTAAAGATATTCGTGCTTGTCATTAGAGCGCTCGCAAGCTCGCTCTCTGACCTCGGCACTCGTACCTTTAGATATTTCATTATGTACCAGTTGCATAAGTAACTATTGGATTTCATTTGTTTAACTTATTTGGCACAAAACAGATCCAATCCATCTGGCTGCTGCGCTGCTCGCTGGTGGAACACTCGGGCGCCGAGGAGTGGCGGCACACGGTCGGCGCGCAGCTGCTGGCGCTCACCGGCCGCTTGTGGCTCGAGACGCATCCCGCCGACCCGGCGCTCAGGCAGGCCCACGCTCTGGCCGAAGAAGACGAAATAGGTAATGGATGGAAGCCTGCTTAGACTATACAGTGGCGTGCCTAGGTTTCAGAGTAGCGCAAGCCGAAAGATATGTTTTTGTAGTTTTTATGGTTATTGTGGATAAATCCATCTTGTTGCCACATTACTGATCAATCTTCACTTCACTCTTCAGTTGCATATGCACTTGCTAGCGTAGACGAGCTTACCAAAGCACACTAAAGGCATGCTACTACTACAAGATAATATAATTTTACAGACATATCAGCATTTGCATACCTGAATCCAATAAGTTTTGTACACTGACCTATTTAACTGGCTAACTCTAAGAAATACACAAATCAGGCGTAGGTTTCGGCGAAAAAATTAGTTGTTTTTTCTGAGCAAAGTTTAAAGAGTTATGTTTACCTTTCCTTCGCCAAACAAAATTTGTACACACTTTAAATAATCACAATCACAAGGGACATCCATCCATTGTCAGTTCAATTGAACCACAACACAGCAAACAAAATACTTAGTGACCGCACTGACCGCTCAAACAAAACAATTCAACAACTTGTTTACACCAAGTAAGTAAATAAATGTAATTGCAAATAAATATAAATGAAGTGGAGTCGGCCGTCAACACGGCTCAACACGCGCACGCGCGACTTTCGCATTTTACTATGGACTCATTCGTACGCATGCAGGGATTAAAATCTTGTACTATTTGCTATAGGATCCGCAAAACTAAGTGGCGAGTCGGGCAATAAAAGTCAGTTACCGTAGGGGTGGTAACATGTCGATAAATTATGACGTAAACGTCGATATAATTATTATATTTGAAATGACTAATAATAAAATAAATAAATATAAGATATTTCTTAAATAATTAGCTAAATACGTGATTAGTAGTAGTAGTAGATAATGAGAAATGCATTAAATAATTATATGTAGTAGGTACATACAGTCGAGGACAGAAAGATGTATACTCTTCTGAACCTTATTACAATGGAATAAGGTAAAAAAGTGTAAACATCTTTCTGTTCTCGACTGTACGTATAATTTATAGTACTATGTGGGTCATTTGGCATTATTGATAACAAAATATACTATAATATACAAGGTTTAATATCAAAATGTATATCTCATTCGTTATACGAGGCTTTACTTATAAGCGACGATCCCAAATTAATTACACAACAATTAATAGAGAAACTAAAAAAATCCTTAATGAATATCAAAGTGGTAAGTTGCAATCCTAAAAAAATGCGTACAATAAAACCGTGGATAACTCCAGGTATACTGAGGTGTATTAAAAATAGAAATCGAATACAACTTAAACTTCGAAGCGACCCTTGTAATGAGGTCTTGAAAGCGTTATCGCAACTTTTGTACTAATTTAGTTAAAAAACTTAAAAAGAAATATGAAAGAAATCAACTGGCTAAATCTTCAAAAAATTCAAAAGAAAAGAAAAATGGAAAACTGTAAAAAATATTACTTATTATAAATCTGTAAATAACCACAGCTTAGAGCTCCTAAACTCTTATCCAACTCCTATTGATATTGTTAATAAAATAAACGGATACTTAGCCAACGTGGGTAAAACACTTGCTGATAGAATTTTAACCGAGCCTACAGTTCATGATACTACAATTTTGTCACCTCCCCAACTCTTCTCCTCCTCCTTTGTCTTTTTTGATACCGATATACCAGAAGTCAACCACATACTTATGAACTTAAAATCAAACAGTGCCCCGGGATGGGTTAATGTCCCGACTCACTTTTTAAAACTTGCTAAATTCTTCGTTGTACCGGTTATATGCAAATTAGTCAATGTGTGTTTCGCCAAAGGAGTATTTCCTAGTCTGCTGAAACAAGCTGTTGTTACGCCGGTGCACAAAGGTGGTGAGAGGGAAGACGTCGGCCACTACCGGCCTATATCCAAGTTGCCAGCCATTTCAAAAATAATTGAAAAGTTAATAAACATACGTCTTACAAAATACTTTTAGTGATGCTTCTTGGGATAGTGTATATGAGAAAGCTGAAAAAGGGTTACATCTGATATCTGCTTGGCTGAAGACCAACTTACTTACACTAAATGAATCAAAAACGAAATACATGTGCTTCACCAAGTACAAAAACACACAGCCTTCGAAAAACTTACGATTAAAAGTCCATAGATGCAACTTAACAAGCATTCAGCAGTGTCAATGCTCTGAAATTGAAAAGGTGGAGTCCATTAAGTATCTTGGTATAATCATCGATCAGCGTCTCTCCTGGCATGGACATGTTGAATATCTTAATGGAAGAATTAGGAAACTGATATGGATATTTAAAAAACTGAACAATGTCACCTCAAACGATTTGCTAAAACATATATATGCTGCGTTGGCTGAATCGGTCATGACATATTGTATCTCCGTCTGAGGAGGTACAAATAAGACAAAATTCATAGAGGTTGAACGAGGGCAAAGATGCTTACTTAAGGTAATGTACTCGAAACCCTATAGGTTCCCCACATCTGAGCTTTACAAAATGTGTGACCTTCTAAGTATGAGGAAACTATTTATACTAAATATCGTACTAAAATTACATAAATCACTTTGTTTTAAACCACTCGACACTACACGTAGAAGAAAACTCAAGCCCGTCCCAACTCCTCTAATGAAATCTAAATTTGCAAAGAGACAGTATGAAACACAAGCGGCTCAATTGTATTGAGCCGCTTGTGTTTCATTAACACTATTGATGCTAAAGTCTCTATTTATCACTTGCAGGTGTATGAATGTAAAAAAATTGTCCTGGAATTGTTAAATACTCTAAACTATGATGAGACTGAAATAATATTATGTTAAAATTGTAATTACAAGTAGATAGTTAAATAATGGCACTAAAATTGTAATTTCATTTCATTTTAAATGTTCACTTAAATTAATTAATCACATGGATACACATACTATGACATGCATGCGCACACCCTCATATACACACACACACACACGCACACATACACAAGCACATTCACACATAAACAGTATGTACATACATTAACATAACGAGTAACAAAACTAATCTTAGGTTATAGGTTAGAATCTTTAGCATAAGTCAAACATATAACTATAGTAACTGTTAACTTTCTTGTGAACTCTGTATTGTATTGGTTGATTTTGTACCTTTAAGCTTGATGCTGGAAGAGCGGGATCTTCTGTAACAAGTATTACCATACTTACTGGAAGATCCCAACCCTTTCCTTATTGTAAAAACATTGTTTGTGACCAATAAACGATACGAACTCTGTCTGTGAACCTACGTCATAATGAAAGATTTTGGCAAAACCAATTTGACAAAGATAAAAAGTGATGTTAACCAGCAACCCTGGCAGGTCATTCTAAACGTTTATAAATGGTTTTAAGAGTTGAAAGAAGACCCTGGTGTCGTAAGGAATATTGATTTTCAAGAACCAAGAAAGCTGGCAGTGCTAGTTAGTGGAACGAGCGAACAAACTCCAGATCGTATTCGGAAGGATGTTTCGGAAACAAGGGTGCCGAATTCACCTAGACAGAAGTACGAGAAACCTGCTACGGTTACCGATCTTGACGACTTTGATAAATCAGTTATAAAAAGAACTATAACGTCGTTTTATGCAAATAGAGAGTACCCGACGGTGGAGAAAATATTAGACGCAGCCAAAGAAAAAAATACCCAATCTAAAGTGTATAAAAGTCATTATTTTTTTTTGAAGTTAGAAACGTGGGAATTGGAGTATAGGCTACTGTTAACAAATGAAAAATATGACTTATAGCGATTTTGGAAACAACTATCACTAAGTAGGTGAAATGGGGGGGGTGGAATTTGTATGGGAATTCGATCAATTTTGAAGTTAGAAACGCGGAAATTGGTATATAGGCTACTTTGGGTGATTTTTGAAAAACTACCCCTAAGTAGGTGAAATAGGGGGTTGAAATTTGTATGGTAGTGTTAGAAACGTAGAAATTGGTATATAGGCTACTGTTAACAAAGAAAAAACACCACTTAAAGTAATTTTTAATAAGCTATCCCTAAGGGGATGAAATGGGGAATGAAAGTTTGTATGGGAGTGAAGTAATTTTTGTAGTTAGATATATGGAAACTGGTTTCTAGACTACTGAATATAAAATATAAGTTCTGACGTTTTTGGAAAATCTACTAGCAGGGCGAAAAGGATTTAAAAATTTGTATGATTTAAAGTTTCTATCCCTTCTTCATACGTAACAAAAACTTTATCTTCATTTTTTTAACGAAAATACTGACTCTCCGCAGACGAAGTCGCGGGCGGAAGCTAGTTGAGAATAATCTCTAAAACATCACGCTTCAGATGTAAGCCTAAGCTCTCCAAAATACATACTTAATAATATGGAATTATTATTTGTATCTTTATCAACTACCCATGCAGTCGGTATAAACAATAAAACTTAAACGAAAAAATGTAATTACTACGGTTTATTTGTTAACAAAAGCCAATATAGGTACTAAATGTTACGTTTCTAACTTCAAAATCGACCAATCTCCCCTACAAACTTTAACCCCCTATTTCATCGCATAAAATCTCCGAAAGTTTTTTTATTTGTTAACAGTAAGTAGCCTATAAGAATACCAATTTCCACGTTTTTAACTTCAAAAATGACCAAATTCCCATACTAACTTAAGCCCCCCATTTCATCCCCTTAGGGGTAGTTTATCCAAATTCGCCGAAATAGTTTTTTTATTTGTTAACAGTAGCCTATATACCAATTCCCACAATTTCGAACTTCAAAAATGACCAAACTCCAATACAAATTTTTAACCCCCATTTCAACCCCTTAGGGGTAGTATATCTTAAATAACTGAAAGCATTTTTTATACCCTAAATACACATTTTATACGTTTCTAACTTTAAAATTTACCCATACAAATTACCATCCTCATTTCATCACTTAGCCTTTAACAGTAGCCTATATACCAATTTTCACGTTTCTGACTTCAAAATTGACCGAACTCGATACAAATTTCCACCCCTCATTTCACCAACTTAGGGGTAGTTTTTCCAAAATCGCCAAAAATTTTATGATTTTATTTGTTAACAGTAGTCTATATACCAATTTCCACGTTTCTAACTTTAAAATTGAACAAACTCCCATATAGATTACCGCCCCCCATTTCATCCCCTTAGGGATAGTTTATCCAAAATCGCCGAAAGTATTTTTTATTTGTTTAGTGGCTTTATATCAATTTCCACGTTTCTAACTTGAAAAACGACCAAACTCCCATACAAACTTTTACCACCCCTTTTAAACCCTTAAGAGTAGTTTATCTAAAATCACTTAAAGTAGTTTTTACGTTTTTAACTTCGAAATTAAGTGAAATACCATACAATTTTAAATCCCCCATTTCACCCACTTAGGGGTAGTTTTTCCAAAATGGCCGAAAGTTGTATTGCTTTATTTGTTAAGAACCTATATATAATTTTTTACGTTTCTAACTTCAAAATTGATTTATCTAAAATTGCCGAAAGTATTTTTTTTTTGTTAACTTTAGCTCATATACTGATTTTCACAGTTCGAACTTCAAAAATGACCAAACTCCTATACAAACTATACCGCCATTTCAACCCCCTATGGATAGTTTAACCAAAATCGCCGAAAGTAGTATTTTTTATTTGTTAACGGTAGCCTATATACCAATTTCCACGTTTGTGACTTCAAAATTGACCGAACTGATACAAATTTCCACCCCTAATTTCACCAAATTAGAGGTAGATTTTCTAAAATCGCCAAAATCGTAAATTTTTATTTGTTAACAGCCTATATACCAATTTTCACGTTTCAGATACAGATTACCGCCCCCATTTCATCCCCTTAGGGATAGTTTATCCAAAATCGCTGAAAGTAGTATTTTTTATTTGTTAACGGTAGCCTTATACCAATTTCCACGTTTATAACTTGAAAAACCACCAATTTCCCATACAAACTTTTACACCTCATTTCCACCCCTTAGGGGTAGTTTATTCAAAATCACCGAAAGTTTTATTTTTTGCTTGTTATCAGTAGCCTATATACCAATTTCCACGTTTCTAACTTGAAAGACGACCAAACTCCCATACAAACTTTAACGCCCATTTCTACCCCTTAGGGTAGTTTATCCAAAATCGCCTAAAATAGTATTTTTTATTTGTTAACGGTAGCCTTATACCAGTTTCCACGTTTATAACTTGAAAAACCACCAATTTCCCATACTAACTTTAACCCCCCATTTCCACCTCTTAGGGGTAGTTTATCCAAAATCGCCGAAAGTAGTTTTTTTTATTTGTTATCAGTAGCTTATATTCAAATTTCCACGTTTCTAACTTGAAAAATGACCAAACTCCCATACAAACTTTAACCCCCCATTTCCACGCCTTAGGGGTAGTTTATCCAAAATCGCCGAAAGTACTATTTTTTATTTAAAAATAATAGCCTATGTACCAATTTTCAGGTTTCAAAAATTAATGACTTCCATACAAACTTCCACCCCCCATTTTTACCACTTGGGGGTTGAATTTCGAAAAAGCCCTTCTTAAACGACGCCTACAATGCAAACTCAACCCCCCTCAAATTTTCAAAGTTCTATCTTTAGCGGTTTGGGCTGGGCGTTGATGAGTCAGTCAGTCAGTCAGTCAGTCAGTGAGTCAGTGAGTCAGTCAACCGGACATTACCTTTTATATATATAGATAATCACTATGGCAGTTTCATTAAATAATTAACCTTATACGGCCGCACTCGGAGACGTCAACTAACTTTTAAGTTTAATTAAAGTTGCTGCTGTCACATGCTTTGCTATAGCAATAGAATAAGACGCAGCAACTTTAATCAAACTTAAAAATTAAAAATGCTAATCACAAAGAAGGCAAGTAAACAAACACTTCAAGCCGAAATAAATCCACCGAAGTCAGCCGAACCTATAGCCGTCAAAACAAAAAACATATAAAGTAAATCCTAAACAAAACAATGTACATTTTGTGCTAACGATGAAAGGTTTACTATTGTCTGACGAAGCGAAAAGTGCTGCTCTATGACAAAGCCTCGGCCGCCTTCGGCACACTTCGGCTCGCTCATCTCTCCGTCTCGCGTGAGCGGCTACTTACCTGCCGCTACCCATTCAATTGATAGGTAGTACAATAATCATTCGAAACACTTGCGCATAGGGATTAAGACAGCTTGAAACCGTTCGATTAAGTATAAAAGGGGTAACAGATGATAGGGTATTGGGATTGGGTTAGCGCTTAGTCGAATTAACTGTATCGTTTGGTTACCCTTTTATTGGACTAAGTTGACGATAGGCTTAGCGCATCCTTCGGGTTTGTAAAAACAACTCTATCAAATACCTTATCGAAAACACTTTTAATGCTAAGCGGTTCCGGTCCCTGGTTCGGAATCATCAATGAGAATTAAACGCTTGGGATATAAATTCAAGAAAACAATGGAGTGAAGAAGGACGTTAATGGAGCGAAGAGATATAGTTGCTGCCAGGGTGGACTTTTTACAAAATATGGATCAGTTACGAGCCTCTGGGGACAAAAGACCACGTTTTTATTTGAACGAGACTTGGGCGAATCAAAATCATTCACGCAAGCGAATGTGGCTGGACAGTGAAGATAACGGAGGGTTTAAAACCCCACTTGGGAAAGGTTCCAGGCTAATTATTTGTCATGGTGGATCAGCCAAAACAGGATTTGTTCCAGAGGCAAAATTTGTATTCAGAGCCGTTAAATCGACGAATGCTGATTATCATTCGGAGATGAACGCAGAAGTTTATTTGAAGTGGTTTGAACAATTTTTAATAGCATTAGAAGAACCCTCTCTAATAACACTGGTCAACAAAAAAACAACTTTTGAAAACCCATGAAAGGAATTCAACTGATTTTAATAGAACATTAAAAACCGTTCCCAGTGGTAATAATTTTATGCCTTAGTTAACTCGGGTTGGTTTTTGTTCGTGGGTATGCGCGGCGTTAACACTCAATACATGTTACGACAAGCACACCATGAGCATAATTCAGAAAATCGAAGTAAGCCAGCTGTGAAACGTCTATGGTTGATGAATAGTCACCGCGTACTGCTTGATATTACAACTCATTATCACTGGGCAAAAACCTTGTTGACCAGTGTAATTATAGACAATGCTAGTTATCACACAAAGGTATTAAACCCGATTCTTAATGGAAAGTGGTTAAAAAAAATATTCAAGGGTGGCTGGAAAAAAATAACATTCCTTACTTGCCAACGGATATCATAGAAAAACTGTTAATAAGAGTGGACGCAAGTAAACCAAAAAAAATATACGCAGTGGACCGACTTGCAAATGAACACGGTCACGAAGTAATTCCACTTCCACCATATTACTGTCAGTATAATCCGATAGAGTTGGTATGGGCTCAAGTCAAAGGAGAAGTTGCGACGAAAAATACCACGTTTAAAATGGTAGATGTTGAGAAACTGTTAAATGAAGCGATTGACCATGTGACAACCGATGACTGGATTAAATGTGTTCGCCTCGCTGAAATTCTCCAGAACGAAGACCTGGCTAAAGCACTTTTTATTGACACCAACCGTCTTGTTATTAACCTACAAGACGATAGTGACACTGAAGACGAACATTAATAGCCAATATTTTCCTTGTTAAGTTATTTTTTTTTATATACTAATTATTTTATTGTAATGTAATATAAATTTGATGTTTAATATTTTAAGTTAATAATTCAAAATCCTAATTTGATATTTCGATAATAATTATACAATACTGGAAACGCTCCATAAGGCCGTGCAGGTGTGAAAGAGATAGCATGATTCTGATAATTTATGACCCGACTCGCCACTTAGTTTTGCGGATACTATATATGAACCTACTAATAGTAAGAAGGAAATATACCGGCAGGCATAGAAGCCCGCTTGCAAGCCAACGCGTGCGAGCGAGACGACTAGCCGTCTCTCAAGCGAGTTCGGCTCGTCGCAGCGATAGAGCGCGAAGTTTGAAATCGTTGGTGCTCTCCTTACATTTGATTTTTGATCAATAATTATTTATGTAAGGCAAGCCCGGTTTTTGGACTTGTATGGCAGTACCGCCACTGAGACCATACACTGACTGGCACGTTAAGAGACTCAGCAAATTATGTAGCTTTTAGATGAAGTTAACCTTCACTCATCTGCTTTCCGGATGAAAAAAATGTTTTAAACATATTCATATATAGACGAATACATCCAGAAACACTTGCCGATACGAAACGAGTTGGTAATATACCGAGGATTCTTTATGTTTCAAACTACATATTATATTTGTTCGGTAATCAAGCGGGTTAAGGGTTTTTTCGGATGCTTATCCCACTTGGTTACCGAATATATATTATAGTTTGAAACATAAAGAGTATGCCTAGGTATATTGCCTTCTCGTTTCTGGTCATGACTACCTGGTAAGCAGGTATAAACAGGTAAGGTTAACCTACCTATAGGTGACTGCACATACCTGTTTACCAATCGAAACACATATCAAAATAATAGTACATTATTGCCTAGGCACAGAAAGTAAGAGATTGCCTGACGAGGTGGTTAGCAAGCCGAGCAATAGCGAGGCCTGCTAAAATACGAGTCAGGCAATCCCCCCGTTTCCGCCGAGACATATATAATGCTTTTCTCAAACATGTGAGGAAATGATACAAATATATTTGTAAAAAGTAAAATTAATATTAAAAGTGATGTTAATCATATTAGGACAATTTGTAAACGAAATTGTTATGGGTTTTCCAGGAACATTTCTGTTTGTCTGTTAAATTTGAGATGTTGATATTTCAGGGCTTGCGATAGACAAATGGACGTAACTTAGGGAAAAGGATCCAATTCAACCATTTCACACTTGTAGAATTTGACATAATATTGACAGCAATAGAATTCAAATTTAATACCGTGAAGTGCCGAGGACTTGATGTTTGTAGCTTTTACACAACAACAGTAAGTTCTACGTTTAAATTTCAATAAGTTTTTGTTTTTATTTTTTTTTTCTAACCTTATACAATTTTAAAGAAATTAAAAAAAAAGAAAACACACGCTCTGCGCTACGAAAACGCGCAGTTGCCTTGGCTGTATGAGATTGATTTCTTGGTCCTTTCTATTCTGTGTGCATTTGACAGCACTTTAAAAAAAATATCTCAGCGGACAAAAATGGGTTTTCATAAGTTTATTTTACTCCTAGGAAGAAAATGAGGCCCTTCGCGTCTTCGTTTTTCAAAAGAAATGCCATCCTTTCTGAGCATGTTTGAGAAAAGATAATTTAATTACTAATACGATGTTATATTATTGCCTGCAATAAACCGGTCATGATAAAAAGGTAATTGTAATAATTTTAATTAAAGATAGCCATGAACATATTTTAATAGGCAAGTGTTTCTGAATGTATTCGTCTATATTCGAGGCTTGCTTTCCGCCCGCGACTTCGTCTGCGGAGAGTCAGTACTTTCGTAAGTTAAAAATTTTCCACCCTGAAAGTCCATTTTAAATGTTTCTGAAAGAATTTTGAAATTAGATGTGTAGTTTCGGAGATTATCCCTTAAATGCAAGCAAAAAAACAAATTTACAAACTTTACCATTATGTGATATTAGTATAGATTTTGAAGGGGAACCTTCCATTATGTCTTAAAAAGAAACTCGTCAACATGTGTATTCTGCCTGTCCTAACCTACGGTGCCCAAACATGGTCACTCACTGAGGGTCAGAAGTCCAAACTGAAGGTTTGCCAGCGAGCCATGGAGCGCAGCATTTTAGGTGTTAAAAGGACAGACCGTATCCGGAACACCACACTGCGCTCCAAAACACGCATAGCCGATGTTGGCGAAAAAACCGCCAGGCTGAAATGGGATTGGGCCGGTCATGTCTGCCGCATGCACCCAGACCGGTGGGCTAGTGTAGCTACCAAGTGGGTGCCGCAAAATAGGCGACGCAGACGGGGCAGGCCTAAACGGAGATGGCGGGACGACTTGGACGCATTTCTTGGGAACTGGCCGGAAGAAGCATCGAATAGGGAGTCATGGAGATCAAGAGGAGAGGCCTTTGCCCAGCAGTGGGACACTCAAACAGGCTATTAAAAAAAAAAAAAAAAAGTATAGATTTTATAAAAAAATATGTTTTATCCGGTAAGCAGATGGGTGAAGGTCGATTGTCGTAGTTTGTCGTAGTGAAAATTGTAATCTACGAGTATGATGGCTATCTGCCGCACTCAGAAACGTCAATTAATTTTCAAGTTTCATTAAAGTTGCCGCGTCTTGTTCTATTGCTATAGCAAAGAAAGTTACAGCAGCAACTTTAATGAAACTTAAAAGTTAATTAACGTCTCTGAGTGCAGCATTATATGTGCCAGTGACTTATGTATGAAAGAAGAATTGAGATAGAAGCTATTAACGCTGTTAACAGCAGTTTTAATGCAATCAATATTAACAACGAGGGAAAGTAAAACGCTACGGGTCGAAGATCATTCGGAACAGGAAGCCCCATTATTCAAACACATGTTTATTTCACTTCCTCTGTTTCCTCCGCTAGACGTGAGGTGGCGCGCACCGGCCACGGCTAGTTACACTGGTGCGACTTGTGCGGCGCTGGTGCAGCTCGTCCGCCAACTACACGCCACCCCGCAGTGGCACGGACCAATCACTGCGCTGCTTCTGGACAAACTACAGTTGGCTGGCCAGATGGTGAGTGATATTTTTTATGGAATGGAAGCAAACAGGCCACCGGGGCCCTGTTTCTCGAAACTTACAAGACTAATAATAATACGAGTCCATAAAACAATATTTTGTACAAGTTTACTAGTTTGCGTTTCTCGAAGCAACAATTTGTAATCTATTAGTTCCAAGTAGCTAACTAATAATTAATAAAAACCTCAATGTATTACGAAAACGGCGGGGAATCTCTTCGTTTGGCTCAATTAGTTATCATGTACTAATAAGAAATTGATTTCAATATTTTTTAAGCCGTAGGTACTGTCATAAATAATACTATTTCTTGTTTGCTGTGAAGTTACTTTTGTTAAAATATGATTACAACATGAAATGTTCACCCCTCGAACGCCATAAGGCGACTCTAAACAAAACTACCATTTTGTTTTCTCGTTTTATTCTTAATTTCTTTATTTGATTTAAAATAATTAAGAATAAAACTGACATACATAATGCAACAAGTTCCAAAACTTTAAATAACAAACTACTTATTGCATTACATATCTCGCCTCTCTTGAAAAGGCCTAGTTAAAAGTAGATTTTACAAAAAGCCAACTGTTCCCAGCTAGGGAATAATTTCCTGTAACAGTTATGTCATATTACTAAGGAACGAAATTTTTCTAACGCGGACAAAACATAACCACCACACGGAAATTTCTGTTTTCGGAAAAAACCACTGTAAAAACAAACTGCGGTTGTTGTCCTAGCTAGTCATCTCGGACCTTATAAGCGCTACAGTTATCTGGTCATGACAAGAAATGATAAGACTTACACATCAATGTCATTTATGTATGTATGACCAACAACTAATATATTTACTAAACCTAAATGGATTTAGAATCCCATTTATCTACTACACGATTTATGTCCGGGCGTTTAAAGCATGTCACTTCCTTTGCAAAGTGGCGCTTACCAGGTTTACATTAAAAGAGAGACAATGGAACTATCTCTATAATACACAGACATTCGACAATGATTTGACAAGTCAGCAGTCTCTCGACATGTCATAGAAGCGACATAACTCTATGGATCTATGTCAATATCTCATAGCCCTTTGTCAATGACTTGATATGACAAGTCAAACATTATCTGTAACCTCCTGAGGTCCATCATCCTATAATTCCAACAAATTGTCAAAATGACAACTTTTATAGACTGACAAGAGATTCTGTTTCGTACTAGCTAAATTTGATGTGGATCTTTGGAGATTCCTATCTTAAGGATAAATATTCTTATGGAATATTCACTTCCTAAAAATTACACACACTAATACAAAACTTTATTATCCTACCTATTTTTAGGGTTCCGTACCACAAAGAAAAAAACGGAACCCTTATAGGATCACTTTGTTGTCTGTCTGTCTGTCTGTCTGTCTGTCTGTCTGTCTGTCTGTCTGTCTGTCTGTGTAACTTAGGAATGTATTTTGTTAATATTATTTAACAGAACGTGTGTCTAAACAGTGATTTCAAGGTCGTAATTTCTTTGCATTTGAAGTTCGACACGGTTACTCGACAGGAGTTGTTTTTACAATAACAGGCGTCAGGCACGGACACCACATAGTCTCAATCTTCTGCTGTTCTGTGGGGGGTTCGGAGACCTTCGGGGCAATATACAGAGCCTTTAGTGTGTCTGTCAAGACCCTTTTTCTCAGGAACGCGTAGAGGTATCAAGTTGAAATTAATATCAAATACTTAAGTCTGCAATCCCTTGGATCACTGAAAAAATTAAACATCTAAGTCAACGCAATCAAAAGATACGGCCGTTTATGTCACATATTGAAGGGAATCTCAAGGGAATCAAAACCTATAGGGTACTTCCCATTGACTTAGAATCATGAAATTTGGCAAGAAGCAATATCTTATAGCACAAGTAAACGAAAAAAATCCGAAAACCGTTGATTTGTAGTTAAATCACATAAAAACAATGTCCAATATAAACTGACACTCACTAAGTACGACAGTGCATACTTATTGCGTGTTAGTTTATACTGGACTTTTTTATATTGCATGAAATTCCCGTGGTTTACAGATGTAGTTCAAAATGATTTTTCTTCGTACTTTATCGGAAAAGTTCGTATTTATCATGCTCTCTCAATTAGCTTCACTACCCATCATACCACCGTAGGGGTAGGTCGCACTCGGCAGCCAATATATATATAGAGTGGCTATCACGCAAATCAAATATTCGCTATAGTTTTGGTTATATTTACGGTTTACGTATATAACATTTGTATTATCATGCCGAAACTACAAAATAGAAGAAAACGCTTAGGTCATCCAGTCCAGGAAATTATATTTAACATATAGCTGTATTTTTTATCAGAAATAGCAAATTCGGAAATAGCAATGATTCTCAATATTTTGGCAAAGTTCAACAACGAATCTCAGACGCAATGGGCATTTCTTGGCCAACAATAAGAAAACTAATAAACAAGAAAGAAGATAACAAGAAAAATAAAAATTCAAATTCAAATAATGTTAACTTAGGTAGATCACGCAAAATTTTCTGTCTAGATCTTGATGACTTTGATTACGCAGTAATACGACGTATGGTTTATTATTTCCATCTGATTTATAAACTAGTTCCTACGATCCAGGCCCTAAAGTCTAAATTGATGGAAACGATGAATTTTAAAGGCTGTGATTTTACATTAAGAAAGATACTTCGCCAAATGGGTTTTCGATTCAAGAAAATTACAAACAATAGAAGAATGCTGATGGAAAAGGATGACGTAAGATTAAAAAGAGTAAAGTATCTGGACTTAATAACAAAGTATAGATCTGAAAGGAGAAAAATTGTGTACACGGACGAAACATAATTATGTTCATACATCCCATTTAACAGGAAAATGCTGGGCGGATTCTACGGATAAAGGAGTGAAACAGTTAATTTCAAAAGGCCAACGTCTTATTATTGTACATGCAGGTAGTGTCAAAGGATTTGTTCCGGGTGCTCTGCTTATGTACAAGTCTACTGATAAGACCGGTGATTATCACGATGCCATGAATAATGTAAATTATGAAAAATTGTTACAAAATCAACTTATTCCCAACTTGTCTCCAAATTCTGTATTAGTAGTGGATAATGCTGCTTATCACAATAAATATGTGGAACGCCCACCCAACTCTAATACAGCAAAGCCGCTAATGATAAACTGGTTAGAAAAATATAATATTCCCTTTGATCCATCATTAACCAAGGTACAACTATATGAATTTATTTGTCGTCATAAACAAGACTGTAGAATATTCAATAGACAAGATTTTACATCAACATGGACACACAGTGTTAAGGTTACCGCCATACCATCCCGACTTCAACAAAGCAAAACATTATAGTCCCAGATAAAAGGTTACGTATCAAAAAGATACATAGACACGAATATGACTACAGTAAATAAAGTAATATGATTAGCCCCGATGAATGGAAGAAAGTTTGTGATCATGCCATCAAATGTGAAAATGAATATCGTTCACAAGAACACTCGATAGATGATCATATTGATAGTATTGTCATTCACGTCAATGAAAGTACTGACGATGAAACGTGTGAGCGTAACTCAGATTGTGAAATGGAAAAGGTTGAAAATATTGATCCAAATATTCAAAAGGTAATATTAATATTTTAATAAGTAGGTAATGTTTCAAATGCGTAGCATCTTGAGTTTTTTCAAAATATACGTATGCGTTATTTTGCTGCATTTTATGTTAACGCCAAGAGAGTGTTTCGTTTACGAATGACAATAAAAGTACTACTTACCTATGAGTGTATTTCTAAGTTTCTTAGGGTGGTTATAACATCTCTTTATTATATTGTGCCATATGCTGCCATTTTTCATTTTGACATTTGACACTAAATAATAAAGTTTCATATTAATGAATATAATAATTATTATAATCATTTATTTCATATATAATGAGTATAATAATATCATTTATTTCAGGTTAATTACCCATAGCAAAAACAAATTGAAAAATGAAATTAATAGAATCAAAAATAAAATAAAAAATAATCCAAATACATAATCAAAAATAAAATGAAAATATAAATGTCATCAAGTTAAACAAATTAAAAATCACAATGGAATTTAAAAAATACAAATCAAAATAAATAGGAGACATATTAATAAATTAGAAAACATTGGCATTATAAATAATTAAAAAAAATTGCAATTTAACTAATTGCCTCAGTATGGGGCAATCAATCCTGTCCGCAATTAACGCAAGGATGCCATTCGGACTCTCGCGAACGCGGCGCAGCATCGAGGCAGCCTTCTTCCTCATGATGGCATGAAAGCCATCAGTCCGATCCTCCGCAAACATACCCGACGTGCTACACCACCGCGGTAGCCCCATCAGCATCCTGAACACGTTATTATATTGCACACGTAGGGCATTGATTGTCTTTGACGTATAGTTGACCCACAGATTGCACGTATAAAAAGATTGGCAGTAGGCTTTAAAAAGAGTTAACTTTACTTCTCTACTGCAGTGTGCAAATCGGCCGGCCAACATATTGCCTCTAACAGCTCTCTCTCAATGTCAGCCCCATCAGAAAAATCCTCTAAAACCCAGTGGCCCAGGTGCTTAAAGCGTTCCACTCTGATCAAGGCGACACCATACAGAAGAACAGGCGGTACTACATCGACCTTGTGCGCTTTGCTTTGTGGTTGGAAGACCAAGAGTTCACTTTTCTTCACATTGTACCTGATCCCATGAGCCCCGGCATAATCTTCACACCTCCTAAGCAGCTTATTCACGGCACTAACCGAGGGGCCCAGCTACACCATGTCATCTGCATAACTGATATTATTAACAATTTTATTATCAATGGAGCATCCGACTTTGGTGTTGCTAAGTTCCTCGATAAGTTCATTTACATATAAGTTGAAGAGCCGAAGAGAGGTTAGACCACCCCGCCTCACTCCACATCCCAACCTGTACGTGTCGGACAGAGCGCCCGCCCACTTTATTACATTTTGTTGGTTATTGTACGAATAGTCAAAAATACCAATCACCTCTTCAGGTACAGAAGTATCAGCTCTCATTCATATAAATATGTCACTCATTTTATACAATTATTAATTGACACTTCGGGTCCCGTCGTCTTCCGATTGAGATCCGAGTTTTACCGATGGAAACATATTATTTACTATATCGGTACCTTAAGAGCTAATTATGTACCGTTGCGTACATAACTTTTTCTACAAGTTTAAAAAGGAAACTACAAAACAAAACAAAGACCGCGTGTAGTGTAGAACTAAAAAATCATTTATTTTCATGTACATGTTTTACAGGGTTACTGATAACTTCGTATTCCTGACAGGAGGCGATAGAGGGGCTAAAATGCAACAAATTTAACCCATTTTTTGATTTGTATGGGCAAAAAACAACATTTATCAAGATTTTTTAATTTTAAGTTTTTTTTCGGTTTACATCTAGAATTTAACCTTTAAATCCAAATAAAAAAAAAAACTACTCATTGAATGGATAAAAAAAAAAATTCCATTTTAAACCTAGCTAATGCAATCATAAAAAGTACAAAAAACATCGATAAAAAGTACAAAAAATATCGCAATAAAAATTATAAACTACGAAAAGAAAAAAAATATGGTAATTTACATGTTATGTATGTTTCAAACAATGTTGTCTAGGTTACAAAAAGTCCATGACTCTACACATACAAATTACCTTGGTGTCCTTGGTGTCTTTGGTAGCTATTTTTGCATAATTCATGTACGCACGTATTAGTGCGTAGGAATAAGAGCAATTTTTGCATTTGTGTGTTAGCGGTTTATATGCATGTTACCTCGCCTCCCCCAAAAAACGACAGGCTTTTGTGGTTGTACGTTAGGCTTGTCCTGGTATATACTCAAAGGGCTGAATGGCCATAACCGTTGCCATATTAAAAAAAAACCGGTCAAGTGCGAGTCGGACTCGTGCACCGGGGGTTCCGCTCAAACATGTAGGTATATAAATAGTTCGAAAATCACGGGAAATACAACAGAAACAAATTCCAGTATAAACTGACACTCACTAAGTCTGCACTCTCGTACTTAGTGAGTATCAGTTTATACTGGCCCAATTTTTTATGTGATGTAACTACAAATTAACAGTTTTCGGATTTTTTCCTTTACTTGTGCTATAAGTCATTGCTTCTTGCCAAATTTGATGATTCTAACTCAACGAGAAGTACCCTGTAGATTTCGATGCCCTTGAGATTCCCTTGAATATGCGACATAAAAGGCCGTATCTTTTGATTGCGTTGCCTTAGAGAAGTCTGATTATTTTACAGCGCCAAGGGATTGCAGACCTGAGTATTTGATACGAATTTCAACTTGATACTTTTACGCGTTCCTGATAAAAAGGGTCATGAGAGACAGACAGACAGACGGACAACAAAGTGATCCTATAAGGGTTCCTTTTAACCTTTTGAGGTACTGAGAACCCTAAAAAGTGTCAATTAAAAGTAAAACAATACCCACTTTTTTTATTAACAATTTAATTTTGTAATTGATTTTTTTTGCAAATGTATTAGAAAACGTCGTTGACACACGTGCAGAACTGTCACTTTAACTCGTCCCGAGTCTTGTCCCTCGCTTGCAGCTTGGGCCAAGACACCTCGGGACTCGTGTAAATTGACATACTTTCCGCACTTGCATCAAAATGTACATTGTGATACTACGGCGTTCCACGGGTCAGTGCCCGATACTGAGGGTTTGCAACAATTATTACTGTTTTGCTAAAACTTTGCTAGTTTAATTTAAGTCATCATTTCATTTTACGATTTGGCGATGAACTCACGGGAACAGTGCGGCGCGATATCGTGTGAATGCTCTCGGCGGATTGCATACATCGTAATACAAATTTTCAATCCGCTCGACCACGCGGGAGGCGCCGCACCGCTCTGTGTGTTCTTCGCCTTTGATTTAAATTTATGGCTGGACAGCGTCAAGCAATATATATATCAACACTGGCGGACTCTGTACGTGTGTTCTTTGAACAAACTAATGTAACTAAATAACTCAGGTATTAATTCCAGTGGTATGTTGCACAGGTCACGAGCGACTGGCATTGGTGGCCACACACCAACCTAGAAATGAAGCGCACCACGAAACCCATTCCGCCTAGTCTGGAGACGTGCCTAATAGGTTCGACCATACTTTATTTTATTTACGTCGAACTGACCTGACAAACCTTTTTATTTTTCTAGTTTCGTTCCTCTTTCCTGCATACACGTTGCAATCATTCAGATTGCATTCCTTTCTTAGCTGTTTGGTACACTTACCTACGTAATTTCGGTGCAATAATATGGTACCATGCAGCTGGTCTGATGATGGAGCCGGAAGGTGGTTTCACCTGTCCCGGTGTCTGTAATCAAATCTTACAAGTTAAATTTGACCCACTTGCTGGTGTGTAAAAAAAAGTACAGTCGGCAACAAAAGCTTGTCCCAAAAATTAAATTTTTGACAGAAACTTATTACTCACTGTGACTTGGTGATAAGTTAAGTTTTCTCTGCAGCTGGGGCGCTCGGCGTGGTGGGGGGCGTGGAGTGGCGCATCCGCTTAGGACAGCGCGTTGCGGCAGGCGCACCTCCGCGCAACGCCATTGTCACGCAAATATCGCCTAGGGCCAAGGTCACGCTGGTCTACGAGGATAATACGCTTGTCAGGGTGAGCGTCGATGCAGCATATTGCAGTGATCAGGGCTGGGCAGTAATTGACAATAGCAACTTTTTTAAAAGCTATGCTGAAAAAAATCAGGCTTATAGACATATGTTTCAAAAACCTCCTAAATTTTTTCAAATTTTTTGTTGATTCTTTTCTGAGAGAAAAAATATTGAATATTATCAGTGTTTAAAAGTCCCGCCCTGGACCAATGGTCGGAATGACGTACTTCCGCAATAAAAACCGACTATTTCATGTAGTTTTATTGTGTACTTTGGCTGTTGGTATCCTTGCCTTGGTCTTAGAATACTAACGAAAAGAAATAAAATAAAGAGGTTATTCTATGAAGTTAAAGTTGTTCGTGTGGCTGCTGGACCGATTGCCTAGGTCTTCGACGAAGATTTTACTTTATGCACTAGAGCATAAGAAGCGACTTTATGTCGCCTACGCACGACATAAAGACGAACTTTTAGTGTATGAGAAGTGCAAAATATTATATTCGTTATTTGTATCAACATTACGAATTATATAGCCAAAAGAGTTGAGCGTTTGGTGACATCTGGAATTACTTTTCAAATAGCAACCAGCTTAGTTTAGAGTAAACCTTGGATCATGTTGCCAATTTCATTCCGAACAGCGCCCGCATTTTTTTTGCTCGACTTTTTTGCCAGGCTAATTACCTAATAGGAAATCAGTGATCAAGAACTGGCAATTCAATCAACTTTTTACTGATTTTCACATCCCTAGCCGTGACGTCATACAGACCGTGTGGCGTTTAAGCTCTTTAGCCATTAGCAGAAATTTGTTTATTTATTTTCTCAGTAAATAATGAACAAAAAAAATAGAATAAAAATTAGGAGGTTTTTGAATGTCTATTAGCCTGATTTTTTTCAGCATACCTTTTAAAAAAGTTGATATTGCCAATTCAATTAGGTACTTGTATTTGAAATACAAATGTATTTTGTATTTGTATTTCTAATACTACCTAGTAAAGTATTTTGTCTTTAGTATTTCAAATACCTCACTAATTTATTTTGTAATTTATATTTCAAATACTTTGTTTTAAAAAACATTTGCTCAAAAATACTTTATTTTTCAATTATCTTGTGTATTTTAATATCATAAGTGTAATTTCCCTTAAATAAAGATAAAACATAAGCGTATAACAGAATATTTTACGGAAGTGCTATCAGAGAAGTTGGTGGTTGGTGCTTTTATAAAATGGATATCCAGCTAATGAAAATAGTCTCTTCATAATTAGACTCACTAAATAATGTACTTTAAATTCTGTAATTTGTATTTTGTATTTCAAATACAAGGTCTTAAATACTGTAAAGTGTATTTTGTATTATTAGTTCCGTTTCATGTTCGAGATCTGCTTTAGAGAGACATTGCCGTCGTTCAGCTGCAGGTCGCTACATGTCGCTAGCTCCGTACCATAAACTTCCACCTCCGCTCACCTTTGCGGCCAATTTGCCTGTCAACTAAATTACGACTAATGCGTCGGCATGATTGTTCCTCATTGTTGCGTCGTCTGCCGTTTGGTGCAGAAGGTTCGTAGTTAGTCGCATTAATTTTTTTAGTTTGAATTTCAAACTGTTGTATTAGAAGAATAGCGTTTTAATCATGTTATTGCTGCGTGTTTTCTTTTAAAGTGTGCACTTTAAATAAAATGTCGGAATGTTAAAAGAGGACGTGAGTGCACACACACACACACACGCACGCACGCACGCACGCAGCTGTAGTGCATTGTACTAGCTCGTCACTAGTCACGAACACCAATTTAGACCGTTTTCATACACTAATAATGATCACTATAGCCACTCTCACAATTTAATTATTTAATTTCACTGCATTTTTAATTTCGCACAAGTACAGATACGTCCGATTGCTCCAACAGACTTTGAATTTGAAAGCAGCGTTACGTAAGAGTACCTACCTATGGTCGTAATCCAAGTCCAAAAAAATCTCTACCATGTCATATCCCCCATAGAAACTTTGTGGTGGAAAATGAAGAAAAAGTTGCGACAGGACCCTTCTAGTTCAAAAGCTGATCTTAAGGAGAAACTTACCTGTGTCTGGAATGGAATAACCTCTGAATAGTGTAGAGAGTTGGTAGATACAATGCCACTCAGGATCAAAGCCGTTTTGGATGCAAAAGGCGAAACCAGACCAAACCAGGTAGACGTTCTATTTACTCCAGTAAATTTACGGACGCTAGTATGGTGAAACGGAAATAATTTATAATAGCTGATTTTTGTTGTGTATCGGATATATTATAATTCTAGTAATTAGGTAAGAACATAATCCAACTAAATATTAATCAATAAGTTATTAAAAAAAATCCTGAAAATTGTCTTAAAAATAATTATAAACATTTTTTTAATATTGCGTACTTAATATTTGATCTATAATATTAAAAAATAATTAAGGATGTCTCAATTTAAGGGTATATATAACGGGAGCCATGTATTTTGCTGATTTAGTGGCTTTCCGTGTAAATATTTTGTTAGATTTCACCTTCTACTCATTATAGACAAAAATATTAGGTCGGGGCAAATGTATTTTCGTATTTTTTGTACAAAGGAAAAACGATTTTTTGAGTTATATTTTTTTATTTATTTATAATATGTACATGCCGTTTTGATCGATGACTTGTTGCTATCTTGTGGGTAGTGCTATGATTCCATTGCTGTAGAAATTCTGTGATTTTTGATTAAAAAAATCTGACAGGTAGTGTTGACAGTGTTCTCTTGATATTAACTTTATGCTTCCTAAAGAATTCTGAAGTGACCGAAACAGGTGGAAATCCGATGGAGCAAGGTCGGGGCTATACGGTGGATGCATCAACACATCCCAGCCAAGCTCTCTCAATTTTTGCTGGGTGGCTATAGATGAGTGCGGTCTGGCGTTATCATGATGAAAGACTACGCCCTTTCTGTTTATTAACTCCAGCCGGTTTTTCTCAACGGCTTCTTTTAATCTCATGAGTTGCTGGCAGTAGAGGTCAGAATCGATAGTTATACCCGGTGGCAAAAGCTCTTAGTGGACAATTCCTTTCCAATCTCACCATACACACAGCATCATTTTGTTCCGAGTTAAGCCGGGCTTTGCCACTGTCTGTGGAGCTTGTCCATGCTTCGACCACGATCTTTTTCGGACGTTCTTATCGTAAGTAATCCATTTTTCATCACCCGTAATCAACCGTTTTAGAAATGGTTCGGATTTATTTCGTTTTAACAATAATTCGCAAACTGAAACACGTTGCATTAGGTTTCTTTCAGTGAGATCGTGTGGCACCCAAATATAGAGCTTTTTCTTGTAGCCAGACTTTTGTAAATGACGTAACACTGTTTTGTGATCAATATCCAGTTCTTCAGCAATGTCGTAACTACTAATATGTCGATCTTGCTCCACTTTTTCATAGATGGCATTGATTTTATCAGTAACAGGGCGTCCAGAGCGAACCTCATCTTTCACACTAAAATTTCCCGACTTAAAACGCTTAAACCACAATTGTGCTACTCTTATTGATACCGCATTAGGTCCATAAACCGCACAAATTTTATTCGCGGCATTAGTCGCATTTTTGCCTTTTTTGTAATAAAACTTTAAAATGTATCGAATTTATTTGTCACACACGTCCATTTTGATAGCTCAAAAACAATTGAATAATGCCGGGACCAGTTTTTTTTTTAATTTTATTGTATTTCAGAATGTTGACTTTTAATGGTATTAAAACCAGCCAGGTACATTTAGTATAGACGAAGAGGTTTGATTACAACTTATACGGTCCAAATACAAAAATACTTTTGCCCCGACCTATTATTATTATGCTTAGACACTAAAATTACAATTACTATTTTTAATTAAAAAAAGGCATTTATTTGACAGTATATTTATATACCTACTTCCGGGTGGAATGTTTGTTGGATTCATGAATACATATATCTTATAAAAATGGAGTAAAAGAAAATCAGGCAGGAAAATGTTTTAAAAACCGTAACTTTCCTGGAGTAATTCTGCGTCGGCTAAACTGAAGACGAACTTTTTTGAGTATTACATTAGGAGAAATATTGTTTTTTTTTTTATCACTGTTGAAAGTTGTAAATTTTTTTAATCTGGCAAATAATATATTATTTATAATAGATATTAATTTTTATGTTACACGTTTTACTAAACATCTAAGTCATCCTGAATTTTAAGGTTGAAGTTATACCTTGTCTATTTAACAGAGTTAGTACTAGAAAACAGAGAATGCACGTAATTGGTCAGCGATAAGGACGATGCACAGGCACAAGGTAGGTTTACATGCCTGTCAAAGTTTAGTCAACATCTGTCGCTTGTACGGTGCGGACGCTTTCAAGTGCTTATCTTTGGTTACAAATTTTTACCTGGCTCGTTTATTGGACTGTTTCCCATTTAACCTGTGACTCGGCTCGTTTGTTGTACTGTTTCCCATTTAACCTGTGACTCGGCTCGTTTGTTGTACCGTTTCCTATTTAACCTGTGACTCGGCTTGTTTATCGAAATGTTTTCTGCTTCTTCTGTGACTCGGCTTGTTATTGGACTGTTTTTTGTTAAAATATAGAAAACCCGCCAATTGTGACGAAAAAAAGGCGTTTAAGGCATTTCTCGTCACAAGAGAAGACCTTGGTAGAAGACTTGTACGATACTTTTTTAAAGGAGACTCCACACGCTTCACACAATGAGATTGCAAAAACAATTGCCTCATCATTAGGCATTCACTGGGTATCTGTGTACAGTATTGTGCAGGAAAAGCAGACAGGTGGAGTCCTTAAATCGCCTAAGAAGGCAAAGACAAGGAAATCTGTTAGATATTAGAAATTAAAATGACAAAAAAAAATCTGTTGACTATCGTTACAGCTCACAAAAGTAGGTACGAGGCGTTTGTCATTGATGAAATGGCAAGATTAATAGTAGATTGTTCAACAAGGGACTAAAGTAAGCCATTATGACACAAGATATTTATACACCCGAGCAAAGCGAGGGTGGATAAAGTTCGAGTGTCATTATGTATTAACTAAAAATGTATTAACCTATACCCTGTCTATTTAACAAAATAGACAGGGTATAGGTTAATACATTTTTCCTGCTAGACGAACTCATTGGCATTGGGACTCGTACATGTATTATTTTTGCAGATTTTGTCACATTATTGCGTCTTGCTCCTAACTTGCCACCAGGTAATAACAGTCAAATCTCTTTACAGCGGACCTCTGCCGTGAAACGGAACTAATAATATAAAATTTTACCTTTCAATAAAATTGTTATTATTATTCTTGCAACGTCTGAGGTCCGAGTAATGCCTACCTGGGGGTACCATCAAATGTATTACATACTTAACAATGAGGAACAATCATGGTGTCGCGTTAGTCGTAGTTTAGTTAGCGGGAAAGGTGCGGATGTGGAAGTTTATAGTACGGAACTAGCGACATCTAGCGACCTGCAGCTGAACGACGGCGGTGTCTCTCTCTAAAACGGACCTCGGACGTTCCAGGAATAATAATAACAATTTTATTACAAGGTAAAATTTTATATTTTAAATACTTGTGATGAAAATATTTTGTATTTAGTATTTCAAATATATCATTTAAATGTATTTTGTAATTTGTATTTTAAATACTATGTACTGATGTAGCGCATAATGGTTTTCCATCGTATTTTATCGGAAAAGTTCGTATTTATCGTGATCTCTCAATTAGCTTCAGTATATATCGCACCCCCAGTACAACACTGTATTATGTCGAAAAATTTCAAAATCGATTTTTTATATTGCAATCACTTTGATATAACATGAGATAACGATTTTTCGTCGATTCTCAAAACATGAAATATTTTGACTTAGTGCAGTGTTGTACTGGGGGTGCGATATATAGAGTGGCTATTACGCAATTCAAACATTTTGATTATATTTACAGTTTACTTATAAAAATGTTGTATTATCATGCCGAAACCTCGAAATAGAGGAAAACGCTTAGATAATCCAGTCAAGAAATTATATTTAACATATACCTAATTGTATCATACATATGTATCAAAAAATATTAAAATAATATTAATATAATCTTAATATAATTCAAAAATAACAATGATTCTCAGTATTTTGGCAAAGTTCAACAACGAATTTCAGACGCAACGGGCATAATATCTCGACCAGCAATAAGTCGACCAGCAATAAGGAAGCTATTGAACAAGGAAGAAGAATATAGAGAAAATAAAAATACTAATCTAAAGAATGTTAAGCTAGGTAGAGCACGCAAAATTTTCTGTCTAGATCTTGATGATTTTGAATACAGTCGTCATCAATGGAACTTGAGAAACATGTAAACAAACAAACCTTTTTGGCAACATTTCTTCGTAAACTTTCACACTAGCTCTCCATCACTACTAAATCCATATGCTATTTCACCACTTGTTATTCTAATCCTGATTTAACAATATAATATCACTTAAAATTCGCTATTTCAGAAAAAGTTTCAAATTATTTTGCAGTTGAGGTTATTCCGACATATTGCAATTACATATTTGTTTCGTTTCAAGTCTGCAATTGTCTATGATGGCTGACTAGTGTTGGACAAATTAAGACTATAACGAGAAGACGCAGTGTGTAAATAGTGATCGGAATAGGTAGAACTAAAGATAATATAAAGTGGCTGTTGAGGTTTGGGGTAGGAATAGTTAGTGGACTGTTGTAGAATAGAAAAACTGGTTTAATATTATACTGTAATTAATTATAGAAAAAGGAGAGCGGACACAACGTGTAGGTTCGGATTGCGACCATAGAGAGAGAGAGAGAGACATTTTTACCACAGATAAAGCATTAGAAAAGATGCGCATAAAATCAGTAATAAAAACTTGATGATGGCAGTGTTGCCAACATGTTCGGGGCGCGGCCTGATTCGCGTAGCTAATTAACTATGTATTAAATTAAATTGAAATTTTATCTATCAATCGAATTAAACCGCGCTGTGTATCTTAAATTTACATATTACAAATAGAGGTTTAAAACCTTCAAAATTAACTTAAAGTATATCAAACATTAATTAAACCAACTACCGTTTTAACACAAACTGAAATTAAACTTGAGTAAAACATTTTACAATGCAATGACATAAAAAAATTAAGAGCCTAATGGCAGTGCGCTTATTTTGGTGATTGAGCGAGTGTGGGTTCTACCATTTGGGGTTTTAACTTCCACAGCTCTTACTATGCCGTCATGACCAGGGAACACCTTTACGACCCGGGCCATTGGCCAAGACATGGGGGGACTGTTGTCCTCTCTTAATATTACAAGACTATCAACTGTAATGTTATTACTAATTGTACGCCACTTAGGTCTATTTTGAAGTACATTAAGATATTGCTTGTACCACATCTTCCAAAACGATTGTTTTAATTGAGTACATTGCTGCCAAAACTTAAGCCTATTATTCGATATATCTGATACATCTTTCTCCGGGTACATGGTTAAAGAACTACCTATTATAAAGTGACCGGGTGTTAAAAAGCAATAATCATTAGGATTTGATGACAACGGTATGAGAGGCCTGGAATTAAGTACTGCCTCAATTTCAGATAAAATGGTATTAATTTGCTCATATGTTAACAATTGTTTTTGCAGTATTCTTTTTAGATGATATTTCGTGTTTTTTACTGAGGCTTCCCAGAGCCCACCAAATGTGGGCGAATAACTTGGTATGAAATGAAAGGAAATGCCATTCTGGGCAGCAAAATCATGCACCTTAGCCCGGTGACTTTTAGAAGCCTGCAGTGAAAACAACTCTACTAATTGGTTCCTTGCACCTTTGAATGTACTCGCGTTGTCGCAGTGAATTTCGGTGGGCAGCCCTCTTCTCGACACTAATCTCTTAAAGCACGCTAGGAAGGTTTCAGTAGTTAAATCTGATGCCAATTCTAAGTGAATGGCCTTTGTCGCGAAACAAACGAAAACGCAGATATACCCTTTACCTATTAAGGATCGCCTAACGCGCGAGAGCTTAACGTTTATTGGCCCTGCGAAATCCACACCGACCTTCTCGAAGGGGCGACTAGCTGCAGTGACGCGGCTAGCCGGCAAGGAACCCATTAGTTGCTTGGAGGCCTCGGCCTTCTGTCTGAAACATAATATGCATTTTTGAGTTACATTTTTTACTTCGTTCAAACTATTTATAATCCAGTACTTCTGATTCAGGCTACTGAACACTAAAGTGGGACCTCTATGTAATAACCTAATATGTTCATTGGTTATTATGAGCTTAGTTATTATTGAGCCTTTAGGAAGTATAATCGGATGCTTTTGATCATAAGGTATATCTGAGTGATGTAGTCTGCCACCAATCCGTAAAAGACCGTGACCATCAATAAATGGGTGAAGGGACAATAAATTACCTTTGACAGGTTTGCCCTCATGTAGAGAATCAATATCCTCTTTAAAGAAAGTTGTTTGCTCATTTTTAATAATCAGCATTAAAGCATTATTAAGTTCGCCGCTTGACAAATGAGTGGTGTTTTTTACACCATTTGACTTTGTATTAGAAATAAATCTCAATATATATGCGAGTACCCTAACTAATTTATTGATGCTAGAATACTTGCGCAATCTCTCGAAAACATTGTCCAGTGCGCTCGCTTGCGCGGTGACCTGGTTGCTGGAGAATTCCGGTGCAGACTTCACTTCGGGTAGGGTCACTGGTACCTCTAGAATAGATGAATATAAATACTCACTGTCATGCAAAAACTCGGGGCCATGCCACCACAAATCACATGCGTTCAGCTGGTGCGGACTGACTCCTCGGCTGATGTAGTCAGCGGGGTTGTCCTTTGTGTTAACATAATGCCAATGACTGAAGTCTGTGAGTTCTTTTATTACCTTGACCCTGTTTGCGACGTAAGCCTGGAGCCTTGTTATCTCCGTGTTTAACCAAGCAAGCACAATTTGGGAGTCGCTAAAGAGATGAACGCTGTCGATTGTTAATTTGAGTTTAAGCGTATTGTAAACCCGTGCTATAAGCTTTGAAAGAAGAAGTGCAGCATTAAGTTCGAGGCGGGGTACCGTCATGCCCTTGTTCTGAAGGGGGTTTATCCTCGACTTCGAGCATAGCAAGTGCATTGTTGCGGTACCTTTGTTGATGACTCGCAGATAAATACAGCAGCCATATGCCGTAGAGCTCGACGCGTCGGAGAATCCTATAAGCTCGACCGTGTCTGAATCAGATACATGAATGTTCCTGTTAATAAATATTGGAGGCATTACCGCTAGACTGGAAGCAAACTCCAACCATTCGTTTTTGATCTCGTCTGGGGGTACAGCATTCCAATCGACTCCAGAAGTCCATATTTTCTGCATTATGGACTTTGCATGCACTATTATAGGGCTTACAAAACCCATAGGGTCATACAACTTACTTATGCAGCTGAGTATATCTCTTTTAGTGACTTTATTTTCGTCAAAGGGCTCTGGACAAGACAATTTGAAGCGATCCTCCTTCATAACTATATGAAGACCTAGCGCTTTTAAACTACAGTCGTCCTCTTGCAGCTCTTTTTCGTCAAAATGCTGTTCAGTTGAAGGAGTGTCAGCCAGAACTTTACAATTGTTTGACGACCATTTATGTGTCTGGAAACTACCTAAGCTTAACAGCTTGCACAACTCAATTTTTGCATTAATAACATTCTCTAAATCATTGTGAGCATATAATATGTCATCTACATATGTACAATTTTTAAGTATAGATGATGCTAATGGCATATCATGCTGATACTTTGTAGCCAACTCGTCAAGACACCGAGTTGCTAGATAACTAGAACTTTTGAGCCCATATGTGACGGTGTCAAGTCTAATACATTTAATGCTTTCATTGGGGCTATCCCTCCATAATATGTTTTGTAAAGAGGTATGCTCCTCACACAAGCGTACGTTTCTGAACATACGTTTTATGTCGGTTGTGACCGTGTAGTCACCAAACCGAAATAACAAAATAATATCAAATAAGTCTCGTTGCACAACTGGACCATTTAATAATAAGTCATTAAGTGAGACTTTTTTATTTGTTTTCATGGAGCCATCAAAGACAGCACGTAATTTTGTTGTTTTGCTGTCTGCCTTTATTACTGCATGGTGGCTCAAGAAATAAACAGGTTGTTTACTCAACTCATACAATTCAATATCTACATAATGCCCGTGGTTTAATGACAAATATTCATGGATAAACCTTTGATATTCTACAAATAAATCTGGATTTTGATGCAACTTTTTCTCCAAATTTAAAAATCTCTTTAATGCAAATGGAAATGAATCACCTAAAGTGTCATTAGTCTGATCCAATGGGAGTTTTAATGGAAGTTCGACGTGAAACTGGTTGTCCTTCAACTGAACAGAATTTTGAAACATGTACTCACACAGTTCTTGCTCTGAGGATTTTTCATTAAATACCTGAGGTACACTTTCAGTATTCCAAAATTGAGTCAGAGTCTCGGATAGGTCTGAATCACATGATGTACATTTTAAAGAAATTTTGTTGCAAACTTTAGGAGATTCCTGTGGTGTGCTCCCCCCGATGACATGGCCAAACTGCGTATTGATCACGTTAGGCTGCAGCCGGTTGCTCGACGTCGACGCCTGGCTCTGCGCTGACGGCTCCGGTGGCAGCAATGTCTGGAAAAATATGTCAGCACCCATTAGCAAGTGGATTTCACTTGGGATGTTGAATTCGTCATCTGCCAGTCTAATTTGCGGAGGTAGCATTAAGTTTTTCAAATCTAATTTGTTTTGTGGCAATTTGCAAGTAATATTTTCAACCACATGACAGTTGGTGGTGAGTTTGAATGGATTTACAAGTGAATGTATTTCTAACGGCAAACAATATTTCACGTTGCTCTTTGCGTTAGTTATACCTATAATATTGGTATTAGTCTCTGTGGGTGTCAAACCTAGCAGCTGTACTGTCTTGGCGGTGACGAATGACAGCTGAGACCCACTGTCAAGAAGGGCCTTGAGATGCATCTCCGTACCATCACGTGCTATAATTTTAACCTTGGCTGTGGGAAGGAGAACATCATTATTATTATTATTGCCTGCCGACAGCGCGGCAGGAGATGCTGCGGCCGGTATTAATGCAGCCGGAGGGGCTGGGGCCGGAGCTTGTGTGGCTGGGAATACTGCAGCGGGTGGTTCTGTGTTGCAGTGTAACAGAGTATTGTGTGCTTGTTTGCACTCTGCGCACCGAAAATGGAACCTGCATTTCCCGGCGTGGGCACCCAGACATATATTGCACAAGCTTTTACCTTTAATGAATTTAAGCCGCTCATAGGCGGGTAATAATTGAAACTTTTTACGTATGAAGAGTTTATGGTCACACTTACAATATTGACATTGCTGCCGCTGCTGCTCTCCGGCTAGATGTCCCACCATCTTGCCTGAAGTAGGCTGGCGGTGCTGGCTAGAAGAACCCAGTGGTGCCTGGTAGCGCTCCTGGTCGGCATTCTCCAGAGCTAGTGCCCTCTTCTCCAGATAAGCAAGGAACTCCACAAGGGATGGTTGCTTGTCAGAGTCACGGTCCAATTGGAAAGCGCGAGCAGTGTATTGATCTAGTTTCCGGGAGAGTACACATAATATTATAGCATCCCAATGAACAACATTTGAGTCAAGATTTGTAAGCGCGGCTAGTTGTTGCTTTACATCAGAAACAAACTCTCTTAGACTGCCTGAGGTAGACCTTGTCAAAGGCTTCATGTCTAAAATACAACAAATATGATCATTTATAATTTTATATTTATTGTTGTATCTATCATCTAGCAATTTAATGGCACGCTCATAACTTTCACTGGTTAATGGAAGGTTTTTAATTAACTCTAGAGGTTCACTTCTTAGGTATGTGCGTAAGTAATATAATTTTTGAATATTATCTAGGGTCCTATGCCCTTCTATAAGAGATTTATACAAGTTTATAAATGGTATGTACTCGGTAAACTTACCGGTGAAAACCGGGATGTCTATTGGTGGTAACCGAGTACCGGATGGCGGTGTCACCGGTTGTTGCGTTTGAGTGTCGTGGAGCGGTTGAGGTTCGCGAGATTCAATTTCTTCGCTGAGTATCGAGAAGGCTGAATAGAACCTCTCTTCGTATACTTCGACGTCTTCGTTATCTTGTTGGTCTAAGTAATTGATTGAATTGTTTAGTTTTTCGTACTCGTCAAAGGCAGACTTCAGTCGCGTCTTTTTTTCTTGTAACGCCGAAGTTGCCAATGCGGATAAAACATTTTTTTCATTAACTGAATTATGGATTCTGGTAATCTTACCCTTTATTTGGCCTCTAGTGGCCAAAAGCTCTTTGAGCTTTTCCATCTCCATCTTACACTCAAACGAACAAACCCAGCACTTATATTACACACACACACAGATAGTCAGATACTAGTTTTAAACAGTTAGTTAGTACTAAAATTATTTGTTGCACAGCGAGAGTCGCGTCGCTTCACGCCAGGAAAACAAAATGGCTTCCCCCTTCTTCTTGCCCGCGTCGATCGCGCCACGCCGCGTCGACTCGCGAGTAGCCGCCCGTTGTATCGCGCTGTCTCACTCGCACTCGCGCTCGCCACCGCAGGCAAGCGAACAAAGCGAATATAACCTCTGAATTTGCCCGTTGTTCTGTTACTAGGCGAATATTTGATGAATTGCACCTATGTATTTGCAGTGTAAATGCATCGCCTTCACACTGAAATCTTCCTTATACTTGCGGCTTAAAACAGGTTCATTCTTCTGGGAGGCGAACATTCGCAGAATTTCCGTGTGACTGTAGGAATCGCCGCCACACCGAAGCTTCCAATCGTCTCGGAGATAGATATGATTGGTATCCAGATTAGCCGTTGAATATCTGACTCGCAGACTTTGCAGCGGAATAATATTTTCGCCATCCGCTGGCTGATGTCGTGCTCCTCCTTGCGTGGTCGTTATCGGTGATCCGCTTCTTTTTTCTTACTTGAGTTGACCTGACCTTATGTTGCGCCGGTGCCGTAAAAGCTGGATAGGTACGTACGTACACCGACGAGAAGTTTCGGTTTCGCACTCTTCATTACCAGTATAATCTTGAGGTTCGAAGGACCATGTTGAGGTTTGGGGTAGGAATAGTTAGTGGACTGTTGTAGAATAGAAAAACTGGTTTAATATTATACTGTAATTAATTATAGAAAAAGGAGAGCGGACACAACGTGTAGGTTCGGATTGCGACCATAGAGAGAGAGAGAGACATTTTTACCACAGATAAAGCATTAGAAAAGATGCGCATAAAATCAGTAATAAAAACTTGATGATGGCAGTGTTGCCAACAGTGGCTACAACCGGGTAAAATATTAATTTAATTTTATTGAATTCTGGATTTCTGGTATTTTTCTAGTACTAGTCTGGTGGTAGTCGTAAGTAATGCTAATTATACGTATATTTACTCACATTACGGGATATTTTATAAGTAAAAGGGGCCTGTAACTCATTTCTTTTGTCAAAAGGGTGTTATTTCAACACCTGTTTTAAATCATTTCATCCTCTGCAATACGATTATAGGAGCATCTTTGATTTAAAAAACTTTTCTCTAAAACCTTATTTTGCCAAGATAAAGAATCCGAAAGTATGAAGTATATTGTAGGTATATTAATATACTTACAATATACTTCAACTCTTTCGCTAGAAATAAAATAAATAATTTGAGTTTTCTCACTCATTGTTTAGTGCTCCTCAAAGGGACGAGTTAACGTCAAAAAAGCTGCGAACAGCTAGTGCTTTATAAGAGAAGGAAGGAGGTAAAAGGGTCAAGTATTCAGGTAGTAGGCGGGTGGATTCCCTCGCTTCTGAATGCGTAATATTCAGGGATTGGAAATTAGGATACAATATTTACCTACAGTTGGCAAAATACCGAAAAAAGTTAAGCAAATATGGAGTTGGCTTCTTAAAAATATTACTTTAATAATATGAAATTCTACAAAACGTTAGGAGAGTTCGACCGTTTGCTACCAAAATCTATATCTGGGGTTCAGACAGCGATCCGTTAACAGAATGACAAAAAGTAGCCGCCGTCTTGGACATTTTAGCTATCCTATCAATTGCTTCCAAAATCGATATCTGGGGATCTATGTGGTCTCCGACAATGAATCCGTTGACAGAATGACAAAAAGTAGCCGCCATCTTGAACTTTTTAATTATTAAACCGATTGCTTCCACAATCTTTATCTGGGGATCTATGTGGTCTCCGACAATGAATCCATTGACAGAATGAGAAAAATTAGCCGCCATCTTGAACTTTTTAGTTATTAATATTTTACCCGGTTGGAACCACTCTATATTATGTCCTTTCGCAAACTTTAGATAAATTAGCTCTACCTATTCCGATCACTGGTTATAAACGATTTTAATTTCGGTGGTTTTTAAAATCACGCTTGATTGTACCAGGTGCAATCGTTACGATTAAACATTAGATATAATAAGTATGGAAGGGTAACCTCAAACAAAAACGACTGTAAAATCCGCTCCAAAATACCCACTTTTCGAAATGAAAAGATCTTATGTATCGAGTGGTTTCGATAATCAACTAAATATTAATTGAGTTAAGGTTTGAAGTCATTTATGTCAGATATTGATATAACGTTTTTGTAGACAGTAATTTCAGTAAGGTTGTATACCGTTTGAAAGACAAAATTCTGTAATTGGTTACAAGCTCTCTGACACAAGAATTTTATTTGTCAATTTTTTTTTCATACAGTTTACTTGAACGCGGCCAAGTATTTCAACATTTGACGTGGATGGTTTAATACAAAAATAACACATTAATTGAATAATGAATTAAACTAATACTTTTTAATAGTAGTGTTTTGACAAACTTACTGATTATTCCCCTTTTATCATTTAACATTCTTATGTTACACTATTATAAAGTTGGAAAAGAGTACAGGTAAATTACTTTCGAGACGTTTTTGCATTTGTAGTTGTGTACGGTCAGCACATAAAGAAATAAACCAATACTTTTATATATTTTTTATAATTTTTATAATCAGGTACATCAATGGAATTAATAATATTAAACAATATTAAAAAAGTTAATAATATTAATATTAAACATAACATTTAATTCTAATATTCTTCTAAGTCAATGATATTCCGCTTGATATAGCAACTAATTCAGCGGGAGTCACAATACTGCTCGGATTGCTATTGCATTCATTTTGGAAATATTTGTACAAATTATACAAAACTTCTTTAGTTTGGGAAGTTAAAGGCTTTACCTCGACCATGTTTTAACATCGGAACCATTTTTAATTAACAACGTTACAATAATAACACTGAACAAGAAATATTACAAACCATAAGAATAAATATAATTATTATTTATTTGACATTTACTGACTTTTGACTTTCAATATATTTTCTTCTTCAAAATGTGACCAACCTTTTTTTTCTGACTGTAGAATGAAATTTAAATTTAAATTTTAGAATCCCTGTAAATATACAAATACTACTACAAATGCAAAAACGTCTCGAAAGTAATTTACCTGTATATCTTTACAGTCAGCATTAAATCATAAATCATACGTATACGCGATTAAACGCGGTTGTTTTGTTGGAGCGGAAAGGTTCTAGAGTGGCGACCGCGAACCGGGAGACGAAGTGTTGGCAGGCCTTCCACAAGGTGGACCGACGATCTGATAAAGGTCGCGGGAAACGGGTCGCTGGATGACAGCAGCAGAGGAGCGATCGTTGTGGAAGACCTTGGGGAAGGCCTTTGTCCAGCAGTGGACGTCTTGCGGCTGTTGATGATGATGATGATGATGATGATGATGATGATGAATTATGTTTTTGCGAGAATAAGATTATACCTAAGCATGCATATGCATATCCATCATAAGTTAAGCAGGCTCAGGTACCTAATAGATGTGTGATAAACCACTCGACGTCTGATATTCATTAAAATATTTTTAATATTATTGTACATAAATGTTGACTACTTGTAAGTACCTACTGTACAATTTGGGACTGCTGTGAGTTTTAAAAAATGTCTTCCAGTTTTTGAGATGACACATAATCCGATTCATCAAAATGGATGCTGCAAATCCTACAATATCAATATGGCGCTTTGTTTACATCGTTCACAAGTTCTATTGATTGCGACCTTACGCAGTAATACGACGAATCGTTTATAATTTCCATCTGATTTATAAACAAGTTCCTGCGATCCAAGCCAGTCCAAATTGATGCAAAACGATGAATTTTAACCGCTGTGATTTTAAACTAAGAATACTTCGCCAAATGGGTTTTCGATTCAAGAAAATTACTTACAATAGAAAAATGCAGATGGAAAAAAATTATGTAAGACTTAAAAGAGTAACGTATCTAGAAAGTACAGATCTGAAGGGAGAAATATTGTGTACACGGGCGAAACTTATGTTCATACTTCCCATTTAACAGGGAAATGCTGGGTGGATTCTACGAATAAAGGAATTAATCTCAAAAGGCCAAAGTCTTATCATAGTACATGCAGGTAGTGCCAAAGGATTTGTTCCGGGTGCTCTGCTTATGTACAAGTCTACTATTAATACCGGTGATTATCACGATGCCATGAATAATGTCCATTATAAAAAAATGGTTATAGAATCAACTTATTCCTATATTGTCTCCAAATTCTGTATTAGTTGTGGATTATGCTGCTTATCATAATAAATATATGGAACGCCCACCCAACTCTAATACCGCAAAGCCGCTAATGATATACTGGTTAGAAAAATATAATATTCCCTAGGATCCATCATTAACCAAAGTAGAACTATATGAAATTATTTGTCGACATAAACAAGATTTTGTAGAATATTCCATAGACAAAATTTTATATCGACATGGACACACAGTGTTAAGGTTACTGCCATACCATCCCGACTTCAACCCAATCGAAAACATATAAAAGGTTACGTGTCAAAAAGAAACAGACATGAATATGGGTACAGTAAAGAAATTGATTGAAGAAAAAATTAATATAATTGGTTCGGATGAATTGAAGAAAATCGCTGAAACACTCGATGTATGATCACCTATTGATAGTATTGTAATTCCTGACGATGACACGTCTGAGTGTAACGCAGATTGTGAAATGGAAAATGTTGAAAATATCGATCTAAATATGCAGTAGGTAATATTAATATTTTATTAAGTACGAGTAGATTATGTTTTTAAGTAGGTAGGTACTGAGTTTAATTCTTGTAAATATTTCCCAATATGTGTTATTTTGTTGCATTTTATGTTAACGTAAGCATAATGTTACGTTTACTAATGACAATAAAAATACTGAGTGTATTTTATAAGTTTCTTAGGGTGTTTGTAACATCCCTATATTAAGTATACCATAACAATTTTCATTTTTATATTTGACACTAAATAATTAAGTTCCATATTAATGGATATGAAAATGTCACTCATTTCTTAAAATAATTGATTGACGGGTGCCGTCGTTTTCCGATTGAGATCCGAGTTTTCCCGATGGAAATACATTATGCACTATATCTGTAGCAGGTATTTTGCCCAGCCCCGGCAGTGATCAAGTTATTTTTATAAAAAGGAGTTTTCAAAACTGTGCGGTTAAAATATTGCTTGATGTTGACTGCGGTTACCTACTCAACAAACACACAATGTTTATTTTTTTGCTTACGTTCTGCAACTGAACGTCAGAATTGACCCACTGGATTGTAGCCAAAAATTGTATCACTACTAATGGAAATCTTTTATTCATAAAATTGTGCTAATTGACTAACCTTATTCATCTTTCAATGTGTACAATAATGTTATGTTCCCCACAGACGGAGCTCACTGGCATCCAGAGCATTGAGAGCGAGCGTCTGATCCAGCCGCTAGGGGGCGGCGAGAGCGGCTTGCGCGTGTGCGCAGCGTTACTAGGCGCTGGGCCGCAAGTCATGCCGATGCACCCGCACCATTTACCTCGTCAGTGTTTGATAAATATACACTCGAAGGAGTCAAACCATGCCAATGACTACCTGGTATCTACCATGATGAAAACCAGGGACCGGAAAACCCCTTCATTTGATTAACCCTATCGATAGGGTTACCCTATTGATTGGATACCCAATCGATGTAGTTACCCTATGATTGTGTTACCTTAACGTTAGGGGAACCCCTTTGAACTAGTTAACCGCTTCCATAGAGCTTACCGAGTTCATTAGGGTTTCGGTAGTTAAATATTTAAGCAATGAGCATTAACTGGGTATTACCCTATTGATCGCCTCTCTCTTTTTTGCGCTTTCGGGCGATTTATGTTCTGTCTAGCTTAACGTTACTTGCCTACTTACTTTATTTAAGTTTGGGACGGGATTGAGATGAAAATGTTGTTTACACTACATAATTCTTAGTTCATAGTTCCCGCCGCCTGAATAATAAAGACGTTTGGCTGCGTGACGCGTGGCTTCTTGTGCAAGTACCTACTGCTGCTACTGCAAAAAGTGCAAGCTATTTTATTATTTTAAGCGCAAGCGAGTTCTGGTTGACTTAGATAATTAATTCTATTTAATTTGAACGTTTTTATTATTACCAGACTACGGCGAAACAAAAAGGAGGGTTATGATTTTGACTGTTATGTATGTATGTATGTATGTTCATCTGTTCCCTCGTAACTTCTAAACTACTTATCATAATCTGACAAATGGGATATCGTTGGAAGCGTTTTGATGGTCCGCTGGTTATAGGCTATGTGACGTTACATTAAATTGAATACAGCGCCCTCTAGAGGACATAAAGTCATGAACTAAAAAATATTTCTTTTTAATCATGCCGTGTGGGGTGTCAAATGAAAGGGCTTAATTAGCACATTTCAAATATATACATATTATATAGTTAGCTATTACTCGCGGCTTTATATATATATATATATATATATATATATATATATATATATATATATATATATATATATATATATATATATATATATATATAGTTGAAATTTTTCACAGGTATTGGTTTTAAGACGTAAGCGAGGAATAAGAAATTTTCGAAATTCAACCCCCAAGTGGTTATTGTAAAATATGGGGGGTGGGGGGGGGGGGTTGGAATCTAAATATATAAAAGAAGAAACTGACTGACTGACTGACATATCAACGCATATAAACCAATACTCAATTTGGCCAGAGAGATTGCAGTATAGCCCATGTCTCGATTGCATAAAGGCTTTCTCATAGGCCACAAATGCTAAGTATAATGGCTGGTTATAGTCTTCCGTCTTCTGTATAACCTGCCGCGGCGTATGGATATGGTCTTTTGTACTGAAACCTGAAAGTCAACAAACTTGCATGCGAGACAGTTTGTGATGAATGAATCATGAAAACAGCTTATATTTAGATATGGGTTAGAAGGGTGATGGGTCTGTAGTTCTTTAAACGAGTGTTATCACATTTTTTGAAGAAGAGCATCACCATACCTCTTCCACGTTTTTCCTTGAGTAGTCTTGCGGTAGTTGAAAGAAAAGCAGGATATATGAACCTCGCATTAAGTAATTTATTAAGGCCTAATTTATGTATCCACTCAATTGGGTAGGTAAAGTTTTTGGAAGAGGTGTAAATTATATTTTTTTTTCGATAGTCGTCATCCTAAAGATGAAGGAACTGCGGCTCTATTATTGTTATTTCCTCTAATATTTTAGAAATATTTTTTTTACTTATTAAGTTGACATTTTAAACTTTAATGACCGACAAGCTTGTTGCCTTCGTACTTAATGAAAAAGAAAAAAAAACTGTCACTTCTATATCTGTCATTGTGAAGTCAAGGCGGGGGGCACACTTAGAATGGTTCCCATTTTCATTGACGGCAGCGACCTCTGGAGTGTTGATGAAAATACAAAACGTCAACTGTCAAACATGTGTTTGACAGTTGACGTTTATAAATGTTAACTTAATAACTAAAAAAAATATTTCTAAAATATTAGAGGGAATAAAAATAAAAGAGCCGCAGTTCCTTGATCTTTAGGATGACGACTATCGAAAAAAAAATTACACCTCTTTCAAAAACTTTACCTACCCAATTGCTCGTGCAAATTGTATCGACCTTATTGATAAGCAAATAAGGAAAAAAATAAAAATAAAGCATGTGAGTAGGTAGGTATAGGTATGTTAAGAGTATGTTGAATGAAAGTGATGTTACGTTTAACGGTAACAGCTATTTCTTACAATTGTGACAATATGATACTGATTAACGTGTTAAATCTAGGCTGATAGGACAGGATTTACTTAATATTATGCAGTTTCTGTCGGGAATTAGCACCTCTTTTATGATTGTTTTGTGGTAATAAAAAACCGGGCAACTACGAGTTGGACTCGCGCACTGAGGGTTTCGTACACATTTGGCTTGTTTTCATCATCATAATAAATAAATGTAATCATACCAAATTTGACGCTTGTATGTTTTACCGTTTTTACGATATAACAAAAATAAAAATTCGTTGATAAAAAACGTTTCTTGTATGGGGACCCCCTTTACTATTTCACTTTATTTTTATATTTTTATTTGTTAGTAAATCCGCCGTAATAACACATATTTTGAAAAAAAAAACAACCCGCTATCTATTACGGTTCAAAAGATACAGCTCTTTATAATTAGTATAGATAGACAGATGGACGGGCGGACAGCGTAGGCATATTAATAGGATCCCGTTGGGCGCCCTTAGACTACGGAACCGTAAAAATTGATACGTAAGACTGATGTGCTTGGGTGCGTCTAATACATGTACTTTCTCATTCCTCTACATAGGGTTCTTACTGACCAAAAACATTGAAATTTTCTAAATCAAGTGATTTTCAGTGTTTATAGACCCAAATAGTAATATTCTTATCAAAATATTTCTAATAAGACTGAAACAATCCGCGAACATGAATTTGGGCGATGGGTGTTCATACTGAACAAAAAGCTTCTGATTTTCAAGAAAGCTTCCTAGCATCGCCGTAAGAAATGGTTTTCCTATTTATTTAGATCCTCCTCTAACTCCGGATAGTACTCTTGTAACTTAGTAATATGATACATTTTTTTTGCAAAAAATCAATACTTTGACCCTTCTGATTTCGCACTAAGCTTCCTGAAAACTTCGTAAGAAATGGTTTTTTCGGGTTATTGGTGGTACCGGGTATCACGTGATAGTACTGTCGTAACTTAGTAATATGATACATTTTTTTGCAAATTTTCGGTTTTTTCGGACCCCATAACTTTCAAGAGCTTCCTAGTCGACGCGTAAGAAATGGATATTATGGCTTCTGTAGGTATAGGTCTACGGCACTACACATGTCTCCAAGGCTAGTTATATGCTACACTCTTTTAGCCCTGGGACGGCGGTCTATAAATTAAACGAGAAAAAACAAAGATCTCAACAATGGTCTTTACGCTTGCTTCAGCTGAGTTGGACGTGTACGGTCTGAGAAAGCAGCAAATAGAACTCCTCACGCTGTGCGCCGTACGAGGCCTGCTGACCACCAGGACCCGCCTGAGAAAAGTTCTGATGCAGCCACCCGACAACAATGGTATTGCGATTACTAATAGTACATTACTGTAGAGAACGAGAAGCAAGTGGCTGCATGACGAGTAGTTATATACGAGTCGTGTAATCGCCCTTCACGGTCGAGGCTTGTATAGTGCTTTTTTCCAACGATGCGAGGAAATTCTTTTTTTGAATTTTCGTTAACAATACCTATATTTAAACACTCTTAAAAACTGCATTAGAAAAAAGTTTACTTCTCGCCTTTTTTTAAGTGACTACTACCTACTTGAGACACTTAAAGACGCCGTAACAACGTTCGTCTTTATTCTATGACATTTTAAAAGTAAAATAAACTTAGGAGGTATTGTTTGAGTATGAGTTGGCTGTTACGAGATGGTTTGTCTAGTCAAACATGCTTTTAAAAGTAAAAAAAAAACTATAAAGTAATAAAATTTCATATATTTTTCCCGGCCGCTGCTACTCGACAGTAATGATATTTTTTTTGAATAACTTCGCGTACTGCTTTTGCAACAGTAAGGTGAATATTTCCGAGCATTTTGGAGAAAAATGATATTAATGTCTATCTAAATAAATATAATTACTGATTTAGTAACTATTACATTGATCTTATTTTTTTTACCAGACTCCTCAGACGTTCCGCACAGCGGCACAGATGGAACGCTCTTTCGCCACTTGCTCGCCATGGCGATGCGCCCCAGTCCCCTAGCCGCCTCGCACACGCCGCGAGAGTTAGCTTGCGCCGCGCAGACTGTAGTGCAACAACTGGCCGCACACGTTTACGGTCAGACCTTTATAATGTTATAAAAAAAAACGACATCATAACGGTATATTTCGTTTGTGTTTGAAATTTCGTTCAAACAAATTCAATATTCCTTCATAACGTTATATCATATCATAACGTAATGAAAACCATAACTTAATAAAATAGCGTTATAATAACTTTATGAACTACGCGTTGTTGCCGCTCCGTGGGTGCTCTGGGCACACGGCGCGACTGGCGCGCGTGCCGGCGCTGGATTGCGCAACATTGCCAGTTATTACCATTTCCTTGTTGTCTACCTACCGTCCGTATAGTTGAAAAACGAAGAAGTTAAGAGATGGTCTATAACGTTATTATATCGCTTGCCGAAGTATTGATATACGAGGGTGAATCAAAAAGTCCTTAGAAATAGGGTCATAAACAAACGAATATATATTTTTTTTTACTTTTCTACATAATTTCCTTCTTGTTCTATTTATTATACCGTTTTTCAAGTTTTTTTAATCCATGATAAAAAAACGATTTTTCTTGAGCCTCAAAAAACTCCTCTACGGCACTCATGACCGCGTTGTTGTCGTCAAATTTAGTTCCGCGAATGTGCTCCTTTAGTTTCGGAAACAAGTGGAAATCACTAGGAGCTAAGTCTGGCGAGTAGGGCGGACGATCAAAGATCTCAAAACCAGCTTGGCGGATTGCAGTGAGAGCCATTTGTGATCGATGAGCCGATTGAGCCGGAGCATTCTCATGGTGAAAAAACACTCCCGCACTCAATTTTCCTCGACATTTTTCTTTGATTGCTTGACGCACTTTTGGTATCAAATCGGTGTAATAGGCACCTGTAATGGTTTTTCCTTTGGGCAGATAATCAATAAAAAGGATTCCTTCTGCATCCCAGAAAACTTAGGCCATAACTTTACCTGTTGTCGGAAATACTCTAAATTTCTTTATTGGATCGGAAGATGGCCGTTTCCACGGCATGCTTTGCTTTTTTGTTTCAGGGTCAAAATATTGAACCCATGTTTCGTCCATTGTTACGAAACGACGATAAAAAGTGGCCTGGTCATGCAAGATTTTCTTTAGATTCCGCTTCGAAACTTCTAAACGCAAGTCTTTGTTAGCCTGCGTTAACATTCGCGGAACCCATCTTGCTGACACTTTTTTAAAACCCAAAACATCAATTAGTATTGAATGTACGCTACCAAACGAAATCTTTAGTCTCTGCTATGTATTTAATTGTTAGTCGCCGGTCGTCCAAAACCATTTTCTCAATTTTTTCAACGGTTTTTGCGTTAACTGAGGTAGATGGCCGGCCGGAGCGGGGGTCGTCTTCGCAGCTAGATCTGCCTCTTTTAAACTCGGCAACCCAGAAAGCGACGGTGGAATAGGGTACAGCACTAGTGCCTACGGTTTGCTGAATATCCAAAAAAAATCCTTGATAGTAATTTTTTTCATACACAAGTACTTTATCACGGCACGTAACTCATTTTTTTCCATAATGGGACGTTTTAGTCGACTTATTTCGCAAAATATTGATTTACCATGTAACGGCGGGAACAATTCGAATGAAACCAACTGTCAAATATTACGTTATAATGACAGTACAAAATAAAAATAAAACTTTTTTTAAAAACTTTTTATAAACAGCCAGTGCTAAGGACTTTTTGATTCACCCTCGTATACACGGTGCCCGTGATCATTGCGAGACATTTTAATCACGAATTCCTGAGGCTATAAGGAGTAATATACGTTATATGAACCTAGGTCGAATTATGATTTTAAATTTTTTTCATATTTTCATACATAATAATTGCTAATCTAGTACAGATGTAGTGCAAAATGGTTTTCCTTCGGTATATGGCGGTAACCTTAACACTTCGTGTCCATGTTGATGTAAAATTTTGTCAATGGAATATTCTACAAAGTCTTCTTTATGTCGACAAATAATTTCGTATAGTTGTATTTTGGTTAATGATGAATCATGGGGAATATTGCATTTTTGTAACCATAAGCATAAATCATAAGCGGCTTTGCGGTATTAGAGTTGGGGGGCTTTCCACAAATCTATTGTGATAAGCAGCATTGTCTACTACTAATACAGAATTTGGAGACAAGTTGGGAATAAGTTGATTCTGTAACCATTTTTCATAATTGAAATTATTCATGGCATCGTGATAGTCACCGGTCTTAACAGTAGACTTGTACATAAGCAGAGCACCCGGAACAAATCTTTTGGCACTACCCTATAATAAGACGTTGACCTCTAGAGATGAACTGTTTCACTCCTTTATCCGTAGAATCGATCCAGCACTACCCTGTTAAATGGGATGTATGAACATGAGTTTCGTCCGTATACACAATATCTCTGCCTTCAGATTTGTACTTCCTTATTAAGTCTAGGTACTTTACTCTTTTAAGTCTAACGTCATCTTTTTCCATCAGCATTTTTCTATTGTTAATAATTATCTTGAATAGAAAACCCATTTGGCGTAGTATTTTTCTTAGTGTAAAATCACAGCCTTTGAAATTCATCGTTTCTATTAACTAAGGGTGTGGTAGACATTGACATTAACATATAATGGTTTTCAGGCGATGAAAAAGATCACGAAGCACCTTCAGAAATTCCAGTTTTAGATAGAAGCAATTTCATGCAAGTGTCGAACAACGGCCCTTCGACTAGCACGGCTTCACTTAGTACGTTGTGATGTAAACTATTTTTCTCTTTAGTATTGTGCAATAATAAATAACTGATTAAGAAAAAGTTAACGAAAATAGCTATTTTAATAATACAATTTTTTCAGATCGTAAAGATATCAACGCGCGGAACAACTCCCCGCAATTCAGACAAGTTGTAGAAATGGGGTTTTCACGGAACGCTGTAGCCACGGCAATGCAAGTTCTAGGTATGCATACTTATTTCGTAGAATCTGGGGGCACGGTAGTGCCCCCGTCAAGACGAGCCAAGTGAACGAAGCGCAAGGGCACGACCTACCTTTTCTTTTAACTTCGTCGTTTTTTTTAACCCTCATTACTTGGGTTTGGATTATGGGCGTTTTTCAAAAAAAATGTACATAGTTAAAGTCAAAAAATAAGAAACGGTAACTTTTCCGTTGCGTCACGAAAATAAACGATACTAAATGTATGACTGATTTTCAATAGTGGACTTATTATACGTATAAAATTTCAATTGCATAGCTTTTATACTTTAGATTTTATTGATATCTAAAAAACCCTGATTTCGTTACTGACTCACTGATGATCATTAAAAATCTTAGGGTACTTCCTGAAGTCCTAGAAAGCTGAAATGGTATGTAAGCTAGTGTTAGTACACAGCAACAAACAAAAATCTAAAACATTGAACTTTTAAAGAAAGAAAAAAAATAACAATATAAAAAAATATTGTCATAAGCAACTTACAAAAAGAAGTGAAATCCCACCAAAAACATTTTCATGTAAAATGTTGCCAAGAGGACATCATATGGCTGGCACTGTCAAAAAGTTATCAGATCTCATGTAGAGCCAAGCTTTTAACTCTACACGCCCTAACTCTACAAGCCCTAACTTCACAAACTGTACACCTTAGTCAAAATATGTGACTTGGCCCTAGGGCGTGTACAGTTAGAAGTTTGGCTCTACATGAGATCCGATAAGTTTTTGACAGTGCGATCAATATGATCTCGTCTTGGCAACATTTTACATGAAAACGTTTTTGGTGGGATCATTACTTTCGAGAATGATTATATCGTAGACAAGTTCGTAAACAAGAAAGAAGTCTCACAGATTAAAAATATGAAACAAAAAGCCCTACACTGAAATAAATTTATATCTAGTGTCGGATTTGATGTTTTTGTATTTGAATCGAGTACGTAAATATAGCTATTATCACTTGATTAGCTGCTAAATCTCCCGTATTTTCTTTGATGTCAGTTCAGTACAAAACAGTGAAACCCTTAATTTTATAACGGTACAATTTCAGGCGGCACCGTGGTGCCGTCAGTGGAGTCGCTAGTGGCGTATCTTCTAGAACTCTCTCAGCACGGCGCAGAAGAGTCCGTGTTCGAGCCAAAACCGAATACGTCGAAGGCGGAGAAGAAACAGACCCCGTACCGTTGGCGCAGCTGTTTCGCTTCCGAGGACGAATACGCTCAGTATTTGTCTGATGTAATCTCGCCTGGCATGACTGTGCGGTGCTGTAAAGCTTATGAATCTGTAAGTATTCTTATGTGGGAAGGTAAACAGGCAAGTTCTGCTGGTGGGCCGCCGCATATAAAGTGAATGAATTTTGTTGGAATGCGAGATAGTGATAGATTACTAATATGTTTGCAGGTTGCTCTAGGAGACGTCGGTCAAGTGCAAAAGGTTGAGCGTGATATCAAGCACAACGTGCTCTTGCACGTAAGTTGTTATCAATGTTATCTGTGGGTCTACTTTAACTTGGTAGTAAATGCCGGTAAAACGTGCTAAAATTGTTCCCAGGTGGAATGGCGCGGCCTCGGCCAAGTGACAGGCGTCCGGGCTGTGAACGCCGAGGTCGTGTCCGGCGGAGCTCCTTTTGCGTCCGGCGACCGGGTTCGCGTCCGGTCGGCCGTCACGCAGCCTCGGTACAAGTGGGGATGTGTGGATCACAGTAGCGTCGGTACTGTAATTGGTGAGTCGGTCCGGTCCAAGAAGTTTTAAGAGGGTGTCTAATTTATTGACATGCTGTTTTTCCGGTTGAGTTTACCTTTCTCTTCCTCACATCTCACGTCACACCACGTTTTGTTTCGTAAGTAACACTGGCTTAAATATTTTATTATTCTAGTAATCTCTTTCCACTTATTCTACATTTTCACTACAGTTGCTTAAATCGTGAATGTTTATGAGCTTTAGATTTACCTAGTGAGCATGAGTTCTTAACCATACAACATTATTTTTATTTGGCTCTATGGCTCTCTGCTGTTCTAATTCTATTCTAGATTTTGTACATAGTAGAACAGCAGTATTTTCATTCCTCTTTTCGTAAGTTACCTCGATAACAGTTTAATACACGTGTGGACTTGTCATTCTACTCGCTTCAACGTGTTTTCACTTTGCTAGTGCTTGGTGCTTAAAACTGGCTGAAATAGCAAACGTTAGTGTAGAAAGTTTAAGAGTAAAGTAAAGAGTGTTTAAATTCTTCTATATTATTACACTTTCTCCTCGTTACATTTCACGTAATTTTTTCTGATTTACTTGAAATGATTTTACCCATATGCTTGGGCCCATATACAATACATTTATTTTTGTTTTTTCTGTTATACAAAATACATTAAAAGAATTGGACATCCTTACCTTCGACAAGTGAAACGGAGTTGTCTGTCATTTAAGGAACCTACGGAGACCTAAGCTTCTTGACCCGGTCATAGCTAACCACGTGTTTAGTTATACAGATAAAACATTGTTATTATTTTCAGGCATCGCTCACAGTGGCCGTGATTTGACGGTGGATTTCCCGCAGCAGCCTGGGTGGACGGGACAAGTCAGCGAGATGGAACTCGTCACTGATCAATGTTAGTAATTTCTTAATATCTTGTCACATTCAGTAATGTATATAAGATATGAGTTTCTACTCGTAGCGATTTGGACGACACAGAATCAAAACACAACTGAGTTTCTCTGTAAGAAAAGATTTGTTGTATTAATTTACAGATAAGATTCACATAAATGAACAGTAACAAAAACAAACTATACTTGTAAGAAAAGAAACGACATTTAATGTTTTAATTACGACAAATTAATCACAATGTCGACTCCTAAATCACAATTAGCTTGTTATTCTTAGCTTTCTATTAACAAAACCATTTTAATAAATTGCTTTCTCATGACAACACTTATAGGTGCATCGGTCGATCGGCCACCGGTAGCATTTTATGTCACTTTGATGACGAAAGTATTATATGGATATGACTCTATTTAATTTCGTGCACAATTTATATACCTACTAGCGACCCGCCCTCGCTTCGCTTCGGTTACATAAGTTAAAATATAGCCTAAAGCGGCACGCCCTCGCTTCGATCCGGGTTCTATTATATACAAGAACCTTCCGTAAAGAATTATCTAACTGATGGTGAAAACCGCATCAAAATCAGTTGCGTAGTTTTAAAGATCTAAGCATACATAGGGACAGACAGACGCGGAGGGCAACTTCATTTTATTTTATACTATGTATTGATGATTACGCATCTTTAGAATGAAAGTGACATAATACAAAATGTTAAGTTTTCTAATTCGAGTCATAAAATTATTATTATAGAGACCTAATTCAAAATCTAAACATTTTAAAATTTTGGAATTAGGTTCTAAAGGTGTGATTAGGATAGTATAGCTGGCGCGGCGCGTTGCTGCCCATGTCGCACAAAATACCAAAAAAAATCAGTTGAAAAAATCAGATCGCTAGGTACTAAACTACATAGAATCACCCGCTAGCTGAAAATGTTAAAAAATCGGTCCAGCTGTTTTGGCGTCCGTAGGGAACATACCCGAATAACTACAAACACATCTATTTTTATATATACTCGTAGAGATAGTGTGATGTGACCTATGTTTGTCGACATACATGTTGTGATACACGCCTAGAGTTCACCTGGCGTTTTACTATCATATTTGTATGTACAGTCGAACTCATAAGTAGCTTTACATTTTAGTACCATGTCGCAGTTACGTGTTATAAGTTATAATTTTTCCCCGCGACTCCGTCCGCGTAGTATTCATTTCTGGCAGTCACCCAGAAATTACGAACCATATTGCGCGGGAAATCTTTTTGCATGAAGATACGGGGAAAACGAATTTTCCCAGATGAGACCCAGCTAGATCAAATTTTGCTAGAAAAATAGCTCTATTATTTTTTTACCAATAATTTTCCAACTTCGTTTCCAACCTCCTTTTTGTCTTCAATTGTTATGGCCTTTTACTGCAATATATTTCTATTGACAGATCAATGTGTGCTTCATAATCCGTTACCATCCCGATGTCATATTTGTCCTTTGCAAATACAGATTTATTGTTCAATATTAATTCATCAATCACTGCCTGTTGTTGATAGTCTAGATGATTTATCCAAATTTTGAAATTTTCTTCACTGAAGTTCTCGTTGAAGTTTATTTTAAATTGCCAGATTTTATTTCCTTAGAAATGTCAATATTTGACTTATTTGTTTCCTTAAAAACTACTTCACTTCTTTGTGTAGGAACTTTCTGAGTGATTTCTAAGTTTTCACTTTGAATAAAGAAAAACTCTTTTATACAATCTAATTCGATTAAAAAATCGTAACTAAAATTTTGTTTGTCTATTAAAAAACATTTTTTTTCTGCACATTAAAAATGGTTATATCGAGTGTTATTATTCCATTTGCCTTTTTAACGCCATTAATTATTTTTAAATAAGTATCGCTAGAGTAACTCGATTCTTTATTGTTTATCTTCAATAATCTTGAATTTATCATCAGTGACACATTAGAGTCAGTCATAGATTCCAAATACTTCAACATTTCTATTCAATACTAATTTTACTTTAATTAATGGCGGCACTATTAGTTTTTTTGGTCTTCACACTGCAATTCACATTCCAATTCTGAATTGTTAATGTGCTTTATTTGTTTATTATTTCTTTCTTTTCCACTATTTGTTTTTGTTTTGAACCAACAGGAATCTTCTGAATGATAGCGCACACCTTTTTGTACACTTTCATAAATACTACACTTTCCTTTCATTTGCTTAGTTTTTCTTTTTTAATCACGTATTCTTTTAATAAAAGATCCTGTTTGATACTTGAAAAATAAAGTATACTTGCCTATATTCCAACCTTTATTAGCATAGGTTTTTAAAAAGTTTGATTTCCACTCGGACCACTCCGATTGTAAACTATGCTTGATCATCATGGAAGAGTACCAATCAGCAGTGCCGGATTTAGACTACTTGATGCCCTAAGCAATCCACGTTAGCTGTGCCCCCCCCCCCATCCTCAAGTAAACTAGTACCGGTTTAAAAAAAAAAAGTACTGTTTATGGTGCCCTTCAAGACGTGATGCCCTAAGCAATTGCTTAATTTGCTTATGGACTAATCCGGCACTGCCAATCAGCGCAGGATTTTTCAAGAAATAATCTGAAAATTTCAATTTTTTGTTTCGCTTTTACTATGTCAAACCTCGAACACTCTTTTTCAAATGTTTCCATCCAGTTATATGTATGCATTTATATTTTTTCCATCAAATTTTTAAATTACAAATCTGTCGGCTAACTTCTTTATACTTTGTTTTTATTTGTTTTGTTGACTTAACTAATTTTTCACTAAAGGTTCTTCCAAATGATTTTTACTGACAATACCTTACTGTTCTTGGGTAATTTCCTGTAAGAATTGGTCCTGGAAAATCATGTTTTCATCCTCATCACAGTATGTTTGCAATAGACCTTCTGTCATTTTTATCCATACGCTTCTGCTTTGATGTCTTTTCTTTAATGTATCCCATCAAAAACATAAATGTGAAATGAGAGCCAAGTTCAATATTATGATATATGCCTTAGTTGTTGACTTTAACGACAAAAGAAGTGAGATCTAAATGGGTGCCAAGTTCAATGGTCAGTCCTGAAATTTATTTATAACAACATAAAATATTTCATAACAACTTAAAATATCATTTCTTCTTATATCTTAGGATAATATATTCAAGCCTAAGGTCTGCCATGGCTAGTTTTCATATACGAATTATATTATATTATAGCCTTCGCAAGATCTAAAGCTGTAAGTTCTTATTTTATTCTTCCGAAAATTTGGATTCCAGGTAGAAAATGTACTTTTAGGTAGTTAATAATAATACGTATATGTATTCGACTCCGCAGACGCAACGTATGCGTCCGAACGTATCGCTCCCGACGCGCCGACGACGCAAACGTTGCGTCCTAACTGTTTAAGCTGTAACTACTGCAAAAGATACTCGAAAATGAAAGCAAAACCGGCGTTTTATAGCCGAGGAATGAAACTTAATAACTGCTTATTTAAATATCTTGTAAATGTCCTCATTTAATGAAAAATATTGAGTCAAAGATGTAATTTTTATTACACCGGTTAGGTACAACACGAATTTCAAAGGCTAAATCAATTTTATTTTGGCTTGCTAGGAAAACGTGCATAGTTTTTACAAGCAACGCCAGGCCACGGTGACCCACACCTTGAGTCATGCCAATAACTCCCGACATATATATATTTTTGATATTTTTAAAACGTGGATCTATCTGTTTGCTTGCACGTATAGTAACCAAATTTTAATATTCTAGACCCTGTTTTGATAAATAATAATGGATTCATAATTTTGTTTCCTAACATACCTTGTAAATATGGTTGTTAGATTAAATTATCCTAATACTATTATGTCATATTACGTTTCCTTTATTCTTAAATAAGAATTAATTAATGACCCACATGCGAGTCACTGGCCTGGCGGAACCGTTCGTACATGACCCATAGGCTGAGTCACTGGCCATGAATGAGTTAACAAAATCATTTTAATAAATTGCTTTCTCATGACAACACTTATAGGTTATATTTCACCATCTACACTAATAATATTATAAAGAGGAAAGATTTGTATTTTTGTATGTAACGAATAAACTCAAAAACTACTGGACCGATTTCAAAAATTCCTTCACCATTAGAATGCTACATTATCCTTGAGTAACATAGGCTATATTTATGGCTAGAAAAAATTAGGGATCCCTACTAAAACTTCAATAATGTAACCAAAGGTGTAAAAAAATTAGCCATAAAATGTATTTCATCGCATGTGCTGCGGAAACTATTGATGATAGAACAAAAAAAATTCCTCAATATTAAAGAACATATCAATATCTACAAAAAACATCGCAATAACATATGTCCAACTATTGTAGTTATGTCACTATAACTACTTTTTTACATTTTAAAAGTTTATAGAAATGCTGACCAAAACCAGACATGTTATCCATACCTTTGTATTAATCCTTATCCAAAAAATCATTTGGTATTCAAGACTGTTTCAATACCTGTAGATTACTTTTTGATTTATTCAAATCGGACATTCCATTCAAAAGATATTACAAATTAAAAAAATGTCAGTCTAAACAAAATCTTTTAAATATATAAAAGAAGAAACTGACTGATTGACTGACTGACATATCAACGCACAGCCCAAACTGCTGGGTCTTGAGATTCCAAATTTGGCACGTAGGTTGGTTTATAAGGCACGTAGGTAGGTCTAGGGGTGCATTAAGAATGGATTTTTCAAAATTCACTCCCTAAGGGGGTGACTTTCATACAAACTTCCAACCCCCCCTTGGGTTGGAAGTTTGTATGAAAGTCATCAATTTTTGAAGATAGAAACGTGGGAATTGGTATAAAGGCTACTATTTACTAATTAAAAATACTACCTTCAGCGATTTTGGATAAAGTACCCCTAAAGGGTTGAAATGGGTTTTTTTTTTAGTTTGTATAGGGGTTTGGACATTTTTGAAGTTAGGAACGTGGAAATCGGTAATATAGGCTACTGGTATTAAATTAAAAAAAAACTACTTTCGGTGATTTTGGAAAACCTACCCCTTAGGGAATGAAATGGGGTGGTGGTCGTTTGCATAGGAGAATGGTCCTTTTTGAAGTTATAAACATTGTAATTTGTGTAAAGACTACTGTTAACAAATAAAAAATACTACTTTAGACGATTATGGATAAACTACCCCTAAGGGGATGAAATGGGAGGTGGTGGTTTGTGTGGGATTTCGGACAATTTTGAAGTCATAAACGTGGAAATTCGTATATAGGCTACTGTTTACAATTTAAAAAAAAGTACTACCGGCGATTTTAGAAAAACTACCCCTAAGGGAATGAAATGGGGGGTGGTAGTTTGCATGAAAGTTTGGTCATTTTTGAAGTTAGAAACGTGGAAATAGGTATATTTTATGTAAACAAATAAAACAATACAATTTTCAGTGTTTTTGGATAATTATCACGTAGGGTATGCAGTGGGGGGAGTAGTTTGTATGGAAGTTGATCCTTTTTGAAGTTTAAAATGTGGATTAGTATGTAGGCTACTGTTAACAAATAAAAAATACCATTGTAGGTAATTTTGGATAAACTACCCCTAAAGGGATGAAATGGGGGGTAATGTTTGGTCAATTTTGAAGTTAGGAACGTGAAAATTGGTATTTGCTACTGCTTACAAACTAAAAGTATTACTTCAGATGATTTTGGAAACACTACCCCTGAGGGGGTGAAATTGGCAAGTTGAAAAGGGTTTCAAAAATCGTATGGTTTAAATTTGTTTCTATTAAATCATGCATGATACGTACGATAATGAAAACTTTATCTGTACTTTTTAACGAAGTGGCGGGTGGAAAGATAGTGTATATATATTTGTACTCAGTTCACGTTCTCGAAAACGGCTCTAACGATTTCGATGAATCTGGGAAAATTCTGGGAAAATTCGTTTTCCCCGTATTTTCACGCAAAAATATTTTCCGCGCAATGGTTTGTAATTACGGCTGCCCTGTTAGAGCGTTGGCCTACTACGCTAAGACTGCGGGTTCGAACCCCAGCTATAGACCGTTTTTTTTTTTTTGTTTTGTATAGAATAATCGATGAAAATTCGGTTTCAACCCGAGCGACGACGCTAAATAAAGTGTATATGGATGTTGGGATGTTTCTTTGAATCACGCTTAAATAGTTGAACGGATTTGGATGAAGTTGTCACACAGATAGTTGTTATCCTGGATTGGCACCTTTTTTATCCCGGACGATTTGATAGTGCCCGGGGTAAAAACGATAAACGACTTCTACGCGGACGAAATCGCGGGCAAAATCTATAGATTATTAAATAAATATTCATCCGTATGCCGCGTTCTGTCACGATGACGCTTGATGCGCGGGAATATTTAAATCAAAGAAAATTATATTTTTCTTTACATGTATTTCATGTCAATGGCATAAAAATAAAATATAATGGGTTAGATCATACCTATTTTCGTACTTACAAATGAGTAACGTGCAAACTGAAAATCGGCACCAAAGTTACCAACTTATTTAGTGGAACCAACGCATCGCGTGTTATCCTACTATGTATTTGTTAATTTTGGTTTTGTTACAGCGGAATGGGGCGAGACCGCGGGCGGTATGACATTGAGCTGGCGCGGCGCAATCCGAGTGATCCGCGTGTCCTCGAGCCGCACGGGAGCGGGCGCGCGGCGCCTCCTCGACGCGCAGCCGCACACATTCTGGCAGAGCTCGAGCGGCGCAGGACAGGTGGGACCTTTACACACACGCTCTAGCTGTACCCGAACCCGAAAGACTTTCAAAGCTATAGCACTGTACACCCACGACCCATATCGTAAAACCTCTTATATAAGTAGGTCAGTATTGTAAACATCGATATCGATACTTATATTTTTTTGGTATAGTGTAATGAGTTTATATGTATAAAAACAAACAAACACTCATGCCTGCTTTATATTAAAAGGAAGGAGGCAGGGCTAGCAAGACATCAAGAAGATTTAAGATACAATTTACAATTTACGGATATTATTATTACATTTTTAGTTACAGATTAATGTTACAATTACTGTTTCAGTTTGAGTTATAGTTTAACAACGTAAGGTTTATTAACCTATGGTAACATTTGTATTACATGCCATAAAAGTTGCTATTACTATTACAATTACTATTATTATTAGTACACGCAAGTGAGAAACATACAATCATACAGACGAGACACTCCTCAGGGCGCTGCTTGAAAAACGTTAAAATCTTTAAATATTCTTTGATAGTTGATTGTTAAAAAGTAGTTCTTGAAGTTTTTTTTGAAAGCCGGAAGGGACATATTTATACGTAGGAGGGAGGTAGGTCATTCCAGATCTTGGCCCCGCGAAAACGAAAGCACCCTCTGAACCCGACGGATTTATGCTTTGGAAGAATTAAATAAGATATGTTTTCTAAAAAAATAATTGAAACTAAAAATCTTTTAGTCAATCTTGTAGTTTGCTGTTGAACTTGCTATCGGTACGATAAAAGAACACTAATTTCAAAATCTCGCTGTCATTACATGACGTGTTGAATGTGTGAGTGGCCTGAACTCTTGTGGCAATACCTATAATTTGTATTTTGGACTTTTTTAAATATTAGACATTTTACATAGATACTTAGACTTGTTGTTAGCCGCAGGGCTCGGAAACCGGTTTCAGTCATTGACCCCAAACCTGAATGGATTGCGGTTTGGGTTTAGGTTACCGGTTAATTGAAAAACCGGTTTTTCACAAATTTCGTTCTATAGAACGAAATTAACCGGTTAATTTGAACTTGACACTGCAGTACATATAGATAGAGCGACGTATGCTATCTCTTTTACAAATTTTACTCATCTACATATTAAGAATTACTTCGTAAACGCGCACGTGAACGTGGCCCTATTAAGTAAAAAATACTTGAAATTGAGTTAAGGTGCAAAAGCTCTTAAAACATCCTCCGGGTGTGTATTTCTCTCTCGCTCGCTCTCATATGCTCTTATGCTAGTCTAAACGACTTTACTACAACCTGAAAGACTTATTAAGACCTCTTGCACTCTAATCTCTAATACGTGGTGTAACTTTAACATTGCACAGCACTGGATCCGCATCGAAATGCGCAACGGCGTCCTAATCCGGCGTCTGAGTCTCGGCGTGCCGGTGGGCGCGCACGGGCCAGCCGCGCTGGCCGTGCGCGCCGGTGCCAGCTTCGAGGACGCCACGCTAGCGCCGCTGATCGCCGTTCCGTGCGCGCCCGCCACGCGCAGCGGCCCGCTACCCCATCTACAGCAGATACAACTGCTAGCTGATTGTAAACAGGTACACAATACTGAAGAAAAATTGAAGAAACTTACGTCGTTGCAATTGAGATATATTCGATAATGTTTTCTACGTATTTAATTATGTATATCTCTGTATAAGTATTTTTATCGTTGTCTAGTTCCCATAATACAAGCTTAGAGCGTAGTTTAGGACTAGATCAATTTGTGTGAGGTTGTCCCCTAAAAATAAAAAAGAATAAAAAATACATGTTAGTTATAATCTTTTGCTGTTTCGTCTGATTGAATTGAATATTGGGGCTCAATGCTCAAAGCTCAATTTAGTGTGACTTACCAAATTACCATTTGACAAACTATATTAATTTACAAATTCTTTGGCTATTAAAATATATATCTAGCTAGTCAGTAGCAACGTTGCGAAGTAATAAAATAAATTATATTCAAGTTTATTCAAAAGGCTATCGTTAAACATATTTTTTCTTTTAAGCATTACACGTGCATAGAGATCAGCATCAAGCAAAACCGCAACATTAATACGAATTGTCGCGTCCACGGACTCTACCTAACCGGCTTCAGACCGAATCCCTTATACACCGACATCATCCAGGTAAATCACGTTCGATATGTACTGAAATTAATTTTAATAAACAGAATGCAGATTAGATTTGATTTTTCAGAGCATGAATTTTATTGCTGATGATTGGATGGAGAAGGAGAATCCTCCTGCTAGCGCCGTTTCAGTCGATAACAGCCTTCCGACAGTGCCCACTGACTGTCCAAAGGCAAGTCCATCTATTTAAAATTTCTTCATGTTATATCATAATTAGTTTATTATTAAATAGTTCCGTTTCACGTCCGAGGTCCGCTTTAGAGAGACATCGCCGTCGTTCAGCTTCAGGTCGCTAGATGTCGCTAGTTCCGTATCATAAACTTCCACGTGCGCTCACCTTTGCGGCCAATTTGCCTGTCAACTAAATTACGACTAACGCACCGCCATGATTGTTCCTCATTGTTGCGTCGTCTGCCGTTTGGTGCAGAAGGTTCGTAGTTCGTCGCATTTTTTTTCAGTTTGAATTTTAAAGGTTGGATTAGAACAAAAGCGTTTTAATCATGGTATTGCTGCGTGTTTTCTTTTATAGTTGTGATCGCTACAAGCGATCATTACTAATTTACCTAAATATAAGTAATAATCACTTCAAATATGAACAACCAACAATTCTCTACCGTATTGCCAACTGATTACAATATTTCATTGATGTTAAAAGTAAAAGTGCCTACTATAGATTAGTCACCGACTAATATTATAGCACTTAATCCTATATTTATTTAAATTAATAATATCCTGGTAATGGTTACCATATTGTAAGTAAGTCATACATATCCTGGTCACGGTCTCAAAATTGTAACTTATCCTGAACGCGGCCTACCTAAATTGTACCTTTTCTCTACCTATCCTAATTTAACGGTAATGGCATACAAAATGTAGCTTTACCTAGTTGGATAATATTAAAAATACTAGACTATATTATACACTATATTAGTCGGTAACCATAAATAAAACGTGCAACCAAAATTGTACCTACTTCGCCTTGATAACTTTAAAATTTAACTTGAATACAGATATTAAAATTTGGCAACCTTTTAACCCTACTTATAACAAATATTGAGTAATACCCATTTATAAAATACTTAATTGTTAACTTGGAATTGTTAGATACTCATATCAGAAATGCTATAATAAGTAAACCTAAATAGATATAGTGGTATAACACCTAGTTATGAAAGTAGTAACCGAGTTATTTTCAAACTAATTAAGATTTATAATTTACTTTTCCTAACCTACCTAATGAACCTAATTAATACTTAGTAGTCAACTTGTAAAATGGAGATTCACTTATGATTTACTTTATGTATTGAAACAGAAACACCCTAATAAACTTGTTTTACCCCACTACTAGAAATTCCAGTAATAAGAAATGTTAATAGATTCTCATCCTTTTATGACCTTTAATTGATTACTAGTACAACCTAAAATGTTAATTCAATTTATATTTACTCTAATGTTAAAGTATATTAACTCATATGAAATTGATATTGACATATTGATGACGCGGTTAGCCTAGTTGGTAGTGACCCCGCCTACGAAGCTAGCGGTCCCGGGTTCGAATCCCGGCATGGGCAAATACCTGCGTGATAAGCGCGAGCATTGCTTCTTGAGTCATGGATGCTTACTACACATTTAAGCATGTATTCCCTTTATTAGTATGCATACTCGTACCCATAGTACAAGCCCAGAGCTTAGGTTGGGACTAGGTCGACCTGTGTGAGAATGTCCCTGATATGAATTATTATATATATTACATTTTTATATCTGAAGAATCGTTATTCTAATTTTACTGTAATAATTTTTACCAATGATCTTAAGAAACTGTTTATTCAACTAATATGTACTTATTGAATTTGAATATGCTATACAGGCTCTATCAACCAACATAGAGAGTTTAATATTGTATAGGTATCGCCACGAGAGTTGAGGTGAATGGTTACACACCCAGCTACATAGAGTACTAATAGCAAAAAAGGTAGTGAATTAACGAATGAGTGAATGTGATTTAAGTGCACGATTGAATTATACATTTTCGAAAAATAGCGAATATGCGACTTGGAATGGGGGGGGGGGGGGGGTTAAATGTGCCGCTGAGTGTATATTACTCGTTGCTTTGTCAAAAATATAATGAATATTTCAATTAAATAATGTGGATAGTAACGGTAGACTCATCATATTACTTAAAACGACCACATCACTATAAAGTGAAATTGACTTTAGGTAGCCATAATGAATGAAAGAAGTAATAATTGAACATAATAATATTATTAAATATATATTATATATTTAGTATAGTGTAATAACATTAATACTTTGTAGCAAAGCATTTTGCTTTGATCACTGCTGTACAGCGTCTAGGCATAGACTCCACAAGAGCGTGAATAGTTGATTGAGGAATTTTATGCCATTCTTCCTGTAGTTAAGAGAACTTTTGATTGGCATTAGTGTCTCTTTTGCCTTTTAACCATCTCTCCAGTTCTTCCCATAACGGTTCTATTAGTAAGTCAGGTGATTGACTTAGCCAGTCCATTCGAGCCACGTGTCGCCGTTCGAACCATGCTGTGACTACTGTTTTGGATCGTTATCCTGCTGAAACTGAAAATGAGTATAGTATAGGTAGTACTCCTATCACTATCACAAACCAAATAAAATGTCATGTGCTGCTGTGTGTACTGACGTGGACTTGGAAGAAGAAATTGCATCTGTTTCTATATAATTTTATACAAGCCTCTCGTAAAATGTTTTATTATTTTTTTATTTTATTTCGTGGACCTTTTTTCTTCTTTTACACAACTATCGATATATCGATAAAAGAATATTCCTAACACTAGCTAGATTGCGACAGTCTTTTGTTTTGCCGTGAAAAATCCGGGCTCTGATAATAATACTCGATATCGATAAAAAAGTGTTTCTAACACTAGCTAGATTGTGATAGTCTTTTGTTTTGCCGCGAAAAATCCGGGCTCTGCTTATAAGAACGTTAATCAGCTGTCTAACTGTACTTGACTGCGCGCTTTGCATTTTATACGAAATTTTATGGTTATTTTACAATGTGAAATATATTTAATGTATTTTTTTTTTAAGGCGATATTAACAAAAAAAAACATTTTTCCTATAATATGCCAAGCTTTGTACTATTCAAAAAGTAAAGTGGTTTCGTGTTTTTTTATTATATTATTCTTATGCTGTTGTCGATTTTCGACAGGTGTTCGGTACTTTAACAATTTCGCATAAAGTCTGTCAAACTGGCACAAACAATTTTCTTTAATTAATTTCGAATTTTTTATTAAACATCAGGGGTTTATCGCGGACACAAAAACTAAACGTTTCTTTCAAAGGAATACCAAAACGCAGCACGTTTAAGCTACAGTGCTGCCCTTTACACTTCTTCATCTTGCATTTCGAAACCGTGCGCGCTCGCAGTCGCAACGGCTGGAGCGTATAGCTTTTTCTCTGATCAAAACCTCAAACCCACTACTCGAATCCTAGCTTCAAGCAATCCAGCAAAACCTGACTTAATAAGCCTGTGGAGATCAGACATACGGGGGCCCCCAGGAGTTGCTACGTTCCGGGAAGCTGGTGAGGGTCTGTGATATTTTCCCTGCTCATTTTGAATATCGAAGGATTTACCCAACAACAGGTTTTTGAAAAATAATCTTTTGTAACTGTGAATTGTATATCAAAACATTCTTTGAAGTTTTGGCTAACAATATCTATCATTTTTAGCTGCGAAAAAGAACGATTTTAAGAGATATCATAATTACAACTAATTAGCCTAAATAACTCCTGTTAAAATGCACGTTTGCGTAAACTTCTTTAATGACGGAAAATAACCTTCTTCTTTAATGAGTAATGACAGTAATTAAACACATTAAAATAGGATTGAATAATATGTGTATATTCATTTTCTGTCTATTCATCAAGTAAGTAACAGCTAATTTAACCATGTCTACTTTCAGCATAATAATACATAATCCCATCATAATAATATCATAAAACTAATTATACACAGTAATAAACAGCCGTAAGGACTTATTTCCGCGCGCCCATACTTCGTCCCCCACTGTGTGGCGTTGCGCGCGTTAGTCGCAATTTAGTTGACAGGCAAATTGGCGGCAAAGGTGAGCGGACGTGGACGTTTATGGTACGGAACTAGCGACATCTAGCGACCTGAAGCTGAACGACGGAGATGTCTCTCTAAAGCGGACCTCGGACGTTCCAGGAATAATACCTACTCGTAATAACAATTTTATTGGAAGGTAAAATTTTATATTATAATTATGTATTTACAAAATATGTTTTGTATTAATAGGTGTTCGTGTGGGGTTTGAATGATAAAGATCAGTTGGGTGGAGTAAAAGGCTCAAAAGTTAAAGTTCCGGTTTTCTCGCCGAGTCTAAGTGCACTGAAACCTGTACACATCGCCGGCGGGTCTAAAACACTCTTCATTGTATCTCATGATGGAAAGGTAAATTCCTTTTGTATCTTAAAATAGATTTTATTCAGTAATCACTGTTTCCTCGTAAATGCTCTAATAGGTACTTCGTGAAAAAAATGATCTGTCACTCTTCGAGTTTCTTAAGTACGTAAGTAAATGTAGGATTATATCAACATAAATCGTGAGGGCTTAGCAAGACAACTGAAGTACCCTGATTAAATAAATAAAAATGTTGCTTTTACGATCACGAATTAGGGTGTCCCCACGTCTATCGACGCGGAATCGGCTCAAGCCGCCGGTGAAAAAAGGCTTAAAGCAATACAGTAAGAGCGAATAAGCCGTCGTTCAGCAGCTTGCTAGCCGAGCTGAACGACGTCTTTTTCGCTCTTATTCCATGGACATAAAGCTTATATTAATCGGCTCTTGCCGACTCCGCGTCGTAGATGTGGGGAGATACTTAACGTTTACAATCATTAGACAAATTATTAAACTGAATTGTACTTTCCAGCTATACGTATGCGGAGAAGGCACGAATGGCCGCCTAGGACTGGGGCACAGCAACAACGTGTCGACGCCGCGTGCCAACCCGCACCTCTCCCACGTGCTAGTGCGCAGGGTCGCCGTGCACTCGGGGGGCAAACACGCGCTCGCGCTCACGGCCGACGGGAAAGTAAGATATCTGCTGAAATTACGATCGAAAAAGGCCGTTTTCTCCAATATGTTTAGAAATGTCCACCTAACTGTTGCAAAAGCAGTACGCGGCAATTTTTAAGGGTGTTTTAAATATATTGTTTACGAAAATTCAAAAATAGAATTCTTGAAGAAAGCACTATACAAGCCTTGACCGTGAAGAACGGTTGTAGGACTCTTATACACCGTGCCCGGGAGGTAACCGAAGGATTTTAACAGCAGATTCCTGAGGTCATAAGAAGTAAAAAAATATTATATGAACATAGGTTTTTAATTTACTATTTTTTCATACAAAATAAATCAAATATTTTTTGCTTCTCTAGGAAACAATGCTTTAGGACGAGCTGGCAACGCTTTTTACTGCATTTCTTACGTATTATGGGGATTCCCCTTGACATTTAATGAATGTTATTTTGTCTCCTTTTATAACCAGTAATGTTAGTAAAGTGGAAGAAAGAGACAAACCCGTGTCATGAAAAAGAAGATGTTTGCGTAATAGGCATAGATTATTACCAAGTAGAATCTATTCACTTTTACACATAAAGTCCTTTTAACATACTTAATTATTAATCATAAGGCGTGTCCCTTAAGCAACGGTAGCCTGTTTTTCAGAAAAGAAATTTATCATTACAAAATTAAATAATTAATGCGTGGATTGTGAGGCCTGCTTAAGGCTGACTGAACCCTGCCATTAGGCATTAAGTTCACCTTTTGTACTCAAATTTGTATTTTTGTGCAATAAATATTAAATAAATAAATAAATAAACCCTCCTGTGATGGTTAATGAGAAAAGGAGAGAAAAGTGACAGATGGTGGCCTAATGTAACATAAGTGCTTTATAAACGTTTGTGCCACTGGACAGTTTAGTCGTGAAATTATCTATTAACCGACTTCAAAAAAAAAAGGTTCTGTATGTATGTTTTTACAGTCGGCCCATAAAAATACTTAGAACCCTGTCATTGTGACTGTCAATATCATTGCCATGCTTGTCACTTGATTTTCAATTTGAAGTTTACTCAAGGCACTGAAGTGTTCAACATTCTCGTTGGTCAACTGTATTAGGATTATCTCAAAAACGACTGCACCGATTTCCAAATTCTTTCTGGAATGTAATTCCCGTGCTTTCGAAGTAGTTCTTAGATATATTAGTACAATATGACTTTTATATGGAGTTTGCTTGTGGCAAGCTTAAAACATTCCAGAGTCCGCGTGATTCTGCCTATTTTCGCAATTATCTCAATAAGTACGACACCGATTTGAATGATTCTTTCACCAATATAATGTTGATACTTTTGTGATAGTTTTAATAAACAATACTTAAACTAGTTTTCATGAGAGGTTGATTGCGCAAACTTAAAACATCCTAGATTCCGCGAGATTTTGTTCATCTTCGCGATTATCTTAACAAGTAAGTACGACATACTTAGGTCGTACTGAAAGTTTCTGGATTCTGATAAATAACACTAGATAAGATGTTTATGATTAATTATTGTTTTTCAAAGTACTACTCTGTCAAGAAAGTACCGGGAAAAGATCAATAATACACAAACTGTTTGTTAATCATCCAATTTTATTTTATCACCTTCAAAGTATGCTCCTTCAGAAACGATACACTTACGCCAACGAATAATCCAATCATCAAAACATTTTTTAAACGCTGTTTCCGGAATTGAATTCAGTTCTCGGCGCGAATTCTCCTTTATGTCTTCTACCGATTGAAAACGGGTGCCACGAAGTGGTAATTTGAGTTTAGGAAAAAGAAAGAAGTCGGCAGGAGCCATATCTGGTGAATATGGTGGTTGCTCGATGGTATTTGTTGAGTGTTTGGTCAAAAATTCTTTCACAATGATGGCCTTGTGCGAAGGCGCATTATCGTGGTGCAAAATCCAAGAATTTTCATTCCACAAATCTGGCCTTTTTCGTCGAATTTGCTCTCTTAAATGCCGCATAACGCTCAAATAATATTCTTTATTTACCGTTTGACCTTCCGGCAAGAATTCCGAGTGCACAACACCGCGATAGTCAAAGAAAACAGTCAACATGACTTTGACTTTTGATCGACTTTGGCGTGGTTTCTTCGGTTTCGGTTCAGTTGGAAGGCGCCACTCCGAAGCTTGTTGACTAGTTTGCATGTCAAACTCGTAAACCCACGTCTCGTCACCAGTAACAATGCGTTTCATGAATGTTGGGTCGGAATTGACTCGTTCTAGCATGTCCTCAGCGACTCTCATGCGATTGAGTTTTTGGAGAAAATTCAGGTCTTTTGGGACTAGCCGAGCGGTAACATGTTTCATACCCAAATGATTAGTTAAAATAGTACGGATCGACTCGTGAGATACAGAAAGTTCGGCGGCTATCTCTCTCAAAGTTGAATGAGGATTTTCAGTCACTATTTCCTTCACTTTTGCGATGTTAACTTCAGTTGCAGACGTTGATGGCCTACCAGAGCGAGGCAAATCTTCCATCACATCTCGACCGCTTTTGAACGCTTTGTACCACTCATAAACACGTGTTTTTGATAAAGTCGAATCACCGTAAGCCTTCTGTAACATTTTCAGTGACTCCGAACACGAAATTCCATTGGCGATGCAAAATTTAAGACAAACTCTTTGTTCAATGTTTTTGTCCATTATGAAATTCGCAATACACACTAGATATGATATAACTAAAAACAGCACTGTATTTAATATAAATAACAGATGCAACTCAAACTCCGCGCCAAAATAAAAAACAGTTGTGCCAATCTAACAACAACAAAAAAAACAAAAATTTGAATTTGGAACCATAAACAAATCATCCATTCCCGATACTTTGTTGACTGAATGTATTTACACACCCTCACTATTTACACATTTTTTCATTAGTTGGAACCATTGTGTGAAGCAGTGGGTCCAATCTTCGGTAGAGACCTCTTCAACGGCTTCTTGGAATGCATTCACTGCCGCTTCTGGGCTTGAGAATCGTAAACCTCTAAGTTTATCTTTTATTCTTGGGAATAAAAAGAAGTCGCAAGGTGCGAGGTCCAGACTGTACGGCGGATGCGTCATCAGTTCCACATTTGAAGCCTTCAAATACGCATTCGTTCTCTTAGCGTAATGTGCGGACGCGTTATCGTGGTGAAGGATGACATGACTGCGAGGACGCTTTTCACGAACTTTTTCTAAGACACTGGGCAAGCAATTGTTTACATACCAATCTGCAGTGACTGTTCTTTGATTTTCAAGCGATACTGTTACATAATGTCCAGTTTTTCCGAAGAAAGACTCAGACTCTTCTTAACTTTTGTTGGCAACTCTTCAAAAGGAAAGACCCATTCTGCTTACTGGCTTTTTCTTTCCGGTTCGAAATAATACACCCAGGTTCCGTCACCTGTTACAATATTATAGACAGCCAATGACTCTCGTCCATTAAACTTATATATAATTTTTCGGCACCACTCTACACGTTTCTAGTCTTCCGTTAAATCATGCGGTATCCATCGAGTGCAAAGCTTCCGAACCTTCAGTTGCTCATGCAAAATGTTTTGCACTTGACTCATTCCTATGCGTAATACAGTACGAATTTTTTGTCTGTCTCAATTAGTTGTCGTACGGTATCGACATTAGTTTCAGTAACCGCAGTCACCGGCCGACCTTCACGTACATCGTCATGGAGATGATCTCGTCTACGTCTAAATTCTCCGAATCACGAATACACAGAGCTACGAGATGGGGCTTCATCATTAAACGCCAGTTGAAGTCTCTGGCAACTCTCTTGTTTTTCTCTCTTTTTGACTTAGCCGCAGCGAAAATCGTAAAAAATCATTGAGCGAAAATTTTCACGAGTTTCATTATAATAGCGACACACAATTCTCTGAACCCCGCCAAATTGAAAAAATCTAATGACAGTCTCGTAAATTGAAAAGTAATATGTTCATAGAGAGTTCCATTTTCAAATTCTGTTATTTTTAATTTATTTATTGTATGTGGCCAGTTCCAGAAACTTTCAGTATGCCCCACGTATATACCGTATTGTCAACATAGTTATAAAATGTTTTATAATTTATGCTTATCTATTTATTTATTCAAGATTTTACTTTTCATCTTAGCAAAAAAATGTCTGTAAAATACACTATACTCCTTTAAAAAAACGCAAATAACCACGTCTGCCCTTTTAACAGAGTAGTGTAGGAAAATTAAACTGCTTCTTGTTATTTGCTGTGAATCTAATTTTATTTAATTTTTAATGTAACATGACATGTTCACACCTCGAACGCCATGAGGCGAGTCTAAACAAAATTATGTCATATTACTAAGGAAACTTCTCTAACGCGGTCAAAACAACCACCACACGGAAATTTCAGTTTTCGAAAAAAAAAACACGGTAAAAAACAAACTCTGCGGTTGTTGTCCTAGCTAATCGTCTCGGACCTTTTAATCGCCACAGTTATCTAGTCATGACAGGCAATGATAAGACTCACACGTCAAGTCATTTTATATATGACCAACAACTAATGTATTTACTAAAGCCCGACCAGGAATATAAAGAACTTCGCCATATTGCGGAAAACTATTGGAACTAATTTCTTCAACTGGCAAACGTAACTTTAAAGACGTCATTAATGCTATCTGTCAATTGCAGTCAAAGTGAAGTGTCGATTGTGCGTGGTCTATTTCTTGAATATTGTGAGTTATTTGTGCGTTAAAATGCTGAAAACTATTAAGAGTCACTTAAGAAAAGTTATTTACAATATGACGAAATATTTGTCGGAGAGAAAGTCTGAAGGATTAGACTCTATTCCTCTAAATAACATCACCGACCTTGTTGTCAACATGACTGGGAGGTACATCATATAGTATGTGTAATGGAAATTGGCTAATTGTAACATGAACACATTACATACATGTACTCTAAAAATATTACCCTCCTTTTTTAAAGCTGTCGTGTAAAATTAGGACATGAGCTTGTTTTTATCAATAACTACTAAATTGTTTTTTTTAATGGTTATTTTATTATCATTCGTCTGTCCGATATCGATTAAAATCGATTATCAATATATGTTGTAGAACGAACAACACTATTTGCTAGATTTGACAGACGAATGATAAGTTGCCTTGTACCACGAAGTCGAAGCGATGCCCGACAGTATCGCTTATTATGATATTCATCATCCCTTATCACACAACGTCAGATCAAACGCTCAAAGCAAACGCAGCAACTTAATGTGAATATAGTTTACTTTAACGTTAATCTATAGTTACCTATATATATATATATATATTCTAGGAATCACAGCTAGGAATAATTAAAAAATTGATTTAAAATGAATTTACGCATAATATATTTTTAAAATAACTTACCTGTCATAGGAATAATGTCCTTGCTTTTGGGTGCTCACATTTGTGGGCTATTGTAATTAATTACCACGCAACGAGGCATTTTATTAATTTTCACGGCCGACCGGCTGCAACAACAGACGCGCGCGGAATGTCAGTAGCGACGGCCAACCTCGACGCTTGGTCGGGGTTCGGACACGCGAAGTAGATGCATTTGCGTTATCTATGTGTATCTATATCTGTGATCACAGTACAAAGACAAGTGGCGTCATGGAAACATGCCTGCTCCACGAATGTAGCCTGTCTTATTCACCCATCTCTCCATGGTTGTTCATGCTTGCTTCAACTGTACAAATCTGTAAAATACAAATTTACAATTAAACAAATATTTACAACTAAACCCTAACCTTAACACTATATGTATACACAACTAAACTATAACCCTATTATAAAATTGGTGGTCGGTTCGTCGTTGCCCGAGTAAGACGTGCGTCAAGTTGCCGATAATACTACCCGCGAAAATGAATAAGTGTGATAAATGTGCGAAAAACATAACTAAAAAAAGCCCGGGCTTAGAATGTGGCAAATGTGAAAAAGTGGTGCATTGTAATACACAATGTTCAGGTCTCACCGCTAAACAATTAGCAGTAATCCGTACCAGCGAAAGCCTTGACTACACATGTTATGAATGTCGTGCATCCTCATCAAAACGGAACGGATCGCTGATCATTCCAGAGGAAGATGAAGATGACGATGAGCGCGACCCACAGGCATCGCCGAATTTGGAGAGCGTCGCTAGCAGGCAGCTGATACGAGATATATCTAACCAAGTTGAGAGAACTATCAAGAATGAGATGCGGGACATACGGGAAGCAATACAGGTATATAGCGATAAAATGGATGAGTTTATGGCGACCATAGAAGGCTTTAAGAAAACCGTTCAGAACTTGAAAAATAAAAATACGGAGCTGACTAATAAAAATACCCACCTTTAAACCAGAATTGCTGCAGTCGAGCAAAAGTTCTATGAAATGGAACAAAAAGAACTTGGAAGTTGCATTGAGGTGGCTAATGTGCCTAAATTAGCTGGTGAAAATGTCCAGCAAATAACAGACAAGATAGCAACCAGGCTGAACCTACCAAGTTATGATATTATCCAAGCCAAGCAGGTCGTGGGAGTGAGTGAACGCCCTAGTCAAATACGCTTGAAGATGAAAAATGAAGATGTGCAGGAAAAGTGGGTAGATGCTGCTAGAAAGATAAAGATTTCAGTCTCTGATGTGATATTCCAACCTTCCCATGAGACCACTGTGAAATACGTACACATCAGGGCACTGCTTTCACCGTATAATAAGAAGCTACTCTACAATGCTAAACAGGAATTTGGGGATACATACGAATTCATCTGGTGCAAAAAAGGGATTATCAGGGCCCGCAAGGACAAAAACAGTAAGGCGCTCATCATAAGAACTCTAGACGATGTAAAAAACCTGCTATAAACACTTTTATTCCATGTAACATAATTGATAACATCTTAATCTTGTAATGGCGGTAGGGTTTGCAATCCGAATATTCGAATATTCATATTATTCGAATATCCGCCAAAAATAAAATCCGAATTCATCAATATTACTTATTCGAATAAATCGGATATTTTGAATAGTACAAAAATAGGATTTAAATAGTTACATGCCTTTAGTAAAACGCTAGAATGAGTTTTCTTCATACCTACTGACATGACATTAGGCTTAAAAACTAATTTCCTGTTTATTATACTCCCTGGCAAAAAAACAAGTTTAGATCCCTAAAACTTATAATCGAGCAAGCCAGTGACAAAACGGGGTCGCTCAGTACCTGCTGCCTGTTACATACCTAATTATTGTTAATTACCATAAATTGGGTTTTTTATATTATATTTAGGGTAATATCTGCATTTTTAAACATAATATCTTTGATTATATACAATTTGAAATAATTATTTCATTTTATTTCATAAAATATTCAAATTATCCGAAAAATCCGAATATTATATATGTATATATATATATATACGATAAATATAAGAACATATAACAAATCTAGAAATTTGGCGAACAAACTTCTTGAAAAGACGAAAAATAACTACTTAAGAGGTGAAATTATTAAAAATAAGCAAAATCCTAAGGCGTTGTGGCGAATATTAAATAGAATTACTGGAAGAATAAAACAGACAGTAGACGATGTCATAATCAATGCATTCGCTAAAACTACTGATCAATGTCAAGATGCAATAAAACACCTGTGCGACTACCATTGTTTAAGTTTGCTCCGGTTTAAATCATCACTAATTTAATTATTGTTTGACGCTGTTATGCAAAAATGTGTTATCCCATGATAATTTAGCAATCAAATATTAACCCACAATGATGGATACTGTAGGTTGACATTTTATTGCTAAATAATTGTGAGTTGACACATTTTTGCGTAACAGCATCCGTGTGTTTTGGTACCGGCATCGGCTTGCAACCGTTTATTGACAGCAATTGGAACTTTTGAACTTCTAATGAATCTAAAAAAAAAATCCGCTCACTGGGTGGTTTAATATTTATTGACCGGGCTCTATGCAAATTCTACAATTTACTTGAAAAATTGAGCTCTGAGAAATTACATAATGCATGATTAAATGTTTAATTTTATAGGAAAACCTCATTTTGTCATAAAATCGCAAACTTTTGCTGAATTAATTATGCTACTCGTATAGAAATGGTTTCGTGATTGTTTAAGCGGCCAAACAATTGAAAAAGTTTATTATCGTTATTCTTTTTTTTTATTTAGATATTAAATCAGTAAATTTATATTCTTCCTAAAAAATATAATAATAAACTATCTATAACTAAACTTGATCGATGGTTTTGTCATCAGCATATCAATTATTAAGTATAAAAATAAATAAAATAACACTTCGATAGCCTTTTCCGTCGCGAGAGAAATTGCATTGAAGTGTAAATACGATCTGTCCCTAACTTAGTTTTTGCTATGTTTACTGTCTATACTAGGTGGACGCAGGACGCGGGTAATTCGAACAATAAACATTTTTTTACCTGAACGAACCATTTTGGTTGCACACAAACAAACATATTTAGAAGCCGCATTCTATTGGCCAGTGCTGCGTGTTATCGCTTTTGGGCCCGAGGTTACGTTCAAACGATTATAGCCCTAAAGGTGGCACACCGCGAGCGCAGATGACTGTATATATATTTATGCCCTTGACTGTACATAAATAAGTATTATACATAACGGCCCGTCCCATATTTTTCTATTAGTATTTTGTTTAGATTGACATTTTAAATTCGTAATATATTTTGAATGGAATATCCGATTTGAATAATTCAAAAGTTATCTACAGGTATCGAAACAATCTTGAATTCGAAATGATTTATTTGGATAAGGATTAACACAAAAGTATGGGATAACATGTCTGATTTTGGTCGGCATTTCTATCAACTTTTAAAATGTAAAAAAGTTGTTATAGTGATATAACTACAATAGTTGGACATATGGTATCACGATGTTTTTTGTAGATATTGATATGTTCTTTAATATTGTTGAAAATTTTATTGTTCTATCATCAATAGTTTCCGCAGCGCATGCGATGAAATACATTTTACGGCTATTTTTTTTACACCTTTGGTTACATTATTGAAGTTTTAGTGGGGATCCCTAATTTTTTCTAGTCATAACTACAGCCTATGTTACTCAAGTATAATGTAACAGTCTAATGGTGAAAGAATTTTTCAAATCGGTTTAGTAGTTTTTGAGTTTATTCGTTACATACAAAAATTCAAAAATACAAATCTTTCCTCTTTATTATATTAGTTTAGATTATAGCTTTTGCCCGCGACTCCGTCCGCGTAGAAGTCGTTTATCGGGTATCCCACGCAAAATCAAAATCTATCAGATTTTCCGGGATAAAAACTATCTCCATACCTACCAAAACTTCATCTAAATTCTTTCAGCGATTTAAGCGTGAAGAGGTATTATCAGAGGGATGTATCTGATAATGGAATCCCATGGAAATTGACGGAATCCTTCAAAAATTTAAGGGACACATAAAGTAATTTTCAAATTTCTGTAAGGACATCTACATTTCAAAAGCACCATTTGGTAAAGTGGAATTAATGACCAGACATGACATGATCGGAACTCCTTAATAATAAGTTTTTCACAACATGCTACTTTTACCCATCATAATGAATGTGGTGAAATGGAAGTTTCACCAAGTACCAGGAGAACTCTTCAACGATTAATATCCCTGCATATTGGATAGCCCTAATTTGTCAAGAGTGATGAAGAATTGGCAATAAGCATTAATGCATTAATGGCATTAATGTCGTAGTGTATATGTTGTGCTGCATGTAATACATAATAATCACATAATAATTAAACAAATACTAAAAAGCGAACAAATGTAAGGAAACAATACATTTTTTTTGGAAAGTCTAACCTTTTATGATACTGAAAACTTAATTTTTTAATACAGTTGCTCAAAAAGTGGTACTTTTCGTAGCTGTTTATCGTGCGGAAAGTTGGTGTTCGCGAACTAGTGCTTTTCACTTTTCCATTTTTTTTTTAATTTATAATTGTTCCAATTCATGACTACTTATTAATGAGTGTTAATATTAGTTTCCTTTAAACGTCGTAATCAACATAAAAACAGATGTCATATTTTATTACTTACCCCTTCATCATTATAGCCCTCGTACTACCTCTACATACTTCCACAAATACTCAGACTCACAATACCCACTCGAACCATCTCAATGTTTACGGCTACTTCCTAAGTAACGTACATGTACCTTTCTTATGTTCAATATTGCCTATACTTATCTATAAAAATGAATTCTTTAATCGTAATGAATTCTGAATTAGATTCCCTTAACAGCTCTAACTCCAATAAATGTGATCCTGAACAATGTAGTTCAATATTAGCCTCTTCTTTACATAGTTCTCTAAACATTTTACACCTTAATATTCGCTCTGTAAATAAAAATTTCGATCAGCTCAGGATTCTTTTACTGCAAATTAAAGTTAACTGCCACGTCTTGGTACTAACGGAGTGCTGGCTTCAAAAGGGTGTGAACATACCCATATTAGATGGTTACTCCTCTTATTCTACTACAAGTCACAGTAATCAAAACTCGGGTGTAATTATTTACGTAAAATCCTCCCTAAGTCACACCATATTTAAAACCGATCTTAAATACGCTGACTGCCTCACCTGTGTTATAGATAGCAAAACAGCGATAATAGCAGTCTACAGATCTCCATCCTATTCCTTCCGAGACCAGTTTGAAGACTTTCTCGAAAGCCTTAACAATGTTCTAACCAATTTGAATTCCTATAGTAACATTGCCCTCGTAGGGGACCTTAATATTGACATCAAACCCTTAAATGGTGATAAGTTCTCGGATGATTACTTGACTTTGAACGCTTCTCATGCCCTTTCACCTACTCATATTCTCCCAACCAGATTAAACAAACGCATCTATCACGTTTTACTTAAATCTAAATTTAGTTCTACTACACTTATTTTAGAATCACATATAACTGACCACCTGCCAAGTCTGCTTTGTCTGCAACTTAAAAATAACACCAACAAAGAAAACAAATATTTGGTCGGGGCAAAAGTATTTTCGTATTTTTCGTACAAAGGAAAACAATTTTTCAAGTTATATTTTTTATTTATTTATAATATGTACATGCCGTTTTGATCGATGACTTGTTGTCATCTTGAGGGTAGTGCCATGATTCCATTGCTGTAGAAATTTTGAGATTTTTGATTAAAAAAATCTGACAGGTAGTTTTGACAGTGTTCTCTTGATATTAACTTTATGCTTCCTAAAGAATTCTGAAGTGATCGAAACAGTTGGAAATCCGATGGAGCAAGGTCGGGGCTATACGGTGGATGCATCAACACATCCCAGCCAAGCTCTCTCAATTTTTGCTGGGTGGCTATAGATGAGTGCGGTCTGGCGTTATCATGATGAAAGACTACGCCCTTTCTGTTTATTAACTCCGGCCGGTTTTTCTCAACGGCTTCTTTTAATCTCATGAGTTTCTGGCAGTAGAGGTCAGAATCGATAGTTTTACCCGGCGGCAAAAGCTCATAGTGGACAATTCCTTTCCAATCCCACCATACACACAGCATCACTTTGTTCCGAGTTAAGCCGGGCTTTGCCACTGTCTGTGGAGCTTGTCCATGCTTCGACCACGATCTTTTTCGGACGTTCTTATCGTAAGTAATCCATTTTTCATCACCCGTAATCAACCGTTTTAGAAATGGTTCGGATTTATTTCGTTTTAACAATAAATCGCAAATTGAAACACGTTGCATTAGGTTTCTTTCAGTGAGATCGTGTGGCACCCTAATATCGAGCTTTTTCTTGTACCCAGACTTTTGTAAATGACGTAACACTGTTTTGTGATCAATATCCAGTTCTTCAGCAATGTCGTAACTACTAATATGTCGATCTTGCTCCACTTTTTCATAGATGGCATTGATTTTATCAGTAACAGGGCGTCCAGAGCGAACCTCACCTTTCACACTAAAATTTCCAGACTTAAAACGCTTAAACCACAATTGTGCTACTCTTATTGATACCGCATTAGGTCCATAAACCGCACAAATTTTATTCGCGGCAATAGTCGCATTTTTGCCTTTTTTGTAATAAAACTTTAAAATGTACCGAATTTCTTCGTCACACACGTCCATTTTGATAGCTCAAAAACAATTGAAAAATGCCGGGAACCAGTTGTTTTTGTAATTTTATTGTATTTCAGAATGTTGACTTTTAATGGTATTAAAACCAGCCAGGTACATTTAGTATAGACGAAGAGGTTTGATTACAACTTATACGGTCCAAATACGAAAATACTTTTGCCCCGACCTATTATAAAACTACTTCTGATTTAGTTAGCATTCAAAGTGAAATATCTTCTACAGACTTCTCCCACATTTTACTAATTGATGACGCAAACTCTGCCACGGACACCTTTGTTTCTACTTTATCGTCCATAATTGCTAAACACACTAAATCTATTCCAGTACCAAGAAAAAACCGAATCCTTAAGCCCTGGATCACTACAGGTTTATTACGCTGTATAAAGAATAGAGATCGTCTTCATATAGAATCGAATAACTCCCCTAATAATCAAATAATTAGAACTACATACTTACGGTACCGAAATTTTTGTAATTGCCTCCTGGGGAAGCTAAAACGATCTTACGAAAAAAATGAGTTGCTTAAATCAAATAATAACCCCAAAGCTACGTGGAAGACTATAAAGAAAATCACAAACACAGAAAAACCCCGTAACCCCCCTATAGAACTACTTAAACTTTCTAATAACATAAGTACCTCATTATATTCAGTAAAAAAATATCTTGTCGAGATTGGTAATGACCTTGCATCAATATATCCTCCAATCATGATATAAATATCAACCCTTACCTTAAAGAAATATACAATCCCAACTCCATGGTGATTCTTGATACCGATGAGAAAGAAATAGAAACAATTATTATGGGCCTGCGTTCGGATTCTGCCTCTGGCTGTGACGGTATATGCCCTTCCATAATAAAAACTAACCGCGACGTTTTAATCCCAATTATTAATCACATTTGCAATATTGCTTTTCGCTCAGGAGTGTTTCCAGATGCTTTCAAAAAAGCCCTAGTCCACCCAATCTACAAAACTGGTGACCGCAGTATTTTGAAAAACTATAGGCCCATTTCCGTCTTGACTACCTTGTCCAAAATCCTTGAAAAACTTCTTAACAGGCGTCTAATACAATTTCTCAATAAAAATAATGTGATTTCGGCCCATCAGTACGGTTTTCGATCAGGGATTTCTACTGAAGATGCCATTCTCGATCTAACCACACACATCACGAAGAAACTAGACCAGGGTCATAAATGTGCATAAAATTATCGCGCCGCGTGCCCTTACTAACACTTTCAACTTAGTTTTATCACTTTCGGATAAATTGCTAGGAAAACCCCCACCTTTTTAACCTTTTTACTATAGAGCTGGCCAGCGATCCTTTTTTTACGAGCGCACGATGCGTGAACGATTTTTCTGGAATGTTTTTACAAATAGTTACCACTCAAATACAAATACCTAACAACCTTTATGGTTAAAAGGGGCTTTTCTCAATACCTATTTGTATTTAAGTGGCAATAATAAAATAGGAATTGGTGTGTACATATAACTACCCACATCACGATAAAATATTGAATATCATACATTTAGTAATTATGCCAGATGCACACAGTTAGTAGATTATATTTGAGAATTTAACTCACATTTAATTTATATATAACCAAGAAAAAGCATAAAAAATACGAAGTTGTCAGCTCGCTTGTGTAAACGGCCTCTTAAAAGCATGTTCAATGTTTACAGGTATATTCATGGGGCGAGGGTGAAGAAGGCAAGCTTGGCCACGGCAACAGACAAACACTCGAATCCCCGCGTCTCATTGAGGCTTTAGCCAGCGAGCGCGTGACCGCTATAGCGTGTGGCTCTGCGCACAGCGCATGCGTGACCGCACGCGGCCATCTCTACACGTGGGGCATGGGAGAGTACGGCCGCCTGGGGCACGGGGACGATATGACACAGCTCTCCCCCAAGATGGTCAGTTAGCTTTAAAGAAACCAACTAAGTATGCGACTCAAAGTCATTTTTACAGGACCTCTGAAGAAGGAGGGTAATGTTTTTGACCTGTATGTATGCAAGTTTGTTACTATGTATGTATGTTTTGAATCTATGATTCTTTGTTCCTTCGTAGAGGCTGAACGGATGGCTCAAGCGTTATGGCGGAGCGGATTTCGACAAGCGAGGTGTTAGATTTTTCTTTGCGCCCGCGACTGTCATTGGGTATTATGATAAAAAAAATGATAATATGGCGGAATCATCACAGTATTATTATAAATTAGAAAGTTTGTATGTGTATTTGTGTTAGTATGTTTGTTACTCCTTCACGCTGAAACGCCTGGACGGATTTGGATAAAATGTATACCCTGGATTTACACATAGGCTACTTTTTATCTCGAAAATACCACTGTTCCCGTGGGAAGGCAAAATACTGATTCTACGCGGACGAAGTCGTGGACAGAGACTGAATAAAAATATACTGACATGGTAACTGACATATTCAGTGGTGGCCAGATAATTCAATTTCAGATAATTAAGACGCTTGTGTTTTTCACATATAATGAGGGTTACCGTTTTAGTGCTTATAGTAGCTTTCAAAGTTTGTTATTACATTTACGTAAATCATAAAAACATTTTACACTTAAATCATATTTAATACTTTAAATATACCTCTATCTATACGTCATATAATAAAATCCTTAAGACCAAAAAAGTCTGTACAATCTGTACATTGAAGATTTAAAAAAAACCGACCAGTTTTAAAGACTTATAATAAGTAACTGAACATAATATTAAACCCATTTTTAAAATTTTCGTTTGTTTGTTTGACCGCGCATCACGTAAAAACTACTGAACGGATATTGATTGAATTTTCATAAATAAAATCAGAATCAAATCTAGGCTATAGAAATTTTGGAAAATTGTAGAAGAGGGTAAACAGTGGGGGTAAAGTTTGTATGAAAAAAAAATAGATTGTTCAAGAATCATGAAACTCAGAAAAAATACTTATTAATAAAAATAAGCAGTTAAGGGTTAATATTTGGTAAAATTATATCTTATAATAAGACAAATAAACGTGCATAAGAATATTTCATATTCAGCCAGGGGCGATGATACTATGGCATTCCGGCCAGGCTCTCGGACGAAATACTAAATAAACAAACTATGATTGTAACCACCGCAGTAACGAAAAATGGAAGCATTGGACGAGAAACTAAAATCAGTCATTACTGATTTTAGTTTCTTTCCATGATTTCTTTAGTTCCATTGAAGAGAACAACCTCAAGATTAAAATAGAAAAATTAGAGCTAACACTCAATAAAGTGGACATTACTAATAGAAGGAATCATTTGGTCTTTTTTGGCATTCAAGAGAAGGGGAAAAACGAAAGCGAACTAGTAGACTACATAACAGAGAAAATAGCAGAATCAGGAACGCACATCGTATGCCAGGAAGTTAACAAAGTATACAGGATTGGGGCAACATCTAACAAGAACTGCCCTATTCGATCGACATAGAAAAAACACCAAACAAAGAGAAATAAGTCAAACCTCCCAGCAGGTATCTACATCGCCATTAGTAAGTAAAATCGCCATTAGAGAAGTTCGCTTGAAATTTGGAAGGAATGGTGCCATTCAAAGAAGTCTTAGAATCTAAAACTGTTATAATTGTTAGGGTTCCGTACCCTAAGGGTGCCAATGGAACACTATTACTAAGCATCCGCTGCCCGTCCGTCCGTCTATACGTCCGTCCGTTCATCTGACTGTCAGTGGGTATGACATGAACTGTATAACAGGTAGACAGTACAAATTTTCGCTTAGTGTGTAGAAATATTGTATTGCGGCTATAACAACGAATAATAAAAATTAAATTAAATTAAAAATTAAAGGGGGCCCCCATACAAGAAACTTTTTTGCATCTGTCGGCTAATAGCAATAGGTACAAGTGCGACGACTGAAATAGTTCCAGTTACTGCGCACAGATGGCGGATAGCGATTGAATTCAGCGCCATATATGAATATTTTTTAAGAACTGTTAGCGTAACACAAGAATGGGCCGACCTAAATTCTAACATCTATCGGTGAGTAGTAAGACTAATAATACATATATACAATAAACGTAATTTTTCGGCGTTTTTTGCTCATCCTTGACAATCTCTGTTTCTTTTGTCTTGTATGTAGGTACGATGTTACGGAACCCTTCGTGTGCGAGTCGGACTCGCACTTGGCCGGTTTTTAAACCAAACCACACCTTCTCTTCTCTTCTCTTCTCTTACAATATAACCCCCATGATTGTGTATAGTATCCCGTATAATATATTTAAAGCATAATTGTAAAATTCATGTTAATTATTTTATCTGTTGTTGCAACCCCTGCATATTACTACGTTGCGAGGCGCTCGCTGTCGGCTTTTTCGCCAGCATCAAAGGCGATTACCAACCGGCTGGCTGGCTGTGGTAACGTAGAGGAAGACACCTGCTTCCTCTTGTCGAACAATCACTACGTTTTTTGCCGCAGGTGGATGCTTTAGAAAATGTCAGAGTGGTCCAAGTTGCGTGCGGGTCACGCGACGCCCAAACGCTCGCTCTTACCGCTTGTGGCAAAGTGTTCTCCTGGGGGGATGGCGATTTTGGTAAATTAGGTAAATAATCAATCCATCTAGGCCCGTAATACACGTATGCAATTGGCAATAGTTATGGTCAGATGATAGTTTAAGCGGAAGATACTCCTAATTGTTAGGCTGTGGTTACTATGAGGCGCGACTAGATCTGCGATACAATAACCTCTTCAACAAATCCGTAATGGTTTATTGTATAGTGATACTCACAGATATGGATACACATAGATAACGCAAATGCATCTACTTCGCGTGTCCGAACCCCGACCAAGCGTCGAGGTTGGCCGTCGCTACTGACATTCCGCGCGCGTCTGTTGTTGCAGCCGGTCGGCCGTGAAAATTAATAAAATGCCTCGTTGCGTGGTAATTAATTGCAATAGCCCACACACTGTGAGCACTCAAAAGCAAGGACATTATTCCTATGACAGGTAAGTTATTTTAAAAATATATTATGCGTAAATTCATTTTAAATCAATTTTTTAATTATTCCTAGCTGTGATTCCTAGAATATATATATATATATATATATATAGGTAACTATAGATTAACGTTAAAGTAAACTATATTCACATTAAGTTGCTGCGTTTGCTTTGAGCGTTTGATCTGACGTTGTGTGATAAGGGATGATGAATATCATAATAAGCGATACTGTCGGGCATCGCTTCGACTTCGTGGTACAAGGCAACTTATCATTCGTCTGTCAAATCTAGCAAATAGTGTTGTTCGTTCTACAACATATATTGATAATCGATTTTAATCGATATCGGACAGACGAATGATAATAAAATAACCATTAAAAAAAACAATTTAGTAGTTATTGATAAAAACAAGCTCATGTCCTAATTTTACACGACAGCTTTAAAAAAGGAGGGTAATATTTTTAGAGTACATGTATGTAATGTGTTCATGTTTATCCTTTGAACGTTTATACATTTCTATTATGCTTAAAAAAACTTACTTTTTTTTAGTTTCCCACGTGATCCAATCATAAAAGAAAAATGGATTGCGGCCACGGGACGGAAAGACTGGTTCCCGATTTAACATAGTAGGTACTATTTGTTCCACACACTTTGAAAATACCTGTTTCATTGATGTCACTTTATTATGAAACTGTTCTATGGAGAGTCGCAATACATGTTTCGGTGGTAAACTGTACGACTCACGCCTATGTACATACGTATATATATGTAGTATAGCATTAGTTCAACCACCACTCTAGATGGCAGCACTTGTCATATATGCAAGTTTGACCATAGAGTTGCCACTCATTTCCTCAATAGTTACTTTACTCTTTGCTGACTGACTCGAGCCGCAAGGCGCGGGCGGCGGCGCCTTTGAATCGATTTTGCGCGGACAACGGGGAACTCACATCACTAATTCGCTCTTGTGACCTCACAGTAGGTAGAAAAAAAGTGACACGGTTGGTTTTCATACACATTGAGGTGTTTACGTTACCTATGTGTATCTATATCTGTGGTGATACTCGTAGCTACCTACTGTCTGCGCAGTTGAGTATAAGTGGGCATTAATATATCCAGTGCTATATCCTAAATCGCGTCGCGGCTCAGTGTTGTCTCAAGCTTAAACATCAAATAAAAAAACTTTACAGTGAAACTTTTTCAAATTCTATTTTTTTAGCTATCTGTGTAGTACGGTCCTATGGCTGTAAAATGCACAATCATTAATTAACTCTTACTGCACTGCTTTGTGGTAAATGATTGCTAACGTTTTATATAATTTTAAATCACTTTTACTTTTATTTATTTATCGGGAAGGCAACGCGTTGTAAATTTCCAATGGCGATTCGTACGATTGAACTTGCTTCTACATGACTCAAACCAAAAGTGGAGACAAGTGGAAGAAAACAACTCACTGTTGTTACCACAGGGGACAACTGAGAATCAAAAAATCCCATTTGTCACCAGTAGCAACACTTATTTAGTACCGCGAAAATGTTTATTTAAATAAACTGTATAGAATTATTTAAACTACGTCCCAGTAATATAACGTTGTGAAATAATAGATATTTTTGCTCCAATTGCAGACAGAAGTAGATTTTAATCGAGTGACGAAGTTTTAAAATAAGCATCAGATACCACTATCTTTATGCTTTACCTCTTCATGCCATAGAAAACCCGTTTTCGCAAGTGCAATCAAAAATTAGGGAATCAACCTACTGATTTTCAACCGTCACGGTTGAGGCGGGTTTTTTTTTTAGTTTTTAATTTATTGTGGCTAAACAGAAAAGTATTTACATCAAGTCGAGCTAAACGCGACAAGCAGACACCATCCCTTATGCCACTGTATTATTGACTTTCATAATTAAACAAGTTAATGAAAAAATCATTGAATTTAAGTTTTCAACCGACTTTACGTTCAAGTTAATGCTTTTTCCAAATCAGTAGGTTAATTCCCTAAACATGAGTTAATCTACAAGTATTCATTTTTAACGGCGAATAATTACTTACTCTTTCTTAATTATCTTTTAATTAATTAAGTTCAGTTCTCTTTTGCAATAATATCGGCCATTGAAGTATGCATCTGAAGATAAATACTGATTTCTGAAGAGTTCGTACCAGGTACAAGAGTAATGGAAATTCATAAGAAATGTACTTCTTAGGTTTAATTAGTACTTGCTTATTTTGAATATTTAATATTTTTTGAGCGAAAATCCGCCAGCCAAAATCGTCACGGATATAATGCTCCTACGTCTGCAAGCAGAATAGCAGCAATAAGATCTTGGTTTGAAAAAAATGAGATTCAGTTTGACCCGTCGTCAAGAAAACCCTAGCTTTTAATGTTAGTAAAAAGAAACAAACCTAATCCAATATATGAAATAGACGAAATATTAGGAGAATTTGGACATGAGGTAATTAGGCTGCCACCTTACCACTGCGACCTTAATCCTATTGAGCTGATTTAGGCATTGGCAAAAAAAGTAGCGTCGTAAAATGTTGGGGCAAGTGATATTAGTCCGCCATTTGTACTTGTTTTTGTGCAATAAAGATTAAATAAATTAATAAATAATATTAAAAAACTGACTGAGAAACTGGAGGAAAGATTGATGAACAATCTAATTAAGAAACTGTAAGAATTGAAGAAGAGGAATACCTTGACTTAGATATTTTGGATTAAAAGTAAATGGTTTTATTAAAAATATAAGTTTAATTATATAAGTTTCATTTTATTTCAAATCTTTATTTTAGAACTGTACAGTCGAGGACAGAAAGATGTTTACACTTTTTCACCTTATGCCTTTGTAATAAGGTCCAAAAGTATGTACATCTTTCTGTCCTCGACTGTACATCTCAGGATTTTCAGGGCCTGGCCACGCCTTTGCGCGACCGGCTGAGCGGCCACCGCCGCCCAAAGTCGTGGCCAGGCCGTCATAATGGTTAATGAATGAATATGGATGCACTGTGTGTAATGTTAGTGGCGTGCCAGCGCTGACACCGTCTAAATCCCTTCTTGATCATTGATCATTATTCATCATCATCAAGATCATTTTGATAGTATACGCAGGGTTACTATGTGAACGACGGTGGCGCCCTCATTTATTTTCTACTCTTTTATGTCGCACTGTAAATCACTAACAAAAGCTGATTAATATTCATCGGCTTGTTATTGGTTACCATGGTTACGCTTAATATGGATATCAGCAATTATCGACTTGTTGTTGGGTTACCAAAGTTACGCTCAATATGGATAATATAGATATCGACAATGGCGTTTCGCTTGGCATTCCATTTTTTTATTATAAATTATTAGAACTGTGTTAGTAACTATTGAAATTTGCATGAAATTTGTAAAAAATTAGCAGTAAATGATTCACAAACCAGGGACTGAAAAACCGCAAAAGACCGGTCACATAAAATAAAGGTATCAATTGAAAAGGTATCCAAAAGTAACGGTACCCGAATTAATAAAATTTAATTGGTACCTTTTTAAAACGGTACCGCTAAGGTTGACCGTTTCAAGTAAAGGTACCTGACCGAAAAAATGAGCCGTACAATTTCGCTGACCGATAAAACGGGTAATTCAATGATTTCGGTTAGAGTATCGGATACCCATAAACGTGGCAACGTCGCATGCGGTACAGGATGTAGTGCAAAATGATTTTCCTTCGTACTTTATCGGAAAGGTTTGTTAGACGTACAGTCGCCTCGGAAATTAAGTTAACCCGCTCTGTATAATATGTATAGTTTGTGAAAAGAAAATTACTATCGAAATAACAACTCTTCCATCTTTGAATTATTTATTATGGTTTGTATATTACACTCATATAGTGGACAAGTGGTGGCAAGATAGGGCTCGTCACATGCAGTGGCTCGCAGACACAAACCAGCTCGGGGAGTTCTATAGTGCGGTTCGAAAGTTGATAGGACTGACTTTCCATGCTAAAGTGCCACTTAAGCCTGCTAATGGAGAAGGCCTTCTTAAAAGCAAGGAAGAAGTTCTAAGACGATGGGCGGAACACTTCAACACTCTGCTGAATGTGGACCGGTCAGCTGACCTGGAACACGTGCGTTCGATTAAAGACGTCGAAAAAAGACGATCGGAATTTTTTATACAAGAAAATAAAAATATCGGAAAATGCATCTTACAAATCTCGCATTCCGCAGCCAATATATACCTATATATATATATATATATATATATATATATATATATATATATATATATATATATATATATATATATATATATATATATATATATATATATATATATATATAGAGTGGCTATTACGCAATTTAAATATTCGCTGTAGTTTTGGTTATATTTACGGTTTACGTATATAACATTTGTATTATTATGCCAAAACCACAAAATAGAAGAAAACGCTTAGGTCCTCCAGTCCAGGAAATTAGATTTAACATATAGCTGTATTTTTATCAGAAAATAGCAAATTCGTAAATAGCAATGATTCTCAATATGTAATAACGCTAGTCCTGAGTTTTATTATTGTAAATATTTCAAAATACGTATGCGTTATTTTGCTGCATTTTATGTTAACGTTAGACTGCGTTCAGATTCAGATTCAGATTTTATTACTCAATATAAATTACAGTATAAATTGCACTTCATGTCAAATTACAAGTTATTATATTGAGATCGTCAGAAGTAGAAATTACACATTAATTATGAAAATACAAAAATATAAAATTTGAATTATTTAACCTCCATGTTAATGTCATCTTATAAGTATATCTCCATTAAGGATCGTCATAACATCATGATATAAATACGTGGTCAGTAAAGAAAATCAGGAATAACAACATATAACAACAATGAAAGTCAACACAAAATACATTAAATGTCAATATTATTTATATGTCAAGTTCTGTATACTCATTAACAGAATAAAGTGGATTATCCAACAAAAGGTTTCTCAGCCGGCGCCTAAACGTTTCGTCAGATGGTTCGCGTTTGAGATCGGCGGGTAGATGCTCGTAGTAGGTGGGACCGATGACGCGCGGGTTCTTACCTGCAAGTGCCATGCGACGAGGAACCGTTCTCAAACGCCCAGTATGGCGGAGTTGTTTGCCGACAACATTCACCGTCGTGAAGGAAGAAATATTTGTTCGGACAAACATTATTATTTCAAATAAATAGAGTGAGTAGTGCGTCATTATGCGATGCGTTCGGAAAATGCCCCGGCAAGAGTCCCTAGGTTTCGCCCCAACTAATGTGCGTACGGCACGTTTTTGCGTTTCCATAGAAGCGGAGCGGAGCGGTGCAGAACTGAGCCGTGTAGAAATCGACCAATGACATAGGTTGTAATCCACATCTCGTCCCCGCTCCGCTTCTATGAAAACAGTCAAGCAGAGCGGAGCGGTGCGGAGCTGAGCTGTGTAGGAATCGACTAATCACATTGGTTGTAATCCACATCTCGTCCCCGCTCCGCTTCTATGGAAACAGCGAACAAGCGGAGGGGAGCGGTGCGGAGCGGAGCTGTGTAGGAGTTGCGCTTGTGTAAATCTCGTTACGGGAAGTCTACCGAACGAGATGTTAGTTTATTTTCTTAAGTATATTGTGTAATTATTTAATAAATCGATTTTATTCAATAATATACACAGATGATTCTAGAACATTAAGAAAGTTGTTATAAACGCTATCTGTTGTCCCGTAGACGTACTACTATTACGTTAGCGGCCTATATTTTAATAGTGACTAATAATCAAACAAGATATATTAATATCAAATATCAAAATATTCATATCAAATAGCAAATACTTAGGTCTGCAATCCCTTGGAGCTGTGAAAAAAATCAAACTTCTAAGTCAACGCAATTAAAAGATACGGCCACTGATTTTATTTGTATTAAAAACCTATGCGTGGATACGGCTGTTTATGCCGCATATTCAAGGGAATCGCAAGGGAATCAAAACCTATAGGGTACTTCCCGCTGACTTAGAATCATGAAATTTGGCAAGAAGCAATGTCTTACAGCAAAAGTAAAGGAAAAAATCCGAAAACCCTTAATTTGTAGTTAAATCACATAAAAATAAAGTCCAGTATAAACTGACACTCACTAAGTACGAAAGTGCATACTTATTGCGTGTCAGTTTATACTGGACTTTGTTTATACATATTGTATTCCCGTGATTTACTAACTATTTACATGCCTACAAGTTTGTGCGGAACCCTCGGTGCGCGAGTCCGACTCGCACTTGACCTCCTTTTTTTTAGTTAGCACCGACATGACGTGTGCGCTCATTAACAGATATGTGTTAACTAACTACATACGAAATGTACCGTCTCGGCTCGCTATACACAGCTCCGCTCCGCTCCACTTCTATGGAATCACATACCTCTTTTCACAGCTCACCTCCGCTCCGCTCCGTTTCTATGGAAACGCAGCCTAAGGAGAGTGTTTCGTTTACGAATGACAATAAAAGTATTACTTACCTTATTTCTAAGTTTTTTAGGGTGGTTATAACAGCTCTATATTATACAGTGCAATATGCTGTCATTTTTCATTTTGACATTTGACATTAAACAATGAAGTTCCATATTAATGGATATGAAAACGTCACTCGTTTAATACAATCATTGGTTGACAGTTCGGGTGCCATCGTATTCCGATTGAGGCTAAGTTACTATCTTTTTTTGATTCTATAGATTAGAGTGCGATAGATGCCGTGGCAATAACATTGGGATCAGCGTACCTAGTGAAAAGTGAGACACGCGATCTCTCTCGCTCTCGCGAGAGTTCCTAGCTCGCAACGTTGCATTTGACCGATTGAGTGACCGGTTTGAGTTGGGGTACTTATTTGATGAGGTACTTGTATTTAACGGTACCGTTTGGACGGAAGCTTGTTTGGATTACTAAAGTATTGATACCCGGTACCGGAATGCTGCTTTAACGGTCGGGTACCTTAAAAAAGACCCGGTCAAGACCGTTTTTAACGGTACCGTTTCAGTCCCTGTCACAAACTATTAACGCCAATCGAAATAATAAAAATGACTTTTTTGACAAGCAATTTGTTAGAAGAAAAATCAAGGAAAGTATACAAGTAAAGTTTAGCCATTGTTTATTTTTGACATTATCGTTTTATGCTTGTGTTTTTTTAAACTTATGTATGCAACTGTACATAATTAGCTCTAAAGGTAGGTACGCTCGTACCTTTAGACACTTAATTATGTGCCAGTTGCATAAATAACTACTTATATTAATGGCCCAAGTATTTTATTTTCTTTAATACACGTTCATGCAATGAAATAAAAAATCTCATCATCTAAAAATTTATTGTAAACGGTTCTTATCCATATTTATAATAAAATTCATTTATAGGAACAACATAGTTTCTGATATCTGGTATTAACTCCATCATTATTTTTATCATTTGAACTTGATTTATTTCTATAATATCAAGTGAAAATTGTCGAACATAGTAAAATGGCGGGTTGGCTTGCACGTGTACACTACGCCAGTAAGACAGGTGCTTTACAAAGCCGCTGTAGCTAGTTCTTTTTAAAGTCTGTGGTATTCGTTTTAGATGGTGAAGTAGAAAAAAAGTATTCATGAAGGTAAAAATTTCAACTCAATGGTGTTTAAGAATGAATCAAAAAGTCTGTTTAATAAAGTCTTCAGTTTAGGTCATGAACCCTCCTTGATCAATGATCAAGCGTTTAGGTAAGTAAATATAGGCCCCGATAATACTTTTACGCACTTAGCCTTTTTCACACTAAAACGGCTAAGTGCGTAAAAGTATTTTCGGGGCTTGCAGCCATTAAAGTAATATTTTGCGAGCAAATGCATTGAAAAGATGATTTCAGTACGCATCGCCATTTTTATATTTGCTATCCCATTTATAAATTATTGCTGATATCGGCTTATCCAGCACTATCTGTGTATTGTACTTAATATGTTTTTAAATGGTCACATGTTAAGATCGATTGGTCGTCTTAATCTGTAGGTCGGGGGGGTTCGGATGGCTGCGCTGTCCCGATGAATATAGAGCGTTTGAACACGCTCGGCGTATTGCAAGTCGAGTGCGGGGCGCAGTTCAGTCTCGCTTTGACGAGGGATGGTGAGGTTAGTACATTTGATTTATATATTTAGGTACATATTAAACAAGCTTAAAGTTGAAAAATAAGCTTAGTGCTTGACAGCGACAAAGACTTCTATGTGCATAGACGTCTTTGGACAGCGAGCATTACTCGTAATCACTCGCCATCTTTGATCTATACGTCACTTTACTTTTGATGTAACTGTGGTTTAACTCTTGCCCATTTTAAAAAGATGCTACAGTCCGTGAGCACTTACAATAACATTCGGATTTTAGGAAGATACTTCGGGCATGGGGTCCCAACTCGAACAATTCATAGACTTACTAACTGCAATATAATTACTAAGTATATGTATGTACTTTAGCAAAGGCACGAGCTATCGCATTGTTTACGTAGTGTGAAATGACTCAATAGATGGCGCTTGAAAGAATGTAGAAGTTTCGATTGAAATTATCATCATCAAGTTACATAATTGATTAATTCTCGTTAAAATATTTTAAACTTAAATAATAAAAAATTGGGGATTGAAAAAAAAATTGATTAGGGAGATGGCACCAGTGTTGGACACTGTATGCTGACAGGCACCAATAATGGACGCTTAGATCTTAATTCAAAGATCATATGGTTATAAATTTATTGTTGCAAAATAAATGAATAACCCTTAACTTCTTCAAAATAAGAATCATGTGTCCATCATTGGTCCTTGTCCATTACTGGTGCCATCACCCTAGGTACTTTTTAATAAACAAAAAAAATGCCCATACCAGGATTCTAACCCGGGTTCGCTAGTTTCATAGGCAGAGTCACACCAACTCTGATGTTGTTGTTGTACGACACCACGCACTCACACAAATAAGCACCACTCGCACAGAGACATATAGAATAGAATAGAATAGAATCATCATATCGACATACAATCAGCCGCCCGGCGGGATAGTAGCCACGGTCAGGTGTTTGTTACCCGACTGCGTTATGTTTTTCGAGCGTATGTATGTATGTATGTATTATGGCTTGTTTTTAGCTTTTCACTTGATATTTTAAAAAGCAGTCGGGCGGGGCCGGACAAGCTGTTCGTCTCTACGTCAAATGGAGTGCATCCAACTGGATGGACGTAATATTTTAACCACATTCAAGGGCGTGGCGCCATGTAGTTTCCGCTTCTTTAAGCTAGCCATTCGCGATCGCTTCAACAAGTCGAATGGAGAAGCGCCGCGCCAAAATCGATCCGTGAATTCGTGAATTTTGACATTCACGATCGTTCCTTTCAGATGACGGGTTGGCGCGTCGCGCTGGCTTTCCGTCCATTTGGAAATCCTACGGACGACGCTACAGTTTTGACATTCACGGATCGATGAATCGTGAACGGCTAGCTTTAAACCATTATTCTCAGATGTCAGTTCAAGATCGACAGTTCTAGTTCGTAGCACACAGAATACATTATGGATGTTTGGATGGATGGATGGATGAATGGTGGAATTGACTTTTGGGTGGATAAATAGATGGACGGATGGACGTTTGGATGGATGGATGTTTTGATGGATATATGGATGTTTAGATGGATGGATGTTTTGATTGATAGATGGATGGGTGGATGTTTGAATGGATGTTTCGATGGATATATGGATGTTTAAATGGATGGATATATGGATTTGGATGGATGTTTTGGTGGATGGCATGATGGATGGATGGATGGATGAACTGAGCCATTCAAACATTTATCCACCAATCCATCCATCCAAACTTCCATCCATCTATCCAAACTTCCATCCATCCATCCAAACATCCATTCATCCATCTATCCATTCATCCGAATACCCATCTATTCATCTAAACATCCATCCAATCATCTATCCAGCTATCCATCCATCCAAACGTCCATCCACCCATCTATCTATCCATCTAAATATCCACCCACCTGTTGCATATGTAGGGTAGTCTTACAATAAACGGTTGAACTGGGCGCACGTCTTTTATTCTGCAGTGGCGAACGTGGATAAAAAATATATATAATTCATCAATAAAAGTCGTGTTTAAACTTATAAGATGTCAGTGGGTAAAATACGTGAATTTGTGTTAAAAAGTGGCAATTGGACGGGTTACGTGGAACGATTAGAAATGTATTTCTTAGTGAACGAAGTGGCCACAGAATTACACTTACCGACATTAATTTCGCTTATGGGTGAAGACGCATATGACTTGTTATCTACATTGGCAAGTCCAAAAAACCAAAGGATTTAACCTATGCCAAAGCAGTGGAGTTATTAACAGTACATCTTCAGCCAAAGCCCTCGGTGTTAGCGGAAAGGTACAAATTTCGTCAGCGGTGTCAGTTGCAGAACGAATCTATCGCTGATTACGTAACAGAATTAAAAAAGTTAAGTAAACACTGCGAGTTTGCAGCTAACCTAAATGAAAACCTTCGTGACCAATTAGTGTGTGGGCTAAGAAGCGAAATTATCCGACAGCGGCTGTTCGCAGAGGATGGATTGGGGTACGACAGAGCGGTCACATTAGCATTATCTTTGGAAGCAGCAGAACGTGACGCTATCGCTGTGAAACGCGACACGGAAGGCCTTACGGAAGGGGTGCACAGGTTTAATTTCACTGAATGTTCAAAATGCGGGGACGGAAGGCATCAGGCTAGCGATTGCTTATACAAAGATTACGTGTGTAGTTTGTGTCAAGAAATCGGCCATTTAAGACGTATGTGTCCTAAAAAAAGGGGCCAGGATCGTGGCCAACAATCAAGTAAGACGGCCGTGTCGGCGGGAACAGCCGGCACCTACAGTGGGGGACGAGCGGCCGGGGCTCGTGGAGGCGCGCAGCGCGGGCGCAGCGCGGCGCGCACAGCGGCAGCGGGCCCCGAGAGCGGGCTCCGTTGTTCATGCTGGAGGACGACGACCAAGATGGTGTGTACGAGAGCGATTACGAACGGAATGACATGAACGAATATGAAGATGAAGAGGAACCCATGTACCAGATGTCGTTAAGCAAATATAAACCGGTCTGTATTACAATTAGGGTTCATAATTGTTTACTTAAAATGGAAGTCGATACGGGATCAGCTTTATCCTGTATTAGCAAAAGTGTGTATGATGAATTGTTTGGAAATTTGCGTTTAAACCCATGTTGTATCAATCTTAAATTCTATGACGGCTCTTCCATTCAACCACTATGTTACATCGAAACGGTCGTCAATTACAAAGGTGTAGTTAAAACTTTAGATTTGTATGTCATAGATAAGGGAACTACGAATTTAGTAGGTCGACAATGGTTGGCAGAGTTAAATATACCCGTCAAGGTCGACATAACGATGGACAAATTACCGAATCTCCATTTAGCTGAGAGTAATTCGGAAACAAACCAATTAATTAATGAAATTGTTTCTAGGCATAAACCGCTGTTCGATGGCACACTGGGTAGATACACGGGTGGTGAGGCCGAGCTGTGCGTGAGGGAGGACGCCGTGCCCATTTTTTGCCGGGCGCGGCTTTTGCCGTACGCGCTGCGCGCGCGCGTCGGCGCGGAGCTCGACGCCATGCTGGCTGCCGGCGTCGTCGAGCCGGCGGACCGCTCCGACTGGGCCACGCCGTTGGTCGTGGTGCACAAGCCAGACGGAGGTTTGAGACTTTGCGCGGATTACAAGGTAACCCTTAATCGGGTTTTAGAGGTCGATAGATTTCCGGTTCCAAAAATGGATGATTTGTTCAGTAATCTGAGTGGAAATATTTATTTCACCAAACTAGACCTATCTCAGGCATACAATCAAATAGTATTATCCGAACGTTCTAGGGACTTTACAGTCATCAACACGCATAAGGGGCTTTTTAAATATACACGCCTGGTTTATGGATTATCTTCGAGTCCTGGAATTTTCCAGAAAATAATGGTACATTTATTTAAAGATATACCTGATGTCATTGTGTTCTATGATGATATCCTTATTAAAAGTAAGGATTTAGATAGTCATTTGAAGTCGGTAGAAAGAGTATTACAGATTTTGGAAAATAATGGGTTAAAAATAAAAAAAAGTAAATGCGAATTCTTAGCTAAAGAAGTCAGGTATTTAGGATTTATAATTAATGCGAGTGGGGTTCGAGTCAACCCTGACAAAGTGGAGCCTATCGTGACTATGCCGCATCCGAATAACGTCACGGAACTCAAATCATTTATAGGTATGGTTAACTTTTATGGGAAATTTATAAGTAATTTAAGTACCCATTTGGCACCATTGTATGATCTACTCAAAAAGGGTAAACATTGGTTCTGGGGCGCTGAACAAAACACCGCTTTCGTTAAAGTTAAGAATTTTTTATGCAGCACGAAAGCTCTTGTGCATTTCGATATGAGCGCAGAGACGGTGGTGACGGTCGACGCGGCGGCCCGGGGCCTGGGCTGCGTGTTGGCACAGCGGGCGCCTGGGGGCGCCGAGCGGGTCGTGGCGTATGCCTCGCGCTCTCTCACGGCGCACGAAGTGCATTATAGCCAGATCCATAAAGAGGCCCTAGCGATCGTATTTGCTGTTGATAAGTTCCACCAATTCCTGTACGGTAGGAAGTTTATACTTCGCACCGATCATAAACCTCTCGTTAGCATTTTTGGACCGAATATCGGCGTTCCCAGCGCGGCAGCGAATCGTTTGCAACGTTGGGCGATTAAATTAACAGCTTATGACTTTGAGATAGAGTATGTTAGGACAGATCAAAATACGGCTGATGCTCTCTCACGTTTAATCCAGTCACAAAAAAATGAATTCGAATCGCAAGAAGAAAGTTTACCTGAACAGACTTACCTACATTTCTCAACAGACGCGCTGTTAGTTGATTATAAGGTTCTTAAAAAGGAAACTCAAAGGGACCCAATTTTAAGTCGAGTTTTAAGTTTTTTAGTCGATGGATGGCCTTCAGATGTAGAATTTCAAGAGCTGCGGCCGTATTTTAATAGGAAAAATGAATTGTATAGCGAACTAGGTTGTATCATGTGGGGCCATCGGGTAGTAGTACCGTCGTCCTGTAGAAATAAAGTGATGGCGGAACTTCATGATCCTCACATGGGAATAGTCAAGACCAAAGCGCTTGCCCGCAGTTACGTGTGGTGGCCGGGCGTGGACGAAGCCGTGGAGGCGGTGTGCCGCGCCTGTGCCGTGTGCGCCGCAATGGCCGACGCGCCTCCGGCGCACGCGCCGCGCTCGTGGCCTTGGCCTTCCCGTCCTTGGTCTAGGTTACATTTGGATTTCTTGGGACCTATTGGAGGGGTAACATACTTAGTTATAGTTGATTCTTGCTCGAAATGGATAGAAGCGATCCGGATGGGTAGGACTACTGCAGCAGAGGTTGTAGCTAAGTTACGGGACCTGTGGGCAAAATTTGGTTTACCGAAACAGACTGTCAGTGACAACGGACCGCCATTTTCGAGTGCCGAATTTAAAAATTTTCTTGATCATAACGGCATAGAACATGTCTTTACCGCGCCCTATCATCCATCGTCAAACGGTGCGGCTGAGAACGCCGTAAAGACGTGTAAACGGGCAATAAAAAAAGCTTCAAAACAAAATCTAGATGTAGATATAGCTTTATGTCGATTTCTGTTGGCATATAGGAATACAGAGCATGCTACAACTGGGGACAGTCCGGCAAATATCGCAAACTTCGTATGAGGCTGGATAATTTAAAACCAGAAAGGGAATCTCTGGTAGCCGCGCGTCAGGCGCGTGCTGAGCAAGGGGCCGGCGGGGCCGAGCGCCAGCTCGCGCCGGGCGCTCCGGTGTGGTACCGCGGTTATAGGGACTCCAATAAGTGGCTAGCGGGTACCGTCATAAAAAAAATAGGAAACACGGATTACTGCATAGGGTCTAGTTTTGGAACCGAAATCCACAGGCACATCGATCAGCTGAAACCAAGGGTTACCATTAGTAATAGCGATAACAATACCCCTCTTGATCTGTTAGCAAGAAAAGTAATTGCGGACCGGAAACCGCGCCAGTCATTAAGCTTTCCCATGACCAGCGACGAGGCAGCAGATAATGGCAGGAGCGGGTCGGGGGAGGAGACAGCCAGCGTGTTACCGACAGCGGCGACCGACCCGCCGCTAGCTACGCCAACCGGGCGTGCCATCGTATCGCGGGAGCGCAGTGTGCCAACGAACACGGAGGCTAGTGCGTTAGCGGATACAGCCGATCCTGTAAATTCGGATCGTAGGTCTAGGTATCCTGTAAGAGTGCGTAAAGCGCCGGTACGTTATGGATTTGAAGAGATAGATTAAGGAACTAGGTTCAAATATTTTTAATGCTGTAATGTAGCTCGCTTTTACGTTCCTATCTGTTTAAATTGAGTGTGCTTTGGAAAACTGTATTATACTTTATTTCAGTAAATGTATATTAGTTAATAAGGGTGGAGGTGTTGCATATGTAGGGTAGTCTTACAATAAACGGTTGAACTGGGCGCACGTCTTTTATTCTGCACCACCCAACCATCCGAATATCCATCCACCCATCCTTTCCTGTTTCGTCGCGGAGTTCCTATGGCCACCTGACTGCTGCATTATCCACTGACCAGACATGCGCTATGACTGGCTCTTTCAAGGCAAAAATGTTCGCCATGTGTCCCACCCGGCCGACTAGTGAAGTGACACGTGTGAAACCTAAGTTTTCTTTTTACTCCAGGAAATTTACGGACGCTAGTATGGTGAAACGGAAATATTTTATAATAGCCGATTTTCTTGAGTATCGGATATATTATAATTCTAGTAATTAGGCAAAAACATAATCCAACTATGAGTCAATAAGTTATTTAAAAAAATTAATAAATTTAAAAAAATCCTGAAAATTTTGTTAAAAATAATTATAAACATTTTTTTTCATATTGCTTACTTAATATTTGATCTGTAATATTCAAGATGAATCGCACAAAAATAACTAAGGATGTCTCATTTATATTCGATTAGCTAGAATATTGTTTTCATTTTGCATATTTCCGTATTTAAAAATCGTTATTGGCTATAGTTTTCTTTATTCCTTGTGGATATTTTTCGGATAGGTAATTAAACTATCAACTTTAGCATAGGGGTCACTATGGCAAATGTGTTCCAATTGGCCCCAAGTATTTCCCATTTTCGTTTGTCGAACCCGCTACCAAACATCCTGTATACTATTCGTCCATATACACTATTTCTCTTCCTTAATTTCTACTTCTTTATTTTATCTAAGTATTTGGTCCATTTCAGTCGCACATCATGTTTTTCCATTAAAGTTTTTCGATTGTCCTTGGTTTTACAATACCGAAATATTGTAAAACGTAGTGTGAACGTAGAAAAATTAATAGCTTATATTCTTTCTTTTTATTAGGAGTTCTTTGCATTTAATATGAAAAACATCTACCATCCTCCTGATTACATCGTAATCAAAATCTTTTTTCGGTCTCTTTCTCTTTGGCGTTTCAAAGGAGGACGGAGATTTTTGGTCGGCTTCGTTTAATATTTTTCTTAATGCATTTTTTTAAATCCCTCTTGCTTCTATCACTCGGTCTTGAAGTTTATTAATATATTTACAATTATCACTCTCCTCAAACGTTTCCGCTTCTTTTGAAAAATATTTATTTACATTACACTATATTATAATCCAGCCTATATACGTCCCACTGCTGGGCACAGGCCTCCACTCACAATGAGAGGGTTTACATTACACTACTATTTACAAAAATACCCTTTTTGAGACGTGACACCATTAAAATCAATTGTCGAAAAATGTAACATTAAATATTACCTAATAGTTATGGTGGTATTAACTACTCTATCCTCGTAAGTAAAATGTCAGGTCTGAACTACTATCATTGATTTGTACTTGTGCAAGTACGCGGGGACTTACGAGGTTAAATAATTTAAGGCCAAAAAGACGACTGCGCTCTTTGGGTGTTGGACTACAACTCAATCCGTAAGTCATTGTCATTTTCTATTACACGATTACGTCTGATTTGACCCGAAACCCGAATGTTATTCTAAGTGCTCACGGACTGTACGTACAGTAAAACAATGATTCATGTAAATAAGCTATGTTTTTTTACGCAATAATGCATTTGCATACCCTAGGTATGGACGTGGGGCAAGGGCGACTATTTCCGCCTGGGCCATGGCTGTGACGTCCACGTGCGGCGCCCGACCATCGTCGAGGCATTGCGCGGCCAGAGAATCGTGCACGTTGCTGTCGGTGCGCTGCATTGCTTGGCTGTTACCAGCGAAAATCAGGTGGGTAAATATAAACACATGAATGTTTTCGCCATTGACACGAACATGTAAAATACACATTTAGGTACTGAAGCAATAGTAGTTTAGGTGACTGGTGCATAATGAGAGGCATAAAAATAGGAGTGAGTGTTTATGAAACGAGCCGACAGGCGAGTTTCATAATAGCATCACACGAGTGTTTTAATGCCTAATTATGTAGAGTTACATACAATTTTTTATCTACATACATATTATAAGCTCTCTATGATGTGTTCAGGAACCGCATGTTACGACCGGCATAGCGGCGCGGCAAAATTGACAAAATTGTATGCAATTAACATTTCATTTCGAATTAAATGTCATCTGGAGTGATATTACAATTGAGGTCAAATCAAAGTGTTTTGTTTTTCAAAGATGTTTGAAATTTGAAACTCATAACTTTATCAAATTTTATATCGTAATAAGAACATTATGTTACTGCTACAGGTAAGAAAATTATCATAGTAAAATTGATTGTTGTAATGCTGGTCATTGCCAACGGATTCTGAACGCATTATAGAGGACTTATGCTATGTGTGTAGATAATAGTACTTTATGTTACTGATACATAATTAGAGGCCTTAAAACACGAGTGGTTTTATGAAATGAGCCGTAGGCGAATTTCATAATAAGATCACACGAGTGTTTTAAGGCTTAATAATGTACAGTAGCATACATTACTTTATCTACACACATATTATACGTATAAGTACTCTAAGATGTGTTCAGAAGCCGAAGGCAAATGACCTGCATATCTCAAATTCAAGATATGTAACAGGCAGCACAACAAACAAATGACGACAATGATATGAATGTTTATTTAAAATCATAGACAAACTAATAAAGTCCCTATTCTATTGTCGTTCGAAATCAAAATGCCGTACGATATTTTACTTAGAATATACCGAGTTGACGTTTCAATTGATACTAGAATTGGGGATCACTGAAAAAAAAACTACTTGTTTTTATTTTTTTATTCGAAAGAATAGACTTTTATAAGCAAATAAAAAAATATCAGATTTAAAATAAAAACAGTTTATTAAATCTGGGACGGACTAAGATGGACACTAACCTTAGTCCGTCACATAATTAAAAAAACAGTGACAGATGTGCCATTGACAGCTACCTTATCATGAAATAAACAACATAACCTTCGCTTGTGAATTTTTTATGCCCGATTTTTGCTCGTACATCACATAAACTTCCAGTTCTTTTCACCTCAACATAGCCGACTGCACTCTACATAAGACTGCCGTGATGACCTTAAAAGCAAAATGTGTGGTTCTATTCATATTTTGCAGTTTTCAAATTCCAGTATCAGTTCCAAGTCGTCGTAGCAGCTATCAAGGTCAGGTTCAGGGTACAAAGCAAGAGTTATCGTCGTAGTTATTGTCGTGGGTAAGCAGACCAAAAATTAAAAGAAATCCAGAGAAAATACCGAAAACTTAGAGAAAGACGCGGGAATAAAATCACAAGCGAAGGTTATGTTGTTTATTTCATGACAAGGTAGCTGTCAATGCAGGGGGGCACACTTAGAATATTTACCATTTTCAATGACGGCAGCGACCTCTGGAGTGTTGATGAAAATACAAAACGTCAACTGTCAAACATGTGTCAGTCCAATATCAATCAGTCAAGCGTTGTCTGTGCGGAAATGCGTTTCTCTGAATTCTCTCAATGTTAAAATGTATTGTTGAATACTTTGTTATTGTGACACCATAGAACCGCGTCATAATAAAGTGACATAATGAGAGGCGCAAAATGGATGTCACTTTATTATGAAACGGTTCTATGGAGTCTCAATATAATGTTTCGGTGGTAAACTCTACGACACATGCCTAGGTACGTATATACTGGGTGTCTCATTTAAATCGGTCAGTAAGGGAAAGTCTGAAACTATAAGACATACGAAGATCTGTTCTTAGGAACCATGTCATCGATATTGATAAGAAGAAAAACTGCATTCATACATTTTTAAAAAACCTGTACTCAGCTCGGGAATCGAACCCGGTTGTTTTGAAAAAATAAACTTACACTATTTCTATTTAGATATCGATTGTGTAGGTCTTAAGCAGTAAATGGCTCTAAGAAACATGATGTCTAAAATGAATAAAATGCATTGTTTACCCACTCAGAATAAGTACCTGCATAGAAACCGGACTATAAGAAACAGCAGACGTGTGTTTGACCTTTTTCTATTTATGGCATTCATAACGAGTTAGAAAGAGATGTCCTTATAGATATTCTTTCGTTTTCCTTCATGTTGCCAAAGGGTTTTAAGACGTCAAATTTGAATAGACCGCTATGAGCCCGCCATTGGACCCCACGAACCTCCAGTACTACCAAATTAAATGGTCGATATGCGAATAGTTTATTTTGTGGCAGAGTGACTTCTTCATTTAGTAGCTTTATTAGTTTGACAGTGTTGTGAATATATATCGATATTTTCAGATTTCAAAAAGATGAAAACTTGATAGCAGAATGAATTCGGCGAGTAGGCAGGGAAAATTTAATACCGAAGACATTCAGCAAACTATCTTAAAGTAACAGATAGTCACGCGAGTGATCCTGTTACCCTTTTTTGGTTGGATGCTATCCCCAATATTCTAAATAAAACATTGTTGAATTATTTAACATATTTGAAATATCCTTGACCTGCTGTGAACAAAAAATCTTCAAATACTTATAACTTTAAGCTGCTAAAGTTAAGCATAACGTAATTATAATGGTTCAGGGCCGATTTTTTTATCTCCAGATAACACTTTCTGTTAGATAAACTTCAGCTTTCTCCTTTTCTTTCATATGTCAAAAATTTCATTTTGGGACAAGTTTTTATTGAAACTGTAGTTTTTTTGCACTGTCCCTGACCAAAATAATTCATTTCTTTTTTTTTAATTCTTTTATTTCAGACAATATGGTCCATATTAATACATCACATTAATTTTATTGACTATAATTAGATATAGATAAATAAAATAAAAAGTTACAATTCAAATTAACATTAAAATATGTCAACTAATAAAATCAAATATGTCAAATAATAAAATCAAATCAAGAAGCAATAAAATTAAAATTATATAATTAAATCAATTGAGTAATTCCCGATCATTACATTTTTAATTCAAATAAATACATTTGGTGTTGAGGTGTACCATACAGCAGTGGTTGAGATACAAACCGTCAACCCTGTCAGCAATCATGGCCAGGACGCCATGATTGCTGACAGGGTTGACGGTCTGTATAATGAGTCTCGTCTCGGTGGGTCTACGTTAAGAACAGCTGAGGATCCTGTTGCCACTTTCCGATTCTATCATCAGATCTGCTCATTGGCACCATAATATTACATTGTCATCGGGTTTACATACGTATTCCAAATTTCAGTTCAATCAAACACCAGGAACTCATTGTATAATGGTCTGCAAATTATTAAATGGACAAGTCACTTATTTTATGAACATTGGGACATTGCAAGTTAAATGAAAGCTTGAGAAAGTGATAACATTTACTGCCAGATGCTTTTATTTGCAAATTAAAAAAATCAGCCCTTTAATCATTAGAACAAATTACAACTGCGAAATTAAATCGATATCGATATTATTGTTGACTCAGCAGCAACACTGGCTTTGACAGATCTTTGTGACAATATGATGGAAAACGAAAGAATACCTACTCATAAGGACATCTCTTTCTTACTCGTTATGAATGCCATAAATAGAAAAAAGTCAAATATACGTCTTTTGCTGTTTCTTATAGACCAGTTTCTATGAAAGTACTTATTCTGTGGTCCGCCATTACCTTGTTTATGATGGTTTTAAAACGTCACTCTCATGTATTCATTCGCGTGCGATTCGTTATTGTTATCCGGGAACGTTTTTTATTAGATATCTATGCGAAATAGTTAACAAATTAAACTGCGTGACAAACAAAAAAATACAGAATAATTTAATATAATAGGTCGGGGCAAAAGTATTTTCGTATTTGGACCGTATAGATAAGATAAGATAAGATAAATTTATTTGGCACTAAAATCTGTTTACAACAAAAATGGTGCTGTAGTCCCCACAGTAGGATTCCCTGTGTTGTTGCGGGCTAAGCTCTTCCGTTTTGAAGAATATTATTACAAAATACATTAAACAGCAGACAAAAGATCAGTAGTTAATTAGTTAACAGTAGTAGGTAAATTTACCAATAGGTAACATGTACTATAGTGGCTTTCTATGAAATATCAAGAAACATCTAATTAATTTTAAGTTAACAGAGTACCTACTTGCGGCTACAATGAAAATGCACTTCGAGAGTATTTAGAAGAAAAAAATAAAATAAATGTAGAATTAATATTTATACCACTTATGTCTGTATGGGTGTGTGTGTGTGTGTATGTGTGCGTGTGTGTGTATGTGTACATGAGTTTGTACCTATAATAATATATTATAATTTATGTGTATGAATGTGTAAGTGTGTGAGCGCGCGTGTATTAATATCATTGCATTGGCTTAAGTACTGTTTCAGTAGATTCATAGTCCAGGAGTAGCAGATATTGCTTAACACATGCCTTACAGCGAAACCTATTCTTTTATAGAAGTTAAGCTTTTTGTTAAGTTTGCTATAAATATAAGGACCGCAGTAAGCATAACATTTTTTTGCAAATATAGTTCGAGTTTTAGGGGGCACCCAGCGTATGCACTTAGATAAAGTGATTGCAGTATCTTTAGCTTTCTTATGGAATCTAAGGATTACAGCCGAAATATACAGCTGCCGCACCCTCAGATAGTTCCACTCCGAGTACAAGAGGTCAGTCGGGTAGCGGAAGGGCTTTTTGTATGCCACCTTGAGTAAGGCGCGTTGTGCTCGTTCGATTTTTATAAGATAGGTTTTGCACGCTGCTCCCCAAGCCACAATACTATAGCCCAGTATGGACTGGCATAGCGCGAAATACACCATCTTCAATGTATCACCTTCAGCAACTGCTCCTACCCTCCTAAATACGTGCATAAGTTTTATAATTCGGCTGCTTAGAGATAAAATATGATTAGACCATGAAAGATGTCGATCTATCAAAACTCCAAGATATTTAATTACATCGACTTGCTCGAGATGGGGGCATGTGCATACTATGTTCTGGTTATTACAGGTGTGAATTGTTAGTGGACGCAAAGTTGGTGGTGCAGTCTTTTTAGAAATGCTAAAATTAATTACCTTCGTCTTTGTAATATTAAGAGTGAGCAAGTTGTTTTGTAGCCATTTTGTCACCAGGCCAAGACCTCTCTGCACTAAGTCTCTAACCGTGTCCCAAGAATTACTATGAAAAATAATTGCCGTGTCATCAGCGAAAGTGAACAACTCTGCCTCCTCTAACTTTAGTTTGCACAAGTCATTAATGTAGACCAGGAAGAGTGTGGGTCCAAGCACACTACCCTGGGGCACACCGAATTCAACACGAGAATAGTTACTTAAGATTCCATTTACTACTACTCGCTGTTTTCCACCAAACAAGTAAGATTGGAGCCAGTTTAGTGCAATCCCGCGTATACCAAGCAACTCAAGCTTCCGAATGAGAATTGGCCGGGACACCGTATCGAAAGCTTTTGCAAGGTCTAGGAAGACTCCAACACATCTTTGCCCTTCGTCTAGTTTGTGTGCTACTAGGTCTGTAAGATCTGTGATGGCGTCCTCCGTTGATCTTTGGGTGCGAAAACCATACTGGTTGCAAGCCAATATATTTTCATCTTCCACGTATTTCAGCAAGAGCTTATTGACCACTTTTTCTAGTATTTTAGAAAGTGTACTCAGCAAGTAGATTGGGCGATAGTTTGAAGCCAGTGTAGGGTCACCAGTCTTGTATATTGGAATAATATTTGCAGTCTTAAAGAATTCCGGTACAGTGCCACTTGAAATGCTAAGATTGCATATATGAGCAATTGGGCTAGCAACTGCAAGTTTAGCATTCTTCATTAACCTGCTACTTATGTTATCCCATCCAGGAGAAGAATCCGACTTGAGTGAGTTGATAATATCTATAATTTCAATTTCATTTGTCGGATTAATGAAGAATGAGTTGGGACTTGGTTTGTCTATAAACGTTGGATCCACGGAGTTAGCTAGTTCAATTTCACTCTTTTTAATCTTGTTCAGAATTTCACCTGCCAAGTTTCCTCCCACGTTCGAGAAGTAGTGATTTACAGCATTAAGGGCTACTTTTTTATCATGTTTACGTTGTATTAGTTTTTCATTACTTGACTTGTTAGGCGATATGTTACATATATTTTTTACAGCTGACCAGGTTTTTTTACTGTCGCCTTTACCTTTTGCTAGTTGGTTTCTGTCAAACTCATTTTTTATGTTTTGTAGGATATTATTGCAGTTATTTCTATATTTTTTATAATTTTCTTGTAAAATTTGATCATTTGGATTTTTACGTGCCTTAGCATGAAGCGCATTCTTTGCATTTGACTAGTCCAGGTGTTATCCACTGTTTTAATATTCTGTCTGTGTTTTTAACAACCACTGTGGTCTTATTTTTGTTAATCAGGTGGTTGCAGACAGAAATAAACTCTTGAGATGCTGCTTCTACATCAGTTAGTGCATGAAAGTCTGTCCAATTTTGTTCTTCTAGGCTTTTTATTAGCGTTGAATAGTTTATTTTAGTGATGTGTTTGCTACTTGAGTGATATCGTTGAGGAGCGCTGTTTATACTGCATATCACTGTATCGTGGTCTGTTATATTAGAACTACATACAACTACGGTAGATGACATATTGGTTCTGAACAAGCAGTGGTCCAGGCAGTTCAGTCCACGGGTAGGGAAATAGTGACCCGGTATATAACCATAGTGCGCCAAGAAGTTTAGGTATTCATCACTTCGGGAGTCAGTGGTACCTTCTTTAATGTCTATATTCACGTCACCAGTGATAACACAGTTGTTACCATTACACAAAGTTATTGCCTTCTCAAGTGACAGCAAAAAACTGCTAATGTTGTAAGTAGACGGTGATCGATATACAGCTAGTATAGAATGTGTTTGCTCAATGTCTATAATAAGGTAATTGGCATCACTTGATTGCGGCTCGGTTATTTTAATATTTAGTTCGCCTTTGCAAAAAACTACGATTCCATCGTTTTGGTTTTAATAATGTTTTGTGAAATAGCATGTATAATCCTGAAGTATAATATTAGTAAAATCAGTATCCAGCCAACACTCTGTCAAAATAATGAGATCTGGTTTAAATTCTAGTCTAGATAAAAACACCGTAAACGCATCAAAATTCTTTCGAATACTCCTAATATTCTGAGTAACTATCGTAAGTTGTGTGTGGATATCTCCTAGGTGTTGTTTACACTGTTCCGGATGAGCTGCATACGCACTATTTACCATGGAATTGTCATCTAAATCATCAATAAGTTGTTTTGCCATTTTATTTGTTTGTAATGAAACGAGCGTCCTCATTTACGCTTAAATTATAAACGGGTCGCATATATTTCCCGTTTGATATTACGTTTAAAAAAGTAGACACTTTCCATGGCTTAAACAGTTTGATCAGTACGCACGATATGTATTTAATTCGTTGTTTATACAGATAGTATAAAGAATAGGTATCAATGGCTGTCCTATGTATAGTTGTTGTGAGCATGCAGTTTATGTTTTTATTTGAGCGCTTACAGTTTAGTAGGGTACATGAATTATTATTAAGTCGGGTTATGTAACATTTAGTAGTCCGGAACTGGCCGTCGCGTGACGAGGGCGAGGGTTTCCTGTCTGTATTTATTGTGTTTTGTGTTTTTGTAGTGTTTATTGTGTTCAGATTGTGATGTGTGTATTGTGTGTGGCAATTGATTGTGGTATAAAAAAGTGGAACGTAAGTAAATATGAATATTGTTATTAAGTGTAAATTAAAGCTATAACATGCAGCATACATATCTAAGTAGTTATATTTATGGCTTGCGTTGGTATCGGTGAGTAGTCACGCCGAGTCCGTGTCCGCCGCCGGCGCCGCCAGCGCCGCCAGCTGGGCCTCGCTGTTAACGACCACGGCCTGTGCCCCGTCTTGTTTGCGCAGAAAAACGCGTCCATTCGAAGACCAGCAGTATGCGTAGCACTCAGTCTTAGCAAAACCACGGGCTAGAAAGTAGAGCCTCCGCATTTTAGGAGTTAGGTTGTCCGAAATATATACAGGAGCAGTTTTTTCAAAACCTAGGTGGGTCGAGCTAAGCTGGTTTTTAGGGTTACTTTTTTTATATTGGCGTATCGCACTCATCAATTTGTATTTTTGTAGTGTATTGTGAAGTTCCGCAACAATGGTGCTCTGTTCGTGGTTTTGTTTACTATGTACTCGATATACATCTCGGATGTTTTCTCTTTTAATTTCTAGGTGGACGATTTTGAAAGCATTTTTAACAATGGTAAAGAGGACCTCTTTGGTTTCCTTATCCTGACGTGGTAGCCCTCTTATCTCGATGCTGGTTTTCCGGGAGTTTCGGTCCAATACTTCGATTTTATTCTCCAAAGTGTGAATACTGGATGCCATATCTTTATGTTGCTGACCAAGCGAGTCTATGTTTTTTTGCATGTTTCTGAGTTGGTCTGACATAGTTTCCAAAGATCTACCAATTTCCTGGTTAGTGTTTTGGATAGAAGTATTCTGGGTTTTGACATCAAATATGTGTTTTTCTAATTTTTCGAGTCTTTGATTTTGGTCTGTCGTTAGGGTATAAGCAAATCTTTCATCTCGTTTTTCAAATATGTCAAATCATCGTTTGTGGGCCCCCCCGGTGAACGGCGACGTTTTGGGCGACGTGTGATATTTGAATTGTCTTCTTGCGTTAACTGCAACGTTGTATAAGTTGTAATCAAACCTCTTCGTCTATACTAAATGTACCTGGCTGGTTTTAATACCATTAAAAGTCAACATTCTGAAATACAATAAAATTACAAAAAAAACTGGTTCCCGGCATTTTTCAATTGTTTTTGAGCTATCAAAATGGACGTGTGTGACGATGAAATTCGGTACATTTTAAAGTTTTATTACAAAAAAGGCAAAAATGCGACTAATGCCGCGAATAAAATTTGTGCGTTTTATGGACCTTATGCGGTATCAATAATAGTAGCACAATTGTGGTTTAAGCGTTTTAAGTCGGGAAATTTTAGTGCGAAAGATGAGGTTCGCTCTGGACGCCCTGTTACTGATAAAATCAATGCCATCTATGAAAAAGTGGAGCAAGATCGACATATTAGTAGTTACGACATTGCTGAAGAACTGGATATTGATCACAAAACAGTGTTACGTCATTTACAAAAGTCTGGGTACAAGAAAAAGCTCGATATTTGGGTGCCACACGATCTCACTGAAAGAAACCTAATGCAACGTGTTTCAATTTGCGATTTATTGTTAAAACGAAATAAATCCGAATCATTTCTAAAACGGTTGATTACGGGTGATGAAAAATGGATTACTTACGATAAGAACGTCCGAAAAAGATCGTGGTCGAAGCATGGACAAGCTCCACAGACAGTGGCAAAGCCCGGCTTAACTCGGAACAAAGTGATGCTGTGTGTATGGTAGGATCGGAAAGGAATTGTCCACTATGAGCTTTTGCCGCCGGGTAAAACTATCGATTCTGACCTCTACTGCCAGCAACTCATGAGATTAAAAGAAGCCGTTGAGAAAAACCGGCCGGAGTTAATAAACAGAAAGGGCGTAGTCTTTCATCATGATAAAGCCAGACCGCACTCCAAAAATTGAGAGAGCTTGGCTGGGATGTGTTGATGCATCCACCGTATAGCCCCGACCTTGCTCCATCGGATTTCCACCTGTTTCGGTCACTTCAGAATTCTTTAGGAAGCATAAAGTTAATATCAAGAGAACACTGTCAAAACTACCTGTCAGATTTTTTAAATCAAAAATCTCAGAATTTTTACAGCAATGGAATCATGGCACTACCCACAAGATGGCAACAAGTCATCGATTAAAACGGCATGTACATATTATAAATAAATAAAAAAATTTAACTTAAAAAATTGTTTTTCCTTTGTACGAAAAATACGAAAATACTTTTGCCCCGACCTAATATTATTATTAACGTCTGAAGAAATAGGTTTAGGTGATTCCACAAGCGTTTCATCCGCTGACAGTCCCTTGATCGCATTAAAGTCGAAATTTCTGTAGCTTTGGATGCCATTTTCGGTTATTTTATAGAGTGCCCTGACTTCTACAAAATAACCAAAAATGGCACCCAAAACTACAGAACTTTCTATGTTAATTCGATCTAGGGACTGACGGCGGTTGAAACGCTCGTGTAATCACCCGTTTACGACACCTGCTTCTTTGTTTACCGAATTACTAATGCTAAAAAAACGAAGTATACAGGGTGACCTCGAATTGGTAATACAAATTCAAAGTACTACAAAGAGCTTCCCTAAACCAATCGCTTCTACGAGGTCTCACGCTTAATTTTAAAACATAAGTACTTTTTTTTAAGTTTTCTAATTATCCCATTTTTTTTTGCTTAAATTGGTTACCCTACCATTACCTTTAAAATGAAAGAGGTTTAAAGTATTTCAAATGAACACTTTCCTCTTTGGTTCGTTATCTGACACATCATTTATGATAATAGCGTATCTTGATTAGTAAATTGTCACTTGTCTTGTCAAAGAAAGTAAGAATTTTCGTATTTAATTAAGATAGTAATTAAACAAAATGCCCCGAGCTTATCCTTATACGAATATTCAGCGAATGGATATGTTATCTTTTTATTTTACGTCACGAAGTACCGTACGAACTCAAGCATTGTTTCATGAACGACACCCTGACTGCCCAACTCCTACTCGTGTTCTAATAAACTCCATTGTCCAAAACTTAAGAGATTTTGGACAGTTTACTGTCCCAGTGCACGCTCAAGCTCCGGGCCGGCGGCCGCGGTACTCGCAGACGTTTCGGAGACGAGTTCTCGATTATTTTAGCCACCACCCAGAGGCGAGCTCAAGGGACGCTGCCGCAAGATTCGGAACGAGCCAATGGTTTATTTGGCGATTACTGAATGCTGAAGGAAAGTATCCGTTTAAATTCCAAAGGGTGCAGGATATCATATTAGCCGATTATCCTAGAAGAGTGCAATTTTGTCGTTGGCTGCTGCAAAATCTACACTTGAACATTTTATGGACCGACGAGGCAACATTTACAAGAGTAGGCATGTTCAACGTTCACAATGAACACTGGTGGTCTGATCGTGAAGCAAATCCTCACGTAACTCGCAGGGACTCCTACCAGACACGTTTCTCGGTAAATGTTTGGGCAGGAATACTGAACGACTGTTTGATTGGTCCTCATTTCATTGACGGAAATTTAAATGGACCGAAATATGAAGAATTCCTGAGAAATGTGTTACCGGTATTGCTACGAGAGGTGCCGCAGCAAAATTTGGAGGCTCTGTATTACCAGCAGGATGGGGCACCAGCTCATTTTTCCCTGCGTGTGCGAAGCTACTTGGACCAAGAGTTCCCTAGGAGATGGATTGGACGCTGTGGCCCAGTCGCTTGGGCTCCTAGAAGCCCTGATCTCACACCTCTCGACTTCTTTTTGTGGGGCGAAATAAAAAGGAGAGTGTACGCACGGGAAACAGATACTGTGGGTGAACTTCGCCAAAAGATAGTTGAGGCATTTAATAATGTAAAAACCAATGAATTTGTTCTCCACAGATTGAAAGACAATCATAGGCGACGGGCAGAGTTATGTATCCAAGAAGGCGGGGGTCATTTTGAGCACATTTTAAAAGTTGTTTAAGTTTTACAATTTTGTATTTTGTACTGTACGTTATTCAACAATAAATTATTTTTAATAATTCACTCATTATTCAGTTATTCACTTTATCAGATAATTTATTAGGGTACCTACTTAAAACTAAAGGGTTGGATGGATATCAGCACCTAGTTTATTAATAACATCGAGTGATAGATACAGGAATGGAAATTGAGACACATTTTGTTCCTTGTCGCTTTGGGTGGCAGTGCGTCACGTTGAATGTCCACTGTCATTATCTCCGTCGTTGTTGTGACAGAGTACAAAATGGTGCGAGAATCAATTTCCTTGTCTGTACGACAGATATGCATGACGTCATGTAGGTTAACCACACTTGGGATTTTAAATTATTTTTATTATTTTGTTTTGTTAGAAAATTAACGATAATTAAGGAAAGCTAACTTTAACAACTGAGTTAATGCAATACACTATTAGTGATTAACTGAATCATAATCAAGTATTTTGTATTACCAATTCGAGGTCACCCTGTAGATAAAGATTTTTATTTACAAGAAGCTACTTTGGGAAGCTTACTATTTTTTTAAATATGGGCTCACAGTCTGTTACATTAGTACCTATACTTACGCTTATAACAGTAGGTACACTGTCAAAAATTACATTTGAATATATTCGTGTATCAAGGTATGGGCGTGGGGCGACAACGACCACGGACAGCAGGGCAACGGTACGACGTGCGTGAACCGGCGGCCGGCGCTTGTGGCGGGAGTGGAGGGCGTGCAGCGCGCGGCCGCCGGCTCCTCGCACTCGGCCGCCTGGTCGCTGCGCCCGGCCGCTGACGACGCGCCCGCGCCCGTGCAGGAGCCGCTAGTCTTCCCCGTGCTCCGCGATCCACTTGGAGCCACTGCGCTAGGTGCGTATTGCGTACTTCACACGGCAATACACTGCACGTACATCACGTATTTAGCAGGCATTCCAAGATAACCCTTGGTTGGAAACGCATTTGCAGTCTTGAGGTGGGCTCGTTGGCTTCATTCCATGCTATAAAAAAAGCGTTGTTTCATACTAAATATATCACAACACACTTTTGTAATCAGGTTTGAGAAGAGCCACTTAATCGGTTCGTATAATTTGTTTATACACGCGACGTACTTTTTCTCAATGCAAAAAAAACATATTTTTCGCTTCTCATGCTCTTAAAATATTACTTTAGTCTCTGCATATCGGGACTAAAGCTCCTTATTAGTCTCTAGGGACTACATTTTTTTTTTATTTACTTTGGAAACCCCTAACCAATTACGGTGTTTGTGAATGGAGGATTATCGCCATTTTAAGTGATTGTGTATAGACCACAGAATAAGTACTTGCATAAAAACCGGAAAATAAGAAAGAACAAATGACGTGGGTTTGACATTTTATATTTATGGCATTCATAACGAGTTAGAGAGAGACAAAACGAAAGAATACCTTTAACGACATCTCTTTCTAACTAGTTATGAATGCCATAAATAGAAAAAGGTCAAATATACGTCTTTTCCTGTTTCTTACAGTCCGGTTTTTATGAAAGTACTTATTCTGTGGTATAGAGAATTTTTAGGGCGTGGAAATAACCTCAAAATGACACCTGTGCAAAAATATTAAAAAAGACTATTTAATTTCGTGAAAAACGATTAATGATTACGAAAATGAATCTATTTAATTATATTAAGGATGAATTCATTTTATTATGAATGGTCCAATTAGTTTTTAAAAAATAGTTTTCAAGTTTGAATCTGTTGGCTAAATATGCAAGCATTCAAATCTTCACTTTACAAATAATAAAGAAAATTAAAAACCGCGGACCATTTTTTTTGCTATTGTAATTTTGTATATTTAGAACGTCGTTTTTTTTCTTCGCATTCAAAGTGAAAAGTAGAGTGTTTAACTCGAGACTAAAAGCCATAATGACTTATTTTAGTCCCTTGTTGAACAATCTACTGTCATTATTCTTTCGGAACTAAGGTACAACTCATTTTTTCACTCGGTAATCACACTCAATCGCACTCTGTTAAACTTAACCTTAATATAATATCCGTACTCAGGTCTATACTCAGAAGAAACGATGGTAGAAGAACGCCAAGGGCCGATACCGTCCTTGGCAGCTGCGGCTTTAGCGCTGGAACCTCCCGTGGCGGTGCAACACGCTTTATCGCTGTTGCTAATGGGACTGCATATAACTCAGGTATTGTAGTCTCTACGTGCAAGTCAAGTCTATTTGGATTTGTTCTGAATTATGTTGTAAGTTGATAGTTTTGTGCAAAGAAGTCAATTAGCAGTTTTGGTTACAATTATCTTTTTAATCTTGTCATTCAATGTAAAAGGCGCGCAGTCTTCTAGTGGAGGCTCTTCGGACGCACGAGGCGTGCTCTACAGGGGCATCGGTGGTTAACGGCGTCGATACTGAGGACGAGGACACGGAGACAGACGCGCGCACCGGCGGCGGCGAAGCGCCTGCCGACCGGGCCACGCTGCAGGTTAGTGAACAGGCGCACGTAACAATGGCGGACTCTTTTCGTCGCCTGCGTCTATATCGATGATGAAGACACGGAAAAGGACGCTTGGATCAGCGACCGGGTGGTGCCACCCAACTGGGCCGCACTTAAATATTCCATTAGAAGTACTAGGCATAGAGTGTCATTTTACGCACGAGACACGTGACGCCAGGGCCAGGGAAAAATGAAATGAGTGGATCATCCATGACACATGGCACACGTATACGTACAGGCTGTTTCATTTATTATGGTGACATTAATGGAATAGGCCTGGGCTCTTAAGTTATGATAATGATGATGATGAGGTAAATATACCCTTCCATAATTTGATAGCAATATTCATATAAATATAATTGTTATGCTGCGTGTTTTTCCCTGCAATTTTTACGACAACTTATATAACCACAGAGTGGAGCCAGCAGCCCGTTGAGTGGTTCGATGTCCTCCCGACACTCTGCCGTAATGTCTTCGAGTGCAGTGTCAGTTGCGGCCGCTACTATGACTGTGCAACAGACTGAGGTGCCTAAGGTAAGGCCTTCTGGCCAATGTAAAGCGTTCTTAGTATTAAATTTTACTTAGCCTTGTTAAACTAGTCATCATTTTCTTATATTAAAGTAATTAACCTCCTGCGGCCCGACGACAATATTCAAAATAACTTTTAACTTTTATTGACTGACATAAGATTCTGTTTCAAACTAGCGAAATTTTGACGTAGCCCTTAGGAGGATAAATCTTTATACGTATACTTGTAGCATACGAAATCTAACACTGGTCTATCAAGCTAACACTAACACCTTATAGTTTCACGATTCAAAAAGCAATCATTCTATACAGATGGCGCTGGATGATTTCACGATACACATGGGCGAGATTGACGCCAGGGCGTTGGTCGATCTGCTCAAGCTCGCGTCCGCCGGCCGGATACCGGACGCCAACAACGCTGTCAAGACTATCACTGATGTGCTTATGAGTTAGTTGATTTTACAAAAATACATTTTCGATATGAACAGCCTCATATGGTAGGTTTTACATCGAAAATACTTTAATTTCAGCTCTTTGCGCATACAAGCCAGCGGTCGCTGACATGATTATAGAAGTGTGCGTGTGCGAGCTGGAGGAGGCCTGCGCGGGGCCGCAGCGGCGTGTGCCACGGTGCGTCACCGTCGATAGCCCGCACCCCTACCCCGATGACACCGACATATCCGGTAACTAATATGATCAGTAATGCTGTACTGGAGTACCCAGAAGGCTTTTGTTCCGTGTTGAATTATTATTATTATATACACATGCAAACCAGCGTTCACTCATTCAGCCCATTCATGCCAGCTCATATGAAACGACCTTCAACTTAACCTTTTTTTTTTGTCAAGGTGGAAAATGCTTTATGCACATCCCCCGCCATTGGAGTGACGGGGGGTATGTAGGACTCACTCTGCTGACGACCCCCTCTCAGAGCGAGAAAGGGGAGAGAGCGCAACCCACTAAAAACCACCTTGGCGTACCCTCCTGCCGGTTTGAAAGACGCCGTGGTCCCGCGTTAGCATTGCCACGACGCCTTCCAGCTGCCCCAGCCATTGCCGGGGCTCCTCGCGCCGATGGGGAGAGAGGCCGAGCACGCGTGGCCCCTCTCCCAGACCGCCAAGTGACGTTCCTACGGCAGGTGTGGGACTCCCATCCCACATCTGCAGCCACTAAGGGTTGAGGCGGGCGGCAAAGCGCCGCCGCCTCAACCCTCGCCGTCTGCGCCGGAGCGGATGTGCGAGAGGAGAATCCTCGCGCTCACGCTCCGCGACCTCCTTCTGCGAGATAACGCTCTCGCAAAAAGAGGCCACAGCCTTCCAGGACCTGTCGCTGCACAGCATTGCAGAGACAACGCTGTGCAGAGAGAGGTCCCATTGCCCAATCGCCAGTGCCATGGTGGCGCGCTCCGAACTCCAGCGACTGCACACCTCGAGGGTGTGCTGAGCCGTGTCGTCCGGATCACCGCACTCATGGCACTGCGGGCCAGGCTCCCTTCCGATATTGTGCAGGTAATGACCGAAGCAACCGTGTCCGGTCATTACCTGCACAAGCCTATACGACGTAGCGCCGTTTGCCCTCTCCAGCCAGATGTCCAGCGACGGGAGGATCGCCCCTATGGTACGAGTACCATAGAGGGAACCCTCCAGGTCGGCTTTCCACCGGTCCCGCAATCGGCGCTCCGTCATACGGCGCGTCTCCTCTACCTCCTCAGGGTCCGGGCGTTCCCCTCTCGCCCGGTACCTGGACCTAACCCTATAGGTCTCCGCCTGCACCTGTGCGTCCAGTTCCCAGGGTGGGGTGCAGGCGAGGAGGCAGGCCGCTGCGTGGGCCACCGTCATATAGGCCCTCACCATTCGGAGGGCCACGACCCTTTGGGGCCTACGCAGCAGGGCCCTGTTCCGGGCGGACAGCTTGTCCGCCCAGATCGGGGCCCCATACAGGGCCATACTCCTTGTGACGCCGGCATAAAGACGCCTGCACAAGGAGCCTGGCCCCCCCACGTTCGGCAGCAGTCGGCCTAGGGCCGACGCGGCGCCCACGATTCGGGGAGCAAGCCTCGCAAAGTGCTCCCCGAAATTCCACTGACGGTCCAGGGTAAGCCCCAGATACTTTACGTGGGGCTTGATCTGGACCGTCTCTCCCCCCAAGGTGAGCGCCGCGCCCGCCGGCAGCCGCCAACCCCGCCCCCCGAAGACAATCGCCTCAGTCTTCGGGAGGGCCACCTTTAGGCCGAGCTGCTCGATCCGTTGGATCGCCAGCTCGGCCGCCACCTCCGCCCACCTTAGGGCCTCACCCATTTCTTTTCCACGCACGGCCACCATGGTATCATCCGCATAACAGATGGCGGCCGTCCGTGGAAGCAATTCGCCCCTGATGGCCCAATCGTACCCCAGGTTCCATAGTAAGGGACCGAGCACGGAACCCTGGGGCACACCGCAGGCCATCGCCCTCTCCCCCCGCCGGCCGTCCCGGCCCTCATAGAGCACCACCCTCTCGGTTAGGTAGTGCTCTATGATCCTCCGGAGGTAGAGAGGCACCTCGTGGTATCGAAGTGCCTCTCTAATGACCCCATAGGGGAGGGTGCCGAAGGCGTTGGCGATGTCCAGCGACACCGCCACGACACCCTCCCCCCTGCTCGACGCGTCCTCGCAGAAGTCCCTCAAGGACTTCAGTGCGTCGAGCGTGGACCGCCCCTCCCGGAACCCGAACTGCCGGTCCGAGACGTTCGGGCCGGCAGTCTCCAGGTGCTGCAGGATTCTGGAGGCCAGGATCCTCTCCAGCATTTTCCCGGCCTCATCCAGCAGCACGATGGGGCGCCAGGCGGAGGGGCAGTCGGGGGGTCTGCCCTCTTTCCGGAGGAGGCAAAGCCTCCCCTCCTTCCATACCCTCGGGAACTTGCCCTCCACCGAAACCTAACCTAGCCTTACCTATCCTAACCTAACCTAACCTAACCTTTTTTTACTCAGGTGTGGTGAAGATCCCCGGCGCTCTGTCGCTCCGGCTGATCTTCGACCAAGGCTGCTCGACGGAGCGCCGTAACGACCCGCTGACCATCTCGGACGCGTCCGGCCGGACCGTTGCCACGCGCTCTGGACGTGACCCCTCAGACTGGGATGATGAGCTTATTATCAATGGTGAGCGCCTACTTGGATACGCGCACATTGAAGTATTGAGACATTTTACGTACCGTGCAATGTCAATTTGAGTGGCTGCGGCACGCCGTCGTGGATTAAAATAGTACATTTTGATTTAAGTGCTGCAGTGAAAATTACAGTTCCGCACGTGTATCAAACGACGTTTTTTAATACATTTGTGAAAAAAGCCAATGAAACAACAAGATTGATTGTAATGTGCCTATAACATGTTTTTGCTTACATTATGTTATTGTACCTATTCAATTCCGCATTCTTTTTTAATGGATGTTTTGGCAGTTGATCTCGCACAAACACCCCTCTATAATGGGGAATTTCTTTGCAATATTTGAGTATAGCGATGTTAATTAACGCTCGTTTAGGTAGGTAGCCTCAGCATGCGTTTTTTTTTTAAATATATTCCTAAACCATTCTTTCGCTCTTTGAGACACAGCCCTCTTCCTAAAGTTAACTCTTCCATTTTTTGATTATGCCTTTTGAGTTCTTGAATTGTAATAAAAAATAAAGTCATTACTCGACCTACACAAAGTAAACCACTACTCTACATACTCTACTAAAAAGCTTATATAGTGGCTAGATTCATAAGGACTCTCAATAATAAATTGTACAAACAATTTAGTTTACAAGGAAACTATATAATAATACGATACACAGAACAATAGGTCTTAAACCAAGTGAAGTCAGTGAAAATAATAAAAATGCGGTATTACAGAAATATAAAAACCATTTTAAAAAAGAAGTTCTACAAAGGAAAAAAATAAATTTGCCGTTCGTATAAGCAAATATAAAGAAACATTTGAAAAATAATACGATATCCTCTAAATTGGTCAACTGAAATATTTACTATTACAAAAGTACAAAACACAGACCCAATAAAATTTGTCATAGAAAATGTTAGACATCGACCCATCTTATAGGCGTATGAACATAAAATGAAACTGTCTAGGTTAGGTCTGGTCGTAGGAGTGCTCTGTCGGATTCAATTATTAGACGATATAAATACATTTATTGTTAGTATTAGTGTATTAATGTGTAGTGTAATAAGTTTTTTTTTCCCCCTGAAAATTGTTCTGTTTAAGTTACGTGTTGAGTTTTTTTTTTTCTTTTATTTATTTTTGTTCTTTTCATGTCCTGAGCTAAAGTGCAGTGTGCCCTAAGGCGTATCCACACATTGGGAAGGAGGTACAGGCTGAAAAACAGCGCTGTGCAGACACCAGTCTCACAGCATATGCTGAGTCCTGAGCCTTTTGCCAGTAACTTTATTATTTATTCATATATTATTGTGCTATGTACCTAAGTTGTAAATTGTGGCAATAAATGATTTTTGATTTGATTTGATTTGTATCAAATAAGCAAAACCTGAACATAATTCTATAACTGTTATTTTCTTTTTCTATGATATAAAGTATTGTTAGTTAAAGTTAAAATAAAAAGAATTAAACATTTTAAGTCTTCGCGTCAATGTAAAAAAAAACTAAATTTGGATTTCATAAGTACAACATAATAGTTAACTTTGTAAAAGTACCTCTATTATGTTATGACACCTGCATTCCAATTAAAGAAATCAAAATTAAACTAATTAATCAATCGGGACTATCATTAATAAAGAAGGTTCAGTAAGTTACACATTTTCTGGCTTATCTTAGTACCTGAAATTATAGATTACAACAATTTATTCTGCATAATAGTATATTATGTGTGTTGATAAATTATTAGAAAGTAAACAGATTCTCTTTGCAGATTTCTTAAGTAACAAATATTGGTAATTTTTGGAAAACCAAAATACATAACTACTTCCAAAGTGTTTAATTTATGCCGTCAACATATTATTAGTACTATAAGAAACAAATTAAACAAAAAATATCCACGTTTTAATATGAACGTTATTTATTGCAGAATAAAGTCGCCATTTCTTTGTGCCTCACCTCCCGATCGTGCTGTCGCGAGTCGCAAGCGATTCTCGTCTAGTAGTCGTCTCGTCAATGATTGTCAAACTTTTTATAAACACGTGGGGTGCACCACGGTTCGGCTAGGGCGGAGGTTTATTGAAATATTGTGTTCATTAGATCGATAATAACTAGGTAAATTGTTCAGGATGAGATATTATATGATTGTCGTGGAATCACGTTTACCTATTTATAAGCTCTCGGTTTTCTGTACAGAATGATTCAAATAAAAACATGTTAGGTAGGTGACAACAAGCATATTATGATAAGCAGACAGCATGATAAATGATTCTATATAAGGTATCTGTAGTTCTTAAAAGCAAGGTGATTAGGTCCTTTTGTAAGTTTTGCGATTTAAGGCATGTCCATATCGACGAAAAGCACTGAGTTTCAGGTCTTGTTTTATTATGCTTTAAAAGCTTTAACAGCCTTTGTAGTTCGAACAGCACGCGGCCGCCCCGATCTTTTATGGTCTTCGACAGAGGAAGTGTTGGTGTTATATATAATGGTATATATCTTACCTGATTTTCGGTAGGTATAAACATTTAATAAGCACCAATTTCCTCTAATGGTACATTTAAAGCTAAATATTTTAAAATAAAAATTTTGAAAAAATATTTAATGTTGGAAAAAAATGTTTGGTCTTAAAAAAGTTTGCATGACACCATCCATTACCTGCGACGTCGCATGCGGCAAAAAATTGAGCAACGCTGCGGTGCCGTTTCACAACACGTGGTCGTGACTCCATTGTTGGAAATGCAAATGTATGGTGGCGTGCCATTACACGATTGATTTTTAGACGGTGGCAATGACTGGTTATAAGGTGAGTCGCAGAGGTGTTTTATTGCAGGTAAAATCTAATTTCCTGTTCGAAATCGCTATCAATAAATATAGGTCGCAAAAAGGGTTATTTTATCATCGCCGCTTTCGCTCCCACCTTTTGGTTATAATAAAACAATGCATGTGCCCGTATATATCTGCACCTGCAACACTTACAAAAGGACCTAATCACCTTGTTTTAATAACTACAGAGACCTTCTATAGAATCATTTATCATGTTGCCTGCTTAACATTATATGCTTGTTGTCACCTACCTAACATATTTTATTTAAAGCATTCTGTACAGAAAACTGCAATGAGAGCTTATAAATAGGTAAACGTGATTCCACGACAATCAAATAATATCTCAGAGGTTGAGGCACAAAGAAATGACGACCTTATTCTGCTGTAGTATGGCGATTGGCCACTTTAAGTGTTTAGCAGTAACACAATAGTTTACTGCTACATAAACGCATATTGCTTGTCTCAGCGCAACCCAACATGTATATATATCAATACTTTGGAAATAATAAAGGTCTTCTAATACTGATGTTAAAACTACTAGTTTAACTTGGCTCCTCACGCCTCCACGCACCCTCGTCGTCCAACCCCTTATTAACACTACTTTCATCAAATATTACACTGCAATAAATAACGTTCATATTAAAACGTGGATATTTTTTGTTTAATCTGTTTCTTATAGTACTAATAATATGTTGACGGTATAAATTAAACACTTTGGAAGTAGTTATGTATTTTGGTTTTCCAAAAATTACCAATATTTGTTACTTAAGAAATCTGCAAAGAGTTCTGTTTACTTTCTAATAATTTATCAACACACATAATATACTATGCAGAATAAATTGTTGTAATCCATAATTTCAGGTAAGATAAGCCAGAAAATGTGTAACTTACTGAACCTTCTTTATTAATGATAGTCCCGATTGATTAATTAGTTTAATTTTGATTTCTTTAATTGGAATGCAGGTGTCATAACATAATAGAGGTACTTTTACAAAGTTAACTATTATGCTGTACTTATGAAATCCAAATTTAGTTTTTTGTTTTTTTTTTACATTGACGCGGAGACTTAAAATGTTTAATTCTTTTTATTTTAACTTTAACTAACAATACTTTATATCATAGAAAAAGAAAATTACAGTTATAGAATTATGTCCAGGTTTTGCTTATTTGATACGCCTATAAGATGGGTCGATGTCTAGCATTTTCTATGACAAATTTTATTGGGTCTGTGTTTTGTACTTTTGTAATAGTAAATATTTCAGTTGACCAATTTACAGGATATCGTATTATTTTTCAAATGTTTCTTTATATTTGCTTATACTAACGGCAAATTTATTTTTTTCCCTTGTAGAACTTCTTTTTAAAAAAGGTTTTTATATTTCTGTAACACCGCATTTTTATTATTTTCACTGACTTCACTTGGTTTAAGACCTATTGTTCTGTGTATCGTATTATTATATAGTTTCCTTGTAAACTAAATTGTTTGTACAATTTATTATTGAGAGTCCTTATGAATCTTTCTACTATATAAGCTTTTTAGTAGAGTATGTAGAGTAGTGGTTTACTTTGTGTAGGTCAAGTAATGACTTTATTTTTTATTAAAATTCAAGAACTCAAAAGGCATAATCAAAAAATGGAAGAGTTAACTTTAGGAAGAGGGCTGTGTCTCAAAGAGCGAACGAATGGTTTAGGAATATATTAAAAAAAAACGCATGCTGAGGCTACCTACCTAAACGAGCGTTAACTAACATCGCTATACTCAAATATTGCAAAGAAATTCCCCATTATAGAGGGGTGTTTGTGCGAGACCAACTGCCAAAACATCCATTAAAAAAAAATGCGGAATTATTAATTTGTTTATTTATTTATTAAATAGGTACAATAACATAATGTAAGCACAAACATGTTATAGGCACATTACAATCAATCTTGTTGTTTCATTGGCTTTTTTCACAAATGTATTAAAAAACGTCGTTTGATACACGTGCGGAACTGTAATTTTCACTGCAGCACTTAAATCAAAATGTACTATTTTAATCCAAGACGGCGTGCCGCAGCCACTCAAATTGACATTGCACGGTACGTCTCTTTTCTAACGTAAAACGTATTTTAAATACATAGGTAAGTAAATATTAGGTCGGGGCAAAAGTATTTTCGTATTTTTCGTTCAAAGGAAAACAATTTTTCAAGTTATATTTATTTATTTATTTATAATATGTACATGCCGTTTTGATCGATGACTTGTTGCCATCTTGTGGGTAGTGCCATGATTCCATTGCTGTAGAAATTCTGAGATTTTTGATTAAAAAAATCTGACAGGTAGTTTTGACAGTGTTCTCTTGATATTAACTTTATGCTTCCTAAAGAATTCTGAAGTGACCGAAACGGGTGGAAATCCGATGGAGCAAGGTCGGGGCTATACGGTGGATGCATCAACACATCCCAGCCAAGCTCTCTCAATTTTTGCTGGGTGGACTACCACATATAAATTTTAACGTTTTACTAAGGGGGGTAGTATAAAAGTACATTGTGTATTAAGGGTGGTAAAGACAGAATCACAAGCGAGAGTCTGTTAGAAGGCTTTAATGACTCGAGCTTTGTATTTCCTGTACCACCCGTGTAACATACAATGTTTTTCATCACAATTGCGAGGAAATGAAATAAATCAGACAAAAAATCATATTTTTGAACCCACTCGTTTATCAATCTTCCACTGAATTAGTTGGCCGTAGGCAGCCTTATACCTACCTCTCTCTCGACTTCGCCGGCAATAGATTCTCAATAATAATAATTTTAGCTGCGTTGGCGGCGATGTCCGGCGGAGTCGCATTATCCATTTCTTCTGATGCCGACATGTTTTTTATTGATATATAAATTTTAATATGTGCACAAAGTCACCCTTTTAATTATTATTTTGGAATCACACAGATTATAAGTAGTATTTATAAACTAGCGGCAGACTACATCATTGTCTACGACTTACCACAGATAATGTCAAACGTGTTCAGAAGTCCAATTCTAGTGACAGTCGAAATCAATAGTTTATATGCGAGATTTTTAGAAAATTGTATGCAACTGATATTTCATCTCGAATGAAACTTCATATCGAATGGCACAAGAATTGAGGTCCTGACGTATTATGATAGTTTGAGTCCACGTATTATATTTTAAAAAAAAAAGCTATTACGCACGATAGGGCGTAATGGTAAAAAAAGGCCCGCGGGTATTATTTTGGATTTACGGTCGATTTTTCTAGCATGTTAGGACACTGTTTACGAGCAAGTGTGATGAAAAATAATTTTATTATATTTATTTAGATTATTGTCAGCACCCGAGTGAAGAAAAAAAGCAAAAATTATCAATGTCTTTCAATCCATGAGTAGTAGCCATTTCTGTATACTTAGTCCGTTTACTCAAATAGTGTGCAGTACACCCACACACTGCAATGGAAACCATTTTATCATTTATTTATTTATTGAACAAGAAAATTAATTAATCTCGAAAATTTGATCCACGTCAATATATACTCGTATTAGGGTAACTTAGGGTAAGTTAAATGAGATTTAAAATTCTAAGACTGATTTTAAAATTATTTACTCATTATTTACATGTTTTTAACAGATTATTTAAAAACTATTAAAGTGTTGATTTTATTTAAACGTAAGTCAAAGTCAAAGTCAAATATTTATTCAGTAATTTGGCCACATACGGGCTCTTTTACACGTCAGTAATATAGAGTGAATCTACCAGCGCTTCGGACAAGACCATCATTGCGGAGAAGAAGCGCCGCAAGAAACTCCAGTGACAAACGAACGAGAAAACATGTTTAAAACTAGAATTATATCGTGAGAGAATACTAATGTTTTAAAAATGGTGAATAACTAACCTGTGATGATTGTTATAGTTGTACTTATAATTAAACTGATTTTACGACGTTTTCTTTCATTTGGAACGAAGCGAAGATGATTTTTACTGAGATTTAAAGTATATTGTCCATAATTACACGATGGTAATATTCCCAGTAATATTGGAAAAATACCTGGTAATTTTGAGAATATTCCCGGTAACATTGGGAATATACGTTCGGGGGAGCTCTGTATTTTTTTAAAATTCTAAATGGTTCCAATGTTGACCAAATAAGCATTAAACACAATAAAATATTTACTTAATAATTCAGTTTTCTGATTTTCTCATAATAAGAATAATAATAATAATAATCCAGCCTATATACGTCCCACTGCTGGGCACAGGCCTCCACTCACAATGAGAGGGTTTGGGCTATAGTTCCCACGCGGGCCCAGTACGGATTGGGAACTTCAAATTGTTTTGCAAGTGTGTGCAGGTTTTCTCACGATGTTTTCCTTCACCGAAAAGCTCATGGTAAATTTATAAATTATATTTCTTGGGAATATTACTGGTAGCATTACTGGGAATATTACCAACCCATCACTACTCGGCTCCATTACGCCCTCGCTTACAGCTGGGGCTGCAATGCCGCCTGGACTTTAATGAACAACTCACGTCGACATCGTGTCATAATGTACTATTTATTTGGGTTGATCAACTTTTTGTTGTTGTTATTCTGTCCCGTAACATAAGAGACAAGACAATAGTGATAGTGTTTCTTAGAAAGATGTTTACAATATATACTACTAACATGCCCACAAAAGAATGGGCTTAATATTGCCACAAAAAATCACGTTATGTAGATTTATATCCTTTAAAATTTATAGTTTTAAAGACTAACTTAACAGACGTAACCATGGCAACGAGGTAGATCAAAAAGTTGATTGACCCATTTAAATACAATTGGTATTTGATCGTTCACATAACAATATGTATGTGTATAGTTAATGATTGTTAAAACTTATCTATTTTTACCTGGCTAAGTGAAGCGATAAGAAAGGTAAGATTTTAACAGTCAAGGCTTCGTCATACAGCCAGCGCGTCGCGCCTGCAGCGCCGCGCGTCGCGTTCTTAGCGTGGCGCAAGCGCGGCGTGGCAGTCACACTACAGGCAGCAGAAAACGCTATGCAGCGCGGCACAGCGTGCTCTTAGCGCAACGCGTTCCAAAGAGTAAAGTAACTATAGAGGGAAAGAGTGGCGACTTTATAAATATAAATGTTAGCTAATTTTCTATTCAAACTTATCTTAGCTGATTTTCGGTAGGTATAAACATTTTAACCGTCTGTAACTCAAGAACCACTAGCCTACTTAGTCGTGATAGTTTTCCTTTTAAATTCATTATATGCGCTTTCATTTAAGATATATTTCACATTTTTAGTATGTGTAGTTTTGGCTGTAGGGACACACACACACACACACACACACTAGACTCTCACAAATGGATCCCTTAATCAAAAAATGGTTTTTGCGAACCCGCAATATTTGCCTTATTTGACAGACCTATCTAACGACACCCCACACCATGGGGTAGACGAGGAAAAAAACCATCTCCACTTTACGTGTAGAGGAGGTACCCTAAAAAACGGACAGACAGACGGACATGGCGAAACTATAAAGGTTCCTAGTTTGATTACGGAACCCTAAAAATGAGGGCGCTGTTCGGAATAAAATTGGCAATATGATCCATGGTTTACTCTAACCTGTGGTGGTTGCCATTTGAAAATAGCTTTGTTCAACCTGCACTTTCTAGATACAGCACTTGTCATACAAGCAAACTTGACCATTGAGTCGCCACTCGTTCCCTGGACTTTACTCTTTGGAACGCGTCGCGCTAAGAACACGCCTTGCCGCGCTGCATGGCGTGATCGCGCCGTGCCCGGCAGAAAAATTACGCTGTGCCGCGCTGCAGCGCGGCCGAGTTGTGCTGGCGTGGCGCGCCTGCAGCGACGCGCGGCGCGCCTGCTGCGTCGTGCGGCGCGACGTGATTATGTGTGACGGCCTGCATACAACTCCTTGTTAATTCCCACGCTAAGAACGCGCCGCACGACGCTGCAGGCGCGACGCGCTGGCTGTATGACGAAGCCTTTAATGTATGTATGTGACCAAAAATCGGATGTTCCACTCTAGCTCCAAAACTATTGGACCGATTTTAATAAATGGGGTTTCTTATGATTCGCCAAAAACGTGCGAGGAACAGAGGCTAAATAAAAAAGTAAGGGTGCGTTACTAGTCATTTTAGTTTGCAACTTTTGAATTATTAACAGGTGACGAACTTAAATGGCGATTCAAGAGCGACGGCTCCGTTAACGGGTGGGGATGGAGGTTTACTGCCGTTCCCATCATACCGAAGGTGGCACTATACGTGAGTATTTGTAAATTATGATCGTGGTACGAGAAGTTACTATTGCCGACTTTCCCGCCTCTACAGTCTATAACAATGTAGTAATGTAACTAACGTGTCTCAGGAGACCGGTTCGGACCGGTACGTGCTGTCCCGGCCGTCGGTCGAGCTGGCGTGGCGTCTGCTCGACGGGCCACTGCTCGCTAAGATCTCCAAGGACCACCCGCTAGCACCGCGGCTGGCCCAGGCGCTGGCCATATGCTCGCAGCTATCCTCGTTGTGTAAGTACAGGCTTGTCAGATTTTGACATTGAGTTAACCGCAAGCAAATCCAATTTAGCATGACAGGAAATTTATTCACAATACAATAGTTTGGTTCATTTAAAGTTAAGTACTTACGATAAATAAATCACAATCTTACACATTATGTTATGGCGTATTCCCAAACTATGCTCTAGGCTTGCACTGTACTTTGGATGCTAGACAACTTTATTAATGATTGCTGAAATTTTCGTACGCCAGACCGCACATCACAGCGGTCACCAAGTTGATTGTTATCCCATAATAAATATCCAAGCATGTAGTTACCTGTGTTAACGAATTTAACTTTGAGTTGGTTTGCTCGGAAGCTTGGCGCGCGCGCGTGTGGTGCGTGCGCCGGCTGCGCGGCGTGATCTGTACTGGCAACGAGCCGGCGGGCGCCGCGCCGCCCGCGCTCAAGAACCTGCCGCAGCTGCTCTACGACCAGTACGACTTCGAAGAGACCGCCGTGCACCTAGGCGAGCACCTGCTGCACACGCAGTACCTCAAGGTACACCAAACTACATAACTAAGTTGCTAATCACTTTCGTACCTTAACTGGTTCAGATGACATGTTGCGCGCGTAGACGCATTCCTAGAGCGGCTGACTCGTTTGCGTCAAGTTCACGTGTAATAGTAGAAGGGGGTGTGCGTATTGATTGTTATTGCATTCTATCAATCTAATCCGTCCTCTTCCACTTTTGCGTAAAACATGTCATCTGGACGGAACATAAAACACAACATCCAACACCCGCCGTAATACGACCAACCCTGTGCTCTACGAGTCACGCTTTGAAATGTGGTCTTGCGGAGGTTTTTAGCTAAATTTCGTAAAAATCGGTAATTAAAAGTGAAACGAGGCCGGTTTCGAATTTAGTTATGGTTAGCCGATATTATATTATTATCTTGATCATTGATCGCAAAAATCACTTATCCGCCACTCACTTGCTTTTGGTAACTAGAGCTACCAACTTGGCACCTCTGTAAATGGCTTGTGGTAACGGGAGTAACCAAGCGGAATTTCTGCGATTTAATTTTATTATCTGTGAATGGACGTGTGGAGTTTCTCAAAATTATTTTTAATCCATAGACCAATAACATGGCAACATTATAAAAATAGTTCTGCCAAATTAATAGAACAAACATATTTCATTTTTAAAAGTTTGTTTATAACGTGTCGTGATCGTGAGTTGCTCTCAAAGCGGAAAGTGTTAAAAATTTTCAGATCAATGAACTTTATATATTTCTACTAGTATTATATGGGACATTTCACGTGAAGCGGACAGGGAAAAAAAAGTGAGGTTCTGAAAATCGACCACATTCGGCCCATTTGTACTTCTAGTAGGTATGAATGTGTACGCAAAATATTTTTTTTGTATAGTGTATATTTACCAAGTTATAGGTTTCAAAAGAATTGTCGTTGATTGGTACTACAGTTTTTCGAAAGTAATTTTTCGAATATAACAAATCTACTATAAAATATTTTACATAGCGATACATATTAAAAATATACTGTTCTTATTGACAGTAAAAAAAAATTAAAAAATTAAAAAAAAAATAATGGCCAAAACCGGAAGTAAACTTTTCAAACCAGAATTACAGTCACTTCGACCAATTTTTTTTTATTTTTTTTTCTTTCAAAATATAGCTTAAATGATAATGAAAGTATACTAGAAAATTTAAAATGGGATCTCTATTAGTTTAGGAGATACGTTGAATAATATACACCCGCGTCGCAAGGGGCGTCATATGTAGCGCTTGCAAAGTTGAGCAGTTTGCGCGATATTGCAACTTTATTAATATTTTATATCGTTTTAGGGTATATTTAACCTCATTTAATGATATGAAATAAGTTTTCCCAACATTTTAAAAATAGAGTTAACTTTGTGAATCTGTTTTATTACAAAGAAGATTTTAATGCAGATGCAGAGTTGCATTTTCATGCAACATCTCACGGAAAGGGGCCATGCGATGGTCTAGGGGGGAATCTGAAACGTTTAGCTGCGCGTGCAAGTTTACAGTTACCTCCAAGTAAAGCAATTATAACACCAATGCGATTATATGAATGGGCAAAATCATCTTTAAAACAAACCGCCATTTATTTCTGTTCTAAAGATGATATAGAGCGTCAGAGTTTTTTTTTGGAACCCCGGTTTGCGTCTACGGTCACCATTTCAGGAACCAAAAAGTTTCACAGCTTCATTCCAACAACCACAGGCCTTCTTGTAAAGAGGACCAGTTCTGCCATAGATTCCCATTGTAAAATTGTTAAAATTACAAAATAAACAGTTCTTGTGTTGTACCAATGTTGTTTTATTATGTTTGAACTATTTTATCACAGTAATTTATACAAGCCATTTTATTTGACGCACACCAACCTATCTAAGCAAGTGCTACATATGACGCCCCTTGCGACGCGGGTGTATATTATTCAACGTATCTCCTAAACTAATAGAGATCCCATTTTAAATTTTCTAGTGTACTTTCATTATCATTTAAGCTATATTTTGAAAGAAAAAAAAATAAAAAAAAATTGGTCGAAGTGACTGTAATTCTGGTTTGAAAAGTTTACTTCCGGTTTTGGCCATTAATTTTTTTTTAATTTTTAAATTTTTTTTTACTGTCAAAAAGAACAGTATATTTTTAATATGTATCGCTACGTAAAATATTTTATAGTAGATTTGTTATATTCGAAAAATTACTTTCGAAAAATTGTAGTACCAATCAACGACAATTCTTTTGAAACCTATAACTTGGTAAATATACACTATACAAAAAAAATATTTTGCGTACACATTCATACCTACTAGAAGTACAAATGGGCCGAATGTGGTCGATTTTCAGAACCTCACTTTTTTTTCCCTGTCCGCTTCACGTGAAATGTCCCATATATCAAACCAATCAGTGTTTAGTGATTTATTCGATTAAAACTATATTTCAATCCTGTTTAATGTTAATCAAGAACATATCTCACTTCAAAATAGATAAGTAGTAGTTTTTTGATATTCAGAGTCCTCTATTTCTGAGATTATACAATATTTCCTAGAAATATTAAAATGAAAACGTAGTTTAATTATTAAACTATACAGAAAAAATATATATTGTGAAAAAAGTAGAAATATTTCACAGGATTAGCAAATGAAATACATGTAGGTAGGTACAGGTAAATTACTTTCGAGACGTTTTTACATTTGTAGTGTATTTGTATATTTACAGGGATTCTCAAATTTAAATTTAAATTTCATTCTACAGTCAGAAAAAAAAAGATCCGTCACATTTTGAAGAAGAATATATATTGACAGTCAAAACTCACTAAATGTCAAATAAATAATAATAAATTATATTTATTCTTATGGTTTGTAATATTTCTTGTTCAGTGTTATTATTGTAACGTTGTTAATTAAAAATGGTTCCGATGTTGAAACATGGTCGAGGTAAGCCTTTGACTTCCCAAACTAAAGAAGTTTTGTATAATTTGTGCAAATATTTCCAAAAAGAATGCAATAGCAATCCGAGCAGTATTGTGACTCCCGCTGAATTAGTTGCTATATCAAGCGGAATATCATTGACTTAGAAGAATATTAGAATTAAATGTTATGTTTAATTTTAATATTATTAACTTTTTTAATATTGTTTAATATTATTAATTCCATTGATGTACCTGATTATAAAAATTATAAAAATATATAAAAGTATTGGTTTATTTCTTTATGTTCTGACCGTACACAACTACAAATGCAAAAACGTCTCGAAAGTAATTTACCTCTATGTGCCTGAGCCGGCAAAGTGCAATGACCTATCAGCTGGTTTGCATTCGTAGTGAAAAAAAGTGTTTAATTTTAAATGGTATTTAAAATAACGTATATTCAGTTGTTAAGTGTTAAATATGGTGTATTTGTATTTTGTTTATTTGTGGTTTAAAGTGGTTTTTGTTGTCGGTGTTCGGTTGACAAAAGTATCACACTTCTTTTTGTAGGTACGTAGTCCCATTTTCTCTTATCTTCAGTTTGGTTACAGTAATATCGATGATAACTACAAAATATTTGCATGTTTTATAAAGTATATTAGTGTCTTATTATATTTAAGTTTATATTTTTGTCCTTTTGTACTTAATGAATTCGTAAAAAAATCATGAACCCACCATTCCGTTTCACGGCGCATTTGCGCTGTTGCCGATATTAACATCGAAAATGAAATTAAATAGTTTTTATTCAAGAAAAATCCCCGAGTACATATACTTTGTTAAGTACCAAATTAAAGGTCAACAAATCAGTTTTAAAGTAAACAGAAAAAATATATATGCTATCGCTTCAGATTTTTTGTAAAAAAATTATATATCTGTAAAAAGTTTTCAATTTAACAATAAATCTACTTTGTGCATTTTTCATAATTCATTTTACTATTAAAACTCATTAAAAGAATGCAAGAAACCGGTTTCCCGTTTCTTTCACTTTAAAGTTATCGATTTTTAAACACGGCGCCGCGCCGCGGATGTCCAAAAAGTCGTAACAGGGCAGGGCATATTATACGAAACCCAAAGCAAGTGAGTGGCTAGTACTCAGACATTATATTTGAACAGGAGCTGGCTTGGCTCGCGTGCGGGCTGCGCCTCGACGCCCGCGTCTGCCACGGGCCCGACGCGGCGCGCTGGGCCTGGTTCAAGCGCTACTGCCTGTGCATTCGCACCGCCGACGCGCTCATCAATAGAACACCGTTCCCGCTCCCGTTCCTGACGGAGGTCAGAAAACGTTTGACTGACCTCGGCGTGTGCAACCCTGACGATGGAAGCGCAGACCACTATAACCCGTGGGAAGATGAAGCCAACCCATCCAGGAGTAGGGATGACCAGCTTGTCAGTTGGCCCAGCCGGTTAGTGATTATCTTGTGGCTACACGTTACTACAATCATAGTGACCACCTCCACCTCCGCGCCTCTGGGCTAGAGCGTAGGGCATGTCGACAACCATTACAGATATATCGATAAATGATAACATAGATGAGTACTAGCTCGATAAAATTTAATTATTATCTGTGTTCACTGTATATTTTGATTACACATTAAATACCACACATTAATTGTTAACCGACTTAAAAAAGTTATCTATTTCGATGTATTTATTTGGTCGAAGCGACTACTATGATAGATTTTTAAATGACACGGTTTATGAATTTTATTTATAATTTATTTTAAGATAATGCGAAAAACCTTTTCATCAATTAAGTTAAATTAAGAAATATTATCAATATAAGTGAAACTAGTTGGTAATAGGTAGACATATTTTTTAATTATAAATAACTTCATGTCTATGTTTGTGTTCGGAACCCTAGCACGCGAGGACTTTAAAAAAAAAATAAGATCCAATTTAATCAAAATACGAATTCTAAGTCAAATGAAACGAACTAAAACTTTCCAAATATCATTTCATTATTTTATTCGTGTTCCGATGGCTTAGTCAGCGGACATCATAATATTTCATAGTAGGTAATCCAACTGACAGGTTGGGTCAATTTTCAGTACATTTCGATACTAGTGCGGAAAGTATGTCATTACTTCACGAGTACCGAGATATCTTGCCACGAGCCGTAGACAAGTGGCAAGACTCGGGACGAGTGAAGAATGACATTTCCGCACGTGTATCGAACGACGTTTTTTATCACAGTTGCGAAAAAATAAATCAATTTCACACTCTGATTAACTCATTTTATAAGCAACTTTTTGAAAACTTAAGATTGGAGAACAAATTCGTTGTAAGTTCGATGTTTCGCAGTGAAAATTTTTGACATTATGAAGAGGTGTTTTTTTTAGATTTTATTCGACTAGAATGGATTTTGTTATTATTAGTGAACCCACTTCAGTGAGTTTTTTTTCAAATGCATGTTCTATACATATATAAACATAAACAATTGTAAATATAAAACATTGTACTTTTATTACCTAAGTATTGTTATTTACGATTATTTGTGTATCGTTTATTTATAAAAACAATATCGAATGTTGCCTTTGGAAACTTAAAACATTTTTGCAGTAAGAAAAAACGCCTCTTCATTATGTCAAAAATTTTGACAGGCTTTTCGGCAGCTATTCCGTTCCATTCGGACAACTTATTAAGAACGGTTTTTCAATATTCAATATTAAAAAATAAACGTGTTATAATGATGAAGAGGTAAGTAATAAAATATGAAATATGTATATTTTTCGTATTCTTACATTAACAGTAGGTTTTTATGTTGATTACGACGTTTAAAGGAAACCAATATTAACACTCATCAATAAGTAGTCATGAATTGGAATACGTATAAATTTAAAAAAGTTGGAAAAGTAAATAGCACTAGTTCGCGAAAACCAACTTTCCGCACGATATATAGCTACGAAAAGTACCACTTTTTGAGCAACTGTGTTATAAAATTAAATTTTACGAGTTGAACTGAATAAATACGAGTACATAGATAGGTGGGTCGATCAACTTTTTCTTGTACCTCGTTGTCATGGTTACGTCCGCTGGACAACTCTTTAAAACCTTTTCTATGGTTAAAATTCATCAAACGTACATTTTTAACCGACGTGAAAAAAGGAGGAGGTTCTATGTATGTTCCACTGTTCGTATTTTTTTTTATGTATGTTGACCGATTTCTCCGTCAATACGGTATTTTACTATATGTCAAAATTAAATATTTTACACTATCACTAAATCAAGCTTCCGAAAATACACGGAAAAACAAAGCATTCACTTATTTTTGGAATGTTGACGATTTTTAATTAAACAAAAACTAGAAAAAGGAAGTAGTTTGTTCACTGAAAATCGTGACTTCACAAGCAAGTATAGATATAGTGAATAATATTTTTCTATCGGTAAAACTCGGATCTCAATCGGAAGACGACGGGACCCGAAGTGTCAATTAATTATTGCATTAAATGAGTGACATGTTTATATTCATTAATATGAAACTTTATAATTTTGGTGTCAAATGTCAAAATGAAAAATGACAGCATATGGCACGGTATAATATAGAGATGTTATAACCACCCTAAGAAACTTAGAAATACACTCATAGGTAAGTAGTACTATTATTGTAATTCGTAAACGAAACACTCTTGGCGTTAACATAAAATGCAGCAAAATAACGCATACGTAGGTATTTTGAAATATTTACAATAATTAAACTCAGGATTTGGATCAATATTTTCAACATTTTCTATTTCACAATCTGAGTTACACTCAGACGTGTCATCGTCAGTACTTTCATTGACGTGAATGACAATACTATCAACATGATCATCCATCGAGTGTTCTTGTGAACGATATTCATTTTCACATTTGATGGCATGATCACAAACTTTCTTCCTTTCATCCGGGCCAATCTCTTTACTGTAGTCATATTCATGTATATGTTTCTTTTTGATACGTAACCTTTTATGTGGGACCACATGTTTGGATGGGTCGAATGGGCCCACATTGGGTTGAAGTCGGGATGGTATGGCGGTAACCTTAACACTGTGTGTCTATGTTAATGTAAAATCGTGTCTATTGAATATTCTTGTTTATGACGACAAATAATTTCATATAGTTGTACCTTGGTTAATGATAGACCAAAGGGAATATTATATTTTTCTAACCAGTTTATCATTAGCGGCATTGCTGTATTAGAGTTGGGTGGGCGTTCCACATATTTGTTGTGATAAGCAGCATTATCCACTACTAATACAGAATTTGAAGACAAGTTGGGAATATTAAGTTGATTTTGTAACCATTTTTCATAATTTACATTATTCATGGCATCGTGATGATCACCGGTCTTAACAGTAGACTTGTACAGTTCGCCATCAAATATATCTGTACATATCAGAGTGGTCAAAAATATCTGAACGTGCACTCTAACGCCTTGACAATAGAGTCGTGTTCAGATATTTGTGACCACCTTGTTTGCTGCAATATATATGATGGTGACTGTACATAAGCAGAGCACCCGGAACAAATCCTTTGGCACTACCTGCATTTACAATACGTGTAATAAGACGTTGGCCTTTTGAAATTAACTGTTTCACTCCTTTATCCGTGGAATCCGCCCAGAATTTTCCTGTTAAATGGGATGTGTAGACGACGTGGAGCTCTGCACCTGAAACAAAAAAAAAACCTAAAGTGTTAGTAAAGTAATAATAAGTTATAATATTAGACATGAAGGTACTTACCTTTACTGTTTACATATATGTTAATAAACGTGCGCGTGTGCGTGTGTGGGCAGAAGCAGCGGATGCGTTGCACTTCAGTCGTGAAACGAGCGCCACACAGAGCTCACATGAACAATCCCTTTAACACTTTACTTACGATCCTTGAAAGTTTTAGGTACTTAGCCTCCCACCAGTCCTGCACCTATCATCTACAATTGGTCCTTCGAACCGGATCCTTGTGGAATTAACCGAAGAGAGTAAGGGATCACAGGATTATTTGGAATATTCAGCACACCGCCGCTGCGCACAATGGTTAAAACGCGTTGTGCTGTTATGCGAGAGAAGCTTGAGCAAAATGCAGATAATAATAGTGAAGTGCGCTCAAATAAGACTTGTCCTGCAAAAACCCGTCAAAGTACCTCATACAGGGTGTAGTTTAAAAACAGAACCCTTTGCAGTAATTAAATCAGTTTCTTCGAAGGTCTTCAATTGTGGCACGTAAAAAGCAATTGGAACTTGATGCCGCCGCAGCAAAGGCCCAGATCGAAAAGGATTTAATCGATAAGTTCTTAGTGCAGGTTGTAACAGAAGTTGCTAGCTTTGTAGGTGTAGTTAATTCCCAAATGTGTAGCATACATTGGTGGAAACTTTGTTGGATTATGAACCATTAGAATAAGTTTGTAAATATGTATAATTAAAGCTGTTTGTTTTTCTTTAAAAAAGAAAATAAAAAATAAATAAAAAGCTCGCGGCAGACCTTGCCGCGCTGGATGACGAGGCTTCGCAGAAGTCCCATAGCAGCTGAGAACAATCCTTGGCTGGAACGTCTACGAAGGTGGAGCAATGGTTATGAAAAAGTCTCCAGGAATCGGCTGCGCCCCCGGCTCCGCTGCCACCGGCGCCTTCGCCGTCGGCTCCATTTGATCTGCAAAATCTAACTCAAGCTATCAAAAACCTGGCTGTAGCCTCATAAGGTGCTAACATACAGTTTTTATCTCGCCTAACGACTCCAAAGGATTTACCGATATCTACTGGGGACCCATTCGAGTGGCTTCAATTCAAAAAAGTGTATAAAGAATTTGCCGCGTTGTGTAAATATAGTGATAGCGAGAATATAACGAGACTCAGCAAATGCCTGCGCGGCGATGCAAGAGAAGCCGTGTCATCACTTCTCATCGGTGATAGCTCGCCAACTACTATTTTAGAAGCACTGCAACTACGTTTTGGAAGACCCGAACGAATAATTCACAAGATTACGTCACAAATAAAAAAACTGCAACCGTTACCGTTTAATTATCACACTGAACTAGTCAATTTTGCAGTCAAGATAAAAAACTACGTCGCTGTCGCTCAATCTCTGAATAAAACGGATTATTTAAGAAGCCCAGAATTACTAAACGCTGTTATATCAAAGTGTCCAATCCTTATTAACAAGTGGACGGGCTATATTTACAAAAATCAAGACGACAGTAAAGCGAAGTTATAATTATTTTCCGATTTTCTACACAAAGAAGCGATGAAAGTTGCCGCAGCCGGAATAAGCCACATCAATGCACAAGCAGAACTTAAGACCCTCAGGAAAACAGATGACCGCAAAATTACAACGCACTCCGTGCTAAACAATAACAATCAAATATGTTGAAAATAGGCAGCGTAATCGTACACGGACCGAACGGTGATATCACTACGCATGCGTTGCTGGACGATGGTGCTACAGTGTCTCTGGTATCAGCTGATCTTGCCAACTGTGTAAATCTCCAAGGTCAGCCTGAAACGTTATGCATTAGGGGTGCATGGAACACTAGCATCGTTTGTCAAAGTGAAAGTGTGAACTTTAAACTTTCGAATGTTAATGGACAAATGTACCTACGAAATGCGCGCGCAAAAAATAAGCGAATTGGATTTTCCTATTCAAAAGTTAGCGGAAGTGAAACTTGAGAACTATGAACATTTGCGTTATTTAAAAGACCATCTTACTTACTTGTACAAGTGTGAATGTGAAGCCTAATATATTAATCGGACAGGACAATTTCCATTAAATTATGACACTTAGAACTGTTTATCGTGGTATTAACGAACCGTGCGCAACCCTAGCACCGCTCGTGTGGTGCCTGCACGGCATCATACCCGTACCTGCATTCGCTCGCAGCGGTCGACCGATAACCGTCGGGCATACGGCGCTCTTTTAAGGTGGGTTTAGACCAAACGAGCAAATGCTCATTCTATCCCCACTCTGCCAAATTTGTTGTGTGTAAACAGAGACAGAGCATTCTTTCGTTGTTCGTCCTTATTTTGCGAAGATTCTAAGAATGCTCGCTCGCTTGGTGTAAACGACGCACGAGCGTGCGAATAGTCGCCTAGAGCATTCTCTCGTGTTCGGACGTGCCTTCTCCGGGAAGCGGTTTCTTCAAAGCGTTCTAGACGTTCTAGTGCTCGAGGGACTTGACGTATCGTTGTAATTATGGATTGGTCTCAAGAAAAATATCTTCTTTTGATAGAAGCCTACCAAAATGCCAGGTGTCTGTGGGATCCGACTTTTGAAAATTATAAAAATACAATCCATAAACAAGATGCATGGCAGGAAATAGCAAACCTTTTAGAATGTAGTAGTGTTGAAGATGTTAAAAAAAAGATGGACTCGCTTCTCGCATCTTACCGTCGTGAAAGGAAAAAATCAATTGCCACAAAATCAGGCATCGGTGCTGATTGCATTTATAATTCGAAGTGGTATTCTTTTTGAGTAATTGAGTCAGGATGATAAATGAAGCACTTGCAATTACAATATCAGTCTCAGAGTCCGACATAGTGCACACAGTCAACGGACACCAGACGAATGAGCAACGGGCACTCGTTCGCTTGATCTAAACAGTTCTAGAGCATATGCTCTAGAATCCTAGTTCTTGGGTTGCATTCTTGCTCGTTGATATTCTTGTGGTGTAAACGCTGAAAACGAACTTTTGTTTACACCAAAAGATCAATAATGAATGCTCTGCTCTGGTTCTAGCTCTTTGTTAGTTTGGTCTAAACCCACCTTTACAACATTGCGCGAGCGCGCCTCATCGCCCGCCGCCTCCTCTCCGCTCTTCGCTGCCACCTCCGCGGGGCCTTGCCCTGCACGACGCACACATATACGAACGCAGCAATACACTCGACAAAACAAAGTCCTAGCGATGCACACATTAAAAGCAATGGGGATAAACAACTACATGAGTTGATTCGACGGCGTTCGCCATTGAATCCATCGGAGTGAACACTAATGCACGAGTAAACAAGTAGGCGCATCAAATACGCAACATAACTCTAACACATAATTCTATAACTGTAGTTTTCTTTTTCTATGATATAAAGTATTGTTAGTTATAGTTAAAATAAAAAGAATTAAACATTTTAAAACTCCGCGTCAATGTAAAAAAAAAACAAAAAACTAAATTTTAAACACATTTTGATTTCATAAGTACAGCATAATAGTTAACATTGTAAAAGTACCTCTGTTATGTTATGACACCTGCATTCCAGTTAAAGAAATCAAAATTAAACTAATTAATCAATCGGGACTATCATTAATAAAGAAGGTTCAGTAAGTTACACATTTTCTGGCTTATCTTACCAGAAATTATAGATAACTGTAATTCAACAATTTATTCTGAATAGTATATTATGTGTGTTGATAAATTATTAGACATTAAACAGATTCTCTTTGCAGACTTTTAAAGTCACAAATATTGGTAATTTTTGGTAAACTAAAATACATAACTACTTCCAAAGTGTTTAATTTATGCCGTCAACATATTATTAGTACTATAAGAAACAAATTATACGAAAAATATCCACGGTTATTAATTAATTGATATTTTTTCTTACTTACGTTTTAATATGAACGTTATTTATTGCAGAATAAGGTCGTCATTTCTTTGTGCCTCAACTACCGACCGGTGCTGTCGCGAGTCGCAAGCGATTCTCGTCTAGTAGTCGTCTCGTGCATTCATTTATTATAGGGCTTATAGGCTTAAGGTGGCGACTGACTTGTAACATTTCGGTGTAATGTATCACTCGCGGTCCCTACCTAAACGCTACTATTAGAAAAGGACTGCGAGTGATACATTACACCGAAATGTTACAAGTCAGTCGCCACCTTTATAGTCAATGATTTTCAAACTTTTATAAACACGTGGGATGCACCACGGTTCGGCTAGGGCGGAGATTTATTGAAATATTATGTTCATTAGATAGATAGTAACTAGGTAAATTGTTCAGGATGAGATATTATTTGATTGTCGTGGAATCACGTTTACCTATTTATAAGCTCTCATTGCAGTTTTCTGTACAGAATGCTTTAAATAAAAATATGTTAGGTAGGTGACAACAAGCATATTATGTTAAGCAGACAACATGATAAATGATTCTATATAAGGTCTATGTAGTTCTTAAAAGCAAGGTGATTAGGTCCTTTTGCAGGTGCAGATATATGTATACGGGCACATGCATTGTTTTATTATAACCAAAAGGTGGGAGCGAAAGCGGCGATGATAAAATAACCCTTTTTGCGACCTATATTTACTGATAACGATTTCCAACAGGAAATGGGATTTTACCTGCAATAAAACACCTCTGCGACTCACCTTGTACCCATTCATTGCCACGGCCTAAAAATCAATCGTGTAACGGCACATACATTTGCATTTCCCACAATAGAGTCACGACGACGTGTCGTGAAAAGGCGCCGCAGCGGTGCTAAATTTTTTGCCGCATGCGACGTCACAGGAAAAGGATGGTGTCATGTTCAATAATTTTTCAAATTTTTATTTTAAAATACTTAGCTTTAAATGTACCATTAGAGGGAATTGGTGCTTATTAAATGTTTATACCTACCGGAAATCAGGTAAGATAACTTTAACTAGAAAATTTTCTAATATTCATGTGTTTTTTGGAGATTGTTGTTTGTGTTTGTAAAAATAGCGACCGGATCCTACAATAAACATGGTCCGTTTTTTTATAATTTCGCTAACACATCACACACTTTTTAATCTATTTTTTTTGGGTCCCTCTGTAATAATGCAAATGGTTTGGGGGTGAAGGCTGGTCCTTTGGGTCAGGAGGCAGAGTGAGACCACTAGTATCGGTGTAGTAAAAGACCTTTATTATTATGATGTTAGGTTATTTATACATTGGGATTGTCGCTGAGACAAGCAATATGCGTTTATGTAGCAGTAAACTATTGTGTTACTGCTAAACACTGAAAGTGGCCAATCGCCATACTACACCTCCCCCGAAAGTTCCCTTCACCGCCGGGATGGCAGAAAAAAAATTTAAACGCATGTTACTCGTTTACAATTTTTGTGTTCTGAAAAAAACTGTGTAAAAAATATTATGTCGAGGACAGGCTCATATGTTGACACTGTTGTCATAAATTAACTTTACTTATCTGTAAGTTTACACAATAAATTATTTTAGTAAAATAAAATCTGTCCTTGTATTCGACTTTTTGGTCTGGCCCTAGTGTCACTTTGATAAACTTGAACATTAAAATAATAAATTTGTAATATAGATATTTTTCCTTCTATCATAATTCTCTTTGTGATAATTCTTTATGTAATGTTCTATATGATATCTCTCTTTAATCTTTTACTTTTCTATTATGACAATAACGTTGCCTGCGGAATCGGTACTTCCTTAATAAAATATAATGCCTTAAAAAAAAAACTGGTAATTCCCTTAGGATATTACTCAACATGGAGACTCTGGCTCCTTTATCGGGCTACGCTCCCTCGCGTACCCTTTAACTATCATCAAACATGGGTATGGTCACCCAGGGCATGGTCACCCTAAAATGGCATATCAGGTCACACACCTTAGTGCGCCTGTAATTAGAGTCATAAATGCATTAAGACTTCAAGTCTCCAACTGTTTTCACTGAGGACACGGTAGTTCGCACCATGTTCAAACATAGGACTAATGAACTCTAATAGACTAATAAAATTGTACCGTTCCTATATATCAAAAGGAATAAAAATATTCAATGAATAGTATTGATTCAATTTAAAAATATTAAATTTTTCCTCATAACTCAATTTAAAGAATATTCAATTTTTTCTGTTAATTCAATTCAAAAAAATATTCAATTTATACTAGTATATAACCAGTTTACTATCACTAAGTCTTTTGGGATCAGTCCTGAACTCAGCTGAAGTAATAAAGAAACATTACTGCAGATAATATTCCCTTAGTAGTTAAATACTGTTATCAAATGATGTTGTAAATTAAATAATTTTATTGATTTAATGTTGTTAATTATTTAATTTAATATTGTAGGAATTAAACAACGCATTCCTAGAGTATCCAATTTCATTCATTATAAAATATGGGTAATTCTCATATCATTTCAACCGCCCGTCACAGCCGTGGCTACAAAATCGTCGATTTTCGAAGGAAAAGCTATTGATAAGAATTGTAAGCGGCGGCTCTGCATTCTACAGAATAGCCGCAAATGACATTCGAATCTACAGGGAAGCCCGAAGCCGTCAATAATGCGACCACGGTTGTGACGGCGGCTGAAACGCTCGTGAGAATGACCCTTATAAACTACTAAGTGGCGGCGAATACGCTCGACCTACTTATAAAATTTGCTGAGCGCGCGGCCTGGAGTGGCTCGTGCCGGACATTGCAAGGTATTGCAACATCCGCGTAACCTGTTTACGACTCAACGGAAGTTTAGTGACACTGGAATGACCTATTAATTGTTATGAACATAAAATGTCATTAAAGATGACTGGTAATTGTAATTTGAATTTTAAAATGATTTTTAGCGACAACCCTTGGCTAATTAATAATAGTGGGAAGAGAAGAAAAAAAAATGAATTAACGAGTTACGCTGCATGACGACGGTCATCGGCCGGGCGCGCGACGCTGCTTGGCACAGGAACTGGATGATGCCGCATACCGCATGCTGCTGTACTCGATGACGGGCCGGGATAACCCTGGTCTCCCTGGAACGTGGGCCGGGATTACCCTGGACACCTCTTGATTTGCGAGCCGGGAATACCCTGGACAACGCTCTTCTTTCTTCTCATTTTCTTTATTCTTGGATCTTCTTTTATTGTAATTTATTCTTTAATTTTTTTTCCATAAATCTTTTGTTATTCTTCACTTTGTTTTTTTTTTTCTTGATTATAATTATTATCTTCTATTTTTCTTAATTTTTTTTTCTTTATTCTATACTTTCTTCTGGCTTCATTCTTCAGTCTTCATAAATATATTTATTTTTAAATTGTTGTTCTTCCTTTTCTTCATTTTTTGCGTCTTCATAATTTTATTTTCTTTTCTTCATTTTCTTTTTTCTTGAAATTTATTTTCTCGCAACGGTTATTTAATTCTTCGGTCCGGTAGGCAGGGTCGCCATGTAATAATGTAAATGGTTTGTGGGCGAGGGATGGACCCTTGGGTCAGGAGGCAGAGTAAGACCACTAGTATCGGTGTAGTAGAAGACCTTTATTATTAAGATGTTAGGTTATTTATTATTTTATACATTGGGATTGTCGCTGAGACAAGCAATATGCGTTTATGTAGCAGTAAACTATTGTGTTACTGCTAAACACTGAAAGTGGCCAATCGCCATACTACACCTCGGTAATTTGTATGATGCGTGTCGTGGCGGTTATTGGGACATTATGGGAGAATATTAGTCTTTTCCTGACTTGAAATCAATGCCTGAATAATTATTTGTCTAAAATCATATAAAGGCATTGGTTTTTCGCAATATCTAGTGTATAGAGAGTGCGCGTTACATAATACCATACTATAGTATCCGCATCACGAAGTGGCGAGTCGGGTCATAAATCATCAGAATCATGCTATCTCTTTCACACCTGCACGGCCTTATGGAGCGGGCCGTGCAACAATAGTGTAGGTAGCGTTAGGCATAAAAAAGAATGTCGATGAAGTAATGAAACAAAGAAAATAAATAGCGTTGCATTTTTTTATTCCGGTATTGTATAATTACTATCGAAATAATATACCCCTGTTTCCGAAACATCCTTCCGTATAAGTTCTAAAGTTCATTCGCTCGTTCCACAAACTACCACAAACTAACGCTGCAAGCTTTCTTGGTTGTTGAAAATCAATATTCCTTGTGACACCAGGGTCTTCAACTTCAACTCTTGAAACTATTTATAAACGTTTATAATGACCTGCCGGGCTTGCTGGTTAACATCACTTTTTAACTTTGTCAAATTAGTTTTGCAAAAATCTTCCATTATGATGTAGGGTCACAGACAGAGTTCGTATAACGAATGAGTTATGCATTTTGATTAGACCTTTTATATTATAGTATATATTGTTATCAATAATGCCGTTTTGATCGATCCACTCTTTTTAACTGTAGGGATTGATTGATTTAAATTTTTTATGGTCTTCGACAGAGGAAGTGTTGGTATAATATATAATGGTGTAATATATAATCATATATCTGTCGACAGTACGATACACGAAAAGTGACTGTTTTCGTTAACACCCCATTCCATATTGTTATTTAATATCCAATCGTAAGATCGAATGGCACTTTATATCACCCGCTAGTCCTCATAATAATATGGCAGGGCATGGGAACGCTTAGTTAGAAGTGTGAAAACAGCGTTGAAACTAGTACTGAAAGATAGAGCGCCGCGAGAAGAAGTATTAATCACATTGTTAGCCGAAATCGAAAACATGGTCAATAGTCGTCCCCTGTGCCATGTCTCAGTAGACCATGTGTACCCAGAGAGCCTGACACCAAACTACTTTCTTATTGGCTCGTCGTCCAATCTACCTGTCCCTTACGATTTTGACGATACGGACTTGTATCGCACAAAAGTTATGGAGGCACGCCCAGCGACTTACCGACGCTTTCTGGCAACGCTGGGTTCGTGAAGTCCTGCCAACTCTTCAGCCATGACAAAAACCATGACCACCAAACCAAAAAAAAAAGAAGGACACCAACTGAAAAAAGGAGATATGGTCGTTATTGTGGATCCCACCTTGCCTAGACATCTGGCCTAAAGGAAAAGTAAAAAACGTGCACCCTGGTACCGATGGACGTGTACGAATCGTTGACATAAAAACCAGAACTGTACTACTTAACAGACCGGTGTCACGCTTGGCTATTCTTCCTACAGCTGATGATTGCCCTTGATTGGCAATGGGAAGGAGGATGTAGACGACGTGGAGCTCAGCACCTGAAACCAAAAAAACACCTAAATTGTTAGTAAAATAATAAGTAAAAAGTATAATATTAGAAATGAAGGTACTTACCTTTACTGTTTACATATGTGTTAATAAACGTGCGCGAGGTCTTGTCGATGTGTGCGTGTGTGGGCATAAGCAGCGGGTGCGTTGCACGTCAGTCGTGAAACGAGCGCCACACAGAGCTCACATGAACAAGCTCTGGATTAACGTAGAATAAAATTAATCACCACTTTGAGTTCACCGACTTAATTCAAAATTACACACGGATCACAATAAGAATTTATAAACAACAATTATTAAAAGTTATTTAAAAAAAGAAATAGGAAGTAAAGTATCGCGGGCCCTCTAAGGGTCGACTGGCGGGCGGTTGGCCGCGGGCGAGTAGGATAGAAATCCTGGAGCGGCAGCCGTCTCGGTCTAATGTCTTTCGACAGCAAAATCTAGATATCGGCTGGGCAAGCGTTTGGGGCACGTTGGACGCGCAGAAGAATTTGCCATAACACTTTACTTACGATCCTTGAAGGTTTTACTTCGCCTCCCACCAGTCCTGCATCTACAGGATGTATGAACATATGTTTCGTCCGTGTACACGATATCTCTCCCTTCAGATCAATACTTTCTTATTAAGTCCAGATACTTTACTCTTTTTAGTCTTACGTCATCCTTTTCCATCAGCATTCTTCTATTGTTTGTAATTTTCTTGAATCGGAAACCCATTTGGCGAAGTATCTATCTTAATGCAAATCACAGCATTTAAAAATTCATCGTTTCCATCAATTTGGACTTTAGGGCCTGGATCGTAGGAACTAGTTTATAAATCAGATGGAAATTATAAACCATACGTCGTATTACTGCGTAATCAAAGTCATCAAGATCTAGACAGAAAATTTTGCGTGGTCTACCTAACTTAACATTATTTCTTTCTTGTTTATTCTTATGCCCGCCCGGCCGAAAAATGCCCGTTGCATCTGAAATTCGTTGTTGAACTTTTCCAAAATATTGAGAATCATTGCTATTTCCGAATTTGCTATTTTATGATAAAAAATACAGGTATTATAATTTCCTGGACTGGAGGACCTAAGCGTCTTCTTCTATTTTGAGGTTTCGGCATGATAATACAATTGTTATATACGCAAACCGTAAATATAACAAAAACTACAGCGAATATTTGAATTGCGTAATAGCCACTCTAGATATATATTGGCTGCCGAATGCGACCTGCTCCTACGGTGCACAGTGGGAGACGTAGTATGGGTGCGCGGAATTAAGTCCTTACTGCTGTTTATTACTGTTTATAATTAGTTTTAGGATATTATTATGATAGGAATATGTATTATTATGCTGAAAATAGACATGGTTCAATTCGATGTTACTTTCTTGATGTGACAACAGAAAATGAATATACACATTATTACACATATTATTCTACCCTATTTTAATGTTTTTCATTACTGTCATTAAAGAAGAAGGTTACTTTCCGTCATTAAAGAAGTTTACGCAAACATGCATTTTAACAGGAGTTATTTAGGCTAATTAGTTGTAATTATGATATCTCTTATAATCGCACTTTTTCGCAGCTATAAATGATAGACATTGATAGCCAAGACTTCAAAGAATGTTTTGATATACAATTCACTGGTAGGCAAGCTGATAGCGAGACAATTAAACGATTATTTTTCAAAAACCTGTCGAAAATCGACAACCGCATAAGAATAATAATAAAAAAACAAGTGGGTAATTCTCCGAGCGTTTCATCCGCTCTCATTCTCCTGGTCGCATTAATGTCGATATTCCTGTAGCTTTGGATGCTATTTTGGGTTATCTTGTAGAGTGCCCTGACTTCTACAAAATAACTGAAAATGCTATCCTAATCTATAGGGAATTTGACATAAATGCGACCAGGAGAATGACAGCGGTTGAAACGCTCGGAGAATTACCCAAGTGGCCTTTCACGAAACCAAATTTACTTTTTGAATAGTAGAAAGCTTGGCATATTAATGGAAATTTTTTTTTTGTTAATATTGCCTTACTGGCAGTGATTTCACATTGTAAAATAACCATAAAATTTCGTATAAATGAAAGCGCGCAGTCAAGTAGAGTTAGACAGCTGATTGACGTTCTTATAAGTAACCTGTTGGATAAATACTTCGGAATTAACTTAGTTAAGGGGTCTTTTTCACTTAATTTAAGTCCGCAATGCATTTTTAGAACCTAGCAAAATGAGACTTTTTTCCTCCGATCTCCCACTGTGCTGTGGTATGATGGGTACTGAAGCTAATTGAGAGAACACGATGAATACGAACTTTTCCGATAAAACACGATGGAAACTAATTATGCACTACATCTGTAGGATGAAAATAGGAACCTGTGACGTCACAATTTTCAGTATTCCTTTATAAAGTTTTTGCTGAATGAAAAATCGTTTAAATTTCAAAAATAAGCAATAGCTATGTTTTTCCGGGTTATTTTCGAAAGCTTGATTTAGTGGTAGTGTAAAAATTATTTCGACATTAGTCAAGTAGGTTATTACAAGTCTAGAAACCGTAACCTAGCGACCATTGTTAAGTAATATGCTACGTTTCATTCTAACAAATAGTTGCGTCCCTCGCCATCCCGACCTCAACGCCTAATCAGCTATTCCCATACTGAAAACAGTCGTTATTGGTCGTTTTAATAGGTACCAAGTGACTACGTCACATTCGTATAAGGGTTAATCAACTTTTAAGGTAGTATTAAAATAAAAATTTTCACAAATTATATTTTTTTAGAAAAACTTTTTATTTCCTAACGTCGTGGCTTACACTTTATAAAATCAGACAAATAGGCTAACATTTAAAAAAAAATTCTAAAATAGTACAATTTTAAATAATAATATAGTTGGTCACGCAGGGGATGATGTTGTCCCAAGGTTTTGTATGAAAAATGTGCATTTTCCCCTGAGTTACTAGGGTTTTTCGAAAATTAAGAAATATTTGAGGTGGGTCTGTAAATTTGATGGTCTGATTTTAATATTCATAAATTATTATGAATCATCGGATCCACCAATAAGTCACCAGGAAAGTTTTAGTTCAGCAAAAGAAAAGGAGTACCTACCTTGAAAGTTGATTCACCCAAAAGCGTGTTACCCTAGAGATTTTTCGACCTGTAAATTTCGGAAAATAATTTATATCTCAGAAATTAAGCTTAATCCAACAATATTTATACTACTTTTTTTTGTTCAATTAGGCATCAGAATCGATGGTTACAGTCTGTCGGGTTTCTCGTTCCCACGGTGTATATACGAGTATATAGAACTGGTTACGCAGATATTTTATTTTATATTATATTTACATTTTTAAATAATGCTAGAATAAGTAGGTAGTATCATTGTAATATTATTTCTTTAAAAACTGACTAACGGTTGAATTTCTTGCGGCGCTTCTTCTCAGTAGTGGTCTTCTCTTGGGAAGCGCTGGTAGATTTTGACGTGTAAAAGTGCCCGTGCGGCCTACTTACTGAATAAATATATTTTATCTTTTTTAGGAAGGTAAAGGAAACCCCGGAACCATCGGGCCGGGGGCGCGGGCCGGCGTCGGCGCCCGGGGCGCGTGCCTCCTCGCCGGCCCGCCGCCCGTGGGAGGACAACGAGCTGTTCACCGAGCAGCACGACCAGCAACTGCTGCATTGGGTCAATAAGTTAGTTTAGTATTTAATAGTAACATAGTAGTTGGTTATTTTGTTAGTGAGTAACTACTCACCGCCTAGCATACAACAGCATAATAGGCGCTTAGTGGTCGAGTTGCGAAAAACTAGCCCGCTATAACTTATACCTATAATTATCTACAACAGCATTTACAAACATAGTTGGCAAAGTCGCATAATATAGTATATTAAACCCTGTCGCCCTTATTAAAAGTATTATTATCAAATGGCCGTAGCATTATGGAAAATGCCCGCATTTCACTTAGTCCATAAAATATAAATTTAACACACATGCCCTTATTAATAAACGTGGAGTTACCGTGAAGTAGTAATGCTTTGCAGCATATAGCATGGTTTAACTACTCCACGGTTACTTCACGTTTATTAATAAGGGCATGTGTGCTAAGTTTATATGTTATGGACCAAGTGATAAATGCGAGATGCTACTGTTGCTGTTAAATATATTGGGATGCTACTGTTAAAATTTTATTTTGCTTAAAAAGTTATCTTAATGAATCACGGGAATTTAAGTTATATAGAGCGAATGGCCCTTTTTTGTAAGACAAGTATAGTCTGTATGTCAGCTGCTTTTTCCCAAACCAGAATACCGTATGACATAACACTATGAAAATAACTGTGATAAACTAAGTATTAAGTGATCCGCCATTTATGTAACCGTAACCTCGTACCCTGCGCCTTCTATTTATGCCCAAAAATAAAAGATATATTACGCAGAACGCGATTTCTGGACGCCGAAAAAGCACTGGCTTACCAAAGACCGTAGAAGACGCTCCTAAGGAACAGTGGGATAAATAATTTTTACTGTGATTTTGACGAATAAAGCCGTTCATAGAGTGTAAACGGAACCATTTTAAGAAACAATAAAACAAAAATTAAGTAGCTTCTACGTTCTGTTTTTGATATTCTAAAAACTTTCAGTTTGGCCCTTATTATTCATAATCCCCGGGCATTATAAATAAATCCCGCATTAATCACTTGATCCACGACATATATATCTATAGTAACTCGTATTAAAAAGAGTTAAAGTTTATAAATTCGTTTTGTTTTGTTTGTAATCTCCGAAACTACACATTCACCGACATTTAGAAAGGACTTACAGGGTGGACATAGGCTATATTTTAACTTACGAAAGTACAGACTCTCCGCAGACGAAGTCGCGGGCGGAAAGCTAGTACGTGTTATTGTATCGGGAACTGTGTGATACTTATCTGGGGGCACGGCAGTGCTCCCGCCAAGTCGAGCAGAAAAGGCACGTCCTTTCCCCGAAGCCATTTTCGACCTCCCTGTGAAAAAAACTAGAAGCCTAGATTTTCAGTGACCAAGAGGGCATTACATTATATTTCCAAATTACATTAAATTTGAACCAGTAGTTTAAGAATTATTGCAACTCAAATTTCCTTAATTTTGTCACTGACTGACTCACCTATCATCAAAATTCTGAGGTACTTCCAGCAGACTGACAAACTTCAAATTTTGCATTCAGGTAGTGTTTAGCCCACATAGAAAGGAAAAACTGAAACATCCAGAAATTTCAGTCCTATTTTCTTTCTTTGCGGTTGGTAAATTCACGCCTCCATATAAAGTCTATGACAAATAATTTTACGTACTGCACAAGTAACTTTGTGATCGTATTTGTAAGACTAGTTACCTAGTGGAAAAAGGTTGTTACAGTCAGCCACAGAAAGATGTAAACAATCTGTCATAAAGGTGGACTACCTACAAAAAGAAATGAGATCCCATCAAAAACATAAAATGTACAAAATTGTCAAGTCTCGCAATGCTTCCACCGTAAAAATTTGTGAGATCTCATGTAAAGCCAAGCCTACATTTAGTCAACGTATTAATGTTAGACATATTTATTTCTATAATAAGTAGCTATATTGATTGGCAATCGCGGAACAACATAATAACTTATCTTTCTTTCTTTCCCAGGCCCACTTGAGTGTCCCACTGCTGGGCAATGACTTATCTACCTAATATAAATTAATCAGCGATGTGATAAGATATTTTCACGCAGCATCGCTTTATTTGTGTTGTGTGATTTATTTATTTATTTATTTCAAATATATTTACACGGCCTTTATACAGTGTCAACCAATTAATCGTGAAACTTAACTAATTAACAAAATTTAAACAAATAACAATTAATAACAAGATTATATAATACTAGAAGGCCTATCATCCATCATCTCGCAAAATCTAAGACATTCACGGCACACAGTTGCCCATCGCCACGCAAACAAGTCACACTCGAGCGCTGACGCCAAGAGCGCATTTAGCAGCGTCAGGACGCGGAGCAAGGGCGAATGCCTACGCGACGGGCGGGCAACAACGGGCGCATACGCGGCCTCAGGGTTATCTTGAAGACATCCGGGATAAACAGCCTCACGATCTGCCCCACGAGTTGAGGGCAATCAAACTCGTCGCGCAATATTCGACAGGCTGTGAGTTACGAGTTGTTGTTACGCCTTACCTCAAGCGAATTAAAACCAAGGGAGCCAAGTAAAAACTTGGTTGGATAGAGGAAAGGGTAATTACCCATATCTTTTCTTGTAAATAAACCTAAGGTAAGTCTTTTGGATCTTCTCCAGAAGTAAAGCATACATGCTCGCTCAGGAACAAAAAGGGTTTCGTAAGAGGAAATCGATAAATATGGCCATATTTGATTTACTTCAAAAAGTCATAACAAACGTTGACAAAAGGATCCCAGTTTGCGCTTTGTACATGGATATGTCAAAAGCATTTGACTTTGTAGATCATGATGTTCTTTTTGACAAACTTTTTGCATACGGAATACGCGGTAATATTCTTAGTTTAATTAAATCATACCTGAAAAATCGAAAGCAAATAACACAAATAAAAAGGCTATCTCTAAAATCAAAAGTAGAAGAAATTTATTCATCCAATTCCAGGGAAATTCGTTATGGTGTACCCCAAGGAAGTGTATTGGGCCCAATATTATTCTTGATCTATATAAATGACCTACCTAAAGCTGTTGATTATCTGATGATTCTCTTTGCTGATGACAGCACTGTTATATTCTCGGGACAAAATATTAACACGTATGAATCTGAGATTAACACCACGTTAGAAAAAATTATACAATGGTTAACCAAGAATAATTTGAAAATAAATCTAGATAAAACGCATATAATGACATTTAAACAAAGAGTTAATTCAATAAATTTAAATATAGCTTATAAAGGATATCAAGTAAATAAATAATAAATAAATATCAGTGTGCATACTCACACTCCGTAGCGCAGCTGGTACCAGTACGGCGTAGCGCGTTGCGTAGCCTGTTGCGTAGCACTTCGTAGCAGCTTGGCGTAGCTGATGATGGACTCACCCACTACTCTGACGTCACTGTGCGCTCAGACAGGTCCTCTAATTCGTCGCGGTTGGAGAAACAAACATTTGGTCCAGCGGTGTAGGCGGTGGCCTTTCGATCCGGCGACACAGGTTCAAATCCAACAAGCTCGCAAACACTAGCTATCCTTTTTCAAGACCAACAACTAGGAGGAGCCGGTCCGTAATAATGCCAAAAGAGTAACAAGGAATTAGAAATTACTTAAACTAACCAATCACAAATTAGTATCGGATATATTCCACCACGGAGCAAGTCCCAACAATAAACGCGTCCGGTCTCTACGGTTGCGCGGACGGAACTTGCGTGATTGCCAAATCACTATACTTATTATAGAAATAGAGATGTCTACCATTAATACATTCACTAAATGTAGGCTTGGCTTTACATGAGATCTCACAACTTTTTACGGTGGAAGCATTGGGAGACTTGACATTTTTGTACATTTTATGTTTTTGATGGGATTACACTGACAGATCGTAGACATCTCTTTTATTCTCTTCCTATAATTTTATTGACATCGTTCTAATGATAATTCAATATATTATCGTCTTGAAAACTGCTAATAAATGGAACTTTCTGTCTATATAGACGCTTATTTGCGGACATTAATTAATGTAATGTCAGTCACAGACGGCAGTCAGTCTGTTATCCTAGGCCGTCTCAACTAATGTTTACATACCACTAATGCCAAACTTACCTTATTTTCACATAATTGAAATTGGCCAAATCTAAATTTATTTCAAATCCCTGCAGACGTCCAGAAGACTGGAACGGTTGGTGGGTGGGCAACCCGCGCGGCTGCGTGGTGTACGGCTGGGGGCACAACCACCGCGGGCAGCTGGGCGGCGTGGACGGCGCCAAGGTGCGCGGGCCTAGCGCCTGCCACATGCTCGCGCTGCTCAACCCCGTGCAGCTGGTCGGTGGCGAGCAGACGCTCTTCGCTGTCACGCCCGAGGGGAAGGTTTATGCCACAGGTATTGCCGAAGCCTGGCGCACCCTGCCCGGCGCGAAGCTAGTGGACAGTCGACAAAATGGAACCCCGACCCAGCATAGAACTGTCTCGCAGTGACGTTATAAAACAAATCATTAAAAGTGGCAAATTAATTGTGACTCAGTTCTATATGGTTCTATGGAGGGTCAGGTTCCCATTTTGCTGATAGAATGTACTAGAGGTGAGACGTACTAGGCAAATCGCGTCCTGAGTCTTCCGAGTACGAGTAATTAGAAGTACGGGACTTGTTGAGTAAATTGTTCGATTCAGAGTATTTATTCGAGTTGCAAGTCTAAGAATTTTAAATACAAAAAACTTAGCTACACCCCTTAGACAAGTCTAAAATGTCAGTTTTCTATGAATTGGCATTTACTAAACAAGGGTTCGACGGTTATTTAAGTTTTTTTAATAACACTATGAGAGTTTTGTCTCGGTACCGAATTCAACCGAACGTTCCCGAAGGCACTCGTCACGTCGCTGGACTCGTGGACTAGACGTTTGGCCCAATTTGTGTACGCCGCGATCTTTCCGCGACCCGATACTATACGCCTAAATACTCGATACGCGCTGACGCACTCGAAGGGATGGGTCATACACAGTCACAGAAACAAAAGTTGTCTCTCCTGTTCCAGAAAGTTAAGGACTTTGAAACCAAATTTTTCGGCTTAGGTTATATCCGTGTAATGGGAGTCTAGTATAGTTTTGGCCTGTATCGAAATCATATGAGTTAAAATCTCCCACGTCGTTAACTTTTAGGAACAGAAGGGACAATTGTTGAACCTTACTCTGTGTATGACCCGGATCGCATATCTGGACGTCCAAGCAAAAACCTATTCCAGTAAATACGTCTCACCTCTAGTATGTAGGTACTTGGCGGACCGCACTCGTTATGAATCAATAAGAATTATGCGTTAGAATAGAAACATTGACCGGACCCCCTTTTTTGACCGAGCGAGCGCGAAGCGTCTCCGTTTCAGCTTTCACTGCACTCTAACTCATACTATTAGACCGAATTGAATAAATGGGACGTAATGATTCGTCTAAAACTTGTGAGAGTCATCCTTAGATAGTATAAAAAAGTCGCATCACGCGTCTGCTCTTAAACGACGCAACGGATTTTGATGCGGTTTTCACCATCAGTTAGAAGGTTTATGTATACACCGTGCCCGGAAGGTATCGGAAGGATTTTAACAGCGTGTTCCTGAGTTTATTTGTATTTAAAAATGTCGTATAAAGTAGGCTCGATTCGGTTTAGTTTTTAGTCCATAAAATAATGGGCTTATAACTAGGACAAAAATATATGTTTGATGAATTTTAACCATTGAAAACGTATAGAAAATCATGTACATGAGTAACATTCGAGATTGAATGCTCCCGTAATCGCTTTCCAGTGACTGTTCTGTTAAATTTTTATTACTGTTACGTTTTCTGTTGCTGTTTTTCGTTCACTTTTGTGTGGAAGGATGGACCCTGATCCGAGTACTTCTCGGTCAAAGGAAGACTATAATGTTGTCTTCTGTGAAAAAACGTCGTTTTTGCTCTTTATCGGAGATGGAGAAACACACATGTTGTTAAACACATTTAAACACGTTTATCATAATTGGCCAACCAATAATATTACAGCAACTTCTGATGCTAATAAAAACTACTACCCCGGTTCTGTTTCTGTTTATATCATAAATTGCTGTTAAAGAGTCATTGATTTCGTCAATATATTGAAAACACTAATGATAGCGGTTGAAACGCCCCGAAATGTAGCCGCCCATACTTTGAGATCCCCTGACATGTCACTTTGACAGTACCGTATCTTTGTTTACATTTTTTCCGTGAGATTAAAAAATCAGACATATGTCCTTCCCTGGAACTCAGGCTATCTCCAATCTCCATACCAAATTTCATCGAACTCGGTTCACCGGCAGGGACCGGAAAACCCCTTCATTTGATTAACGCTATCGATAGGGTATCATATCATTAAGTTACCCAATCGATGTTACCTTAACGTTAGGGGAACCCCTTTGAACTAGTTAACCGCTTCCATAGAGCTTACCAAGTTCATTAGGGTTTCGGTAGTTTAATATTTAAGCGCTTAGCATTACCTGGGTTACGCTATTGATCGCCTTTCTCTTTTTTGCGCATTTGGGCGATCTCTGTCATAGTATAAAATATAGCTAAAGCTGTAAAGAAACTACGAACAAACGTTCGAAACGTCGCACTCAAGCAGACGCTACCGCTACCGAGGTTACCGCTTACGAGGTTTAGGTTGTTCATATGCTAAGCGCTTACCATTCGGCTTAAGGTAACCCTTTCACTCCACGCCCCACCGCCCATGTATTCGCGAAGCAAATATTTAGATCAGTATGAAAACGACAAGGAACTAGGCAGGAAGGCTGCGGTTGGCATCTGCGTAATTACTTACATCGTAAACAATAAAAATGGTACGTATATTAATAACTAGCTGTATAACAATATATTTCTCTATGTAATAAGAAATATGAAAAAAAGTTTTATGTAGATTCCGACCTAACTAACTACCTACCTATACACAATCCGTAGCAAACTTCGGTACGGATTGTGTCATCGGTAACCGAAGACAGCATTAAATATTTGATTGATCTTTCCATACTACCTTAAGTTTTTTGAAAAAGTCTTATCGTTTTCTTAGTTTTTGGGGACGAAGATTTTGAAAATGATATCAAATTTAGAAATAAAGGTGGCGGCCATGACTTTTTTTTTAAGTCTTCTTGGGTGTCGTTTTCATAGTTTTTGCGGACGCAGATTTCGAAAATGATATCAATTTTGGAATTAAAGATGGCAGCCGTGTGCTGTGTGTTTTGAAAAAGTCTTCATGGGTATCGTTTTCTTAGTTTTTAGGGACGCAAATTTCGAAAATGATATCAAATATGAAATTAACAATGGCGGCCATGATGTTTTTTGAAAAAGTCTTCATGGGTGTCGTTTTCTAAGTTTTTGGGGACGCAGATTTCGAAAATGATATCAAATTTGGAATGAAAGATGGCGGCCATGATGTTTTTTTAAAGTCTTCATGGGTATCATTTTCTTAGTTTTTCGGAACGCAGATTTCGAAAATGATATCAAATTTGGAATTAAAGATGGCGGCCATGATGCTGTTTGAAAAAGTCTTCATGGGTGTCATTTTCATCGTTTTTGGTGCTTTTCCGTACTAAAGTGGCTTAAATACAACAACGAATTGTGCTCAGACTAGACGTATAATGTTTATTATTTAAATTTAATGAACCATGCCGAAGGAATTGTGGGCAATAGTGGATACGAAGTCCCGCACAATAAAGCCGGCGTCGCAGCCGACCAAAGTGACGTTATCAGAATAAACTTGGTACGTTCGATTAAGACTGGTGGAAGATTAGATAATTATGGCTAAGTCAAAAAGGGAGCGAAGCCTGTGCCTAGCAGTGGGATATTTCAGGATACTAACGTGCAGGACTTCTTTTATCATGGAAAGTTTACTGGACACGCTAGATTTTTACCATCGTGAGATATAACTAGCCAATTAAAACAACCTTTTTTATTCTTTCGAAAAGTCCACAAGTCAAGCCATAATTGGGTCATTATTTGATTTGGTTTAATTCGCTTGTCCGACATGTTATCTCTTATTAAATTAAGTTAGATCTTTACCGTGCCTTATAATTATTTGTAGTTTAGAACATCTTCCAACTTCCCCTTTTATGGGCAGAATTAGAAGTTGATTGCGCGACGTTGTACTGTACCTGACGTATTTGTCCACATAAGCCGCCAATACTTCTCCGATTTTACCTGCTACTTAAACAGAAATCTAATGCCAATAATAGGTAAAATGCTGGACCAGTAAAATCCCCAACAAAAATAAATCAAAACGTTTGCCATACTTTTTATACGTAGTCTCGTCAAATCCGAGTTAGCTACATCAGTAACTACAATAAATAGGTTTATAGGTTTGTAAGTAATATAAGAAACTTAGTAATAGATTATGCCTTTAAATGTATAACTATAAAATAATAGTAATAAGTAATAATTGAAATGTACCATAAATAACAAAAATATAAGTATGTAATAAGGAAATAATAACTAAATATGTTAAAAGTTGCCCTCACGTCTAAATATTGTTGTGCCCTACAGGGTCCATAATGATCCTACAACCAACCATCTGTATACACATTATGGAAAGCAATAAATGATTGAGTATTGAGTATTAAATAAAATAAAAAAACATGTTTTAAAAAACCAATTAACCGACTCCAACATCATAATATTACTTCATTATTTTTTTCAGTATTAACATTAACTCATAGCATAGTATACCGTAGGTACTTGTTGAGATAATCGCGAAGATAAAAATAAATCACGCGGAATCTATAACCCTGTCTATTTAACAGAGTTAGCAAAGCGTTCTTTCTGTTGCACTTTTGTATGAAAATGAAAGGGACAAGAAACTGCCAGTGGGCGTCAACAAATCGCACGTCGATGGCGGGCTCGGCTTACATGCCGCTTGTTAGAATATTCGTAATATTTCTCGTGATTTTTGTTTGCAGTTAGAGGCACCTCAAATAATTAACTTATTGATAACATGACATTGTCATGTCATGTTTATTCATCTATATAATCTATATAATAATATAATAAACTCGTTAAGACCAAAAAGTCTGTACGTGGAAGATTTAAAAAAAAAAACCGACCAGGGTGACTTATAATAAGTAACTGAACATATTAAAACCATTTTAAAAATTTTTGTTTGTTTGTTTGTTTGTTTGTTTGTTTGTTTGACTGAGCATCACGTAAAAACTACTGAACGGATAATGATGAAATTTTCATAATTCTATTTATATAATATCAGAATAACATTTAGGCTATAGAAATTTTGGAAAATGTTAGAAGAAGGGGGTAAAAAGAGGGGGTAAAGTTTGTATGGAAAAACAAATTTAGATTGTTCTAGGATCATGAAACTCAGAATAAATACTTACTAATAAAAATAATGAAAGACCTGTTTCAGGATTTTTTTTAATCTCATCCAAAAACGCAAAAAAGAGGGTTTTATGTTTAAAATTACTGGAATTCATACAAGTATAAAATAAAAACCAATGAAGTTTGACCTTTAAAACTTGCTACATATACTTAAAATAACAAATAAAAAAAACTACTTTTGGCGATTTTGGATAAACTACCCCTAAGGGGTGGAAATGGGGGGTTAAAGTTTGTATGGGAGTTTGGTCGTTTTTCAAGTTAGAAACGTGGAAATTGCTTTAGGAATACTGTTATCAAATAAAAAACACTACTTACGGTGATTTTGGATAAACTACCCCTATGGGGATGAAATGGGGGGTTAAAGTTTGTATAGGAGTTTGGTTGTTTTTCAAGTTAGAAACGCGGAAATTGGTATACTGTTAACAAATTAAAAAAAATAACGTTCGGCGATGAAATGGGATGGGATGAAATGAGGGTGGTAATTTGTATGGGAGTTTGGTCAACTTTGAAGTTATAAACGTGGAAATTAGTATATAGGCTACTGTTAAATAACAAAACAATACAACTTCTGGCGATTTTGGAAAAGTACTCCTAAGTTGGTGAAATGGGGGGTGGAAATTTGTATGGGAGTTGTGTCAATTTTAAAGTTAGAAACGTGGAAATTGGTATATAGGCTACTATTAACTAACAAAACATTAAGCTTCTGGCGATTTTGGAAAAACTACCCCTAAGTGGGTGAAATGGGGGGTGAAAATTTTTATGGGAGATAAGTCAATTTTAAAGTAAGAAACGTGGAAATTGGTATTAAGGCTACAGATAACAAATAACTTTTAGTAATTTTTGATAAACTACCCCTAACTTAATGAAATGGGGGCTAACATTTGTATGGGAGCTTGGTCATTCATTAAGTTAGAAACGTGGAATTTGGTATACTTATATATTAACAAAAAAAAAACAATTTTTGGCGATTGGATAAACTACCCCTAGAGGATGAAATTGGGGGTTAAAGTTTATAATGGAGTTTGGTCGTTTTTCAAGTTAGAAACGTGAAAATTGGTATTTAGGCTACTGTATACAAATAAAAAATACCACTTTCGACTATTTTGGATTAACTACCCCTAAAGGGATGAAATGGCAGGTGGTAATTTGTATGAGAGTTTGGTCAATTTTGAAGTTAGAAACGTGGAAATTGGTATAAAGGCTACTGTTAACAAATAAAAAATATAACTTTCGGCGTGTTTGGAAACATCTACCCCAAAAAGGTGAAATGGGGGGTAGAAATTTGTATAGGAGTTCGGTAAATTTTGAACTTAAAAACGTGGAAATTAGTATAAAACGCACTGTTCACAAATAAAAAATAAAACGTTTGGTGATTTCCGAAAAACTATCCCTAAGTGGGTGAAATGGGAGGCGAAAGTCTTAATAGGAATGAAGTCATTTTTTAAGTTAATAAAGTTGGCGTTAAAGCTACTGCTTACAAACCAAGAGTACTTTCGGTGATTTTGGAAACACTACCCCTAAGGGGGTGAAAATGGGGGTGGCAATTTGTAAAAGAGTTTTGTTATTTTTGAAGTTAGATATATGAAAATTGGTTTCTAGACTACTAAATATAAAATACGAGTTTTCTGATAATGGAATTTACATTCAATTTTAATGACATTTACATTCCAAAAGCACCATTTGGTAAAGTGAAATTAATGACCGGACATGACCATCGGAACTCCTTAATAATAAGTATTTCACAACACGCTACTTTTGCCCATCATTTGTAAGGGGCTGTTTATTTATTACGTAAGATGATTTGGGGGGGAGGGGGTCTGAACAATTTTTTCTTACATGGGGGTAGGATGTTCTTACATAAGATTACAAAAGCCAGCAAAAATTAAAGCGTTTTTATATTTTTGCTACTTTTTCTTTGCAATTTTGGTAGATACTGATCTTACGTAAGATTAAAAAGGAGGGAGGGGGTTCATCCACGTCTTATTTTTTCTTACGTAGGGGAGGGGGGGTCAGAAGTTGGTTAAAATTGTCTTACGTAATAAATGAACAGCCCCTAATGAATGTGGTGAAATGGAAGTTTCGCCAAGTACCAGGAGAGTTCTTCAACGATTAATGTCCCTGCATATTAGATAGCCCCATTTTGTCAAGAGTGATGAAGAATTGGCAATAAGCATTAATTAATGGCATGAATGTTGTGATGATACGTACTTAATGAAAATTTTATTTGTACCTACCTACTTTTGAACGAAATAACTGACTCTCTGCAGACGAAGTCGCGGGCAGACAGCTAGTTCATCTATAAATCATTATGTAATTTAAAGTAGTAGATAATAATATTTAAATATGTGCCCTGCAGTGCAGTGGGACGTATAGTATAGGCTATACAAGTACAAGTATGGGTGATGATGGAAAAGACAAGTAGGTAGGGTAGACAGGTAGGTATGTATATACATAGAAATAAAAGTACTTATCCGTTTTTTTTATAAATATATATTTAATCCGTATCCGATTCATCTTCGACATGAATGATAAATCTCTCGGTTTCCGCCGTTGTTCTCATTTTTGGTTCTATTACCTCTACCACGTGTCGGATGCATTGTTTCCACGTCTCAGAATTGACTCTATCAATGGCTTCTTGCAGTAACTGCTTTACTTGTGCTAATTTAAATGTTCTATTACTAGCTGCTACGTACCCCTTGACTTGTGACCAAATCAGCTCTATAGGATTCAGCTCGCAGTGGTAGGGGGGGTAAGCGTAGCACAGTTTTATTTTTTTCACTACTCATGCTTTTAAAATGTTACTTTAGTCTCTGCATATCGGGACTAAAGCTCCTTATTAATCTCTAGGGATTAAAGTATTTTTTTTAAAATACTTTGGAAACCCCTAAACAGCCAATCACGGTGTATGTGAATGGAGGATTATTACAGAATGTTATGTTACTCAGGGATAATGTAGCATTCTAATGGTGAAAGAATTTTTGAAATCGGTACAGTAGTTTTTGAGTTTATTTGTTGCATACAAAAATACAAATCTTACCTCGTTATAATATTAGTGTATGTAGATAGTGTAGATTAGTGTAGATTGCCAAACCGAGTTTGTTAAAACACATTAACAAATCCAGTTCCCTTCGAAAATAATCTTTTTTAACACAGTTGCTCAAAAAGTGGTACTTTTCGTAGCTGTATATCGTGCGGAAAATTGGTTTTCGCGAACTAGTGCTTTTTACTTTTCCAATTTTTTTTAATATATACGTATTCCGATTCATGACTACTTATTGATGAGTGTTAATATTAGTTTCCTTTAAACATCGCAATCATCATAAAAACTTACTGTTAATGTAAGAATACGAAAAATATACATATTTCATATTTTATTACTTACCTCTTCATCATTATAACACGTTTATTTTTTAATATTGAATATTGAAAAACCGTTCTTAATAAGTTGACTGAATGGAACGGAATAGCTGCCGAAACACCTGTCAAAATTTTTGACATTATGAAGAGGAGTTTTTTCTTACTGCAAGCATAGATATTGATTTTATAAATATACGATACACAAATAATCGTAAATAACAATACTTAGGTAATAATAGTACAATGTACAACGTATAACGCAATAAATAAATTGAATTGAAAGGTTTTATATTTACAATTGTTAATGTCTTATAGAACGTGCATTTGAATAAAAAACGTTCATTGGAGTGGGTTCAATAATAATAACAAAATCCATTCTAGTCGAATAAAAGCTAAAAAAAACACCTCTTCATAATGTCAAAAATTTTCACCGCGAAAGATCGAACTTACAACGAATTTGTTTACCAATCTTAAGTTTTCAAATGAGTGAATCAGAGTTTGAAATTGATTTATTTTTTCGCAACTGTGTTAAAAAACGTCGTTCGATACACGTGCGGAAATGTCATTCTTCACTCGTCCCGAGTCTTGCTACTCGCCTGCGGCTCGCGGCAAGATATCTCGGTACTCGTGAAGTAATGACATACTTTTCGCACTAGCATCGAAATGTACTATTTTGTTTCAGTTCTATGCAAATTTATAATTGGTTTTTATATTTCTATATATTACGTGGCTAAACATTTTTTTATTTGTTAGGATACGGGGCCGGCGGACGACTAGGTATCGGCGGCGTAGATTCAGTTTCGCTACCCACTTTACTGTCATCTATCCAACACGTATTCATAACCAAGGTATGAAACTTAAGGCAATATACATAATATGATGCCTCCAAATATAAAAAAAAAACTTAATTTACTTAGAGCTCTTAAAGTCTTGGTTTCGATACAAAAAATGTTTTTATTCGGAGTGTTTGTTTTAGGTGGCCTGTAACTCAGGAGGCAAACATTGCTTGGCGCTATCCTCCGATGGCGACGTATATAGCTGGGGCGAGGGCGACGACGGCAAACTTGGACACGGAAATAGAGTGTAAGTAAGCGTTTTGTTATTGCTACGTTATTCATTTGACTTCAGGACGGCTAGCACAAGTGGTCCGCGACTTGTTTGTCGCTCGGATCTCCCTTTCTAACGTGTCTGTAATGAATAGGTAATGATGTAATGATGGAGACGCACTGAGCGACAAGCGAGAAAATACTAGATGTGCTAACCGCTCAGAGCCCTTAGCCAAGATGCCCATCGCTAACTAGCGTTCTATTCGTTTAGTTTTTAAACCAATCGCGTCACTGGTAGATCACGTCATACGGAGAGTCACGTGATCTACCAGTGACGCGATTGGTTTAAAAACGAAACGAATAGAAACGCTAGTTAGCGATGGGCATCTTGGCTAAGGGCTCTGGCCTCTTACCCAAGCCGTCTCTATCATTACATCATTATTCATTAGAAAGGGAGATCCGAGCGACAAACAAGTCGCGGACCACTACACTGTATTACAGCTGAAAAGTACGCTGAGAACACGAACGCTTGCGTTTGTACGATTTGTGTTCGGAAGTATGTAACGACCATTATTCAATAATGTTCTCGTTAAGATTAAAATCTGCACTAATTTTCAGCTGTATACGCGCTTGATCGACGGCATATTGTTTGTATCACAGTATGTGACCCCGTACTCGAGTCGTATGTCAGCTGTTTTATATGTGTGCAATGGTTTAATGATACCGAAGCTGGATGTTGAATGATCCTTATGACATAATATACGCACTTATTACACCTGTTTCTTTGACCTGTCATAAATACCTCATTGATTGATTGTTTCATTGCTTGAAACAAGTTTCTTCTCACATGTAACCGAAATGAGTTCAGATAATGGTTCTGAGTTTGATGACGTTGACGGTGTCTGTACATTTAACTTTTTTAGCTCTTGCTTAAAAGTTTGTGAGCATTCCATGTAGGTGGAATCTACAGCATCTGCCCTGTTCACCCTAATAAGCATGTAGTAAACATGATGCAACATTGTTTCTGTTCTAGAGTAAACGTTTTTATCAAATCTTGTTTTTAAACTGTCTAAATTGTCTGTTGTTGTTACTAAGGTGTCCTTAAACTGCGCCAAATCAACACTCGCCTCTAAATGAGACTCCTAAACATCCTCAGGTGGCAGTAGTGGTGCTAATTTGACAATTTGTTTCCTAAGTTCCTGAGCTGGTTCTCCTGCGGAACCTCCCCTAACAGCAACCTCATATTCTAGTTCTGCTTTTTGTGGCGAAAGATACTTAATCTGATAAGACATTTCCCTTAGTAGGTGTGTGTTGCAATTTCACAAAGCAAAATGATCAAAGCAATAATCAATAGAACCTGAGAGTTAAAATTCCACCAGCGCAGTAATCAACTTATAGTTCCTGAGCCCGCTCCAAAATTGCCTACGTCATATGACATCACGATAAAATGCATGGCACACGGTCGGAAAAGTTGTGCTGAGCGAGGATCAAAATATTATCGCACCTAAAATTGGCCGGAAGTTTAAGAAAATCCTTCACTTTCGGTCAAAATTTCAAGGTTATATTTACGTCATGTGACATCACTATGACACACCTGGCATCATTTAGCCCTTTAGTCGTAGAGAGAGTCAACATAAGTCTGTCAGTTCTGAAATGGCCGCAAGTACTTGACAGACGGTCACACACACTAGCGTTTTTGCCGGCGGTTTCTCGGCGGAGCGGGAACGCGGCCTGCACGCGGCGAGCACGCTGCGATATCTTCGCGATAATTTGCCGCCAGCGTGTCGCCGCGGTGACGCCGAGCGAACGCGGCGTCACCGCGGCGGTATAACTGAGCCCGTAGATTTAATAAAATTACATAATGGTGGGTAGGAAAAAACTAAAGAAACAACACTGCTGTTCGCGTTCATTATATTTATTAAGTGCATGTGCGTAACGAGTGACGTGTACAACGGCATTACAATTTAATATTGAATTGTTTATTGAGGAAATTCGTAAACGCCCAGTCATTTGGGATATGTCTAGTGCGGAATATAGTAATAGGAATCCGTTTTAATCGCCTTGTCAGTTAAACAGCTAGAAGTATGTCCTCGTCGGAGTCCATTTTGTAATTAACATCAACGTACGTAGCTTGATCGCCGCGTCCACGCGGCGTCACCGCGGCGGCACGCTAGCGGCAAATAATTGCGAAGATATCACAGCGTGCTCGCCGCGCACACAACGCGTGCACGCCGCGTTCCCGCTCCGCCGAGAAACCGCCGGCAAAAACGCTAGTGTGAACACGCCCTTACGGCTAAAGCAACCAACACCAATGATAACTACAGAATACTAAAAACAAGTGTAAGCGAACACGGCTCAGTGAAATACCTACGAGTATCAAATGGGCGCCATTGTAACATTTGGCTTTTTAGGTCTATAATAAATAGAAAAAAACACTTGTGCAAATTTACAATGTTTAATTAAAATTTAGATTCTTAATTACCAAGGTTAACAAGGTAGTGAGTTCTAGCATTTTTCACTACAGTATAGATAGGGAGAGTGGATGATCAGGTCAGCAGCAGGCTAGTCTCAGCTCATGGCCGCCTCAGCTGGTAGCAAGAACCCTGGAAATTTCCGATTTGGCCATTTAGTGGAAAGTCCGAATTGTCGTTACTGACTGCAACATCCCGTGGAAACTGAAGATGAAAGCGCTACTAGCAGGATGGCTACCAAAAGCATTAAACAGTGATCAATGATGTTGTCGCAGCATACAAAATCAGAAGTACATACTCAGCAACAATGAAAATGTAATAATTAAATAATTTCCGCAGATTGGAAATTACAATAAATGGTGATGTGATGATGCTAAGCAATAAAAGCAGCTGGGGTTTAATATTACTAATCTTATTACCATAATTTTTTTTTGAAAAGTGGGTAGATAAGTATCAAGCTAACCAGAACAAAAAGACTTGGTTCCCTTAGATATTCAGCTACAATAACTGGTTAATATTAATGTCCTGATGCTAACACACTAAATGATAGGAAATGAAAGATTAGGCATGAAATAACAATCTACAGATTCACATTAGTAAAGAATATAATATTAGTTAAGAATAAATTATAGATTTCAACACTCACCCAGTCGGGGTAAACAAATCACTCTAAAATATCGCAGAATATTTTTAATATTTACATTAAAGTAGAGGAGCGTTTTTAAATTAGCGATCCGTATGAATAAAATTTTAAGGTGTGTGTTCAGGATCGCAGCTCCGGTAAAGTGAACGAGGTATCGGCCCCTCCGCCGCGCAAAACCTCTGACGTAGACATTGCTTAATCTCCGTGTAAAACGCCTGCCACTTTTTAATAGTAAAGTCAACTTGTGTTGATTAGCAATGCAGAAGTTAGGCACCTTGGTTTTAGGTTTTGTAAATAGTTTTTTAAATAGTGTTCTATTTTGTAGTTAGTGTTGTACTTAGTAACAGATAATGTTAAGTTTGTAAATAACCAATTCATATAATAAAATCGTTTACTCAGAGAACGCTGTAACGTTATCGTGTTACACTTGCGATGACGTTCTGTAATTTAAATTATATCACCTGTGACAAGGATCAAGCTACATTGCCCCTGGTATAAATGCCTATGTTCACGGCTGTAACGAATACGTTTTTGTTGAGCAGAAGCTACGACCGGCCGCGCCTGATCCCCTCGCTATCCGGCATGGAGGTGGTGCAGATCGCATGCGGCGGCGCGCACTCGGCGTGCCTCACGTCCCGCGGCCGCATCTACACGTGGGGCAAGGGCCGCTACGGCCGCCTCGGCCACGGTGACTCGGAGGACCAACTTGTACCAAAAATGGCAAGCAATTAATATAGCTTTTGCAATTCACGAAGGCGAGTGGGCTTTATTAGTGTTGAACGTGTACATGCACATTGCGGTAGTGTGCGTGTCTGACAGAGCGATCTACAGCGAGCGCGCCGTCGCTCAAGTCACTTGTGCATATTGTTTCCGATACGTGTTTACCACAAGTAAAGCCCACTCGCCTTCGTTAATCGCAAGAGCTATACCATACACCCTGATTTACACATGTTATTCTGCTCGATATAGATAGATTTGCTTGTATCTGGTCGAAGCACTGATCGATCAGCTAACCGCCTACTATTCATACTTTAATCCCTAACATTAACATAACAGCTTGTGACATATTATAAAGCAGTTCATGCTGACGATGCCGAAAAATTGCATGATGCCATGCTAGATGAGCAAAATTCGCTTATGAAGCTTCGCACCTGGGATCTTGTTGAATGACCAAACAAAAAGGTAATACCTAACTTGTAAATGGGTTTACAAAATTAAAAAGGACGCTGGTGGATATACAGTGTGTAAATGGTATACGGGCGTTCCTTTTAACTGTGGTTAGCACATTAAGGCAGCTTTTGTTAAAATTAAATTAAAAAAAAATAACCTTACAAAATAATTTAACACGGAAAATGCAATTAATAAAAACGCAATTAATGCTGTTTCAAAGATAAGTATTGCTGAGATTACGTAACTTCTAATAAGAATTAACTCTGTCATGCACGGTGCACTTTAAAATTCACGCGTTAAACATAATAAAAATATATTTGTCAAATGCACGCTACTTGCGCTAATAAACCGGTTTCGCTCCGTACGTGACAGGTCGCGCGTGCTCACGCACACACGCGCCTCACGCTCGTAGTAGTGCACCTATCACAGCGCAGTTGTATGAAGCTTTATCTCTGGTCCGTTTCTTTACTCATGTGATTGTGACCTTCAAACAATAATAATAAATAAAATAATAAATATCAGGGACAATCTCACATAAATTGACCTAGTCCCAAACTAAACTCTAGGCTTGTACTATGGATACCAGGCAACGATATACATACTTATGTAGAGAAATACATACTTAAATATACACCGTGCCCGGGACGTACCCGAAGGATTTCAACAGCAGATTGCTGAGGTCATAAGAAGTAAAAAATGTTATATGAACATAGGTCCGATTCGCTTTTTTTAATTTTCGATTTTCTCATACAAAATAAATCAAATATTTTTGCTTCTCTAGGAAACAATGCTTTAGGACGAGCTGGCAACGCTTTTTACTGCAATTCTTACTTATTTTGGGGATTCCCCTTGACATTTAACGAATGTTATTTTGTCTCCTTTCCTAACCAGTAATGTAAGAAAAGTCAAGTGGAAGAAAGAGACAAACCCGTGTCATGAAAAAGGTGATTGCGTAATAGGTATACATTATTACCAAGTAGAATCTATTCACTTTTACTCATAAATCCTTTTTAACATAAATACGAGTAAGAAGTGGTCCAGAAAAAAAGTAGCACGTCATATTAGTGTGTATATTAATGAAAGTACAACAGTTGTTTTTGTTTTCCTGGGGTTCTGTCTGCTACTTTTTGAACCTTGTATGACTTCAGTCCAGCACTCTCTTTAATCCGATGGACCGTAGACTTGCTACAACCAATACTTATCGGCGAGCTGTCGTTCGGACAAGTTAGGGTTGGTCCCGTATGCAGCTTTGATCTTATTTGCTAGTTTTTTGTCCTGAAACCTTTTTCTCCGACCGGAGCCTGCTTTTTTATCAACAGTTGACCTCTGTCTGTAAGTTCGCAAAATCTTACCTACTGTGGATCTGGGTATAGTTAAATGTTTGGCGACCTGAACTTGACTCCAGCGGGCGTTTTCTAGGTAGGTGTATATAAATAACTTACGACGAGTAACTTCAGATGGCGACATTTTTTTTATTTTTAAATAAATCGAATAATTGCTACCATAAAATAACTTCTCGGTATGTTACGTGATAGATGTAAAACAAACAGTTTTTAAATTTTTCGTGAATTGAACAAAATTCAAAAAAGGTTCTTGCTACTTTTTTTCTGGACCACTTCTTATTAATCATAAGGCATGCCCCTTAAGCAACGGTAGCCTGTTTTTCAGAAAAGAGTTTTATCATTACAAAATTAAATAAATAATGCGTGGATTGTCAGGCCTGCTTAAGGCTGGCTGAACCCTCCTGTGATGGTTAATGAGAAAAAGTGAGAAAAGTGACAAAAGGTGGAGGTGGGACAATAACATTAGCCATGTAAGTATTTTTTGTAACTAGCAATTTATGGGCCCAGTTGCATGACAATAAAGAAGAATAATAATAATAATGTACCTCGTTCACGATCCTGTATACCACAACAGGACGAAGTATATAGAAACGAAACATCATTTTATTTGAGAAAAAGTCTCTTCTAATGTTGTAACCTTAGAATATCTTCAAAGTCGTGACATCCCTGCAGTCTGTCTTACTAAGACACTCAGGCCTTTAGCACACAAAATATGTGTAGTTGGTATAGCTTCGATTAAGGGCGCCTGTTGTATATTATGGCTAATCTCAGCTATGTAGACTCGGCTAAGATATGTTTTTTCTTTTTCTTTCTTTATATGACATATTAAAATTCTGTTTACCTTAGTTACCACACTTCATTAAAAATCTTGCACCTAATAATATATTTTTCTCTTAAATACCTAATTTACCACGTATCCTGCGTATTTTCTCCAACACTTCGGAGCAATGTTTCGCGTGTCGGCCGTGTTCAAACATAACCCGAAGGAGTTACTGCGTCGTTTCGTGGCCGTAGACGAAACGTGGGTGGGAAACTACACCCCGGAAATGAAAGAACAGTCGAAGCAGTAGATTTTACCGGGCGAACCTGCTCCAAAGAAAGCAAAAACCGTTCAATTGGCCGGAAAGGTGATGGCAACCGTTATTTGGGATTCGCAGGGTATTATTATATAAAATTGCTTTCAGAGCTCATAGCTTTTAAACAGCTTATCAGAGTTTCATCAAACCAAGCTAAGAACACTTGATTAAGTCACCTTTCTAACAAAAAAAAACTAAATCAAAATCGGTTCATCCGTTTAGGAGCTACGATGCCACAGACAGATACACACGTCAAACTTATAACACCCCTCTTTTTGCATCGGGGTTAAAAATAAACAATGACTGACTTTTCTTGTATACTTTTCTTGATTCACTGCTAACAAATTAATTGTCAGCAAAGTTATTTTCATTATTTTGATTGCCGTTAATAGTTTGTGAATTTTACAGTAAAAAATTTACACATTTCATGCCAATTTCAATAGTTACTATAACAGTACTAACAATTTATCATAAAAAATGTAATGCCAAACGAAACGCCATTGTTGACATCCATATTATCCATATTAAACGTAACCATGCCTAGCCAAATAACAAGTCGATGATTGCTGATATGATATCCATATTAAGCGTTACCATGGTAACCAATAACAAGTCGATGAATATTATTAATCATCTTTACTTAGTGATTTTAAAGACATTATTAGTCTCGAATTTCTAACATTTCTAACGATTTAATATACAAATTAGGAATTCAAGTGTACATTTTTTACGTGTCTGTTTTAAAATTATTAGGTATTTAAGATTAATTTTCTTGCAATCGAAGTGTAAAGTAGAGTGTTTAAATCGAGACTAAACACTCGAACTTCATCCACCTGCGCTTTACTCGGGTGGATAAATATTGTTGTATTCAATCGGTGTTTTTCAATGTAGTATACAAACTCTTCGATTATGTTTGAGTTTTCTTATCAGTTTGTCGTATTTAAGAGTAAAATGCTCTTGACAACTTATTGTCATCGTGATGTAAGATGTTTATTGCATTATTTATCTACCATTTATGATTTTAAATAGCATAATTCGATAATATTTAACTGCAATGAATCTGTTTCATATAATATTAATAAAAAGTTCGTTTATTTCATGAAAATAAATATATATCAAATAAAGTCAATACATAATGCCGATAAATAATGCAATAAACATCTTGCATCACGATGATATTAAGTTGTCATTAGCATTTTGCTCTTAAATATAACAAACTGATAAGAAAACTCAAACATAATCGAAGAGTTTGTATACTACATTGAAAAACACCGATTGAATACAGAACTTGGCCACACATTTTGCTGATTTTCGGTAGGAAGTACCGCCTGGAAAATTTTGATATTTAGGCAAGTAGTAGGCCAATGTATGGTCTATTTTGAGAAAAAAATCTAGAGGTGTCACTACTTCACAACCACATAAAAAATGTTTTTTTTTTATTAGGTCTTTTTTTTCTTTTTTTTATATGATAACTAGTATTCGTTTTTTGGGTGGCGATGCAAATCTTTCTAAAGAACATCATTTCAACATTTGAAGCAAATCGCTTGAATACATCCTGAAAATCCAAACATTTAAAAAAAAACTTGAAAAAATCATAAGTCAAAAACTATCACAAGTAGGATGTTCATACTCGGCTAAAATATTTTTCACTATAAGAGGTACTCACAAAAAAAACCCGAGCCCATTTCATGTAAGGGCCGACTTACTATGGAAACCCGACTATGGCCTTTACGAAACATAAATTCGATCGGACCCGAAATCTGCCAGGCTGACCGCTGGCAGACTTGGTGTATTGTCAATAGGGTGGTCTAGACTACAATGTCTCGGTAATCCCATTCGTGTACTCGATGACGTAGTTTCGTCGTAGGTACTTTTAGGTGATCATAATGCGGTCCGATTAGTGAAACTGCAAAGAGGATGTAAGGCAGATCCGTTTTTTTTTACTTTTATAAGTAACTTCTATTGCTACGAAAACGTTTCATTCGTGTACTCTATGACGTAGATTACGCCGAAAAAATACCAACTTTTCTCCGACTGTACCGAACCTGCCAGGTTGCGCATTGGCAGACCAAAGTTTTATGGGTCTAATAGGTCACTCCTCTCGCTACAAAGTGGCATATTTCGTGTACTTGATGACGTAGGATAACTTACGGTCCCCTCAAAGTCTATAAGTATGTTTTAATTTTCCATTTTTTAGATGTATCTAAGAAATACGACTTTTTGGAAGCTGGAACTATACTATGTTAGCTTTTTTCCATCTGGCACCGCTGCTAGTCAGTCAGGCGGTGCAGTCGTTGCATTTGGGTCGATCAACTTTTTCTTGTACCTCGTTGTCATGGTTACGTCAGCTGGACGACTCTTTAAAACCACGATTTTCTATCCGTTTTCTTTGGTTAAAATTCATCAAACGTCAAATGGACTATTTCCTAAGCACATTAGTAGCATATATATTATAATGTTTTTTTTTAGAAACTCTGTCACTGTTGTCTCTTGGACAACGGGACAGAAAAACAAATGACCCACCTGTTTCACCGCGCGTTTCCAGATTTGATTTTTTTAAACGTACCTTTTAAATTAGCCATGGGAAAACATTATTGAGGTCTATTGGGCTGTAAAAGTAAAAGTGATAAAATTCCGTAGTAAAAAGCACTTTCAGTTTTTCTTTTAATATTGAATTATTTACCTATTTATTTTAAAGCATACTTACAGGTTTGACTTAAAATTGACCCACCCCCATTCAGCAAAAAAATGGCTCCAAACCAGAGGTCCTAAAAGGGTTCATTCTCGTTCTTTTTCGAAAAAAAGCGGAAACTTTAAAAACGAATGAATAGATAAGAATACCCAGCTAGCAAAACGAACTATAATACAGCTTATTTTAGTGATATAAGCAGTCGTATATCCACGATAGAAACGTTTCTATCATTGGGAAGTGGCCCCAGTTTTACAGCTGTTTGATGATATATTGTGTGTATTTTAGCACCACCTATCACAGTTTTGTTACAAATCCGTTATATATAAGTGTCATTTAACCTTTTTAGTGTTATTTCAATGATTTATTGAACACAATATCTTTAAATGATTATATAATAGTTGCCACGACGCTGATACAGAGCTATTTGTTGCTATTTTGGCGATTGTGATTCTGAAATATTACATTACACTTAACCTCACTTCAGTGCTCCAACTGTTGTGCGTACTTTGTGAGTGAAAAAAAATATGTCAAAGAGAATCATAAACAAAATGGAGTACAAAATATTGGTAGGTAATATTTTTATCTCACTGTTCACGTGTATTTGAGGTGAAATTCACCTGCGCTCACAATTTTATAGATGAAATAATATGGCATTATAGGTATTTTTTTCATGCGCCCTTCGAATTGTTGATATTTGATTAAATAAAAATAATTTAAAATATGGAGTTACTTGGAAATCACCATCGTTACTGATATATCACTGATTTGCAGCATTTTTCCGCCATGATAAAACTTTAGAATTCCTCGAGAAATCAGTTCACACTCTAATTAGTGCAACCTATTACACTTTTTGAAATAAATTCTAATGGGCATAGACTAAATGAGTTATCATTTCATTCTATCGGAAAAGTGTTTTTGTAGCGGACGTTTCTCTTATACAAGATTGCGCTTCCACTTTATCATTGTCAATTATTTTTTTACTAAATTGGATTTAATTAAATACTAATCGTTTAATTTGAATTAATACTTAATGTCTGCCGCAAAAAGGTATCAGTATTTATAAGACAGTACGAGGTAAGTATGTGGAAGATGATGTTGTTGAGAAGTTTCGCTAAATTCTATCATCTTCTACCAACATTGAAACCCTTTGTGGAAACTCGCTCCTTATAGATCCACCTCGTGAATTTCTCCAATACCGGTCCAATAGTTCAAAAGCTAGAGTGAATCATCCGAATTCTGATCAAATACATGCATAGAAGAAGAAGAAGAAAAACATTTATTCGTGACAAATACCAGCAAAGGACAGAAAAATACACACAGAAAGAATGTAGTCATGAAATGGTCCCAACTCAGCGTAATGCCGGCATTAAAGTCAGCGCTGGTCTTCCGTTAAGTACCCATTACCCTGCGTTTGGTTGCGCAATCGGGTATAAATAAAAAACTTATAGGTGACAACACCTATTATTATAATTTTTTTATTGTTTAAATTTCAGTAGGTAATAAAAGTTTTTATAATTCTTAACTAGAAATGGAATGGTACGGACCCTCGGTGCTTGAGTCCAACTCGCACTTGACCGATTTTTACATATAAATAATGGCCGCCTTTTTGTGATAAATAAATATATGTTGAAAGTTCTCTTAACGAGCATAAACTTTCTTGTGTAGAAGTAATTTGCAGCTATTATGTGCGGGTTTAGCGATATATCTAACCAAAAAACGTTTTTATGTAACTATATGACGATATAAGGGTCTTATAAAAGTAAGTTTACAACTATTATAGTTAAGTGATAAGATAGATGCATATCAGCTGCAGGATATCGTTTTATATCACGGATTAGATCCATGCGTACCGGATGTGTCACAAGCGCTAAAGCAGCTACTTTGAAACCACAACAGATCAACTTTGCTATGTAAATATATCATTTAAACCTGTTCTACAAAGTATTAGCGTTAAATTGTTGTTATGAGAACTTTTTTACAGCTAGGTTATATGTGTTGTAAAAAGTGGTCGAGTAAACGTTTATGTCGTTAACTTGTTATCTCGATTATACAGCCAGTAGCACAGTAGCATAGGCGCTAAGGAAATGCTGTTATATGATACATTTGCTGTATATTAGCTGCAAGATGTTCATTTATATCACAGATTAGTTCCTTGCGTACCTGATGTATCACCAGCACTATTGTAGCGAACTTGCAATAAAATAAGATCTACTTTGCCGTATAATTGCACCAATGAAACCTGTTGTACAACACATTTGCACTAAATCGCTGTTGTGAGAACTTTTTTACAGCTATGTTATATGTGTTGTACAAATCAGGCGAGTAAACGTTTATATCATCATTTATTATCACTATTTGGCTGTTTAACCTTATACAGCTAATTAATGTTACGAATCACCAATATACAACACCGCTGACGGAAGCAGTCGCCGCGTTGCTTTTAAATGACTTTTATAACACTCTTTAGTGATAATAATTTTCTTATATCATTATTTTGCTAGCTGGGATAGTATTTTGTAATACCTAAACGCACGTTTGAACAGCCGACTTTTTTATTTTTGCCAATTTGGGGCCTGGTCAAAGAAGATTCGCTTCTACGTAGTTATTATTTATTCTTATGTCCCATACTTATATCCCACGAAGTTCTTACTTGGGTCTCTAGGGTTTAATTCTCTCGAGGTAAGGCGTATCAACAAGTAACTGACGACTATTTGTGGCATTTTGCGCGGTAAGTCCGATTGTCCTGAGCTAGTAGGGCGTGTAGAGAGGCTGTACGTGCCGCAAGTTTCCGCTATATGTGTTCGGCCCAGGCCGCGGCCGCTGCTGGCGGTCCCGGCGGCGCGCACCGCGGGCCCGCAGGAACGCGCCGCTACTCCGAGCCTTGACGCTCCTTAACGTGCTCCTGGCATCGGCACCAGAATGCGACTTGTTTGATTGGAGATGGACTGATGTGTGCCGTGATTGTTTGCGATTCTGTGAGAAGATGGATGATAGGCAATCGAGTGTACCGATATAAGATTTTATTACTTTTTATTTTATTCAATATTTGCTACCACTGTTATTTTAGTGTATGAAAAAAATTATTTCGCCTTTTCTATCGCATTAGGTATAACCTGTAATGATAGAATAAGTTGATAAAATAAATAAATTAATAAAATAAGTAAATAAATGTCTTTACCTTCTTATAACATCATTGTTATAAAAGAACAGTTATCATCATGGCAACGCTAATTATAGAACTGTTTTCACGCTTTGAATACGCTTTGGGCGGCATTCTGATACTGTTAACGATGTATATAGGTATTAGCGGTTTATATTACCTACGCAAGTAGAAAAAATATTTACCGATATTAATCTGGGAAACGTTTTCAGGTGGAATACCTAGCGTCGTACCGCGTGATAGACGTGGCGTGTGGCTCCGGCGACGCGCAGACGCTATGCATCACCGATGACGACAACGTCTGGTCGTGGGGCGACGGCGATTACGGAAAACTCGGTAGGAACACAACCTAAGTCACGAAGGCATAAAGCTTTAATGCAATAAACATCTTGCATCACGATGACATTAAGTTGTCATTAGCATTTTACTCTTAAATACGACAAACAGAGCCCTTAGCCAAGATGCCCATCGCTAACTAGCGTTTCTATTCGTTTAGTTTTTAAACCAATCGCGTCATTGGTAGATCACGTCATACGGAGAGTCACGTGATCTACCAGTGACGCGATTGGTTTAAAAACGAAACGAATAGAAACGCTAGTTAGCGATGGGCATCTTGGCTAAGGGCTCTGATAAGAAAACGTAAACATAATCGAAGAGTTTGTACTACTACATTGAAAAACACCGACTGAATACAGAACTTGGCCACACATTTTGCTGGTTTTTGGTAGGAACCTGGAAAATTTTGATATTTAGGCAAGTAGTAGGCTAATGACTGTATGTTCTATTTTGAGAAAAAAATCTAGAGGTGTCACTACTTCACAACCACATAAAAAATGTTTTCTTTTTTAATTAGGTCTTTTTTTATTTATTTTATATGATAACTAGTATTAGTTTTTCAAAATTTGAAGCAAATCGCTTGAATACATGCTGAAAAAACATACATTAAAAAAAACTTGAAAATATCATAAGTCAAAAACTATCACAAGTAGGATGTTCATACTCGGCTAAAATATTCTTCACTACAAGAGGTACTCACAAATAAAAACCGAGCCCATTTGATGAAAGGGCCGAATTACTATGGAAACCCGACTATTAGGGTGTTACATTTTCCAAACATTGTTTTTTCTAATGACTTCGCTCGAATCCTTGGTCCTACTTACCTAAAAGACCATTGTTCAAAATTTCAGTCTAATCGGATAGTACTTAGAGGTAGCACATTTTGACAACATTTTTAAACCGTTTTCTTATTTATGCAATTCACCGAAATCTTAACATAACGAAAAACCGATCATGATGTTCGAAAGCATTAGTGTTTAACATAAGTCGACAGAAAAATTAGTAATTGTTTGTTGTTTTAAAAAAAACAGTCAACATTGAAAGTTTGCTATCGTCGAAGTGGTCATTTTGTGCAACCTCTAAATATTGTCCAATTACCTTTAAATTTGACATTAAATTTTTTTACGTTGTTTAGACTCGGGGCGTAAGCAAAGTCTGCAAAAAATATGACATTTATTTTTTTCCATACAAATATGAAACATCCTACCGACTATGGCCTTAGTACATTCAAAAGCACTAATATGTATACGCCCATCTCGCCAAATATATGTATACATAGACCTTATTATCAGTGGCATAGGGGTGTGTAGATATTTATATCATATCTTGGGAATGTATTGTATATTTATGACTTTGACTGTACCTTCAGATATAAAATGTATTATAAGTGAACGTCAAGGTTAAGCCTGAGAAAAGGTACATGACGCACAGAAAAGGATAATCGTGAACTTGACTATGGTTTATTTTAGAATATCACGACGCCAAGGCTAGATTTTTCAAGACCAAGACTGCCAAAAAACTAGAAAAGCGTAAATGGTACGAGTAGATTTGAGCTTGTTTGGGTTAGGGGATATAAAATATTCATTAGATAATTTGCAAATACTCACTTTAAAAAAAAATACATTAGTTTGTTGTATAGTCAGGTTCATTTACCTGTGATCAAAATTGAATCCAAAATATCTGAAAACTTCTTTATTATCAGAGGCATACATTTGAGATATTTTTAAATATATTTTTATCCAGATATAAATGAAATATATTATACCTCTTTGCGCCATACTTCATACATATTATTACGAGTATCTACGTGAAATACAAATATGTGAGTGTGTGTACAATTGTGTCATCCATGGTCATCATTATAATATGTCACAATCGTAATGGTCGAACACTTCTCTCATAGGCCGGGGCGGCTCCGAGGGCTGCAAGCAACCATTGAAGATCGAATGCCTCAAAGGACTGAGGGTCATCAAGGTGGAATGCGGCTCGCAATTTTCCGTGGCTTTATGCCAGTGCGGAAGCGTTTACACATGGTAATTGCTCGTTTAGGGTATTAATAAACTGATCTCGACTGTGGTATCCGTCTCCAGACACGTCAAAGTAAACCTCAACCCATACAAAACTGTAATTTTTGACACATCTTGAGACGAGCGTCTCAGTCAAGATCAGTTTCTTAAATACAGCCCTTAGAAAGGCTCTGCACTATGTAAACGTATAACACACGCCGCACTTACCGGATCACTTATAAACATACATAGCACTCGAGGAGGCATTTTGCGGGCACGTCAGTTAGTACCTAAGGTTTACAAAAAAGTCAATTAATTTACGAGATGTCGGGGAGAAGTATTTATACTTAGTATTTGTAGCTACCTGGTATTTATACTATAATATTTATATTTTTTATTTGGGTTGTTCTTGCTGTATATGGTGTTCAATAAAGAGTTAGTTTTGTATTGTATTGTATTGTAATACCTAGTACATTAGTATTACACCTTGGTAATTATACTGTACGTTAAAGTAGTATAGGAGCCGAACGTATATTCAATATTTACGGTAATATTTTCACTGTAGAGTTGGGTCTTGAAATCATTATAATCACAAAAAAAGTTATGAATACTATACAGTTATTTAAACAAGTACTAAACATAAACTGAAACAATCTGCTTCTTACTACACACTGCTCTCACATTATGCGAATATTATTATTAATATTATTTATAAGTTTTGGGCAGTCAACTGTCTAGACATTTTATGTATATTGATTTTATTTTAATGTTGTCTTATCACGACATGGCATCACGCTGCACCTAGTATAAATAAATACCAGGTAGGTACAAATTCTAAGTACTAAGTATAAATACTTGAATACGAGTAAATTAATTGTTTTATTTGTAAACCTTACTGACGTGCCCGCAAAATGCTTCCTCGAGTGCTATGTATGCTTATAAACCTTAAGTTGGCAAAATTTTTATAAATATTCGGTAACGCGTGGTGTTGCATTGGTACGATACTAAAAACATCATTTTTACCTACAAGATAATATATCTCAAACGATTTGCGACAAGTTATATTATTAACGTTTTTGAAAAAGGAGTACACCAGCGCAATGACCAAATTAGTAGATTAGCCTGAGAAGCATTGTGTACCAAGGATAACGAACCGACAGCCCTAATTAGTGTTAAGTTTTACCGTGAAGTTGCTCTTCAGCAGCGGTGTTATTTTACACACACTTTAATGCTCGTAAATAATAAAACCTTTGTCAACTGAAAAAAGTAACACTGCCGAAAAGACATCCTGTACAATAGTGAGAGTCAATGCCTGGCCATAAATATTTACGGATATAATATTACATTTTACCATATCTGGCCTGACCCTATGAAACAGTCAGAAAATCACTAGATGCTTTTCTCGTGTCAGGTCTAACGGACGCTTACCACTTAAGCGGGGATATATGAGATATACCAGACGACGGTATATTATAGTGATAGTACCTGAGACCTAATATGCCCCTTTGACGCACGAATAGTAAGCGAGCAAATGAAAGAATAGATCTGGTTTAACATCAGTTGAATTCAATTCGGCAGTATCGATAGCGGTAACAAGTTAATACGGTAAAATAGATAATAGTACATTACTGTAGAGAACAGGAAGCAAGCGGTTGCGATGGATTAGCGCGGCGACGCTATATACATACGAGTCTTGCAACCGCTCTTCACGGTCGAGGCTTGTATAGTACTTTTCATCACACTTGCTCGTAAACAGTGTCCTAACATGCTAGAAAAATCGACCGTAAATCCAAAATAATACCCGCGGGCCTTTTTTTACAATTACGCCCTATCGTGCGTAATAGCTTTTTTTTTTAAATATAATACGTGGACTCAAACTATCATAATACGTCAGGACCTCAATTCTTGTGCCACTCGATATGAAGTTTCATTCGAGATGAAATGTCAGTTGCATACAATTTTCTAAAAATCTCGCATATAAACTATTGATTTCGACTGTAACTAGAATTGGACTTCTGAACACGTTTGACATTATCTGTGGTAAGTCGTAGACAATGGTGTGGTCTGCCGCTAATTTATAAATGCTGCTTATAAACTGTGTGATTCCAAAATAATAATTAAAAGGGTGTGTGCATATATTAAAATTTATATATCAATAAAAAACATGTCGGCATCAGAAGAAATGGATAATGCGACTCCGCCGGACATCGCCGCCAACGCAGCTAAAATTATTATTATTGAGAATCTATTGCCGGCGAAGTCGAGAGAGAGGTAGGTATAAGGCTGCCTACGGCCAACTAATTCAGTGGAAGATTGATAAACGAGTGGGTTCAAAAATATGATTTTTTGTCTGATTTATTTCATTTCCTCGCAATTGTGATGAAAAACATTGTATGTTACACGGGTGGTACAGGAAATACAAAGCTCGAGTCATTAAAGCCTTCTAACAGACTCTCGTTTGTGATATCATTTCTATTTTAACACCCTAAAAAATGCCTTCGAAAAAAAGGTTATTTCCCACACTTCCCACTTTTTTTTAGGGTTCTGTACCAAAATGGTAAAAAAGGAACCCTTATGGTGAGACTTCATTGTCTGTCCGTCTGTGTCTGTCAGTCTGTCTGTCTGTCTGTCTATATGTCACAGCAGTTTTTCTCAGTAACTACACAAGCTATCCACTTTAAATTTGGCATAGTTGTACAACTTGCTTGCCCGCATCCCGCATCGGTAAAACAACGCGGACGAAGTCGCGGGCAGAAGCTAGTATATACATATAGCGACCCACCCTCGCTTCGCTTCAATTATATGTGATTTTCGGTAAAACACGTAGATACATACATCAGGATGATAGATAACGGCCCGTCCCGTATTTTTCTACGAGGGTCAAACTGAAAGTTTTTAGAAAATCAAAAACTGAACATAGAAGCAACTTAATTTTTGTTTTATTGTTTCTCGAAATGGTTCGGTTTACACACTACGAACCGCTTCATTCGTTAAAATCACAGTAAAAATTATTTCGCCCACTGTTCCTTAGGGGCGTCTTCTACGGTCTTACCAAATGCAGTCACTGCTTTCTCGGCGTCCGGAAATCGCGTTCCGCGTAATATATCTTTTATTTTTGGACATAAATAGAAGGCACAGGGTGCGAGGTTAGGGTTAAATGGCGGATCACTTAATACTTCAACACCTGATGTCTCTAAATATTGCATCTAGTGTGCAGCGGCGCTTTGTCATGATCACAGATCATATAAAGAAGGAGATACGCCATGAGCGCAAATTCAATCGAGAACCGGTGTCGCCACTTTTAGAAATGTGTGCGTCTTTACGCTTACGCTCTATGAACTACTACGAAAACAACTTTCTCATAATTGGTTACAGCTTACGAACTAAAAACGCCATAACATAATTTTGTTAGTAACACAAAATTAAGCTTTATGTTCATTTAGCAAGGTCGAAAAATGCTGAAAGGTCGTTTTTTGTCCATCGCAGTTCAGTTACTCGACGTTAGATAGCGTTTACCAGTTCGCAGCTGCCATCTAGCGACGAGTAATAGCCTTGCTAGTCAGCGCTAGATGGCGCTAAGATAGTAGTTCTTATGTATAGCGCTTTAAGGACTACGAAATAATAGCTGCTGGCCGGCTGCACCGACACGAACCGATGAAGTGTCATCCGGGCAATAAAGACTTAGTGCGTGACGAGCGTGACTTTAGCCGCGCAATACATTGCGCAATACGCGCGTTGTTCCAAGAACGTCAGCAATGGTTAGCTAGCAATGTAAGCAGTTACTGTCGTACTAACGCATTATAAGTAAATACCATAATAGATTACTGGATTTTCTCGAAATATTAATAAATACAGTAAATTAGTGCTTACAGGTAAAATGAAATCACTCCTGGGGTACCTTTAAGATCTTAGCCCCTTATTTGACACGATAAATCTGCACAACACGGCATTTTACTATTTTTAAAGTCACTTAATTCGTCGACCACGTCTGTACTACAACTGAGCTGCGTTTGACAATAACATGAGCGTCTGATCATAAGCGAGGTAACACGCGCCACGCCCCTTACCGCGTCTATAGTATTTCCTTGGTCTGTGGTCATGATGAAGGAGGATCCTACTTCGAGGTCCTTTTTCTCTTTCTTTTTTTTAAACTACTGGCAAACAATTGATGGTGTTGTACTCTGCAGTAACTGTTTTCTTATTTTATAAACCAATAGTTGCGTAATAACCAGTCCAGCCGTAAAAAGAAGCCACCATTTTTTTCCCAGCGTTTTTCCTTTCTTTATTTTTATGGGAAACTCTTCAGATAGAAACACTCACTGTGCTGAGTGCCTCATAGTTTCCGGATCGTAACAATATATTCAGCTTTCGTCACTAGTGACAATGTCTAATCCAGTATTTGAGTGACCTCCGTCGATTTTTTTCAACATTACGCGGCACCTATCGATCCCACGGTGTTTTTGGGCTTCAGTCAAATCATGGGTTATCCACCTGGTACAAAGCTCTCTGGCGCCTAAATGTTGACGTAAAATATTTTGCACCGGTCTCATACCAATGCCTAAGCTTGCCCGAATCTGTTAGTATGTCATTCTCCTGTCAGCCTCTAATATGAGCCGCACAGCACTGATGTTATCTTCGGTCGTACCTGTTGAAGGGCGTTCTTCATGCTGGTCGTCAGAAAAAATTCTGCGACCGCCCTTGAACTCCGTGGCCCTGGATGGAGGTTCATCATGAAACCCCAATCGAAGTCTATCGTAACTTTCCTGCTGAATGAGACCAAAACGAAAATCATAAAAATAATTGCACGAATATTTTCACGAGTTAGATTCACTTCGATGTAAAACATTCGATTTTCAAACAGCTGCCAATTTAAAAGTATAAATGACACGTGGTTGCAATATACCTGGTTCGAATGAGTAAGAGTTCTATTTTCAAAATCCAAGGGCTTTTTTTTATTCACTGTTCGTAAGTATCCAGTTCTAGAGACTTTCAGTGTGACCCATTAGTATTTTGTATAGATTGACATTTTTAAATTCGTAATATCTTTTGAATGGAATGTCCGATTTGAATAATTTAAAAAGTAATCTACAGGTATTGAAACAGTCTTGAACACGAAATGATTTATTTGGATAAGGATTAACACAAAAGTATGGTTAACAGGTCTGATTTTGGTCGGCTTTTCTATCAACTTTTAAAATGTAAAAAGTTGTTATAGTGATATAACTACAATAGTTGGACATATCGTATCGCGATGTTTTTTGTAGATATTGATATGTTCTTTAATATTGTTGAACATTTTTTTGTTCTATCATCAATAGTTTCCGCAGCGCATGCGATGAAATACATTTTATGGCTAATTTTTTCACACCTTTGGTTACATTATTGAAGTTTTACTAGGGATACCTAATTTTTTCCGGTCATAATTATAGCCTATGTTACTCAGGGATAATGTAGCATTCTAATGGTGAGAGATTTTTTTAAATCGGTCCAGTTGTTTTTGAGTTTATTCGTTACATACAAAAATTCAAAAATACAAATCTTTCCTCTTTATTATATTAGTATAGATTTGCAGCGACATAATTGCATCTACAAAATTATTCCCTATTTAGTTATAGAACAGATTGGCAAAAAATAGTTTCACGCCGTGACAGGGACTACAATATTTTCAAGTGACACGTTAAGGAACTGTAATTGATTGAAAATTGAATTATGGTGCCAGTATACTCCAAATGGTTTCTGAATTTTTCCAAACTCTTTTTTGCTACGCTGAATTGACAATAAATATTATTTTCTCAAACATGCTCAGAAAGGATGGCAATGCTTTTGAAAAACGAAGACGCGAAGGGCCTCATTTTCTTCCTAGGAGTAAAATAAACGTATGTAAACCCATTTTTGTCCGCTGCGATATTTTTTTGAAAGTGCTGTCCAATGCATACAGAATAGAAAGGACCAAGAAATAAATCTCATACAGCCAAGGCAAATGCTCGTTTTCGTAGCACAGTGCGTGAGTTTTCTTCTTTTTAATTTTCTTTAAAATTGTCTATGGTTAGAAAAAAAAATTAAAAACAAAAACTTATTGAAATTTAAACGTAGAACTTACTGTTGTTGTGTAAAAACTACACACATCAAGTCCTCGGCACTTCACGGTATTAAATTTTAATTCTATTGCTGTCAATATTATGTCAAATTCTACAAGTGTGAAATGGTTGAATTAGATCCCTAAGTTACGTCCATTTGTCTACCACAAGCCCTGAAATATCAACATCTCAAATTCAACAGATAAACATAAATGTTCCTGAAAAACCCATATCAATTTCGTTTACAAATTGTCCTCATATGACTAACATCACTTTTAATATTAATTTTACTTTTTACAAATATATTTGTATCATTTCCTCACATGTTTGAGAAAAGCATTATATATGCCTCGGCGGAAACGGGGGGATTGCCTGACTCGTATTTTAGCAGGCCTCGCTTTTGCTCGGCCTGCTAACCACCTCGTCAGGCAATCCCTTACTTTCCGCACCTAGGCAATAATGTACTATTTCTCAAACATCCTCAGAAAGGATGGCATTTCTTTTGAAAAACGAAGACGCGAAGCGCCTCATTTTCTTCCTAGGAGTAAAATAAACGTATGAAAACCCATTTTTGTCCGCTGAGATATTTTTTTTAAAGTGCTGTCAAATGCATACAGAATAGAAAGGACCAAGAAATAAATCTCATACAGCCAAGGCAACTGCTCGTTTTCGTAGCACAGTGCGTGTGTTTTCTTCTTTTTAAATTTCTTTAAAATTGTCTATGGTTAGAAAAAAAAATTAAATACAAAAACTTATTGAAATTTAAACGTAGAACTTACTGTTGTTGTGTAAAAGCTACAAACATCAAGTCCTCGGCACTTCACGGTATTAAATTTGAATTCTATTGCTGTCAATATTATGTCAAATTCTACAAGTGTGAAATGGTTGAATTGGATCCTTTTCCCTAAGTTACGTCCATTTGTCTACCACAAGCCCTGAAATATCAACATCTCAAATTCAACAGACAAACATAAATGTTCCTGGAAAACCCATAACAATTTCGTTTACAAATTGTCCTAATAATGATTAAAATCACTTTTAATATTAATTTTACTTTTTACAAATATATTTGTATCATTTCCTCACATGTTTGAGAAAAGCATTAAATATGCCTCGGCGGAAACGGGGGGATTGCCTGACTCGTATTTTAGCAGGCCTCGCTGTTGCTCGGCCTGCTAACCACTTCGTCAGGCAATCCCTTACTTTCCGCGCCTAGGCAATAATGTACTATTATTACGTATTGCTCGGACGATATCATTGTAGAAAATTATATTTTTTAGCCTATATCAGCCATTTTTCATACTAACTCATCGTCTTCATGTTATCCCTGATGTTGTCACTTTGCCGGTGTCAAGAATGGCATGTTACAGCTCGGGCAGTTTATTCAGTGTCTGTGGTATATCTCATACCTACTTTAGTTTGTGTGCGCAGCGAGTACTAAACTGCGCCTTGTTTCGATAGGGGTAAGGGCGATTATCACAGACTCGGTCACGGCAGCTACGAACACGTGCGCAGGCCGATGCGGGTCACAGGAATGCAGGGGAAAATGATCGTTTCCATCGCCACTGGTGAGTGCTCTGGGCCAAGGTACAGCTACAGGTAGTATAATAATCAGTGGTTATCTTATAAATCACCAAATATATTTCCAGATTGCTAAATCTTAACATTAAAATTTTAATCCAAGAAGGGGACTTCTTGGATATAAATGGCTACATACTTTAAACTTGAAATCGAAATTTGCATGAACAATAATTTCGTACAAACTTACTGCGCCGTTTATTTTAGCATGCCGTTATCTCGTATTAGTACCAACAGCCATTCCCTCAGTTTTATCAATCATACCCAATGAATGATCGATTGATCAATTATTGCTCCATTCAAATGCTAAATTATAAATCATGTATTATGTATGGCCATAAATGTTGTATTTAGGGAGTCTCCACTGCGTGGCCTGCACGGACACTGGCGAGGTATACACGTGGGGCGACAACGACGAGGGGCAGCTGGGAGACGGAACCACGCTGGCCGCGCAACGGCCGAGACTGCTTACCGCTTTGCAGGTACTCTCTGCCACGAAATGAACAGAAATAATGTTTTAGGTATTTGTGATTTTGAAATCCGAGTAAGAGCACATTACAACTTAAGATAGCAATACAGTGCGTGACAAATCCCAATATTCTTATTATCTATACCTTTAGCACTAGGCCGCTTTAGTTTAGAAATCCGAACCGAATTGATAGAAAAGGGTGGGCACAATCGTTAATGTTATTCCGTGCTCCAGGGCAAACGCGTAACGAAGGTAGCTTGTGGCAGCGCGCACACGGTAGCCCTGTGCGTGGAGGCGCCCCGTGCGCCGCGCCCGCCCCCGCTGCCCCCGCTCGAGTGCCACCTGCTGCGGGACCTGACGCCGCAGCTGGTCTGCAACCGGCTGGTACGTGTGCGATCTGTCACGATATGACTAGTTTTGATACAATAGGTACAGGATTTATTGGTGTGGAGTGTTGGTGCAAACCATTTTGGTTAGGCAACAGGGCAGATCTAGACATGCCATATAAAAATACAGAATAGGACATACGAACCAAGATGAAGAAAAAGCAGAATTGGTTGTTGGAACTGATAAATTCATCATGTTAATAAATTTCAACGAACAATGCATAATGGCCATTTTATGTTGTCAGGTTCTACTGCACCAGTTTTCTGAATTGGTGTGCCCCAATCTGACACTGCTCATTCTGGAGGGCAACCTGGATCAACTGAGGAGCTTGATGTTCTATTCTGTCAAAGAAACTGCTTTTAGAAAGGTATGAAAATGATCCCTCTTCTCAGGTATCGTGTTTCACGTGAGACTTTTTAATTGATAAATACCTACTATTTCCGTGGATGGCGTGAATAAGTTGATAAGTCGACATGTAAACTTAAGGAAATTTGTGTTTAGAACAGATTGCATAAGGTTTAAATTACTTCTTGCTTTTTTGACGAATTATCAACTTATTCACGCCACCCACGGATTTAACCATGTGCTTTTAAGGAAAAGTTGAAATGTACTTTATCTAGACATATCATAAGTCCTCTATAATGCGTTCAGAATCCGTTGGCAATGACCAGCATTACAACAATCAATTTTACTATGATAATTTTCTTATCTGTTGCAGTAAGATAATGTTCTTATAACGATATAAAATTTGATAAAGTTATGAGTTTCAAATTTCGAACATTTTTGAAAAGCAAAACAATTTTATTTGACCTCAATTCTAATATCACTCGAGATGACATTTAATTCGAAATTAAATGTCAATTGCATAAAATTTTGACAAATCTCTTGATAATTTGATATCGAACGATATGATAGTAGAGGCCGACTCTAGATTGTCTCTGAATTAAAAAAAAAACTACGGTTGCCGCCATTTTTGACGTTCTAATAATTGATCAATGCCGGCTATGCCGGTCGTAACATGCGGTTCCTGAACACATCATAGAGAGCTTATAATATGTACGTAGATAAAATAGTGTATGTAACTGTACATAATTAGGCATTATGCACCAGTCACATAAACTTACTATAACATTTGGTCAAAGCAATCTTTTTAAATTGTAACTACCTAATCGTTTTCCTCTTTGATAGATCTCGTAGACCCTAATTTTGTAAAGTCATGTGACATTCTAGCATCTATTATATAGGTACGTAGTCTCAGAATAAAACTGTAAATAGCAAGCAAGTCGTTATGGTCAGGCGGTGATGGCGACAATGGTGCGCGAGCGGCAGCACGGGCCCGTGGTAGAGTTGTCGCGCGTGGCGGCGCGACGCGCGCGGCGCGGCGGCTCGGGACTCGCGGGCCCGGCCGGCATGCGCTCGGTGTTCGGCCAGATGGTGGCACGGCTGCCGGCGCTCACGCAGGACGCGCTGGCGCTGCCGCACAGGGTCTGGAAGGTCAAGTTTGTTGGTAAGTCGTTTTTGTAGCTTATGTCATATTTTTTACGCTGATATTGTTCCTTCTTTCACGATCGCCGAAATCGCCCCACACCATAACTTGAAGTTTCAATTGGTATAGGACTTTTGGTATGAACCTGCAAATGTGTTCCAGGCGAGAGCGTGGACGACTGTGGCGGCGGCTACAGCGAGAGCATCGCGGAGATGTGCGAGGAGCTGCAGAATGGGTCTCTGCCGCTTCTGATGGCGACGCCCAACGGGCGCGGCGACGCGGGCGCCTCGCGCGACGCCTTCCTGCTCAACCCTACCGCCAACACGCCACTGCATCTCAACTGCTTTCGCTTCTTGGGTAACTAACTGACATTGGTTTATCTAATGTAAAATGATTTTTTCTCCAATATGCTCGGAAATGTCCACCTTACTGTTGCAAAAGCAGTACAGGAAGTTATTCGTTCCAGCCCAACGCTAAATTAAAAAGTAAAGTCATTACTGTCGAATAGCAGCGGCCGGGAAAAATTTATGAAAATTCGTTAGATACGAGTACATCACAGTTATTTTTATTTTACTTTTTTAAACCATGTGAACTAACTCGAAATAGCCAAATCTACTTGGAATGTTGACTGTACAGTTAACATTCCAAGTAGATACACACTTTTGTACCTTATCGCTATACAGCCACGTTAGCAATGTCAAACAAGATTGTCAAGTATGTTAATGCGATAAAGTAACAAAAGTGAGTATCAACTTTTGACATTGTTTTTACAAAGTTCTTCCAAGTTTATTTTACTTTTTAAAATGTTATAAATAAATAAAAAACCCTAATCCGTAATCATACCCTGCGGGCCTAATATGGTCGCGTTTATCGCGTGACAAAACGTGGATAAAGCATCCGTCACTTTCTGACACGTATATAAGCGCGAGAGTGACGGATGCTTTATCCACGCTTTGTCACGCGATAAACACGGCCATATTAGGCCCGCTGGACTGAAAATTTTCAGTCAACCTATTTGCGATATAGTACTTAACATATTAATTTTTATATAAAATACTTTTCATCCATTGAACAGACGGGTAAAGGTCGTTCCCTATTCGGATGTTAGAGTAATACAAGCCTCGGCCGTGAAGAGCGGTTGTTTCCCGGTCTCTGAAGTAATGTACTAATGTGTGGCAGTTACCTAATTAGGAATTGAGATGTGCCCACTGACGTAGTAGTTCTCTATCAGTCCAGATCAGTTATAAGATATATTTGCTGCTGTGGTGGATGTTTTGCCTGAGTAAGAGAAAATAGTAAGCAACGCAATTGTTGGACATGATTTAATATTACTGAGTCCTCCAAATATTCTTCGAACGTAGGTGAGTATAAGTGATCGCCTTATATGCAGAGCCGATCCTCGCCTCGTTACTATTGGCTCCACTTGATTTTCAACTACTTGTGTTCCCTGCAGGTGTGTTGATGGGTATCGCAATCCGCACCGGGTCCCCGCTGTCGCTCTCGCTGGCTGAGGGTGTGTGGCGCCAGCTGACCGGGCAACCGCTGCGGCCGCGCGACCTGGCCGAGGTGGACCGCGACTTCCTGCCCGCGCTGCTCTGCATCCGGGACATGTCGCCAGACAACAAGGTACCTGCCACAACGGATGACCAATCCCTTTTACTCTTGTAAATTAAGAAAAAGAAATTGACCTCCTTCGCCTTGCCGTAGTGCCGTACTCATGTTCAAAAACGCTTGATTACGTTCTTTAATTGCAGTGTAGGAACGCCAATAACACCATATAACTATAACATTATGGGCTAACGAATACATGTCAGCCGAAAAATGCCCACTGTCAGATATTTTTCTTCCGCCGAGGATTGTTGAAGCGACAGCTCCTGCGGCCCATTTCCATCAGATTCCTACGACCAGGCTTCCTACTTGTACCCTTAAGTCAAGAATATCGCCTCCCTACGCTATACCTTGTAGTTGCTTGCAATAACACTGTACCGCCGTAATGATAAAGGCACGTTAGCATTGAGATGGTAGTTTAAGAGTCGTAATGCTAAAGCTTTATACGCGATAATAATCCCAGGAGCTGCAGAACCTGGAGCTGCCGTTCTCGATCCCGTCGGCCGCAGGCCACGAAGTGCCGCTGTCCACGCGGCACAAGCGCGTCGCGCCAGAGAACAAGGACGAATACGTGCAGCTAGCTCTGCACTACAGGTGAATATAATAGTTTTACTAATATCCTTTTGACCCTGTCGAGCGCATCTGCTTAACGTTACAATGATAGCGTTATCTTACTATCCTCTATGGATGTTTGATTTGGAATCATGCCTAAATGGCTAAACGGATTTGGTATACAGATAGTCCTTATCCTGGATTGACACAGGGTATTTTTTACCGCGGAAAATTTCCTTCCGGCACATAATTACCACATTCCCAAAAATGACCACTTTCTAAAATGACAATTTCTCAAAACTACCACAATCAATACGACTGCAACCTAAAATTACTACATCCCATATTGACCACATCGTATAACGTCCACATTTTTAAAATTACCAGATTCTACAAAGACCACATTACAAACGGACCGCTCCCCACAATGATCGCATCGCAAATTGACCACATCCTTAAATAACCACTTTCCTCAAATTCGACTATACTACATCGACCCATCAGTTAAACAAAGCCATTGTGTCCACGTGCCACGAATGCTTTGAAATTAAAGTGGCTAACTGCAACCGATATTTTACTGTAATAATGATTTTTTTGTGGGTAATAAAATAAGGTTCAAAACAAATTAAAACGAAGGTCATACTGGTTGTGATAACTTTACAGGTGTAGTGCATAGGAACACCCAAAAATCTCGAATTATTTTATTTCGAATTTGATAATACCGAATTTGATAATCACGAATTTTTACATTGCCGAAATAACATAAGGTCGAATTTTCAAAATCTCCAATTTTATATTACCGAGTATTAAAATCACGAAAACGTTTTTCCCAATATTATATTTACGAATGTTTTTTAATTCCGAACGAGTATTTTAATTCCGAAAATTCATTATCTAGATCGGAAATGTAAATTTCGGAATTATGAAATTAACTTTCATTAGCACTAGTCTGTAGTCTACTAGTCTAGTAGTCTATTCATTTCAATTATCACGTTTATTAAAAAAACATTTAACGAATTTTAATACATAGTACCTACTAGCTGTTTCCTAGACATTTCATATGACAGGAGAACAAAACATAGAAGTTAACTTCCTCGACATATTAGTCTAATGTTTTATTTCATCGATTATGAATCGACATTTAATTTGACGATTGATTCTGAGCATTTTATTACTATATTATGTAAGTTAGGTCCAATATTTTTTAGAATCGACTCAGGGTACCCCATATCCCACGTGGTCTTGTCTGCCCTTCCCCTAGAGTGTTTTTGCAAAACGCGGAGCCACAAAGGTCGGGCCCTCCAAGCGTGAGTTCTGGCGAGATCCCGCCAATTTCTAATTTGTGTCTTGTTGATTCATTTTAAAGTTACAATAATTATGTGAATTGCTTTTACAAGAATTTTGTCTTATACGATTTGGATCTATTGATTTGAATCAAAATAATTATGATCAGTCTGTAATATGAAGTATTTACAAAATAATAACACTTTCAATAAAAAAATCTTTGAACTAAAAGTACATGTAATAAATGGTGGGTAAATATATAAAATAAATATCAGGGGACAATCTCACACAAATTGACCTAGTCCTAATATAGGGTGCGTTTCAGTCAGTCTAAAAACATTTTGGATTATTTCTAACGAATTGTATAAGTAATAAACGTTTGGCATAAAAACAAAATGTAAATTTTGTCTTAGAATAACGGTCAAATAATATAAAACTCATTTATCATAACAACATTTAGTATAACATTTATATGGAATAATGCCATTTGATATAATATACATTGAGTTTAACTTTTAAAAATGATCACGTGATAATAATATCAGATTACTTAATTTGTATCAAACTCAATGACTACTAAATTGGTAAATTAGGTCAATCTCAATTTGATAGGTTAGGTCAGGTTAGAACTACGCGGAATAGGAGCTCCGCGCAGCGGAGCTCCGTCGACTTTGTCGCACGTTTCTTATATTTATTAAGCTAATACTCTCTGTGCTTATACCAATTGCATGTTATGTATGTAAAACTTTATATGAGGTGGCTATTTGTTTATTATGCCACTACAGATACAGATTATGGCTCGACCGATTTGAATATATATTTTTTTGTTTTGCTCGCCTCAATACTGGGGCGGTGTAGACTCACAACTGGACTCGATAGGTGGCGCTGCGATCAGGCAGGATATCGTCTGCCGGATCTACCAGTTTGCAATAAAAAATCTTGAGAATTCGGGGTGCAGAAATTTCGGGAAAATAAAATTCGGAAATAACAAAATTCGGTTTTCATCTCGTCGGGTTTATGAAATTCGGAAAAATATTTTTCGGAATTTAAATAATTCGAATGTTGTGCTTATTCGGAAATTAAACAATCGGAATCGTGAAACTAAAATTCGGAATGGCGATGTTTCGGAATTTTCAGAATCGGAATTTTGAAATTCGTGGTTATCAAAATCGGAAAATAATATTTCGAGATTATGTAGTGTACCCCGTAGTGCATACATAATTAGTTTCCATCGTGTTTTATTGGAAAAGTTTGTATTTATCGTGCTCTCTCAATCAGCTTCCGTACCCATCATACCACCGTAGGGTAGGTCGCATTCAGCAGCCAATATATATATGTGACGTTCTCAATATAAAGGGACATTATGGAGGCAGGCGGTTACGCCATTCTTAGAACTGTTACCATAGTATTCGTATAGCAAATAATTATTATGGCGTTTAAAATTTATAGCATACAGTTTTATAACACTTGATAATAGGGAAAATGAAAATTATGACATAAAAAGATAAAAAAGATATTTATTCAGTAAGTAGGCCGCACGGGCACTTTTACACGTCAAAAATCTACCAGCGCTTCCCAAGAGGAGACCACTGCTGAGAAGAAGCGCCGCAAGAAACTCAACAGTTAGTCATTTTTTAATAAATAATATAACAATGTCACTACTTATTCTAGCATTATATAAAACTGTAAAAATAATATTAAATATCTGCGTAGTTTTGCAGGAAAACATGTCAGAATGACTACGAGAAAATTTATATATATATATATATCACACAAAACAGTTTTGACATGTCTTCCTACATAAACCGTGTCCCCTAGACAAGATACAGCGTTTACATGATTTTTATGAGGTATGTACGAGTAGTAGGTAAGGAACATTAAACATTAGTTAATTTTCTGGTTTAGGCCAAGCATTTTTGTCCGTTAGATAGTCCTCGACCCTATAGTACGCCTTTGACATCAACGACTTTTTCAAGTAATTTTTAAGTGCTGGAAGGGGTAACTCTAAAACTACGTCGGGTAATTTATTATAAAAATGAATACATTGACCTACAAATGATTTATATACTTTACGGACACGAAACTTTTTTATGGCAATTTTATTTTTATTCCTAGTATTTATATTATGTATATCAGAATTTTTAACGAAAGAGTCTAGGTTTTTAATAACATACATAATATTTTCATAAATATATTGGGATGCTACTGTTAAAATATTAATTTGTTTAAATAGTTCTCTTAATGAATCACGGGAATTTAAGTTATATATAGAGCGAATGGCCCTTTTTTGTAACACAAATATAGTTTGTATGTCAGCTGCTTTTCCCCAAACCAGAATACCGTATGACATAACACTATGAAAAAAACTATGATAAACTAAGCGAGCTGTCTCAACATTGGTAAGTTGTCTAATTTTCCTAACGGCGTAAGCGGCCTTACTTAATTTGCCTGCTAGAACTGCTATATGGGGACTCCATTGCAAATTATTGTTTATAGTTATGCCTAAGAAAAGTGCCTTATCTACCATTTCTAAAAATAAATTAAGAAAAATACTAGAATTTACCGGTTTAACATTAGGCAAAACGAACCTAACACATTTAGTTTTCTTAGCATTGAGTAGTAAGTTGTTACTCGTCAGTGGCGCAGGGCCCATATAACCCGATTCCCGCCGGGTTCCCTTGGAAATTCCTATGCATAATGTACTCAAACAAAACGCACAACAATAAGTAACCCGATATACTATAGCCTTACCCGCCCGTTAACACAACACGCGTAGTATACATACATTTTTCATAATAAGATGAATGAACAAAACGCAACGTCGCAATTTAAATTTACCACTAAGCGCTCGTTAAGAAATCAAAACCCAGTAATATTTAGCAAAACATATAAACGAAAACTCTGCCCTTTGTTAAGAACAAAACCAAAATAAACCAAATTAATACATCCACTGCACACAGAAACCAATAAAAACAAAGCCAAAATTTGCTCGTGTCTTACGAATCAAAAATAGTAGGTACCTACAAGTACCTACCTAACAAAATCAAAGAAATGAAGAAAACTTTACAACCGATACTTTAATCAGCCAGTTTATGTTTATAATTTAATAACAATGCGCTGTGGACAGTGGAAGTGATTGAAAAATCCATCTCTCCCTACGCCTTAATCAATTTATATTTACGAGCGTGCACGTTCCAACCCCAAACATGACATGTTTCTTATTTTTAAAGGATAACTTTGAAAAACATTTTAGTTCATTAAGAAGGTAAGTAATATAATAATAATAATAATAATAATAATAATAAATATCAGGGACAATCTCACACAAATTGACCTAGTCCCAAACTAAGCTCTAGGCTTGTACTATGGGTACCAGGCAACGATATACATTACTTATATAGAGAAATAGATACTTAAATACATAGAAAACATCCATGACTCTGGTACAAATACTCGCGCTCATCACACAAATATTTGCCCATACCGGGATTCGAACCCGGGACCGCTAGCTTCGTAGGCAGGGTCACTACCAACTAGGCTAAACGCTAAGAAAACACTCTATTTGAACTAATGCGGCCATTTGTACTTTAAGTACCTACAGACAAAAATATAAAACGAAACACGTCAATAACCTCAATAAATACACGCAAACCAAATAAGAAGTTTAAGGTTAGGTAGGTACGAAAACACAAAACAAACCGTTGCCCGCCGATAAATATGCCGAAATCTTAAGAATATCACAATCACAATAATAATCACATATACACTAGCAAGCGTAGCAAGCTAAATTTCACCAGTAAAGTGACATAAAACACAAATTAACACCAACTAACAATATTTAAAAAAAAACACCGTGTGTTTTGGCGGACGCGAAAGTAAAGTAGGTAATGTAATGAATGAAAAAATGACGCAATGCAAATTATTTGGCGGGCAACGGCGGCGCGCAAAGAGTCGGTAGGTAGATTATGTTTTGTCTCCATAAACTTTTGCAAAAATAGATAAGGACAACCGTAGAACCGTATAATCGGCCGAATGAGACGGGAAAGTACGATCAGAGACATTTTTTTGGGTGTATTTAGTGAAAATAAAGCTTACGACATGCACTTAAAGTTTAAAATTGAATGAAATAAGCCGGACACTTTTGGCGGAATTAGGAATGCGAGTTGAGAGACAAGATGCGATGTTGTAGTATCACGTTATGAAGTCCAAGGCCGTTTTGTTTTAGTGCGTGAGTTTAAATGTTTGAATGTGTTAGTGTTGAGTCATGCGCTGAGACCTCGGCTTGTATGGAGTTTTGAGGGAGATAGCCCAGAAAAATGTAACTCCGAGTGTTTATGTGTAAATGAATATTGTTGTATGCGTTTCTTTCTAGTAATACAGTGAATGTGTGCGTGCGGTCGGTCATGCGGAAGATATCGGCTTTATTAAGGAGTTTTTGATTTCGCGCTTAGTGGTAAATTTAAATTGCGACGTTGCGTTTTGTTCATTCATCTTATTATGAAAAATGTATGTATACTACGCGTGTTGTGTTAACGGGCGGGTAAGGCTATAGTATATCGGGTTACTTATTGTTGTGCGTTTTGTTTGAGTACATTATGCATAGGAATTTCCAAGGGAACCCGGCGGGAATCGGGTTATATGGGCCCTGCGCCACTGCAACTCAAATGTATTTGACGCCATCAACTCACCTAAAGCGCATCACAGACATGTTACTCTCGAGTACATAAGCGAAGATTTTTATAAAAAAAGTTTTTTAGAAAATAACAAAGCAACAAAGAACACGTATATAAGCATGTCCCCTCTCCAAATAGCCCAATACAAACTTGAATATTTATGCATTGTGGGGTACAACGTGAATATTATTAGTTTAGATTTATTCTATGGATAGGTTTACGTATAATAAGCCCTACGTTTTGATATTTTCAGTAATTGTTTCTTTTATTTCAATAAAAAGATTACGTCCCGAAATATCGGCCCACCCGGAACTTTCGGTTTAGTGACCACAAAATTAACTAATAAAAATACACCAACGTTAAATATTTCGAAATAATTAGCAACATTACGTCTATTTTTGTCGCTCACCGCCATTTTTTACATCATTTTCAAAATAACAAGGTAAGAAGGAACACGTGTTTGTTGTCGCTTATCGGGGGCATAGAAACTACGTTCAGATAAGTGACTGAAGTTTTCTTAGTTGGACAAGTATATTCTCTTTTTTTTTATCATTGTCAACAGAACTAGTTTCACTTTTTCTAACGATTATTGCATTAAGTGTTAAAAATATTTTAATAAAAAATAAAATATGGAAGTAGGTCACTAAATGTGACTTCCGTTCTGTCACCATTTTGATGGTGACATATTAGCTGAACGTCGAGTCACAACATGACTGAACATATAAAACCCAGTGCACATGGTACATTTACTAGGTACTTACTAATTTTTTATTAGATTTCTTTATTTTCATTAATTTTTGCAGATTTTGTTCGAATTGATAATACCTGCTTTTCACTTAAGTACGTACATAATAATCGCATATTTAACTCGTTTATACATATTATACATTATTATTTTTTACTTATAACGGTCACATTAGAGACATTCTTCAGTTTTAACCTTATTATCCTTGAAATTGTGTGCAAAAGAACGGTATATTTTTTCAAATCTGTAAAAACGAGGTACCTACCTAATTACGTGTTGACACCTAAGTCTATTTAGTGTCATGTGTATGAATCCTTACAATTTTTAAGTGTTGAGTTTTGTCACTGTCCCCTCAAAGTTAGTGGAACGATTTCAATTATTACTTTATGATAACTTAAAACATAAAAACATATTTTTTTCTGAAATGAAAATGTATAATCTACTGAAAGAATCAATCATCAAAAAGAACTGTTGATAATTATTCACAACACGATGAAAATAAACATGATTATGTCCCTAGCAGTCACCAAATCGAAAGCTATCCTGAGAAATTGAAAAAGCTGTTAGCTTAATTATTTTGAATTTGGTGTTTTTCGTTTAACGGAGTGATTATTAAGTTTGTTTAATAAATTGATTTGATACAAACAATGTATTTTGTTTATTTTTTGTCTTAAACATAGTCACCAAACGGAATGCCTTTTACATCTATGTTCCATTGTGTGTCCATATTTTAGCTAAAATATCTTTATTTTCGCGTTCCTTTTTTGTTTTTTATAAAATACAAGATGTAAACTTCAGATTGTGATGAAAAATCAGGCAAAAAATCGGCATTAAAAAATTATACTACTTTTTGAAATGGGTACACTTTTTTCTGAAAACGCCCATATCTAAGTTTCTTAGGGTGGTTTCTTAGGGTGGTGGGTCCATATTGGCTCACCGAAAAATTTATAGTCCGAATGTATCGTTATTCATAATCATCGCAAGTCCGAAATAACGAATAACGATACATTCGGACTACAAATTATTATGTGAACTTTGGCGCACCGCATCTCTTTATTATACCGTGCCACATACTGTCATTTTTCATTTTGACATTTGACACTAAATAATAAAGTTTCATATTAATGAATATAAACCATCGAAATATAATAAGTATGGAAGGGTAACCTCAAACAAAAACGACTGTAAAATCCGCCCCAAAATACCCACTTTTTGAAATGAAAAGATCTTATGTATCGAGTGGTTTCGATAATCAAGTAAATATTAATTGAGTTAAGGTTTGAAGTCACTTGTGTCAGATATTGATATAACGCTTCAGTAGGCAGTAATTTCAGTAAGGTTTTATACTGTTTGAAAGACAAAAATCTGCAATTGGTTACAAGCTCTCTGACACAATAATTTTATTTGACAATATTTTTTTTCATAAGGTTTACTTGACGCGGCCAAGTATTTCAACTTTTGACGTGGATGGTGCAATACAAAAATAACACAGTAATTGAATAATTAATGAAATGAATACTTTTTAATAGTAGTTTTTTGACAAACTTACTGATTATTCCCCTTGAATAATTTAACATTTTTATGTTACACTATTATCAAGTTGGAAAAGAGTATATCTTTACAGTCAGCATTAAATCATAAATCATACTTATACGCGATTAAACGCGGTTGTTTTGTTGTGATAAGTAATAGCTTAATTACAAAGATTATCATAGTTAATTAAGTCTCCTTGCGAGGAATAAGGAGATCCGCAGGAGAACTAAAGTAACTGATATAGCTCACCGAATTGCAAACCTTATGTGGCAGTGGGCTCGTAGAACCGATGGCCGTTGGAGTGGAAAGGTTCTAGTGTGGCGACCGCGAACCGGGAGACGAAGTGTTGGCAGGCCTTCCACAAGGTGGAACGACGATCTGATAAAGGTCGCGGGAAACCGCTGGATGACAGCAGCAGCAGAGGACCGATCGTTGTGGAAAACCTTGGGGAAGGCCTTTGTCCAGCAGTGGACGTCATGCGGCTGATGATGATGATGATGAATTAAGTTTTTGCGAGAGTAAGATTATACCTAAGCATGCATATGCATATCGATCATAAGTTAAGCAGTTATGATATTCATTAAAATACTTTTAATATTATTGTAAATAAATGTTGACAACGTACTGTACAATCCCACTGCAGTGAAGCAGTCCCACTGCTGTGACTTTTAAAAAATATCTTCCTGTTTTTGAGATGACATAATCCGATTCATCAAAATGGATGCTGCCAATCCTGCAATGTTTTCGCTACTCAATTCGCGTCGAACTGCATCCACCTAAGCCAGCCGGCGTTCTTAATATTTTTGGAAAACTTAAGAAGATCATATTACCTATTTGTTTTATTACGTAACCTAACGATAGTAAAGATGACAAAATTTAATTTCCTAGTCATTGGAAGTAGTTGCTTGTAATTCACATTTTTCAGCGAAATATTGCATAACATCGGCCATGACATTTTAGTATGGGAATATTTAAATTTCAATAACTTACTAATGTAAATAAATATCGCTTTGTTTTGCATCTGTGTGGGTCCTACACAATGCAGCTTGGCATTTTTGCAGCATTATTTAAATCCGGTAATCATTAAAACCGAATTATTTTTGTTGTAATTATAAACAACTGTTTGACACTACGTCAGAAAGTCGACTGATAGACGGTTGGGCACTAAGTATTAGCTCCATCCCCGCCGGCACTAAGGCAGTGGGGCCGATTTTCAGTATCAATTAGACTTCCATACTTATTATGTTTCGATGATATAAACATGTCACTCATTTAATACAATAATTAATTGACACTTGGGGTCCCATCGTCTTCCGATTGAGATCCGACTTTTACCGATGGAAACATGTTATCCACTATATCTGTACACTTCCAGGTGTTCTTGACTGCAGTTTCAAATACAAAGTCATCAATATCAATATGCCGTTCGATTTAATGTGAACCTCTTTACCTATGGCGCTTTTCGTGCCCCAGTGGGTTTACAGTTACTACTTTATATTTCCAACCCTATTTTTGCGGCTACACTTTACAATAGAGGGCAATGGGCGCTTATATAATTTGACGTTAGACGGCACGGCCCGGCACGATTTCGCCGTCACGGCGAAGCAGGGGGCCGAAATGTATAGAAATGTATATTTTAGTTTACCGTCCACGGCACCGTCGCCGTCCAACGGCTGCCGCGCCCACAGATTATAAGGGTATGAAAGTGATTCCACGGCAAATCATAAAAGCGTCGTTGCCGTCGCCATCCGCGCCCGTTGGAAACGAAATCGTGCCGGGCCGTGCCTTTTTTAACACTTATAATTTGCCGTGGAATCACTTTCTACTTGGCGACGTTGCCGTTGCCGTCGCCGATGCCGTGGACTGTGAACTAACTAAAAGCGGCTCTATACAATTCCATACATTTCGGCTCCCTGCTTCGCCGTGACAGCGAAATCGTGCTGGACCGTACCGTTCAACGGCAAATCACTACTAGGTAAGCCACTAGGTAAGCAGAGTCGGTCAGCCTCGATGATTCCAACTATACATCTTACTGGTGGGTACCGCTTTAGACAGTGCCTTTTCTTACTTAGTAACAATAATAATCTACTCTGTGCTGCCCAGACTGCACGAGTTCGAGGAGCAGGTCCGCGCGGTGCGCGACGGCATGTCGCGCGTGGTGCCGGCGCCGCTGCTCTCGCTGTTCACGGCCTCCGAGCTGGAGACGCTCGTGTGCGGCTCGCCCGACATCCCCGTGCACGCGCTCCGCGCCTCCGCCACCTACAAGGGTAATCCTAATCTCATGTAACCTGATCACTCCTTATCATCGATTCGTCGTTCGGTAGCGTGCGTCTGTGTTCGGTAAAACTAAGTAGTGGGGCGCGACACTAAAAAGGTCGTTTCGCAAGAACTGCCACGAATGGATCGAATGTTTGACTAGAAGTATACATTTGTTTTGTGTAAAATAAATAGAGGTTTGAAGTTCGAACCATGTTTAAAGGGATGGTATAGGTATCGCCACGAGAGTTGAGGCCACGCACACATTGATGCACACGTCATGTAATGACAGCGAGATTTTGAAATTAGTGTTCTTTTATCGTACCTACCAATAGCAAATTCAACAACCAACTGCAACATTAGTTACATTGTGACATTAGTTTCATTCATTATATTTATTTGAATCAAGCTATCTTCGATCATCACACTATGTTTCCTTGGAGTTGTTTTTTTTGGTGGGTAGTAAGTACCCAGTTTAAATTTTTTAACACTCAAAGTGAGCTTTCAATAGTTTACACGTAGGCTTATAATTTGATGTCCATCGCAGGCATAGAGCCCGGCTCGCCACTGGTGCAGTGGTTCTGGGAGGTCATGGAGGAGCTGTCGGGCGGCGAACGCGCGTTGTTCCTGCGCTTCGTGTGGGGCCGCACGCGCCTGCCGCGCGCGCCCCAGGACCCGCGCCAGCGCGACTTCGTGCTGCAGGTAACATCTCTCACTTTCTGACAACTATCTAAGTTGATACAATCCAAACGCATGACAATAGATAATACTTATTACATAAAAACTTTTTGTTTCCGTTGTAGCTCTGTCGTTCCTCGGGGTAGTGGCAGAATACCGATGTTTTGTTCACACGAGCAACGCTATACACTGAGCCATGGGCCTTTTGCTCTGCTGCAACGCACACATGTTTTTGGCATCGGATATGTAATTTTAGTGTTATTATTTTATGATGTCATTCTGTCAATTGTTTGTGTGATTTATACTCGTAGTACCCAAATAAACGTTTTATCTATCTATCTATCTAATCCCAGAATTTAGTCAAAAAATCTGGTCTGCGCTAAAATTTTACGAAATTACCAATAACTATGAAACAAAAGTAAATCGCGGAACACGAGGGTGATTTGGATAGGTATCCCTAGCTAGAGGCGCTCCACAGTATGAAATTTGCCCTCAAAAACGGACATCATCATTTCGACGGTCCCTATGAACATAGTCGGATCTGCAAAACAACTGTTTAGCAGATCCGACTATGTTCATAGGGACCGTCGATTTTATGATCTTAAACGATAGAGTTGACCATTTCAATGCGAGACGATTATACCCGAGTGCCTATTCTGCTCAGAAATTGAGAAATATTGTTATCTTATTTTTCTATGGAACTCGGAATTTTCATAGAAACTCATAACTACAAAAGCATATAATGATCACCGTTTATCTCTTCAAATATCAATAGAATCTTGTATCAGGTACGTATTAAAAAACGCGGCGTATTTTTATGGACGCAGTATAAAGTTATGGTTATTTTTCCTTTCTTAGTTTTTATTTTATTTCTCCCATATCCTAATTTAGCATTCGATACTTCCCTAAAATATTCTTTCTAACTAAGTATCACTATCAACCCCTAAAATATCAAATCAAAATCTAGCAGGATCTTGGAAATAACAACATTTAAAAATGTTTATTCAGGGTTATCAAAACATGTTGTCGCAATATATATACTCACCGGCATATTTAACGGAACAAAAATAAAAAGTCTAAATTTTTAACTAAATAGTTTTGTTTCACAGATTTACCTAACAATGTTTATTTCTTATTGCGCTAAAGTAATGACGTCTTATCTCAATTTAATTTTTATGAAAAACAACTTAAAACATTTAATCGGGCAAAAAATAACTTTTTCGAAATGTCCTACTTGTATTTTCTTTCGCTAAAGCCGGCGAGTGTTGTACTAAATTATACCAATAGATGGCGTGACATTGCCTCTGATTTCATGGGACGCATTTTATTTAATTATATTGCATTATTTCAGTCGAATTGAAAATAAATTCAGTAAATAAACTTTATGATCATTCTGTCCTTTTAAGGGTTCCGCAATCTATCTTTTTTTTTTTTTTATTGATAATGGGTTTGGTTGACTAACTCCCGCCCTTGGAGGATGAAGATTCAGTCCACGATGTAGCGAGCTCACCCAGAAGATGCCTATTCACCCAATCTAGGAATCATTAATAGTTTCGTCATGTCCGTCCGAAACTATAAGTGTCACAAAGTTGAAATTTTGTATATTACACTTATACCTACTTGTATTTTTATCGCGTTCAAAGACCAATAATCAGACATTTTTAGATGTAGGGGAGCGTTTAGGAAATATTGAACTCGAAAAGGGTCATTTTCACTAGAGTGGCGTGTCCCCACCCCCAACAGCCAGAACTACAAATACTAAAAATCTGAAAAATATCTTAAATGAAAGCACATATAACGAATTTAAAAGGAAAACTATTACGAATAAGTCGATCATTGGTTTTGAGTTACAGACAACTAAAATGTTTATACTTACCAGGGTCCAGCCTCGTTATTAGGTTAAAGTTAAGCGTCCACTCTTCCACATCGGACGAATCGCATCAAACGAATCCGTTTGTGACAGCGCGTCCACTGCGTCTGTAGCAATCGGAATGCCGACGTAACTACCGTATATTATTATACACCGTGCCCGGGAGGTACACGAAGAATTTTAACAGCGTGTTCCCGAGTTAATTTGGAGTTAAAAATGTCGTATAAAGTAGGCTCGATTCAGTCTAGTTTTTGAGATATATACATTTTTGTGAAAAAACTTTTTACGAAAACTTAGGTGCAACAATCTCAACTTAGGTACAACGTTCTCCATTGCCTCGTGTCTGTAATGCGTTCAATGGCATGAGTGCAATTTTGCCTGACTTCGATCTGTTTTTCGATTCGCTTACGTAATTTAAAATAAAGGCTATAGCCGGGTTTCCATAGTAAGTCGGCCCTTATCAAATGGACTCGGGGATTTTTTTGTGAGTACCTCCTGTAATGAAGAATATTTTAGCCGAGTATGAACATCCTACTTGTAATAGTTGTTGACTTATGATTTTTTCAAGTTTTTTTTTAATGTTTGATTTTTCTGGATGTATTCAAGCGATTTGCTTCAAATTTCGAAATTATGTTCTTTAAATAGATTTGCATCGCCACCCAAAAAACGAATACTAGTTATCATATAAAAAAAAAGAAAAAAAAGATACAATTTAAAAATAATCATTTTTTTTATGTGGTTGTGAAGTAGTGACACCTCTAGATTTTTTTCTCTAAATAGACCATACGTTAGCCTACTACTTGCCTAAATATCAAAATTTTCCAGGCGGTACTTCCTACAAAAAATCAGCAAAATGTGTGGCCAAGTTGTGTATTCAATCGGTGTTTCTCAATGTAGTATTCAAACTCTTCGATTATGTTTGAGTTTTCGTATCAGTTTGTCGTATTTAAGAGTAAAATGTCGACGTCGCGGTTAGCCTAGTTGGTAGTGACCCTGCCTACGAAGCTAGCGGTCCCGGGTTCGAATCCCGGTATGGGCAAATATTTGTGTGATGAGCGCGCGTATTTATTCCTGAGTCATGGATGTTTTCTATATATTTAATTATGTATTTCTTTATATAAGTAAGTATATCGTTGCCTGGTACCCATAGTACAAGCCTAGAGCTTAGTTTGGGACTAGGTCAATTTGTGTGAGATTGTCCCTGATATTTATGGTTCCAACGGAAGACCAGCGCCGACTTTAATGCCGGCATTACGCTGAGTTGGGACCATTTCGTGACTACATTCTTACTGTGTGTATTTTTTTGTCCTTTGCTGATATTGGTCACGAATAAATGTTTTTCTTTCTTTCTTTCTTTCTTTATTTATTTATTTATTTATTATTTATTTAAAATGCTAATGACAACTTAATGTCATCGTGATGCAAGATGTTTATCGCATTATTTATCGGCATTATTCATTGACTTTATTTGATATATATAGTATATGTTAAAAAGACTACTGTTAACAAATAAAAAACAACTTTCAGTGATTTCGGATAACTACCCCTAAGGGAATGAAATTGGGGATGGAAGTTAAACAATGCGATAAACATCTTGCATCACGATGACATTAAGTTGTTATTAGTATTTTACTCTTAAATACGACAAACTGATAAGAAAACTCAAACATTATCGAAGAGTTTGAATACTACATTGAAAAACACCGATTGAATACACAACTTGGCCACACATCTTGCTGATTTTTTGTAAGAAGTACCGCCTGGAAAATTTGGCCTAAAAGTCATCGCACCAGACCAGTACCGCTTCGCCTCAAAGCTAAAATGTTGAAAACTGAGCTTTGAATTGTGTATATACGGTTGTCGTGTGCGATGACTATTAGCCATCCCCTTCCATACCCGGATTCATTTCAAAATTTTTAGACGTTCGGTTACTTTTTAATATTTTGCTATTCTCAGGTGTTGGACAAGTACCAGCCTCCGGATCACTTCTTACCAGAGAGTTACACTTGTTTCTTCCTGCTCAAAATGCCAAGGTACTCCTGCAAATCGGTGCTGCAAGAGAAGCTCAGGTGGGTTACTTGCTTACTTTTGGTTTTTTATATCCCGATTGAAACTGAGACTAAGTACTTCTAGCTCCTGTCAAAACCGAAAAGCAATCCCTCAGATTCCCGCCATTTTTCAATTGATTTGAGCTATCAAAACGGACGTGTGTGACAAAGAACATTGGTGCATTTTAAAGTTTTATTTCAAAAAAAGGCAAAAATGCGACTAGGTAATGCCGCAAATTTTAGTGTGAAAGATGAGGTTCACTCTGGACGCCCTGTTACTGGTAAAATCAATGCCATCTATGAAAAAGTAGAGCAAGATCGACATATTAGTAGTTACGACATTGCTGAAAAACTGGATATTGATCACAAAACAGTGTTACGTCATTTACAAAAGTCTGGGTACAAGAAAAAGCTCGATATTTGGGTGCCACACGATCTCACTGAAAGAGACCTAATGCAACGTGTTTCAATTTGTGATTCTTTGTTAAAACGTAATAAATCCGAACTATTTTTAAAACGATTGATGTCCGGTGATGAAAAATTGATCACTTACGATAAGAACGTCCAAAAAAGATCGTGGTCGAAGCATGGACAAGCTCCACAGTCAGTGGCAAAGCCCGGCTTAACTCGGAACAAAGTTATGTATGTATGCAGTGTATGGTGGGATGGATGGAATGGTCCACTATGAGCTTTTGCCGCCGGGTAAAACTATCGATTCGATCGCTTTAAAGTCGTATTTTCTGTAGCTTTGGATGCCATGGCATTAAAGAATTGATTTGCAGACAAGATATTTACTTTCACAAAATTAAATCAAAACGATATAAATAATATTCCAGATACGCCATCCACTTCTGCAAGAGCATCGACACGGACGAATACGCGCGCGTGGCGCTGAGCGCCGCCGAGCGCGTGTCCTCCGAGGAGTCCGACTCGGACGGCGAGGGCGCGGCCTCGCCCGCCGCGCCGCCCGCGCTCTACTCGCTCGCGAGGCCCAACCACTAGATTGTGACACCAACTTTTATTCTATTATTTATTATATCTTGTTTGTGGTCGACTACTCTCCGAGACAATTGTCTCGTTAACAAGAATTTATAGTAAAACCACAAATATAGGTTACATGGAATATATTTCTTAGCATAGGAAAAAGTGATATAACGTCCACTAAACGAATAAAGTAACTCAGGAAGGGGTAAATTATTATTTGCTTCGTTTAGTCGACATTATATCACTTTTTTTCTATGCCGAAAATTATTTTCCATGTAACTTATATTTGTGGTTCTACTATACTAACATTATGAATCTCATTTGAGGTAGGTCGTCTAATTATTACTCGAAGTTTTTACCGATACCTAAACATAAAACGATTACGGGTGTAAAACTTTGCTTTAGATAACTAAGGGCCTGTATAGACGGACAGCATTTGAACTGCAACCCAGCTGCAAAATGGCAGTTCGAGGGCAGTTCTGATGCAGTTGACGTAACCGCAATCAAAACTGCAAACCAACTGCGCAGTCCGCTTACAATTGGCGTGCAGTCCTGTAAGCGGACGGCAGTTGGTTTGCAGTTTTGTCTGTAGCGGCTCTTAATGAAAGAGTTATACTGGGCTGTCCCATAAGTAAAGGGACAAGATTGCAATGAAAATATTTAATGAAAAAATATAATTCGAACATTTACATTAAGTCCAATTAAGAATATAGTCATATTTGCTATTTTATATTAAATTTGCTTGTGCAATGCCTGTATAGCCAATTATTCTAAGGTTTATTGCTGCTCGCCTCATTACAGGTTTTCCTGCTTTAGTTGCCACAATTTTAGCCAATCTAGTCCATCGATGTTTGAATGCAGCCAACGTTTTGCGTTTTTCCATTTGTTTTTTATAGCTTGATAATAGCTTGCTTATTATAGCTTGGGGAACATTTGGGGCGTTATTATGTTTTCGTATAAAATCTATTCTCGCAACCTCTAAATGTTGGATGACTTCCGTGGCGTAGTAGCATGACGCCATATCTGGCCAGAATATAATTTCTTCCCTTTGGTAATCAATTTGGTAAATTTATCAATGAAGGGAACCAATCGCTTTATTATACATTCTCTCAGGTAAATGCGTGCGTTCATATAATAATATATGGTTCAGACGTATTACCACTCTGGTCTATGTCTTGCCAAACGAGGTATTTATTGAAAAAATTGTCCTTTGGTATGATTTTTTGTAAGTATGGGTGTGGACCCAATGGATGTTCCTGGGGCACGTAGGTCTCGTCACCAAGTATAAGAACTTTTCTGTTTTTTCATACACTCTTCGGTATCCTTTTTTAGCTCTCACCTCTTGGTCTTTAATATATTTAGGAGCAGATAATTTTGCAAACGCTTTAAGCTGTCGGTCGTGAGTTTTCATTCGAGCTATACTAGACTTCGATATTTTCAATTTATCCGCAGCAACTCTAACAGACATCGAGGTATTCCGTTGATAAACTTTTTTGTACTTTATTTATGTTCTCAGCTGGCGAAACAGTACGTTTTCTTCCGGGAATGTTTTTATAAATATCTCCGTGTGTTTCTTCAAAACGCTTTATAATTCGATATAAAGTAGTTCTTCTGACTCCCCCTGGAGAAAAATGACGTATCGTGTCCGTTTTTCCATGACAATACTTCGTGTTCAGCTCTCTTTATTACTAAAGCTTTAAAAATACTTTCGTAATTCCCGCTTAATTTGACAGATATAATGCCCACGGCGGCCATGACAGTTATTTTTCTTAAAAAAATATAAATATTTTTAACCAGTTCGAAATTTGAAATTTTTCTCTTTACTTCTGGGACAGCCTTTAGTTGAGAAATGAGCGGATGATCTTTGTCTGATTTCGATACATTTATTTACAAATTATTACAATTATAGTATAGAGTATCTTAATAAATATCAGGGACAATCTCACACAAATTGAGCTACTCCCAAACTAAGCTCTAGGCTTGTACTATGGGTACCAGGCAACGATATACATACTTACCTTATCTAGAGAAATACATACTTAAATATATAGAAAACATCCATGACTCAGGAACAAATACTCGCGTTCACCACACAAATATTTGCCCATACCGAGATTCGATTCGGGAACCGCTAGCTTCGTAGGCCAACTAGGCTACCAACTAGGCTAACTGCGCGCTGCAGGTATCGGGCAGGACTGAGGAGGTTCTATATACTTTAGCCTATATAACACTTCTTAGGTATCGATCCAACCACACCCGCACTTTAAAATCCGTCAAGTTTCTTTTTGACCTCCTGTAGACTAAACTATAGGAGGTCAAAAAGAAACATGGATACATGCCTCCTTTTAGGGTAGTCGGGTGAAAAGTAGCAAAATTACAACATGTTTTTTATACTGTGCAGGGTCCTTCTACTAATTTCCCATTTATATTTACCTAAATGCAATGTGCTTGTAGTCGGCTAGCTTAGTTTTTAAAGTTTCGACTCTGCGTGGATGGCCTCGACCTACCGGGTGCGAAACTTTTAACACGATTTTATTGTTACGCTACATTCTACAAGCACCCTAGGACTGATCGGGAATTATGTATTATTGCTCTGACGAAATTGGCCGACGGCTCAATGAAATGTAATAAACTATCTTCCCATTTGCCGTCAAATACGTATACGTATAGAAAGAAGAACAAATAAATCAATACTCGTACGTCAAACACAAGCGAGATTTTTTACTGGATTGACTTGCTAGAACAAAAGCCTTAGTAGATCTTTACTCAAACTATGGATCCATAATACTCAGAGCATGGTCATAATAATGACTTAATGACATTCATATAATTTTCATTCTGTCGTATGTTATAACTCGATGTGTTACTTACGAGTAATAACGATTTAAAGTTTAGCAAAAACAGTATGGGAGCGCTGTTTGGAGTGTGTTGTCAACATTATCAAATTTTAACCAATTCGTTGCGGTTTATTGTCAAAATATAGTAACCCCATCAGGGTGGCTAGCACACCCGATTTGTTTGTCGCTCGGTAGTCCCTCTCTACGTAGTCCTTAACGAAAGCGACGCACTGAGCGACAAGCGAAAAATACAACTTGTGCTACCCGTACTGTTACCACGTTGAACTCTTTGCCAAGCTGTACTAAAATATATTTTGTTCTCTAACTTATTGCGGTGTAAGTTCATGTCGTTCTTATGCCAATTCATGGCTGGTTTTTAATATCGCATTCCATCTTGAAGTGTAAGTGCTTAAGGTTTAAAATGCCACTGGTTTGTCTAATTTTATTATATTTTAAATAAAAGCCGCTATTCAATGATGAGGTGACTACCAACATTTCATTTAAGTCGCAATTCAAGTAATGCGGTGGTAAGTTTGCGTGATTACTTATGTTAGAATCTTTTTTTTTAGATTTGTGTACTTGTACGATTTCGAGTGTCACTTTGGTTAGATTAACATAAAAACGTATGATTGTCTCAGAAACGGAAAGTGTGAAAAATAGGTCGAGGAATTTGAATAAAATATAATATTATGATAAGTTACGTGTTTTGATTCAGGTATAAATAAAAATGGTCGATGATCATCAAACTCCTATGACTAGATTTTGAGAAAATAAAATTTCGTCGATGGTACTGCAATACAAAATCAATAGGTTGTAAAATGCATCTTACCGACTGACTATGTAAGGTGCATTTTGCTCGTTCTTGAATTTTAAAGTTACGCGGTATTGCAGTAAGTATCACTGATTTGAGAGCGAGGTCAGGCACGCCTGCACTTGTGCGTCAGACAAAGTACGCGCACTAAAAACTGCCAACCGAATCGGCCTTGGAACTACAACGCCAGAAGCAGTCGATCCACCAGCACCAGCAAAGGCGCGTCAGGCGCGGGACAGCACGCCAAGTAGTCACTCGGCCAGCGCCAGCAAATGCCAGTCAGGCGCGGGACAGCGCGCCAGAAGCAGCCAATTAATTAGCACCAGCATTGCGCGTTAAGTGCGTAACAGAGGGCCAGGAACAGGTCCGTTCAGCCAACGCCAGTATCAGCGTGTTAGACGCATCAGCATTGGCGCAACAGGCGTGACCTAGCGCGCCCGGAACATCCGATCGGTCAGCATCAGCATTGGCGCGACAGGCGCGACCTAGCGCGCCCGCAACAGCCAATGGGTCAGTGCCAGCATCGGTCGCGACAGGCACGAGCTAGTGCACCAGGACCAGCCCATCGGTCAGCGCCAGTATAGGCGCGACAAGCGAGAGCTATGCGCGCCAGGAACAGCTGATCGGCCAGTGCCAGCATTAGCGCGATAGGCGTGAGGTAGCAGATCAGGAACAGCCGTTCAGTCGCCAACCAGCATTGGCGTGGCAGGCACGACAGGCGCGAGCTAGCGCGCAAGGGCCAGCCGATCGGTTGGCGCCAGAATCAACGCAACAAGCGCAAGCTAGCGCGACATGCGCAAGCTGGCGCGGCAGGCGCGCTAAGAACTTTATAGAACAACCCGCCCGCCTAGTTTCATCACCAGCGCCAACATTAGTGAACCTTATACGTGTTGGGCGCTGCCTATATGGCAAAATTAATGCGTGAAATGTGTGGGTATAAGAAATTTCGATACTTTGTAGGTTAAACGTATATACAACTTAAATAGGTAAGCTACCAAGTCTAAGAGTTGCGGAGATAATGCATCGCCCTGAGGCTGTTTACTCGTCAATTTCGGCTGTTTACTGGTTAGGGACGCGAGCGCACAACGAACGCTGCACATGACGTCACGCACGAAGCTCGTATCTCCTCAGACACGGAAGTCTGTAATTGACTCATGCAAAGCACACACACGGAACTATTAGCAAAAACACGACTTTCTACGTAGAAAATCGGTAAACTAGAATTTTCTTCTTCAATCTCGAAAACTCTACAGGGGACTCGTCCCATCTTGAACGAATCAAACAATTTTCATTATAAGTATTCGTAATAATGCTGCTTTCAAATTTCAAACGCGTATCACTTACGCTCGGATTTTCGTTAAGAATAATAAAAATATTGAGGGTAAATTTAAACAAAGCAATCACTTTCTCATTTAACATTCCGGCTTTTTTTAAAAGTGCGCACTATAAAATAAAACACGCAGCAATACCATGATTAAAACGCTTTTGTTTTAATCCAACAGTTTTAAATTCAAACTGAAAAAAAAATGCGACAAACTACGAACCTTCTGCGCCAAACGGTAGACGACGCAACAATGAGGAACAATCGTAGCGGTGCGTTAGTCGTAATTTGGTTGACAGGCAAATTGGCGGGAAAGGTGAGCGGACGTGGAAGTTTATGGTACGAAGCTAGCGACATCTAGCGACCTGAAGCTGAACGACAGCGATGTCTCTCTATAGCGGACCTCGGACGTGAAACGGAACTAATGATACTTGGTTTTATGATTTTTACTCAAAAACTTTTTTTATAAATTAATCAAGACACGTTACATATACATACCTATTAATTTTCTTAAAATTAACCGATCTTGTTTTTCCATGCGGTGTTCTTTAACAACTGAGTATTTTTACTGCGATTAATATTAATGTAACTTGCCGTCTGTTTCGCCTAAGCACATATTTTAGGATAATTCTATGACATCTAAATGTTATACAATAAGAGATTTCTCATGGTGCCACTTCAGTTACATGGCGGACGACAAATTAATCGGCGGCGAGCGTTGTGGCTGTGGGCAAAACTGAATTGTCATCATTGTTTAAATTCAATAAATGTTAATCTCGATGTCCAAGTAGGATTGTTCAATCACATTAGGATAATGTTCAATCACATATTAGAATAATGTTCAGTCACCTGTTAGAATAATTTTCAACTGTCTATACGTTACTCAGTAAGCAAATAATCACGGTATTTAAATAGGAATCTGTCATTGTATTTACCTATAGTCTATTTTTTGTGTCTATAAAGTACTGGGATGACGTTTTCCCTTCTTATTGGTTACAAGCCGGCGTTCACATTAAAACGTACCTATAACATCAAGATTTTAGTTGACAATGTATGAATACATACATTTGTCGCTCCTACTCGTTTGTACATACTATATCATGTTCGGAGAATGAAGATGATGATGATAAAAGTGACAATGATACAGGCGATAATAATTTACATTTTACTGATTTTGTCTTGGGGTTCCTTCTTTTGCGATAGTATCGTTTGTCCTAAAGTCCTTTGTCATACCACTTTTGTCATAATGGATGTTAGCCATAATGTTCAGTACACATAATGCTTAATTCCCATAATGTATCGATTGTCCTAAAACATTTTAGTCATAATTGTAGTCGCCATAATCTTTAATTTCCTAATTTTGTTAGTAATAAAAGTGATACGGTGTTCTTTCTTTTCCCATAACGTCGTTTGTCCTAAAGTCATTTGCCATAACACTTTTGTAATAATGGCGGTTGTTAATCATAATGCTTAGTACCCATAATGTTTTATTCCCAGTAACAGGTAGGTTCGGTTAGGTTAGTGTGCACCTAACCTAAATAGGTTAAGTCAGTGTTGTACCAGGCCAAACTACCCATAATAGAAACATTAGGTATGTACATAAACATTATGTCACACTATCATTAGGACAAATGATTATTAGGACTAAGGACGATATGGCAAGTGAAATATGATACGATATGATTAAAACTAAAGAGCTCAAGTTAACCATTAGGACGAACGATTATTAGGAACAAAAACATTATGTCAAGAGAAAATAGGTCGATAAACATTATGTCAAGTAATCATTAGGATAAACGATTATTATTACCACAAACGTTATGGCAAGTGAAATTAGGATTACAAACGTTATGGGAAGAATATGCCATTGCAGCATATTTAGAAGGGCCAGCACTCTCATGGTATAAATCAAACTTTGAGGATTTCACTACCTATGATGAGCTAATTAATAAATTAAAGGCGCAATTCCCCAATCAGACGAATTCATGCAAAGATAGGAAAGTTAAAGACACCTAGCAGTGAAAACACAAATAATAAAATATTTCATTATAAGAATAGCTTTATCTTTTTTAAACGACCACTAATGACCAACTTTCACAGCAGCATGGCTTGTAAAATTTCATCATGGTGTTCAAATGGAATATTATAATTTTAATTGCGATACAGAATACAACGCGACATCATAAAGTCCAGGTAGCAGCCTCCTACTGCTTCCAGATTACATGTGGCAGGAATGCATGCCCATGTCTCTCATCAGTCATCTTTGTTTATGGTCATCACGGTTTCACAAGTTCTCAGCTCAGCATACATGAAAAATAAAACACAGCTAAATAAACACATTAAGACAGTTATATACAAATATTGTAAGTAGCAAGTATGAACAAGTTTTCACACAACAACCCTTCAGTATGGAAATACTATACGGCGAAATTCGTAACACATGACTTGTCAACCACGAAGTAACACATGCCATGCACTATGACGGCTGAGACCAACTAAGCCTCTTCCCACCTTATAGGCTTAAAGGGAATTACCATCACAGTTCAAAGACAAGCGTCGTCATGGAAACATGCCAGCACCACGAATGTAGCCCGTCTTATTGGGAGCCTTTTGTCCTAATTAGACTACGGAAACTAAAGGTTTCAAAACGTCGGGTTTTTATATAAAAATCATTATACGAGTAGGTACGTGATATAATCGTGATTAAGTCGTCATTCATGTATGACTGTCACGAAACCCAACAAGCTATTACGTTTTACTTATTTGCATAACAAAATTTGATATTATTAATAGTTTTCACAAAATAAATAATTTAAAACATTAGAATATGTATAATAAATAGAGCCCGGATTTTTCGCGACAAAACAAAGACAGTCACAATCTAGCTAGTGTTAGAAACACTTTTTAATCGATATCGAGTATTATTATATAAAAAAAATCATGCCGATATATTTAAATTATTTTATAATCATTCGCGACAGTTGTTATATTTGTGTTATTCCATCTAAATCTTAACTATACTTTATCATATCAAGTAATAAAATAACCCGCCGAGTAACTAAGTGGTAAAACTTTGAATGAAGTGACTATACTACAGGTAAATTACTTTCGAGACGTTTTTGCATTTGTAGTTGTGTACGATCAGCTCATAAAGAAATTATTTATATATTTTTTATAATTTTTATAATCTGATACATCAATGGAATCAATAATATTAAACAATATTAAGAAAGTTACTGGTACTCGTATATTAATATTAATATTAAACATAACATTGAATTCTAATATTCTTCTAAGTCAATGATATTCCGCTTGATATAGCAACTAATTCAGCGGGAGTCACAATACTGCTCGGATTGCTATTGCATTCTTTTTGGAAATATTTGTACAAATTATACAAAACTTCTTTAGTTTGGGAAGTCAAAGGCTTACCTCGACCATGTTTCAACATCGGAACCATTTTTAAATAACAACTTTACAATAATAACACTGAACAAGAAATATTACAAACCATAAGAATAAATATAATTAGTATTTATTTGACATTCACTGACTTTGGACTGTCAATATATTTTCTTCTTCAAAATGTGACGAACCTTTTTTTTCTGACTGTAGAATGAAATTTAAATTTAAATTTTAGAATCCCTGTAAATATAAAAATACTACTACAAATGCAAAAACGTCTCGAAAGTAATTTACCTGTACCTCATTGAAAATAATAGACACTTCAGAAAATGAGTATAGTATATAGTAGTACTCCTATCACTATCACAAACCAAATAAAATGGCATGTGCTGCTGTGTGTACTGTCGTGGATTTCGAAGAAGAAATTGCATCTGTTTCTATGTAATTTTATACAAGCCTGACGTAAGTAGAATGTATTATTAATTTTTTTATTTTATTAAGTGTACACTAAGGTACACTTAGTGTACACTTATTTGAATGAACCAATGAGCGTGTCGTATTCAGCCTCAGTACTTTATAGACATAAAAAATAGACTATAGTGTAGTAGTATTCAACGGTTCCTCCAGTTCCCTCTTCAAAGATGAAAGCCAAACCGGAGTGTAGTGTAAAGTTCCCGGTTTAATGGTCCAAAAGATGTGATTTAATTGATCGAAGCCAATGGGTGGCTGTAATTTAATGTTTTATGTTCCTAACGGTATAAGTACTTGTTGGTGGAGGCTATTCCCAGTTGTCCACACTGCGCACAACTGGGAATAAAAATTTCCAGTTGTCTGCACCCTCGAAGGAATTTTTATTCCCAGTTGTCAACACTGTGGACAAAGGGTTGCGGACAACTGGGGATAGCCAGTTGATGGGTTAGTGGGTGCCGGGGTCGGCAACGGCTGAGCTTGATGAACTGTGATGTTACGGACACGAAAAGATCTGTACGGCCTTGAAATTAGGTAGAATTTGAAATGAATTGCATTTTAGATTGGAAAACATGAAGAAACTAGTCATGTTGATGTTAAGACATCGTATTATAGTATGGTATGCGGTTTGTAGGGCGTCCTGTTATAATATATGTCGTACTCTTAAGATTCTAGCTATCACCTTATAGATCCTAGATCTCATTATGCTGCTGTTTAATAATTTATTGGTGCTTCGTGACTGGTATTAAATTGTATAGTTATTGTTCGGTTTCAAATATTTATGGACAAACAGTGGATGATCATTGGGATGTGTTAGGTGACCTTTCTAGAACGCTGCTTATACTTTATTCAAGCTGCTTATTTTATTTATTGACATTAATTTTATCATGTATTCATATTTGTTTCAAATGGCATGAATCCGTTTAGACCAAAGATGATTTCAATGAAAAAAATATATTGTCCTAAGACTGTCTAGTAATTTTAACTACCTACCTAAGATCTGAAGTTATTGTAAACCTTTTTTTTTGTCTGGTGCGTTGAACACAATTTATCAGTGTACCCTATACATCGTATATCCTAATAAATTAATAGTGTAAAAACGATAAATTACTTTATTACGCCTCTAAAATACCCCAAGTAAAAAAAAATATCTATTTATAATTATATTTTCCCAAGGACATGACAACATCATCGTAAGGATCGCATGAGGCCTGTTTTGTGGGCGAGTGCTGCAATTACAGTCTTAAACTATCAAATATGGTTTAAGTAACCTTTATTTATTTATTAATAAGTTGTTTGTTGGTATCCTATCTATCTTTGACTCCATGAACTTAATATGCTATAATAAAACTCTAGAATTGCCAATAACCTAACCTAACCTTAAAAACTAAAACCTGACTTGCGACTAGTATGATGCACCCTTACAATTTGTATATAGATAGCCTATGACACTCGCATGTTTTTGACGAATCATATGACACCCCATAACTTCATATCTACCTTAACCCACAGAATAGATAATAGTAGGTACAAGTACAGAAGACCCTCTCCTTTGAACTTTACGAAAGCCGCCTTTTTGTTATTATTATTATTATTTATGGCCCCTCCAAGGTCATCGACTCTAGAGCAATCCAAACGGAAACTAAAGCTTTCGGCACACCAAACGTGTGTCAGGCGCGTCGCGTGGCGTGAGCGTCGCAGCACCGGCACACCGCAGGCAGGCGGCAGCTTGAACGCGTTTCGAACGCGTGCCAGCAGCAGCGTGCGCACGCCTCGTGGCTGCGTTCGGTGTGACCTGCTGCGCGGCGCGCGCGTACCCCCACCACGCGTTTGTAAAAAATACAACGACTAGTACCTGCGCCGACGCCGCGCTGACGGGACGCATGCCAGCGCGCGCGACGCGCCTGCTTCGCGTGCGCCACGCGACGCGCTGCCCGAGTTGTCTGCGGCAACTGCGGCGCGAAGCAGTGTCACGTTGTGTTTTTATCATTTACTCAAACAAACCCAATCTTCGAGACATGGCAATAATTTGTAGTATTTTTAAGGGCTGGTAACTGAATGACGTTTCGTTCTGGTTTTGCTTTAGGGTTGTCAGCCTAAGAAGTTTTGCTTGACTTTAGGGTAATAAAATTAACTTGAGTTCCATTGGATAAAACTTATTTAAATAGATATCGAGAAGTATATGCTGAAATAGAGTTTTGAATGAATTTTGGTTTCAGGAATAACAAGTAAAGGGTTTCGGCGATAATTGCATTGAATCATTATTAGGTATCGATCAAAAATTTGAAGAATGGATCAAATACGGGAAAAATGAGAGAAATTCACGTTTATTTGAATTGGTTTCAACAAAATTTGATTTACATGAAGTATCTCAAGAGTCATTGAGTGAAATACATATGAAATTAGCGAGCATCTCATCAAAGTTTTCCGAAAAATGGGCTTCTTCGAAGATGGTGAAAGACCGATTTTTAGATAAACATAGAGATTAGATATGAGCGCCGATGGGGGGAAGGTCGGCGGCGGCGCGCCGACTTTTTGGAGTCGGCGGCGGCGGCGTCGTCGACGGCGTGGCCTCCAAAGGATTTTTTTAACGTTGCCAGTATAAAAAATAAAATAATCACGTAGTTTATCGATAAAAATACTTTTTTTATATAGGGTGACTGGTAACTCGACCTAAGTATTCCTTGAAAGGGGTTATTATAGGGCTTCTTTGCAATGTTTTAGCCCCCAGTCAACCAGGGGTCGAAATTCGGTGGTTTTCGAGTTATTCCGGTTTTTAGTTTTTTACATTATAATTATGTCCCTGACTTACTGTGTGAATGTGGGTGTGCGCGTGTGTGTATGTGTGTGTGTGTGTGTGTTTTATATACTATGTAAAAAACTGAATACTCGTATGGCTCGAGAACTGCCGAATTTCGACCCCTGGTTGACTGGGCGAAATATATTGCAAATAAGCTCTGGTATAACCTCTTTCGAGGAATAGGTCGAATTACAGTCACCCTGTATATAGTCTTTTTCCTTTGCATTTGTTAAACATGTTTCACAAAACAAGTGTTTCGTTGAGAACTGTTATTTTTTTCCATCTACATTTACAATTACGTATCCAAAATAGTTCCAGTAGTAACTGCTTTGATTTCACACGGGAGAGCGTACATACCTAGTCACTGTAATTTTTTCTATTTTGGTTTTATAAACGTCCACATTTTCAAGAACCAACTACGCAGCCATTTTTCGTAGCTGACGACTGACTGCGTAACGCGTCCTACGGCAACAACGAGCACGCTCATACAGTCAGTATTAGTCCAGTGACCGATTTAATTATCTCTCTCGCTCACTCGGCGCGCCGTTACTTTTTCGCGGCGGCGGCGGCGCGGCGAAATCAGCGGCGGCGGCGGCGCGCCGGCGCGGCGCTCATATCTAATAGAGATTGGTTAGAAGCTTCGGATGTGAAATTAACATTAAAAATGGAAGTCGCGAGTCCTTCTACATCAAGTAGTCATGGCAATCGGTCAATTGGTAGACCGAAAAAGCAGTTCGAAGACTCGTCATTTTAAACGAAAAAACGTCGAGTTGAAGACTTAGTTCAATCGCGTAGTGCTAATGAATTAACCATAGCTGCTGAAGTAGCTAATCGTTTGTCAGGTCACCGAAACACAGCAAAATCTATTAGAAACATTAGTGAAAGTTCCGATGACGGTGGGCCTAAAAAGAATACGTGTGTTGACAGTGCTAGGCAATTGTCAAGTGACGAAGCGTTGGCTTAGTAAGTATATAGAATCTAAGGCAACTTGTCATACCTACAAACAAACAAGAAAGTGGTCAATGAAAGCTGGACATCATGTGTTTCCATCATACCATAGCTTGGGTAAGTCAAAACTATCCTGTTGTCCTTCTCAGGAGAACATTTTTGTGACTGAATCGCGTGCTGAAGTTAGCTTGCAGGCTATATTAGATAAAACCGCAGAACGTTTAATCGATACCCAAAGGGATGTAATCAGAAGTGTGCTTCCTAAATCATCGTTCTCTTTGATAAGTAAATGGGGATGTGATGGGAGCTCTGGTCACAGTGCTTATAAGCAGAAATTTGAAAATAGCGACACTACAGATGAGTTTCTTTTTGTGTTTTCTTGTGTCCCCATTAAATTATATGACGGTCAAGATATTATATGGCAAAATCCGCGACCTTCATCAACTTTATATTGCCGTCCGATAAAATTTATTTTTTCAAAGGAAACAACCGAGTTAACGTGTACTGAAACAGAGTTTTAGAAGAAGCAGCCCATTTGGTTCCAAATTTGTGTAGTGTCGATGAATCTCAAATTTCTGTGAAGCACGAACTTCTCTTGACCATGACTGATGGTAAAGTCTAGGTCCGTTCTTGTTTTTAATCTATATTAACGATCTCCCATTTGTAGTGCGCGAAAAACATGAAATAGTCTTGTTTGCTGACGATACTTCACTTATATTTAAATCGATAATGATGCGTTATCCACAATTGTTGACTGGTTTACGGCCAACAACTTACTTTTAAATGCCAAAAAAACTAAGTATAATAAATATAATAAGTATAATATGTTAACGTTTAAAAAAAAATTGTACTTTTTAATTATTTTATAGGCTATATATTGTGAATGTCGTGTACGCCTGTTATTGACATGCATATCAGACTCTTCTCTTATTATCTTAGCTATTGTAATTGTGTTAATATGTTTGTTGTTGGTGTACCTTATTTTATAAATAAATAAATAAATAAATTTTCATTGTCCAATGTGAAGCGCGTGAATGCGGCTAGTATAAGACTGAAGGATGAGACACTGGAATTCGAAGATAGAACAGTATTTCTAGGTGTCACTCTGGACTCAAAACTGCAATGGAGTGCGCATATATCCACACTTGCAGGTAAACTTAGTTCAGCGGCTTATGCGGTAAAGCGAATCCGACAACTTACTGACGTCGAGACGGCGAGACTTGTGTACTATAGTTATTTCCATAGTGTTATGAGTTATGGAATTTTGCTGTGGGGAAAAGCGGCTGACATCCAGACCATCTTTGTATCACAGAAGCGGGCTGTACGTGCTATATATCAATTGGGGTCTCGTGTTTCGCTTAGGGATAAATTTAAAGAAATCAATATTCTGACAGTCGCGTCTCAGTACAGATGTAGTGCAAAATGATTTTCTTTCGGGAAAACTCGGATCTCAATCGGAATACGATGGCGCCCGAACTGTCAATCAATTATTGTATTAAATTAGTGACGTTTTCATATCGATTAATATGGAACTTTATTGTTTAGTGTCAAATGTCAAAATTAAAAACGACAGCATATTGCACTGTATAATATAGAGATGTTATAACCACCCTAAGAAACTTAGAAATACACTCATAGTACTTTTATTGTCATTCGTAAACGAAACACTCTCCTTACGTTAACATAAAATGCAGCAAAATAACGCATACGTATTTTGAAATATTTACAATAATAAAACTCAGGACGCACTTAAAACATTACCTACTTATTAAAATATTAATATTACCTATTGAATATGTGGATCAATATCTTATCAGTAGACTTGTACATAAGCAGAGCACCCGGAACAAATCCTTTGGCACTACCTGCATGTACAATAATAATGGAATCCGCCCAGCATTTTCCTGTTAAATGGGATGTATGAACATACTACTCTGTCAAGAAAGTACCGGGAAAAGATCAATAATACACAAACTGTTTGTTAATCATCCAAATTTATTTTATCACCTTCAAAGTATGCTCCTTCAGAAACGATACACTTACGCCAACGAATAATCCAATCATCAAAACATTTTTTAAACGCTGTTTCCGGAATTGAATTCAGTTCTCGGCGCGAATTCTCCTTTATGTCTTCTACCGATTGAAAACGGGTGCCACGAAGTGGTAATTTGAGTTTAGGAAAAAGAAAGAAGTCGGCAGGAGCCATATCTGGTGAATATGGTGGTTGCTCGATGGTATTTGTTGAGTGTTTGGTCAAAAATTCTTTCACAATGATGGCCTTGTGCGAAGGCGCATTATCGTGGTGCAAAATCCAAGAATTTTCATTCCACAAATCTGGCCTTTTTCGTCGAATTTGCTCTCTTAAATGCCGCATAACGCTCAAATAATATTCTTTATTTACCGTTTGACCTTCCGGCAAGAATTCCGAGTGCACAACACCGGGATAGTCAAAGAAAACAGTCAACATGACTTTGACTTTTGATCGACTTTGGCGTGGTTTCTTCGGTTTCGGTTCAGTTGGAAGGCGCCACTCCGAAGCTTGTTGACTAGTTTGCATGTCAAACTCGTAAACCCACGTCTCGTCACCAGTAACAATGCGTTTCATGAATGTTGGGTCGGAATTGACTCGTTCTAGCATGTCCTCAGCGACTCTCATGCGATTGAGTTTTTGGAGAAAATTCAGGTCTTTTGGGACTAGCCGAGCGGTAACATGTTTCATACCCAAATGATTAGTTAAAATAGTACGGATCGACTCGTGAGATACAGAAAGTTCGGCGGCTATCTCTCTCAAAGTTGAATGAGGATTTTCAGTCACTATTTCCTTCACTTTTGCGATGTTAACTTCAGTTGCAGACGTTGATGGCCTACCAGAGCGAGGCAAATCTTCCATCACATCTCGACCGCTTTTGAACGCTTTGTACCACTCATAAACACGTGTTTTTGATAAAGTCGAATCACCGTAAGCCTTCTGTAACATTTTCAGTGACTCCGAACACGAAATTCCATTGGCGATGCAAAATTTAAGACAAACTCTTTGTTCAATGTTTTTGTCCATTATGAAATTCGCAATACACACTAGATATGATATAACTAAAAACAGCACTGTATTTAATATAAATAACAGATGCAACTCAAACTCCGCGCCAAAATAGAAAACAGTTGTGCCAATCTAACAACAACAAAAAAAACAAAAATTTGAATTTGGAACCATAAACAAATCATCCATTCCCGATACTTTGTTGACTGAATGTATGTTTCGTCCGTGTACACAATATCTCTCCCTTCAGATCTATATTTTGTTATTAAGTCCAGATACTTTACTCTTTTTAGTCTTACGTCATCCTTTTCCATCAGCATTCTTCTATTGTTTGTAACGTTCTTGAATTGAAAACCCATTTGGCGAAGTATCTTTCTTAACCTTTTCGCCGCCACGTCAACGAAGTAATAAAGTGTCATCAAAGCCAAGCAACAAATTGCACGTAAACAACCCGTTAAACATAAGGAATCCAAAAGTCCACGTCGATAAATAAATTATGATGAAAAAAGATTAATGATAAGTACTTGCGGAACAGTATTAATGCTATTCTATTCACTTACATTGAAAATATTACATATATAAGTAAACACCCGTAAACCAGATTCTATTTTCCACATTTATTTAATATTTTTAAAGTAAAACCCCTAATGTGTCGTGCAAATACTGGGCTACCACAGTACAACACTAGTTACATTCTGACGTTTAGATAGGCTTGATATGCAGTCATTGGCGTATGGGACATAGAGATTCTGTGCAAACAATAAAATAAAAAAAAAATAAAAAAAAAAAACGATTAACAACGATTTTTACTCAGTTATTTCCTGGTCCTACTAAATTGCCCTATTAGTTTGCAAGAAGGAAACCTATTTTTGTCTGTCCTTAGCGAACCTTTATCCGGGTCCCACGCATACAGATATATGCCACGTAGAATTTGATTACCGTTTCATGTTCGTAAAGGACTGCAGAGTACATAATGGGAAAAAATAATCCAAAATCGTAAGAAAGATATGCACTCTGCCCGTTTTGTGTTAACCCTTATGAAGGCATATGAATATAATTTTCAGCCAACCAGTGCAATGAGGAGATAGATAAGAAGATTGTATGTAAATACTTGATATCGAGCGGTCGCGACGCGATAATACCTAGGTGCTTATATTATGTACAGTTAAGTGAAAGCTTGGAAACCTTACCACATTGCGTTAAAATATATATTGGAACTAAACGGTCAATCTTGATCTGCTCTCGCTATAGGTAGCTACCTTTTTTGTTGACGAGGGGGAAATCTTGAAACAAAGATACCAGACTCCCTGGAGGTGAAGACGGGCTATGTGAGATTCTTACAAACTAAACCACCCTGGCGGCCCTCGCATGTGCGTTGAAGGCTCTTGACTATACCTACATCAGCAGCAACCGACTCCCGCGTAGACCAAGGTATCGTGATTAAATATGGGAGGGCGTAGCACTAGTGGACTGCAAATCGAGTCATTGGCGTTAGTGGTTGTATTTTAAACCCGACTTCAATGTTTAGTTTGCTTTCGCAATTCTAAAGCAGTGATGGATACCCGACTTATTTATTTTGTAATTCGAATATATAACTATACAAATTACAAGAGATAGAAAATATAAATTAGGTACTTGAGTTTACTTGTAAAACCTCACCAAAGCCTCGACTTGATATCAAGTCGTGGCGTGTGGGGCACGAAATGTGCTGACTTTATATCCAGTCAATGGCGGCGAATAGGTTAATGTAAAATCACAGCCTTTAAAATTCATCGTTTCCATCAATTTGGACTTTAGGGCCTGGATCGTAAGAACTAGTATGTATGTATGTAAACTCTTTATTGCACAAAAAGTATAAGTAAATAATACATTGACATCGTAAATTTAAAGTACAAAGGCTACTAGTTTATAAATCAGATGGAAATTATAAACCATGTATACGTCGTATTACTGCGTAATCAAAGTCATCAAGATCTAGACAGAACATTTTGCGTGGTTTAGGTACCTGAGTTAACATTATTTGGATTTGAATTTTTATTTTTCTTGTTATCTTCTTTCTTGTTTATTAGTTTTCTTATTGTTAACCGAGAAATGCCCGTTGCATCTGAAATTCATTGTTAAACTTTGCCAAAATATTGAGAATCATTGCTATTTCCGAATTTGCTATTTTCTGATGAAAAAATACAGCTATATCTTAAATAGGTTTTGACGCTTTGTGCCAGATTCGAAAAACGCCAGATTCGCGGAACGCCAGATTCGCAGAACGCCAGATTCGCATAATGCCAGATATTCAGATTCTCACGATGCCAGATTTCAGATTCGCAGAATGCCAGATTCGCTTAGTACCAGATTCGCAGAACGCCAGATTCGCAGAATGCCAGATTCGCAGACTGCCAGATTCGCACAATGCCAGATTTATTTTTCACATAATTGTAATAGACAGAGTACTTAAGAGTAATTAGAGTTCCGTACCTCAAAAGATACTGAACTGTTATCGGATCTTTGCCATATCAGTTGACGACCAGTTTACCGGCGTTAGGCTTAGATAAAACAAAAAGAGGAAGATACGTGACCGGCGCGGCGTGTACCTTTTGAGGTAATTCTAATTAGAGTAATTAGAATTATCTGCGAATCTGCGAATCTGGCGTTCTGCGAATCTGGTACTAAGCGAATCTGGCATTCTGCGAATCTGAAATCTGGCATCGTGCGAATCTGGTATACTGCGAATCTGAAAATCTGGCATTATACGAATCTGGCGTTCTGCGAATCTGGCGATCCGCGAATCTGGCGTTTTTCGAATCTGGCACAAAGCGTCAAACACACACACACACACTGTGATGTTTCTCGCCGGACAGCTATTTCACACAATTTATACTTACTTTTATGTTGTCCGGCATCTTGAGCACGTCATGTTCGCTCAAAGGTCTTTGCTTACGGCGGCGTCGTTGATCGGGTCGCCACCTTCCCGAACACATGGTTGAGGGAGGCGATGGCTGAGATACGCGTCATACCTACTCGTGAACGGGTGCTATTTGTGGGGTCCGGTCTGTTCACGTCTGCAAGGACTTGTTGTCCAGTAAATTTATTCCAGTTTTGGCTTTTGACGAAGAGACCTCGTCGTGTTGTTCTCCTAGTCATTATTTGACCTTACATTTGTAATGTTTTTATTTGTGCTAGTTCTAATAATTAATATTTGTTACTTTATTACCTTGTAATGTAACTTACTTTTAAGTATTATTGTATTTTATGTTTGAAAAAATGACCTTCTGCTGGAGTTTCTTGCGGCGCTTCTTCTCCGCAATGATGGTCTTGTCCGAAGCGCTGGTAGATTCACTCTATACCTATTACCGACGTGTAAAAGTGCCCGTATGTGGCAAATTTACTGAATAAATATTTTGATTTTGATTAAATAGTATAGTTTTTCATGTAATTATTTTACAACTTCGCCGTCATAAAGTGTTCGCCTTACTCGTCTCGCATACTACTTAGCTAGAATAAGACAAACACCCTATGTCCGAAATGAACGTGCTACTACTACTGGGTAATCTCCATATTTCTTAAACTCAATCTCAATAGTGCACTATTTGATTGAGAGGGACGACATGATACGGAGTTCGAACTGCGAATTTTGGAGTAGCCCTGCTGATTTGACAACATGCCCAACAACAATTTAATTAGATGTCATATTGAAAAGTTTTTTTTAACTCAAATTGCTAGTAAGGTATTAATACGGTAATAAACTCTTTTCATTATTATTATCGAAAGCAAATGACAATTAGGATCAAAATGTCATGACCCTTAGCAACGTCATTTCAATACAAAGTTAATTTAATGCTACATGGTTCTACAGTGGCCTAGGAATCTAATTGTTTGACTGTACCTACTAGACTAGGCACCAAATAGGTAATTCCGAGGAGGATGGTTATTATTTAACCCTTTTCAGTAGGTTTATGAAGACGGTTTTTTTGCCTTTATTTGAAGTTTGTTAAAAATAGTCAAAGTTTAGCGCGTGCAGCTGCAGTCACTGGAGTGAAGAATAGCCCACTCTGCGCCTCTCTCTACCTCTCGCACCGTCCCACACTACTTTCCGTCAGCCATCATGCCATCCATCACGGCTGTTTACAGCACTCGGCCACAACTTGCGAAAAGCTATGTCCACACCAGTGCGCTTCGATGTTCATCTTGCGACTTCCTCTGACGCATGCCCCTACAACCATAGCGGATGCAATAACGCATGCGCTCAACCTGGTTTGACACCATGCGCAGCCCGTAGCGCACGCTGACCCGTCACCGTTGGGTTGGCGTGCAACATTTTGTGCCTTTTAGCGAATAAAATGGCGGAAGATAAAGTTTAAACATTGGATTTATTGAAGATTATCGAACATATCAAGTATTGTGGGACCACAAGCACAAAGATTACACATATAAAATAAAACGAAAAGACGCGTTGATTTCTCTGAGCCAAAAACATAATAATTATGTAAAAACGGTCCAGATTCATGTGTGTGAACCTAACATATCAATTTCTGGAATCTCAAAAATTAAACACAGTTCTAGTAGCATCCCCAATAGTTCTACAGTTCTACATATTTATTTTCGATAGTCCTGCTTGTTTATTCAGAAAAACGTTTTTTTCAAAATAAGATGTTGACTTCGCATTTCGCCTATTAGCATCTCAGCAGTTCTCGAGAAATTAGAATTGATTTTTCCCCTTGAATCATTTAACATTCTTATGTTACACTATTATAAAGTTGTAAAAGAGTATATATATCTTTACAGTCAGCATTAAATCATACATCATACTTATGCGATTAAACGTAGTTGTTTTGTTGTGATAATAGCTTAAAGATTATCATAGTTAATTAAGTCTCCTTGCGTGATAAAATCAGGAATGAGGAGATCCGCAGGAGAACTAAAGTAACTGATAAAGCTCACGGAATTGCAAACCTTAAGTGGCAGTGGGCGGGGCACATTGCTCGTAGAACCGATGGCCGTTGGAGCGAAAAGGTTCTAGAGTTGCGACCGCGAACCGGGAGACGAAGTGTTGGCAGGCCTTCCACAAGGTGGATTGCTATGTCGACTCCAGACCACAGAATGACGTATTTTGATGTCTAGGAATTGAGAACAGCTGAGATGCTAATAGGCGAAATGCGAAGTTAGCATTACATTTTGAAAAAATCGTTTTACTGAAAAAAACAAGCAGTACTATCGAAATTAAATACCTATGTAGAACTGTAGAACTATTGGGGATGCTACTAGAACTGTGTTTAATTTTTGAGATTCCAGAAATTGATATGTTAGGTTCACACACATTCCAAATTCTCCTTTTTTTGCGTTTCTTCCTAGCACTTAACACTAAATATGCCGCACTGATATCTACTAGTTCCGCGTCCATGTTGACGGCTAACCGAGGCGCGTGTGTACGCTGCATGCGACAGGCGCATATGTAGGTGTAGACGAATACAGTTCAATATAAAATTATTTTTGCGTCCACACTACCTGATTTGATCAGACAATTTAATCAGATGGGCGAAGATTGTCCTGTCTGGACTGGCTTTTACACATGTTTAATTATATTATGTTTAAAAAAAGTAACTAATAACACGTTCGAATTTCAAATATTCTTTGCACTCTTGTGGATAAAATGTAGTTTTGCTATCTGTTTTAAAGAATAAAAAAGGGTTTTCCGAGTGAGGCGAAAAATAATTATGCACATAACAAAGCTATTAGGGTTCCCAGTTTATTATGGAACCATAAAAACAACTCGGAACTTACTAAGTGTTCAAATCAAGGTTCAATCATATGCATCAGATGTACTGTATCAACAATTAGACAATAAATAGACATTAAATTACTTACATGATTTTATTACTCACTAAATGAATGTACAAATACACTTAACAAAATGTGTCTACAATAACTGTTAACAAAAATGTTAAGGTGATCATTATAAACAGGCTGCAGTTTACTTGGATTTTTTTGGCTTGATCACATTGTACAGGATTACCAGACCTATGACAGCATATGTCGCCTTGGCTACCTGAAAAAACAAAGAAAAAAATATAGTAAGATCAAAAAATGTATCGCACCAGATGGTAAACATATCTGAGTCCACACTGTCTGTACACGGTGCAGTGGATTTTAATTGGTGACCAGTGATGGTGATTCACAGGTGATTCCTGCTGCCAATGTCTTGTGGATTTTACTAAATTTATACTGTTCGTCATCATATGCGCAGTAGAAGTGGTTTTATTCTGAATCAGATAGAGGATAGGACATGGTAGTAAATAGTATAAAACGTTAAAAAGGTCCATACTTGTTTCATAATTTTTTGGTAGTCGGGTTTTTGTTTATTTACTTTATTTTTACTAGCTTTGCGCCCGCGACTTCGTCTGCGGAGTCCGTACTTTCGTAAAGTCAAATATAGCCTGTGTCCACCCTAAAATGTTGGTGAAAGAATTTTTGAAATTGGATGTGTACTCGTAGTTCCAGAGATTACCCCTTACATAAAAACAAAAAAACTAATTTACAAACTTTATCTCTTTACAATATTATAAGTATTTATAAGTACCTACAGGTGTCCCAAAATCGGTAGGCTACATAGACACCGGAGGTAGATCAGCTTAAGAGGTACCGAACCAGCCTAACATGACTTCAGTAAAAGTCACATGGTTTTCGAGATATGACAGTTTAAAGTTTGTACTGGAAGTTTAAAGTTTGTCTTAGGCAGGTCTACCTCCAGTGCCAATGTGGCCTACCGATATTGGGACACCCTGTATAAAAGTACAGATTTAATACTTTTTAGGGTTCCGTACCCGAAGGGTGCCCAACGGGACCCTTTTAATATGCCTACGCTGTATGTCCGTCCGTCCGTCTGTCTGTCTGTCTGTCCTAACGATAAAGAACTGTATCTTTTGAATCGTAATAAATAGCGGGTTAATTTTTTTTTCAGAATATGTATTATTACGGCGGGTTTACTAACAAATAAAAAAAATACAAGAAACTTTTTTTTTTGTTGTATACATCAAAATCTACGTACAGTCAGCTACAACGAAGAAGAAGATATCTACCAAGGGGAGGGGGCTGATTGTACGTTAGCCATCGTCAACAACCCGTCTGCCCTCACGCGTCTGATCCGTTTGAGTAGCTATCTCATTCGATTTTATTAGAATATTTTTTGCACTGAAATTGTATTTTATTTTAAATTATTGGAGTTAATAATTATATAATAGATTCTAAATTTATGTCTATCCAGAACTAGCTTTCCGCCCGCGACTTCGTCTGCGGAGTCAGAATTTTTGTTAAAAGGTACAGAAAAAGTTTTAATTATCGTAATCAAACCACACGATTTTTTAAACCCTTTTCACGCTGCTAGGGGTAGAATTTTCAAAAACGCCAAAGATCATATTTTATATATTCAGTAGTCTAGAAACGTATTTCCATATGTTTAACTTCAACAATAACCAAACTCTCTTACAAATTTCCTCCCTCAATTTCACCTCCTTAGGGCTAGTATTTCCAAAACCACTGAAAGTTTAAAGTTTGTAAGCAGTAGTCAATTTCCACATTTCTTACATTTTAAAAGTTGATAGTAATGCCGACCAAAATCAGACCTGTTAACCATACTTTTGTGTTAATCCTTATCCAAATAAATCATTTCGTGTTCAAAACTGTTTCAATACCTGTAGATTACTTTTAAATTATTCAAATCGGACATTTCATTCAAAAGATATTACGAATTTAAAAATGTCAATCTATACAAAATACTAATAGAAAAATACGGGACGGGCCGTTATATATCATCCTGATTTATGAACCTACGTGTTTTACAGAAAATCACATAATTGAAGCGAAGCGAGGGTGGGTCGCTATATGTATATACTAGCTTCTGCCCGCGACTTCGTCCGCGTTGTTTTAGAATTGGGTCCAGAGAGAAATGAAACATGTGTGAGTTGTCGCTACACGCCTTACACTATTTATACCAGGTCAGGACCGGCCTTACACAGGGTTTCCCCTCTGCCGAGGTATGAGATCAAATAATCTTGCATGTTTATGAAAACTACCCATTTAGTCGATTATTTGACATAGCTGCTAACCGCGACTTCGTCCGCGTAGAATCAGCAATTTTACCATTCCGCAGGAACAGTGTTTTTTATTTTTCGGGATAATAGGTAGCATGTGTGTCATTGTAGGGTATTATTTATCTCCATTCCAAATTTCATCTAAATCCGTCCATCCGTGTAAGCGTGAAGAAGTAACAAACACACAAACTTTCTCATTTTTAATATTATAGCTTTCCCCCCGCGATTTCGTCTTGGGAGAGTCAGTAGGTACCTTTGTTAAAAAGTACAGATAAAGTTATCATTATCGTACGTATCATGATGGGATAGAAACAAATTTAAACCATACGATTTTTTAAACCCTTTTCAACCTGCTAGGGGTAGATTTTTCAAAAACGCCAAAACTCATATTTTATATATTTAGGAGTCTAGAAACGTATTTCCATATGTCTAACTTCAAAAATAACCAAACTTACAAATTTCCACCCCCAATTTCACCCCCTTAGGGTTAGTATTTCCAAAATCATCGAAAGCAATACTTTTATTTTGTAAGCAGCAGCGAATACCAATTTCTTAACTTAAAAAAGAAGACTTTAAAAATGTTAGTACTTTCAAACTTTTATATAATTTCTTATTTCTTTTTTTTTGTTCGTTCTCAATTGGAACACGCTTCCACTACGTGGAGTCCACAATATAACTGTTACATTGATGCTATTAAAAACATACAACGTAAATTTGTGAAATGCTTGATGTATAAATTTAAAAATGCCAATTTCCATGACATTGTCCCCTTACAAAAACGCAGGGTACATAGTGATCAAATATTTTTGTATAAAATTATTAATAATATTGTTGATTCTCCATACCTCCTTGGCCATATATTTCTAAAATGCTCATGTCTAAGAACTCGCTCTAAAAACGTATTTGCTACAAAATTCGATTATTATTTTTCGTTATCGATTTGTTATCAGGGCGTGCTCGACCCACAATTGTAAGTACGGCCACACCGACATATTCCATGATACTTATAACAACTATGTTAACGCTATTAGAAAAACCGTGTGATCGACTTAGGTATATATTTTCATGTTTTTCTTTTTTTTTACTTCTAATTTGTGTTGGACACAAAGCACAGGCGTAACTGACTTTGTGAATCTAATTCCGAATGTATATGTGTACATTAGTGAAAACTTTGCTGGCTTGTGAACTACCCATTTGTGTTATAATATTTTGTGTACTATTGTATGCTGTTTGTTTTCCTCAATAAAGAAAATAAAAAAATTAAAATAAAAAACTTCAAAAGTGACCAAACATTTCCCCTCATTTTATCCAAAAACGCCTAAAGTAGTTTTTTATTTGTTAAAAGTAGCCTACATACTAATTTCCACGTTCCTAACTTCAAAAAAGACCAACGTCCATACAAACTACCACCCCGCCATTTCATACCTTAAGTGGTGTGGTAGTTATTCAAAATCACCGAAAATTGTATTTTTTATTTGTTAACAGTAGGATATATATACCTATTTTCACGTTTCTAACTTCAAAAATGACCAAATTCACATGCAAACTATCACCCCCCATTTCAATCTCTTAGGGGTAATTATCCAAACTCACCAAAAGTGGTTTTTTTATTTGTTTACAGTAGTCTTTATAACAATTTCCACGTTTCTAACTTCAAAATTTACCTAACGCTCATACAAACTTTCACCACCCGTTTCATCCCTTTAGGGGCAATTTTTCCAAAATCGCCGAAAGTAGTTTTTTTATTGTACCTATATACGAATTTCAACGTTTATGACTTCAAAATTGACCGAAATCCCATACAAGTACTTAGGGGTAGTTTATCCAAAATCGCTGAAAGTAGTATGTTTTATTTTTAAATAGTGGCCTATATAACAATATCCACGTTTCTATCTTCAAAAATTGACGACTTTCATACAAACTTTCAACCCCCCCTTTACCCGCTTAGGGGGTGAATTTCTAAAAATTATTTATTAGTGTACCCCTAGACCTCATAAGGAAACTACATGCCATATTTGGAATCTCTAGACCCAGCGGTTTAGGCTGTGCGTTGATATATCAGTCAGTCAGACAGTCAGTCAGTCAGGACTTTGGATTTTATATATACAGATTTACTCACGTTCTCAAAAACGGATCTAACGATTTCGATGAAAATTGCGACATGCAGGTTTACGGGGGCGAAAATTCGATCTAGCTGGGTCCCATCTGGGAAAATTCGTTTTCCCCGTATCTTCTTGCAAAATATTTCCCGTGCAATATGGTTCGTAATTTCGGGGCGACTGCCTGCAATACGCGGACGGAGTCGCGGGGAAAAGCTATAACTTATAACACGTAACTGCGACATGGTACTAAAATGTAAAGCTACTTATGAGTTCGACGGTACATACAAATATGATAGTAAAACGCCAGGTGTACTCTAGGAGTGTATCATGGGACAAATGAATGAAATGAAGACCTAATTCCAAAATGTTAAAATGTTTAGATTTTGAATTAGGTCTCTATAATAATAATTTTATGAGTCGAATTAGAAAACTTAACATTTTGTATTAGGTCACTTTCATTCTAAAGATGCGTAATCATCAATACATAGCAGGTATAAAATAAAATGAAGTCGCCCTTCGCGTCTGTCTGTCCCTATGTATGCTTAGATCTTTAAAACTAAGCAACGGATTTTGATGCGGTTTTCGCCATCAGTTAGATACTTATTTACGGAAGGTTCATGTATATAATAGAATCCGGACCGAAGCGAGGGCGGGTCGCTATAGGCTATACTTTAACTTATGTAACCGAAGCGAAGCGAGGGCGGGTCGCTAGTATGTAATTTAAAAAAAAAAAAATATTTTTCTATACAATATTACGATTCAAAAGTTTATTATGTAATATTTCTAAATTGTTGTAAGTAATTTTTTTTTCAAGTTTACTACGTACGCCGTTTTTTCTTAATCATGTTGCATGGGACGGTAAGGAAGAGTTTATGCAGGTTTAGTATTGAGCAAGAACCAAGAACTATTTAGTTTAGGCAAGTTGAAGAATTTGTTTTTATAGTGTAGGTATATAACATGGATTATAACTAACTGCTTATAGTATTTGTCTCTCAGACTGGTTGTCGTCATTGTTACTAAGCTTTTGGCAATTTAATTGGAACTTTCGGAGATCTTTTCTGCCTTTTCTTTTGACAAATTTTTACCTGCGGAGAGCAGTGTCGGCTACTTGAACGGATTTTTTTGCCAGCCTATTGTTTTAACGCCTTCTTATTTATTGCTCTCAGTGATAAGGGTTATGCTCAGGAGCAGACAGGAATGACGATATAAACTTTTACCTGCGAACCAGCATGTAGGCTATTTGACGGTATTTTTTGCAAGCCATTTGTTTTGAGGTCTTAGTTTACTAACTTGATAAGGTAAGTCTTAAGTAGGCATGACACAAGATTAGTCGTTTATGTGAGCACAGTCTAGGAATTAACCTTGCTACTGTGCTCTCAGTGTCCACTGCGGTGTGCTATTTCTGTGTTTGTTACGATTTCTCTGACCTGGCTTCCTCTTCTTCGCCCAACATGAACGACCCTGCTTGGATATCGGACCCGACTTATACGAATTCAATGTTTGACTCTGCTTGCCCAATGGATTTGATGACTCTGCCGAACTTGATGGATTCTGTTTGCGGTTCAACTGACCCAGAAAGTGGATCTTTATCACTTGGTAAGTGTATTTTTGAATTTATTGATTATTTACGTGAGTTACTTTGTTTGCTACTGACAAAGTACGAGGGCAGAGTGAGAAGTCTGGTAAAAATCATATTAAAGGTATTTTTTTTCACAAATTCATTAATGCCAATTTGAAATGCAGCCTTTTTGGAGGTACATCGTATATTTTCAGCCAGTTCACACGGCTAGTTTTTTTTTGACCGCTATGAAAAAGAAACAATCACTTTGGTGTTTGCAAACATGGAGAAAAGTGAGTTTCGTGTTCTGATTAAACATTATTTTTTGCGAAAAAAAACCATTACGGATAAAAAAAAATTAGACAAATATTACGGGAACTCTGCTCTATCGATTAAAATGATCCACAAGTGGTTTACGGATTTTCGTTGTGGCCGTACAAGCACTGCTGACGCCGACCGACCCGGACGCCCAGTTGAGGTCACCACACCAGAGATGATCACCAAAATCCATGACATCGTATTGAACGACCGAAGAGTAAAGGTCCGTGAGATAGCTGATATTGTAAGCATTTCAGACGAACGGGTTCGTAATATCCTTCACACTTATTTGGATATGAAGAAGCTCTCCGCCCGTTGGGTGCCGCGATTGCTCACAGTGGATCAAAAACGCACTAGGGTGACCCTGTCAGAGGCATGTTTGGCGAAGTTTAGGCGTAATGAAAAGGACTTCTTGCGTCGTTTCATAACTGTTGACGAAACCTGGATTCATCATCATACACCAGAAACCAAGGAGCAGTCAAAACAATGGATTGCTTCAGGTGAACCTGCACCAAAGAAGGCCAAAGCAGTTTTATCGGCGAATAAAGTTATGGCTACTGTCTTCTGGGATGCTCGTGGTGTAATATATATTGATTACCTTCAGAAAGGTAAAACGATTAACGGCGAATATTATGCCAACTTGTTACAGCGTTTTCATGAAGTTTTTACGGAAAAACGATCCCATTTGGCGAAAAAGAAAATAATTTTCCACCAAGACAACGCACGAGTCCACACTTGTGCAGTTGCTATGGCTAAAATCCACGAATTGCGTTACGAATTGCTCCCGCATCCGCCTTATTCTCCAGATTTGGCCCCCTGCGACTGTTTTCTTTTCCCAAACTTGAAGAAATGGCTTGGTGGAAAAAGATTTAGTTCCAACGAAGAAATCATCGCAGAAACCAATGCGTATTTTGAAGGGTTGGAGAAATCGTACTATACGGAGGGAATCGAAAAGCTAGGAAAGCGATGGACCAAGTGTATTGAGTTACATGGGGACTACGTTGAAAAATAAATATTTACTTGGACCAAAAAAAAAAATTGATTAATTTTTTCCAGACTTTTCACTCTGCCCTCGTATAACAAAAACTAAAACTTAATACAGTTTAAATTTTACTGTTTTATTTGTACTGTTTTAAATGAGACTAACTTTCACCCGCGATAATTTTATTTAGACCTTTACTTCATCATTCTTGTCAGACTCTTTGTATAGACGACTTTACATTATTTAGACGACGAACATTATTAAATTTATTGCGGCTATTCCAACTACAGTAAATAACTCCCATAGAAAGCGGTTAGCCTAGAGCTTAGTTTGGGACTAGGTCTATTTGTGTAATATTGTCCCATGATATTTCTTTATTTTTATTTATAGTTTCTGATAAAACTATTGCTTTTAGGTGAAACAAATTACACAAATTAAGAGCTTCTGAGGATTTTAGAAGGTTCTGAATCCGATGAGACTTCTGGTGACGAATCCGACTCTGACAATTCAGTTTTCTCTGATGACGTCACTGCACGACCGATGGCCGAAGAATGGAATGACCAGAGACGAGATGGTAGAACGCCGTCCATATGTGATTTTGAAGAAGAAACTGGGTTGACAGGGTGTACAAACAGGAAGAGTCCAATTGTTTTTTTTTACATGTTGTTCACTTTAGAGTTGTTACAAAAACTTGTTTTCAATATAAATCGATATGCTTTAAATTTGTTGCAATCAAGTAAGTACATATAAAAGTAGAATAAGCAGATGGATAAATATCACTGTAGAAGAGTTCAAACTATTCCTGGGACTTTTATTCCATATGGGAACTTATATGTCATACGACATGAAAAAATACTGGAAAATGGATGATATTTTTGGAACCCCGATTTTTCAAAAAAGCATGAGTAGAGATAAATTTTTGTTAATATTGCGCTGCTTAAATTTCGAGCAAGATACAATTCGTGCTGAAAATAATAATGATCGGATGTCGAAAATTTCTTTTATGACGGATTATTTTAATAATATAAAGAAGGAAACATTTAAACCAGGAAAAATACGTTGCGTTGACGAATCTTTAGTTATTTTTAAAGGCCGCCTTTGGATTCGTCAATAAAGGTAAAAAAAGCAAATATGGCACAAGGCTATATTTGCTTACGGATCAATTTGGGCTGGTCCAAAAAGTTTTGGTGTACGGGGGTAAAAATGACAAGGACTTGGGAGGAAAACACCACATAAGTAAGGTCGTAAAGAAGGTACTTGAAGAGTGTTTAGACGTCGGTCATTCCATTTATATGGATAATTACTATAATTTTGTTGGCCTTACTGAATAAATATTTAATGAGCCGGAATACGCACACAACCGGCACTCTAAGCCTGCCCGCACATTGGGCCACTAGTCGCGGCCACAGCGTAGCCACAAGCTGCGGACGAGTTTTTTCATACATTTTGTATAGCATCGGCGCACACCGGGCGTTCGAGTGGCCGCGTCTGAGCCACAAGCTGCGGTAGTCGCCCGCGCTCGCTACTAGTGGCCGCGTTTAGTGGCTCGCCTAGCGCGCACACTCGGCCACACTCGCAGGCTTCTCAGATAAACAATAGCCAATAGTGGCAGCCACTAGTGGCCGCCACTCAGCCACCGGTGGCCGACACTCAGCCACCGGTGGCCGCGATTGGTGGCTGCGTCTAGTGGCTTAGCCGAGCCACTAGTGGTCGCGTTTAGTGGCGGCCACTAGTGGCCCAATGTGCGGGCAGGCTAAGGGTCAACAGAAAAGGTATTCCACCATCAATAATAGAAAAAAAAAGAGATGAAATAATCACAAAATATAGCGTGGTGGAATTTCTGAGCACTCTGGGGAATGGGAAACGCACGTAACAAGGCGTCAAAATGTAACCAGAAAACCAGCTTCTGTTCTGAAATATAACGTATATATGGGGGGCGTAGATAAATTAGGTATCCACATTATGCAAATGTTATTGGTTAATGCGCATAATTTAAATAACAGATTCGGCGACAATCGTTTATCGTTAGCCGATTATCGCAGTTACAATACGACATCTTTTAACAAAAACACAGCTCCCACTAGCCCGGTTTCCCGTTCCCCGATACATTCCATTATAAAATTATTTCCGGATCAAAATAAAAAATCTGGCCGCAAACGATGCGTAGTTTGTCATAAGAATAAAATAAGAAAAACACCGTTACAAAGATTTGCGGCAAGGAAAGGAAATGACATTAAATATTATAAACAAAACAATTATAAAACTCAATTGGTATAAATTAGTTTTCAATGTATATTACATTACCCTTCTTTTTGCTTTGTGCAGTCAGGTAAAACTTTATCTTTTTTCCTATATCTACGCTGTAGTTTATTTTGTGCTATTTTCTACTTGTAATTAATTATTACTGCTACTTGTAATTAATAATTACAAGAAAAAGGAACTGGTGACGCAGCAGCCTCGTGTTATATTACACGAACCATTTGTAGCCACTTTTGACCCCTTAATAACTCAAAATCTATTTAACTTAAACACATGAAAGTTTATTCATTCAAACCCTTTAGATTATGGTGGTAAATAGGTATTTAATCTATTACACTGTCCAAACACAATAACATTACCATGTGTTGGTACATAAGGACTCGAAAACATAAGAACCGGCGTCAGCGCGGCGAGTGCTTCGCGTCAAACTTCCATAGCGACTGTTGAAGGGCGGGCGGCCTTGACGGCGACCGGCGCGAGCGCGTCCTCGCGCAGGCGCACTGCGCGCCTCCGAAAAGCAACGAGCAGTTTTAGAGATCCGCTGGTGTAATGGTTCACGACATGCTTGTCATTGTCAGCATAATAAATAATTGTTATAATAAACGTATATAATTTAAATGTTATAAATATTACTGTAATGGTGTATATTATATATAATATTAAGTATAAGAATGTTCAATTTTAACCCTTAAATGCATGGTGTAGGATGTATCCTACATAACAAAGAAATCAAAATTTGTCGAAAAATAGGAATATTTATTTTGTTCTTATGAATGATTCCGCAAAGAAAACTAACATTTTTTTCATATTTACTGTTCGTATGTTGGCGAACCTGTATTAAAAAAAAGTTATACGTGGTCATGAATGAGATGGCGGCAATTGAGAAAATATAAAAAATTTAAGGTTTTCTTTCAGTGTGTTAGACTGTTTTTATGAAGTAAGTATTTATATTTTATTCGAATACTGTAACACATGTCATAATATAGCACATTTATTAAACTGAGTAATGTTCTCAATGTATAAGTAGGCAATATTTGCATATTTACTCGTGTAGGATCTAGCCTACACTATGCACTCACAGTACTTGCTATTATTATGAACGATATCGAAATCTCAAATAATTTAGTTAGGTAATATAAACAGTGAATGGAAGCGAATTTGTTTTTGCAAAGAATTCTTCGAATTATTGTCATTTTGAATTTCACAATTATTTTTTTTACACAAGTTGTACATTCAGTCAACAAAGTATCGGGAATGGATGATTTGTTTATGGTTCCAAATTCAAATTTTTGTTTTTTTTGTTGTTGTTAGATTGGCACAACTGTTTTCTATTTTGGCGCGGAGTTTGAGTTGCATCTGTTCTTTATATTAAATACAGTGCTGTTTTTAGTTATATCATATCTAGTGTGTATTGCGAATTTCATAATGGACAAAAACATTGAACAAAGAGTTTGTCTTAAATTTTGCATCGCCAATGGAATTTCGTGTTCGGAGTCCCTGAAAATGTTACAGAAGGCTTACGGTGATTCGACTTTATCAAAAACACGTGTTTATGAGTGGTACAAAGCGTTCAAAAGCGGTCGAGATGTGATGGAAGATTTGCCTCGCTCTGGTAGGCCATCAACGTCTGCAACTGAAGTTAACATCGCAAAAGTGAAGGAAATAGTGACTGAAAATCCTCATTCAACTTTGAGAGAGATAAATAAACGTCAAACGGTAAATAAAGAATATTATTTGAGCGTTATGCGGCATTTAAGAGAGCAAATTCGACGAAAAAGGCCAGATTTGTGGAATGAAAATTCTTGGATTTTGCACCACGATAATGCGCCTTCGCACAAGGCCATCATTGTGAAAGAATTTTTGACCAAACACTCAACAAATACCATCGAGCAACCACCATATTCACCAGATATGGCTCCTGCCGACTTCTTTCTTTTTCCTAAACTCAAATTACCACTTCGTGGCACCCGTTTTCAATCGGTAGAAGACATAAAGGAGAATTCGCGCCGAGAACTGAATTCAATTCCGGAAACAGCGTTTAAAAAATGTTTTGATGATTGGATTATTCGTTGGCGTAAGTGTATCGTTTCTGAAGGAGCATACTTTGAAGGTGATAAAATAAATTTGGATGATTAACAAACAGTTTGTGTATTATTGATCTTTTCCCGGTACTTTCTTGACAGAGTAGTATAATTTTCTATGACCGATGACATGAATTATAACTTTATATTTTGTAAATATAATACTTTAACTGCCGCTCTCAGAGACGTCAATTAAGGTTTAAGTTTCATTAAAGTTGCTGCGTCTTATTCTATTGCTATAGCAAAGAAAGTGACAGCAGCTACTTTAATGAAACTTAAAACTTAATTGACGTCTCTGAGTGCGGCCGTAATATACTTACAGTTACTTGTCAAAGAACACGAGAGTAGGTAATAAATAAATAAATATCAGTGGACAATCTCACACAAATTGACCTAGTCCCAAACTAAGCTCAAGGCTTGTACTATGGGTACTAGACAACGATAAACATACTTGTATAGAGAAATACATACTTAAATACATAGGAAACATCCATGACTCAGGAACAAACAAATACTCGTGCTCATCACACAAATATTTGTTCATGTACCGGGATTCGAACCCGGGACCGCTAGCTTCGTAGGCAGGGTCACTACCAACTAGGCTAGCCGCGTGGTCAAAAAGGCACGATAATAATCTATATATATAAAAATGAATTGCTGTTCGTTAGTCTCGCTTAAACTCAAAAACGGCTTGACCGATTTGAATATTTTTTTTAGTTTTGTTCGCTTTAATACAGGGGTGGTTTATATTTACAATTAGACCCGGTAGGTGGCTCTGCGATCGGGCAGGACGACGTCTGCCGGGTCCACTAGTTAATAATATAATAGTTAGGTCTTAGTTGATACTAGGGTTTTACTGTCCTACCCTTTCACCATAACAAGTTATATAGAAACTTAAAAAATACTACGACTTGTAAAAAAATACTACGACTAGTACCCACACCGACGCCGCGCTGACGCGACGCGTGCCAGCGCGCGCGACGCGCCTGCTTCGCGCACGCCACGCGACGCGCTGCCCGAGTTGTCTGCGGCGACTGCGGCACGTCGCGTGCGCGAAGCAGCTCGAACGCGTGCCCGCCGCAGGCACGCGTTACTTTTTGGTGTGCCGGGTTCAATTTGATTTGTTGTTTTACAACATGCGCGGGCCCGCCTTCAAAGCGCGACGCGCCTGACACGCGTTTGGTGTGCCGAAAGCTTTATTCTGTCAGACTTGCGAGCATGATGTTCTCTGTCAGACCTCCAGAACTTATTTCTGACTTTTCCCGCTTGTTCTGACAGTAAACCTACAGGTACAGCAGAATTCTGGATTATGTCTTTGCCGTGTACTAAAATTTTGTGCAAGGTGACTGTCATCGGATGCCATTCAAAAAATTATACTCGTATTCATGCGATTTTGTATAAATAAATAACAACTACTATAATAACTTAGTTAAGGAAATACAATTAAAAGATAAATATCACATAATTACAATGTTTTATGGCTCACACCAAACTGCTAGGCCTGTCCTGTGACGCCCCAATTAAACTATTAAGTTAATCACGTTCTTTAACTTTAACTTTAATTAACTAACAACTAGGTATTAATTATTTTCTCACTGTTCACTAATACAGCTAACCCTCTAATTTTTTTCATATAGCTAAGCACACATAGTTAAAGAGTTCCAATCTAGATCTTAACTGTACCCCTGTCTCAATACTCTTCCAATACTTCTTATTCTGACTGTAACTTGTTTTGTGAACCAAATAAATAAATATATAAAATTATTTTGTTAGGTGTCAGCCCAAGTGCAAAAATTTAAAAAACCTGTAACTTCTGGATCCTATAAGATTGGGATATGATTTTCTCAGGAAGTATTTTTAAAGGCTTAAGAAAGAGCTTTGTGTCGATACTGAACCCCAAAACGTTAAAATAAGTCCATAAAATTAAAATAATGAAAATATGCTTTTTATCGTGTAACTGTCGTTATACAATATACAGGCTGTTTGGTAGCGGGTTCGACAAACGAAAATGGGAAATACTTGGAGCCAATTGGAACACATTTGCCATAGTGACCCCTATGCTAAAGGTGATAGTTTTTTTTTTTTTAATTCTATTCCCTTTTTTTGAAAATTTCCCGAAATTTTACCTTTAAACCTTCTTAATTACCTACCTAAGCAACTTAAACCGCCCATTTTTTTTTTACTTATGCTCTAAAAATGGTTTTATTTTAAAACAAAACCGAAACCCAAAGGCCGTGCAAAAAAAAATAATTATGGACCCTTAAAGCTATGACAACCTGTGGAAAATAAAATGAAATTTAAGTTTCGACAAGCATTAAAAAAAAAAAAACACGTGATAGACAATTTAAAGTTAATTAAAAAACTTCTCTGGCTAATACTCTTCACAATGATATGCCATTTTAAAGAAAAAAAACGGAAAAAAAAATTACGCTTCATGCTTCAAACATTAGATCATCAAAGTAGAGAATGCGGACTACAAATGAACCCCGATAAAACTCGCGTAATGACAAATAGTGAACCAAAATCGGTCACTATACAGTCGAAAACTATCGCATACGCCGAAGATATTTATACCTTGGCCTGAACATATCCCTCAAGAAAAACAAATCGGACGTAGTTGAGAAACGCATAAAAAAAGCATGGAGCGCTTACTGGTCATTGAAACACATATTCAAGTCAAAATTGGACAATAAACTTAAAAAGAAAGCGATGGATTCAGTCGTTACACCAACTCTTATTTATGGATTCCAGACCTGGGCCATAACCAACGAGCTAATTAGTAATTCCAAAAACCGTCCGTTCCGTAAAACCGTCTTCAAAAACCCACTAAACCACCGACTTCTATAATATAGAAGTCGGTGGCAAGAATCATTGCTATTACTTGACACCGGCTTGGATATATTTCATGTACCTATTAGGCACTAAATAGGCAATTCCTAGGATTCTTAGGAGCCCGGTCTTTATTTAATCCTTTTTAGTGGGTTTTTGAAGACGGTTTTATTTTTTGTAAAAAAAATTTTTTTTCGCTTATTAGTGATGCACCTAATATTATTAAGTACCTATGTGATTAAGCATATAAATATCACATTAAGAAACAATACCCTAATACAAATTTATCATCACCCTTAACAAAATGTCGCTGTCCAAGATGCAGGGCCGATAATCATTGAGGAGTTCTCCCGGTACTTCACCATCAGTTGCATTTCACCACATGCATTATAATCAGTATAAGAGTAGCTTCATGTTCTTAATAAAGAAATCTCATTGCTGGCTCAATTACTTACGACTAAGGAGTTCCGGTGGTCATCTCTGGTCTTCATCATCAGTTCCTCTTCACCAAGAGGTGCTATTGTAATGTAATTTCTTAAGGTCTTGCAGGTAATACCAAAATCGCTGTATGTGTGCCTATAACTTTCGAGGAGTTCCCTCGATTCCTCATGGATCCCATCATCAGATTCTTATTTCGTGACAATGGGACCACCTCGGAAGTATACCCTTTCAAACAAAAAAAGACTTTTCAAAATCGGTCCACAATTGACGGAGTAATCGCGTAACAAACATACAAAAAAAAAAAAGCAACATACAGTCGAATTGAGAACCTCCTCCTTTTTTGAAGTCGGTTAAAAATAAAGAGCGTCGACATTCGTAAAAAGACCAAAATTACCGACGCCGCCGAACTAATCTGCCGACTAAAATGGAGATGGGCCGGACACACAGCGCGAACAAAAGACGGCCGCTGGAGCGAAAAAATGCTGCATTGGTACCCGCGCGACGGGCAGAGGGCACGGGGCCGCCCGCGGCGCCGCTGGCGGGACGACATCGTAGCCGTGACCGGCGTCGCCTGGACGAGGCTTGCCGCGGATAGAAACACATGGCATATGATGTAGGAGGCCTATGTCCACAAATGGACATACCAATAAAAATTAAAAAAGAAAATTACAATTGCACTAAAATAAAATGAAATTAATGTCAATAAATTAATGAATTAATGCATGAAACAATATCAATAATTTAACTCTAAAAATATATCTACATAAATAACATAAATAATAAAACTTGTATAAATATTAATACTGCATAATTTTGTAAATCAGTGTAATTTTATTGGAATAAATGGCTCTAATAATAATAATAATTATTATTATTTTTTTCATACGGTTTACTTGAACGCCGCCAAGTATTTCAACATTTGACGTGAATGGTTTAATACAAAAATAACACAGTAATTGAATAATGAATTAAATTAATACTTTTTAATAGTAGTGTTTTGACAAACTTACTGATTATTCCCCTTTAATCATTTAACATTCTTATGTTACACTATTATAAAGTTGGAAAAGAGTATATCTTTACAGACAGCATTAAATCATAAATCATACGTATACGCGATTAAACGCGGTTCTTTTGTTGTCATAATAGCTTAATTACAAAGATTATCATACTTAATCAAGTCTTCTTGCGAGATCGAATCAGGAATTAGGAGATCCGCAGGAGAACTGATAGAGCTCACCGAATAGCAAACCCAAGTGGCAGTGGGCGGGGCACATTGCTAGTAGAATCGATGGCCGTTGGAGAGGAAAGGTTCTAGAGTGGCGACCGTGAACCGGGAAACGAAGTATTGGCAGGCCTTCCACAAGGTGGACCGACGATCTGATAAAGGTCGCGGGAAACCGCTGGATGACAGCAGCAGAGGAGCGATTGTTGTAGAAGACCTTGGGGAAGGCCTTTGTCCAGCAGTGGACGTCTTGCGGCTGATGATGATGATGATGATGATGATGATGATGATGATGATGAATTATGTTTTTGCGAGAATAAGATTATACCTAAGCATGCATATTCATATCGATCATAAGTTAAGCAGGCTCAGGTACCTAATAGATGTGTGATAAACCACTCGACGTCTGATATTCATTAAAATATTTTTAATATTATTGTAAATAAATATTGACTACTTGTAAGTACCTACTGTACAATTTGGGACTGCTGTGACTTTTAAAAAATGTCTTCCAGTTTTTGAGATGACACATAATCAGATTCATCAAAATGGATGCTGCAAATCCTGCAATGTTTTCGCTACTCAATTCGAGACGAACTGCATCCACCAAGCCAGACGGCGTTCTTATTTTTTTTGGAAAACTTAATAAGATCATTACCTATTTGTTTTATAATGTATACTAACAATAGTAAAGATGACATAAAATTTAATTTCCTATTCATTCGAAGTAGTTGCTTGTAATTCACATTTTTCAATGATATATTGCATAACATCGGCCATGACATTTTAGTATGGGAATATTTAAATTTTAAAAACTCACTATAGAAAATAAATATCGCTTTGTTTTGCATCTGTGTGGGTCATGCACCAATTCACAATGCAACTTGGCATTTTTGCAGCATTATTTAAATCGGTAATCATTAAAACCAAATTATTTTTGTTAGATAAAGATAAAGATAATTTTATTTGTTAAACATGAGTTAAGTAATTTTTATAAAGGTGTTCTACATATTCAAAGTCCTTCATGTTTTGCCTTTCGGCGTACAAATTATTCAAATATTGCATGGTGCTTATATTAATGTATTATTTACAATGATATGTCATTTAAAAATTCGCTAATACTATAATAACATTTTTCTATTAATAATTTGATTAATTTTTTTTTAAACATGTTAGTGCTGGTGTCTCTTATATGTCTTGGTATTTTATTGTAAATGCGAGGTGCCATAACAAAAATGCTTTTCCCAAGTAGTGCCGTTTTTGCAAGTGGAACACTTGCTTTACCATCATCACGTGGTCTAAGAATTTTATTAGCTTGTTTATTGCGCTTAAATATATTAGGGTTACATTTAACAAATAATGCCATTTCATAAATATATATCAAAGGAAATGTTAATAATTTATACTTAATGAAAAATGGCTTAACACTATCTGTTGGTTTTAAGCCAATCATTGCCCTAATGCACCTCTTTTGGCTTTTTTATATTTTTTCGCGGTCTGTGCAATTTCCCCAAATGACCACACCATACCTAAGGATCGATGCCACTAAAGCATGGTATGCTGTCAATACAGTTTCAATGTTGACTATTTGTTGCAACTTATAAAGTGCGTAAGACGCCTTAGCTAATTTTAAACGTACTAATTCTATTTGTTTTTTCCAATTAAGTGATTGATCTATTTGAACTCCTAAGAAACGTATAGATTCCACTTCATCTAATTTGCAACCTTGATAAGTAATGCTAGTTTGGGGTATAGTAGATTTGCGTTGACTAAAATGCATTAAATTAGTTTTGGTTAAATTGACCTTGAGGTTGTTATATTTAAGCCAAGAAATAATATTTTTTAATGTATTATTTATATCATTCTCGTATGTGTTTTTATCATTGCAATCTACTATTACTGTACAGTCATCTGCAAATAAAGTCATCGGGTTGTCTACTATTCTAGGTAAATCGTTAATATATATAATAAATAACAGTGGACCCAGGACGGAGCCCTGTGGAACTCCATACTTGATTTTGCGACTCTCCGATCGAAAAGCAACTTCTTTTTTTGTCCTCGAATCAATTCTAGATATTTCTACATATTGTTCTCGATTGCTCAAATATGATTCTAATAATTGATAAATGTTGCCTCTTATTCCGTAAGCATGTAATTATAAACAACTGTTTGACACTACGTCAGAAAGTCGACTGCACAGATTATAAGGGTATGTCTGTCGACTGATCGACGGTTTGGCACTAAGGCACCAAGTCAGTGGGGCCGATTTTCAGCATCAGTTAAGACTTCTATACTTATTATATTTCGATGATCCATTGGATATAAAATTGATATTTCAATAAATATATATATGTCACAGCATACGAAAGGTTAAGTTAAATAGATTTTGAGTTATTAAGGGGTCAAAAGTGGCTACAAATGGTTTGTGTAATGTAACATGAGGCTGCTGCGTCACCAGTTCCTTTTTCTAGGCTTGAACTTGGCTTGACATAGGGTAATAATTGCAATAAGCATTTTAGAATCAATCACATAGAGCAGCAAGTACTACAATAGGTGGGATAAAGAACATTTTAATACCCAGGTTGATATTAAGCTAATCTCTGTTACAGCTCATATAAACATATCTTTGACTTTTCATAAATACTACATTGACACGAACTTTGCGAAAATGTTCATTATTTTAAAGATTTGAACTTCTAATTTCACAAGCTTACTTGCGAGCACAGTGTTTAAAATTACGAAACACGGCTCAGGTACCCAGGTACCATATAATAATGGAGATTTTGTCCAAAATTTCATTTTTTTTAAGCTATTTGAAGAGTGGAATCTCTTACCTATCTTCAACTGCTCATTGACACCAAATCTTACGTTCCATAAAGTAGGTCTTCGTTAGGTAAGCACGGTGAAGCTCCAGTTACTACTTTCCGGCTCCATCATCAGACAACCTCTATGTCAAGCTAAATAAAAACTTACGTTTGCTCTGCCATTGTAAGTTTGGCTGTTGAAGTACTTGGACAGGCCTTTCAGCTGGGCTCCTTCAGCGTTGTCTCCGGCCATTCTGTAAGTTAAGAATAAATTTGCATCCAGAACATATGACTAACTAAAACGGTAAATTTAATTGAATAAAACCTACCTGACTTAGAAACTTGCTGTTCTTATGTAACTACGGTCTACAGCAGGGTCAGCAGGTTATATTTTAGCAGAACGAGAGAGAATCTTATCTTCGCTCCCTTCACACTACAGATAATATAGTAAAGAACAAATTGCCACAGATAACCTATATAGGTTATAAAAAATAACAATAACAAAATAACAATATTAATATTATGAAATATATTAATATTAATAACAAGTAATATTTAATAACTGAAAATCCCCACTGAAGCTGGGAACAAATTATCGGACGTGTCCGTCCGTCAACCACAACTGACGGACGCGGCTTATACCCATCTATACGGTCGGGCGGTTGGGCCAACCGAGAAGGACGCAGCTATCTGTCAGAATGAGATAGTAATATTTACACCTCGTTCCTACAAATAGCTGCATCCCACTCGGTTGGCCCAACCACCCGACCGTATAGAAGGGGTATTATTCGTATCTGGAAAGTACATAAGACACTAAAACCACTGCCACACGATCGGGAGGTTGGGCCAACCGAGAGGGACGCAGCTATCTGTTAGAATGATATAGTAATATACATCTCGTTCTTACAGGTAGGCCAGGTAGCTGCGTTCCTCTCGGATGGCCCAACCGCCCGATCGTGTAGAAGGGGTAAAGCCCGACCAGAAAAATAAAAAACCTGCTCTGGGGCCGTTAAATTAGCAAATATTATAGCAACACTAAGTATAGTCGTACGCATGCAAATTGGCTAGTATAGAAATATTATAATATGTCAATATATATTATTGATGAAATAAAATCAAGTTTAATTTACAACGTTTATATATACTTATTTTAAATTGAAACGAAATGATCTTCCATTAAAGTTAAACTATAGTCGGGTTAAAAATGTTAAAATAGAGACAATAAAACCATAAATTACGATTTTAATATTAATCATTTATTATTAACACTAACAATCGCATTATATTTCAACTCCCACAGGCGATTTAAATTTATAATACTTTGTGTAAGAGACTCTCTGCCACCAACAAAATTTATAGATTCTTTCAGAGCTGCAAGCAACCGCTTAAAATTCGGTACTTCTTTTCGAATGGCATAGAATTCTTGTGTTTTATTTATATATTTATATTTTGATCTCTGTGTCAAATTCATCCAGATTTTTTTTTTTTTTTTGGTTTTAGGTTTATTTTTCTTGGGCGTAGAAAATACAGCTGACGTCTGACCTTCTCTTCGTATTTTCATTACGGAAGATCGGGATAAACCTAAAATAAAACGAACTTTTACGTGTAATTATTATTTTTATTATTTACAAATTATTATTCACAAATTAGCCAATTTCCATTGCACATACTATATGATGTACCTCCCAGTCATGTTGACAAGGTCGGTGATGTTATTTAGAGGAATAGAGTCTAATCCTTCAGACTTTCTCTCCGACAAATATTTCGTCATATTGTAAATAACGTTTCTTAAGTGACTCTTAATAGTTTTCAGCATTTTAACGCACAAATAACTCACAATATCCAAGAAATAGACCACGCACAATCGACACTTCACTTTGACAGCAATTGACAGATAGCATTAATGACGTCTTTAAAGTTACGTTTGCCAGTTGAAGAAATTAGTTCCAATAGTTTTCCACAATATGGCGAAGTTCTTTATTTTCCTGGTCGGGCTTTATCTGAATACTGTTGTCAATGTCATTTGGGACAGTTTATAACAGCATTTTTGTACGGGATTGTGTATCTAGTATATACTAAATCAATGTCGTTATAAGAGCATTATGTAATTGCTACAGATAAGAAAATTATCATAGTAAAATTTATTGTTGTAATTGCCAACGGATTCTCAATTTTTTTTCATACAGTTTACTTGAACGCGGCCAAGTATTTCAACATTTGACGTGGATGGTTTAATACAAAAATAACACAGTAATTGAATAATGAATTTATAAGCTCCGCAACCTATAGTTTATAAGCTCCGCAACCTATCGGGCGTCGTAAGTCGCGGACGTGACCTTGGGCCGTCCTTGAGCGTTCGGACGTCCTAGTCCGATCTGGCTGGCTGGACGTTTCCGAGCGTCCGCGGTGGATGCGGCTGACCATAGACGTAGTTTAGTTTCGCTGCGCTCATCAGACCAACGAAGCGTGGGAGAGAGAAGTCTTATTCAAATGAACACCGTGCGAGAAAAAAAGAGATAACTGCAAAAGTACCGTTATGTCATTAATTTTACGAGTAAGAGGCCATATAATCTGTGATAGCGTCCCAGCCTCTTGTGTGTCAAGACGAATTTTGCGAAATAATTAGTAATCTTAGTATTAAGCTTCAGTACCGTTATTCGATCCTACTTAAACATAATATTGAGAGCGACGACTTTGATTCTGGAAGTGACGCGACGGTTGCTAATTGGTCGATATCCCCGCTATTTCCCCTCCATCAGCCACCCCCACCAGGCGGCCGCCCCCGTGAGAGGCGATGGCGGCATGGATCATTGGCGTTTTGTTACCTGGTACTTACGGTTGTGCAAGATTTCTGTATGTATTACTGAATTTATTACCTAATTTATTATTTAAAAACGGTGTTTTAGTTTGTACGCTTGTTTTTCAGGTTTGATATCCCGCTTGTTGATAAGATTTTAACAAAATTATATGTATCATCCCTTGCCCGCCAATCATGGTGACGGCGGGGTTATGTACCTACCGGGCTGATAATGCAGCGGAACTTTTTATTAAGCTGTGTTTGCTGGGATGAGCTTAAGACTTAAGTAAAATCAAAGTGGGTAGGCATGCCTTTTACACCAGAAAAGTGTAGTGTTTTAACTTATAAATAACCCAGGGGTGTTACTGTTTGAAATTCTCCTGTACATTACTATAGTGTATGTACTCGTATAGTGCGTGGGTGCAGGCCTGGCTCCTATTTGGATTGCTACCAAGCCTTATCAAAGTGTTTTTATTTTCAAATGGTGCAAGTATGCAGATATAATTCTCGACAAAGAATAGATAAGCAAATTGGTGGAATTTTACAGTTACTACTAAGTTTTTGAGGCAAGTGAGTTACTGAACCTCGGTAGGTTCCCTCTTTCCTGTATTCTACAACCAGTGTAGTCATAAAGTTAACATTGTGATGATATAAGCGTATTTTTAGTCTATTTTAATGAATACTATGCTACTGTTCTACCTGTGAACGTGAGTTTCAACTTGAAATTATTTTATACTACTTACTTGCTTTAATTATTTTGTTAAGGCCTTCCCCCTAACCTAAAGAGGGTAGATTTATAAATAACTAGCTTTTGCCCGCGACTCCGTCTGCGTAGAAATCGTTTATCGGTACCCCACAGGAATTTGTAAAATTTTCCCGGGTAAAAAGTGTTGTTAAGTACGTGGGGGTAGGTAACTTATAGAAATGCACAATTAAACCGATAATAATTATAACCGATAATTAAGAGTTAGACTTTCGATCGCCCAGTCCAAGACAATTCCAGATGGCCTTTCTAGAATAATCGACGTTCTTCGACCCGCCGTCGGGAATGTTCCAGTAGTCGTTGCTGGAATGTTCTATAGCTGCCTCTGTCTCGTTTTTTATTGCGACGAATCTTGAAAGGTTCTCAGTATTGCTATCTCATTCTAATTATGCTATCTCTTTCACTTTTTCTGGAAAATTCATCATATTCTCAAATGTACTTCAAAGGCCCATAAGGGGACCTGAAAACGCCTGAAAACGGGTTTTCACGTTATCTCGTAATCTGGTAGAGGGTGGCCTGAAACGGTCTGAAAACATGTTTCAGGCACCTGAAAACAACGGCATCTTGGGCGAAATTTTGATAATCTGGTATGTGATAGAGCTACCTCTGAAACGGACTGAAAACATTTTTCAGGCGCCTGAAAACCACGGCAATTTGGTTGAAATTTTGATAATCTGGTATGTGATAGAGCTACCTCTGAAACGGCCTGAAAACATGTTTCAGGCGCCTGAAAATAACGGCAACTTGGTCGAAATTTTGATAATCTGGTACGTGATAGAGCTACCTCTGAAACGGACTGAAAACATTTTTCAGGCGCCTGAAAACCACGGCATCTTGGTTGAAATCTTGATAAACTGATATGTGATAGAGCTACCTCTGAAACAGACTGAAAACAACGGTAACTTGGTTGAAATATTGATAAACTGGTATGTGACAGAGCTACCTCTGAAACGGACTGGAAACATTTTTCAGGCACCTGAAAACAACGGCAACTTGGTTGAAATTTTGATAAACTGGTATGTGACAGAGCTACCTCTGAAACGGACTGAAAACATTTTTCAGGAGCCTGAAAACAACGGCAACTTGGTTGAAATCTTGATAAACTGATATGTGATAGAGCTACCTCTGAAACGGCCTGAAAACAACGGCAACTCGGTCGAAATTTTGATAATCTGGTATGTGATAGAGATACCCCTGAAACGGACTGAAACGATGTTTTAGCCTGCTGAAAACGCTTCCAAAGCAGAAGTCGTTTATCGCTGCTCCCTCAGGAACTCCAATTTTCCGGAATAAAAATATCCTAGGTCCTTCCCCGGGGCTCAAACTATCTCCAAACTAATAAATTGTATATAGGTACCTTACTTAAGAAATGATTGATTCCCCATACAAACTTCCAACCCCCTTTTCACTCCCTTAAGGGATGATTTCCGGGATAAATAGTATCCTATGTCCTTTCCCAGGACTCAAACTATCTCCATACTAAATTGCATAAACCTTACTGAATAAATGACTGATTCCCCATACAAAGTTCCACCCCTCTTTTCACCCCCTTAAGGGATGATTTCCGGGATAAAAAATATCCTATGTCCTTTCCCGGGACTCAAACTATCTCCATACCAAATTTCATCTAAATCGGTTCAGCGGTTTAAGCGTGAAAAGGTAACAGACAGACAGACAGACAGACAGACTCTCATTTATAATATTAGTATGGAATTACTTACAAGAACCATCCATGGAACGTATTTTTAACTTTGCCTACTTGCAGTAAGATTTTTATACAACTGAATATTAGGACAAATGTTTAAATATATGAGGACGAGAATGGTTTCCATTTCAAGCTAAAGATAGGAAAATCATTTTTTCACTAGTGTACTTCTCCTAGAATGTCATTTTCCGTAAGAAAAGTCATACGAGACCTTGCGTTATAGACATTACACGCAGCTTAATAGGGCCGCTTATAACCTTTGGGAATTTTGGGAATTCGGTACCTTTCTCTAATTCCCACTTTTATGCAAAGAAGTGGGTTACATTACGTTGCCAAGTCATTTTAATGACTCCATGATACATTGTTCTTAGTAGTTTGTTACAGTAATAATTAATGTCAGTCTATTTATTCAGACACAACCGGCTTACTCGTACATACATTACCAGTAAATTTGGCGCAAGTTTTTAACTTTGGTGCTAAATAAGACGACCCATAGAATGGTCTGCTGTCCCAACATAATTTACCTGTAGTTAACAATTCTACTTGTATTTGCCAACAAATCTGACTCGAATTGCTCGCTCACTTCCCATGGCAGCCAAGCAGAGTTCACACAAGGTAAACATTCTTACTTAGCTTTTGTGCTCGCCTCCCAATGGCAGCTTGGTATGTGTTCTCCTGTGCAAGCAGAGTTCGCACAAAGTAAACATAGTGCAAGCAGAGTTCACACAAGGTAAACATAATTAGCTTTTGTGCTCGCCTCCCATGGCAGCTTGCTATGTGTTCTCCTGCGCAAGCAGAGTTCACACAAGGTAAACAAACAAAGCCTTTGTGCTCGCCTCCTAAGGCAGCTTGTTATGTGTTCTCGAATTGCTCGCTCGCCTCCCATGGCAGCCAAGCAGAGTTCACACAAGGTAAACATTCTTACTTAGCTTTTGTGCTCGCCTCCCAATGGCAGCTTGCTATGTGTTCTCCTGTGCAAGCAGAGTTCACACAAGGTAAACATACTTAGCTTTTGTGCTCGCCTCCCATGGCAGCTTGCTATGTGTTCTCCTGCGCAAGCAGAGTTCACACAAGGTAAACAAACAAAGCCTTTGTGCTCGCCTCCTAAGGCAGCTTGTTATATGTTCTCGAATTGCTCGCTCGCCTCCCATGGCAGCCAAGCAGAGTTCACACAAGGTAAACATTTTTACTTAGCTTTTGTGCTCGCCTCCCAATGGCAGCTTGCTATGTGTTATCCTGTGCAAGCAGAGTTAACACAAGGTAAACATACTTAGCTTTTGTGCTCGCCTCCCATGGCAGCTTGTTATGTGTTCTCCTGCACAAGCATAGTTCACACAAAGTAAACATACACGACTATTTGCATTTGCCAGTAAATTTGACTCAAGTTTTTAGTTTGGGCTCGCTTCTTAAGGCAGCTTACAAAAGGTTTTACTGTACAAGCAGTTTTAGATTTTGTAATTAATACCTAAGGAGAATGCGGTTAAAACGCATAATGCATAAAAATGGCTGCATAGTTTTTGCCCCAGGGCGCACCTGGTACGAGTAGCTCGAAGATACTTGGGCTGCGCAAGCCCTCTGTGTGCTGGGCTTTATATTCAAAGCTAAGCCTGATCTGATGTTTCTAGATAACGTATCAGGCCAACCCACTGGCCCCTTTTTATCAGGGTTCTTTTTACGAAACCCTTAAAATTTTACTTGCTTAAATCTATCCACAGAATGTATACCTACTTTGTCCTTTATTTAAGTGCGAGTCTATAGGTTTATTATCTGTAGTGACCGTAGTCTCTCCAACGAACAGGTGAAGTTCGGAAGTTTTTCGGTTACTGCCCCCGTGATAAGTCTTTACTCATCGTACTCGTTAGTAGGAATAATGTGTCGCCCAAGAACAGATATGGATAATTATGATTACTGGTATTAAAAGTATTACTTAACTGCTACGTGCTATCCTGATAAGGTAGCCATGACTGTATAGTCGTAAAGTAGAGAAGTCGACGGGGCTCCGCTTGGCGGAGCCCCTATTCCGCGTAGTATGGCGATTCGGGCCAGGATGCAACACTAACCTAACTTAACCTATTTACCTAACTATGAGTTATGATGGGTATGTTATACCTCCAGCAGTTTCAGAGCAAGCAGTGTGGTCATGGTTTTTAATACATACTACGGCGATCTAGATACTATAAAGCCCTTTTATTATAGGAAAGTTGTTGGACTGTTCTATTGCAACCCATGATATTTTGGATACTGCTCATTAGCTAACTATGTCTACACCAGTGCGCTTTCACGTTCATCTTGCGTTTTCCTCTGACGCATGCCTTTGCAACCACAGCGCATGCATTAACGAATGCGCTCTAACTGGTTTCACAGCAGCGCATGCCCGTAGCGCACGCTGATCCGTCACCGTTGGGTTGACTTGCAAATAAAATAAAATGGCGTTTTGCAAATAAAATGGCGGAAGAATAAAGTCAAAACATTGGATTTTATTGAAGATTCAGTGTCACCCTCGTATTGCATGCGCTTGACGCAAGACGAATTGAACGTTGAAAGCGCAATATGAACATGAAAGCGCACTGGTGTGGACATAGCTACTTATTTAGTGTTTTTTTTATTTATTTTATAATAAATTTGAAGCTGAAATATATATTTAACTTAATAGGTTTTAGTTTCAACCTGTTATAATAAGCTCATAATCTTAAGTTAACATCTGTAATTAACATTGTGGTTAAGCAATAGAGTATTGGGTATTGAGTATATAATTTTAAGTCAAATATTTCGATATTATCCCAATATAAATTAATTATTAATATTATGTAAATATACCAAAATTTGAACTATACAAAGAATATTAGCATGGCCGCTGCGCAAGGATGTCACGCAAGATCGTGAAGCGCTCCAAATTTCTATATTTTTAGTCTTAACAGGCAAGCTGGAGCTGGCTCTGTTAAAAACATCAACTTGTGTAAACCGCTAAATTAAATCCTAAGCTACAGCCACTCTTAAACGTTCCATGTTTATTTTTAATATTAACTGGACGTTATCATGCTTATTTACAGATAAAGCACCCGCCTAGTTCTGGTCTTTTCCACATACATAGTTTCGACTGCCCACTATTCATATTTCTTATGACTGGTCTTCTCTCTTCGAAATAGACTTAGCAGCTTAAAATAATTTTATAAATTTACTTTTATGGCTTGAATAAATTTTTAGTTGATCTTTTTTTGTGAATTCCGTCGTATATATAAATTTATGAGGCTTAAGATATGACACTCATTGCTGCATCTATCTGGCAAGAATTGTCGATAAACTTGATTTGCAACGTCACTTTAACTACATATATTCTCCCCTACCTACCTCTACCGTCAGACGTAGAAACCTCGGGTAGGTTTTTACGTCATTTTAAGTTAGCGAAGATCTGCAATTGGGATTGATTTTTTTTGAAATATAATGAAATATGTTATGACAAGATCGCTTATAACTTTGAAATTATAGCACAGCTACCGGCAATATTTTATTTCCATTATTATGAATAGATGAATGAAACCATTAAGGTAGAAACACACTTATCCCACGTACGCAACGTATGCGATGCATTAAGGTAGAAACACACTTATCCCACGTACGCAACGTATGCAATGCATTATGAAATCTGGACCCTGATATTTGTATGCTTAGAAACATACCTACTTATCATACGCAATGCTATCCCACGTGTCCCATGCAACGTTCGACCTATCGCGCCAGATCGGCGTCGGAACGTGGAGGGGATAATCACACGCTTTCCCACGCGTACGATCAGGGAGTTTCTAGATCTTACGTTCCTAGCGCGTCAGACATAAAACAAATCACGCTCGCGCTGCAAAAATGGGAGATGAACAACTCATCGAATTGGTTAGATTAGATTAGATTAGATTTATTTATTGCATAAAACAAGTAGGTACATTATAGATTACATTAAAATAGGCGATATGAAGCCATTTATATAATGATATTAAGTGTAAGGTATATCGTGATGCTACATTAACAAACCTAAATCGTCTTCAAATTCACTCTCAGAATCGGAAAACATTGTAGGTAGGTACACCTGGAGAACTAACAACAGCGTCTGATGTCAATACACGTCGTATACGTGGGACAAATGTGCACACAATCTCTCCCACGTTGCATTGCATACGTTGCGTACGTGGGATAAGTGTGTTTCTACCTTTATGATATCTGGACTCTTGAATTTGTATGATTAGAAACACACTTGTCATACGCAACGCCACGTATGATAAGTGTGTTTCTAATCATACAAATTCAATAGTCCAGAATATCATAATGCATTGCATACGTTGCGTACGTGGGATAAGTGTGTTTCTACCTTTACTCGGTAGTGCTAAATTACTGAACTAAATTTACCATGGCGCGCTGTGTTTATTTTATCTACACACATATCATAAGTCCTCTATAATGTGTTCAGAATCCGTAGGCCATGACCAGCATTACAACAATCAATTTTACTATGATAATTTTCTTATCTGTAGCAGTAACATAATGTTCTTATAACGATATAAGATTTGATAAAGTTATGAGTTTCAAATTTCGAACATCTTTGAAAAACAAAACAATTTTATTTGACCTCAATTCTACTATCACTCGAGATGACATTTAATTCGAAATGAAATGTCAATTGCATACAATTTTAACAAATTTCGTATGTTACTTGATAATTTGATATCGAACGATATGATAGTAGAGGCCGACTCTAGATTGTCTCTGAATAAAAAAAAAAACTACGGTTGCCGCCATTTTTGACGTTCTAATAATTGATCAATGCCGGCTATGCCGGTCGTAACATGCGGTTCCTGAACACATCATAGAGAGCTTATAATATGTATGTAGATAAAATAGTGTATGTAACTGTACATCAGGGCTCGGATAACGGTATATTTTTCGAAACGGTTTCGTCTTAAATACCTAAGAAACGTTTTGTTTCGGTTTCGTTCGAACGGAACGTTATGGAAAACGTTTTTGAACAGGATCAAAATGTTTATCGTTTCTGATTAATAAAACGTTTTTAACCGTTTTTTTCCATTTTGTGAGTTGTTCGGTACGAAACTACGAATATTACGAATTTAATTCGTCAATTAGTATTTAGCGGCCACGCCGCACGGCTTTCTTTACTTCTTTCGTAAAATTTTATATCCAATGGATATAAAATTGATATGTCATGGTACGGATCCGGAACATGGCATACGAAGGGTTTACAATCTACCACAAGATCAGGATTTTAATTAATACTTACTCGTATTTCTTGCTGACATCCTTCCATTTGGCATTTTGATTTGCTGGTTTCATCATTGTAAGTGTAATAAGAGTAGGTAAATTACGTTTTTTCTCTTTCGTCCCATGTTATGAACCACAAGAAATAAGCACCACTCACTTACTAATAACTTGCCTTTTGGCGAGGTAGGTCACTTTCTTGGGATGTCAATTTAGAAGAACGACATGTTCGTTATAAGTCAATTTCGATAGACGACATGTTCTGACTTAGTTAACTTCTCAGTAGGTCTATTTTGAAAGAGGTCATGTTCCGGGTTAGTCATCTTCTCAGTAGGTCTTTTTCGAGGAAGGTCATGTTCTGACTTAGTCATGTTCTCAGTAGGTCTATTTCAAGGGATGTCATTTTCTGACTTAGTCATCTTCTCAGTAGGTCTATTTCGAGGGACGTCATTTTCTGACTTAGTCATCTTCTTAGTAGGTTTATTTCGAGGGACGTCATTTTCTGACTTAGTCATCTTCTCAATAGGTCTATTTCGAGGGAGGTCATTTTCTGATTAAGTCATCTCCTCTTGTCCAGCTGAGCACCGCCAATCAAAAAGTTAACTTCGTTAATTGGTAATCCGTTACTCAAAACGTTAATTTCGTTAAACGTTTACTCATAATAGATAAATTTAAAGTTTTCCCCAATCGCATAACTTTTTTTCAAGTTAGTGAAAAGTTTAAATTGCTTTATATTTTGTTTATATTACCACTAGTCAGGCACCGTTGAGCTTTTAAAATTTTAAACAGATGAAGATTCTAAAATATTAGTAGATTGTTCAATTAGGGACTAAAGTAAGCCATTACGACACGAGATATTTATACACCCAAGCAATGCGGAATAGTTTTCAAGTTTGAATCTGTTGGCTAAATACGCAAGCATTTAAAGCGTCACTTTACAAAAGAAAAGAAAATTAAAAACCACGGAACAAATTTTTTGCTATTGTAATTTTGTATAGAACGTCGTTATTTTTCCTCGCATTCGAAGTGAAAAGTAGAGTGTTTAACTCGAGACTAAAGTAAGCCATAAGAATTTCATCCACCCTCGCTTACACACCCGATGTATAAATATCTCGTGTCGTAATGCCTTACTTTAGTCCCTAATTTAACAATCTACTAATATTTTAGAATCTTCATCTGTTTAAAATTTTAAAAGCTCAACGGCGCCTGACTAGTGTTAATATATACATAATAAAAAGCAATTTAAACTTTCAACTAACTTAAAAAAAAGTTATGCGATTGGGGAAAACTTTAAATTTATCTATTACGAGTAAACGTTTAAGGCTTCGTCATACAGCCAGCGCGTCACGCCTGCAGCGGCGCCCAGCGCGTTCTTAGCGTGACGCCAGCGCGGCGTGGCTGTCACACTGCAGGCAGTAGAAAACGCCATGCAGCGCGGCACGGCGCGACCGCGCCATGCAGCGCGGCACGGCGTGATCACGCCAAGCCACGCGGCACGGCGTGTCCCAAAGAGTAAAGTAACTATAGAGTGGCGACTCTATAAATATAAATGTTAGCTAATTTTCTATTCAAACTTATCTTAGCTGATTTTCGGTAGGTATAAACATTTTAATCGTCTGTAACTCTAGAACCAATAAAGTCTACTTAGTCGTGATAGTTTTCCTTTTAAATTCATTATATGCGCTTTCATTTAAGATATTTTACACATATTCACTTGACTCTCACAAACGGATCCCAATCAAAAAATTGTTTTTGCGAAACCATCTCCACTTTACGTGTAGGGGAAGTACCCTAAAAAAGCCGGTCAAGTGCGAGTCGGACTCGCGCACCGAGGGTTCCGCACAAACTTGTAGGCATGTAAATAGTTTGTAAATCACGGAAATACCATATAAACAAAGTCCAGTATAAACTGACATGCAATCAGTATACACTTTCTTACTTAGTGAGTGTCAGTTTATATTAAATAAAATGTATACTTTTTTGTAAGATTATTAGTACTGTACCGTCTATAAAAGATATCCTACACAAATGTCGTGTACAATTATAATAGTGCTGTTAACTAAAATTGATCAACATCAGGATGTGCCATACGTTGTTTTGTTATTGTGTTAACATCATGTTTTTGTACCAATATTAAATAAAATAAAATAAAATAAATAAATAAATTGGTCTTACTGCCGCACTCAGAGACGTCAATTAAGTTTTAAGTTTCATTAAATTTGCTGCGTCTATTCTATTGCTATAGCAAAGAAAGTGACAGCAGCTACTTTAATGAAACTTAAATCTTAATTGACGTCTCTGAGTGCGGCAGTTATTTTTTATGTGATGTAACTACAAATTAACGGATTTCGGATTTTTTCCTTTACTTGTGCTATAAGACATTGCTTCTTGCCAAACTTCATGATTCTAAGTCAACGGGAAGTACCCTATAGGTTTTGATTCCCTTCAATATACGGCATAAACAGCCGTATCTTTTGATTGCGTTGACTTAGATATTTGATTTTTTCACTGATTCAAGGGATTGCAGACCTTAGTACCTATATTTGATATGAATTTCAACTTGATACCTTCAGGGACGCCCCTGAGAAAAAGGGTCTTGACAGACACACAGACAGACAGGCAGACGGACAACAAAGTGATCCTATAAGGGTTCCGTTTTTTTCATTTGATGTACGGAACCCTAAAAACGGACAGACGGACGGACATGGCGAAACTATAAGGGTTCCTAGTTTGACTACAGAACCCTAAAAATGAGGGCGCTGTTCGGAATAAAATTGGTAACATGATCCAAGGTTTACTCTAACCTGTGTTTGTTGCCATTTGAAAATAGCTTTAGTTCAGCCTGCACTTTCTAGATACAGCACTTGTCATACAAGCAAACTTGACCATAAAGTCGCCACTCTTTCCCCCTATAGTTATTTTACTCTTTGGAACGCGTCGCGCTAAGAACGCGCCGTGCAGCGCTGCATGGCGCGATCGCGCCGCGCCCGGCAGTAAAATCACGCCGTGCCGCGCTGCACAGCGCGGCCGAGTTGTGCTGGCGTGGCACGCCTGCAGCGGCGCGCGGCGCGTTTGCTGCTCATCGCGGCGCGACGTGATTCTGTGTGATGGCCTGCATACAACTCCTTGTTAATTGCCACGCTAAGAACGCGCCGCACGCCGCTGCAGGCGTGATGCGCTGGCTGTATGACGAAGCCTTTAACGAAATTAACGTTTTGAGTAACGGATTACCAATTAACGAAGTTAACTTTTTGATTGGCGGTGCTCAGCTGGACAAGAGGAGATGACTTAATCAGAAAATGACCTCCCTCGAAATAGACCTATTGAGAAGATGACTAAGTCAGAAAATGACGTCCCTCGAAATAAACCTACTGAGAAGATGACTAAGTCAGAACATGACCTCCCTCGAAATAGACCTACTGAGAAGATGACTAAGTCAGAAAATGACGTCCCTCGAAATAGACCTACTGAGAAGATGACTAAGTCAGAACATGACCTCCCTCGAAAAAGACCTACTGAGAAGATGACTAACCCAGAACATGACCTCTTTCAAAATAGACCTACTGAGAAGTTGACTAAGTCAGAACATGTCGTCTATCGAAATTGACTTTTAACGAACATGTCGTTCTTCTAAATTGACATCCCAAGAAAGTGACCTACCTCGCCAAAAGGATAACTTGCAAGTCGCAACACAATGCCAATCAATGCGCATCGGATCGAAAAGATGAAATTAAATGAATACAATGTACGGTAGACCTAACTAAACAAGTTCATGTTCGTCGCCGCATGGCCGTGCGCGGCCGCGTCCTGTGGATTAAACCGGTTTTTGAAAACGTTCTTGTTTCGTTTTCGTTCCGAACAAAATGTTGTACCTATAAAGAACCGTTCGAAACGTTTTAAAAACGTTATTTTAAATAACGTTTCCGAGCCCTGCTGTACATAATTAGGCATTATGCAGCAGTCACATAAACTACTATAGTGATACCTACTCAACAGTAAATTGATCGATTCGAGCGGGAGTAACCGCGTTTGACAGAACGAGTTGATGACGTTATAATAGGTGTTATACATAAAACTCATACTTGTGACCATCAGAAGTCGTAGAGCTCAGAAAAGGTGTGGTTTTTTGCGTGTTTCAGTGGGTATAATGAAGTACTGGTACAATCTGGATTACGTACTACTATTATAATAAGTTACCTATTCTAACCTAACTCTACTGTAAGGAAGGCCTCCCTTAGGTACGACGACGAGCGAAGCGAGGAGGAGTGTTAGGTAAAACTGCGACCTTGCAGTCCGCGAGCCGATCGAGCGAAGCGAGCGTGCCGCGGGAGCGGCCGGCGAAGCGCCAGACCCAATTCTTTTTTATAGTACCTACTATACTTACGACACAACAAAAAAAAAACAAGAAAAAGCAACAGGTATATAATAAAACGCATTCTGAATGTGTTGATTGATAGTGTTTCTTTCAAATAAATTAAACCACCTTTAACGCTTGTATGGAGAACATTTAATAAAAAAATACTCAAAAGCCTTATACATTCTAGGGTGAACTTCTGTTAGCATGTTTCTGTACGTAACAGCACCATCTAGACATTTAATTAGCAATATAAATGACATATATTATTTCCTTAGTAAAATTGGCGTTAGCATGTTTCTATACCTAACAACGCCATCTAGGGATGCAATAATAAACTCTGACATTATTATACATTCACTTTGAACATGCCGCCCACCAAGAACAACAGTTCTTACAAATAAACAAACATTAACTTAATCTACAAAATATTAACAATTTTCCACAGGCAAAACACATATTTTAGAAGTAGATCTTTTTAACAAAGAATTCTTACACCGTAACGTTACAACTCGCGTTATGTTGTCAACTCCTGGATGTGTCTCAACTACTTGCCCTAAAAGCCATTTCGCGGGAGGCATGTCAGGTTCTTTCACTAGCACAACATCACCTATCTTGGGTTCGGGGGTTACCTGCTTCCACTTCTGCCTTTGTAGAAATTGCGTTAAATATTCTTGTGACCATCGCTTCCAGAAATCTTGCAACATTCGTTGACAAAATTGCCATCTCCGTAAAGAGCTTACTGAAGCAGTTTCATATGCACGATCTGGAGCTAAAACCAACGGTTCACCTACGAGGAAATGACCCGGAGTTAAGGACATTATTTCACCTTGATTGTCAATGGCTGAAATGGGCCTGGAATTAAGGCAACTCTCTATCTGTGCCAGTACCGTCGTCATCTCTTCAAAGGTTAACGTTGAATTACCTACTACTCTGCGAAGATGAAATTTGCAGGACTTGACTCCTGCTTCCCACAATCCACCAAAGTTCGGGGCATGTGGTGGTATAAAATGCCACTGTGTTTCATTGGTAGCGAGCCAATCGGATATCTCTGGCAAAAATCTGGATTTCTCCTCGTCGAACAAAATTTTCAATTCTCGTGCAGCACCCACAAAATTACTGTCATTATCACTATATAAATCACTGCAGTGACCTCGTCGTGCCACGAATCGTTTGAACGCTGCTAAAAACCCTTCTGAAGTCAGATCACTGACCGCTTCCAGGTGTATTGCTCGTGTAGCCATACATATAAAAATGCAAATGTAACCTTTATATGATCTGTTTCCACGACCTTTGGAAACACGCACGTTGATCGGGCCCGCATAATCAACTCCTGTACGTAAAAATGCTCTGCTAGCCGTTACTCTAGCAGACGGAAGCTGCCCCATCAACTGCGATTTATTGACTGCTGCGTATCTTACACATGTAACACATTTTCTTACATGTAACTTAACAAGACACTTTAGACCTGGTATCCAATACTTTGATCTTATATAATTTATCATCAATTGACTGCCTCCATGTAGTGTATTCTTATGAGCATCCTTGATCACAAGCTGAGTTAGGAAAGACAACTTCGGTAAAATGATTGGATGCTTTTGGTCGTAGTTTAGTTTGGCAAAGTAGAGCCGCCCACCAACACGAAGCAGTCCCAAATCATCTATATATGGATTTAGAGAGGTAAGTACACTATTCGTTTTTATTTTCCTATCTTGTTTAATATTTTTTATTTCCTCTCTGAAGGCCTGCTCTTGACATTTCTTAATCATGATGACTAATGCATTTTGTATTTCTTCTTTTAACAGGTAAGTATGTTCTCTTTTATTTTCTTTCAGGATCCTACGGCAATATGCGACAACACGCAATAACCTCTTTAACGACGAGAACTTCGACCACATATCATCGTCCACAGGATTATCTACTGCAGCAACGTGAGTAACAATTCTCTCTTCTAAATTTGTGCTAACTGGTTTTGAAAAATTGTAGTCAATTATTTCATTTTTTAGCCATGCGGGGCCATGCAACCATAATTTATTGTCGACTAAATCCTGAGGTGGAACACCTCGCGATGCACAGTCAGCTGGATTGCATTCCGACCGAACATGAGACCATTGGCTGCGATTCATTACTGTTAGTATCTCCGAAACCCTGTTTCCAATAAACGTTTTCCATCTGCTTGGATGGCTACTCAACCAAGCGAGCACAACTTCTGAATCGGTCCAAGCATGTATGTGATTTACCGGAACATCTAACACCTTGGAAACTTCTCTCAACAGCTTCGATAGTAAAACTGCTCCGCTTAACTCCAATCTAGGTATAGATAAGGTTTTTATAGGCGCTACCCTTGTTTTAGCAGTGATCAAGGTGACATGGATTCTTCCTTCGATGTCAACGACTCGCATATACACCACTGCTCCAAATGCCAAATTGGACGCATCACAAAACCCATGGAGCTCTGTTAAAACCACATTACTTCTACTATTTGTCCAGCGACACATGCGAAACTTGATAAGCGCCGATAATCCATTTCTAAACTCAAGCCATTCTGCAAGCAACTCTGCTGGTACTTCATCATCCCATCCTATACCAGAAAGCCAAAGCCTTTGTATAAAGATCTTTGCCCTAATTATTCCCGGTGCAATCCAACCTAAAGGATCATATAGCTTAGATATATCGGATATAACCTTTCGTTTAGTTATAGGTGTAACTGGAGGTGGTAGATGCACAGAATAAACGAATTGATCGTTTCCTCTGTCCCAGGTAAGTCCTAATATTTTACATAGCGTATCTGATTTTTCCACCTTTTTGCTATCACCTTGTGCTTTACTCCGTTCCTTTATTCCTTTTAACATTGCTTCGCTATTGCTCAACCATTTTTGTAACTCGAATCCGTGTTTTCCTAGTAACTCTGTTAATTGCTTGTGTATCTCTATAGCTTCCTGAACCGTTTCGCAACCTGACATCAGGTCGTCTACATAGAAATCCTGAAGTACTCTGGTAGCTGCCAATAAATACTCATCTCCATCGTCTACTGCAGTTTGACACAAACTTTTAACCGCAAGATACGGCGCGGATGACGTCCCAAACGTGACTCTCTTCAATTCGTATTCACCAACTTCCTGCTCCGGATTATCTCGCCATAAAATCCGCTGATATTTAGTATCCCTTTCATCCACAATGACCTGGCGATACATCTTCACAATATCAGCTGTGAAGCAGATGGGATACAGTCGCCACCGCATTATGAGATGTCGCAATTCTGGTTGCAGTGAGGGGCCCACTAATAGATCATCATTCAAGGACACTCCATTGGTACCTTTACAGGACGCATCGAACACTACCCTAAATTTGGTGGTTTCTCTGTCTTGATGTACCACTGCATGGTAAGGTAAGTATAGTCCATTTATTTTTGATTCCTTTTCCGTGAGCTTTTTCATGTGATTTAATTCCAAATATTCATTAATAACCTTTTCATATTCTGATTTCAGGTGAGGATCTTTTTGAAACTTCTTTTCCAAAAAATTGAATCTTCTCAATGCTACATCCCTAGATTGACCATCTAAGCAAGCTGGCTCTTCATCCCGAAACGGAAGCCTTACAATATAACGTCCCGTTTCATCTTGTCTAGTGGTTGAATTAAAAGTATCCTCGCATTTTTGTTCTTCAGGTGAAATAATCCGTTGAATGTCACTAGGTTCCGACTCAATTTCCCAAAAGGACCTTAGTAACTGTTCCACCTGTGTATGCATGTTAATCACATTGCATGCTATGTTCGTATTTAAACCAATTTGCCCACTTAATATCCAGCCTAGAGTTGTATTTTGTGCCACCGGAGACCCTTTGGATGGACATTTGACTAGACCTGTGTCAATGATTTGAGCATAAACCTCGGCTCCCAACAACATGTCTATTTTGTTTGGAGTATGATATTCAGGATCAGCGAGATTTAAGTTCTCCAACTCCGGCCAGGCCGGGAGTACAGTTCTAGCTGATGGTAAATATGATGTTAACTTGTCTAACACGTACGCAGTGACCTTAAGTACATAATTAGACTGAACCCGAGAAGTGATTGTTATTTCCACCGATGATCTGCTTATGACATTTTCCTTACCGCCCAATCCTGAGATTAGGCCCTTAGCAGAGGTTCTTTTCAATCCAAATAATTGAACCGCCGCCGAGGTGATGAAAGAGGCTTGTGACCCCTGATCTATTAATGCCCTAAGCAGATGACACTCTTCTCTATCCAATGATTTGGCCTCAACGACCGCAGTAGCCAGTAAAACCTGTTGGGTGACTTCATTTACGAAGTGATTACTTATACTGGTACCCGGTGCATCTTGCCCCCTTGCTTGAGTAATTTGCTGTGAGTGAACTTGAAGAGCAACCTGATTATCAGCCGACCCGTTATTGTTTGCTGATTGTAATTCACCCTTTGAATGCAACAGCGAATGATGTCGCCTATTGCATACCTGACATGACCTCGTATTTTTACAGTACTTTATGGAGTGATTGTTGCCTAAGCAGTTGAAACACAACCCGTGAGTTTGAACAAAATTACGCCTTTCATTTACATCTAAATTCACAAAATCTTTGCAATTTATGACTCTGTGTTCACCTTTACAGAAACTGCATGAGACATCGGTAACATGCAAATTATTTACCACTTGCGCGGGAGTAACTTTGTTATGATTGACAATTCCCTTGTAACTATTGTTTGTCTGAAATCTAGGTTTGCTGAAGCCTGGTTTTGGATCTATAAACTCTAAAGAATGATACCGCGTTTGTAAGAATTCCTGGAATTGACTCATAGTTGGTAATTGGTCTGAACTAGACAGAGACTCACTAACTTTACATTCCCATTGTCTACGACTTTCTAAGTCTAGTTTCTGACTAACAATGTATATAACAATTATATCCCATGAACTTGTATCGACACCAAGGCTACACAAAGCACTTAAAGTTTCAGTAGTTAAATCTAACATGTTTTTGATGTCAGTGGCGGACTCAGTTAAAAGTGTTTTTTGTGCAAAGAATCTTTTTAATATACAATTACCTAAATATTGTTTATTATTGTAACGACCTTTTAACAGAGACCAACACTGCTCATAACTATCACTGGTAAGTGGCTTATGACGCAAAAGTTGTTCTGGTTCTCCTGACAAGTGTGCTTTTAAATAATGAAGCTTCTGGATATTATCTATCTCTGTGTTGTTGTGGATGAGTGAAATGAACAATTCTCTGAAGCTCATCCACTCCGTGTATTTTCCAGAAAAAATGGGTATAGTGATTCTCGGTAGTTTTACTTGATTTGCTTTTGACGTTGTAGCACTCGGGACTCCTGACATTTGATTTTGTTGTGGTGACAATTCCTTCAATGCACTTTTAAGTTCGCATTTGTAATCCATATACTGTTCATTTGTAGCATCATACACATCATCTTTTATGTACTTCGTCTGGTTTATAACTTTTATATCATCTATTTTTAATAATTCTTGATGGCCAAGACAAAATCGTTGCCATATTTGCTCGAGGTTTTCGAGTCTAGTGTCAATGTATGACTCAGTAATGCGATCTTTAGGACTCTTTTTAAAATTAACAAATGCCTTATTAATGTGAATTTGGTAATCTTTCTGCTGATTAATTATTTTTTCCATTGTTGCCTCACTTTAAATAAGTAATAAATTTTAAGTAAGAGAAATTTTACAAGTCGAAGATTTTTTCAAAGTCCGAGATTTTTTCTAAGTCCCAGTCAACCGATGAAAAAATTACAAGTGTTTGAGATTCTCTATGAAAATGGACATAGGTTCCCCGTTGGTTCACTTTTTCTCGAATTATTCTAAGTCCTAACTAATCACTTCCAAATTTTTCTAAGTTAATTTTGCTTCTAAATTTTCTAAGTCCAAATGACAGTTCACAATTTAACAGAGTACTCACAGTTTAAATCTTCTTACACTTTTTTTTACTCACTGCGCTTGTTACTTGGTCCATTCGATGTCACTTTGTACTGGTCACCGACAATTCAAAATCCATTCACTGATAACCCGCTATGTATCCGGTTCGAAGGACCATTATGTTGATTGATAGTGTTTCTTTCAAATAAATTAAACCACCTTTAACGCTTGTATGGAGAACATTTAATAAAAAAATACTCAAAAGCCTTATACATTCTAGGGTGAACTTCTGTTAGCATGTTTCTGTACGTAACAGCACCATCTAGACATTTAATTAGCAATATAAATGACATATATTATTTCCTTAGTAAAATTGGCGTTAGCATGTTTCTATACCTAACAACGCCATCTAGGGATGCAATAATAAACTCTGACATTATTATACATTCACTTTGAACAGAATGTTTTATGGCAAATAATTATTATAGCGTTTAAAATTTATAGCATACAGTTTTATAACACTTGATAATAGGGAAAATGAAAAGTATGGTATACGTATCGTTATGTCACCTAACAATTATGTCAAGTGAAAATATACAAAATGATCATTATGGCACATGATTCGTTATGGCATATGAAATTATGTCGTATGAAATTCGGCCAAATGAAATTATTGCATATGAAATTCGGTCAAACGATAGAGACCCGCGCGTGCGGTTTTATGCCTCATTTAGGTACATTCAGCCGAAGTGAGAAGGAAAGTGGGCAGGGAAGTGGGTAGGACGAGTGTGTAAAGTGTAAACACGATACTTCTCGTGCCACTGCCATTGCCACTCGCGCTGCCCGGCGCTCCCCAAAATGGTGGTTTTTTGGTGCGGAAGTCAAAGGACCAGCGCGAGCAGCAGTGTGTGTTTACATTTTGCTCCGTCGCTGTACACGCCGAAGACACAGCGCGGCCGCTGTAATTATTTCGATGTTTGCCATTGCCAAAACTTGAAAGCGAAGCGAGTGGTAGGGCAGTATGTACGAGTAAACACACACTCCTCTCGATCCTGCTGCAGCAGTTATTTAGGGAATTATCGCCGGCAGCGCGAGGGGCAGCGGCAGGGGCTGAATGTAAATGAGGCATTACCGTGTAGCGCGCGCATTACTTACTGAAGAAGAGACATTTCGTAAAACGTAAAATAATTAACACTCTCCGTTCACAAAGTTTTATTATGTGAATAAAAATACAAAAAAAAACATTTAACCTCCTGCGGCCCAACGTCCTATATATATAAGACAATTGTCATAATTGTCAAAATGACTTAACTTTTATTGACTGACATAATAGGAACTCAGTGCAATGCATAAAGGTAGCATTCGGATCACAGCAGTCGCCGCCCGGCAGCCGCGGCCCGGCAGCCGCGAACGCGGTCGCGCCGCACCGCTTTGTAGGGATTTGTTTGCAACGCTTTCCGACGCAAGCAACCGTGCTGCGCGGCCGAGGGGGCAGCGCCGTCGAGCCGCTCCGGAGGCAGTATGGTCGCGCTACCCGCTCGCAGTGGTTTACAAAATGGCGACGTTTACCGAAGACAATGACGACGTTTTAGTAGAGTTATATGCTAAAAATCCACCTCTTCCTGAATTTCTGTTCTTTTATATTTAAGTGCCGTTTTATACCTGTTTTTCTTATTTAGCGGTCCCCCGACGCGACGACTTACATAATATATGTGACGATAATAATTATAATATGTTTAAATTATTATTTGTTAGTTTTTAGTTTATTTTTTGTGTCGGGGAGTTATTTAAATTTTTAATTTTACTTTTATTTTATCCTTTTTAAAGTAGGTATAAATATTAGGAAGGTATTTATAGTGATTAGTTAATTTCTATATCATTGAAGTAACACAGTGCTAAACTTATAACACCCCTCTCTTTTTGCGTTGGGGGTTAAAAAGTGCAGTCGGGGGACTTCAAAATACGCCACTTACACGTAGACGGCGTACGCTCTTACCAAGCGTACGACGCGGCGCGGATGACGGTTGGAATTTACATAGATTTGCTTCATAAACTAGAATTAGTTTTGCTTTAAAAGTAATTAATATTCTAACCCACTTATGTTTTGTTGGCTTGTCACTCGGAAATCTGGAAAATAAACAAATTCAACATCATTGTCGCGAATGATTGCGATATAAACGAAAGATGTTTGTGAGTGAACACCTTAGTCCTGTAAGTACTTATTATACGTAAACGAAATAATGATGACTAGCAACTCTGAGAGGAGACGTGATCAACAGCTTGGCGGAAACGGAGGTTAGGATAAAAGATGGATGAAAGAGGTTGGTCTTTGTGTGTGAGGTGAGAGAATATTATCCTGGGCATTGGTACTTGCTTATCTTCTATACATACCTTCAGTCAACAAAGTATCGGGAATGGATGATTTGTTTATGGTTCCAAATTCAAATTTTTGTTTTTTTTGTTGTTGTTAGATTGGCACAACTGTTTTCTATTTTGGCGCGGAGTTTGAGTTGCATCTGTTATTTATATTAAATACAGTGCTGTTTTTAGTTATATCATATCTAGTGTGTATTGCGAATTTCATAATGGACAAAAACATTGAACAAAGAGTTTGTCTTAAATTTTGCATCGCCAATGGAATTTCGTGTTCGGAGTCACTGAAAATGTTACAGAAGGCTTACGGTGATTCGACTTTATCAAAAACACGTGTTTATGAGTGGTACAAAGCGTTCAAAAGCGGTCGAGATGTGATGGAAGATTTGCCTCGCTCTGGTAGGCCATCAACGTCTGCAACTGAAGTTAACATCGCAAAAGTGAAGGAAATAGTGACTGAAAATCCTCATTCAACTTTGAGAGAGATAGCCGCCGAACTTTCTGTATCTCACGAGTCGATCCGTACTATTTTAACTAATCATTTGGGTATGAAACATGTTACCGCTCGGCTAGTCCCAAAAGACCTGAATTTTCTCCAAAAACTCAATCGCATGAGAGTCGCTGAGGACATGCTAGAACGAGTCAATTCCGACCCAACATTCATGAAACGCATTGTTACTGGTGACGAGACGTGGGTTTACGAGTTTGACATGCAAACTAGTCAACAAGCTTCGGAGTGGCGCCTTCCAACTGAACCGAAACCGAAGAAACCACGCCAAAGTCGATCAAAAGTCAAAGTCATGTTGACTGTTTTCTTTGACTATCGCGGTGTTGTGCACTCGGAATTCTTGCCGGAAGGTCAAACGGTAAATAAAGAATATTATTTGAGCGTTATGCGGCATTTAAGAGAGCAAATTCGACGAAAAAGGCCAGATTTGTGGAATGAAAATTCTTGGATTTTGCACCACGATAATGCGCCTTCGCACAAGGCCATCATTGTGAAAGAATTTTTGACCAAACACTCAACAAATACCATCGAGCAACCACCATATTCACCAGATATGGCTCCTGCCGACTTCTTTCTTTTTCCTAAACTCAAATTACCACTTCGTGGCACCCGTTTTCAATCGGTAGAAGACATAAAGGAGAATTCGCGCCGAGAACTGAATTCAATTCCGGAAACAGCGTTTAAAAAATGTTTTGATGATTGGATTATTCGTTGGCGTAAGTGTATCGTTTCTGAAGGAGCATACTTTGAAGGTGATAAAATAAATTTGGATGATTAACAAACAGTTTGTGTATTATTGATCTTTTCCCGGTACTTTCTTGACAGAGTAGTATATATTAAAATGAATTGCTGTTCGTTAGTCTCGCTTAAACTCAAAAACGGCTTGACCGATTTGAATAATTTTTTTTGGTTTTGTTTGCTTTAATACAGGGCTGGTTTACATTTACAATTGGACCCGGTAGGTGGCTCTGCGATCGGGCAGGACGACGTCTGCCGGGTCCACTAGTAGGTAAACAATATAATGACGGTGTAAAGAGATGGCAAAAGATATTAAGACTGTTTTGAACTCCAACAAAACAGTTATTATGTGTGTGAAAAAACACACAGCATTTACTGAAGAAGCGTGTATAATTTTACCATCAAACCATGCTAAAAGGAGTTACAATGTCTTGACCTTGATCTGACGTTACCTGTTTTTCAACACATCAGTACTTGCACACAGTAGAGCGCGCCCCGAAAACGCTCCGTAAAAGGCGCGCAACTGTCATCTGTCAGCCAACTCATAGTCTTCTCATGAATCACCAGCAAGCACCTGGCTGCAATGCTGTATTTTTTCACACACATAGTAACACACAGTAATTGCTAAAATAAGTGGCCTTTAAAAATCTGCTGAAAAAAAAAATCTTTTTCCTTGTGGACATACATAGGTATGTATAGCATAATGAGCCGCTACCTGTGCACAAGTCTTAGAATAATAACACGTAGAAACCTAGTCCGCGCACCAAATCTGTCAGACTTAAACTACACCATAGTGGTGTACTCGGCGATCGCCGCCTCTCAGTCGCAATCACGTCACATCAGTGTCAACAGCTGCCAGATTTTTATTTATAATGACGATTTGTATTGTAAATGGGTGCCACCACCGTTCAGACAAAAAAAAACAAACACTCTAAAATAACATTCCACGTGTAAGTACTATGTTTTGACTTGTCGTTTTACGTAAAACATTCACTAAAATATTATATTATTTACTAACGACATTACATGAAAATGTTGCCAGTATAACGAATTTTTTTCCGCTAAATTGTCATAGTGAGTACTTGTACTATTATCTATTCTGTGATATGAGTTGAATTCTTTTTATATAATTTCTTGTTTTTCTCGTTCAAGATTTCCTTGCTTGCATGCTAGGAGGCCTGGGACATATAAACCACACTATTAAATTACGCATACTGCCCCGGTAGTGTTTGTACATCTTTGAAGTTGCAGCTATGTAAAGTGTAACAGGAGCCAGTTCCCTGTTACCAATATTATACGCCAACGCGGCAAGGTTAACAAGAGAGCATTTTAAACAGCATTACTATTATTATTCCGAACGTGTTCACAGTTCTTGGTCTTTATCGGTCTCCGTCTTTTGCTAATACTGAGAATTTCACTTCGTCTCTGGACCAAACTCTCAACCTCGTCAGCCGAAGTCCGTGCCTTATAATGGCGGGGGACATAAATATGAACATTTTAGAAGCCGAATCTGATGACGAACGCATATCAAACTACCTTGAACTTCTTGCTTCACACAGGTTATTACCATCTATCAGCAAACCAACGCGTGACAAGACTTGCATAGATCACATATTTATTCCATGTAACTCTCAAGCAGAATCTGTCGTATGTCTCACTGACCTGACTGACCACAGTCTAATAATGGTTGGTATCAGTACTGTGAGACAAAAACTCCCGGCTCTAAATAGATCAAGATTGAAAGTTGATTACGAAGGGGTCCGCAGAGGCCTTGAAGCTGTCGATTGGTCACCTTTAAGTAAGAAAGACTCTGTAGATGATGCAGTGGCTAGTTTCTCGTCCATTGTGTCAGAAGCGCTCTCAAAGAATTCGAAAACAGTAAAAATAAGTCATTCTAAATTTTGTGTACAACCTTGGATGACCCCTGGACTCATTAGGTGCTCAAAACAAAGAGATAAACTGCACATCATTTCACGAAAATCTCCAGACGATGAAACTAAAAAACTTATTTATACCAGATATCGAAACTTTTTTATTACTCTTCTTAGGAAACTGAAAGCTGAATACGAGAAAAAACAAATTTTGGCCAATGAAAAATCTCCAAAAAAGCTATGGGAAACAATTAATAAAATATCACACCGTCACCGTACCGTCACATCTACAGCCCGAGACTTGACAAAAATAAGAGATGGGGTCAAGGAGTCTTTAAACGAATGTAATAATTATTTCTCTACGGTCGGTCAAAATCTTGCGAATACAATACTTGCCCAGGAAAATGAAACACAAACATCCCTTGCAGCTAAAGTCAAAGTCAACCCATCCACGTGGAACTCCATATACATCTCTCCTACAGACAAACACGAAGTCCTCAGTCTAATTGGTAAACTGGACTCTGATAGCTCCCCGGGCCTTGACAATTTAAATAATAAAGTTCTCAAAGCCATTGGACCCGTAATCGCTGAACCGCTTGCATTGATATTCAATCTAAGTATTGAAAGTGGTGTATTTCCCAAAGCCTGGAAAATCGCAGCCGTTGTTCCAATTCATAAGGCAAACGCAAAAAATGAACCCAGTAACTATCGACCGATTTCACTCCTGGGATCACTCTCAAAGCTCTTAGAACGGATTATAAACAAGAGACTCGTGTCTTATCTCGAATCTAATTCCCTCTTGACGAATCGACAGTTTGGTTTTCGGAAGGAGAAATCAACAGAGGACGCAGTAACTCTTCTCACAAAAATTGTTTCTTCACATCTAGATGAGGGGCGGGCCTGTGTAGGCGTTTTTCTAGACTTAGCTAAAGCGTTCGACTCTGTTTCCGTTCCTATCCTCTTGCGCAAAATAGAAGCATACGGAATTCGGGGAACAACACTTGACTGGATAACTAGCTATTTGACGGATAGAAGCCAGTGCGTTAAAATTGGTGAACAGCAAAGTGGTTTGAATTCAGTATCCTTCGGCGTTCCACAGGGAAGCATTCTAGGCCCTACTCTTTTTCTTATGTATATAAATGATATAGCTCATCTTCCTATACAGAATGCCGAAATTATATGTTACGCGGACGACACAGCTATCATTTTTCACGAGAGTTCGTGGCAAAATGTCTCTGAAGGTGTCGAACTTGGTATGGCGCTGGTATCAAAGTGGTTAAAACAGAATCTCCTTACTCTGAACACAACTAAAACCAAGTTTCTATGCTTTCATAAGACATCTGCTTCATCACCAAAATTTCTTCAGGATATTAAAATCCATAGCTGCAATTTGACACATACACCAGTTACGAATTGCTCCTGTGACTGCATGACTAGATCCACTGCGATAAAGTACCTTGGGATAGTTATAGATGAAAAATTTAGTTTCAGAGAACATATAGCTGCTGTATCAGGTCGGGTAAGGAAACTGATACATATTATGAAAATGCTTCGCGAGTCAGTTGACGAAAAGTTGTTAAGAATTATTTACTTGGCACTAGGGCAATCAATTATAAATTACTGTATTCTTTCATGGGGAGGAACCACTTCCGCCATCCTCCTAAAATTGGAAAGAGCGCAAAGAGCAGTTTTGAAGGTGGCCCTAAGGAAACATTTTAGATACCCTACCACATATCTATATAGAGACTCACAAGTGCTTAGTGTCCGAGGACTATACTTAATGAGGGTGGCGACAAGAGTCCATAAATCCGTCTTAAACTTACCTGAGTACAATGAGATGCTTCATAACCGCATCTTCAAATTACCCACTCCTACTGTACAAACTTCATTTGCACAACGCTTTCCTTTTTTCTTGTACCCCCGAATTTACAACAAATTAGTCAAGGTTTTCAAATTTAAAGAATACTCCGTTCTCGAAGTGAAAAGGGTTTTAACGAAGGGCATGTTACGATTAACGTACGCAGATACTGAATCTTTTCTTAAAGTGCAATAATCTCTCTCCCTCACACACACACACACACACACACACACACACACACACACACACACACACACACACACACACACACACACACACACACACACACACACACGCACGCACGCACGCACACACACACACACACACACATTTTTTTTTTTGTTTTTGTATAAAGATTTTTACCTATGTGTTTCTCTTTTCCCTATGTTATCTTTTAAATTATAGATTAAAACAACCCACAGTAAATAAAAGCTTGTCGTTAGCCGTTAAACTTGATTGTTAACCGGACCATCTCCCCCACGGGACAGGCAATGCCTAGTGTGGGGGTCAGTTTAAACTGTAACTTGTATGTTTTTATTTTTGGAAATAAACTATTTGTATTTGTATTTGTATTTGTATTAATAACGATACTTTAAGTTCAATGCTACCTAAAAGAAATCGCAGCAACGTATTTTGTGTCATTTTCGTCTCCAGCTTTAGCCGATAATGGCCGAGAAAAATCGAATCGTTAACTGATTTTAATCGTATTGTAAATTAAAAAGGTTTTTTTTTCGTTTCTTAATTAATCGGACTCATTACTTTCAATGATAATTTATTTGAATTCTTAGGTTAGGATTTTTACAATATTATTGTTCTTAAGTACGATAATAAGGCATCGTTGGCAATAAGACAAAGCAGTAATTGGAGCCAGTGTACACTAGCATTTTTGGCCGGCGATTTCGTCGGAGAGCCATCTTAAACGGTGTGCACGCTGCAGTCGTTATTACAACCACGCCGCGTTACCATTGCGTGCGTTCGGCGGTACTGCGTTGATTAAAAATCGCGGCGTGTGTGGTTCCACTCCGCCAAAAAACCGCCGGTCAAAAAACGCTACTGTAAACAACACAGGCTTTAAGATGCGTGCTGTCACTTTGTACTAAGGTAAGGTTCTAAGGAACAATTACCTGATGAAATATCATGTCTTAAATAGTTAAGACATGATATTTCATGCGAATTAGAAAGAGACGGAACATTTTCTTATTACATGAGTGTTAATAAACGTTTGTATTACTAAGTAACTGCAAATAAATCATAGAATTTAACAAACATTATTATATGAAAAATCCCCTAGTTTAGGGGGAAATTTAATCCGCTAGCATCATTATTTGTTTACTTGTGTGCGTGTTTTCATGTATCAGTACGCGTTGATTACGCCCACATGAATCCATTTTATGCGTCACTTTTGACGCTGTTGGAAACTATCCTTCTATGTGTTATTATTCTAAGTGCACAAGTATTGTCCAGTATAAGAGTTTGACGACGCGGTTAGCCTAGTTGGTAGTGACCCTGCCTGCGAAGCTAGCGGTCCCGGGTTCGAATCCCGGTATGGGCAAATATTTGTGTGATGAGTGCGAGTATTTGTTCCTGAGTCATGGATGTTTTCTATATATTTAAGTATGTATTTCTTTATATAAGTAAGTATATCGTTGCCTGGTACCCATAGTACAAGCCTAGAGCTTAGTTTGGGACTAGGTCAATTTGTGTGAGATTGTCCCAGATATTTATTATATTATTATTATTATTATTTATTATTATAGATTCTTTAAAGGAAATAAATAAGCTAGATACCTTGAACATCGTTTCCTGGCGTTTCAATCGCACCATGAAATCTACCATAAATTTTTGTATTTTATAGCAGACTGGATTCCGTAACACGACATCCTGCGAGTATCTCGCGTAAGTAAATAGGAAACGAGCCTTGTGAGCTATCCGACACTTTCATGCCTTATGTTATTTACTTTACTTAGAGAGGAGCACTGCCCGTTGTCAGATCTATCAACTTATTGTGTTCATTGCATGTTAGGTATGGTTTAAGTGTTGTTGTATTTAGGCCAGCTGGAGCTGACATGTTCATGGTTCAACAAAGCTTCTAAATAAATAAAGAATATGGTTTTTAATTTTCATTGAACTTTGTCTTTTGTGTTGCAGTGTGTTTGTCAAATAAATGTTTTGAGTTTGAGTTTGAGTTTGAATATAAATAAATAAAAGGTATGGTTTGTGACGTGCCATGAAAATTTACTTATTATCCATAAGATAGGCACCATTATATATTAATATCATACCTAGTAAAAAAACTACCAATATTACTAAAATCTTCAAAAGTTGGAAACATTTCAACAAAATTTTTTTTTATTTATTTCAAAAATATCTCAACAACAATTTAAGTCACTTTTTAATTTAAGCGTAACTGAACAAATTGTTCTTCACAAGAAATAAATTTCTTTTAACCCATTTGTATCTTTAGCATTTCCTATTATTTACTAGTTATATAAAAAATCTTATTTTTATGGGTATAGTAAATACTCTTCTTTATAATTATTTCAAGGTACAGAAAAAATTAAAAAAATAAATAAAATAAAATAGCTGTGAGGATATACTTGCAATATAACACAGATCATTGTTAGTTTCTAAAACTTATATTGATACTTCTTGTCTTATACCTATTCGAACTCCAGTGTAATTCTACATAAAATTAGTTTTTGTTCGAGTACAAATACATAAGGTTAATCTTCCCAGTAATATTGTTATAACACCTGGTAACTAACATTGGAATATTTCTAGGTAACATTGGTAATTTATATTTAGAAAAATCTCTTATTATTATTTTGCATCTTATCAACAAATGTACCCACATGTTAGAAAACAATAGGTCGGGGCAAAAGTATTTTCGTATTTGGACCGTATATGTTGTAATCAAACCTCTTCGTCTATACTAAATGTACCTGGCTGGTTTTAATACCAATAAAAGTCAACATTCTGAAATACAATAAAACAAATTTTAACTCGAGGTGTCCTTATCTATCCGCGGTTTGGATATAGGAACCGGGCATCAGTCATCTATGGCAAAATTAGCGGAGATACCGCTTGGGTACTTGTCATAATATGTTGCAGCCAGTTAACCCTACTAAATTGAAAATGTATAGGTAGAACATGGACAAACAATTACGAGTAAGTGTCACATAGGTACTTTAATCGGATCATTGTTGTTTTATACTGAGAATGCACACTAATCAAGAGTGCCTCACACAAACAAACAAACAAGGTACGCTTTTCAAATCGGAGAAATATAGTTGTCACTGTTTAACAAATATAATTTTTAACAAGAGCGAAGAGAATGATGACATCAGACGTTTTTATACTCTATAGCTAATATCCTTATTGTAACTGGGGCATTACTCTGAACTTCGAAATTCGAACTTCGGATCGCCCCATCACTTTCTTGCGAATTAGCTACGCGTCGAGAGCAAGAGGGATAGCAATAGACGAAGTTCGAAGTTCAGAGTAATGCCCCTGAGTTGAAAACCGACGCCATCGAAAGTGCGCGAGTTACTAATATTAATATTTTTTTGTTTTATTTCCTCGCAGTAGTTGAGAAAAGCATTATTTCTGCCTCGGCAGAAAGTGCAATTTTTGAACTCGTACACTAGAGGGCCTCAACTACGTTTCGGCCCTCTATAGGTATGACTCGTTCAAAAATCGCTTACTTTCTACCCTCGGTAACAATGTACTATATATATGAAAACTTTAGTTACTCCTTTGACAACTTTCTATCCTTCACATGAAATTTGTGTACTAAAATAAAAAATCAAAAAACTCGAATTACTCGAAAACTACCGAGTTTCGACCCCTGGTTGACTGGGCTAAAACATTGCAAATAAGCCCTAGTATAACCCCTTTCAAGGAATAGGTCGAATTACCAGTCACCCAGTTTATTACAGTAGTGAATCACTCAAATTAAGTACATTACATTCGTTCATTTTTTCATTCACTCAATAAGAAACATCACTATTTTTTATACACCAAAAACTGACAACACTGAAGCTGTCATTTTACTGCAGTGAATTAAAAGTCCGGGTATAGTGCCGTAGACCTATACCTACAGAAGCCCAAAATCCATTTCTTACGCGTCAACTAGGAAGCTCTTGAAACTCTTGAAAGTTATGGGGTCCGAAAAAACCGAAAATTTGCAAAATTTTTTTTTTTTTTTAATTTATTCAGAAAACAAACAGCCGTTTAATGTAATTTACATTTCAGAAAGAAAATTACTTGAATAAGGCCTAAAGTTTCCTATATTACTAACTATTCTTAAACATTCACTTAGTTATGTTCTACATAAGTGTTCAACATACAAAACAAATGTTAAGCTACGTGTGGTCTGGGTACAGCTCAAAATTACTGAGTAATAAAATAAAATACTATGATTACTTACTACAGAGAAAATAGAACTTGTCGAACTTTATTTTTAAAAGTCGACATACTATGTGCAAATAGATCAACTTCGTTAAGCGATTTATTAAAAAGAGTACACGAGCGCCTGAAGAATGAATTTTGTGCATAATTTGTGCCACAGGGTGGGATACTAAAAATAGGTTTGGAACGTGAGAGGAGACGAGGAACCCTGAAAGAAATGTGTTCTAATAATATGTTCGAGTCAATGTGATTGGAAATAATTTTGAATAAGAAGAGTGTATCAAGATACTGTCTTCTTTTTTCAAGAAGGGGAAGGCTGTGACGGGCCGCAGACGAGATATAGTCATAGTTGTAAAGGCCAGTTCTGTAATCTAAAGACTTACAAAATATTTTTTGAATTCTTTCAATTCGGGACCTATGAAGGTGTGGGCTCCACACAACACTACCAAATTCTAAAATACTTCGGACAAAAGAATAATATAACACTTTCAGCGTAAATATGTTTTTAAAGGGCTTACTTAAACGCAAAATCATACCTAATTTTTTATATGCTTTAGCAGTAATATTATCTACGTGTTCGTTAAAAGATAATTTAGCGTCTAGAGTAACACCTAAATCCCTAATCGATGCAACACGCGAGACATTGTGACCAGCTAAGTGATAATTATATATATAATTGCATCGCGCTTACGAGAAAATGTAATGGTGCAACATTTATCGGCGTTAAGGATTAGTTGATTACGCTGGCAATAGTCCTCAAAACGAGATAAATCGGATTGTAACATAACACAATCATTGAAATTCCTAATAACCTTAAATATTTTAGTGTCGTCTGCATAAAGTATATGCGACGAAGACTGAAAAGAACTGCCAATATCATTAACATACAGCACAAATAGGAAAGGTCCCAAGTGCGAGCCCTGGGGAACCCCTGAGGGAACGGGTAAGAATTTCGATATAAAGCCCTTGAGCGCCACAGCCTGACTTCTATTACTAATATAAAACTTCAACCACCTAAGGAGGTCACCGTGTATACCGATCTCACAAAGCTTCTGAAGTAGGATTTGGTGATCTATTTTATCAAAACATTTAGAAAAATCGGTATACACGGCATCCACCTGATAACCAGAATCCAATGCGTTAATGATGAAGTCAGTATAAGTGATTAGGTTACTTAGTGTCAACGCTTCTACGCCAAGTGACTTATTAAAAAGCTTAGCCAATGGAGCCGCAAGCTCGGCATGGAGCTTAGAAACCAGAAATGGATGAATCTCGTCAAGGCCAGCACCCTTGTTTACGCATATATATTTGAGATGCCTGAGTACTAAATCATCAGTAATATTGATACTAGAAATATCAATAGGGGAGGATGTAGACTGAGAAGGAGGTAATTGCGATTGGTTTGCACTAGTTACAAACACTGAACTAAAATAATTATTAAATAGATCACAAATAACCTCGCCGTCAGAGGAGGAGTCATCATTTAAATACATAGTGGATGGTACCTCATTAGCTGAAAATTTCGATTTTATAAAACTCCAGAAATATTTGGGAGAAGAGGTTATTTTCTTTTCACTGAGGGCAATGTATTTATTATAACAAGCTTTATTAAGTTTTTTCTCTCTCTTTCTTAGCATTTTAAATTCGTCATAATCAGGTTTATGGTTGTATATTTTCCACATAGCGTGAGCTTTTAATTTGTTTTTTATAATTTTAATTAGTGGTCTACTGTACCAGGGTGGGTATCGGGTTGAGGTACAAGCTTTGCGCTTAGGTACATATTCTTTAATTAAATCATATAAAACGGAATAAAAATAATTTGTTGCATTTTCGGTACCCATATTATCAATTACTGACCAATTCACATTAGAGAGAGCTTGTCTAAATTCGTCATAATTAGCTGCATGATAAAGATATTTATAACGTTCTTTGGAATATAAGGGTGTCATTAAAGACAAAGGAAATGAGATAACTAAGGATTTATGATGTAAATCTTCTTGCGTGAGAGGAGATGAGCAGATTGATACTTCACAATCAACATTACTTATTACAAGATCTAAAATACGGTCATTTGATTTGCATTAAAACACCCATTAAACTGTTTCAATCCCGTGAGACAAAGGAAGTCGGATAGTTTAACAGCTAGGGGATTATTATTATTATTTAGGGTTAGGTTCGAGAAATTATCATGGTACCAAATTGCGTGAGATATATTGAAATCACCCACAAACAGGTAAGTATCGTTTGGATAGCATTGTACGAGGTTATTGACGTTATTGAAGAATACTTCCAGGGACGCAGCTTGATTACTATGGGGGAAATACGAGCAGGATATGCGTAAAGAACGAGCGCGCCCCGACACAGCTAGAGGCAACGATAGCCATATCTCCTCGGAGGAGCTCGAGCTGCAGAGGTCGTCACAGCGGCGCGCGTGCAGGCCGCGCCGCACCGCCACCAGCACGCCTCCGCCGCGCGCCGCCGCCGCCGCGGGTCGGTCTCGTCGATAAACATCATAATTATGGTAGAAGTATTCCGCATCGCTAAAATCACCAGTGAGTCAGGTTTCGGTTAATCATATGATGTCGTAGTTAGACTGGAGCACATTCGTGAGAAAAGAATGAGACTTAGTAAATAAATATTCAAGACTTCTAGGTTAATCATTGGTATAATAGTAAGAGAGATTAAAGCGGGGCACAAAGTATGCACAAAGTGAAACTCTATAATTACAAACGTAATAAGGTATAACTGTATACGAGTATATGTTACGTGATAACAAAGTTATAAATATTGAACAGACCTTAAGTATAAATAAATGCCAAATAAAGCAATAACACGAAAATAAATCATAGTAGTCATCGACAGAAGTCAGTATTCACTTCAGTTTCAGTAGGTCTGATTCGGTGGCGATACGTATAACTTTCGAGGTATCATTCAATTCATTTAATAACCACTTATAGTAGAATTTATTTAAAATGTCGGAATCCACTTGAGAGCTTATCTTCCAATGAATGGCTTTGTTATCTATTGTGAAGCCCGACCACTAATTAGCAGTGCAAAATGAAACGCACAAATAACAACAGATTGCATATGAATAGCAACTTTACCGCTTAAAGAAGAAGGTTCAAATTGCAATGGCAATGCATTCGAGATAGTACTGTTTAAAATTTAAAGCGGCAGAGTAGCCATTTACGAAAATTACCATGCCATACTTTTCAGACGGTTCCAAATGGCTGCCAGTAAGTAGCAAGGGAGTAAATATTTTTTTTGCAAAACGATTTGTATCACCCTAAAACTTTTTTTAACAGTTTCTGTATGATCATAAAATAGAAGTCTGGGTAGGTGGCGAATGTGAACAATATATTTTTTTAATTGTAAGATTTTATTCGTATTTCGAACGATTTGGCAGAATGGCACTAATTTTTCCTGTAAGTCTGGGGTTTAACGAATATAAATACAAAATTTCAAACACCTAGGTGGCGGCAATCTTGTCTTATAACCAGATGTTATGTTGTATAATATTGTACGGCAACCACCGCTCGAACGATTCCTCAAATTGTAGAGGTCTCGGCAGCTCCAGTCCCCTGGTCACGGTATCTATAGGCTTATTTTTCAACACAAAAATAAACCTTTTAGAAAATTATTTTTTCGATTGTTGCACCACTTTGGCACTTCACCATAAGTACAGTGTAATTTTCCCAAAGTATAGGTTTTTTCCAGTTTCGATAATTTGAAATGCCATACCTACTGTAACAATTCGTTCCAACTTTTTTTTAATTTATATCTTGCTCGAGTGTGACAATCTTCCGCCCCATGGTTACAGTATGGGTTTTTTTTTCGGGTAGAATTTTATTCAAACGAACCGAATACAATGATTCCAAACTGTAACAAATGATTTTATGTCTTGTACCTTGAAAACGTGTCGAAAAATCAAATTTTTTCAAGTATGGTGCCCTTTTTCCCCCTATTAGAAGTATGGTAAATATAATAACGGTCACATTTTATCAAGTACTTTCCAAAAATCCAAATGAAATCATTTGGATTTTTGGAAACATTTGATAAAATACCGGATTTGTACCGGTATTTACCGGTACAAATCGTTTTGCAAAAAAAAAAAATTTACTCCCTTGCGGGCGGTACGTAATTAGACCCCAGAAGAACCGCCATACTGGTACAAATGACCTAAAATTTTGTGTCACCATCTCCCGCCCCCTTATTGCCTAACGCGTTTGACGCTCGGAATCAGAATCAAGTGTCATGATTTTGTATGGGCTATGACAGTTGATTCGGATACCAATTGTCAAAATTTCGTTAGGCAATAACCCCTCTGGTCTATAACGATTACACCCTGTATAGCTCAAAATAATATTTCAATAAAAACTGTTTTTGCAAAAAATACTCTTGGCGTCAAACGGGTAACGGTTACGGCTGAAAGCAATTACTTACAAAGAGACATTCGGAAATAAACGAAAAAAATAGGGTATTTTGGAACTAGAGTGTTTTAAGAACTATGCATTATGAGAATAAAGTATTACGCACACACATATTGGGGTGAACACAATTTAGGATATTTTGGGAAAGGTGTATTTTGGGACTAGTTCTCAATGGTTCTCGTGTAAATCGAGAATGACCCTTTTTGAAAATATGGTGTTTTGGGCCTAGTTTCTTATGAGAAGAGGGGCTTTCGAAACTAGAGTGTATTGACTAATAGTGCGTTTTGGGACTAGTGGATTCGCCACCTGAAAGTTTATTACTAAGCGTGCGTTATAGCCTGAAAAAGAAGTTTAAAGTTATTTACAAATGGAAACCACCACAGGTTAGAGTAAACCTTGTATCATGTTGCCAATTTCATTACGAACAACGCCCTCAATTTTTCCTGATCACTTTTGCCAAGCTATAAATGCTCTAAATCACTTAGAAAAACATACCTTTATTTTGCTTTTGAAGACGACTCACTATGCTTCTAAATTCAGTTGTTCAAATCTGTTATTTTTTCGGGTCAGATTTTTTTGTTAATTTTTTATAGAAATACGTAATCGCTAAGAGTGTGTATGTCACCTTGGCCACCTGTAACAAATATTGCACTGCGCCTTCACGTCATCATTAATTCATACTAGCTTTTGCTCGTGACTTCGTCCGCGTAGAAGTCGTTATCGTTTTAATCCCGGATACTATCAAACTGCCGGGTTAAAAAGGAGCCAATCCAGGATAACAACTATCTGTGTGACAATTTTATCCGAATCCGTTCAACCGTTTAGGCGTGATTAAAAAAAACATCCCAATGCGCGGGAAAACTTTTTGCGTGAAAATACGGGTAAAACGAATTTTCCCGGATGAGATCTAGCTAGGTCGATTATACACCCCCGTAAACCCGAATTTTCATTGAAATCGTTAGACCCGTTTTCGAGAACGTGAGTACAAATTTCAATTCAATACTTTTTTTTTTCTTAACACCCAGTTCAGTGTTGTGTGAATCAATATAAAAAAAAATTACTGCACTTAGGGATATTATATTTATGTGGATTGATTGAGAATTTTATGCAGATTTTGGAACTACCAATAACTCAATACCGTCCACAAGGTCCCTTTGCATAGAGAACGTCACATATGTATACACTATCTTTCAGTACCTTTGTTAAAAAGTGCAGATAAAGTTTTCGATATACCATACGATTTTTTAAACCCTTTTCACCCTGCTAGGGGTAGAATTTCCAAAAGCGCCAAAACTCATACTTTATATATTTAGTCATCTAGAAACGTCAATACGTTTGTCAGTAAGTTTGGTTATATTTGAAGTTAGACATATGGCAATCCATATGTCTAACTTCAAATATAACCAAACTTAGACAAATTTCCAACCCCCATTTCTACCCAATTTCAACCCCAATTCCACCCCAAAGGGGGTGACCCCTTTATCCAAAATCGCCGAAAGTTTTTTTTTAATTTGTTAACAGTAGCCTATACATATACTGTTACTGTTTAACTTTGGTATCTGTGTGTGTTGCCATTCTTTTATTATCTGTAATCTTTGTTTTGTTTTTTTATTCTTGTAATCGTCGAATAAGTAAATGTTTCTATTCCTATTTCTATATACGTATCAATTTCCACGTTTCTAACTTAAAAAACGACCAAACTTTAACTTTTTTTAAATCGTATTTAAATTTGTTTCGTACGATAATGAAAACTTTATCTATACTTTTAACAGAGGTACTGACTCTAAAGCTATAATATTAAAAATGAGAAAGTTTGTGTGTTTGTTACTTCTTCACGCTTACACGGATAGACGGATTTAGATAAAATTTTCAATGGAGATAAATAATGCCCTATAATGACACATATGCTATACCCATTATCCCGAAAAAAAACATTGTTCCTGCGGGATGGTAAAATTACTGATTCTCCGCGGACGAAGTCGCGGACAGCAGCTAGGTATGTCAAATAATCGACTAAATGGGTAGTTTTTATAAATGTGCAAGATCATTTGACCTCATACCTCGGCAGAGGGGAAAGACTGTGTAAGGCCGGTCCTGACCTGATATAAATGGTGTAAGGCGTGTAGCGACAACTCACACATGTTTCATTTCTCTCTGGACACAATTCTAAAACAACGCGGACGAAGTCGCGGGCAGAAGCTAGTTCTAATATACAAAGGTCAAACCTACGTCTTTTGTTTTTTCTTATATTACGGTTTCTATGCAAGTATGTACTTATTCTGCGGCTGCACCATTTCAAAACCCAAGTACATAGTACCTAAGTCTCAAAAACTCAAATATAAGATTTTTGCATAAAACGTGGTTTCTAGCAACTGCCTCCTGTATGCAAAATCATTTAGAGGCCCATCTCGCTCATAACTTGACGTAAGGCAGACTGGAGACAGTGGTCTCCCACACTGTTTTGGCGTGGTTACTGCTCCTCTAGATAGTATACCTCAATGATATTCAGGGGCGGATCTACCTACTTAAAGCTTTTTGGGCCTATAGCCCAGGGACCCGTGGATACAAAGGGCCCCCAGCCCCCATTGTAAACAATAGACGATAATTGTGAAGTAAGAAAACCAATAAAATGGCGATTAGTTGAGTAATTAGGTAGGCTGCTAAGTAGTATTAGGTAGCCCAGGGCCCCACAAATTCACGATCCGTCCATGATGAATTGATGATATTAATACATTCACTAAATGTAGGCTTGGCTTTACATGAGATCTCACAAGTTTTTACGGTAGAAGCATTAGGTACATTGCGAGACTTGACATTTTTGTACATTTTATGTTTTTGATGGGATATAGGTAGGTACTATTATGGAACTTCGAGAAGACACCGATTTGTAATTGGAAGAGGTTTACTAAATCGAAATTTAAAGAGAAAATAATAATATAAACACTTACATTCGCTCTTCCGTAAAGTGTTTTATTATTAAAATGACGACTAATTCCCTTCAAACTGGGATCATCTACCGGGTCGTGTCCTGCCATTTGCAGTTCAGTTCAGTTTTAGATATATGGATAAAAAAGAATCAAATTTTGGATTTCAATTCAATTCTTTGAAATTTTGGATTTCATAATGGTTTGTTTCTCAATATGACACTTGTATTTTTTTAACCAAAGAGCAAAATATAATATTTTTTGTAAAATTTTACGTTTTGTTTGTATCATAGGTTTTTATAGTTTACTAGCTTTCCGCCGGCGACTTCGTCTGCGGAGAAGTCGTTTATCGGTATCCCACAGGAATTTGTAAAATTTTCTCGGGTAAAAAGTGTTGTTACGTACGTGGGGGTAGGTAACTAATAGAAATGCACAATTAAACCGATAATTAAGAGGACTTTATTGATGCACTCACTAAACCATTACAAACAATAATCGCGCTATAAACTCGTAAAGCCCGACCAGAAAAATAAAGAACTTCGCCAAATTGCGGAAAACTATTGGAACTAATTTCTTCAACTGGCAAACGTAACTTTAAAGACGTCATTAATGCTATCTGTCAATTGCTGTCAAAGTGAAGTGTCGATTGTGCGTGGTCTATTTCTTGGATATTGTGAGTTATTTGTGCGTTAAAATGCTGAAACTATTAAGAGTCACTTAAGAAAAGTTATTTACAATATGACGAAATATTTGTCGGAGAGAAAGTCTGAAGGATTAGACTCTATTCCTCTAAATAACATCACCGACCTTGTTGTCAACATGACTGGGAAGTACATCATATAGTATGTGCAATGGAAATTGGCTAATTTGTGAATAATAATTTGTAAATAATAAAAATAATAATTACACGTAAAAGTTCGTTTTATTTTAGGTTTATCCCGATCTTCTGTAATGAAAATACAAAGAGAAGGTCAGACGTCAGCTGTATTTTCTACGCCTAAGAAAAATAAACCTAAAACCAAATAATAATAAAAATCAGGATGAATTTGACACAGAGATCAAAATATAAATATATAAATAAAACACAAGAATTCTATGCCGTCCGAAAAGAAGTACCGAATTTAAAGCGGTTGCTTGCAGCTCTGAAAGAATCTATAAATTTTGTTGGTGGCAGAGAGTCTCTTACACAAAGTATTATAAATTTAAATCGCCTTTTCTATAGTAGACAAGTGCGTGACGCTGAGGGTGGCCTGAAAACATGTTTCAGGCGCCTGAAAACAACGGCAACTTGGTTGAAATTTTGATAAACTGGTATGAGATAGAGCTACCGCTGAAACGGCCTGAAAACATTTTTCAGGCACCTGAAAACAACGGCAAATTGGTTGAAATTTTGATAAACTGGTATGTGATAGAGCTACCTCTGAAACGGCCTGAAAACAACGGCAACTTGGTTGAAATTTTGATAAACTGGTATGTGATAGAGCTACCTCCGAAATGGCCTGAAAACATTTTTCAGGCGCCTGAAAACAACGGCAACTTGGTTAAAATTTTGATAAACTGGTATGTGATAGAGCTACCTCTGAAACGGCCTGAAAACATGTTTAAGGCGCCTGAAAAAACGGCAACTTGGTTGAAATTTTGATAAACTGGTATGTGATAGAGCTACCTCTGAAACGGCCTGAAAACAACGGCAAATTGGTTGAAATTTTGATAAACTGGTATGTGATAGAGCTACCTCTGAAATGGCCTGAAAACAACGGCAACTTGGTTGAAATTTTGATAAACTGGTATGTGATAGAGCTACCTCCGAAATGGCCTGAAAACATTTTTCAGGCGCCTGAAAACAACGGCAACTTGGTTGAAATTTTGATAAACTGGTATGTGATAGAGCTACCTCTGAAACGGCCTGAAAACATGTTTAAGGCGCCTGAAAAAACGGCAACTTGGTTGAAATTTTGATAAACTGGTATGTGATAGAGCTACCTCTGAAACGGCCTGAAAACAACGGCAAATTGGTTGAAATTTTGATAAACTGGTATGTGATAGAGCTACCTCTGAAATGGCCTGAAAACAACGGCAACTTGGTTGAAATTTTGATAAACTGGTATGTGATAGAGCTACCTCCGAAAGGGCCTGAAAACATTTTTCAGGCGCCTGAAAACAACGGCAACTTGGTTGAAATTTTGATAAACTGGTATGTGATAGAGCTACCTCTGAAACGGCCTGAAAACATGTTTAAGGCGCCTGAAAAAACGGCAACTTGGTTGAAATTTTGATAAACTGGTATGTGATAGAGCTACCTCTGAAACGGCCTGAAAACAACGGCAACTTGGTTGAAATTTTGATAGTCAGGTATGTGATACAACTACCTCTGAAACGGCCTGAAATCATGTTTCAGGCGCCTGAAAACAACGGCAACTTGGTCGAAATTTTGATAATTTCTAGAATTTTCTAGAAAAAAAATTGACACTTACACGCATTTTGGAACTTTTTAGATCATTCCAGAATTTTTTTTCTGAAAATTTCCAAAAGTTCACATGAGTTAGAAAAGGACAGTTATATATTTTTCCATATTTTTGCCACCCACAACCACCGCGACCAAACTCCTGAAGACCAATGGGTATTTACCACCCCAACGTGAAGTTGAAATTTTGATAATTTCTAGAATTTTCTAGAAAACATTTTGACAGTTACACGCATTTTGGAACTTTCTAGATCATTCCAGAAATTTGTTCTGAAAATTTCCAGAAGTTCACACGAGTTATAAAAGGACAGATATATAGGTAAGTTCACACGAGTTAGAAAAGGACAGATATATATTTTTTCATATTTTTGCCACCCCCAACCACGCCCTTCCACCCACCGCGACCAACCTCCCTTACTTTCACCAGGAGACCGAGGGGTATTTACCACCCCAACGGCGAGTTGATTGGAGTTGATGGTCATAGTGAAAACCCTGTCTTCACGTACAGCTAACGTTAGCATTTTATATAATATATTAGATTAGATTAGATTCATGACGGTGTCTACGGTAAATACGTAATATAATGGAGGGTGTTGATGTGGGGTTGTTCGCAGAACAAAATACAGCAAAGGGTACAGCAATTATCAAATAAAAGGAACAAGAGGATACGTGGCGCGTGCGGCGCACTTGGTAGCCGTGAAAAGAGAGCGAGCACGATAGCACACGGAGGAGCGAGAGAGATGATTGGGTGTCCGTTCGGTTGAGTTCGAGTTGAGTTTCGATTTTATATTTGAGTTACAGTAACTAATTATTAATTCCATGTTGCGTTCATACCCTCCATGGAACTATGTTCCTACTTTATATATCTGGAAGTTACACTCAGTAAAATAATGCACACAAAAATAATATGTTTTCACTTCTCATGCTCTTAAAATGTTACTTAAGTCTCTGCATATCGGGACTAAAGCTCCTTATTAGTATCTAGGGACTAAAGTATTTTTTTAAATTTACTTTTGAAACCCCTAAACAACCAATCACGGTGTTTGTGAATGGAGGATTATCGCCATTTTCAGTGATTGTGTATAGACCACAGAATAAGTACTTGCATAGAAACCGGAATATAAGAAAGAACAAAAGTCGTAGGTTTGACCTTTTTATATTTCTGGCATTCATAACGAGTTAGAAAGAGATGTCATTATAGGTATTCTTTCGTTTTCCATCATGTTGCCAAAAGCTTTTAGACGTCAAATTTGAATGGACCGCGATGAGCCCGCCATCGGACCCCTACACGAACCTACAGTACAACAAAATTAAAAGGTCGATATGCGAATAGTTAATTTTGTGTCAGGGTGACTTTTTCATTCATTTAGTGAGCATATCTTTTTTTTTTGGCCACAACTTCTAAAATCAGTTGAAAATGAAAATATGCTTGTATATGATTTTTTTTGGTGTAGTTTGGTAGAATATATCATAAATATTGAAAATATGTACAGGTCATTACTTTTTTGTAGGTTTTAGAATGAGAAAAGTAAGAAAAACTAGGGGAAGGTAAAATTTTGGTTCCAATTTTGTTACTTTTTATTTAAAACATAACATAATAAATAGTGGGTTTAACGGTTCCGTTATGGTTTTTTATTCAACTATATGATAAAAATTATTCAATAAATTTAAAAACCATACAAAAAGAAGTAAATATTCTTGTTTATTTTCAATATTGTATTTTTTTTGTTACTGTTTCCATAAAAAATGTTTAAAGTTTAAATTAATACATACACATACTGCTTTCCTTAATCTGATTAGCTTAATGAGTAATTCGGCTTTATTTTTAAATGTAAATTTCGCCTTTTTGCGTCGTATAACACACGCACAGTAAAGTTTGCGATTCGAACTTTTTGAATATAACTTTTATCCAATACTTCACCCACTGCCGCCATTTTGTGGAGCAGGAGTACATGAAAAACGTACACAACAGACACAACGTTCACTTCGACTGACTGAAACCGTAGCTCAGTCAGACGTCAGACCCGACTGCGCGACACGCGACCCGAACGCGGTCAGCCCACGCCGTTTCAAGATGGTGGTGGCGGCGGCGGCGTGTGATTGGTCGGCGGCGGCGGCGCGCCGGCGCGGCGTACACGTCTAGTCCAAATAACCGACAGAAATAAAAATCATGGGCGGCGGCTGAAGACCGCGCCCGCAAGATGATCAGGAAATGCGCAGAAAGTTAAAAATAAAGCTACGAATCGAAAGTAACGGAACACGGAACTAATACCCTTTCTATACGGTTGGGCGAACCGAGAAGTACGCAGCTATCTGTCAGAATGAGATAGTAATATTTACATCTCGTTCCTACAAAGGCGTGTACCCAGCTTTCGCCTAATATGATATGTGAGGGGGTGCGAGGTTCCAGAAAAATAAAACGATTTCCACATTAAATGCTTTTATATATATATATATATATATACATTATGATCCAACATAAAAAAAAACACTTTAAAATTGGTCTAAAAACTACAGCTTCATAAAATAAACATATGTATTTTTATTTTGTGTATTTTAAATGGTTAATAATTAAACAATCAGTGGTACCAATCTTTGGGCAATCTTTGCTGCATTTCTAGTTACGATAAGTAATTACAATTGGGAAAAATGCGTCATAATGATAAAAAAAAACATGGAAGCTAGGTATACCGACCTGTCAGGTAGGCAGCAACAGAAATATAATCAATCTAATAGGTACAAATTAATGAAATTAGGTTATCTTACAAATGCTAAAATACCAAATAGATCTACTTAATCCGTTACCATAAAGCACTTACTTATCTAAATCATAGACTAGTATTGGATACAAAGAAATACATCGACACAGGTGCCATCCAGCAAATACGTATGTAGGTACTTATTACCATTGATAGTTCTCTACAAAAATCCAATAAGCATCCACAAAATCATGTTCATGTTCATAATTTTTGTTAATAAAAATACACTTGCTATTTGATATTTTTTTGAGACATTAAAAGTGCATAACTAGCTTGTTAGTTGACCGAGCAGCGCGAAGCGTCTGCGTCTCCGTGTCAGCTTGCTCAACAATGCTATCATTTGTCGATGTCCGTTTGTTCTCATCTACAGGTTGCATTTCCCAACTGATTCTCGTGAAATTTTGTTAGCAGGTTCGATAATTATATGGATTTTTTTGTCAATTCAGTTTTTCGATGAAAATGGCGGAGATATGGGGGTTTTCGCGATTACAAACTGACCACGACCTATGTCAATGTATGGGAATAACAGTTTTCTAATGGCAAAGTTAAGTTTGTCGCGAGGTCTTCAGCTCACAAAGCCACTAGTAGTTGCAATTGACAACATTTAATTTTTTAAATGTATTTCAAAAAGAGCATTATTCGTCTGCTGCTATTAAATCGCATAAACACGGCGGTGGGAAGCATAGGCATGTAACGGGCTGGAATCTGTACGTCGGGAAGGCTCACCGGCAGGCTCTGCTTTGGTTTCATTGGTGGCGATCATATGGTAAACATACTGCTGGCTACATTTATGATAAGATGCTTGAGACTAAAAAGATTTTTACATCTGCTTTACTGCCCAAGTCGATTAGGCAGTAGTTTTGACTTGCCATTTTTTCCTGCTGATTGTGTATCTATATATACTAAATCAATGTCTTCAACTTATGTATTAATCATAAGTTATTTACCCGATGAGCTTATGACGTATGACATTGGTTGTTCCCATTGTGAAAAATAAAACGGGAGATGCCTCCGACATTTCCAATTACAGGCCAATAAATTTTATAAACAGAACTGTCCAAAATTCAAGGGAATATGGTTGCTTGCAGCTCTGACAGAATCTACTATACATTTTGTTGGTGGCAGAGTCTCTTACACAAAGTAATATAAATTTGAATCGCCATTTCTATAGTAGACAAGCGCGTGAAGCTGTTGGAGTTGAAATATAACGCGATTGTTAGTATTAATAATAAATGATTAATATTACAATCGTAAATTTGTGGTTTTATTGTCTCTATTCTAACCCGACTATAGTTTAACTTTATTGGAAGATCATTACGTTACAATTTAAAATATTTGTTGTAAATTAAACTTGATAAATGTTGTAAATTAAACTTGATTTTATTTCATCAAAATCTATATTGACATATATTTCTACACTAGCCAATTTGCATGCGTGCGACTATACTTAGTGTTGCTATAATTATTGCTAATTTAACGCCCTCAGAGCAGGTTTTTTATTTTCCTGGTCGGGCTTTAATTTTGTAAATTAGGTCAATCTCAACTTGATAGGTTAGGTTAGGTTAGGTTAGGTTAGGTTAGGTTAGAGTTGCGTCAAGGCGCGAAGCGCCTGAACTACGCGGAGTAGGAGCTCCGCTGCGAGGAGCTCCGTCGACTTTGTCGCACATTTCTTATATTTATTGCGCTAATGCTCTCCGTGCTTATACCAATTTGTATGTTATGCATGTAAAACTTTATACGAGGTGACTATTATACTATTTGTTTATATGGTGACGACGCGGTTAGCCTAGTTGGTAGTGAACCTGCCTACGAAGCTAGCGGTCCCGGGTTCGAATCCCGGTATGGACAAATATTTGTGTGAAGAGCGCGAGTATTTGTTCCTGAGTCATGGATGTTTTCTATGTATTTAAGTATGTATTTCTCTATATAAGTATGTTTATCGTTGTCTAGTACCCATAGTACAAGCCTAGAGCTTAATTTGGGACTAGGTCAATTTGTGTGAGATTGTCCCGTGATATTTATCATTTATTTATTTATTTATATGTAGAATGTTTTTGTTTGTTTTGCTCGCCTCGATACTGGGGTGGTGTAGACTCACAACTGGACCCGGTAGGTGGCGCTGCGACCGGGCAGGGTAACGGCTGCCGGGTCCACTAGTTTGGAATAAGAAAATCTTGAGAATTCGGACTGCTAAAATTTCGGAAAAATATAATTCGGAATAGGAATATTCGGAAATGACGAAATTCGGTTTTCATCTCGTCGGGTTTATGAAATTCGTAAAAATATTTTTCGGAATTTAAATAATTCGGGCTCGCACCTCTTTGTTTTTCGGCATTTATGTGCGAAATATAATTTGTAAATTTACCATGAGCTTTTCGGTGAAGGAAAACATCGTGAGGAAACCTGCAAACACCTGCAAAGCAATTTGACGGTGTGTGCAAGTTCCCAATCCGCACTGGGCCCGCGTGCGAACTATAGCCCGAACCCTCTCATTGTGAGTGGAGGCCTGTGCCCAGCAGTGGGACGTATATAGGCTGGATTATTATTATTATTAAATAATTCAGATGTTGTGCTTATTCGGAAATTAAACCATCGGAATTGTGATGCTTCGTGAAACTGAAATTCGGAAAGGCGATGATTCGGAATTTTCAGAATCGAAATTTTGAAATTCGTGATTATCAAAATCGGTAAAAAATATTTCGAGATTAGATGTAGTGTACCCGAGTACTACATTTAGCAATAGGTATTCAAGAGTGTAGTGTCTCTTGTAATGCTAATGATAACAGTTAGTTTGAGATGATAGCTGATAACAGTGATAACATTCGTAAACTTGACAAGTACCTATGACACTCGGTTATTGAATGTACGGCTGTACGGTGACCATACTTCGAGATTTTTATTACTTTTATTGTTTGAAAATAAGCAAAAATTAAACAAGGCTAACCTTTACAAATGAGTTAGTGTATTAAATTCTCCGTCATTAACTAAGCCCGAAACATTAATTTTGTATCATGTCTTAGATGTCACCCTTTATATGTAATCATTTCAAAGTAAGTGAATAGAATAACTTCAATACTGCTCCGCAAATACTTAGCATTAATCTTTTTTCATCATAATATATTTATCGACGTGGGCTTTTGGATTCCTTATGTTTAACGGGTTGTTTACGTGCAATTTGTTGCTTGGCGTTGATGACACTTTATTACTTCATTGACGTGGCGGCGAAAAGGTTAAAGCCTTCTGTCAATCTTTCTACACGTGCGGTCTATGGACTAGCTTTACGCAGCGGGCATTTGGCGCGCTGCGCGTTCAGTACAATGATGCGTTCAGGATGTTGTTTCGGCTGCCGCGATATTGTAGCGCCTCAGTGATGTTTGCCGAGGCACGGATGGACGGCTTCCACGAAATCATGAGGAAGCGGTGCGCGTCGCGGCTCCGCCGCAGCCGCGACAGCACGAACAGCATCCTGGGCACGCTGGTACGGCGCTGGAACGCGCTGCTGCTGCAGCGACACGCGCGCCTGCACGCGCCACCAGCTGCTCCAGCTCGTAGGTTTTAAATGTTATGTTCTTGTTCTTGTGTTCATGTGTTGTTGTATCACTAACCCTAATTATTAAGATTCTGTATTTACTACTAACCCTATGGATGTATGGTCCAAAATAAATGAATTTTAATTTTAATTAAAAATAATAGAACAGGTTATTTTTTCCTTTTCCAATAATAAGTATGTTGATTTCTTATAATATAAAAATATGTATTGTAGCGACATATAAGAAACCACCTTATAACGCGAGGCGCGCGGGCTCGAATACTTTCTCGCTCGCACTATCTACCGATCCCGCTCACTGGTCCGATCTACCCGAGCGCGTACGAAGGCTGCGCCCGGAGGGTATATAAACAGCGCGCGGCCCTCCGATCATTGCATTCATTAGCTAGCGGTCTAGCTTGAGAGACGGCCTCTGCTATCCTCAAGTGACACCGACAAATGGGTACAGGGAGATATTGCCACTGCGTCCTCCCTTAAGCTCATATTTGTATGCCTATACTTAGCTAGGATAATCGACTAGACTAAAGTCCTATCTCTGTTTCGTAAGTTACTGAATAAACCTTCTGAATTACCTTCTTGGCGTCTCATTCACCTTACAGTATTAATTTGAATGCTGATATGCCTGAATCGTGAACCTTTGCCTATATTTTGTATCGGCGATAAAAAACACCATTTTGACACAATCAATAAGAGCGTTATTCCCAAATTATAAGTCGTATTAATCTGAAAGAATACAAAGAAACTACCGTTGAAGCCTGATTTTACAATCATCAGATCTGTCGGTTAAGTGAGCCCTTTTCTTTATCCGTCGGTTTAAATTTTTTTTTATAATAATAGTAAACACTTGCACTTGCATTTTACATAATATATCCTGCCGGAAGTACTTGGCAGACCCCTAAATTATGTCCTTCCGACACCCTGAACCTACCTCATCGAGTACCTTGATGGAACATCCAAATAATAACCAAGATGCCCCTAATATCGGTTTAAAAGGTCTGCCAGGTCTAAACTTGCCGGAATTTAGTGAACGAAACTTGCAGGGGCATCTTGGTTATTATTTGGCGTAGGTTCCATCAGGGTACTCTATGAGGTAGGTATTTTTGCAGTGCCGGCTCCCCCACTATATCAATTTTGGCTTACAGAAAACCCTCATCTGCGCTCCCCTTAAACGTATCAAGCACGTCCAAATAGTACAATAAGTACACAAGATACTGTCACCTTATATATAGATAGATCACAGGTAAGTTAGGGCCATTATCACAGAGCCACAAGCCTCAGAACGGCCGCAACGAGCTCCGACCTTGAATGCATGAGTATTAGCCTCTTATATGAGAAGATCTTCCTCCCAGTCTTCCTTTACTCTCTCTGAGACTGATATGGAGGGGCGGGACAGTTGTTTGAGCTCCTCGTAGATCCGTGGAGTAATGGGGTTGTCGCTGAGATCCACATATTCTAGGGCGCGTGATCTGGCTAACCGGTCAACATCCACTTCTGTGAAAAAAAGTACTAGATATAAAAAGGCTGAAGTTATTTATGCTCTAAAAATAAATTTCCTTCATACTACCTAACTGGTAAAAAAAAATTAGCAAAACAATAAAACCGTTTTCAAAAACCCACTAAAAGGGTTAAATAAAAGTTAAATTCAACAGTTTTTGCGTTAAAATGACTGAAAAACTGTAAATGACAGGTAAATTATTTGATAGGCGGATTTGTAGCAAATTTCAAGGAGTACTATTCTTTATTAAGCATTTAAAAATGATGGTCATCAACTTATTCACGTTCTACTAAGATGCTATTATTGACTCACTTTTGGTCCTAACTGTATACTCGTACACAATAGCAATGAGACCATGATTCTTGCCACCGACTTCGATATATTTCATGTACCTATTGTAAATTAGGCACTAAATTGGCAATTCCTAGGACTCCTAGAGGGCCGGTCTTTACTTAACCCGTTTTAGTGGGTTTTTGAAGACGGTTTTATTTTTTTGTTAATTTTTTTTTTCGCTTTTTAGTGATGCAACTAATATTATTATGTGATAAAGCACATAAACATCACGTTAAGAAACAATATCATAATACCAATTTCTCATCACCCTTAACAAAATGTCGCTGTCCAAGATGCAGGGCCGTTAATCATTGAGGAGTTCTCCCGATAATTCACCATCAGTTACACTTCACCACATGCATCATAATGAATATAAAAGTAGCTTCATGTTCTTGATAAAGAAATCTCATTGCTGGCGTCAATCACTTACGACTAAGGAGTTCCGGTGGTCATCTCTGGTCTTCATCATCAGTTCCTCTTCTTCTGCTTTTGTAATGCAATTTCTTATGGTCTTGCAGGTAATACCAAAATCACTGTATGTATGCCTATAACTTTTGAGGAGTTCCCTCGATTCCTCGTGGATCCCATCATCAGATTCTGATTTCGTGACAATGGGACCACATGGGAAGTATACCCTTTTAAACAAAAAAAAATGAAAAAAATCGGTCCACAATTCATACGGAGTAATCGTGAAACAAACAAAAAATAAATAAAAAACATACATTCGAATTGAGAACCTCCTCCTTTTTTTAAGTCGGTTAAAAACTTTAATGGGACTTAATGTCTTAAATTAACATTACCTCGAGGATTCAATCATATTGCAAGTATTGCAACGACCACATGTTTCAAACGGTTCACGGTTACACCTATTATTAAGGCATAATTTAAATTTAATAATTTTAAGTAATAATGTTTTGTGGCATAATCTATATAGCCATATTAGGCTTTGCGCATAAACTGTTATCGCAAAAAATAAATTCGCATAGTTTGATTACGCAGAATTACGTTAGTCCGAATATTATTTGGTCTTATTTTTCATGCTCCGAATAGAATAAAATAAAATAGAATAATGTCTACGAATAAATTAAATGAGCAAAAAAAAATTTGCTCAGTAATTACCTGATTTTTCTGATAGCAGTTAGTTTTTGATGAGGTCACAGTTCTAACCTAACCTAACTTACTTTTCTAGTAGCAGTTCGTTTTTGTTATGGTCGCAGTTCTAACCTAACCAACAAGTTTGTAAGTATGCCAAGTTAGTTTCGGACAATCGATAATATGCCGAAAAAAATCATGATAGACAGAATTATGCATAAAAATAATCGGTCATAATAATAGTATGCGAACTTAATTTCGGACTAACTCATTTTCAAGATGTTACAAATTATGCCAAATAAGGTTTCTGCCACATTACTATTCAGCTATAACCGATTATGCCAAGTTTGTTATGCTAAAACAGTTTCGGACAATAAATTTGATGCCAAATAGAGGGACCCATTACAAACACCCAGTTAGGAGGTAATAAGTAATACAATAGTAGATTGTTTAACAAGGGACTAAAGTAAGTCATTATGGCTTTTTAGACTCGAGTTAAACACTCTACTTTTTACTTTGAATGCGACGAAAAATAACGACGTTCTATACAAAATTACAATAGCAAAAAAATTGGTTCCGCGGTTTATAATTTTCTTTTTTAACCCCCGACGCAAAAAGAGAGGGGTGTTATAAGTTTAACGTGTCTGTCTGTGTATCTGTCTGTGGTATCGTAGCTCCCAAACGGATCACCCGTTTTTCGTTTATCATCAGCTCTTTTCTAGTTGATGAGGGGATCTGATTTTTTAATTCTTGAAATCTTCTAGTGACGAAGTCCCTCCAGTGAAAATGTACGTGCTTGGAGCCCGTTCAAGGTTTTGTTCATTGCTCAGAGGGTTGTTAGGCGCTGATATCGGGGGTTTTTAACTCGGTTAGGTTATTTTGTAAAGTAACGCTTTAAATCCTTGCATATTTAGCCAACAAATTCAAACTTGAAAACTATTTTTTCAAAACTAATCAAAATTTATTAAATTCATCCTTAATATAATTAAATTGATTCATTTTCGTAATCATTAATCGTGTTTCACGAAATTAAATAGTTTTTTTTAATATTTTTGCACAGTTGTCATTTTGAGGTTATTTCCACGCCCTAAAATTGGGTAGGTAAAGTTTTTGGAAGAGGTGTAAATTATATTTTTTTTCGATAGTCGTCATCCTAAAGATCAACGAACTGCGGCTCTTTTATTTTTATTTCCTCTAATATTTTAGAAATATTTATTTTTAGTTATTAAGTTGACATTTGTAAACTTTAATGACCGACAAGCTTGTTGCCTTCGTACTTAATGAAAAAGAAAAAAAAAAACTGTCACTTCTATATCTGTCATTGTCAAGTCAAGGCGGGGCGGCACACTTAGAATGGTTCCCATTTTCATTGACGGCAGCGACCTCTGGAGTGTTGATGAAAATACAAAAATTCAACTGTCAAACATGTGTCAGTCCAATGTCAGCCAGTCAAGCGTTGTCTGTGCGGAAATGCGTTTCTCTGAGTTCTCTCATTATTAAATGTATTGCTGAATACTTTGTTATTGTGACACCATAGAACCGCGTCATAATAAAGTGACATACTGAGAGGCACAAAATGGAGGTCACTTTATTATGAAACGGTTCTATGGAGAGTCGCAATATAATGTTTCGGTGGTAAACGGTACGATACATGCCTATAGACCGGGAGATGGTGACACAAAATATTAGGTGATTTGTACCAGTATGGCGGTTCTTCAGGGGTCTAATTACGTAATGACAAAAAGAAAAATGATGGTCATAGCGCTGGTACCGGCGGCCCAATCGCGTGGGCGTTAGTTGAACGTGTCGGATAAATTACGAGTGTCGAACGATTTGTTCCACGAAAATTCTTGTATTTTACGATAGTCCATAAAAAAAGAAGTAGGCGGTAGCGTAATGCCATACTTCTCCGGTGTGACTTACAGCCCGCCATACCGACGCGAACACATTAATTAAAAAAAAACATTAATTAAAAATGCATGGCATACGGTCGGAAAAGTTATGCTGAGCGAGGATCAAAAGATTATCGCACCTAAAATTGGCCAGAAGTTTGAGAAAATCCTTCACTTCCGGTTAAAATTTCAAGGTTATATTTACGTCATGTGACATCACTATGTCACCTGGCATCATTTAGCCCTTTAATCATAGAGAGAGTCAACATAAGTCTGTCAGTTCTGAAATGGCCGGAAGTACTTGACAGACGGTGCCAAAGATAGCCACTGGATACGTTTTCCTACGTCATGTGACATCTTGACGAAAATTATTATAAACGTTTTGAAATAATAATGCCTTTAAGAATAAATAAGTCTGCCAATCCATATCTGGCCGGAAGTGCTTTAAAAGTAATTTTTAACTGGTAGGTAGAAGTAAATGAATCATGTTAAATGCGCATGATTTAACAAATTATGAAATTCGGGAATTTTGGAGCGGGCTCAGCGACTATAAGGACATCTCTTTCTAACTCGTTATGAAAGCCATAAATATAAAAAGGTCAAACCTACGTCATTTGTTCTTTCTTATATTCCGGTTTCTATGCAAGTACTTATTCTGTAATAATCCTCCATTCACATACACCGTGATAGGCTGTTTAGGGGTTTCCAAAGTAAATTAAAAAAAAAATTGCTTTAATACCACTAATAATGATTAATAAGGAGCTTTAGTCCCGATATGCAGAGACTAAAGTAACATTTTAAGAGCATGAGAAGTGAAAAAATATTTTTAAGCGACTAACTCTGCTTAAATGGGAATAAGTATCGCAAAAGTTTCAAAAAATTAACTAAATTCAAAAATGGCTATTTTACTTCAATAAATAGTTTAACTTACCAATAATTTGATTGTGATGGGCGTGCAATGTGTGAAGACTGGGACATTGGCAGGCGATGGACGGTAGGGCCACGAAGCTGTTGTTGGAGATGTCAAGTCGCTCCAGACAAGCGAGAGTACATAGTTCGTCAGGCAGCCTGGCCATTTGATTGTTTGAAAGGTTCAAATCTGTAAAAAGAGAAGAATAAATACATACAATACAAATATAATGAAGACGTTAAGCAGCACAAGATCGGTGATTGTGGCACCCCTAAGTAAGCCTTTGTTTTGTTTTGTACAAATTGTACACCATTCAGCTAACACATAAGGGAGCCCACGATGCTAAATATGGATGCACTCGAGCGTTGTGAGGACCTACTGGATTTTGAAGATTAGATACTATCTAATCTTCAAAATCCACCCTTTCACCAGTGGGAGGGAGCATCTACAGGCTTTCAAAAATGTTACTTCGGATTGTGGAAATTTATTATTATTTATTAACTTTATTATATTTTGCAAGTTTGTGACCCTCCCACTTCCTTACGTCACGCTCAAATCATCAGATTGTTGAAATGCACACCTTTCAGCTTGTAATTAACCCACGTACCCTTATTGCAAAAACGAATTATCTGCATTTTTCTACCAAAATTAAGTTTTATATAACAATCGACTCGTCTCGTCACGACGAAGCTACAGGTAAAACCCATATTCCGCTCAAATTTCGATGCAGATAATTAGTTTTTGCAATAAGGGTACTTGCCTTAAACTGACGCGTACGAGTACTTAGAGCAAAAAAAACGCGCGCGGCATTAAATAGAGGGTTTAGATATGGTGGAGGTACAGTCAGCACCACATATATCGTATCAGCCAAAGTGGCCAAATAGTTCGTCACACTATACAAAACATATGGTGTTACGAATTATTTGGTCACTTTGGCTGTTACAATATATTTGATGCTGATACAGTGTGGTGTGTAAATAACTGTGGAGTGGAAAGGTTCTAGAGTGGCGACCGCGAACCGGGAGACGGAGTGTCGGCAGGCCTTCCACAAGGTGGACCGACGATCTGATAAAGATCGCGGGAAACCGCTGGATGACAGCAGCTGAGGACCGATCGTTGTGGAAAACCTTGGGGAAGGCCTTTGTCCAGCAGTGGACGTCTTGCGGCTGTTGATGATGATGATGATGTACCTAACAGGGTGCAAGGTATCCTCCCGGACATGATATGTTGTGTTATGTGCCGCGCTTGAGTAAACCCCAAAATCCTCTCTTGGGCTCCCCTACTAATAAATAAATAAATATCAGGGGACAATCTCACACAAATTGACCTAGTCCCAAACTCTCTAGGCTTGTATAGTTCTTGAAATTTACGAAGGCGAGTGGGCCTACACGTATATGTATACAGCGTCGTGTACGTACACGCACACACGGAAACAATATGCACAAGTGACTTGAGCAACGGCGCGCTCGCTGTGGCGCTCCGGCAGACACGCACGCTACCGCAACGTGCACGTCCACGTTCAACACTAATAAAGCCCATTCGCGTTCGTGAATTGCAAGAGCAATACTATGGGTACTAGGCAACGATATACATACTTACGAGTATATAGAGAAATACATACTTAAATATAAGAACACATCCATGACTCTGGAACAAATACTCGCGCTTATCACACAAATATTTGCCCATACCGGGATTCAAACTAGAGACCGCTAGTTTTTGTAGGCAGTGTAACTACCAACAGTAGGTACCAACTAGGCTAATCGCGTCGTCAATACGAGTACATATTACAAATTTATAATATTATAGTAGGATTAGTATAAGATTATAAATTACTATGTAAAAAACCGGCCAAGTGCAAGTCTGACTCACACACGAAGGGTTCCGTACCATCGTAAAAGATGTACTATGTACTTTTTAAATACTTTAATTTTAAATTTTGTTTTATTATTATTATTTGTTGCTATAGCGGCAATAAACATACACATTCTGTGAAAATTTCAGCTGTCTACCTATTTCGGTTCATGAGATACAGCCTGGCGACAGACAGACGGACGGACGGACCGACGGACAGCGGAGGCTTAGTAATAGGGTCCCGTTTGGCACCCTTCGGCTACGGAACTCTAAAAACAGGTCACGTGTGAGCCAGACTCGCGCACGGAGGGTTCCGTACATATTTGGCCGGTTTTTAGTATTTGTTGTTTTTCTATAGGGTCTGGTTTGTATAACCATACCAAACTTGACGCTTGCATGTGTTTTATGTTCTTCATTGAAACTTCTTTTAATTATACAGTGTAACCTTTATATAACGGCACTGAAGGGACTGAGCATTTTTTGACGTTATTGAGAGTTGTCGTTAAATGGAGAGAAGAAAAATCAATATTAATTTACTATTATAAATAACCTAACGACAGTCTGTGCACTGTCTCGCTCTAACGTTTTATGGACCGGTGTGCCAATTTTGTTTGCGGCAGGTATAGCAGCCGAGGTAAACACGTGCAAGGTAATCACAATAAACAAATTAACGAATTTCTCAGAATATTCGGTACGTTTGATGCCGAAAGTCGAGGTAAATATGGGCTAGACAATAAATCAACAAAATAACGTACACAGCTGCAGTTCTTGTTAATTTCGGCAACTTAGAAAGTACTGTTTATTGCGTATTGGTGGTCGTTATTTAGAGTGAGTGTGACGCTACATAGAGTGTATCATTGTATGGAGAACAAGGTAAACCAACCAGAGACTAGTAATTTCGACGTTTTAGAGAGTTTGGCGTTAAATCGAGGGACGTTAAATGGAGTTTACACTGTATTTGAATTTTTATTAGACGTACCTTAAGCGACATTACAATAGGAAGCCATAAACAGAGAGAGTCAGACCACAGATAGTCATCAATATTTTATCATGCATACAGTAGTACCGTTTTTACTATAAAACAAAAACAAAAAAAAACGTTGAAAAAAATCGTTTCTTCTATGAGGACTTTCCTTATTACTTTACTTTTTGATCTTTTTATTATTTGTTAGGAAATCCGCTGTTATATCAAATATTTTGCAAAAAAATCAACGGGCTGTCTTTTACGGTTCAAAAAATACAGTTCTATTAATTTAGGACTGACATTCGGACGGTGAGACGGACGGACGGACAGCGTAGGCTTAGTAATGGGGCCCGTCAGGCACCCTTTGGATACGGAACCCTAAAAAGACAGCTTTTCATTTGCATGTAAGTAACAAAACATGGTTTGTGGTAAAGCATACACTAAATACACCGAAACATACAGGTAGGTCAGAAAAGTGAACCATAAATTACTAGGTTTAAAGATGCAAATGTGGTGTGGTATCGTTTTTAGGGCTCCACACCAAAATGGTAAAAAGGAACCCTTATGGTGGGAGTTAATTGCCTGTCCGTCCGTCCGTCCGTATGTCACACCAGTTTTTCTCAGCAATTACAGATGCTATCAAATTGAAATTTATCATAGTTGTATAACTTGCTCGCCCGCATGTTTTTAGTAAAAAAAAATTATAATTCATTTTAAAATGATAAAAATAAAATATGTCAGCTTCAGTCCGCGCAAAGACAACCGAAAATATAAATTAACTACCTACTCATATTGTTGGAAAGATGAGGTTATTGGCTATGCACAGATATTTTAATATCCGGTGCCGAACCAAAACGGAGAACGTTACAAATGCGTCTCAAAGTTGCCACAGTGTGCTGAACCACATCGACGGTGGCGTGATCACCTCCACCATTGCTATGTCTATACCAATTGGCATAACATGTGAAAATAAAATTCAACCACCTGTCAAAACCGTTTCTGAACTGAGACATATCACCATTAGTCAAATTGATGCGATCAGTTTTATTTAATACACTGAAAACGAGTCGCTGACACATGACGTTTCACATTAAACCAATGGGCCCGTGCCTCAACCCAGCCACACCCGTTTTTTTTAACTTCATGCGCATTTTTAAAAACAGACCTTATGGTGATAAATGTTTTTCCTACTGTCACTGTACAGTTTTTTAAATAATATAACATTTACCTGTAATCAAGTTGAACTTGACTGTAAACTTAGGGGGTATTTTGGTGATGTCATTCCCACTGAGATCACAGCTCTTAAGCTCCGTGTGTCTCATGAGGTGGTACACTGCATCAGGTACTTGCATAAGCTGGCATTCTGATAGGTCTGAAAACGAAATAAGATTTTGGTATGAAATTATGATGGTATCAATCTTATCTTAGTGGTAAATTGTCTATTTTATGTATGTGGGCTTTTCTCCGAGACAGGTTACCTGACTTCCATGGCCAATTTTTTTTCTTACATTGACATGATGTTTAATTAATAAACTGATTAAACGCCTTTAAATATATGCTAATTGATTGGAGGCGCACCTGGATCTCCAGCAGAAAGAAAAATATCCAATCCATAAAAGTCAGGGGGCACGGAAATCAGTATCTCACACACGCAAATCAGAACTGAGTACGATTTTAAGGAAAAAGAAAAACAAACTTGATTTTAATCATCAATAGTTAAGACGTTTATTTAAAAAAACTACTATATATTATACTAGCGACCCGCCCTCGCTTCGCTTCTGTTACATAAGTTAAAATATAGCCTATAGTGACCCGCCCTCGTTTCGTTCCGGGTTCTATTATATACATCTTCCGTGAAGAATTATCTAACTGACTGTAAAAACCGCACTCAAACAAAAAAATAATTTTCTAAATCGGTCCACAATTGACGGAGTAATCGCGTAACAAACATACAAAAAAAAGCAACATACAGTCGAATTGAGAACCTCCTCCTTTTTTGAAGTCGGTTAAAAAGAGAAGGCCTGACCGGGTGACTCATAAACGTCCAACCCTTGGACCTAGAAAGCTGAATTTTTTCACATGTGTTGTTTTTAAGACGTAGCCGAGGAATAAGAAAGGATTTTTCGAAATTCAACCCCCAAGTGGTTAAAAGGGGGGGTGGAATATTGTATGAAAGTCATTCATTTTTTAAGTTAGAAACGTTGAAATTGGTATATGGCTACTGTTAACAAATAAAAAAAACTGCTTTCGGCGATTTTGGGCAAACTACCCCTAAAAGGTGGATGGCATCCCTAAGGGGATGAAATGGGGAGTGGAAGTTTGTATAGGAGTTAAGTCATTTTTGAAGTTAGTTAAATGGAAACTGGTTTCTAAACTACGGAATATAAAATATGAGTTTTGACGTTTTTGGATAATCTACCCCTAGCAGGGCGAAAAAGGTTTGAAAATTTGTATGATTTAAAGCTTCTATTCCTTCATGATACGTAACGAAAACTTCATCTGCGTTTTTTAACGAAAATACTGACTCTCCGCAGACGAAGTCGCGGGCGGAAAGCTATAGGCTATATTTTAACTTATAACCGAGGAGAAGCGAGGGTGGTTCGCTATACTTAATATTATAAACGCGAAAGTAGACATACTTTTGCGTCTGTCTGTCTGTAAAGCTTTCACGGCTAATCCGCTGAACCGATTTCGATGAAATTTGGTATGGAGATAGCCTGTGTCCCGGAGAAGGTATGTCCTTCTTTTTATCTCAGTAAATTGAACAGTTCCCGAGGGAGCAGCGATAAACGACTTCTACGCGGACGAAGTCGCGGACAAAAGCTATAATATTATAAATGCGAAAGTAAATCTGTCTGTCTGTTACCTCTTCACGCTTAAACCGCTGAAGGAATTTAGATGAAATGTTGGTAGGTATGGAGATAGTTTTTATCCCGGAAAATCTGATAGATTTTGATTTTGCGTGGGATGATACCCGATAAACGACTTCTCCGCGGACGGAGTCGCGGGCAAAAGCTATAACCTATAATATGTAACTGCGACATGATACTAAAATGTAAAGCTACGAATGAGTTCGACTGTACATACAAATATAATAGGAAACGCCAGGTGAACTCTAAGCGTGTATCATGGGACATCGACAAACATAGAGGTCACATCACGCTATCTATACCAGTACATATAAAAATCGACGTGTTTGTATTTGGGTATGTTCCCTATGGACACCAAAACCACTGGACCGATTTTTTGAAATTTTCAATCAATCTTCAGGTTACCCTAGTGGAGGATTCTATGTAGTTTAGTAGCAATCTGATTTTTTCAACAGATTTTTTTGGGAACACCCAAATATTCCGAAATATTTTTCCGAATATTCATTTGTCCGAATTTTCATTTTTACGAAATCTATGTTATACTGGAGCTATTTCAAATTAAAAACATATTTGAATTGCTATACGTTGGTTAGTTTAGGTTTGATTTATGTGCTATATGAAAAAATAAAGCCTCCATTAAAAAAATTGCATTTGGAATTATGAAAATTCGGGATTTCAATCAATTCGGAATTATGACTCTTCGGAGTTATGTAGTGTACCCGATTTTTTTTGGTCTTTTGTGCGACATGGGCAGCAACGTGCCGCGTCGGCTACTAGCTATACTATCCTAATCGCACCTTTAGAATGAAAGTGGCCTAATTCCAAAATGTTTAGATTTTGAATTAGGTCACTACATATAATAATAATTTTATGACTCGAATTAGAAAACTTAACATTTTGGAATTAGGTCACTTTCATTCTAAAGGTGCTTATCATCAATACATAGTATAAAATGAAGTCGCCCTCCGCGTCTGTCTGTCAATATGTATGATTAGATCTTTAAAACTACGCAACGGATTTTGATGCGGTTTTCACCATCAGTTAAATAATTCTTCACGGAAGGTTTATGTACATGATAGAACCCGGAGCGAAACGACGGCGGGTAACTATAGGCTGTATTTTAACTTATGTAACCAAAGCGAAGCGAGGGCGGGTCGCTAGTCAAAATTCAAATAAAATATTTTCATTTTTCATTTTTCTATCAAACTGGTTTAAAATAATCCTCCTTCTAATATTATTAATGCGAAAGATTGTGTGTGTGTGTGTGTTAGCTTGTTACTCTTTCATGCTGCAACGGCTGGACGGATTTTGATGAAATTTGGAATGGAGGTTGAATGATTTGACCCAAAAAAGCGTACATACATACATACTTACATGGCAAGTTGAAAAAGCTTGTAGCAAAAATAATAGAATTCATACATTTCCGACGAAATATGGCTTCCATGCACAATTTTCTGAATTCCATGTATGTTTTCTGACTTCCATGCAACAAAAATCCATAGAAATACTTGGAAGATACACAGTAATCAGAAAAAATTACATGTTTAAAAATAACTCTAAAACATTAAGACTTTTTTAAATGAGTTTAAGGCTACTTTAAATAAGCCATTTGATTATATTGTAGTAATTTTTATACAGACAATGGCCCTGACATTTGAGAAATATTGTGACCACAAGATTCAGAAATCAGCCTGGACCAAATCGAAATATTGGCAAATTTACACATGTAGCTCCAACAATCCAATGTGGAGTTGTTATGTTTTCTGTTCGACTGAGACAACGCGGCTGACACTTTGCGTGAGCGAATAGAGACACCGCTGCTACAATTCATTGGTGAGTTAGGACGTGGTTTCAAACTGTCACGGTTCTCAGGCGCGACTCGGAAAAAAGTTAAAGAAAATACTTTTAGATATATTTAAGTTATATTTCTTCATAAAATCCTGTCTTATATATGTTCAAACAACTTCTAACGTATATGTGAATATACATAAGTTGTATTAAATGTTGATTAAGTTTTAAGTAATCTGCTACCATTTCTTGAATTCTGGGTTGGAGACAGGACATGGATGTCAGATTTTAACGGTTTAAGATTTTTTTAAAGTAAGAATGTATATAAAATTAATAAAATTTACATGCTCTCCAGTTAAATGATAACATAATGAAACCACTGCATTTTTTGTATATTTTATTTTACATTAGAAGAAGGCTTTAAGTGCGGGGCCGTGCGAAATTGTGTGCACGGAGAAATTTCCATGTAAATGTTTGTTTTTTATTATGGATCAAAATAAGTACCTACAGCTATTTATATTTAAAATAATCTTAGTATATACAAGCCGCACTCAGAGACATCAATTAGCTTTTAAGTTTGATTAAAATGGCTGCTGTCACTTTCTTTGCTATAGCAATAGAATAAGCAACTTTAATCAAACTCAGTTAGCCAATTTTTTCTGCTTAACTTAACTTAAATTGATTCCATTAAATATTTAAGAATGGTAATTAAATCCACAATACCCTTCTTATTAAAGTAGTAAAGAAATATATCACATATACTTTTTCAGATAAGCACCTTAATTATATCACGTGTAATAGATCCGTATCTATTAATAGAATTGAAACATACCTAAAGCTTGATTTTCTTGAGCATCTTCGCACCTCAAAACTACGCGTGTTACTGCAAGGGCCATTATTTTGAAGCACTTATTTCTGACAAGGTTAGAGTATTAAACCAAAGGCAAGTAGCGGATAATCTAACCGAAACTAAACGAAGACGCCTTGCAGAATTCGGGCCGCGCTAGGTCGGCCTATTTATACATTTTATTGGCGCCAGCGCCAGTGGCTAACTTGCTTTATAACTATGTAAATCGGAAGACTTCAGAAACTGAAGTTGTAAATTAGCAGATAAACCGATTTTAACGATAGTGAAAGGTTTGTGACTACACAAAAGACAATCTATAGTTCAATTAGACTTCAGAGAAATAGTAACGAAACAGCTCACGGGTTCAATTCTTTGATAAATATAACTCACGAGTTATCGTATTGTTGTTATTTTTGATTTGACATTGACAGTGACATATATATAGCATTTTTTTAAATATATTTTTCCCTCCAAGGGAAAGGCAAAGGGAGGCTGTAAAAAATTATAGTTTCAGAAAATAAAAAGGCTTTACTTGGACGGCTAGCACAAGTTGTCCGCGATTTGTTTGTCTCTCGGGTCTTCCTTTCATTGAGCGACAAGCGAGAAAATTCAACCTGTGCTAGCTGCGCAGATAGACTATAGCTATGTCTACACCTGTGCGCTTTCATGTTCAACTTGCGCTTTGCTCTGACACATGCCTCTGCAACCACAGCGCATGTAATAACGCATGCGCTCAAAGTGGTTTGATATCAGCGCATACCCGTAGCGCACGCTGATCCGTCACCGTTGGGTTGGCGTGCAACATTTTGCAAATAAAATGGCGGAAGATAAAGTCAAAACATTGGATTTTATTGAAGATTCAGTGTCACCCTCGTATTGCATGCGCTTGACGCAAGACTAATTGAAAGTTGAAAGGGAAAGATGATCTTGAAAGCGCTCTGGTGTGGACATAGCTATCATAAGTATGTATGATTTTACTTCATTTAGACGGAGACCTGGCCACACTAAACAGTATAGTTTACCAAAATTGTTTGGCGTGGACATAGGTGAAAATATAATATAAGATGTAGTGCAAAATGATTTTCCTTCGGGAAAACTCGGGTCTCAATCGGAATGCGATGGCACCCGAACTGTCAATCAATTATTGTATTAAATGAGTGACGTTTTCATATCCATTCATATCGACGCTTGAAAGGAGAAATGAAATGAGAAATATAAGATGTAGTGCAAAATGATTTTCCTTCGGGAAAACTCGGGTCTCAATCGGAATACGATGGCACTCGAACTGTCAATCAATTATTGTATTAAACGAGTGACGTTTTCATATCCATTCATATGGAGCTTTATTGTTTAGTGTCAAATGTCAAAATGAAAAATGACAGCATACGGCAATGTATCATATAGAGATGTTACAACCACCTTAAGAAACTTAGAAATACACTCATAGGTACTTTTATTGTCATTTGTAAATGAAACACTCTCCTTACGTCAAAATAAAAAGCAGCAAAATAACCGTTTTCGAGGTTTCGGCATGGTAATACAACCTTTTTGCAAGTAAACTGTAAATATAATCAACAGTGATCGGATCTAGGATGCAATTTGGGGTGAACGACCTCAAACGTTATGCTTAACATGGATGTGACTCGGGATTTCTCGGGATTTTGGGAAATGGGTTATTGTTAATCTATACTAATATTATAAATGCGAATCTGTCTGTCTGTCTGTCTGTCTGTTACCTTTTCACGCTTAAACCACTGAACCGATTTAGATGAAATTTGGTATGGAGATAGTTTGAGTCCCGGGAAAGGACATAGGATACTTTTTATCTATTTTATAAAATTGGAGTTCCCGAGGGAGCATCGATAAACGACTTCTACGCGGGCACAAGCTTTTATGATACATAATATCAAATGTGAGGTTATATGGCTATCACCATTTTTGGTGCTTTGGAAGAGTTTTCAGCAGACTGAAACATCGTTTCAGTCCGTTTCAGAGGTAGCTCTATAACATACTAGTTTATCAAAATTTTAACCAAGATGCCATTGTTTTCAGGCGCCTGAAAAATATTTTCAGTCCGTTTCAGAGGTAGCTCTATCACATACCAGATTATCACAATTTCAACCAAGTTGCCGTTGTTTTCAGGCGCCTGAAACATGTTTTCTGGCCGTTTCAGAGGTAGCTCTACCACATACCAGTTTATCAAAATTTCAACCAAGTTGCCGTTGTTTTCAGGCGCCTGAAAAATGTTTTCAGGCCGTTTCAGAGGTAGCTCTATCACATACCAGATTATCAAATTTTCACCAAAGTTGCCGTTGTTTTCAGGCGCCTGAAACATGTTTTCAGGCCGTTTCAGGCCACCCTCTACCAGATTACGCCATAACTTGAAAACCCGTCTAACTCTTAATTATCGGTTTGATTGTGCATTTCTATTAGTTACCTACACCCACGTACGTAACAACGCTTTTTACACGGGAAAATTTTACACATTCCTGTGGGATACACAATAAACGACTTTTACGCAGACGGAGTCGCGGGCAAAAGCTAGTAATTAATAACTTTTGTCGAGGGTTAAACTAAATAAACAAAATAAAAATGTTCGCTATCTATAATAGGTTTTTTTTTTTTAATGAGACCTACGTAGTTAGCCTCTGACGGCTTTGACTACTTCACCGTAGGGAAGGCGAGCTCCTGAGGGGAGCTCAGCGCAGAAGTTGGGTTTTCACTAGCATGCCTAAGGGCGCTCCTATTGAGCCGACCTCGGACTTAGGACGCTGAGGGAGATAGTTTTAAAGACAATCGGTTTTCGGGCTCATAATAGATAATCGTCTCAATTGGACAGACCACATAGATTACGTTTGTGATAAGTTGCGCGGTTTGCTGTCTAAGTTTAAAATAATTAAATGCAAAATACCATATTCTATACTGCGTTCGTTGTACCTAGCCCTAGGGGAGTCTATAGTATCGTATGGCTTAAATTGCTACGGGCGTACCTACTGTTCGCATCTAGATAAAATTTATCATCTACAAACACGAATACTCAAAACGATAGTACCGAGTGCAATCAAAGAGCAGTTCAGGGACGACTATGGCAATCTGTTTAAATATTGCAAAATTATACCTGTGCATGGCAAAACGAAATTCTTCCTCCTAACGGAGAACTATTTTAACTATTGTGATAACCCTACCACCAGTACTGGAAATTACCAAGTTAGAAGCACAAAAAATATCAAAATAGTATTACCTAAAACAAATAATTTTTATGGAAGGCGGACAAATACATTTTTTATACCTTATCTAATAAATACCTTACCCAAAGAATTAAAAGACCGATTAAATAAGAAAAATATAAAATCCGTCCTTAAAAAATATTATCTTGGCGATTTTGAGCACAAATGAATACATACATCCTGTACATGCGGTGTCTGAGTAAGCACCCGCGCGATAGATCTGGAGTAGAAACCTGTTTCTGTGTTGCGTCGTACGAGCGTCACCACTCTCGTGTTGTTGACGCGGCATTACCTTACTTGTTAATATTTAAGTAGCATAGTTATGGAAATGTATAATTTAATGATGCAACCGGCGTTCCAGCTGTCTAGAAAAACCTTGCATGGTTTATGTTACAGCTGTTGTTATTATTTATAAATGTGTATGTCAAATAAATAAATAAAATAAATCAATAAAATAAATTTTACATTTACTTTAAGAAATATTTTAGATATAAAATAACTCTTAAGTAGAAATGTAATTATATATATAAAACTAAAAAAACTTGTGAGTTACTAAGACATTATAGTACTGCTCATTTCAAAATGGCCATATCATTTAATAAAAGAGGTTGTTTACGAAAAGACTATTTGAAGTCATCCTCAAACGTCATCGGCACTAAAAGTTCGAGCCCTGGTGATAAAGTTAACAAAATAGTAATAATAATTGTTACTTCTACCTGTATACCCTGGTAAACAGATAAAAATAATAAAAATACCGTAAAAGATAAGACGTGCAAGTTACGTTCAGTTCTTCTATGCAGTACTGTAAAAAAAAAATTGTTGTTATTACATATTTTGTTATTTTACATCGACATTGAAGCCCAGTTTTTTTTTGAAGATGGTTTTAATTTCTTGTTAAAATTTTTTAGTCCGCTTTTTGATTCGTGGTTAAGGCTTCGTCATACAGCCAGCGCATCGCGCCTGCAGCGGCGCGCGGCGCGTTCTTAGCGTGACGCAAGCGCGGCGTGGCAGTCACACTGCAGGCAGCATTCAAACTTATCTTAGCTGATTTTCGGTAGGTATAAACATTTTAACCGTCTGTAACTCAAGAACCAATAGCCTACTTAGTCGTGATAGTTTTCCTTTTAAATTCATTATATGCGCTTTCGTTTAAGATATTTTTCACATTTTTAGTATTTGTAGTTTTGGTTGTAGGGGGGGACATTGTTTTTGCGAAATCAAAAAATCAAAAAATTGTTTTTGCGGAATCATCCATTCATCCCCAATTTACGTGTAGGGGAGGTACCCTAAAAAACCGGTCAAGTGCGAGTCGGACTCGCGCGCCGAGGGTTTTACACAAACTTGTAGGCATGTAAATAGTTCGTAAATCACGGAAATACCATATAAACAAAGTCCAGTATAAACTGACACGCAATCAGTATGCACTTTCGTACTTAGAGAGTGTCAGGTTATATTGGGCTTATTTTTTATGTGATGTAACTACAAATTAACGGTTTTCGGATTTTTTCCTTTACTTGTGTTATAAGACATTGCTTCTTGCCAAATTTCATTATTCTAAGTCAACGGGAAGTACCCTATAGGTTTTGATTCTCTTGAGATTCCCTTCATAAACAGCCGTATCTTTTGATTGCGTTGACTTAGATATTTGATGTTTTGACAGATCCAAGAGATTGCAGACTTTAGTATTTGATATGAATTTCAACTTGATACCTTCACGCGTCCCTGAGAAAAATGGTCTTGACAGACACAGACAGACAGACAGACAGACAACAAAGTGATCCTACCTATAAGGGTTTCGTTTTTTTTATTTGATGTACAGAACCTTAAAAACGGACAGATGGACGGACATGGCGAAACTATAAGGGTTCCTAGTTTGACTACGGAACCCTAAAAATGAGGGCGCTGTTCGGAACAAAATTGGCAACATGATCCAAGGTTTACTCTAACCTGTGTTGTTTGCCATTTGAAAATAGCTTTAGTTCAACCTGCACTTTCTAGATACAGCACTTGTCATACAAGCAAACTTGACCATAGAGTCGCCACTCTTTCCCTCTATAGTTATTTTACTCTTTGGAACGCGTCGCGCTAAGAACACGCCATGCAGCGCTGCATGGCGCGATCGCGCCGCGCCCGGCATTAAAATCACGCCGTGCCGCGCTGCACGGCGCGGCCGAGTTGTGCTGGCGTGGCGCGCCTGCAGCGACGTGCGGCGCGACGTGGTTCTGTGTGACGGCTTGCATACAACTCCTTGTTAATTTCCACGCTAAGAACACGCCGCACGCCGCTGCAGGCGTGACGCGCTGGCTGTATGACGAAGCCTTTATTTGAAAAGAGTTACTTCACTATATAGTATAAAACAAAGTCGCTTCCCGCCGCGCCGTCTGTCTCTCTGTATGTACAGTCAAGGTCATAAATATGTATACACTTTAGTACATTGTCTATTTAATGTCATGTTTAAACTGCCATGTATGAATGTCACAGCGATTAAAGTGACAAGGCACTAAACTGTATACATATTTATGACCTTGACTGTACGCTGAGATCTTTCAAACTACCATCCGTTAGATAATTTTTCACAGGTTTATGTATATAATAGTACCCGAAGCAAAGCGAGGGCGGGTCGCTAGTCCATAAGTAATATACCTAATTATCTGCAATGACAATGAGTTACGCACGCGGGGGCTACTGATGATTCAGAATAATAAATATTTACAGTGTCAAATTATCCAAAATAGTTTAGCATAGTAAAGAAATCCAAAGACTGTTATTAAAAGTAGGATTGCTGATTATATACTTGTTGTTATATGTGTGTCTAATACTCATTTGTCATAAGTACATACACTAAATGTTGTTTCACCAAATTATATTATATAGTTGTTACGATGAAAGTATAACATATAATTATAGGAATATTTAACTAGTGAAAAGTTTAGTGTGGGTTTATAAATGATTACATTTGTTCCTAGCAAGATATTTTAGGGTTAGAGTGATATATCTGATTCATATGTTAAATTAGTTCCTATAGTTTTTCCTCAAGTACTTGTTAAGCAATGGTGATATTAAATTGTACATGTTCATTGAAATTGTTAAAAAGGAAGAGATGTAGCGTTTAATAAATGTGCGACGGTACCACTGGCAACACTCGGTCGGTATCTGGGGATCGTAGGCCGTGTTGGTGGCGGTACAAGTCACGCGGCACATTCATATCAATACCAAGGAAGCATTACGAACAGTGACCTTTTCATAGCAGTTTGTCTTTATGGAATAAATTTGTCTCTAAGGCCAGCGTGAGCTGGAAGAACCAGTTTGTAAATTATTGCGCCAACCTGAGATGTTCTAAATCGATCGTTAGCAAAGGCACGTCAGCGAGCGACTGTCGAAGCACGCAGTGAATCTATGTGTGCATGTCTTCCGCATGTTGGCGAATTCATTATACTCATTATTGTCTTCCGCAAGCCGATATGGATGTTGCTAAGAACGAGGAAAACAGTAAAACAGTGCAGTAATAAGTACTTTGATTTTCCTGTTAACCATCGAAAACTTCCGTGAAATGTCGGGCGATAACTCACACTCGTCTCTTCACAAGATACTAGACTAAGGTCAAGGCGTTTTAGTACGGCTTGTTAGCTCAAAAATATATAAATATCGGTCCCATCTGGCAGAAAGCACGAAGCTTTTATACTTAGGTATATGTGCTTCAATATTGAAGTAGAAACACGATAGTTATTGTTATACAAGGGTGCAAAGTTGTATTTTAACCGCGAGTGTGGAATTGAAACACGAGCTAGCGAATGGATTCTAGGGTTGAACTACGAACCAGCGAATGGATTATATGATTGAACCACGAGCGAAGCGCGTCCTAAGCGAGAAATAGAATCCTGAGCGTAGCGAGTGTTGCAATACACGAGAAAATAACATTGCAGCCGTGTGTAACACAAATATTTTCACCTCACTAGCTCGGAAAGCCCTTTCATCCCCATCAAGCAAGAGAGGAAGGTACTATTTATTAAGGGACGGGCCATGGATAGGCTGCCACGTATATTTGGTGCTCTTTTTAACCGACTTCAAAAAAGGAAGGGGTTCTCAATTCGACTGTATGTTGCTTATTTTTTTGTATTTTTGTTACGCGATTACTCCGTCAATAGTGGACGGATTTAAAAAATCATTTTAGGTGCATCACTAAAAAGCGAAAAAAAATTAATAAAAAATAAAACCGTCTTCAAAAACCTACTAAAAGGCGTTAAATAAAAACCAGCCTCCTAGGAGACCTGAAGTCGGTAGCAAGAATCATGGTGTCATTGCTACTGTGTAGGTATACCTACTTGACACCGGCTTGGATATATTCTATGTACCTATTAGTAGGCACTAGATAGGCTATTCCTAGGACTCCTAGGAGGCTGGTTTTTATTTAACGCTTTTTAGTGGGTTTTTGAAGACGGTTTAATTTTTTTGTAAAAAATTTTTTTTAGTTGGTTTTTGAAGACGGTTTTATATTTTTGTTAAAAATTTTAGAGCATACAAAACGGGCATGTTTGCAAGTGGGATTCATTTGGGGTCAGAGCTTGATTGCAATCCCTGAATTTTCTTATTTAGAAAGAAGACGATGTTTATACAATATGGAGTAAAAACAAAGAAACCTCGGCATCCGTAAAGGAGTTAACGAAATGTTTGTCGATGTCAATGTAGGAAGTCAGGGCTTCCCTGCGCTTTGTAAATGCGGGGGCAATGCCTGCGAATTGAAATAAATATAATTTTTACTGGACTTGACTGATAGTTTTAATTTTAATAAGTTGCTTGAATCCTTGTACTTACTCCAATGAATGTTAGCATATTTTTAAAATATTGGTCCTATCAACATACATCCAACAATTGTTTTATAGATAATTTTATAAAGAACATTTTATCGTTTGATAGTTTTTTCCTAGCTTTAGCCGCTTTCAAGGAAAAAAAAACTGTGATTAGGGACACAAAAGGCAGAGGAGGAAAATAGTAGATTGTTCAACAAGGGATTCAAGTAAGCCATTTTGACTCGAGATATTCATACAAAGCGAGGGTGGATGAAGTTCAAGTGTCATTATGGCTTTTTAGTCTCGAGTTAATAAACACTCTACTTTTCACTTTGAATGCGAGGGAAAAAAACGACGTTCTATACAAAATTACAATAGCAGAAAAAATTGTTCCGCGCATTTTAATTTTGTTTTTTGTAAAGTGACGCTTTAAATGCTTGCATATTTAGCAAACTTGAAAACTATTTTTTCAAAACTAATTGGACCATGCATGGTAAAATTAATTCATCCTTAACATAAATAAATAGATTCATTTTCGTAATAATTAATCGTGTTTCACGAAATTAAATAGGTTTTTTTAAATATTTTTCCGGTTGTAATTTTAAGGTTATTTCCGCGCCCTAAAAATTGTCTATACCACAGAAAAAGTACTTTCATAGAAACCGGACTATAAGAAACAGCAAAAGACGTATATTAGACCTTGTTCTATTTATGGCATTCATAACGAGTTAAAAAGAGATGTCCTTAAAGGTATTCTTCCGTTTTCCATCATGTTGTCACAATTGACAATACTCCAGGAAATTTACGGACGCTAGTATGGTGAAACGGAAATAATGTATAATAGTTGATTTTTCTTGTGTATCGGATATATTATAATTCTAGTATTATAATTCAACTAATTATGAGCCAATAAGTTGTTTAAAAAAAAAATTAAAACTCCTGAAAATTTTGTTGAAAATAATTATAAACATTTTTTTTCATATTGCTTACTTAATATTTGATCTATAATATTCAAGATGAATCGCACAAAAATAATTAATGATGTCTCATTTATATTCGATTAGCTAGAATATTGTTTTCATTTAGCATATTTCCATATTTAAAAAAATCTTAATTGGCTATAGTTTTCTTCGTTTCTTGTTGATTACAATAAATATAAACGTTGCAAGCAAATCATACACAAAATTATACCGGAAGGTGGATTTTATGGTGGTAAATAATAATTCCTTATAAAAAATACAAATTGATCACTGTATTTTAACACTAGTAAATATGTCAAATTTAAACGGATTCAAAAAAGGAGGAGGTTCCATGTTCCACTGTTCGTATTTTTTTTATGCATGTTTACCGATTTCTCTGTCAATGTGGACCGATTTTCAAAATTATTTTTTATTTGAAAGGGTAGAGGTGGTCCCATTATCACGAAATCAGAATCTGATGATGGGATCCATGAGGAATCGAGGGAAATCCTTAAAAGTTATAGGCACACATACAGCAATTTTGGTATTACCTGCAAGACCTTAAGAAATTGCATTACAAAAGCACCTCTTGGTGAAGAGGAACTGATGATGAAGACCAGAGATGACCACCGGAACTCCTTAGTCGTAAGTGATTGCCGCCAGCAATGACATTTCTTTATTAAGAACATGAAGCTACATTTATATTCATTATAATGCATGTGGTGAAGTGCAACTGATGGTGAAGTACCGGGAGAACTCCTCAATGATTAACGGCCCTGCATCTTGGACAGCGACATTTTGTTAAGGGTGATGATAAATTGGTATAAGACTATTGTTTCTTAACGTGATGTTTATGTGCTTTATCACATAATAATAACAGGCGCATCACTAAAAAGCGAAAAAAAAATTAACAAAAAAATACAACCGTCTTCAAAAAACCCAATAAAAAGGGTTACATAAAGACCGGACTCCTAGGAGTCCTAGGAATTGCCTATTTAGTACATAGGTACATGAAATATATCGAAGTCAGTGGCAAGAATCATAGTGTCATTGCTATTGTGTAGGTATACGTACTTGACACCGGCTTGGATATATTTAGGACTCCTAGGAGGCCGGTCTTTATTTAACCCTTTTTATTGGGTTTTTGAAGACGGTTTTATTTTTTTGTTAATTATCAAAGCACTACTTATTACGAACTTTTTCTATCATTTAAGGGTATATATAATCGGTGCCATGTATTTTGCTGATTTAGTGGCTTTCCGTGTAAATATTTTGTTACATTTCACCTTCTACTCATTTTAGACAAACATATTATTATGCATAGACACAAAAATTACAATTACGATTTATAATTTAAAAGAAATAGACATTTTTTTTTTAGTATATTTATATACCTACTTCCGGCTGGAAAGTTTGTTATATTCATGAATATAGTATCTTAGAATATCTTATAAAATTGAGTAAAAAAAATCAGGCTAAGTATTATAAATTAATGTTTTAAAAACCGTCACTTTCCGGGAGTACAGCGCCAGTGTTGCCGCTGAGTCGACAATAATATCGATATCAATTTATTTTCGCAGGAATAATTCGTATTCTTATGATTTAAGGGCTGATTTTTCTAATGTCAAAATAAAAGCATTTGGCAGTAAACGTTATCACTTTTTTTTACACGCTTTCATTTAACTTGCAATGTTCCAATGTTCATAATTATAAGAACCTTGCCCATTTCAAAATTTTCAGACCATTTTTCAACGAGTTCCCGGTGTTTTGATTGAACTGACATTTGGAATACGTATGTAAGGAGAACGTTCATGGATCAGATAAAAGAAAAAGTAGACGTCGTGTCGTATCAAGCCCTAAAAGAAAAGTCTCTAGATAGAGAGTCATGGAAATTGCTCCACCGACAAGAGCCTAGCTAAGAAGAATTTTAGAAGAAATTTAAGAAGAATGTAAACCCGATGACAATGTAATATTATGGTGTCAGCAGCAGAGCAGAGCAGACCTGATGATAGAATCGGAAGGTGGCAGCAGGATCCTCAGCAGTACTTAACGTAGACCCACCGAGATGGGGTTCGTTAGATTGGTCAGTGACAGTGCAAAAAAAAACTACAGTTGTCAATAAAAGCTTTCCCCAAAATGAAATTTTTGACATTGCATTGCATTGCATTTTTGCATTTTGTCATGTGAAAGAAAAGGAGAGAGCTAAAATGTATCTGACAGAAGTTGTAATCTGGAGATTAAAAAAATCTGCACTTAAAAATGTTTACTGTTATGCTCAACTTTAGCAGCTTCAAATTTGTTTTTCAAATATTTATGGTTCAACAATGTTTTATTTAGAATATTGGGAATTGCAACCACCCAAAAAAGGGTTACAGGATCACTCGCGTTACTGTCTGTTTCTTTGCTATAGTTTGTAACTCTTCGGTATCCAATTTTCCCTGCCTGCTCGCCGAATCCATTCTAGTATCAAGTTTTCATCTTTTGAAAATCTGAAAATATCGATATAGAGGTATGTTCACTGTCAAAGTAATAAAGCTAAATGAAAAAGTCACCCTTACACAAAATTAACTATTCGCATATCGCCTTTTTAATTTTGTAGTACATGGAGGCTTGTGTAGGGGTCCAATGGGGGGCTCATCGCGGTCCATTCAAATTTACGTCTAAAACCTTTTGGCAACATGATGGAAAACGAAAGAATACCTTTAAGGACATCTCTTTCTAACTCGCTATGAATGCCATAAATATAAAAAAGGTCAAATCTACGTCATTTGTTCTTTCTTATATTTCGATTTCTATGCAAGTACATATTCTGTGGTCTATACACAATCACTTAAAATGGCAATAATCCTCCATTCACAAACACCGTGAATGGTTGTTTAGGGGTTTCCAAAGTAAATTAAAAAAAATATTTTAGACCCTAGAGACTAATAAGGAGCTTTAGTCCCGCCCGATACGCAGACACTAAAGTAACATTTTAAGAGCATGAGAAGTGAAAAAGTTGTTTAACGTGTTCCTACTTCAATATAGAAGCACATAATTATAGTATAAAAGCTACATGTATGCCAAGTTTTATGCTTTCTGCCGAAGGGGACCGTATTTAATGTTTAATAAGCCGCACTATTTACTTTAAACGCGGTTTTGCTTTCTTGTTAAAGTTATTTAAATAGGTCCCAACGAGCACTTTTCTGCGTCGTTAGATTTTAATTAAGGTTTTTAGTATCAGAAGTCTAAGAATAGAAGAAGAAGAAGAATAATACCTAATGTAGGCTAGATTTGTCAAGATGGAAACATTTTCTGATTTCTTTGCATCAAGTCTTTTTCAATACCTAGTTGTGAGTTGAGTAGGTACAAGAATTTCTCACGTAGCAAGCAATGGCGCTTTATTATTTAAGTAAGTACTGCGCAGAACGTTTCCTTTTCTAAAATAACATTCTAAAATAAGAAATGGCGTCTCAATGTGGCTGCTACGGCCAAAACTTTCCGAGTTTGTTTTTTTGCGTCAGGATTCAAACCGTTTGTTGGGTTGTATTGTTAATGCTAATAAGGTAGCAGTATTAAAATGGCTCGATGAATCTATATTTTGTAATATTGTTTTAAATCTTTGTATCTAATTTAGAAATATCGTAGGAAAAACAGATGGTATTACCTAAGCTGGATTAATTCATTACTCATTATATACATTAGGTACCTATTTAATTAACTGTTCTTGCTACTGCTGCTACAACTTATATGTATCTTAAGGCCTCTGGTAGTAAGGACTGGTAACTGGCTCTGCGATCCTAGTGCTGACCCTACCTCCCCGGTCTGTGTAATTAAAGGCTAGTTTCTTTACGCTGAACTGTTACTTGCTCAGTATATTTGTACGTTCATAAAGCGCAACCACGTGTTAACTGCAGCACTTGGTTTAGTTGGCGTGTTACGTATTTTAAGCTCATAGATTTCTGCTGATAAGTGAATTAATTAAAATATTAAAAAATAAACCGCCGCCCGCAACAAAGAGCGACAGTGCCGCGACCGTGGCTAATTTCACAATTTGTACGCGATATAAGTATTTATTCGCAGAGTATACGAAAGGCAATGCCTGCTCCTATGAACAGTTAACGCTGCGTTGCGTAAAAAGTGTTATGTTCCGCGTTATTGTCCAAAGCACTCAAAGTACTATCAAGCAAAGACTTTGATGAAACAGAAACAGGTTCATTTTATTTATGTACATCTTTGCATTGTATGACAAAGGCAAAGGTAATATACGCGCTTCCAAGCGGTGATACTTTTGCGGTTCTATATAATGATTACTTAAATGTGTAGTTTGTAGAATACGAGTAGGTAATGTAAGAAGGGAAATATCAACACGAGTAGGTATAGTAGAGGATCAGAATAGGGAACGACTTTCACCCGTCTGTTTAATGGATGAAAAGTATTTTATATCAAATTTAATATGTTAAGTGTAATATATCGCGAATAGGTTGACTGATTTTCAGTCCAGGATATGATTACTTAATTAAAAAATTTAAATTTTATTTTTTTTTTAAACTGCACTTGTTTGTTTAACCTTTTAACCGCCGCGTCGGTCTGTCATCGAACGGGCTCATGTCGTCGCCTATATAAAATAACAGGATATGGTGTAGTGCTTGCCACATGCGTTGTAATAATACCTTTTTTAGCACCGTATCATTCATTAAAATACATTATTATGACTAAATCACGTTTACCAATTTTTTTATGAATGGTTCAACGGTTTGGTTCCATGTGTTTTACCACTCATAAAAATCTATAGGTTGACATTGCTACGTTACTATTATTTCTTATTTCATATATCTGACGTCATAAGCGGTCTTGTATATCAGACATTGGCGTGGGCTTTATTGGATATTTGTTGATTAGTTGACATTAGAAGAGAGAGGATTGTCCATATTTAAAAAGTATCGAATTTGAACATTTCAAAGTTGTTGAATGTTATTGAGAATAATATGATTTAATAGGGGTTGCCGTTGTACCTCGATAAGCATAGCTAAGTATATCTATTTAAATATCTACTTAGTGTAAAAACACATTAACGTTTTAAGGTATTTATTTCAAACCAAAAAAAAAAAAAATGGGACCATCCTTCTGGCTAACAAATAAAAAATATTTTTATTTGCGTAGTACACCCTGACTCACGCTCGCAACGGAAAAATTATTAGTTGTAAATAAAATCGATTAAGTATCACATATCTATGCGAAGACAAAGATCTTGCCTTTTCGCCGAAGGTTCGTTTTACATAATGATTCCTTCATGTAGTCATTTAAATTACCTGTAAACTTGCTTTTTTAAAGTTATTGGAATAATTACTATTTCTGAGGTACAGTTTTCGGCGAAATGAAAATTTAATCAGCTATGTTATTCTGTTAACGCATCGTCGTTCAGTTCTACTCAGTCGATGAATAGCCGGCGAATTTACGTCGTCCGTCAAGGTGGGTAAATGACATTCAACTGCCTGCACATTCATTTAGTCGCTGGTTTCACAGCTGATCGTCTGTCAAACCAGTGACTAAACCAGCGACTAAATGAATGTGCAGGCAGTTGAATGTCATTTACCCACCTTGACGGACGACGTAAATTCGCCGGCTATTCATCGACTGAGTAGAACTGAATGACGATGTGTCAACAGAATAACATAGCTGAATAGAATCTGGGTTGTGCAAGTTTAAATCTGGTCTGAGTGCCAGATGCATTTAAATCATTGAAACCTTGTAGTACCGAACAAAAAGGTTCGGAAGTCCAATCTTTTTTTGAATCACGTTGCAAATTTTCCTAGAATGGTAAAGAAGGAGAATTTGAGAAACAGACAAGCGAAGAGACTTTTTCTTTTACTGTACTTTTGTTGTAAACCAGTTTTTACTGACTAAGGACTTCGTTCGAGAGGAATATTGTACCTTTGAAAACCTGACAACTGCGTGAAGAGGGTTTTGCGGAACGAATTTCAGATAGCTTGAACCCAAAGAAAGTACATTAGGTACTTCGTGAGTAGCGAGAAAAGACTTCCAAGCGGATGGAGTCGCGGTCAACAGTTGTTAGGTTTAAGCGGTTATAAAATCAAAATAGTTGGCAAAATACACGTTCTTACCAAAGTCCAGTCATATTGTCCCATTAGTTTCAAACAGAAATGGTTGTGTTATATGGATGGACAGACCAACAAACAGACGGGCATGACGCATGACGAATGACGAAAGCATACCTAAGTGCGTTTATGCCCAGCATCTGGATTCTCGGACTCGAATCATCCGACTCCTTCGCACTTGCACAAAATGTTCGTTGTGTGAAGGCACGGGATAGGCGGATCCCAGAAATCGGACGCAGTGCATAACCTGGCATTAAACTAATCTTTGCAAAAGTTACCTACCTAAAATAACTCAGTGGGTATAACTTACAAACCTTACCTGTTGGTTAAATTGTATTTCGTCATTTCGTCAAGTTCCTCATTTAGTAAAACCACAAAATATGACATATTAAGAGTTCTACGCACCAGAGACACCACAGAACACTAAAAAAATCCAAATTTTAGAACGAGCGGTGTTCAATGAGACTGCTTCAGTAGAAGTTCAAAAAGCGCGCTATTTTTCTTCATTGAGCGCTTTTAGGTTTTATTTATCGTCTACTTGAACGTGTTACTGCATCACACGATATATTATTTATGTACATTGTTTTTAAATATGATATGAACATACTCTTTGTTTATTTTCCTTAATTAAATGTATGATTGATAACTACTGGCCTTTTACTTACTTATTGGATGAATAGTTTTTCTCATAGGAGAAGTGAAAAGAAGAGTGTATTACACGGTAACAAAATTATTTCTATCTCAGGCGTGGCGGTTTGAATCCCTCACCACACTCAGGATTCCATATTAAAATCCCCGCTACACTCGAAATTCTTTTATGGAATCCACGCTTTGTTCGGGATTCAATGCGCTAACCCTCGATGATATATTGAATTTCGCTCCCTTGTAATACAGTCTATTATTGTTTAAACACTGTTTCCTAACAATATCTCAACCTCGTTTTAGTGTTTCGGATACATTTGAATAAAATACAGGTCAAAAGTAATATTTTAAACATAGGTACAATACATTAGGGTATTAATGGTGAAGAAATTGCAAAGTTTTAAATTAATTTAAGTGACTCATGTTTGGAGATAGTAATTTTGTCACGGAGTTTAAGCGTGGCCCTTTTTTAGTACTTACATATAACTTGGCCATTACAGAATCCGGTTAGTAATTGTTTGTTTTGCCAGCATCCGACGCATAAGTGCGACCGAACATTATCGACTATTTCAGGATGCGGAGCTGAAAATGTGTATATCGACAGTGGAAAAGCAAAAATGCTTAAGCGCCATACTGAAAACTTTACAGAAAATAGATTTAAAGTTTTTTTTTTGAGATAAAAAATCATTTCTCAAAAGTTTTTACGAATATTTTCATGAAAATCAAAACTTATTAGGAAACAAATTATGACCTAGTTCTTCTAGTTACAGAGATAGGCGTCGCTTAAGCAATTAATTGTGTCGCTAGTTCAAAAATGTTAGTCAGGTAAAAATGATTAAATCTCAACTAACTATAAACAAAAATGACTAACAGAACATATTTCTTGTATAACAGAAAACCAACATTTACTTATATAACTTCATCTTTCTATAACTGGTAAAGTAAAAAATATATCGTACACTCATACATCACTCATACATTAAAACTTAGTAAGTTTGAGGTTTATCTATTATTTGCGATAGAAATAATTATGATTTCAATGCTACGCAATTTTATATTTTTTGGTTTTTTAATCATTAACAATTTAAAGATATTGTAGGTACTTTGAACATTCTTTTCTACAACAAATACAATTTAAAGAACTAAAAAATACTCTAATCACGGGATCTAGACAAAATGCACTTGATTTTCAATTTGAACATGTCGCCTGACTCTTATTACTTTGATGGTTATAACATACAACTTTAAGCGAGTCGACTGATAGAATCGAAAATCAAAGGCATTTTGTATAGACTTCTAATTTTGATTGCCTCTTGATTTGATTGCTCATTCGAGAATTTTTTTAAGAACGCCTTTCTTTTACTTTCCATAGTGCTGGCTTGAAACAAAAACCATGTTATTATTATTTCTTATAAAATATCGGTTATTTAACCGAGAAAAAATTATAACGACACTAGCTTTTGGCCGCGACTCCGTCCGCGTAGAAGTCGTTCATCGCTCTTCTCTAGGAAACTGTCCAATTTGAAAAGGACCTATCCTATGTCCTTCCCCGGGACTCTAGCTAACTCCATGCCTAATTTCATCGAAATCGGTTTAGCGGTTTAGTCGTGAAAGCGTAACAGACAGACAGAGTTACTTTCACATTTATATATTAGTATGGATGGTATGGATTATTCGTCTACTTAAACGCTTATAATCTGTTAAAAGCCTTAAATGCTTAAAAACCTAGCTGTAAATAGACATTTTGCGATAACTTATTAGAAACATAATTAAATAAAAAAAGTACCTACCTTCCTATTTATTTCATTTTGCATCAATCTATTGAATCGTTAGAACGCCTTCTGCTAACGATAAGAATAATTGTTAATAAAATAATTCACTAGGTATCTATATTATAATAGCGTGAATTACCAGTCTACCTGGAACCATTCAAAATAATGTTGATTTTATACCTATAGCCAACATTCTACTTGTATTTACTTCGAGAGATCGGAGACGAATTCCGTTAATTTAATTTAATATAATAATATAATAGAATTACATACCTTTCATTATAATTATTACACAAGATGCTTGAAATCGCAAATTTCACACGATACACTCACTACCGCGCTCGTCGCCGCGGACATGCTACACAGTTTGAAGCCATGGTTTTAAACCTAGTGACCTTGGTAGAAGCGAGCCGCTACACGGTTTCAAATAAGCGCATTTGTTTGATAAAGGTCATGCGAAATTTGGTTTAAAACCACTGTCTACACGGTTTCAAACCACTGTCTACACGGTTTCAAACCATCTGTTTAAAACCGTTGTTTGAAACCGTGTAGCCCACGCATGAGCGAGACGATTCAACAGGTTCTATGCGATAAACGCGAGCTAACACTCAAGCGCAGTTTTTGAATGTGTGTGTGCGTATTTATTATTTATGCTTATTTGTTTTTTTCGAGTTCCCTATTACCAATAATGCTAACACCTATTTTCAACACACTGTAAACTACGTACCCAGTCTAAAATAAAACTTGCCTACTTTCACTAAAACACAGTGAATAGTAAAATTCTGATTTTATATTTTACTAACATTCTAATTTTACACATTGAGATGACGCGAATTGTGCTTAAACAATTTTTTTCTTTAAACACTTGAAAGAGCATTGCTGCTTAAGTGCCAAATCGTAAATTACTTCATGAATAAAAATGCTAATACGAAATAAAAAAATATACCACAATAATTTGAAATTGCTAACAGTAATAACTCTTCTAAAGATAAGAAATCAAAAATTCTAATAAGTTTGCAAACCAAAATTTGCCCTAAGGTTAAACGACTAACATACTTCAACACGGAATACATCAAAATAAACGTCGCTTTAGTTCTCCAGTTCTCAAAAAATCTTGAAAAATTGGCCTGCTTAAGCGCCAAAGAAGTGCTCTAATTGACGTGATTCTTAGGGCCGTATTAATAAACTAATCTCAACTCTGATCCCCGTCACAAGATGTGTCAAAAGTGACAGTTTTCTATGGATTGACGTTGACTTTGACGTATCTTGAGGCGGGGATTATAGTTGAGATGAGTTTATTAATACGGCCCTTAGACTAGTCGACGCAGAAAAAAAAAGAAATTAAACCGTATACACAGCTCATTTTTGTCCAAAGTGGCGCTTAAGCATTTTTACCTTTCCACTGTCGATATATTTCGGCGGTTCCTTATGACAACACTGCTGTACAAAATGTACCTGGGCCCTATTTAATAAACATTACAATGCGACAATTTTGTAAAAAACACACATACCTATTTGTTAAATTGTACTAGTAAAATTTAACAAATATGTCAGTTTTTTTACAAAATTGTCGCATTGTAATGTTTGTTAAATAGGGCCCTGCTCAATGTTTATAGTTTTTAGGGTTCCGTACCAAATACTGAAAAATGGAACCCTTAGCTGACATTGTTGTTAGTCTGTCCGTTTATCCGTCTGTCTGTCGGTTACCGATTTTTTTTTCAATTATGCCAAAATATTTTCTTGGTCTTCAATTTATCCAGGATCGGGCTGCGGTGGTACTGACCGAGCTGGTTGTTCTCCTGCGCGTCCTCGCAGCGCGCGACCACACGGATGATGGCGCGGCCCGCCAGGCGCGCGCAAACCATCATCGCCGGCGCCCGGGGGTCTCCTTCTTCAGCCTCCGCGGGCATCCTCGCTCCTCCCTCGTATTCTGTAGGCGGCCGCATCACTGTACTTACTAAGAACGTTCACTGCACTAAGTCACTGGCTAATTACTAGCGAAAGACTTCGATGTCTCATCTACTACTGCCGCTATGAAACGCGGAGCGCCTCAGTACTCGGCTACACTTTGTTAAATTCGAGCGGCGTGTTTGCCGACAGCTTTTATATTGTCGGCTTAACAAAGAAGCGTGGTGCGCGAGCGAGACGCGACAATAACAATGTGCCGTCTCGCTCACCGCCTGCTGCGCAGTTGACGCACGCGTCCTTTGTAAATTCGGAAAATATACGGGTTTAAAGTTAGTTTTAAACAATTTGCATGTTTTTATATAAAATATGTTTTTGTGTTTTTGTTTATATGTTTTTGTTTTTATGACGCGTCAATACCTATATTACCTATAACAATGTTCTAACATTTTAAAACATTGTTATTTACGGACAGTAGGTATTAATTTGAAATTTGGTAAGCCAGCTTGCTGAATTTCTCATCATGAAAAAGTTAATCCCAATAAGTAGGTATTTACCTAATGCCTAGTTTAAGCAAAAGTTTTATATAAGCTAAATATTTTGTATTGAGAGATTTAATTTTGTAGAATTTAATTTAAAAAGTAATTAATACGAACAGGTATTACAAGATACTATAGTAAGTAGGTATAGTCAATCAATCAATTAATCAATCAATAGCCTTTTTAATTATGAATGAAAATTATTTTTTGTTGCATTTAAATTCGGAACGGCGCTAGGTATAAAATCAAATTATATATATATATGTTTTTGATTTGTGACGGTTTTGTATTTAAGCAGCGATTTCTTCTAGGGCTTGGGGTGTTTCTGCAAAAAGTACTATATCGTCAGCCAATTTGTGGTGGTTTAAGCTTTTGCCATCTATATTGAGCCCGTGTTTATCCCAGTCAACCTACCGAAATATGTCTTCGAGCACGGCACAGAGCAGTTTGAGGGACAGTGGATCGCCTTGTCTGACTTCCCTGGGTCAATTTCCCAAGCAATAAATTGAGGTGGCGAGGCTGAAAACGTTGGTGAACCAAGTTTAAATATTAAACTGTTATTTTTTCTGAAAACTTCACGCAGTTGCCTAGTTGGGGCAATAATTAGAATTAAAATATCAATAGAAATAATAATAAAAAGAAAATAATTAAGACCTAATTTCTCATTAAGTACAGTGGGCTGTCCGCAACCCAGTTTTGATTGCAAAACGTGGAATAAATTGAATAGGTACTATTTATGATCATGTTTTGCTCTTAGTCTTGTTCCGACCGTTGACAGTGGCAGTTGTCAATAATGGTTAAATGTTCGATAGAAAACAGCAATAACCACCAGACCAGATGAAAACTAACAAGGGCCGTATTAATAAACTCATCTTTACCTACTGTGATGCCCGCCTCAAAACACGTCAATCCATAGAAATCTATTATTTTTGACACGTCTTGAGACGGGCTTCTCAGTCAGGATAAGTTTGTTAATGCGAGCTTTAGACTACTAAAATGATGACCCTCCTTTTTGCTTCGCCGTACTCGGGTCAAGACAGGAAACTGACTAAATTATCCGTGATAAACTCGCTAGCTCAAGACGAGTCATCCAAGAAAAGCAGCCGGTTTTCTTTCTCGTCTTTTAGTAATCTAACAAAGCCGAAACGGTCAGTGACGTGCCAAATTTTCCGCCGTAACGCGACCGCTGACATTCAGCGGAGTTTTTTACCGCCGCAGCAGCTGAGGTCGGTCCTTTGTGCTATTTCAGGAGATCCTGGACCCGAGCCAGGGCGTCCGACGCAGTAGCACGTGCTTGGTTCTTTGATCCCAGGATAATATACTTATACTAATTAAATCCTTATTTCGCCTACACAGGTGTGAAAGTCGCTCACATGGGCTTTTACAGCCGTATTCGGCTTTGAATTCGCATTTTCGTTGTTTAGATAACATCCAGATGGAGTCCGTGTGCTTAATGTCACGCTTCTCTTCTAATTTATAATCAATGTTTATAATATAAATACGCAGGTATGTACTGTTTACTTACCACTCGTCCGTAGAACCGGGCGACCTGTAAGGTTTATATTGTATTGTGAGCGGACAAGGTTGTTGCGAAGCAAAAGGTCGACACAGAGTGACTTGATACCTATTTGCTGTGATCCGCAATCACTACACGGTATGTATAGGTAGGTACCTACTAACGCAATAACGCAATTTATACTTCCATGGTGACAATCTGTTTCAATCGTTTCATGGAACGTATCTTTAGTTAGAATGGCGTCGTTTCCTAAAATACTGTTTACTTTTGTCAAAAATATTACATTACCCAAAATTACCCAAAAAAGTAACCTAAACTCGCGTCACTTCAACTTTGTAGTTCTTTTATCTTATAATTACATTGACAAAACCTGGGTAAAATATTAAACACTCAAAAGCCAGCCGTTATTTCTCTAATCTCCTAAAACGAGCCATATCACCATCCATTGAGCTATACTACTACTACGTATAGAGAAGACAGCGCGAACATCACTTGTGCTCCATTCAATTGCGGTGCGCTGTCTTCTCTATACGTAGTAGTATAGCTCAATGATCACCATCCTAGCGCTTTTTCCCGTTCTTCGTCGGGGTACCTACCTACGCTTGGCCGTGATCCAGATTCGGCCAGTCTGGTCATATAGTTAAAACCAGCCATATGTTTACTAGAAATAAATGCATAAAATAGATAATGCATAAAGATATCAAAGAATATAATATTTAAAAATGTCCTATAAAACGGAACAATCCTTTGTTTGGGATATACCTACTTATTTGGTATTTTATTTTAAAACCGGCAACCGGTGCTTGCTGTAGTATGAGCGACATACTTTAGGTCGGATGTATTGTTTCCCAAAAAGTTCTTTGTAGATACTTTTTTGTTTCATTTTCAGGATACCAAATTCGCTATTTAAATGATTTAGGTTAAGTTAGACTTATGACTACAATAAAATGGAAACTGCTGCGGCACTACTTAATAACTTTCTGGCAAAAAAAATTGGGGATATTTCGCGCAAACGGCAGACACCCACCGTCAAAAGTAGGTAAGTATAGAGTGAGGCACAAATATGCTGCTACAATATAGAACCTTTTTGATTCTATAATGTAGCAACATTCGTTCCTCACCCTACGTATATGAACAGATGTAGTGCATAATTAGTTTCCATGGTGTTTTATCGGAAAAGTTCGTATTTATCGTGCTCTCTCAATTAGCTTCAGTACCCATCATACCTCATACATCATAGGTCGCATATATATATAGAGTGGCTATTACGCAATTCAAATATTCGCTGTAGTTTTGGTTATATTTACGGTTTACCTATATAACATTTATAATACCGAAACCTCAAAATAGAAGAAAACGGTCAGATCCTCCAGTCCAGGAAATTATATTTAACATACTTATACCTGTATATTTTGTCAGAAAATATTAAATTCGGAAATAGCAATGATTCTCAATATTTTGGCAAAGTTCAACAACGAATTTCCGATGCAACGGGCATTTCTCGGCCAACTAAAACTAATAAACAAGGAAGAAGATAAGAAAAATATTAATTCTAATCCAAATAATGTTGAAATTTTCTGTCTAGATCTTGATGACTTTGATTACGCAATAATACGACTACTCCAGTCAAATGGTGTTTTTACTAGCAAAATTTTGGGGTAGTTCTGATTTCTTCCCTTCTATATGTATTTTGTGGTGCTGAATCCGAATCTGAGGTTTGCTAACAAAATTTTGTGACGCAACATTGACAAAATCGCAAAAAAAGTGAAAAACTTGGAAACTATTAACTTTTAGTAAATGGCTTGTTTACAGAAATTAAAGTTCTTAAAATTCTCTACAAATATCACTATTTAGTTTTTTTTTAGAAGAACCGTTTGGTCTCAAGTGCAAAATGAAAATTTTCACTTTTTTTGCGATTTTGTCAATGTTGCGTCAGGAAATTTTGTTAGCAAACCTCAGATTCGGATTCAGCACCCCAAAATACATAAAGAATGAAAGAAATCAGAACTACCCCAAAACTTTCCCACTAGGGGCACTTTTGAGTACGATTTGACTGCACTAGACGTATTAGACTTTGAGGGGACCGTAAGTTATCCTACGTCATCAAGTACACGAAATATGCCACTTTGTCGCGAAAGGACTGGCCTATTAGACCCACAAAACTTTGGTCTGCCAATGCGCAGCCTGGCAGGTTCGGTACAGTCGAAGAGAAAAGTTGGTATTTTTTCCACATAATCAACGTCATAGAGTACACGAATGAAACGTTTTCGTAGCAATAGAAGTTACTTATACAAGTAAAAAAAAACGGGTCTGCCTTACATCCTCTTGGCAGTTTCGCTAATCGGACCGCGATATGATCAGCTAAAAGTACCTACGACGAAACTACGGCATCGAGTACACGAATGGGATTACCGGGAAATTGTAGTCTAGACCACCCTATTGACAATACACCAAGTCTGTCAGCGGTCAGCCTGGCATGCAAACGACGAAAATATTGATCAATCAATTCAATAGGTAATATAAATATTTTAATAGGTAGGTAATGTTTTAAGTGCGTAGCATCCTGAGTTTAATAATTGTAAATATTTCAAAATACGTATGCGTATGCTGCATTTTATGTTAACGCAAAGAGTGTTTCGTTTACGAATGACAATAAAAGTACTACTTACCTATGATGAGTGTATTTGTAAGTTTAAGATGTTGGGGTAACACTGTGACTGACAATTCATCTAACATGACAGATTCGTGATCTTCCTCATCTTCAGAAGAATGATGATTCTTCGAAAGCGATGGCTTTCGATAATAATATCGAGAGATACTAGCTGTGCCGTATACACATCTAATAAATCAATCCTTTTCTGAAGATATATTCCCTGATAAGTTAAAAGTAGCTTTAATAAAACCTATCTATAAAAAAGGCGAAACCACTGATGTAACCAACTACCGTCCGATTGCACTTCTACCAACTTCAGCAAAAATATTTGAAGCCGCAATGATAAAGCGCCTGTATCCCTTTTATGAAAAATATAAAATCCTGCACGACAGTCAACATGGCTTTAGGCAAAATCGCTCTACAACTCTAGCCATTTATAATTATGTCCAACAAATCATAAAAGCAATAGATAATAAAGAAATACGCTGTAGGCCTCTTGCTCGATATGAGTAAAGCCTACGATAGAGTAAGCTACGAAACACTATTAGATAAATTATATAACACGGGAATTAGAGGATTGACTCATGACTGGTTCAAATCTTACCTCAGCAATCGTACGCAATATGTTGAAATATAGTATACAGATTTTGAGTCAGGAAAAATTCAACACATAAGATCTGATAGAGTGCCAGTTACAGGCTCTATTCCTCAGGGTAGCGTCTTAGGATGTTGTTTATTTCTGATCTACATAAATGATCTCCCGAATATATTAGATAACCATTGCGTCATCTTTGCAGATGATATATCTGTACTTCTGCCATGTTCAAATATTATTGAAGTCGAAAACAAATTAAATTCAACCCTACATAAAATTATAAACTGGCTAGAAACTCACAATTTAAAGCTCAACCTAACTAAAACTAAAGTCATACAATTCAAGCCACATCAAAAACCTGCATTACCAATATCCTTTAGCCTTAACAATACTAAACTGGAAACCGTAAACTCTGCTCCCTTGTTAGGCATAGATCTAGACACGAATCTTAACTGGAAATCACATATCCAAAAACTTTCAAAATAACTTTCCTCCTTTATATACGCTCTCCAGCACCTCAAGCGCTGCACTGACTTCCAGACGGCGCTGACTGCGTACTACGCTTACGGTTACTCAAGAATGTCATATGGTCTCATAATGTGGGGACATAGCCCCGATATCGATAAAATTTTCATCCTACAAAAGAAATGCATTAGAATATTAGCTAATATAGATCAAATGGAATCTTGTCGGCCACATTTCATTAAGTTTGAAATGCTCACCCTAACTTCAATGTACATATTTGAGTCGAGCAAGTTTATAAGAAAACATATGGATCTATACACGCCAATAACAGATATAAGAAGAAATGGTAGGAATCTTAATAAACTAAAACAACCCTTTTCCCGATTAAAAATAGTAACATCCAGCCCTCATCACAATATGATTAAAATATATAACCACCTACCTAATTACATAAAAAATCTAGATAGCACAAAGATGTTTAATAAACAATTAAAAATATTTTTAATTAAAAAATGTTTCTATAACTTAAACGATTTTCTAAATGTTAACTTATAATACCATGGATGCATTGAATAAATAAATAAATAAATAAATAATGGCATACTTTAAGACTCTAGGTTAAGAATAAGTAGGTAGAATTTAGTTTTTTAAATGTCGATTTTAACGATTGTGCAATAATGTGTAATAATACATCATAAGTTTTACCGACTAGTGCCAAAATTGTAATAATGTGCAATAATTTAGAATAAGGATAATTAAGTAGTTAGCCCTCTCATGTTGCTGTGCCCTTGCAGGGCGTCACATGCATACCTTTAGCCCGTTGTTCCATCTGTTGTAAACGAAATGTGATACGCAATAAATGATTTTGAATTTGAATTTGACGCCAAACTCTTTGAAAGATTTCACAAAGTTGCTGCCGTTATCAGTCACTGTTGCAACGACAGTTCTATGGTCAAGTCCAAAATCATTATTCAAATTGGTGGCAATACGATCGTAGCTATGAGTTCCAGGAAAACTCTGGCAAGCTATTGTTTTTTTTTGCCTTTGTAGGTTGTCATCAATCCAGTGTACTACAGTGTAAAAACTCCTTTTACGACTTGACCATATGTCTGTCGTAGTACATACGTATTTCACTTCTTGCAACATCAACTTTATATCCAATATTTGTACTGAATATAAATCATCTATCCTTCGAGTAAGTGTTCTTCTACTAAATAATTTTAAGTTGAGGGTTCAGATTCTTAGATTCTCAAGTATCGCTTTAAAATAAACATCTTCCACAGCGTTCAGAGGTATCATAGAATGTATGAAAAACTTTGTGATATCACTTTCGAAATCACACTGAGAAATGGCTATGGTATTTGTTTCCGTATTGTTCGTCGACATTTTTTGTCTCTTTTAAAACTCTCTTTTAACGTGTTCCTTGTACTCATCAAATGCTCCGTTTCATGTTTCCATTTTAAATGACTCAGAATATTTGATGTAGAAGTTAAAGAACCCTTATTCACTTCATTCAGTGGTAAATATAACATACACGTAACTATTACCTTTTTCCTATCAGAACTTCCCGAAAGATATTTAAAAAACTTGCCGTCTAATACCGATTGCTGAATTGGAGACATGTAAAGCCAGAGCTAGAAGACGACCTTGCAGCGTTTATGAAATTGCAACAATAATTTTCTGACTTTACGAGCAATGTCAGTGTGACGGTTTGACCCGACGTGACATCTGTATATGCACCGTGAAATTTTAGTGGTTGTTTTCCCGCAACGAAATCATTTTGCCATGGACGTACAATCGATGTGTAATCTTTTTTTTATTAATGTTAAGAAATGACTGATTTACAAAAGCGTCGAACGAAACTCAAAAGTGACCTAACACCAGTAGTAGCACTGCAGTAGTACCTACTTCTTTTGAGTGAATGAAACAAAATAACCAGTGATTGGAATAGGTAGAGTATATTTACCTAAACTTGAAGCATGTTCATTCAATAATACACATTATTATTATTATTATTATTATATATATATATCTGGGAGACATCTTGTGATGCAGTAGGAATATTTTGTGACCTTTCGAAAGCTTTTGATTGCGTTGATCATGCGACCCTTATTTTAAAATTGGAACATTATGGTCTATCAAATAATGCTCTAAGACTTATGTCTTCTTACCTCAGTGATAGAACACAAACGGTTGTTGTAAACCACTTGTAAACAATACGCAGTCTGTTGGCCCTGCAGTTAAATTAGGTGTGCCTCAGGGCTCTATATTAGGTCCTTTCTTATTTTTGGTTTATATAAATGACTTACCACCCATACTAGATACACTTTGTGATATTGTACTATTTGCTGATGATACATCACTCATTTTCAAGGTAGACCGAAAATCCGTCGACTACAGTAGGATAAACTCCGCGCTTGTTAAAGTACTTAATTGGTTTACGAGTAACAATTTACTACTCAATGCTAAGAAAACTAAATGTGCTAGGTTCGTTTTGCCTAATGTTAAACCGGTAAATTCTAGTATTTTTCTTAATGGCTTAATGGGGATAGAAATGGTAGATAAGGTACTTTTCTTAGGCATAACTATAGACAAAAATTTGCAATGGAGTCCCCATAGCAGTTTTAGCACGCAAATTAAGTTCGGCCGCTTACGCCGTTAGAAAAATTAGACAACTTACCAATCTTGAGACAGCTCGCTTAGTTTATCATAGTTATTTTCATAGTGTTATGTCATACGGTATTCTGGTTTGGGGAAAAGCAGCTGACACACAGACTATATTTGTGTTACAAAGAAGGGCCATTCGCTCTTTATATAACTTAATTCCCGTGATTCATTAAGATAACTTTTTAAACAAATTTATATTTTAACAGTAGCATCCCAATATATTTCTCAAAATATTATGTATCTTATATATAAGAACCTAGACTCTTTCGTTAAAAATTCTGATATACATAATAGGTTATAGGTTATAGCGGGCTAGTTTTCCGCAACTCGACGACTAAGCGCCTATTTTGCGTGAGTGGGCTGGGGGAGCTGATTTTATTTCCAGTAGCCTAGATTGTTTACAGTATGTATACCAAAAATCGGATAACAATACTAATACAAATATAAACATTATAAAAAACCTAACCTACGGGTGCTAGGCTCAACTCAAGCTACCGGTGGTTAGGGTTGCAGAGAGAGGAGTTTCCTGACAATGCGTGCCGTGTTGAAAAGTACTGCTTCTTTTGCATCGGGTCCTTAATCCAGACAGGATTCTCAGATACTCTTAGTAAGAGTCTCTTGAATCTATTAGTCGCGAGACTCTTCGCTATGAGACCGTTCGCTAAAACAACTATCGGGACAATGATCGTCGAGTCACTTCGTGAACCAAGTCAAGGTACTTGCTGAACTTGTCCTTCTCAGCCTTCACGAGGTTATCGACATGCGGAATGGTGATGTCGATGAGCACTGTCCTCGGCGTTGGGATCGATCCGTCACCATGATATCAGGCTTATTGGTAACAACAGTCCTGCCCGGGATGACAGATCGATCCCAATAGAGCATAGCCGACTAACCGAGAACTGGCACCGGTGCGTACTTGTAGTAGGTACGGCACTTCGGACTCAACTACAACGTATCGAAGAGCAAGTACCTGATGAATGATCTTAGCAACAAGTTTATGTCTGTGCAAGTACTCAACCGTTGGCCAAATGCGAACAAATGAAAATGATATGTCTGAGGAACACACAGTCTGCACAGACAAAACCCACGGTCTCCCCGAAGAGGTGACCGAATCGTAACCAGTTCACGGACGCTAAAAAGTCTACGTCGGGCGCTTTTAAGGCCCGGTAGAAGCGTCCTTGTTCTACCGTACATCCTTGCGGTTCTCAGTGCTTAATACCTTTGGTTTGCGCCAGTTTTCGTTTGCCAAAGAAAACGGCGTAAGGCTCCTACCAGCTACTGCAACCACATCACGATGCATTCCACACTCATTGTTAATGGAAATTATCCTTGAGATTGTGCAATCTTATTAGCATTTAAAATGCCACGACCTCTGTACTTTCGCGGGATGTCCAATCTCATAACAGATGATCGTGGGTCCAACGGGCAGAGACGGTGATGGCGGCCGCGCTCATCGCTCGACCCGCTGGTGTCGGGCGCCGTGGCAAACTCATCACCCCATAGACGATGGCGAGGAGCTAGACGAGACGGGCGAGGCTGGAGAGCGTGCGACTGTAGTGTTCGCTCCGCTACATGACGTCTCATTATTTTAATTTCATCTCATTTCAACATGTGATAATTTTATTAAATGTTTCTTGATAAAATTTTACTATTAAAACATTTTAAATTATGTACTATAAGAAATACATTTCAAACATTTTTTAAATACGTGTTTGACCATTGTCTAAGTTTTTGTAGTAATACTGATAGTGTATAGAAAAATGTTTTGAGTTATAAGGACGTTAATTGTTATTGTAATTATTTTATAATTCTAATAAATAAATTGATCATACTGTACATTTTATTCCATCAAATTACCCAAAGAATATAGTGAACGTCAATGTTTAGTTTACGACTATAGCCAGCTTTTAATCAGAAAATCAACAATTATTTCCCCGGGTTGTTTAGTTTACGACTATAGCCAGCTTTTAATCAGAAAATCAACAATTATTTCCCCGGGTTACAACACTTAAATCTAGTTACTGGTAACGGATCGACTCTTAACATGGTTCTAGAATAGCAAAGTGAAGTCACTAGTGGTGGTACACACAATTATTTTGGCTTTCCATAGTTTAAAAATGGTAAACGTTTAATAACGTACGTATTGATAAGCAATTTAATATAAAACCTTGGTATAAAACACGACTATAAACCATTAAGCGGATTTTAGCAATTTTTTTTGGATTAGTGGTAAATGATCATAATGTTACTATCAAAATACTACGCTAGTAGATGGTTAAGGTATACTTTGCTAGGTTTTAGTATTTAAAGTATAGATTATTTCTGATTTATTTCCGCGTCTAGAACACAAAAACCTTATAAAATAATAGAAGCAGTATTTTGCGAAAACACTTATGAACATAGCAAGTACAAAACTTGTTTTAACGGTTGCACAAAGAAAATACAAGTTAAATCTTCACAAAGTCTAGAAATATAGGTTTTAAGGTTTTTTATTTTAAAAATCAAAACTTTGTTTGTGGCTTAGTGGAGTTTCAGCTAGAGCACGGCAGTGTTGACCTCGTGCCTGTCCAGTGCGGCTGTTATGCTGGTGAAGCTGGTTTTGTCAAAGGCGCTCTCTATGTCGATGAAGACGCCTAGACACATCGCTTTGTTTTTGACGGCTTCTTCCAGTTTGGAGACTACCGCATGTAGAGCTGAATCTGTGGATTTACCTTGACTGTAGGCGTGTTGGTTGGGGTGTATTGGCGTGTTTACATATACATAATATAAATACTAGGAATAAAAATAAACAAATAAACATTTCAAATAAAAATAAAATACCCATAAAAAAATTTCGTGTCCGTAAAGTATATAAATCATTTGTAGGTCAATGCATTCATTTTTATAATAAATTACCCGACGTAGTTTTAGAGTTACCCCTTCCAGCACTTAAAAATTACTTGAAAAAGTCGTTGATGTCTAAAGCGTACTAAAGGGTCGAGGACTAAGTATCTAACGGACAAAAATGCTTGGCCTAAACCAGAAAATTAACTAATGTTTAATGTTTAACAGCTTACTACTCGTACATACCTCATAAAAATAATCTAAACGCTGTATCTTGTCTAGGGGACACGGTTTATGTAGGAAGACATGTCGAAACTGTTTTGTGTGGTATATATAGGTATATATAGTAGGCCGCACGGGCACTTTTACACGTCAAAATCTACCAGCGCTGGTAGATTTTGACGTGTAAAAGTGCCCGTGCGGCCTACTTACTGAATAAATATCTTTTATCTTTATTTTTTAAGGGGGTAAAAGGGGGGTTGGAAGTTTGTATGAAAGTCATCAATCTTTGAAGATAGAAACGTGGACATTGGTATATAGGCTATTATTTAGAGCTAGAGCTAGGCTAGAGACGAGGAAGTTAATAAAATAACAACAGACAGTTGTCTCGTTTATTAGTGCGAAAAGCTCAGGCCTGGCGACCCTGCGCCAGTTGCGCCGCGGCGCAACAGTGTAGCATGAGAGCCGTCAGTGCGCCCGCGCGTGCCTCATTGCCTGCGCTCGCACCTTCTGAACCCACACATAGCTCTTCACGGACCGCATGCAGCTGTAACCAAAGATTTCGATCACTTCTATGTTTCTGACTAACTCTTTATCTGCCAGAAGACAATTTTTAGGGTTCCGTACCTCAAAAGGAAAAAAGGAACCCTTATAGGATCAGTTTGTTGTCCGTCTGTCTGTCTGTCTGTCTGTGTGTCTGTCAAGACCCTTTTTCTCAGGAACGCATGGAGGTATCAAGTTGAAATTCATATCATATACTTAAGTCTGCAATCCCTTGAATCAGTAAAAAAATCAAACATCTGAGTCAACGCAATCAAAAGATATGGCTATTTATGACGCATATTCAAGGGAATCTCAAGGGGCTACAGGGTACTTCCCGTTGACTTAGAATAATGAAATTTAGCAAGAAGCAATGTCTCACATTCCCAGTATAAGCTGACACTCACTAAGTAAGAGTGTGCATACTAACCCCCTTACTAATAAACGTTGAGTAACGGCTGAGTAGTTATACAATGCTTTGTCCTTATCTGTCGAATTCAAATGTCACAATGACAGATAAGGACAAAGCATTGTATAACTACTCAGCCGTTACTCAACGTTTATTAGTAAGGGGGTAAGTGTGTGTCAGTTTATACTGGACATTACTGAACTGACACGCACTAAGTATGGACACTCATACTTAGTGAGTATCAGCTTATACTGGGCATGATTTTTTATGTGATGTAACTACAAATGAACGGTTTTCGGATTTTTTCCTTTATTTGTACTCTGAGACATTGCTTTTTGCTAAATTTCATTGTTCTAAGACAACGGGAAGTACCCTATATAGTCCCTGAGCCCGCTCCAAAATTGCCTACGTCATATGACATCACGATAAAAATGCATGGCACACGGTCGGAAAAGTTGTGCTGAGCGAGGATCAAAAGATTATCGCACCTAAAATTGGCAGGAAGTTTGAGAAAATCCTTCACTTCCGGTCAAAATTTCAAGGTTATATTTACGTCATGTGACATCACTATGACACACCTGGCATCATTTAGCCCTTTAATCGTAGAGAGAGTCAACATAAATCTGTCAGTTCTGAAATGGCCGGAAGTACCTACTTGACAGACGGTGCCAAAGATAGCCACTGGATACGTTTTCCTACGTCATGTGACATCTTGATGAAAATTACTATAAACGTTTTGAAATAATAGTGCCTTTAAGAATAAATAAGTCTGCCAATCCATATCTGGCCGGAAGTCGTTTAAAAGTGATTTTTTAACTGTTAGGTAGAAGTGAATGAATCATGCGCATGATTTACAAATTATGAATTTTTGATCGATTGATAAGGATTATTGACTCATCCGTCGTGGTGGGTATAGATAGTAAGAATGAAAATTTTACAAATCTGTTAAAAATTCTCAATAAGTTCATACTAAGAATTAAAAGTTACAACTCAGATACTATTGTGCTTTAAGGTTCTCAAACAAAAACCTTCGGGTACGGAGCCCTAAAAAGAAATAAATAAGGTAGGTAAATGTGACGGACAAAATTAAATTACTAGTCACAGTGGTAAAAGAAAAATATTTATTCATACTTATATTACAAAAATCAAACATCATTCATCATCATATCAGCTGAAAGACGTCCACTGCTGGATATCGGCCTTCCCCTCCTCCACGACGGCCGGTTTTGTGCTACTCGCATCCATCGGCTTCCCGCGATCTTCACCAGATCGTTGGTCCACCTTGTGGAAGGCCTGCCAACACTTCGCTTTCCGGTCCGCGGCCGCCACTCTAGAACCTTTCCGCCCCAACGGCCATCAGTTCTACGAGCAATAAGCCCCGCCCACTGCCACTTAAGGTTCGCAATTCGCTGAGCTATGTCAGTGATTTTGGTTTTCCTGCGGATTTCCTCATTCCTGATTCGATCTCGAAGAAATGCGCCAAGCATAGCTCTTTCCATTTCCCTTTGGGTGATCTTGCGCTTTCTTATGAGGCCCATTGTAAACGACCACGTCTCTAACTCGTCCCCGTTTAAATTCAGCTGCCAACTTTTTTACCATCGTATATGATGGACATGATTGCCCCAATGTACATTGCATATCTTCATAAATTTGTTTTGGAGTCAATCCTTTTTTATGAAGATATTTAATTACGGCACGCTGCTCCGAATTGTCCATTATGAAAAATCTGTTTACACGTATTTTTAAGTCAGGCGTATAATTTATATCAAATATTGTCTTCCAATTAAAATTTCGCGGGATGAAAACCGAATAATGACAGTTCAAAATGGCGGCAGTTTTTTTTTTTTTTTTTTTAATGGTCGGGCCGCGAACTTTCCAATCAGCCCTCGTATTTGTTTCGTTTCAAGTCTGCAATTGTCTATGATGGCCGACTAGTGTTGTCCAAATTAAGACTATAACGAGAAGTAGTTTGTTAAAACGATTTTAATTTCGGTGGTTTTTAAAATCACGCTTGATTGTACCAGGTACAATCGTTACGTAATCGTAACGATTGTACCTGGTGTACGAATGTTTAATAACATTACAGTACAGTACGTTACGTTGCATAATACATATTGGTCACACGTCATCCTCAATCGATTCTAGTGATTCTGATTAAAAAATAAATTTTAAAGGAGTTTTTATCTTAATCTACTTTTCGCATCACTAGTAAACTCATCAAAATATAGACAATATCAATATGGCGCTTTGTTTACAACTTTCACAAGTTCTATAGATGGCGACTTTAGTACCTAATTCGTTTCACCTTATCAGTGCAACGTTCAATTGTTTATTCTTGCATACTACGCTTATCGCGCGGGTTTCCTTGTTTCAAAATTATTTTTGTTGACATGTGTTTGTTCATAAAATATTTCGATTAAATTTATGAAATATTTTTATCGGGTTAACTGTTAGTTTGACCTATTGTCGGTTAATGTTGCTGTGTTAACATTTAGGAATTGTCCGGATGATTCTTAATTTTTAATCCATGCATCTCGCCGTGTAACTAAATAGTTTTTTTTTGTATATTGATTTCCCTTTGCCAAATTAGTTTGCACTAGATTTGTTCACTTACTTCAACCTTAATTCATGTAATAATGTATGTCTATTTATACTATTTTGTTGTTATTATGGCTTTGATCCATTGATTTAGTATATATAGATACACAATCAGCAGGAAAAAATGGCAAGTCAAAACTACTGCCTAATCGACTTGGGCAGTCGTTTGGCTATTAGTCTTGTTCCAGCCACAGACAGTGGCAGTTGTCAATCATGACGAAATGTGCAGTGAAAAACTGCAAAAATAATAACAAAAAAACAAATAAAAGGATGAAATGTCTTATTTTACGTAAGTTCTATTTATTTATAAACAGATTCTAGTTAAAATTATAATGCTTTCATGATTTTTAGGAATTTATTTTGTACATACAAATTATGACTTATCACGGAACAAAAATATATGGAGTAGCTATCACTTTTATTAATTTTAATAAATCGTGTTGGTTTTTTTTGACTTATGACAAAAAAATGTTTATAATAATATTTCTTATATTGGGTATCGCGAGGATACCGAAAGAGAAATCAATGACCAATCATGAAACAAATATTCAAGCAAACTGTGACATTTTGTCTTCAGATCTTGATGAGTCTGGAAACTGTTGTGATTACATCAAACAAGTCATAGGATATAAGTACTGCCGGATACGTAGTTCGGAAAATAATAAAATCAATTCGGTGCAACATATGCACAAATTCTCTCTTAGCTAAAGAAAGGCACGATTTTCATAAATTAATTGACATCAAAGACTTAGGTGGGATTTTTTACGCATCTCAAGATGTATTTGATGTGTGCAAGAAAACAAGCTTTCATTAGAAATAACATACCAACGGGAGAAACACAGAACTATACTAAAATAATATCAAATGTTCTAAAAACTTTTATGCAAGTAGATATTTTAATGCTACCTACTACGGAAGAAGACCACATTTTGTCGTAAATGGCGACAATGACAATGGCGATTTCACTAAAAAGTTTTAAATATTTTGAAACGTTTGTTTGCTAATTTGACACTTGATAGCTAGTATATTGAGTTTTTTTTTGCATGAATGTTTAAGGTAAAAAATTGCGATGTTAGCATGTATCTGAATACAGTTTGTCAATGTCATTTGGGACAGTTTATAACAACATTTTTGTGCGGGATTGTGTATCTAGAATGTACTAAATCAATGTTTTGATCCATATATTTCACTTTCGACGTAAATTCGTATGGTGGATCTATTTCATGGCGTTTTAACGTAACAGATAACAAATGTTACGTTGTTGTCAATGGACAGTTATTGCGATAATAATTGGTCTTGTTTTGGTAGTTAAACAGACGTGTTTAACTAGATTAGGGAAAGGCGGGGTAAGACGGGGACTTTAACGTATTTCATAAATAAAACCTTCCGTTTTTAATTGCACAATGTAGGAACTTTTATAAAGAAAATATTAAGTCTTTCTTCTTTTAATTATAATCAGTAAAAACAAAAAAAAAATTCTTCTCATAGAATTAACAACTTGAAATAAATAATGATAAGATATATGGGTAAGATAGGGTATAGGATATTTAATCGTAGTTATCTTCACAAACCGGGCAGATATGGACAGATTCGTCATCGTTATCTTCCACTCCTGCACAGCCACAATGCGCTCACTTGCAAGTGATCCATCCTTCAGATTCGGATAGACTCGGAATACAAGGAATACAAGCCGTGGCAGTACAGACATTCTGTATCTTCGTCATCTGATGTCTGAGCTCCTTCGTCAGCTTTCTTGGTTATTTTAGATTTTTTTCAGTTTCTTTTTGTTTGTTACCTTTGGTTTCGGTTTCTTCGGTTTTCTGTCCTCTAACTCTGCTTTATAAGGAGAAACAATGATAATAGCTTTTTTCCTCTTTTTCGAATTTGTCCTTTTTTCGGCCATTCGTTGTTAAGGCATTAAATGTTTCGGACTTACCAGATGGGATGCTGCATTATCCAAAGAATCATTTACTGTTGCTTGTTGCTGTTAAAGAATAGGTTGCAGCAATTGGTTGAGGTAGTGTGTTTATTATAGGATTTAAAGCGGTGCAGGTGGCCCTTTGGGTATCAGGGGCTGACAATGTTACTGTTGGTGGGACTGTCAGTATTTGTTTAGAGGTTGCTGCTATCGATGGTGTCAAAATTGTATCAGCTTCGGATTCCTTTTCAGCGCCCAATGCGATTTCAGTGGCCTAAATCCAAGAAATAACAAATAAGCGGGTAATATGGGGTACCAACCCCGTCTTGCCCCCAATTAGGTACCCCATCTTCCCCAAACTAGACTCCAAAGTTGTATTATATTTTTGAGGTTTTTAAATCAAAGCAAGCCGGAACGAATTAATGTTTTAGAATTCTAAAATAAACAAACATCAATAAAAAAATGTGTCACACATATTGTATACCATACATTATGAACAGTCACGTACTTAATATACGTCAAAAATTAGATAAAACCACTTGAAATTAAAAAAATACTTACCAAAACATAACGTGCACACCTTCGACCAAACTTTTTGTGACACTAACAACTGCTGCTAAGTACCGTTAGATGGCGTAAAATAACTTTTCTAGCGACATTGTATCATCTCTTTTGGTATGGTCCCCATCTTACCTCGCTACCCCGTCTTACCCCACCTACCCCTACGTCTAAATTACGACTTTGATTCGTATCATGTATAGTTAGGTTAGTAATTATTGTTATTAGACTTTAGTTTTAATCGCGTTGTTTAACGTTAATTTTAATACTGATTTGCGCAGTTTGCGACGACTGAGTTGTCACGTCATAGTGATTTGACGTTATGCACTATGACGTACTGAGTTGTCACGTCATAGTGATTGGATGTTAGACCATGACGTGTTGTTGTCGTGTGACCTTTCTATGGTCAGTTGTAGTTTTAATGGTTGTTGTCATTTGACCTTGCTATGGTCATTAGTAGTTTTAGTTTTAGTAAATGCAGTTAAGAGGTTTAGGTTAGTTTTCCTTTGAGAATTAGATGGATAAGTTCGTAGGTTAATGGTCGTGTTATTTATTCGGTTATCCCGTTTAATTTTGTGAAGCAAATGCCTTGACCCTGAGTTGGTTGTTTTTAAGGTTGATATTTGCTTGGACTTTTGAGTCATGTTGAATCGCCTTAAGCGGTCATTTTGTTAATTGATAGTTTCACTTGTTTCTTATTTGAATAATGAACAGAGTTTGTGTGAGGACCTTGTTGTCTTCAGGGGTGTGACTCACGTCTTATTTAGGGTTGTCAACAAGTATCGTTTTTCTTTTTTTTTTTTCTTTTGGCAGGAGGATGCTGTAGCGTTACCGCCACATGCGCTACGATATTTATCGCTAAATTTTATCGCAGCGTTTAGTTTTATTTTTCGTCTGTGATGCATACTTTTTGGGTATGATACTTATTGTCTTGACCGTTTAGCCAAATACAAGGCTGGTTATACTCATCTTTTTGGTTTGAAATTTGAATTTTGGTAGTTCGGCTCGTGAATAATGTTTTTTTGTCATTACCGTTCAATATCCCGACGAGACAATATACCTACGTTTTGAAACACACATCCGTTTTTATGTGAGCAGAGTTGATCGTCGTTGTTTCCCGAATATCTTGAAGGCCGCTTGGTTCATGGATTAAGCGGGTATGTATTCTAGACTTCGGTCGATTCGCTAGGTTGTGGTTGTTAGGCTTGATAGTTTATTCGTGCTTTTGATTACAGCGGATCCCCCCCGGGCGGCATATTTGACCGTATGCCAGCCGTTCTGATTGGACCCTCGCAGCTGGGCGCGTAGAAGCAGTCCGATTTCCTGCCTTCGATGTCCTGCCGGTTCGCCCGACCAGTGAAGGATGCCCAGGGTGACTCTCCTACGTGTTTTGAGGTCGCTTTCCTAACTTAATTACCTTAGTAGCATTAATTATTAACGTGTAACACATAAAATCGCACTGTTCGTCTAAGACGTCGCGACGCCATCAAATTTATCTTATTCCTAGGTGTAATACCGCCGAAAGCAAGCAGTTCAACTTATTAATATTAATTTTACTAATAAGCACCTCTATTTCAATCTTCAAAATGGCCTTTTTGAAGACGACTACTGAGTAGGTGCATTATTTGCTAATTTAGGTTTTTTTTCTTAATCGCTGCTTTGTATTTTCAGCAATATTGTGCAATTTTAATTTTGACCGCATAACATGTTTTACCTCTTATACGAATCATGTTAGATTAACTCCTCTTTTCGGCTTTTTTCAAAACAAATTTCCTGGAGCAATTCCACCGGGACTTTGAACGTGTAATATTTTTGATACTATTTGTGTAGAATACTTTTTTATATCTTAAATTTGTTTTGTGTGAATGTGTCTATTTTTTTTAGGATTAAACCATTGTTCTTTAAAATACCGCGTTTTACTTTTTAGCCATGGCCCAAAATTTTACGTAATAAGCACTCCTAACGGATGTGTTTGTTTGTCTAAATGATTGTTCGCCCTAACCGGTAAACAGTCGTTTATACAACAGTATGTATTACTAAATAAAACCCCTTGTCCATAACGTTCTGTCAGTGAAAAAAGGGCTACCAACCATCTCGTGTATCTGGTCTGGAGTCAGGCGTGCGGCGAGGTCAGGCGCGGCGTCCCGCGCAGCCGCCAGCAACGCGTCTGGCGGCAGCGCGCTGTGCAGCGCTGGGCGTAGCATGCCCGGCACCCCGCCCCGCGCCAGCCACGCCGCCCCGCATTCGGCAAACGGATTCCCCACCGCTTCCAGAGACTGCTTCCTGCGCGTCAGGGCTGCATGTGAAAATTAAGCCGCCAACTGTTCAAAGCAATCTAGCTGCAATAAACGCGTTGTAATACGATAGCTTTTTTAATGTTCTAAATAAGAACGTTTTTTCACATGTTATTGTGAAGCTTTTATATAAAGTAGGTAAGTATATATATACTAACTCAAACTACATAGGCCAACTAGTAAGACGCTCTTGAATAGTAAATTCATCACCAGCATACAGCGCAAGCACACGTTATTGTATGGGGTTGAAAGTTTTTTGTCGTGTTATTCTCAAACGTAACCGCGTCCATTTCGACGACACTTATTGAGACTTGCACAATCGGAGGTTAAATATGAGTCAGGTTAGGTTAGGAGAATTATCCGATCTCTTTAAGTAAGTTTGACAATGAGCTCGATGTCGACGCCTGATGCGTTAGTTAGAGGATAGAGACAGACACTTGCACGCGAGAATATTTTTATGGCAATTCAGTTACAATAATAAGGGTTTCATCAAAGCGAGTCTTTTTCTTATCACACCAACTGAATCAGCGCAGCTTAATACAGAAAGCAAAAGCAAAACTTAAGGCAATTATAAGTAAAAAAGATCTGGAGTTACTTTGAACTAAGTACATCGTATTGCCGGAAGACCCGTAAATAGCCTTCAAATATATCTTAACATGCGATCTAAATTACAGTTGATGAATTATTTTATGATTTAGATTAATAATTTTGACAGTGGTATTAATATCAATATTATTATCTGGGTCCTGTAACACAGGGAATCCTAGCTCAGAGGGCCTAGTGTAAGTTTTGCAACGTATTTTACGTCTCGACCGCGTTTGCGTAAAAGTATCACTTTGTATGGAACTGTCAAATGTTTCGAATACGCGCCGCTAGGGGCGCTGTCACACTTCCATACTCATTGAGACTAAACGCAAACGCGATCGAGACGTAAAATACGTTGCAAAACTTACACTAGGCCCTCCGGACGCAGTTTTAAACGTTTTCATTTTCATTTTTCATATTCATACAACTGAACTCAATTCTATTGATAAGTAATGTAATAAAATAAAAAAAAAAATAAAAAAAAAATTATTTCGGTCAACAACAAAATGTTATTATAAAGGTTGAGATCTCCTAGTAGGTCTAGAAAGTCCTGTGTCAGGAGACCTCGCTCTTCCACTAGCTGTAGGAAATTAGTTGTCGGTTGAAATAATGATGGTAATGATGTTGTAAAATCAACTAGCTGATACTGCATCAACCAGCTGACCTTAACCACAGGCCATAGGCCACAGTGAGGGTTTGTGAGGGGAAAGGATAGCTCCCAGGGAATGGCCCAGGGCGAGCTAGGTAGTGGGGGAGTGAAACACCAACGGACAGTTTCTCTGATTTAATAATTGAATAACATTCTATTTATATTATTTACATTTATACACAAATACATATGTTTGGCTTTGTGAGCCGTGCGTGTAAACAGCCGCTGGAGCAGATCTGTGTCTGGGTTATGAGTCAGCGGCGTGTTGGTCGTGTCAGCGGGTTGTAGGTCGTGTGCTCCAATGGTCAGTTGAAGATGCTGATACTGAACAGATGTTAAGGCGTGTTCAGATATTTTTGAGCACCTTGTATAAGATAATAATAGTGTGATTACCTATTAGGTAAGCATATTATAGTGCTCCGATGCTGGGCAAAACTCCCTCGATTTTCATTAACCCTATCCACTGCAACCTCTGGCCAATCTTTTAGAAAGCGTTCAAGTAACAATAATAATAAATGAATAATATTTTAATTAAATGATAAATATGCAAAGATGCATTTATGATGAAAATTGTGGAAACTTAAGCTTCATGTGTTGACCAATCAATTTTTTCGAGCAAGGCGGTACGGTGACTAAAGGTTAATTAGCCATATATATTCTCGCAATATGTCACCAACTAAATAGACTATGTTAACGTTTCTTTGTAAAATGGCCGAGTTTGATAGCTGATTTTCTGCACAAAGATACGGTGCATTATCGAAGTTAGAACTTTATCGTTGAATAAATAAACAGAATCCACGAAGACACGCCTAGTGATGGGCCGCGGTAGGTAATATTCCCGTTACCAGTAAGTTTCCGTTTGGGAATATTCCCATTAACATTCCAATGTTACCAGTAATATTCCCAAAAGATGGGAAGATGCTAAACCAGTGATTTTTATGAGATTTAATGTTTATATGGTTAGTACAATAACCAATATGCATAGATATTTTTTAACACAGTTGCTCAAAAAGTGGAACTTTTCGTAGCTGTATAGCGTGCGGAAAGTTGGTTTTCGCGAACTAGTGCTTTTTACTTTTCCAATTTATTTAAATTTATACTTGTTCCAATTCATGACAACTTATTGATGAGTGTTAATATTAGTTTCCTTTAAACATCGTAATCAACATAAAAAGCTGTTAATGTAAGAATACGAAAAATATACATATTTCATTATTTATTACTTACCTCTTCATCATTATAACACGTTTATTTTTTAATATTGAATATTGAAAAACCGTTCTTCATAAGTTGTCTGAATGGAATGGAATAGCTGCCGAAACGCCTGTCAAAAATTTGGCATTATGAAGAGGCTTTTTTTTTAATGATTATGACCTGGATGCTAAGGCCTTTAAGCCATGCGTTTTTTCTTACTGTAAGCATTTTTTAAGTTTCCAAAGGCAACATTCGATATTGTTTTTATAAATATACGATACACAAATAATCGTAATTAACAATACTTAGGTAATAATAGTACAATGTTTTATATTTACAATTGTTTGTCTTATAGAACATGCATTTGAAAAAAAACTTTCATTGAAGTGGGTTCAATAATAATAACAAAATCCATTCTAGTCGAATAAAAGCTAAAAAACACCTCTTCATAATGTCAAAAATGTTCACTGCGAAAGATCGAACTTAAAACGAATTTGTTTACCAATCTTAAGTTTTCAAAAGTTTCTTATAAAATGAGTGAATCAGAGTTTGAAATTGATTTATTTTTTCGCACCTGTGTTAAAAAACGTCGTTCGATACACGTGCGGAATAGTACATTATTGCCTAGGCGCGGAAACTAAGGGATTGCCTGACGAGGTGGTTAGCAGGCCGAACAATAGCGAGGCCTGCTAAAATACGAGTCAGGCAATCCCCCCGTTTCCGCCGAGGCATATATAATGCTTTTCTCAAACATGTGAGGAAATGATACAAATATATTTGTAAAAAGTAAAATTAATATTAAAAGTGATGTTAATCATATTAGGACAATTTGTAAACGAAATTGTTATGGGTTTTCCAGGAACATTTATGTTTGTCTGTTGAATTTGAGATGTTGATATTTCAGGGCTTGTGGTAGACAAATGGACGTAACTTAGGGAAAAGGATCCAATTCAACCATTTCACACTTGTAGAATTTGACATAATATTGACAGCAATAGAATTCAAATTTAATACCGTGAAGTGTCGAGGACTTGATGTTTATAGCTTTTACACAACAACAGTAGTTCTTCGTTTAAATTTCAATAAGTTTTTGTTTTGAATTCTTTTTTGTAACCATAGACAATTTTAAAGACATTTAAAAAGAAGAAAACACACGCACTACGAAAACGAGCAGTTGCCTTGGCTGTATGAGATTTATTTCTTGGTCCTTTCTATTCTGTATGCATTGGACAGCACTTTAAAAAAAATATCGCAGCGGACAAAAATGGGTTTTCATACGTTTATTTTACTCCTAGGAAGAAAATGAGGCCCTTCGCGTCTTCGTTTTTCAAAAAAAATGCCATTCTTTCTGAGCATATTTGAGAAAATGTCATTCTTCACTCGTCCCGAGTCTCGATATCTCGGTACTCGTGAAGTAATGACATACTTTCCGCACTAGCATCGAAATGTACTATTCCTTTCACTTTTACACATAACATCTTTTTTCTCTTTCACTATCTCTAATAGTATAGTTCAGTTCAGTCCGCGCACTTGGCACGGACGCAGGTTTAAGTACTTAAACTTATTGCTTCTACCCCTACTTTCCAGTGGTTCCCAAACTTTGCAAGTTTCCTTTGATCTATAGTAAAAATTACTACGTAAATTCAGTATGCAGTGCGCTGTTTGTGACGCCCCTGTCAGTGACTGCGCCCAGTGTGCTACATGTATGAAAGGCATTGGCTTCTGCTGTGCCGTTATAACTGAGCAGGGATACAGAAAATTTGGTGCTGAACGCAGGGCTACTTGGAAGTGTCCTAAGTGTAGAAGGGAGGCTTCGCCAACTTGTACGAGACAGACAGATTTGGATGCCGTATTGAGCGAGTTACGGGATATGAAAAAACACTTATCTTGTCTCCCTGGGTTGGTGAAGGACCTAGCAATTGTGAAGACTGAGCTGTCTGAAGTTAGAATTGAGTTCAGTTGTATGAATATGAAAAATGAAAATGAAAACGTTTAAAACTGCGTCCGGAGGGCCTAGTGTAAGTTTTGCAACGTATTTTACGTCTCGATCGCGTTTGCGTTTAGTCTCAATGAGTATGGAAGTGTGACAGCGCCCCTAGCGGCGCGTATTCGAAACATTTGACAGTTCCATACAAAGTGATACTTTTACGCAAACGCGGTCGAGACGTAAAATACGTTGCAAAACTTACACTAGGCCCTCTGAGCTAGGATTCCCTGTGTTACAGGACCCAGATAATAATATTGATATTAATACCACTGTCAAAATTATTAATCTAAATCATAAAATAATTCATCAACTGTAATTTAGATCGCATGTTAAGATATATTTGAAGGCTATTTACGGGTCTTCCGGCAATACGATGTACTTAGTTCAAAGTAACTCCAGATCTTTTTTACTTATAATTGCCTTAAGTTTTGCTTTTGCTTTCTGTATTAAGCTGCGCTGATTCAGTTGGTGTGATAAGAAAAAGACTCGCTTTGATGAAACCCTTATTATTGTAACTGAATTGCCATAAAAATATTCTCGCGTGCAAGTGTCTGTCTCTATCCTCTAACTAACGCATCAGGCGTCGACATCGAGCTCATTGTCAAACTTACTTAAAGAGATCGGATAATTCTCCTAACCTAACCTGACTCATATTTAACCTCCGATTGTGCAAGTCTCAATAAGTGTCGTCGAAATGGACGCGGTTACGTTTGAGAATAACACGACAAAAAACTTTCAACCCCATACAATAACGTGTGCTTGCGCTGTATGCTGGTGATGAATTTACTATTCAAGAGCGTCTTACTAGTTGGCCTATGTAGTTTGAGTTATTTCTAGGGTACCAATCCAGAACTCTAAGGAGAAGTTGTTGGTCGTTAGCTTTCTCAATCGCTATGTAAAGGAGGATTTCGTGGCTTCTGCAAGATTGAAGAAAACCATCTCAGCTGAGGAAATAGGTTTTCAAGGGATCACTCAGAGGGTCTATGTTAATGAGCATCTGACTCCTGGGAATAAAAAGCTGTTAACATCTACCAAAACATTATTGAAGCAGAAAGGCTACGCGTACGTTTGGGTCAAATTTGGTAAAATTCATGTTCGTAAGGACGATAATTCCAAAGTTCTTATTGTAAATAATGAACGTGATTTAAACAGGTTAATTTAAGTTGTCTGCCGGATGCATCCGGAACGGTGGGCCAAAGCTGCTACCGAATGGACCCCGTTAGATGGCCACCGGAGCAGAGGCAGACCAAAAAGGAGATGGCGGGATGACTTGGACGCGTTTCGGAGCGAGTGGCGGGAGCATGCGCTCAATAGGGACGAATGGCGGAAAAGAGGGGAGGCCTTTGCCCAGCAGTGGGACATTAAAACAGGCTAAAAAAAAAAAAATAAGTTGGTGTATATGCAATAATGTTATCATTAGGCAAATGCGCAACAGTTTGAGCGCCACTGGCCCACCTACCTGGGTGATCTATTGTTCGGCGCCCAACCTGTTCCCTATCTGCGATAAGCGCGGTGTACTTGTTGGCCCGCTCAAAGCATGCTCAACGGCATATGGTTATCTCTTTTATTCGCGCTCTTTAAGTGATACGATCTATATTTTATTCCTTCGCACTCACAGATTTGTTATTATATTATGCACTCATTTAAGTTGCACCCGCACATTTTTAATTTTATTTGTATGGCTAGGGTATTGTTTTTTCGTCGCTGTTTGCGGTTAAAGGGTATAATGGATGATGTAATTCTATTTGATGTAAACTTATTTGATATTGATTTGTTCAACTACAATTACTGGTTATATTATATGCTTCTGATGGATAAGGACGCAAATGCGAATTCTTTTCCTTCTATTTACTATCAAAATGTGAGAGGACTACGTTCTAAAACACTAACATTTTATCGTAACTTGTGCATGTCGTTTTAACCGAGACTTGGCTAGTAGATGGTGTGTTAGACTCAGAATTATTTGATGACCGATACGTCGTCTGGCGGCGGGATCGCGATTATGCCTTGACTGGTCAAAGTCGCGGAGGCGGCGTAATTATAGCTACTCGCAGGGAGCTCGCAGTTGCCCCGCAGCCAGCATATCAGTCCTCCGCCGAAGACTTGTGGGTCACACTGTCACTTAGGGACAATTGCAAAAGGCCGATTAAAATCCATGTTTGCGTGCTTTATTTATGTAAACAAAATAATGGTTATTCGTTTTCGCAGCAATTATTAAATTTTTTAAGTAGTTTGAATGACGTAATATTAGATAACCCAAAAGATAAATATCTTCTAATTGGTGACTTTAATATGAGTGGTATTGTTTGGTCGGCTCAGGGTTCATCAATGATTCCGTCTAGCTACATGAGTGTGGACGAGTGTAGTTTAATTGATGAATTGCATATGCACAATTTTAGACAATATAATGGGGTTTTGAATCAATTCAATAAGTTGTTGGATCTCGTCATGTCTAACGATGTTGTATCTGTGTGCGAGTGCACTGATGCCCTAGTAGCTATTGATCCCTACCATAAACCTTTAATTATTTATTTGAAATTTACTTTCCTTAGCCCATTAAAGTCAGCTCCTCAATTAAAATATTTTTATAACAAAGGCGATTACACGTCTATCAATAAGGAATTGTTAAATATACATTGGGAGGAGGAATTCTCTCAACGTACTTTGGATCAATCGGTTGATTTCTTTTATGAAACCTTTAATAAAACTCTCAGAGGCAAATATATACCCTGCAGGAAGCTGATTACAGACACTTATCCTGTGTGGTACTCGCATTCACTGAAAAAAGTTCTGAAAGAAAAATATAAATACTTTAAAAATATAAAACGTATAATAATAAATCAGATTTAGTTTCCTATAACGTCTTGAGAGACAGAGTGCGTAAATTAGAGCAGGAGTGTTTTGATAAGTATATGGAACGTGTTGAGGGTAATATTGTGGCGAATCCAAAGTACTTCTGGTCATTTATCAAGTCACGGTCTACCTCCCATGAAATATCTAGTAGCTTAAAATATGATAAAAGGTTGGTCAATACTGGTTCTGACATTTGTAACGCTTTTTCGGACTATTTTTCCTCGACGTTTTCGGGGTCAAATACGAGTAGGTGCTGTTACCAATTCTCTTCATGATGTTGCTGTCAACTCAGCGGTTGATTTAAACAGCATTGTAGTTGATCCGGAAGCTGTGACTACTATTTTGCGTAGACTGGACCCGTCCAAATCAGCCAGCCCCGATGAACTTCCGGCCCTGTTCTTGATCAACTGTGCTAAGACCGTGGTAACGCCTTTAGTTCTATTGTTTAGACGCTCTTTATCTGAATGCTTAGTGCCATCTGTTTGGAAGTCGGCCTTTATTACTCCAGTCTACAAAAAGGGATCTAGATCAGACATAACGAATTATAGGCCAATTTCTAAATTATGTATAAAGCTAAAGTTATTGAAAAATTAGTTTATAACCAAGTTTACAATGTTCTAAAAAATTCCTTCATTCCTAATCAACATGGTTTTCTGCAGCGTAGATCCACTGTTTCCAGTCTTGTGCTGTTTAATGAGTATGTCACTGGGGCAATGGATAATGGCTTTCAGGTGGATGTGATTTATACTGATTATAGCAAAGCTTTTGACAGGATTGATCACAGCATATTAGTGTCTAACCTTTATGATATCGGGATAAATGGAGATCTGTTAAGATGGTTCTCATCTTATATTGATAATAGATCCCAGGCTGTTGTTGTCAACAATTATGTGTCGGGTTGGGTAACGGTCCCAAGTGGTGTTCCTCAAGGATCTATACTTGGGCCTCTGCTGTTTACATATTTTTTAACGACATTGGTAAATGTTTTGTCAATTCTAAACTTCTTTGTTTTGCTGATGACATGAAAATTTTTATAAAAGTTCGATCCGATCGTGACTCAGTATTGCTACAGTCCGATTTGGAACGGCTCGGCGAATATTGCCAAACAAATGGGTTAGATTTAAATCCGACTAAGTGCTTTTCCATTACCTTTTCACGCCAACATAAATTAATCTCAACTTCTTATTTGCTAAAGGGCCAACCTCTACTTAGAGTTTCACATATAAAAGATTTTGGTGTCGTTCATGATTCTAAGCTTCTCTTTGACAAACATGTTGACAGTATTGTTGCTAGTGCGTGTAAAGCGTTAGGTTTTATAATGCGTAATTCTGCCCATTTTACTCAAGCTAAAACATTAAAAGTGCTTTTTTGCGAAGTAAGCTTGAGTATGCTTCTCAAATTTGGAATCCGTGCTACGGCACGTATGTTGGTCGAATCGAGCGCGTTCAGTAAAAATTTAAGAAATATTTATGTTTCGAACTTAAATGTCCCTACAGTTCGATAGACTACACTCGCATTTGTAAGAATCATCAAATTATACCGCTATACAAGCGTCGGGAAATAGCTGATATTACTTATTTTCTAAATATTACCAGCGGCGTCGTTGATTGCCCTGAGTTACTTTCTTGCGTTTCGTTTAATACGCCCACACGTCCTAAAAGGTATTACCCCCCTATAACACTTGGGTTAGCATCATCCAGATACAGACAAAAAAAATGTTTACAAAAAAATAAACCGTCTTCAAAAATCGACTAAAAAGGGTTAAATAAAGATCGGCCTCCTAAGAGTCCTAGGAATTGCCTAATTTAGTGCCTAAAGGTACATGAAATATATCGAAGTCGGTGGCAAGAATCATGGTGTCATTGCTATTGTGTATCTACTTGACACCGGCTTGGATATATTTAGACGGTTTATTTTTTTGTAAAAAATTTTTTTCGCTTTTTAGTGATTTAGCTTTTTAGTTGCACCTTATATTATTAAGTACCTATGTAATAAAGCACATAAATATCACATTAAGAAACAATACCCTAATACCAATTTCTCATCACCCTTATCAAAATGTCGCTGTCCAAGATGCAGGGCCGTTAATCATTGAGGAGTTCTCCCGGTATTTCACCATCAGTTGCACTTCACCACATGCATTATTATCAGTGTAAGAGTAGCTTCATGTTCTTAATAAAGAAATCTCATTGCTGGCGTCAATTACTTACGACTAAAAAGTTCCGGTGGTCATCTCTGGTCTTCATCATCAGTTCCTCTTCACCAAGAGGTGCTTTTGTAATGCAATTTCTTAAGGTCTTGCAGGTAATACCAAAATCACTGTATGTGTGCCTATAACTTTTGAGGAGTTCCCTCGATTCCTCATGCATCCCATCATCAGATTCTGATTTCGTGACAATGGGACCACTTCGGAAGTATACCTTTTCAAACAAAAAAAGAATTTTCAAAATCGGTCCACAATTGGCGAAGTTTTCGGGTAACAAACATACAAAAAAAAAAAAACAACATACAGTCGAATTGAGAACCTCCTCCTTTTTTGAAGTCGGTTAAAAACAGCTTCTTGACGCGTGCTGGTAAGGGCTTGAATAATTTGATCATCTAAAAATCACGCGAAATCTAGGATGTTTTAAGTTTTCCGCAATCAACCTCTCATAAAAAACTAGTTTATGTACGTATTGTTTATTAAAACTATCACAAAAGTATCCGAATTATATTGGTGAAAGAATCATTCAATCCGGTGTCGTACTTATTGAGATAATTGCGAAAATACGCTGAATCACGCGGACTCTGGAATGTTTTAAGCTTGCCACAAGCAACGCCATGTGAAAGTAAGTAAGAACTACCTAGAAAGTACGGGTATTACATTCCCGAAAGAATCTTGGAAATCGGTGCAGTAGTTTTTGAGATAATCGCGAAGATACAGTTGGCTAACGAAAATGTTGAGCACTTAAGTGCCTTGTCATAATAAACTTCAAACTGAAAATCAAATGACAAGCATGACAATAATAATGAGAGTCACAATTACAGGGTTCTAAGTATTTTTATGGGCCGACTGTACAAACATACGTTCAGAATCTTCTATTTTTTCAAGTCGGTTAAATAGATAATTGCACGACTAAACTGTCCAGTGGCACAAACGTTTGTAAGCAGTAATGTTACGTTAGGCCACCTTCTGTCACTTTTCGCATTAATAATCACAGGAGGGTTCAGTCAGCTTTAAGCAGGTCTCAAAATCCACGCATTATCATCTTTTTCATGACATGGGTTTGTCTCTTTCTTTCACTTGATTTTTCCAACATTACTGGTTAGAAAAGGAGACAAAACAACATTCAATGTCAAGGGGAATAAGTAAGAAATGCAGTAAAAAGCGTTGCCAGCTCGTCCTAAAGCATTCTTTCCTAGAGAAGCAAAAATATTTGATTTAAGTATTTTGTATGAAATCATCGAAAATTAAAAAAAAAGCGAATCGGACCTATGTTTATATAACATTTTATACTTCTTATGACCTCAGGAATCTGCTGTTAAAACCCTTCGGGTACCGCCCGGGCACGGTGTATTTAGGTAGGTACAACGTGTAAATGAAATAACGCAAAACCTGAAAGTATTTTGTTCAGAATCGAGAGTAGAACCAATTACACATTTTTATATGCAAGTTTTTTTAGTATGTTCCCTTTTAATCTTGCGCAGTCCAAAAGTGACGAATGCAACAGTCGCGTTTAGTGTAGCACGAAACAAATGACGAGTGTAGTGTTACAAAGCGATAATCTACAATAATTGGGTCAATATCAAATTTTGCGCAGAACACTCTCGTTAGTATTAAATTTGTATGGAGCTACCACTCTGTTACCATGCATTATTACAAATATTTAAGCATCTTTTTCGATTCCGATAATCATTAATTATCTGTGCAAATCATTCATCATTTCCAGCTACAAAGGAATCCACGGGGCAAAATTTTATAACAGGTAGGGAGCTGTTCTAATATCGATAAACTCAATTATCGATGCTTGTTCCATTTACTAGTGATCGCCCACAGCATTGTGTGTATTTTTTTGTAGATATTGCTCTGATGAAGAGTATGAAGTTGACACAAAGCATATTTTAAATTATTTATTTATTTAATAAGGTACTCAACAACAAACATATGATCGCTAGGTTACAGCTAGGGTGTAACATTGCACTATGAAATAGTTAATAGGTATTATCTCTTTATCAAACTTCTTTAGATAGTTAGATAGAAGTAGCTTACCTACTTAGACACTTAAAAATCGTTTTGAAAAAAGAAGATGAGAATTACGTTATTATTTTGTTTAATTTTTACACTTTGTATAAAAATATATTTTTACAACCAAAACTTGGAGTGATCACTGTGATCATTAGTATATGGAACAAGCATCGATAATTGAGTTTATCGATATATTAGGTCGGGGCAAAAGCAAAGTATTTTCAAAGTATTTTCGTATTTTTCGTACAAAGGAAAAACAATTTTTTAAGTTATATTTTTTTATTTATTTATAATATGTACATGCCGTTTTGATCGATGACTTGTTGCCATCTTGTGGGTAGTGCCATGATTCCATTACTGTAGAAATTCTGAGATTTTTGATTAAAAAAATCTGACAGGTAGTTTTGACAGTGTTCTCTTGATATTAACTTTATGCTTCCTAAAGAATTCTGAAGTGATCGAAACAGGTGGAAATAAAATAGACATTTTGCAGATAGGCCTTTGTTCTATTTACCCGTCGATATGGCGGTTACGCTCTTTAGGCATAAGCAGAAATTTGTTTATTTATTTTCTCAGTAAATAATGAACAAAATAAATTTAAAAAAAATAGGAGGTTTTTGAAACATATGTCTATAAGCCTGATTTTTTTCAGCATACCTTTAAAAAAGTTGCTATTGTCAATTATCAATCGCCATAATAGTTTTGCGCATAATGTTTTCAAGTCGTATAAGACAAACATTTTTAATCCTTCATATGAATAAATAAAGTACTTATTCCAAACACGACTATACAGCAGACACTCGAAAACTGTCTGTATTGCGATGGACTTCGAACAACATTATTTTTAACAAAATCGACTGCAGTAGGTACAACCAATAGTACTGTTTTGTGTTACAATACAACCAGATGATGTCCGACAAATTCGACGGAGGCGGAGCCCCCGCCGCGAAGATCTCCTACTCCGCGTAGTTAAGATGATACAACTCTAACCTATCCTAACCTATGCTATAGCTGCGTCCTCATGTGAGGATTCATACTATACAACGCAGTGGAACGCGAACGCGCACGTGCACGTCTACGCAACGCATCTGGTGTGGCCCAGGCATTAAGCTAAATTGATAAAAAAAAGGAACATGCCAGTACCGGTAGAGTTACCTGGTTGCAACGCATTGTCACCTGGGTGTGTGGCTGGGTGAGGGCGGCAGGGAGCGCGAGGTCGCCGCGGTTTTGGGCGCGGAGAGCGCGTGCGCCGAGCCGGTGCGGCGCAGCCCCGCCGCCAGCGCGCTCATGGCCCCGCCGCCTGCGAGCATCGTCCATACACACGCATCAGACAGATAGGCGGGTTACGGCAGTCCTAGCCGTTGCAGCCTAACAAGCAGTATAAGTATAATAATAATAAAAATCTTTATTGTTCAAAAACATACATTTTTACAATTGGAGCCATGGTGACTGTGTTAGTTTTCACTGTGTTGCAGCCCCCAGTGGTTGCCCGTAAACTAGTACAGTGAATTGTTGAGAACAACATACTTATGGATATATTTAAGAAGTACTTAAAAAAGGAAAAAATAATAATTAAATAGTAGTACCTAATCTTAATTTTAATTTAACTTAGTAATCTTAATTAATGTTAAATACTACGGGGCTACTAGTAAGTTAGGTTACCTGTTATTTACATTTATTTTTGAGAATATGTTTGTGTGTGTGAGTATTTGGACTTATCCCTATGGTAGAAACTTATGATTCGTACTACACTGGCCCGCAAAACTAAGTATCACACTTTTAAAATTGCAATAACTAAAAAATGGCTATTTTATTGTTTTATCTTTTTTTTTAGTTGAAAATGTTACTGTTTATTTTAGTTATAATTGGCAAGAAAGCTGATAAAATTTGCTATAAAACGTTTTTTATTTTACATCTCTAACTTCTATAGTTTATTTAAAAAATGAAATTTTAAAAGTGTGATACTTAGTTTTGCGGGCCAGTGAATTTATTTATTTATTTATTTATTTATTTATTTATTTATTTATTTATTTAAGGATTACCAACAGATAATACATCAATACAATATAAAATAACTTATGCTAGTGATGTGTTAGATGCTTATCTAATTATAGGTAACCACAGCTAACTCACGTATGTTAAAGACGTATCACAAAATTACTAAATATGATTTAAGATTGAAAAATTTAAAAATTAATAATGAATCCTAAATTACACATAACAGATAAAAAAACTATAAAAATTATTAAATAATAATAATAATTAAGTGAAGTTAATTATGAGCCGAAAAATCCCATTCGTACAAGGTTTTCAGTCTCATCATAATTTTTATCACTCAACCATGCCAATCAGTGGCTTAGCTAGCATGGGTGGCACCCATATTGTAGGTGTCACCCCCATATATCAATCAAAACTTTTAAAATAAAAAATAAAAGTAGGTAATAAAATAATAACACTAGTTTACAACATTATTACCCCAATACATTATTTCTTTTAGATTTTTTGACTCTGAATCTATATCTGGCCACAGAATTACTCTAGGACGTCAGGATTTTGAGATATACCAATCTCAAAGTGCTAAAAACACGGTTTTTGGCGATATTTGAATTGATTTTTTGAGGACAGCGAATTTTTACGGTAATTTACAAAAATGAAGCATCTTTTAGTAGGTACCACTCTTTCCCTTTTAAATCCATTTTCGTTTGTTTAGCTAAGAGTTTTTTTTCTCAAGATATAAATTTTTAGCTACGGTACTTTGATATTACCTATATTCTATTTTGCATTTTAGTACTAGCGAACTAAATTATGAAAATAAAATGATATACTTATCTTGAGAAAAAAACCTCGTAGCGAAACAAACCAAAATGGGTTTTGAGAGAGTTGTACCTACTAAAGGATACTTTAGTTAGAAATTACCATAAAAAATTACTGACCTCAAAAAATTACTTCAAATATCTCCAAAATTCGTGTTTTTAGCTCTTTAAGATTGGTATATCGCAAAATCCCAACGTGTTGGAGCAATTATGTAGCCAGATTTAGATTCAGCGTTAAAAAATCTACAAGGACTTTCACATCTTAACCTTGGGGTAAAAAAACAATTGTAAACTAGTGTAATTTAAGTTTAATTAAAATATTACAAATTATTTTTTAAAAATTATTTTTATATTAATGAACGATATGTGAAACAAATTTATTTACTTAGTGAAAAATTATAATTTCTTCCTTCTAGCTTTAACACTTGCAAACTCCGAAATCACGTCATCAAAGTTTATATTTTGTGTTGCTTCATGTTCTGTCGTCAAAATGCCAAGTTTGTTTAATCTGGTTTCAGTCATTGTAGCCCGCAAGTAATTATTGATTAATTTTAATTTGCTGAAACTCCTCTCACATGAAGCAACAGATACGCATATTGTTATAAACAACTTTAGTGCGACCATTAGATTCGGAAGAGATTCTGTAAAATCCCATTCCACAGCTCGCTTCTACCAGAGTATAGATAGAAAAGTAGTCCAATTTCAAACAAAGTTACATCGCGCGGCTTGCATGTGTGCGTACGCGTCCGTTTCGTACTGCTTGAGTCGGGGCCGCAGCGTCATTGCGTTCGGTCACGTTTGGGTGAGGTGCGCGTACCTATTTAACTTCGAGCGACAATGTCGTCACCGAGAGGTCGTACTTATTGTTCAGAGTACGGGTGCACAAAAAATGGTACGCAAAATCCGGAGCTATCGTTTTTCAAGGTACCTTTGGCGTCTGAAAGGTGTACCTACCTATTTAGAGTTTGTGAAGTAGATATGCGGTTTATATTTTGAAATTTATAAGTAGCCCACTTGCTGCTTTTGTTAAATCTACTTTATTGTCAGCGTGACATTTTCATACGTTTCAACACGACTAAACTTAAACCTAGCTTAGGTAGGTGTACAACTACGAGTATATCCAGATTTAATAAAAGCTGCAACTGTTTAATGTAAATAATTAATTAGGTATTTCGTACCAGGCAGGCGCCTATGGTATACTTGTAATGTAATTGAAATGAATAAGTATTAAGTACGTAATTAAAATTGCCGTGTGTGACGTGACATGTGACGACCTGCATGGCATATCGGGTAGCCTACGAAACTAGCGGTCCCGGGTTCGATTCCCGGTCAGGGCAAATATTTGTGTGATGAGAGTATAAACATGTTATAAGTCAAATTGTAGTAGTTTAGTTACTTATCGATATAACAGTGATAATTGTTTAATTGTAGATTCATTACACACGTTGTCGCGCGGTAGCTGGAAAAGAGGCGTGGCTACTATTTCTTTGTATAGAGTCAGGGAGAAGGGATCGGGCCGGGCTGGGATCGCAGCCCGCTCGGGCAGACAAGCCACGCGCCCGGTAGAGAATACACACTTCATTGTAAGGTTGTGAAATTAAACACCGTGTGACTATAAAAGCTCAGTCTTTCACTAAAGCACCTATACCTGTTAATTACTGAGACTGACACCTACACCATCTGTCACAAACATATTATTTAGTGTCAACACTTAACAAATATGCAAGTAAAATAATTTAAATTAGGTAGGTACTTATCTAACAATATTTATACTTACCTACTTCAGGTTTGTGTACTTAATTTATAAAAGTTACTATGATTATAAATCATAGATCAAAGTATGGCCAAGTAGGTAGGCGACTAAAATAGAAGAACAAAGGTTGAGCAACCCTTGGCGCCCGAGCGGCAATAGGTATCAGAATCTCCTAAAGGGCCGGAGTTGGACTACTTTTCTATCTATACTCTGCTTCTACGAAGGTCACTTGGTTTAAAACCGTGTAGCACGCGCTTTACAGCGTAATTCGAAGATAAAAACGACTTCATTTTGGGGGAATCCCCGATCGACCGACAGTGTGTACACCGAAAAATATATTGTAATTATCAGTTTATCATCGTTGTGACACATGTTGAGCTCACCGTGAAACCAAATAAAAACCTTTACAATGGTCATGAATGAAAAAAACTTACACTATTATTGTTACATATATTTTTTATTAGTGGCAGTTATGCAATCTGCCACAGTTTTAAGAATTTTTATAGGTGGCACTACTGATGTTCACGGTCGGGTGTCACCCGGTGCGGGACGTTTAATTTTTTCATTTCTGCCCTGCTGATAGGGAGCAGAATCGATTTTGCTCCCTAATGTCAAGTTCCTCATTTAGTGAAACCACAGAATAAGTACATTAATAGAAACCGGACTATTAAGAAAGAGCAAAATACGTATATTTGACCTTTTTCTACATATGGTATTCATAACGAGTTAGAAAGAGATGTTCATATAGGTATTCTTTCGTTTTCCTTCGTGTTGTCAAAGGATCTGTGAACGCCAGTGTTGTTGCCGAGTCGACAATAATATTGATTCAATTTCACATTTGTTCTAATGATTTAAGGGCTGATTTTTCTAATTGCCAAATAAAAGCATGTGGCAGTGAAAGTTATCACTTTCCTTTTTTTACAGCTGTCAAACCAGTTTGAGCGCAAGCGTTATTGCATGCGCTATGGTTTCAGAGGTAGCGTCAGAGGAAAACGCAAGATGAACATGAAAGCGTACTGATGTGGACATAGCTATAGAGTAAAAATAGAATTAAATGGGAATTATGACGGTGTTAATGATTAAAAATAATATGATAGTTTTATCGATTCGAGTTTTAAATACTCCACCTCATAGTCTGTTTTATCGATTGGAGTTTTAAACACTCCACCTCACTGGTCTGTGATTTTGACAAATGTCAATTGCACCATGCTATGTTTTATTCACTGTAAAGCAAAAGGGGAAGACACGTTATCGCCGTACAAGGCACTGACCTAGGGCCTGTACACAAAACTGCGATGCGATGCGACGTCGCTTCGCAAAAATCTACGACGCAAATGTAATGAAATGTATAATAAAGTGCGCAGAAAGCTCGTAGATTTTTGCGATGCGACGTCGCATCGCAGTTTTGTGTACAGGCCCATAATGCGTGCCGCGACACCTACATTTGCAAATTCTACACACACAGCTGTATACATACATGCACTAAGGAGCCATAGAGATTAATTGATGGACTAACGTCGTGCGCGTAAGTGAGACAGCCATATGTCTAACAATAATAACGACGTCGCACGTGTTGACAGATCGGTGACGGCCGGACAACTGACTCAAACATAGGCGCTCAGCGCCTATATTTAGGTGCACAAGCCCGGGCGCCGGTCACGTATCTTCCTCTTTTTGTTTTCATCTAAGGGTTTAATAAAATTTATCGTCTCCTTGAACGCGTTACTGCATCACACGATATATACACTACATTTACATACATTACATACATACAGTACATTTTTTTTTAATATGGTATCAATATACTCTTTGTTTATTTTATGTAATTATTTGTTTTTCTTCATTAATTGTATGATTGATCTTTTACTTACTTATTTGTTGGACTCATTTATTGTCTTTTACTTACTTATTGGATGAATAGTTTTTCTCATGGGAGAAGTGAAAAGAAGAGTGTATACACGGTAGCAAAATTATTTCTATCTCGGGCGTGGCGGTTTGAATCCCTCACTACGCTTAGGATTCCATATTAGAATCCATCCCTTCGTTCGGGATTCAACACTAACCCGATGAAATATTGCATTTTGCACCCTTGTAATACAATCTACTCGTACTATTATTTAATTTTTATACTTCAGTCATATTGTGTTTTTTACTCGGAAAGTTGTGGGTTAAGCCCCGGCCACACCGGATGCGTAATGCAGCACGTAAGCGTCGACGTAAGCGTAGACGTGTGCAGCTCCCGTGTCACACCGGGTTACGCGTATGTCTACGTGCACGTCTACGCGCACGTCTAGGCGCACGTCGACGCCACACGCTGCAGCTCCGTAGCGTACCCAGCCGCCATTTGCAATAGCATACTATTCTGTCACCTCACCATGTTTGATAGCAGTTCTTCTGACGAAGAAGAAGCATTGCTTTTACTTTTGTGTCAAAATACTCCTACGACATCAAGAGTATGGGTCCATGATGTTAATAAAAGGAGACATACACATGGCGAATATCATAACCTACGCCGCGAACTAGAGTCTTACGAAGAAGAAGTTGATGTTGTAACTTTATATTAATATACGTCATTGTTTTTGATTTAAAAAATATATTATGTAGTATACTAAGTCTAAATATGACATTGTTCAAGAAATAATTGGTAGTTTTTAACAGCACAACTACAAAAGTGACGTTTTAAATATTAATTTGATGTCATTTACATCTCACTTTTTGTGTTGTGACGCTGTTTGTAATCATTTTAAAATATGTATTGTGGAACCAGTACTAGTCGCTACATAGTTTCATAGTTTTTAGTAAATTAGTCTAACAAAATAATATAAATAACCTAACTACAGGAAACGTCATTAAAATAGTAAGCTAAAAAAACAATTTCGATCGATATATCTTCATTAAAAAAAGTTATACCAACTTATATTTTGTCTTTTATTTAAACTGATTTCCTGTAAATTTATCAATTTTACTTTATGCCACTATTCATGGGAAGCAGCGTCCTGCTTAGCGACAAAGCCCTTTTCATCAACCCAAACCAAACTCGATATACCTAACTTAGTTATTGGGTACTTATTAAGTTTTTAATTTATTTCTCCTTGGAATACTTGGCACAATTCAACATACAACATATAATTACCAAGTAGGTACAACAAAGAGCTCACCTGGTACTCCAATCGATGCACCGATTTGCTCCCACAATACATTTTTATAATTGGCATTTTTGTAATTTTTATCCCTTAGGTTATATATACATTCATAACATCGCACAATTTCAATAAGTTTTACTTTAAGTTCGAGACTCATCTTTAACAAAACCAACACGTGTACCGGCGAGTTGTAAATAAACACAAGAGAGCTGCGCGTAGTCACGCGCAGCACCGAGCTTTGCGTATCCCCACTTGTCCGGTTCGCCGTCTCAAACCAACTCCTATTAGATACTACGTCATCACTGCGCGCATCGAAGCGACGTTGCCACTCCGCTCTCTGCACGCGTTCATGCAGCACGCAGCCGATTTGTCTCATGAGAGCTGCAATGCGTGCGCCACGCGTTACGCGCACGTGCAAGTGCACGTGCACGATACGCAAGCCGGTGTGACATATTGTATGGGAATTCATACTATACAACTCAGTGGAAAGGGTACGCGCGCACGGGCACGTCTACGCGTACGCATCCGGTGTGGCCCGGCCTTTAGTTTTGATTTCTTCCACTTTCTGTGTTTTTTGGGGTGCTGAATCCAAATCTGTGGTTTGCTTACACCTACAAATTTCATTACATAGGTTTATTTCTCCGACGAACCATTCGGGTTCAAGCACCAGTTGAAAATTGGCGGCTATCTTCGCAAAAATCCACTTTTCCACTCCAATACTTTAATTTATAATTTAAAGCTGTCAATTAGGAAATTCCTCCTACGTAGGTATTACATTTTTTAATGTTTCTTCACGCATTTTTGTTAGCAAACCTCAGATTCGGATTGAATGAAATAAATCAAAACTACCCCACAACTTTCCAGCTAGGCGCACTTTTGAGCACAAACCGACTGTATTATATAACATCGCGAGTTACTTGCTTACAGTAACTGTTGTTGTTACTGCGTCTATACTTACAGCAGGTAGATGCAAAGCGACGTACAGTTGCGGATTAACCGCCCCGCTAACGTCTCTATTGCAAGTAAGTAGGTACATTAAGTTTCAATTTGATTTAAACCAGGGGAATTCTGGTTATTCCTCAACTTTATACTGCTACCGACATTGCTGCGAGGACAATCACTCTTACAATAATTTAGAAATACCTAATTAAAATTTGATTACCTGGGTGATTTTTTTAATTTATAATTTAACCTGTTGGGTTAAATTATAAATTAAAAATACATCTTACAATAAATGCGCCTGATAATTTATTACACAAAACATTACATTCTTCCTGGAGGCTTTGTGTCAATGATACCGCGCATTCACTCCTATTTAGGTACCTTATACCTTAGACTAAAGCAAAAGGGGATGACACGTTTATCGCCGTACAAGCATTGAGTTATTATTACTACGTATAGCTCAATGCGTACAAAACACTGACATAATGCGAGCCGCGACACCTACATTCGCAAATTTCACACACACGTAAACATGCGCTAAGGAGCAATAGAGATAAATTGATGGACTAATGTCGTGCGCGTAAGTGACACAGCCATATGTCTCACAATAATGACGACGTCGCACGTGTTGACAGATCGGTGACGGCCGGACAACTGACTCAAACAGTAGCCTTAATATCGTTAATTAAAACGTATTATACACAGTGCCCGCGAGGTACCCGAACGATTTTAGCAGCAGATACAAATAGTGTGCATGGCGCCCGCACATCAAGGATCCTATACTCAAAGGTCCTTGCCGCACATTTATTGCTCGCGCGCTTTTATTTCGCAGCGAAACACAACCACTTTAAGTAATTTACTTTAAGTAAAAAAAAAATTAAAATTTATTATTATTATTATTAAAAAAAAAAAACACAATTAACATATGAACTTTTTTCTGATTTTTTTCTTTTTGGTAGCTGGCTGTCATCTTTTTAAATAAAAAGGTGGGAAAATAAAAAAAATATCGAGTCATATGTCAGATGAGATCGGAAAATTGTTGGAATATGGAGAAAAGCGAATTTCGTGTGTTAAATATTTTTATTTTTTAATTAAACATTACTTTTTACGTGGGAAAACAATCAGTCTTTCATATAGAACCAGTCAGCTCGGATCACATTATTAAAATTATTAAAAGTCTAAAATCTAATGCTGAGGGCTGTGATGCAATTAATTTAAAAATGCTAATGATGACTCTTCCTTACACTTTGGATACCATCAAGGATCTTGTAAATACCTCCATCAGAACGTCTACTTTTCCTGACCGTTGGAAGCTGGCAATTGTACACCCTTTGCCTAAAAAGTCAAACCCAACTAAGCTTCAGGACCTTAGGCCAATCAGTGTTTTGCCATGTATATCGAAAGTTTTGGAAAGAGCAGTATGTACGCAATTAACGGACTATCTCGAGAAAAATAAAATATTACCTGAAAACCAATCCGGTTTAAGAAAAAGTCCAAGTACAGCAACTGCCCTCCTTGATGTCACTGATAATATATTCTGCGCCCAAGATGAGGGGAAGTGCACTTTATTGGAATTGCTTGACTTTTCTAGGGCATTTGACTCTAAATCTTAATTTGCTGCTTTCAAAGTTAAGCTATTATGGTTTTGATAGCGAGGCTTTGCACTGGTTTGATATGATAGTTACCTTAGTGATCGCTACCAGTTTGTAAAGTAGTTTCAGAATGATGGTTCATCGCAGTGCTCAGACAAAGCAGCTGTCACTAGGGGCGTGCCCCAGGGGTCCGTTTTGGGCCCGATTTTATTTATCTAATACTCTGTTGATATTAGATCCCATATCACTCACTGTAGATATCATATTTATGCCGATGACATACAGATTTACATTACCTGTAAACCATCCGAAGTTGATTGTGCAACAAGGAAGCTCAATGAGGATCTCTCACGGATAGCCACTTGGGCCACAAAAAATTGTCTCCTGCTTAATCCAACCAAAACTAAATACCTTATCTTCGGCAGCAAGCACCAATTGGCTAGTCTCAGTCCTACTGTAAATGTCATGCTGTCTGGCGAACCTATTGAGCGTGTATATGAGGCCCGTAACTTAGGATTTTTTATGGCCGCTGATCTGCGATTTGAAAAACACATAGCAAGTGCAATTAGAGGCTGCTTTTATAAATTTAAAGTGCTTTATAAAATTAGGCCATACATAAGTGAGGATTTACGTGTGCAGTTGGTGGAATCACTAGTGTTGTCCAAGCTAAACTACATGGATGCAGTGTTTGGTCCATGTCTTTTAGTAAAAACTAAAAAACTGTTACGAGTCCAAAATGCCTGTGCTCGTTTTTGTTTTCAAATTCCGTTGAGGGTCCATGTGAGCCCGTTTCTCAACAAACACTCAATGTTAAAGATGCAGCACCGTCGTAAGCTCCACCTGGCATGCTTGCTGTTTGGCGTCTTAAAGAATGAAGCTCCAACATGTCTTTTCGGGAAACTGGTGTGGGCGTCTCGTTGCAGGTCAGGCGGGGCTCGCCAGTGCAAGTTGCAACTTTTAACACAGCGACATGCCTCTGCAGCTTTCCGAAGAAGTTTTCGTTACGCAGCAACTAAATGCTGGAATAATATTCCACCGCCTTTAAGGAACCTGTAAAGTATAAATGCCTTTAGGTATAAGCTGAAGATCTTTCAGCAGGGGCACCAAGTGATTCAGGAAACGTTAGTGCATGATACGAGCGCTATATAACCGTCATAAATGTTCTTTTGTATCTATTGGTATTCTTTCTTTATTTATTTACATATTATATAGTTTCAATGTGCAGTACGGCACTCCATTGTGTGCTGAAAAATAGTACATACCTATGGTTTATGTCCCATCTGCCTGCATTGCCGTGTATATTCATTAATAATTTGTTGTATCCACCTCTTGTTATATCCACCTCTTGTTATATCCACCAATGTGCGAAGCATGTGATTGTTTTGCATTGGATTGCATTTCACTTCGCCTTTATTTGTAGTTGTTTCCTATATAAAATCATTAATAATATTACGTACATTTTCTACAAATAATCTATGTAAATTCTGTAGGAGAAGGAAATTAAAATGATAGGTTCTGTCTCGCACGCAGCACGTGTTAAAATATTTTCCGGGGTTTGCAAATCAACATCGAGCCAGGATCTTGTACTTGTACTTATACATATAGGCAAACCAACTTACCGTAGCATAAACACGTAGTTTTTAATTCTTTCGATTCATACACTGAATTTATTAGGTCAATTTCTTGTTCGACCTTATATTCAGGTAACTCACTAAATTAGGTATTGTTATGTTAGTATAATCTACTGTATTATGTATTGTTAACTATGTTTGCTGTGTATTTTTGCAACAAATTCAATTCAATTCTTTGATAAATATGGCTACTGTCCAGTGGGACAATTCTGCCAGTGTCAAGGTTGGAAGTTACAAGTGATCAGTAAAATGTTTATCCAAAAGCAGAAACTGACACTTCAGTTGAAAATCTAAAAAAAAAAAAAAAAAAAAAACCTATTTACACACCTATGGCTACAGATACTAAAACTACAATTATAATTTACAACTTAATATTAAAGTCATTAATATACTTAGCTAAAATATATACAAAGGAAGAATTTACAAAAGTGAGGACATAACTAAGGCTAGCTGGGCGAGAGATAAAGTCAGGAAGAAAGTTGTACAAAGAAACTGGAATTTTTGGACAGTTAAAAAATAAGTGATCCGGAGTTCCCTCCTCGAGACCGCACTCACACAGAGAGTGATCCCGAACATGAATCTTCGCCAGAAAAGAGGGAGAACAAATGTGGCCAAGTCGCAGTCGAATTATGGTAGAAGTGGCAGACTTATTTAATTTATTAAATTTAAAAAACCAAGGTTTTACAGGAAGATTGGGTTGGATGTTTCCATAATGCCTACCCTTGGAGAGACGAGAACAACTCCATAAATCAGTCCAGTGATCAATCAGACAGGTCCTTGCAGTAGAACGCAAGTCTTGACTGTAGCACTCCGAGTAGGAGGAACAACCAATCTCAATGGCTTGCTTTGCGAAAAAATCAACCTGTTCATTGCCAGCAATGCCCGCATGACCAGGGATCCAAGCCAAAGCCACATCAATGCCAAGAGAATGACAGCGATGGAGAACCTCTCTAGACTTGAGGTTAATTAAAAGATTATCTCTAGAACGAAGGGGAACCTTATCTAAGTCCTGGAGACAACTCAAAGAATCAGAAAAAACAATTGATTTGGAAATTTTATGAGATTCTATGTAGGAGACAGCTTCATAAATCGCAATTGCTTCACCAGTGAAAACTGAAGATTGAGGTGGAGATTTAAAATTTAAGACAATATTAAAACGGGGAATCCAGACAGCTGAACCCACACAGCCATCAGAAGAAAGCTTGGAAGCATCAGTGAAAACAGGAATCCACCCATCCCATTTTTCGGATAATATCTTATTGAAAGCCCTATTAGATTCAATATCATTCTTTTTAATGCCAAATGAAAAAACAATATTGGGATGAAACATGAGCGTATCAAAACTAAAACTAAATAAAGGATTACCAACAGATTGGACAATAGGGGGACCATTACAGAACCTACGAAAGCTTTTAACCAGACAAGGAGTTACTTTGTGAGACCAATACTTGGAGGAGGGCATGACATCAGAAAGACGTTTAAGGCGACGCAATAACGGATGATCAGACGACTGAACGGCTCTGAAGAAAAAACGATCAGAAAGAAATTGCCTACGCAGCTTTAAGGGAGGCTCCAAGCATTCCACCTGAAGAGCATTAATGGGAGAAGATTTCATTGCTCCAGAAATTATGCGCAAACACCTTGACTGAACCCTGTCTAAGCAAGCAAGAGCCAGTTTGCTACAGGGCTCCAACAAAAATGACCCATAATCAAAGTGGCTCCTGATAATAGCGTTATACAAAAGTTTTTGAGAATAGGGATGAGCACCCCACCAAGCACCGGATAAAGCCCTCATAACATTAATGCTTTTCTCACATTTAACCTTAATGTGATTCAAGTGAGGAATCCCAGTTAAATGATGATCTAAAATTAAACCTAAAAATTTTACCGAATTGGACACAGGTACCAATACCCCCTCAAGAACAATGTGAATATCAGGAACCTGCCTTTTCCTAGTAAAAACCACAACAGAACTCTTAGAGGCAGACAAAGATAAGCCATGATCAAAGAGCCAAGCGTTTAAGTAACCTAGAGCAGAATTAAGTGACTGAGAACACTCAGAAATGGAGCCAGAGGCAAAATAAAGGGCAATATCATCTGCATATTGTAAGATATTGCAAAAACAATCTACTGATTTGCTAAGGTCAGCGGTATAAAGACTGTATAAAATTGGACTTAAAACAGAACCCTGAGGAAGACCCTTCCAAATAGTTCTAGGGGGTAACAGTGAACCTTGAAAACGAACTGAGATAGAACGAGCCATAAAAAGATTGCATATGACATGGACCATCTTCCCCGGCAAGTTCAACTGCAACATTTTCTGCCTGAGAAGCGGAAGTTGCACATTGTCATAAGCAGAAGTTATATCTAAAAAGACACCAACAAGGTGATGGCCCCTGGAGAAAGCCAACCGAATATCAGATGTCAGAATACCTAAACTATCCATAGTTCCCACGCCTCTACGAAAACCAAATTGGGATTTAGATAAGATTCCTCGACTTTCCAAAATCCACTCGAGTCTATTTTTAATTAAATGCTCTAGGATCTTTGAAAGAACAGATGAAAGAGCAATAGGTCTGTAACTTGAGGGATCACTGGGATCTTTACCAGGTTTTACAATGGGAATAATTATTTGGTTCTTCCATGAATCTGGGAGACAACCAGAATTATAAATATGATTTAACAGAGAAAGGAAAAAAAGCTTCGAAGAGTCAGAACACCGTCTGATGAAAGAATAAGGAATTCCATCTATTCCCGGAGAAGAATCATGAAGGTGATCCAACACAGAAGATAATTCACGGAAAGAAAATGGATCATCCATACTGTCAGTAGAAAGAGGAGATGAAGATGGAGGATAGCAATCTTCCGGAGGGACAAAAGCAGGCGCTAATTTATCTAGAAAACCCTCCAACCAGCTGGATGGATCATTAGACAGAGGGTTAGAATCAGATAAGGATCCACGAAATCTTTTAATATTCTTCCATACTAAGGAAGACGAGGAAGAGGGAGACAAGCTCTCGCAAAAACGGGACCAACCAAGGCGTTTTTTCGAAGATAACAAACGCTTACAACGAGCATTAGTTACCTGGAACTCCAAATATTTTTCCAAATTAGACAAGTCCCCAGCAAAAGCCTCTTCAGCCTCATTCCTTTTTTTAATAGCTAAAGTACAATCAGCATCCCACCATGGAGGAGAGGAAGCCCTGCGAAGTGAAGAGTTTTTAGTAGGAATACTAGAGTTAGCTGACATTATTAAAATTGAGACAAATTTTAAATATAATTCAAGAAAATTATCAACAGAAACGGGAGGAAGAAGCACTACTTCATTAGAGACTAGAGAAGAAAATTCAGGCCAGTCAGCCTTTCCAATTCTATATTTAAGAAGAGGAGGGGTAGATGAAATAGGGACAGACACATCAGAGGAAAAGGAAATAAGAATAGGTAGATGATCACTACCATGGGAATGAGAGAGAACCCTCCAAGAAAGTCCAGAAGCCAAATTAGGAGATGCCAGAGTTAAGTCCACAGAACTAGGGTTTTGCAATGGGGAAGATCTCCTAGTAGGAGAGCCATCATTCAATAGGCACAAATTAATGTTGTCAAAAACATTTAAAAGATGAGACGAATTATAATCACACGAGTGAGAACCCCACAAAGTGTGATGGCAATTAAAGTCACCCATCACAACAAAAGGGCCGGAGAGGGAAGAAAGAATTGAGTCTAGTTCAGTAATAATAGCAAGATTAGGGTGAGGAATATAAAGGGAAATAAAAGTAGAATTAAAAAGTTTAACAGCAACAATATTTAAGCCTGAAGAATGATGGGGGATAGGGATTAAGGAAAAAGGAAGAGAACGTTTAATTAGAACGGCACAACCGTTCCAACCATCAACACTGTCATCCCGCAGACATGAGAAACCCGAAACCCTAAAAAGGGAGCCAGGCTTTAACCATGTCTCCGAGATGGCAAGAATTGAAGGGTTAAATTTATTAATGAGATGGATGATTTCGTGTTTTTTGTGTCGAATGCTCCTACAATTCCATTGAATGGCTGTATAAGCCATTATTAGTCATAAGGACCGTCGTCAATTGGTTCAGCAGATCTGAGACGTTGTTCGGTACAGCATCAGAGAACTTCGAAAGAAGATTCACTAATGTGCTGATAAGCAGCTTTATAAGATTATCATTCGGAGAAAAATCAGGTTCAGAGTCATTGAGAGCACAGCCATTTACTTGAGAGGATTTAGGAGTATGAGTGATCATGTTATGGGCAGCTTTGTCATAGCCCTTGTCCAACACTGGAGCAGGGCGCCTAGGTAAAAAGACTGTTTTCTTATGCGAAACAGTCTGAGGAACAGAACGTAAGGGAGAGACAGGAGAAGAGGGGGATAAGGGAGCAGAAGATTCTTGAGTCAGGGGAAATAAGGAAGGAGAAACTGAAGAACGAGCTGTATCAGCAAACGAGCGCCGAACAGGACGAAAACGACGAGAAGCGTCGGAATAGGAAATATTCTCCTCTGACATCACCAACTTAATACTTTTCTGTCTAGAATGCTCAGGACAGGAAGAGTTCGTAGCGAAGTGCAAGCCAGAACAAAATAGACAAGTTGCCAATTCTACACTAACACTGCATTCCTCACCTTCATGGGGTTGAGCGCACTTAAAACATCGAGGCTTAGAACGACAATTCGCCTTAATATGGCCAAACCGGCAGCATTTGTTGCACTGGATTGAAGGAAGCTGATAAACATCCACAGGAAGTGAAGTGTGGAAACAATAAACCTTTTCCGGCAAAGTCTGCCCCAGAAAAGTCAATGCAACGGTCTGGGTAGGAACCCAGGACACTTTCCCATCCAGGGAGGTTTTGCGGTTTAGTCTACGAGCCTTAATCACCTTCGAAGAACAGTCAATAGCATTGACCAGCTCCTCTAGGGTCCAGTCGACAGGAATGCCACGTACAAGGCCCATCCGAGTAACACTGAACATCGGAATAATGGAAGTGAATTGAGAATTCTCTTTGAACAAGGAAGACTCCAAGAACTCATTTGCAGATTCTGCACTAACGAACTCAACCACAACTCGACTACGACCTCCAGCTTTAATTCCACCCTTGGAAATACCCTTGATCTTGTGTTTGTGAACTAGTTGAGCGAATTTCAGAGTACGAATAGGAAAACCAAGGGAGGAATCTTGTACTGCCTTTGTAACATGAACAATGAAAGGCCCAGTATCAGCAGAACCGTATTTCAATTTGGATCCCGGAGCAAACTCGGGGACTGTAAAAGTGTGCTGGATGGAGGCTGACGCCGGCATCCTAGCATCCCTTTTATTATTAATGTCCAATAAACCAGAGTCTTCTGGACTACGTTTACGGGACAGATCCCGTTCCAGTTGGGGAGATGACGCTACATCTGGAGAAATCAGTACATCAGAAGATGTAACAGCATCCCCCCAATTTTCTGCAGGGACAAAAGCCCCACCGCCCCCATCAGGGGGCTCCTCGTCGGACATCAACGCGACAACTAAATATTTACAAACTCACCGCTAAAACTACAACACAAAAACACAACCACACTAATATAAACAACGAAAACCACAATTACTACACTAAATTCTTAGAGAACCAACTGAAATAACAATAAAAAAGGGCAAGAGAAAATTTTACACTTGTAACAACCAGACACCGTCAATTGTTTTCTTTTGCAACAAAACAAAGTAAGTTAGATAAGATAGGTTATGATCAAGTTGTGACGTCTGTTTTTGCTTGCTTAGTGAGGCTAAGGGACTCTTGCCCATACTGCCAAATAAGGCGAGGCATGAAAGGTAATGTGTGATTTTTAACTTTGATTTTTTTTATGTTCCTTTCCCTTTCTTATTGTTTCTTTTTCCTCCTTCTTGTTTTGTAATTTATGTTTTATGTATCTGTCAATATTATGTGTGTGTAACCTTCCGTGGTTTCACCTGATGGTTCCAACGGAAGACCAGCGCCGACTTTAATGCCGGCATTACGCTGAGTGGGGACCATTTCGTTTCTGTGTGTATTTTTCTGTCCTTTGCTGATATTTGTCATGAATAAATGTTTTTCTTCTTCTTCTTCTACCTAGGTAAATATTTGAAACGGCGAAAAAGTGGGTCTATTTACTTTGTGCTCCAATAATAACAGAAAGTATCAATTAATGAATGTGATTTGATTCTACATTAAGTATTCTTGTGGGTGCACTTACTTAAAAGTTGCATTTCGTATATTTAAAAAATACAAAAATTAAAAACTATCCATAATTGCAATATTTCTCGTGTCACAACACGACATAAATTTAAATGAAAAGGATTATACGCTAATTTATGAACTTAAAAAAAAATACTGTTTATATTTATAGTTTAATACTTAGTTTTCAAAATCCTAGAAAAAAAAAGAATACTTAATCACTATTTCATTCAAAACATGAAGCTAAAAAATTGTCACGAATAATTCGTCATTCTTCTCAGCGATGCTTATTTGGCATATTTTATTAACGAAAATACTTGTAACGGAACGAATGTCGTTCCTATCCTCCCCGCGCACTGCTCCTCATTCGCCCGTGAACGCTCAACCACACAACACGTGTTCGTTTTGAAAATATTTTAACGTTTGTTCCTCGCTGCTCAAACGTGTCATAGTTTTCGTCATTATCCTTTTCTATGTTTACTTCGAAAGTATACACTTCAATTGTAATACAATTATTTCATTTTGTGACACATTTGTTACGATTTACTTATATTTGAGGCGAGATTTTATTTGAACGTAAACTTTCAGGTTACGACAATTTTTGTCCCAAAAATCATTCTCCTCAACGTCATTCTCCTCAATAACGCTGCTCAGCATAATGACTCTTGTAGAGAATAATGACTTTGTGATATTGTTAAGAATGATAAATGTTGAGAATAATGATTTTTATCTGCCTACATGATATGAACTCAATATCATGTTGCCGTTTTGTTCTCAGTTTTAATGTCGCAGGATATTTCATTTTGTTATTTAAGAACATTTTATCTTCTATAGCGACGAAATGTTTACAGTCTGGAATTTGAATTGAATGAATTCTTACATTTTTCTTGATGAAAATAAGAAAACTTTGTATGTGCAGATTTCGATGTTTTACTAAGGGCGAATTTTCATATTATCCTAATGAAGTGTAACACTTTGTATAATTTATCGTTACAAGGGCAAACTTTCATTCTATAGCGAATATTTTCGTATCAGCTTTCAAAGTTTTTTTCGCTGGGTGCTTTCATCTAAGAGTGGCCACAGCATTCAAAAACCAAAATCAAGTATATATAAATATATTTTAAATAAAGTTGATTTATTTTTAATACTTATACATATAGTTTTAGGGGAGTGTTTCTCTTTATCACTGAAGTTTTATATACAAGACCTATTTAATCATTAGACTATGGATATTCATAATATACCCACTTAGTATACGTACCTAAATCAAAAAAGTCGCTCTTGATATAGGTACAAACCTATTGTTGTAATAAAAAATACCAAAAATAAATAGTTAATGTTTATTGATAAATAAGCTATACCTTAACTAACATGTATGTTTTATAGGTTTATTAAAACGGTTTAATTTGTAAAAGTTGAAAGTGAGATTTAGTTAAGTTAAATAAAAAAGAAATTTGAGTACCTACATTTTCTATATTATTATGCGAAGAATTAGTTCATGTTTAATTTGTTACAGTCAGAGCGGCGACTGAAGGGCGGGCGGCCTTGACGGCGACCGGCGCGAGCGCGTCCTCGCGCAGGCGCACTGCGCGCCTCCGAAAAGCAACGAGCTGTTTTAGAGATCCGCTGGTATAATGGTTCACGACATGCTGACACGTTAATCATAAATAATTATTATGACGAACGTATATAATTTAAATGTTATAAATAATACTGTAATGGTGTGGTATATATGTATAATATGAAGTATATATAAGTATGTTTAATTTTAAGTGTTAATTATAAATGAGATATGTATGTATGTGTATAAGTGTACGTAAGTAGCCCACAGTATACATATTTAATGATCCCAAAGTGAAAATGGGGTAATGAAGGTTACTTGTAATAAATTTAATACATCTAGGTGAATTAACCCAGGTGCATTAAGTAAACTACATAATTATTTTATAAGAGTTTTGATGGCCAACTTTCGGCTTCGTCAGCAGACATGATAGTATTTCATAGTAATCCAACTGACAGATTGGTTAAATTTTCAACTCACTCGAACTCCGAAAAGCAGGTTAAAATAAAATATTAGGAGTTGAACTGAAAAAATATAAAGATAGGTACACGATTTTAAATAAAAGAAAACGAAAAGATTAAATTTACTGCCGATTTACTACCAAACTATCCGATTTTATAGTTACTAATTCAAGTCATTCCCGACTTCTTAGCACATGTCTTTAACATGATACTATAATATAAAACAATAACACAAATTGAATTTTAACACCGTGTTTCGAATTATCGATAAATTGGATGAGGTAGGTAGGTATTGCTCAACTCTCTCAAATAAATGGCGGCCGGCTGGCCGCACCGGTGACGTCTCAACCGGGCAATAAAGACTTAGCGCGTAACGAGCGTAACTATAGTCGCGCAATACATTGCGCAATACGCGCATTGTTCCCAGAACGTCAGCAATGGTTAGCTAGCCATGTATGTCGGTACTGTTGTACTAACGCATTATAAGTAAAAACCATAATAGATTACTGGATTTTCTCGAAATATTAACACAATAAATTTGTACTTACAGGTGAAATGAAATCACTCCTGGGGTACCTTTAAGATCTTGAGTCCTTATTCGATACGATAAATACTGCACAACACATTTTACTATTTTTAAACTTACTTAAACCGTCGCCCGCGTCTGTACATACTACAACTGAGCTACGTTTCACAATAACTTACTTAGTGAATTTAGCTTGTAGAACTACTATAGGGAACACAAATACTCATATGGTACAAATAAAGCAGGGTGAGAAAATACGAATCACACACAAAACGTCGGACAAGATTTATTTACTTAAAACCCTGTAAGTGTGTTCGTGAGTGTTGGAAGAGCCCGGATCTGTTATAAACGTAAGCTCCTGATCGATCGCCGGCATTCGATTATTTCGTCTGTGCACAAACAAGTTTAAAAGTGAACATTTATGAAATCAGAATATGAACTCAGATCTTTGTTCTTTTGTTTGGATTTGCACTGACCTTCTTCATGGATGTTGAGAGAAACTTTTCTCTCTGGTTCTTCATCAGAATCCACGTCTGCGTTGGAGTCTGGTTCGGTCATGATGAACTCTGGGTTGGGTCCGACACCGTCACTTAATGGATCTAAAGACAAATTTTAACTATTTACTGTGCAAGAGGTTTTAAAAAGTTCGAGTGAAGTCGACTAGAATCGCATAAACTTGAATGACAGTGAGTAAGAGATAAATATAAACCCGAAGGCTGCTTTAACCTTTTAACCGCGGTTTGGTCTGTCATCGAACGGACTCATGTCGACGCCTATATAAAATAACAGGAAACGGTGTAGTGCTTGCCACATGCGTTACGATAGGATTTTTTTTATAATGATTATTAAGTAATAATACCTTTTTTACCACCGTATCATTTAATAAAATACATTATTATAACTAAATTACGTTAACCAATTTCTTCATCAAAGGTTTCGTCCCTTTATCAATGGTTTGGTTCCACGGTTTTACCACTCATAAAAATCTATCGGTTGACATTGCTACGTTACGGTACTATTATTTCTTATTTCATATATCTGACGTCATAAGCGGTCTTGTATATCAGACATTGGCGTGGGCTTTATTGGATATTTGTTGATTAGTTGACATTAGAAGAGAGAGGATTGACCATATCCGCGGCGACGACGCGGGTAGCCTAGTTGGTAGTGACCCTGCCATCGAAGCTAGCGGTCCCGGGTTCGAATCCCGGTATGGGCAAATATTTGTGTGATGAGCGCGAGTATTTGTTCCTGAGTCATGGATGTTTTCTATATATTTAAGTATGTATTTCTTTATATAAGTATGTATATCGTTTCCTGGTACCCATAGTACAAGCCTAGAGCTTAGTTTGGGACTAGGTCAATTTGTGTGAGATTGTTCCTGATATTTATATTTAAAAAGTATCGAATCTGAACATTTCAAACTTGTTAGACATAGGTATCTAATAATGCAATTTCACACAGTTACACAACTTTTTTGGTAATTAAATATTGTAATTTCAAAATAGGTACGTGTGGTATTCAAAGTTTTGAGACAGCAAATCTGTACCATTTATTTATTTTTTAACTTGAACATAATTTTGAAATGTCGCGTGAACCACACCACAAAAATTTCCTATTTTATATCATTGACGTCACATGCGGTCTCATATTTAAGACGACGGCGTAGTCGGTAATGATTGTTATTGAGGATACAATGACTTAATAGGGGTTGCCGTTGTGACTCGATAAGCAACGCTTTATCGATTTAAATATCTACTTAGTACAAAAACATATTAACGTTTTAAGGTATTTAATTAAAAAAAAAAAATTAGGTCCATCTTCCTGGCTAACAAATAAAACATCTTTTTATTTACGTAGTTCACCCTGACTCACTGTCGCAAGCGAAGAGACTTTTTCTTTTATTGTTCCTTTATTATTTTGGTGTAAACCAGTTTTTACCGACTAAGCTCTTCGTTCGAGAGGAATATTGTATCTATGAAAACCTGACAACTGCGTGAAGAGGGTTTCGATGAACAAAGCAACATACCTATTAAGTCCGGCTAAACCGCTGAACGAATTTCAGATAGCTTGAACCCAAAGAAAGTACATAAGGTACTTCGTGAGTAGCGAGAAAAGAAAAGCGGATGGAGTCGCGGTCAACAGTTGTTAGGTTTAAGTACCTACAATAAAATCAAAATAGTTGGCAAAATACACCTTCTTACCAAAGTCCAGTCATATTGTCCCATTAGTTTCAAACAGAAATGGTTGTGTTATATGGATGGACAGACCAACAAACAGACGGGCATGACGCATGACGAATGACGAAAGCATACCTAAGTGCGTTTATGCCCAGCATCTGGATTCTCGGACTCGAATCATCCGACTCCTTCGCACTTGCACAAAATGTTCGTTGTGTGAAGGCACGGGATAGGCGGATCCCAGAAATCGGACGCAGTGCATAACCTGGCATTAAACGAATCTTTGCAAAAGTTACCTACATAATAATCTATATATATAAAAGGCAATGTCCGGTTGACTGACTGACTGACTGACTCATCTACGCCCAGCCCAAACCGCTAAAGATAGAACTTTGAAATTTTGAGAGGGGGTTGAATTTGCATAGTAGGCGTCGTTTGAGAAGAGATTTTTCGAAATTCAACCCTCAAGTGGTAAAAATGGGGGGTGGAAGTTTGTATAGAAGTCATTCATTTTTGAAGTCAAAGATCTGAAAATTGGCACATAGGCTATTATTTACAAATAAAAAATAGTACTTTCGGCGATTTTGGATAAACTACCCCTAAGGGGTGGAAATAGGGGGTTAAAGTTTGTATGGAAGTTCAGTCGTTTTTCAAGTTAGAAACGTGGAAATTGGTATATAGGCTACAATTAACAAATAAAAAAAACTACTTTCGGCGATTTTGGATAAATTATCCCTAAGGGGTAGAAAGGGGGGGTTAAACTTTGTATGGGAGTTTGGTCGTTTTTCAAGTTAGAAACGTGGAAATTGGTATAAAAATACCGTTAACAAATAAAAAATACTATTTTAGACGATTTTGGATAAACTACCCTAAGGGGTAGAAATGGGGGTTAAAGTTTTTATGGGAGTTTAGTCGTCTTTCAAGTTAGAAACGTGGAAATTGGTATATAGGCTACTGATAACAAACAGAAAATACAACTTTCGGTGATTTTGAATAAACTACCCCTAAGGGGTGGAAATGAGGTGTAAAAGTTTGTATGGGAAATTGGTGGTTTGTCAAGTTATAAACGTGGGAATTGGTATAAGACTACCGTTAACAAATAAAAAATACTACTTTCGGCGATTTTGGATAAACTACCCCTAAGGGGATGAAATGGGGGGCGGTAAACTGTATGGGAGTTTGTTCAATTTTAAAGTTAGAAACGTGAAAATTGGTATAAAGGCTAATGTTAACAAATAAAATTATACATTTTTTGGCAATTTTGGAAAAACTACCCCTAAGTTGGTGAAATGAGGGGTGGAGATTTGTATCAGAGTTCGGTCAATTTTGAAGTCAGAAACGTGAAAATTGGTATATAGGCTACTGTTAAAGGCTAAGGGATGAAATGAGGGTGGTAATTTGTAAGGGATTTTGGTCAATTTTAAAGTAAGAAACGTATAAAATGTGTATGTAGGGTACTGTCAATAAATATTTTCAGTGATTTAAGATATACTACCCCTAAGGGGTTTAAATAGGGGTTAAAAATTTGTATTGGGGTTTGGTCATTTTTGAAGTTTGAAATGTGGGAATTGGTATATACCAATACAGTAGCCTATATAGGCTACTGTTAACAAATAAAAAAAAATATTTCGGCGAATATGGATAAACTAACCCTAAGGGGATGAAATGGGGGGCTTAAGTTGGTATGGGAATTTGGTCATTTTTGAAGTTAGAAACGTGGAAATTGGTATTCTTATAGGTTACCTACTGTTAACAAATAAAAAATCTTTCGGCGATTTTATGCGATGAAATGGGGGGGGGGGTTTAAGTTTGTATGGGAGATTGGTCGATTTTGATGTTAGAAACGTAACAATTAGTACCTATATTGGCTTTTGTTAACAAATAAAAGAAATACTTTTGGCGATTTTGGTTAAACTACCCCTAAGGAGATAAAATTATTAAGGGGGGTTCAAATTTGTATGGGACTTTGGTCGTTTCTGAAGTTAGAAATGTAACCGTATTGGTATTATAGGTTATTTAACAAATTAAAAATACAGCTTTCACTGATTTTGGATAAACTATCCATAAGAGGATGAAATGGGGGGTTGTAATTTGTATAGAAGTTTGGTCAATTTTGAAGTTAGAGACGGATAAATTGGTATATATGCTACTGTTTTACTTAAAACTTTTGGCAATTTTGGAAAAACTACCCTTAAGTGGGTGAAATGGGGGTTGGAAATATGTATGGTCGTTCGGTCACTTTTGAAGTTAGAAACGTAGAAATTGGTATACAGGCTACTGTTAACAAATTAAAAATACCACCGATTTCAGATAAGCTACCCCTAAGGGTATGAAATGGGGACTGGAAGTTTGTATGGAAGTGAAGTCATTTTTGACATTTTTGAATTTAGTTATATGAAAATTGTTTTTAGACTACTGAAGATATAAAATGTGAGTTACGGCGTTTTTCGAAAATCTACCCTTAGCAGGGTGAAAAGGGTTTGAAAATTTGTATGATTCAAAGTTTCTATCCCTTCAGGATACGTAACGAAAACTTAATCTTACTTTTTAACGAAAATACTGACTCTCCGCAGACGAAGTCGCGGGCGGAAAGCTAGTATAATATAATTGTATTTCGTCATCCGAGTCGAAATCTTCTTCATTTTCGTCCGCTCCTTACAATATTTTTATTAATTCGTTAGCCGTCGACATTTTAGAATATAAGATTTAATAAATACTAGCTGTCTGCCCGCGACTTCGTCTGCGGAGAGTCAGTAATTTCGTTAAAAAGTAGGTAGGTAAAAATAAAATTTTCATTAAGTACGTATCATAATGGGACAGACTTAAAAAAAAAATAGTAATGTTTCCTAACATTTGTTCGCTTTTTTGTGTTTGTTTAATTATTATGTGATTATGTATTTACATGCAGCACGTCATATACACTATATTCATGCCATTAATGCTTATTGCCAATTCTTCATCACTCTTGACAAAATGGGGCTATCCAATACGCAGGGACATTAATAGTTGAAGAACTCTCCTGGTCCTTGGCGGAACTTCCATTTCACCACATTCATTTGGGGCTGTTCATTTATTACGTAAGACAATTTTAACCAATTTTTTACCCCTCCCCCCTCCCCCTACTTAAGAAAAACTAAGACTTGGATGAACCCCCTCCCTCCTTTTTAATATTACGTAAGATTAGTATCTACCAAAATTGCAAAAAAAAGTAGCAAAAATATAAAAACGCTTTAATTTTTGCTTGCTTTTGTGATCTTACGTAAGAATATCCTACCCCCATGTAAGAAAAAATAAGACTTGTTCAGACCCTTTCCCCCCAAATCGTCTTACGTAATAAATAAACAGACCCTTATAAATGATGGGTAAAAGTAGCGTGTTATGAAATAGGTACTTATTATTGAAGAGTTCCGATGGTCTGGTTATTCATTTTACTTTACCAAATGGTGCTTTTGGAATGTAAATTAATGTTCTTACAGAAGTTTGAAAATCGCTGTATGAGTCCTTTAAATGTTTGAAGGGTTCCGTCAATTTACCTGGAATTCCATTATCAGAAAACTCGTATTTTATATTCAGTAGTTGAGAAACCAATTTTCATATTTCTAACTTCAAAAATAACCAAACTCTCTTACAAATTGCCACCCCCATTTTCACCCCCTTAGGGGTAGTGTTTCCAAAATCACCGAAAGTACTCTTGGTTTGTAAGCAGTAGCTTAAACACCAACTTCATTTACTCCAAGAATGACTTCATTCCCATTAAAAGTTTCACCTCTCATATCACCCACTTAAGGATAGTTTTTCGGAAATCACCAACGTTTTATTTTTATTTGTTAACAGTGCCTTATATACCAATTTCCACGTTTCTAACTTTAAGAATGACCAAAACAATTTTCGGCGATTTTGGATAAACTACCCCTAAGAGGATGAAATGGGGGGTTAATGTTTATAATGGAGTTTGGTCGTTTTTCAAGTTAGAAACGTGAAAATTGGTATTAATGCTACTGTATACAAATAAAAATACCACTTTTGATTATTTTGGATTAAATAACCCTAAAGGGATGAAATGGGAGGTGGTAGTTTGTATGAGAGTTTGGTCAATTTTGAAGTTAGAAACGTGGAAATAATGATTTATTTGTATACAGTAGCATAAATACCAATCTTCTCATTTCTAACTTGAAAAACGACCAAACTCCATTATAAACATTAACCCCCCATTTCATCCTCTTAGGGGTAGTTTATTCAAAATCGCCGAAAATTGTTTTTTTTGTTTACCTAAAAGTATACCAATTTCCACGTTTCTAACTTCAAGAATGACTAAACTCCCATACGAATTTAAGCCCCCATTTTATTACCTTAGGGGTAATTTATCCATAATCACTGAAAGTTAGTGGTTAATAGTAGCCTATATAACAATTTCCACGTTTCTTACTTTAAAATTTACTAAACTCCCATACACATTTCCACCCCCCAATTTACCCACTTAGGGGTAGTTTTTCCAAAATTGCCAGGATGGTTATTGTTTTGTTAGTTAACAGTAGCCTATATACCAATTTCCACATTTCTAACTTTAAAATTCCCATACAAATTTTCACCGCCCATTTCACCCAATTAGGGGTAGTTTTTGAAAATCGCCAGAAGTTGTATTGTTTTGTTATTTAATAGTGGCCTATGTACTAATTTCCACGTTTCTAACTTCAAAATTGACCAAACTCCCATACAATTTACCACCCCACATTTCATCCCCTCAGGGGTAGTTTAACCAAAATCGCCGAACGTTATTTTCATTTGTTAACAGTAGCCTATAACTATACCAATTTCCGCGTTTCTAACTTGTTAAACAACCAAACTACTGTACAAACTTTAACCCCCCCATTTCATCCCCGTTAGGGGTAGTTTATCCAAAATCACCGAAAGTAGTGTTTTTATTTGATAACAGTAGTCTCTATAGCAATTTCCACGTTTCTAACTTGCAAAACGACCAAACTCCCATACAAACTTTAACCCGCCATTTCCACCCCTTAGGGTAGTTTATGCAAAATCGCCGAAAGTAGTTTTTTTATTTGTTATTTTAGGTATATGTAGCAAGTTTCAAAGGTCAAACTTCATTGGTTTTCATTTTATAGTTGTATGAATTCCAGTAATTTTAAACATAAAACCATATTTTTTGCAACTTTGGATGAGATTTAAAAAAAACGCTGAAACAGGTGTTTCTTTATTTTTATTATTAAGTATTTATTCTGAGTTTCATGATCCTAGAACAATCTACATTTGTTTTTTCATACAAACTTTACCCCCTCTTTTTACCCCCTTCTTGTAACATTTTCCAAAATTTCTATAGCCTAAATGTTATTCTGATTTTATTTCAATAGATTTATGAAAATTTCATCAATATCCGTTCAGTAGTTTTTACGTCACATCACTGGTGTCTATTATAATAATACTTTGGCTACGGGACCACGGGAAAATTATACATAATCTAATCTAATTTCAGACTACGGCGGTCAAAAGGTTAAGAGCTATTTCGTAGTATATTTGACCTATTTAGCGCCAGGCAGAATTTTAATTTAACCTAAACAAATGTGTAAATGATTTTGATTGGTGAATGAGATGAGGAGTGCGGCTCCTGCAATCGTTTAGTGCTATTAAAAAACAATAAAGCAAGAAGATCCGACGATTTAGCCAGCTGCTACTCTTATTTTGTCTTGATCTGCCGAACGTACAAGCGAACCAACATACTTGTACGAGATACGGGCGGCTAGGAGCTATTTGCGAAAGCGGAGTTGTGTCATAAAATCACCACAAAAATAGTCACAATTCACGCATTTGCATTTGATGAAGTTACAAAACAATGAGTGGCCAAACAGGCAATTAATGTGCCAAAGAATAGACCAGTAAATCCGTGAACCGGTAGAAATTCGGTGAGAGCTCCGTTGTACTGTATTCGTTCATTTAAAGCATATTCAACAAGTGTATTGGTTCAATTATAATATCTCAAGTAAAAACTGTGTGTAGTAACTGTGGAACGGCACCCCAGACAATGGCCCACTTGTTGTCCTGCCCGGCCTGCCCACATTCTTGTACTGAGGAAGACCTCCGAGATGGAACAGATAGGGCGATCAGCACCGCTGCCTTCTGGGCGCGAACTGTCTAGATGGAACCATCGACACGAGAAGAAGAAGAAGAGAAGTAAAAACTATCATAAGACTAATAATTTTTACGTAATTTCCATATCCAAAAGTAACAGTTATTAATCTTGTTTATACAGTATCTCAACAAAACCCGATTCTACCCCCGCCTAGAGAAATTCTGTTAAAATTATCGGTTTTCAAAAGAGATTACGTACGAGGGGGCCTAGTGTAAGTTTTGCTACGTTTTTTACGTCTCGATCGCGTTTGCGTTTAGTCTCAATTAGTATGGAAGTGTGACAGTGCTCCTTGCGGCGCGTATTCGAAACATTTGAAAGTTCCATACAAAGTGACACTTTAACACAAACGCGATCGAGACGTAAAAAACGTAGCAAAACTTACAGGCCCTCAGGCACTTAACAAACGCGTGTTCAATTACTTACAGCAATAGGTATTGGTTCAGAATTGCCAAGAGTATTTCCTAAGGGCTGAATCCTAAGGATTAGCTGACATTGAGGATGCATGCTGGAAGCTGTAATTTTGTACTTATTTTCATATAAGAGATTATGTATAAAATCAATAAAAATAATGATGAACTGATTGGCCAGTCTGAAATATGTTTGTGAAAATGGTAATTTGTTCTAAGTAATTATAAATAGATAAAAACCTCCGATATACTGGCAACCCCTACCGATATGGGACCCTCCGATGTTTAATAAACCTGACTAGGACCCACCCTAGTTAAACTAGCCATTTATAAAAACCGCGTTCAAATCGGTTCCTTCGATTGGGAACTACGATGCCACAGCCAGACATAGGTCGCTATAAACTCGTCAGGTTTTACAGTAAAAAAAGCCGGTCAAGTGCATGTCGGACTCGCGCACTGAGGATTCCGTACACATTTGGCCAGTTTTTAGTACTTGTTGTTTTTCTATAGGGTCTATTCTATAATCATACCAAATTTGACGCTTGTAAATATGTATTACCATTCTTACGATAGAACAAATACAAAAAAATATTGAAAAAAAAACGTTTCGTTGCGTTCGCAGCGAGTCGAAGTTAACTCGGTACCTACTCATTCTGTAACTGTAGCCTTTGCACATTACTGTAACCAAAATTATGGTGTGTACGTGGGTAGCCAGCCTGCCACGAGCAGTTCGCGTGCGAATTGCAGCGAGCCGACGAGTGTCGGTTTTTGCCACTTGTCTTCCGCCTTCACCATTCACGATCGCAACGTTCACGCTATAAGTAACTAAAAGCCGCAGAGCTGTTTCTAAGCGGGACCAACCTCAAATCGTCCTACATGCATTGTTTCAATGAATGATTATAAAAATATGAAACTAATAAGGAAATACCTGATCTGTGTCTTTTTGGGTTCCTTACCGAAATAGTAAAAAAGGAACCCTTATGGTAAGACTTCGTTGTCATTCAGTCTGTCTGTCTGTCACAGCAGTTTTTATCAGCCACTACACAAGTCATCAACTTGAAATTTGGCATAGTTGTATAACTTGTTTGCCCGCATCTGTTTTTAGTAAAAAAAACCTGAAATTAATTTTATAAATAATTGAAAAGGGGTCTAGAATGAGGGGTTTAAAAATGAAAGTGATTTGATTATAGCAAGTGGGGTGTCATATGAATGGGCTCACTCAATATGCAAATTTCAAAACTATTTCTTTTTATTATTTTCCGGGGCGTACTTTTTGGTTTATAACCAAAAATGTTCAAAAAATTACAAAAAACTTCGGAGATAGGGGGGAATTATCTCCGAAGTTTATGAACCGAAAAATCTGGAAAATGTATACTGGATGATTACTTATATTTTACGGGAAAAATAAAACAAAGTGTTCAAAATTTATAGTTTTCGAGAAATTGCCAAAAAGCTTTAAAGACCTGTACTCAGATTTAGGCAAGTAAATAAGTATATAAACAGAATAGATCTCCTACGAGTATTCTCATAAACGGAAAAGTAGATTAAGATTAAAAATCGTTTAAAATGTTTTTAATTATAATCACTATAACCGATTGAGTATGACGTGTGACCAATATGTATTATACAACGTAACGTACTGTACTGTAATATTTAATCGTAATTGTTTTTTGGAGATTATCAACTTTTCTAGTTAAAGTTATCTTACCTGATTTCCGGTAGGTATAAACATTTAATAAGCATCAATTTCCTCTAATGGTATATTTAAAGCTAAGTATCGTAAAGTAAAAATTTGAAAAAATATTTAATGTTGTAAAAAAATTTTTGCTTGGTTTAAAAAAGTCTGCATGACACCATCCTTTACCTGTGACGTCGCATGCGGCAAAAAATTGAGCACCGCTGCGGCACCGTTTCACGACACGTCGTCGTGACTCCTAACATGTTTTAATTTAAATCATTCTGTACAGAAAACTGAGAGCTTATAAAAAGGTAAACGTGATTTCACGACAATCATTTATCTCATCCTGAACAATTTAGTTATTATCGATCTAATGAACACAATATGTCAATACGTCTCCGCCGCCCTAGCCGAACCGTGGTGCACCCCACGTGTTTATAGAAGTTTGACAATCATTGACTATAAAAGCCTACGAGTATAATAAATGAATGCACGAGACGACTGGGTCATTCTTCGAGCGTTTCAACCGCCCTGATTCCCGTGCCCGCATTAATTTCTAAATTCCTGTAGCTTTGGAAGCATTTTCAGTTAAACTTTGTAGAAGTCAGGACACTCTACAAGATAACCGAAAATAGCATCCAAAGCTACAGGAATTTAGACATTAATGCGGCCACGGGAATCAGGGCGGTGAAACGCTCAAAGAATTGCCCGACTACTAGACGAGAGTCGCTTGCGACTCGCGATAGCACGGTCGGGAGTTGAGGCACAAAGAAATGAAGACCTTATTCTGCAATAAATAACGTTCATATTAAAACGTAAATAAGGAAACATATCAATTAATTAATAACCGTGGATATTTTTTGTTTAATTTGTTTCTTACAGTACTAATAATATGTTGACGGCATAAATGCGTCAATGCACTACAGGATATAGGTAAATTGTATACCATACCATATTTTGGGAAAAGTATTGATTGTCAAATATTTTGTAACGTATTTTGATAATCAAATAATCAAAGCCTGAATACAGAAACATTTACGAATAATAGTTCCACAATACAATCCATGATGTTCGAAAAACGCAGGCGTAACATTTTCTCGCCTTTTTCACGTTACTTTTTTTAAGTAAAGGTAGTAAGACTATACCATACAGCCAAGTCCAATGTTAAAGGCCGAGGCCATGCCTTTTCACGTAGCCGAGTAAGTAAAATATGGTTGTGTTCGAAAACCGAACGCGTTGTCGAATAATTGCGCAATAAATATAAACAAAGTAACGGTATTGCATTTTTCACTTAAGGTGTTAGGTAAAGAACTAAATTTAGGTCACCAATTTTCGTTTATTTAGGTCAGTTATATATAGGGATCGGAAATTCGGATGCTTTTATACCAACAATTAGCAAATTCCCGGAAAAAGCTTAGCAAGTATGGAGAGTCGGCTTCTTAAAAATATTATTATAATTATTTAAGTTCTGGGATTCCGGGATTGTATAAAACATCAGAAAATAGTGATAACTGTCAAAATATTTAGATTATGACTATTTTCACGTTAGTAAACAGCTTTAACTACAAACAGGATGTAACAAAAAAATTGTGGTGAATCGTTTGAGGGGGCGGTTTGGTGTTTTGATTATGGAATGTTAGGAGAAACTCGTTTCAAACGTAAAATCATTTCTTTTTTGTATGGGGCAGGTACGTCTTCTCATTTCAATGTAATTTTTTATGTAGTTTCTGTTTCCTTTATTCTTTTCTTATCAGAAAACGATGGACCACTACTTTTGGTACACTTTGTATGTACTTATTAGGTATTCTATCTCTAACAAACAAATAAAAACTTTTTATTTTTCAATCTATACTATCTACACTAATATTATAAATGCGAATCTGTCTGTCTGTCTGTCTGTCTGTCTCTCTGTCTGTTACCTCTTCACGCTTAAACCGCTGAACCGATTTAGATGAAATTTGGTATGGAGATAGTTTGAGTCCCGGGAAAGGACATAGGATACTTTTTATTCCGGAAAATTGGAAAATTGGCTATCGTGATTTTTGGTGCTTTGGAAGGGTTTTCAGCAGGCTGAAACATCGTTTCAGTCCGTTTCAGAGGTAGCTCTATCACATACCAGTTTATCAAAATGTCAACCAAGTTGCCGTTGTTTTCAGGCGCCTGAAACATGTTTTCAGTCCGTTTCAGAAGTAGCTCTATCAGATACCAGTTTATCAAAATTTCGACCAAGTTGCCGTTGTTTTCAGGCGCCTGAAACATTTTTTCAGGAAGTTTCAGGCCACCCTCTACAAGATTACGCGATAACTTGAAAACCCGTTTTCAGGCGTTTTCAGGACCCTTTATGGGCCTTTGAAGTACATTTGAGAATATGGTGAAATTTCCAAAAAGAGTGAAAGAGATAGCATGATTAGAAAGAGATAGCAATACTGAGAACTTTCCAGAATCGTCGCGTTCAAAAACGAGACAGAGACAGCTATAGAAATACTACTGGACTAATTGTATGACTTAGTTATATTTATACTTGTTTTAATTTGGTGATTTAACAAAAATACTAACGTTAGTACTATTAGTTTTCATAAGCATAATATGTAACTTAACAAATTTAATTTAGTTTGATGTTAAAAAATAGTGTAGGTACTGTTAGTCAAACAAACCACATATGTTGTAAAAAGAAACAACTAAAATATGTTATTTAAATACTTTAATACATATGTGTATAATCTTAATTTCCGGTATTCCGGGAAATCCCGGGAAATTTATTAGCAAAATTAAATTGAGTCCGCCTCCATACTACCTAACATCAACGCGGTGTAGGGACTGAGGCCGAAGTTAAGGTAAAAAAGCATCCGAATTTCCGATCCCTAGTTATATATGAATCAACAAAAATCGTTTCGTTGAAAAAATATCTGTGCAGAATGTAGTTTTAGTTAGGTATTATTATTTTTTTACAATTTCACACTGTTCTTTTCACACTGTTTATCTTGTGTATATTCGTATACATCTATGTACATTCGTATGTGTCTATTTTTTCTTCGTAGTATTATTTTATTTGTAACTATTACCAATTGCGTACCTACTTTATACCGAGCAAAGCTGATTTCCATCGTGCGAAACATTTCCAACCAAATTTCAAGAAATCTGGGAATTTATATTTATCTTTATTAGATTCTAAGAATATGTTATGCAAGTTTCAATGGTCAAACTTCTTTGGTTTTTGTTTTATAGTTGTATAAAGTCCAGTAATTTTTAATTTTAATCATAAAACCGTCTTTTTTGTGTCTTTGGATGAGATTTAAAAATGTTGAAATAGGTATTTCTTCATTTTTATTAATAAGTATTTATTCTGAGTTTCATGATTTTAGAACAATCTAAATTATTTTTTCATACTAACTAACCCCCCCTCTTTTTACCCACTTCTAAAATTTTCCAAAATTTCTATAGTCTAGATGTTATTCTGGTTTTATTTAAATAGATACGTGAAAACATTAATATCCGTTCAGTAGTTTTTACGTGATGTGCGTTACTTATTATAAGTCGCTCTGATCGGTATTTCTTTTTAAATCTTCAATGTACAGACTTTTTGGTCTTAACGATCTTATTATATGTATAGATAACGAGTTTCACTTTACCATGTATACTCGTAATCTCAGGGTACGTATAGACTTAAACCTACCTTGCTTCGGTACGCAGGGCGACGACTCCTGGCATTTGGTGACACATTTTTTGTGGCAGCACAAACCGCAGTTGCGGCACTGCATCGCGTCCTTCAGCCATATCTGTACCAGCAGATAACTTCACTGTAACTCACTAGGCTTCGGGTATGAGAGACTACCACAGTTATTAACCTGTGGACCGATTGACGTACCTAAACTCATTTCAATCAATGGTAAAATGTATGTAATGACAATAAAAACAAATAAATAAATAAAATAAAATAAAATAAAATGAAATAAATAAATAAGAAACAGTAAATTGTATAAGAAGCGTCACGCTTGAGACGCTACATCGCTCAACGGGTTTAACCAACTGTATCATAAATTCATAATTATCATTAACTAGCGACCCACCCTCGCTTCGCTTCGGTTAAAGTTCCCCCTCCCGTTTCCTCCCCATTAAGTTTTTTCTTTAAAAAAGAACCTTTCTCGGGCTTCAAGGAATATTTGAAAAAATAAAAATTAGCCGAATCGGTCAAGCCGTTCTCAAGTTATGGCGTGATCAAGGGAAATAGGATTAATTTTTAGGGTTCCGTACCAAAATGGGAAAAAAGGAACTCTTATGGTAAGACTCCGTTGTCTGTCTGTCTGTCTGTCTGTCTGTCTGTCCGTCTATATGTCACAGCAGTTTTTGTCAGCAACTATACAAGCTATCAACTTGAAATTTCGCATAGTTGTATAACTTGCTTGCCGACCGACATCTGGGCAATTCTCCGAGACAGGCTCATTTAGGGTGAAGTCAGAACTGAGTACGATTTTAAGGAAAAATGGTATGAAATTTGGAATGGAGGTTGAAAGATTTGACCCAAACAAGCGTACATACTACATACTTACATGGCAAGTTGAAAAAGCTTGTAGCAAAAATAATAAAATTTATACATTTGCGACGAAATATGAATTCCGTGCACAATTTTCTGAATTCCATGTATGTTTTCTGACTTCCATGCAACAAAAGTCCATGGAAATACTTGGAAGTCAGATACACGGTAATCAGAAAAAATTACATGTTTAAAAATAACTCTAAAACATTAAGAAAATTTTAAATGAGTTTAAGGCTACTTTAAATAAGCCATTTGATTATCTTGTCGTAATTTTTATACAGACAATGGCCCTGACATTTAAAAAATATCGCAACCACAAGATTCAGAAATCAGACTGGACCAAATCGAAATATTGGTGAATTTAAACATGTAGCTCCAACAATCCAATGTGGAGTCGTTGTGTTTTCTGTTCGGCTGATACAACGCGACTGACGCTTTGAGTGAGCGAATAGAGACACCGCTGCTACGATTCATTGGCGAGTTAGGACGTGGTTTCAAACTGTCACGGTTCTCAGGCGCGACTCGGAGACAAGTTAAAGAAAATACTTTTAGTTATATTTAACCTTTTCGCCGCCACGTCAACGAAGTAATAAAGTGTCATCAACGCCAAGCAACAAATTGCACGTAAACAACCCGTTAAACATAAGGAATCCAAAAGTCCGTGTCGATAAATATATTATGATGAAAAAAGATTAATGATAAGTATTTGCGGAACAGTATTAATGTTATTCTATTCACTTACTTTGAAAATATTACATATATAAGTAAACACCCGTAAACCAGATTCTATTTTCCACATTTATTTAATATTTTTAAAGTAAAACCCCTAATGTGTCGTGCAAATACTGGGCTACCACAGTACAACACTAGTTATACATTCAGTCAACAAAGTATCGGGAATGGATGATTTGTTTATGGTTCCAAATTCAAATTTTTGTTTTTTTTGTTGTTGTTAGATTGGCACAACTGTTTTCTATTTTGGCGCGGAGTTTGAGTTGCATCTGTTATTTATATTAAATACAGTGCTGTTTTTAGTTATATCATATCTAGTGTGTATTGCGAATTTCATAATGGACAAAAACATTGAACAAAGAGTTTGTCTTAAATTTTGCATCGCCAATGGAATTTCGTGTTCGGAGTCACTGAAAATGTTACAGAAGGCTTACGGTGATTCGACTTTATCAAAAACACGTGTTTATGAGTGGTACAAAGCGTTCAAAAGCGGTCGAGATGTGATGGAAGATTTGCCTCGCTCTGGTAGGCCATCAACGTCTGCAACTGAAGTTAACATCGCAAAAGTGAAGGAAATAGTGACTGAAAATCCTCATTCAACTTTGAGAGAGATAGCCGCCGAACTTTCTGTATCTCACGAGTCGATCCGTACTATTTTAACTAATCATTTGGGTATGAAACATGTTACCGCTCGGCTAGTCCCAAAAGACCTGAATTTTCTCCAAAAACTCAATCGCATGAGAGTCGCTGAGGACATGCTAGAACGAGTCAATTCCGACCCAACATTCATGAAACGCATTGTTACTGGTGACGAGACGTGGGTTTACGAGTTTGACATGCAAACTAGTCAACAAGCTTCGGAGTGGCGCCTTCCAACTGAACCGAAACCGAAGAAACCACGCCAAAGTCGATCAAAAGTCAAAGTCATGTTGACTGTTTTCTTTGACTATCGCGGTGTTGTGCACTCGGAATTCTTGCCGGAAGGTCAAACGGTAAATAAAGAATATTATTTGAGCGTTATGCGGCATTTAAGAGAGCAAATTCGACGAAAAAGGCCAGATTTGTGGAATGAAAATTCTTGGATTTTGCACCACGATAATGCGCCTTCGCACAAGGCCATCATTGTGAAAGAATTTTTGACCAAACACTCAACAAATACCATCGAGCAACCACCATATTCACCAGATATGGCTCCTGCCGACTTCTTTCTTTTTCCTAAACTCAAATTACCACTTCGTGGCACCCGTTTTCAATCGGTAGAAGACATAAAGGAGAATTCGCGCCGGGAACTGAATTCAATTCCGGAAACAGCGTTTAAAAAATGTTTTGATGATTGGATTATTCGTTGGCGTAAGTGTATCGTTTCTGAAGGAGCATACTTTGAAGGTGATAAAATAAATTTGGATGATTAACAAACAGTTTGTGTATTATTGATCTTTTCCCGGTACTTTCTTGACAGAGTAGTATTCTGACGTTTAGATAGGCTTGATATGCAGTATTATGCAGTCATTGGCGTATGGGACATAGAGATTCTGTGCAAACAATAGAGATGGCTAGACTAAATAAAACGATTAAATTGTCCTATTAGTAGGAGCTAGAAGGAAACCTATGTTTGTCTGTCCTTAACCTTTATCCGGGTCCCACACATACAGATATATGCCACGTAGAATTTGATTACGAGTACCGTTGATGTTCGTAAAGGACTGCAGAGTACATAATGGGCAAAAATAATCCAAAATCGTAGAAATGATATGCACTCTGCCCGTTTTGTGTTAACCCATATGAAGGCATATGAATATCATTTTCAGCCTACCAGTGCAATGAGGAGACATAAGAAAATTGAATGTAAATACTTGATATCGAGCGGTCGCGACACGATAATACACTAGCCCGCAAAACTAAGTATCACACTTTTAAAATTGTAATAACTAAAAATGGCTATTTTATTGTTTTATCTTTTTTTTAAGTTGAAAATGTTACTGTATAATTTAGTTATAGTTGGAAAGAAAGCTGATAAAATTTGCTATAAAACGTTTTAATTCTCTAACTTCTATAGTTTAGAAAAAAAAAAATTTAACCTTTTCAACGCCATGTCAAATACAAAAGTCGTCACTCACACGCCAATGACAGCCGAAAACCAGAGCTAATTTCAACCTTACGTCATAAATACTCAGGTCTATTTTTCGCTGTCAACTGCGACGGATATATCCGTCGTTGGCGTTGAACCAGTGGTGCGGATATATCCGTCAATCGCGTTGAAAAGGTTAAAAGTGTGATACTTAGTTTTGCGGGCCAGTGTAGGTACTTATACTACTCTGTCAAGAAAGTACCGGGAAAAGATCAATAATACACAAACTGTTTGTTAATCATCCAAATTTATTTTATCACCTTCAAAGTATGCTCCTTCAGAAACGATACACTTACGCCAACGAATAATCCAATCATCAAAACATTTTTTAAACGCTGTTTCCGGAATTGAATTCAGTTCTCGGCGCGAATTCTCCTTTATGTCTTCTACCGATTGAAAACGGGTGCCACGAAGTGGTAATTTGAGTTTAGGAAAAAGAAAGAAGTCGGCAGGAGCCATATCTGGTGAATATGGTGGTTGCTCGATGGTATTTGTTGAGTGTTTGGTCAAAAATTCTTTCACAATGATGGCCTTGTGCGAAGGCGCATTATCGTGGTGCAAAATCCAAGAATTTTCATTCCACAAATCTGGCCTTTTTCGTCGAATTTGCTCTCTTAAATGCCGCATAACGCTCAAATAATATTCTTTATTTACCGTTTGACCTTCCGGCAAGAATTCCGAGTGCACAACACCGCGATAGTCAAAGAAAACAGTCAACATGACTTTGACTTTTGATCGACTTTGGCGTGGTTTCTTCGGTTTCGGTTCAGTTGGAAGGCGCCACTCCGAAGCTTGTTGACTAGTTTGCATGTCAAACTCGTAAACCCACGTCTCGTCACCAGTAACAATGCGTTTCATGAATGTTGGGTCGGAATTGACTCGTTCTAGCATGTCCTCAGCGACTCTCATGCGATTGAGTTTTTGGAGAAAATTCAGGTCTTTTGGGACTAGCCGAGCGGTAACATGTTTCATACCCAAATGATTAGTTAAAATAGTACGGATCGACTCGTGAGATACAGAAAGTTCGGCGGCTATCTCTCTCAAAGTTGAATGAGGATTTTCAGTCACTATTTCCTTCACTTTTGCGATGTTAACTTCAGTTGCAGACGTTGATGGCCTACCAGAGCGAGGCAAATCTTCCATCACATCTCGACCGCTTTTGAACGCTTTGTACCACTCATAAACACGTGTTTTTGATAAAGTCGAATCACCGTAAGCCTTCTGTAACATTTTCAGTGACTCCGAACACGAAATTCCATTGGCGATGCAAAATTTAAGACAAACTCTTTGTTCAATGTTTTTGTCCATTATGAAATTCGCAATACACACTAGATATGATATAACTAAAAACAGCACTGTATTTAATATAAATAACAGATGCAACTCAAACTCCGCGCCAAAATAGAAAACAGTTGTGCCAATCTAACAACAACAAAAAAAACAAAAATTTGAATTTGGAACCATAAACAAATCATCCATTCCCGATACTTTGTTGACTGAATGTATTATGTACAGTTAAGTGAAAACTTGAAAACCTTACCACATTGCTATAAAAGATATATTGGAACTAAACGGTAAATCTTGATCTGCTCTTGACTATAGGTAGGTACCTTTTTTTGTTAACGAGGGGGAAATCTTGAAACAAAGATACCAGGCTCCCTGGAGGTGAAGACGGGCTATGTGGGATTCTTACAAACTAAACCCCCCCGGCGGCCCTTGCATGTGCGTAGAAGGCTCTTGACTATACCTACATCAGCAGCAACCGACTCCCACGTAGACGTGTAGGTATCGTGATTAACTAAGGGAGGGCACAGCACTAGTGGACTGCAAATCGAGTCATTGGCGTCAGTGGTGTATTTTAAACCCGACTTCAATGTTTAGTTTGCTGTCGCAATTCTAAAGCAGTGATGGATACCCGACTAATTTATTTTGTAAATCGAAGATATAACTATACAAATTACAAGAGATAGACGACTTGATATCAAGTCGTGGCGTGTGAGGCACGAAATGTACTGACTTTATGTCAAGTCAATGGCGGCGAAAAGGTTAAGTTATATTTCTTCATAAAATCGTGTCTTATATGTTCAAACAACTTATAATGTATATGTGAATATACATAAGTTGTTAAAATGTTGATTAGGTTTTAAGTAATCTGCTACCATTTCTTGAATTCTGGGTTGGAGACACGACATGGATGTCAGATTTTAACGGTTTAAGATTTTTTTTAAGTAAGAATGAAACATATAAAATTAATAAAATTTATATGCTCTCCAGTTAGATGATAACGTAATTAATCTACTGCATTTTTGCATATTTTATTTTACATTAGAAGAAGGCTTTAAGTGCGGGGCCGTGCGAAATTGCGTACTCGGAGAAATGCCCTCTGTTTTTATAAAAAAAATAATTATAAATTAATTGAAAAGGGGTCTAGAATTGGGAGATGAAAAATGAAAGTGATTTGATTATTAGCAAGTGCGGTTTCATACGAATGGGTTCAATCTGCACATTTCATAAATCAAAAAGTACGTCAGAGAAAAATATTAATAAAATTGTTTAGAAATGTGTAGATTGAACCCTTTCATATTTGCTATAATCAAATCACTTTTATTTTTCAACCCCCCATTCTAGACCCCTTTTCAATTATTTATAGAATTAATTTCATTTTTTTAATAAAAACATGCGGGCAAGCAAGTTATACAACTATGCCAAATTTCAAGTTGATCAGTTGTATAGTTGCTGAGAAAAACTGCTGTGATATACAGACAGACAGACAACGAAGTCTGACCATAAGGGTTCCTTTTTTACCATTTTGGTACGGAACCCGAAAAATTAGCTATTTTGACCTAGTGAAGTGTTGTACTGGGGGTGCGAGCGATGTATAAGTAGAAGATGGATTGCAGAATGAGGATCGGAGACCGCGGAGGACGAAAAAATAATTAACTAAACATAAAAACTAAACGCAATATCATAGTAATATTTCTACTTTACCTACTTAAAATGTTAACCTTAAACTTCAATTGATACGAGTATCATGTTAATAAAAAAAATATTATCCTCCAACAACAACATGAGTCCCGGAATCCCGGGGTATATCCATATTAAGTATAGCGTTTAAGGTCGTTAACCCCAAATACAGTAGGTACTTACAAGTAGTCAATATTTATTTACAATAATATTAAAAATATTTTAATGAATATCAGACGTCGAGTGGTTTATCACACATCTATTAGGTACCTGAGCCTGCTTAACTTATGATTGATATGCATATGCATGCTTAGGTATAATCTTATACTCGCAAAAACGCAAGACGTCCACTGCTGGACAAAGTGCCTTCCACAACGATCGCTCCTCTGCTGCTGTCATCCAGCGGTATTCCCGCGACCTTTATCAGATCGTCGGTCCACCTTGTGGAAGGCCTGCCAACACTTCGTTTCCCGGTTCGCGGTCGCCACTCTAGAACCTTTCCGCTCCAACGGCCATCGATTCTACTAGCAATGTGCCCCGCCCACTGCCACTTAGGTTTACTATTCGGTGAGCTATATTAGTTCTCCTGCGGAACTCCTCATTCCTGATTCCACCACTCGATACATAGTCGCATCAAATTAGCTTAACCTGAACATAATTCAAAAACCCGTGGTTTTTATTATTTTATCGGATATTAATGTTAAGTATCCAATATTAATTAGCTATATTAATTAAAAAATCCGCGGTCGTAACCGTATATTATAAAAATTATGAGATATTGTAAACTACCTAACTTTTTGCTAAAAGCAAAATAGATAACCAAATACCTTATTAGTATAATTTTGAGGTGCATTCGAATGCGATCACTTAATAGCAAAATTAAACTGAAACCAAATCTGCACGTACGTTTTTTTTCACAGTTTTCATCTGATCTCAATATCTAGATAAGCAAAAATGGTAACTATGATGATTGTATCTATTTAAACTATATTGCGTCTTATAAGACATTTAAGACAAAAATTAAACATTTATTTTTAACGTTTTAATAATAATGAATTACTCAGTAGCTAAAAATCGTAACTGTGAAATTTTTGTTTATTAATAGTGTTTTGTGTACTATAATCATGTTTTCATCAAAATTAAACATGTTAATGTCACGCTTAAGAAATTGAAAATCTAATTAAAAATACGCGCGAACTTGTCGTGGAGCGGGATGCATGCGGCGGGTGCGGGGCGGGGAGAGAGCGGGGCGCCAGCCAGCGGCGAGCGACATACGGCGGACGGGGGGCGATTTTTGACTTTCAAGCGCTCGAAAGTTTCACTCGAAAGTGAGCAAAAACAGTGAAACTGTATTTTTGAAGCACGAGAGATAAAAAAATTAAAAACGAGTGGTCCACACCATTCGTTTTCATTTCTATCATTAGAAGTATGTTTTGACATTTTGTCTGCCAAATTAATCAAAACGTCTTTATTAGGTATGTACTCTTTGGACGGAAGTTGACGGAACAAACCTCAAATATCATAGACAAAGAACCATCTAAACGTTTCTTTTATTCCCCCCTGTCATAACGAGTTTATTTCATTTCAATTATGTACTATCGCCTGCGTTCGTGGTGTTCCACCTTTAGGGCGATAATCGTCTGAACGTAACCTTGGGCCCAAAAGCGATAACTTCTAAATATGTTTGTTTGTGTGCAACCAAAAGGGTTCGTTCACGTAAAAAAATGTTTATTGTTCGGATTACCCACTCCTGTGTCCACCCAGTATAGACAGTAAACATAGCAAAAACTGTTTGGCCACTTTCAATTGTTGGGCCACTTAAACAATCACATATTCATTTCGATAGCATAATTAATTTAGCGAAAGTTTGCGATTTTATGACAAAAGCAGGTTTTCCTATAAAATTAAACTTTTAATCATGTAATTATATATCATTTAATATCATCAATCATATAATTTTTCAGAGCTCAATTTTTGAAGTAAATTGTAGAATTTGCATAGAGCCCGAACAATAAATAATCAGTGAGCGCATTTTTTTTTACATTCATTTGGAGGATGTGAGTTCAAATAAGTTCAAAAGTTCCAATTGCTGTCAATAAACGGTTGCAAGCCGATGCCGGTATCAAAACAAACAATAAATATTAATTTATAATTATTAATAGTATTAGTTTAAACTGGAACAAACTTAACCCATTCAGCGCCACCCACGACACGTTGTCGTGATCGCAGAGCGTGCGCGAGACGCCGGTCACGACAACGTGTTGTTATTACTCATTTGCTAATAGCTCCCCGAGAGATGATTATATTCAAAAATATTTCTTATTTTTGTGTACAAATGCCATGTGTTATTAATTCTGTATATTCAGTTTAACATCATTTTACGAATGTATGTGTCTTTTTAGAGCTAAAGTTGCAATAGCCATAAAAACTTCTTAGTCAATATTTTTTATCACGACATCGTGTTGTGATGTGACGGGCCACGTAACGTAAATCTTGTTCAATATGTCAATGTAGTTACTTCATAATTTGTAAGTGCGAATTTTAATCCTTAATGCTTGCGCATAAGGTTCATTCCTATTTGCATTCAATTTAAGCTATGCTTTCTTTCCACGTGGTAATGGATAGTATTATGCAGTGTTTTGGGTAAACAATATTATATTTGTATAACAAAAATATACAGGGTAGTTTTTTAATCAGTGCACAAATTGTAATATTTGGTACCGTTAATATAATACATTACAATAAAAAAAAACAGATATACAGGGTGACTAGATATTCGATACAATCCTTTTAAGGAGGCATAGTAGAGCGATATATTTTTATATATTATATTTATATATATTATATTTTCTTCTTCAAAATGTAACGAATTTTTTTTTTCTGACTAGAATGAAATTAAAATTTTAGGATCCCTGTAAATATACAAATACTACTACAAATGCAAAAACGTCTCGAAAGTAATTTACCTATAGTACCCTGGCCGAAAATTATTAGCTTCGGAGATATTTGAGATCTTAGTTTATTTCGGAATTGCGGAACATGTTCGAAAAAAAAGACATAAAAAAATAATTTGCCGTTTTTTAATGTACTTTAATATATTTTCTGAAAGCTAAAATGTCAGCGGTAATAATAATAATATTAATATTTCTTGTTGTGATAATTTTGGGTTTTCTGTTCTTTTATGTTTTTATTTTTTATTTGTGTTGGCTGTGTGGCCTGCCGTGGTGTCACCAAATGGTTCCGGCGTAAGACCAGCTCTGGCCTCAAAACCAGTACCACGCTGAGCCGGAACCGTTTTGCGTCATCTGGCATTAGTGCAGTGTTTATTATTTTTGTCCATTTGTGTTTTTTATGTTCTGTACTTTTGTTAGATGTATGTAAATAAACGTTTTTTCTTTCTTTTTTTCTTTAATGACAAAAACCTAATCACATAATGCTACATGTCATGTTATTTAATAAAACTCCAATAAAAAGACACAAAAAAGTAATTACTTCATTAAAAGACAGTGTTTTTTTAAAATAAATGTATGACATGCAGCGTACAAATCACTGGAAAAACTTCCTTGGAGGTACTAGCTATCTAATGAGGTACAATAGTTATCAAAAAATATTAAATATTCAAAATTAGCAAGTACTAACTAAAACAAAGAAGTACATTTCTTATGAATTTCCATTACTCTTGTACCTGGAACGAACTATTCAGAAATCAGTATTTATCTTCAGATGCATACTTCAATGGCCGATATTATTGCAAAAGAGAACTGAACTTAATTAATTAAAAGATAATTAAGAAAGAGTAAGTAATTATTCGCCGTCAAAAACGGATGCTTGTAGATTAACTCATGTTTAGAGAATCAACCTACTGATTTTCAACCGTCACGGTCAACCAACCAACCGTCACGGTTGAGGTGTTTTTTTTTAAAGTTTTTAATTTATTGTGGCTAAATAGAAAAGTATTTACTTAAAGTCGAGCTATACGCGACAGGCAGACACTATCCCTTATGCCTCTGTATTATTGACTTTCATAATTAAACAAGTTAATGAGAAAATCATTGAATTTAAGTTTTCAACCGACTTTACGTTCAAGTTAATGCTTTTTCGGAATCAGTATTTATTATTATATGTCCAGCAGTGGACTAATATAGGCTGATGATGATGATGATGATGATGACGGAGTTTTAGTACTTTAGCGAAAGAATACTCTAGGTATCGCAGTGGAAAATACTTTAAATATGTATTTGTCACTCTATTGTTAAAAAAACAGAAGGTGCGAACTACGACTGCCGCAATTACAAAAGACAATGTGAAATTCGCTGATAATCCTTATCTTCGGTTTCGAGTCTTACCTCGCCAACCTTTTGTACAAAATCTTAACGTCGCACGTGCAAATGCATGGAAATAAGTTTATTATGCTTAGTTTCCGGGATATTTATGACTTGCACTGATAATAATCATAACTATTATTTTATTTTTCCTGAATTCAAATTTAGAACTAAAGTCGCCATCTATAGAACTTGTGAACGATGTAAACAAAGCGCCATATTGATATTGTCTATAGTTTGATGAGTTTAATAGTGATGGGAAAAGTAGATAAAGATTAAAAACGTTTAAAATGTAGTATTTAATCATAATCACTATAACCGATTGAGTATGACGTGTGACCAGTATGTATTATACAACGTAACGTACTGTGCTGTAATATTTAATCGTAATTGTTTTTTGGAGATTATCAACTTTTCTAGTTAAAGTTATCTTACCTGATTTCCGGTAGGTATAAACATTTAATAAGCATCAATTTCCTCTAATGGTATATTTAAAGCTAAGTATCGTAAAGTAAAAATTTGAAAAATCATTTTAATGGTGTAAAAAAATTTTTGCTTGGTTTAACAAAGTTTGCATGACACCATCCTTTACCTGTGACGTCGCATGCGGCAAAAAATTGAGCACTGCTGCGGCACCGTTTCACGACACGTCGTCGTGACTCCTAACATCTTTTTATTTAAATCATTCTGTACAGAAAACTGAGAGCTTATAAATAGGTAAACGTGATTTCACGACAATCATTTATCTCATCCTGAACAATTTAGTTATTATCGATCTAATGAACACAATATGTCAATACGTCTCCGCCGCCCTAGCCGAACCGTGGTGCACCCCACGTGTTTATAAAAGTTTGACAATCATTGACTATAAAAGCCTACGAGTATAATAAATGAATGCACGAGACGACTGGGCCATTCTTCGAGCGTTTCAACCGCCCCGATTCCCGTGCCCGCATTAATTTCTAAATTCCTGTAGCTTTGGAAGCATTTTCAGTTAAACTTTGTAGAAGTCAGGACACTACAAGATAACCGAAAATAGCATCCAAAGCTACAGGAATTTAGACATTAATGCGACCACGGGAATCAGGGCGGTTGAAACGCTCAAAGAATTGCCCGACTACTAGACGAGAATCGCTTGCGACTCGCGACAGCACGGTCGGGAGTTGAGGCACAAAGAAATGAAGACCTTATTCTGCAAAAAAATAACGTTCATATTAAAACGTAAATAAGGAAACATATCAATTAATTAATAACCGTGGATATTTTTTGTTTAATTTGTTTCTTACAGTACTAATAATATGTTGACGGCATAAATTAAACACTTTGGAAGTAGTTATGTATTTTGGTTTTCCAAAAATTACCAATATTTTAGACTTTAGAGATCCGCAAAGAGAATCTGTTTAATTTTTAATAATTTATCAACACACATAATATACTATTCAGAATAAATTGTCGAATTACAGTTATCTATAATTTCTGGTAAGATAAGCCAGAAAATGTGTAACTTACTGAATCTTATTTATTAATGATAGTCCCGATTGATTAATAAGTTTAATTTTGATTTCTTTAACTGGAATGCAGGTGTCATAACATAATAGAGGTACTTTTACAAAGTTAACTATTATGCTGTACTTATGAAATCAAAATGTGTTTAAAATTTAGTTTTTTGTTTTTTTTACATTGACGCGGAGACTTAAAACGTTTAATTATTTTTATTTTAACTATAACTAACAATACTTTATATCATAGAAAAAGAAAATTACAGTTATAGAATTATGTCCAGGTTTTTCTTATTTAACATAAGATCTTTTCATTTCGAAAAGTGGGTATTTTGGAGCGGATTTTACAGTCTTTTTGTTTGAGGTTACCCTTCCATACTTATTATTATTATATTTCGATGGTATAAACATAGCCATATCATGTGAGAGCATAGGGCTCAAATAAACGAAGAAACATTGTTTTGTTAAATTTGTAAAATCCTCAATCGGCGACCAGGCATGAGATATTAGAAGAGGGCCAGCGGGTTCATATGCCTGAGAGCAAGCTACCTCGAATTTAGAAATAGAGGCGCCCTGGGTAACTTACTACAAGCAGGAATGGTTCCTTGTGTGAAGTGAAACAACAAGTATTGTTCTCCTTGATATATTTAACTCGTTTTAAACGTTATGTTATTCACCCTAGGTACATTTATAGAGGTCGGCTATAGCGAGAGCCGCTCTACTGAAATTTAGTAACAAGTAGGTTCATGTGAATCATAAACTAAGAAACAGTAAGGTCAGTTATCTAGGGTGAAGTGTGCGTGAAGCCAGGTGTGTAGGTGATGTGAGGGTGAATGGCAGGCGAAGACTCAAACGCGCTAATGCACCGAGCCTCCCTCAGTCGCAACACGCGGCAAGCAGGCCGCGCCCCTGCGGTTCGAGTCTGCAGCCCCCTCACGGTCAAATCCGGTAGTTGAAACTAGACATAAAAACCCACATTGTGGGTTTCCATATAACTTTATAACGTGAGGCTAGTTGAGACCGGCTAAAAGCGCGGTGCCTCCCTGTGACGTGGCACTGATTGAATCAGGCACGTATGCCACCTAATTACCCTGTTTTACAAGGCAGGAGTCATCGCTTGGGATTCGGAACTGCCTCAGACTGGTGGTTATTTGTAGCGGCCTCTAACTCATATTAAGACGGCGACACAGACTTATGCCCGGCTTTGATGCGCTAACTTGTCTTCGAGTAATTCGCTGCTGAAAGCCCCTTTATACAGGTTACTTAAATAATTTGTTCGACGGCAAAGCCGCCATGTCTGAGAGCAAGAACCAAATCAACGATGATGTGGCAAAGATCATACGTCATTCCGGGCGCACGACTCGTTTCACTCTTGAACGCCGACACCATTCGTGCACTATTTAACAATTTAGACCTCAAAAAAAATATAAATCCTTCCCAATTATTTTCCTACATACACTCTTTAAATCCTGAAACAATATAATTTTACACGCCGAATAGTAACAAATGATCCGAGTCTCGTCTATATGTCAAAACGCAAGAGCAGTGAAACGTAACGCTCAATCGGAAGCTGTATCTGCTCCATCCCGCTCACTCTTAATGGGCAGCTGTAGGGAGTGAAAAGGACAGAGTGGTTTGTATTCGATCCTTGATTTTGGTGCAGAGGCCCGCCAGCTGTAGTGTTGCTATATGAAAAAGCTTACAAAAAAACGGGTGTTACAAATTATACTTCACTGTTACTTCGGGAAGATTATTATAACTAGTAGGGTAAGCGTACCAGTGAATGAACAGGGCCAGTGAATGAACAAAGTAAGCATTTTTTCGCAAAATAAGAATTCTGTAAATTTGTACCCAGCAAAGTATTTTTTTTTAGATTGAGAACATTACTAGTAACATTATGGTAGCATTGACTTCAACTCAGGTGCATTAGTTTCAAAATGGCAGATATTTAAAGTTGACGTATCCCAGACAAGTTTTCGTTGTATGAGGCAGTATTTAGCAGACTGGCAAGTTACCTTGTATTTGCTGTGATACTGTACTTGTACCAAGCAACTGCGATTAAAAGATAAAGATAAAAGATATTTATTCAGTAAGTAGGCCGCACGGGCACTTTTACACGTCAAAATCTACCAGCGCTTCCCAAGAGGAGACCACTGCTGAGAAGAAGCGCCGCAAGAAACTCAACAGTTAGTCATTTTTTTAATAAAAATATAACAATTTCACTACTTATTCTAGCATTATATAAAACTGTAAAAATAATATTAAATATCTGCGTAGTTTTGCAGGAAAACATGTCATGCCCAGTTCGGGTTTAGACCCGGGCTATCTACTGAATGTGCCATCCTTTCTCTCAAGCATATCGTGAGGTACTACACCGACAGAAATACGCCTGTGTACGTGGCTTTTCTTGATCTCTCTAAGGCATTTGACCGGGTTAGCTATGATGTCCTTTGGTCCAAACTAAGTGACACTGGTGTGCCGGGTGAACTGGTGAATATTTTCAAGTACTGGTATGCACATCAAACTAACCGGGTCAAGTAGCTGGGCGAGCTTTCTGATGAGTACAGGTTGGAATGCGGTGTGAGACAAGGGGGGTTAACGTCACCGTCGCTTTTCAACCTGTACATGAACCAGCTGATCGATGAGCTGAGTAGCACTGGAGTCGGCTGCTCGATTGACGGCCACAGTGTCAATAGCATCAGTTATGCGGATGACATGGTGCTGCTCAGTTCATCAATCTCAGCCCTCAGAAGGTTGTTGAGTGTTTGTGAAGAGTATGCGAAGTTGCACGGACTAGTGTACAATGTTAAAAAAAGCGAACTCATGGTATTTCAACCTCGGGGTCGCAAAGTGACAACTGTGCCGCCTGTGCTGCTTAATGGCGTAGGTTTAGTCAGGGTGAAAGATTTTAAGTACCTCGGCCATGTGGTTACTGAGGATTTGTGAGATGACAGTGATATGGAGAGGGAGAGGAGGGCGATGGCGGTCCGCTGTAACATGTTGGCCCGCAGATTTGCGCGGTGTAGCACTGAGGTGAAGATTACTCTCTTCAAAGCCTTCTGCCAAACTTTATACACATGCAATCTGTGGGTCAACTACTCGCAGCGGGCCTTCAACGCGCTCCGTGTACAATATAATAATGCCTTCAGGGTGCTGATGGGGCTCCCACGTTACTGTAGTGCGTCAGCGATGTTTGCACATGCGCGCACAGACGGTTTCAGCACGGTGGTTCGACGCCGCATCGCATCGCTCATGCACAGAGTACGGGGGAGCTCCAACACCATCCTGAGGGTCATTAGTGAGAAGCCGGACTGCCCCATACTGCGACACTGGGTACGAGTGCATGCGCAAATACCCGGGGTCTCGGGAGGTGGCAGATACCTAAATTAAATTAAATTAAATGATTTTAAATTAAATTAAATTATAAATTAAATTAAATTAAATTAAATTTTAAATTATAGATTAAACTAAATTATTATTGTTCATACCTACTAACATAGCTTATACTACCTTCTAAGTAACTAACTTAACTTACACAAATATGGACTCTGTCTGCAATAAACTGTTTTTTTTTTTTTTTTTTATAAACCGTGTCCCCTAGACAAGATACAGCGTTTACATGATTTTTATGAGGTATGTACGAGTAGTAGGTAAGCTATTGAACATTAAACGTTAGTTAATTTTCTGGTTTAGGCCAAGCATTTTTGTCCGTTAGATAGTCCTCGACCCTATAGTACGCCTTTGACATCAACGACTTTTTCAAGTAATTTTTAAGTGCTGGAAGGGGTAACTCTAAAACTACGTCGGGTAATTTATTATAAAAATGAATGCATTGACCTACAAATGATTTATATACTTTACGGACACGAAACTTTTTTATGGCAATTTTATTTTTATTCCTAGTATTTATATTATGTATATCAGAATTTTTAACGAAAGAGTCTAGGTTCTTAATAACATACATAATATTTTCATAAATATATTGGGATGCTACTGTTAAAATAGTAATTTGTTTAAAAAGTTCTCTTAATGAATCACGGGAATTTAAGTTATATATAGAGCGAATGGCCCTTTTTTGTAACACAAATATAGTTTGTATGTCAGCTGCTTTTCCCCAAACCAGAATACCGTATGACATAACACTATGAAAATAACTATGATACACTAAGCGAGCTGTCTCAACATTGGATTTGTAGTGTGTGTTTATTTTTAGTCTTAAAGATATATTTTTTCTATTTACATATCATATCATGTGTTTTTCTTTTAAATTGGCATTTTTAAGCAAATGTTCTATAACTAGATCACAGAACCTGCTAAAACCAATGAATGAACCCCAGTGTTCATTCACTAGAAGCGTGTGAATTACTGATTATGCAATATTGTGCGTTTTAGTTGTTGTATTAAAGTTGCTTTTTTAGAAACGTAGCTGTTAATTGATTGCCCATCAAGTGGCCAGTATTCGAACAAAATCTTAAATGGTGGTTCATTCACTGGTTTATGTATGTATTCCAGTAAATGAACTACCTTCAAGATTACTAGTTTATTCATTGGTTTCGCATACAATTTAAGAGTCATTTAATGAACGATAATCATTACCAAATAACTCAAGGTCTCAATTTAATCTGAACATCACGTAATCAAATAAACTCATATTAATAATAAAAGAAGTGAAAAAAGTAATAAAACATTGTTTTAAAAATAGATTAATAACAACACAACATAGTTCATTCACTGGTTTCATTTGTTCATTTACTAGAAAATCGTGTTCATTCACTGGTGTTTTGGGGTGTTTTCGGCTTAAGATTGCTATAACTTTAGATTTTACAATATTATTATAAAACAAATGTTATAAAAGCAAACTAGAATACTTGATTGACTTATAACGAGAGTATATTTGACAGTAACTATCTCAATTTCATTGAAATATTTTTTCAAAGTTGAAAATTTCCTTAAGGGTTCATTCACTGGTACGCTTACCCTAGTACCTAATTGTCCACGTACGGAGGTTGTCACAATGATAATCTCTCGGAAGAAAAAGTGATTACTAAGTATTAAAATTCCCTTAGGTAAGTTTCTTTTAATTGTTAATTACAAAGTTAGATAGACAAAACAACCGAAACATTCCAAAGTCATTCACTGCTGCGAGCTTAGCATGCATGCAGCAGATAAATTTTGACAGTTGCCAGGGGAATTTATACATATATTCCATATTCTAATGTAACACTTAACACTTAAGGTTTAAAATAAAAGTGTCCCGTCTTGACTTTTAATACCTTTTACCATATAAGAAAACGGTGACTTCTTGATATAATAATATTTTATTTAAATTCATTTAATTATAGATACAACATGAGATGTTCACACCTCGAACACCATAGGGCGAATCTAAACAAAAACTACTTTTTTCCTATTCTTTTTATTTTATTTTATTCTTAACCTTTTAATGACCAGAGCAGATTTTTTTCAAATTTTAAAAGTAATTTCCTAAAAAACTGGTTATTTGGCATTTTTATGAGCCCAGAAAAATAATTTAAAAAATCTACTATATGTATATACAGAAATAATATATGTCGTTTATAAACAACATTGCCCAACACTCGGTAAAAAACACTTATTCATGTATGTTGTATACAAACTACACTGCGAAGGAAACGGGTGATGAAATAAAAAAAAAATGTGCTATAAAAAACGTAATTGGCGACATGAAACAAGATGAAACAGTTTTATTAGGAGTATAACACAAACGAAGTTCGCACTGGACGCCTAGGTGTACCCACTTTTGCAATATTTTCATCTGTCTTGAGCTGTAGTAAAGACAGGGAAATATCCAATTTAAAACCCCAACTAGACTCTGACGATACCTCTGAAGTACTCCGAACCACGTTCCATATCCTCATCACTTGAGAAACTTAATATTCTAGAGAGTTCAGAGGAAGAATTGGATATCACAAATAACAGCTGACGCTTTTCAGACATTGAAAGCAATCCCTGTCACAAGGCAATTATTTCAAGATACGAGAGGGTAAGAAGGTAGATAGAACCCCTCTAAATTCTATTTCTTCCGTGCTATTGCCTCTCACTGCAGGAAATATGTATATAAACATCTGACACACATTCAATGGTGATGGCTTCAAGTGTTGGATGGATATTTAGTGAGGTTTCAATTTCAGGTCTGTGTTTGAGTTTTGAAAGTTTCTAATTGAATGTCAGAGGTTTATAAACATTTTCTTTCATTTCCTTTTCTTTACAGTTTGTCTTGGGGTTGGTGCTGTGTTGGCTTTGCGTTTGGATCTAGATTGTACTGCAGGATAAGCGTGAGAGGCGTTAGCACGGAAGAGATAGAATTTAGAGAGGGTAGGGTGCATGTCTGTATCTTGAAATATTTGCCTTGTGACAGGGATTAGTGGAACGGTTTCAATGTCTGAAAAGCGATGACAGTTATTTGGGATTTCCAATTATTTGTCTGAAATCTCTAGAATATTAAGTTTCTCAAGTGATGAGGGAATGGAACGTGGTTTGGAGCTAGCGTTGGAGTCTCGTAGGGGGTAAATGTCATGGGGAATGTTATGTAGAGGCGGAAAGTCAGGCTCTTCATCAGAGCTGCTACTATTAGATGAATCAGTAATTTTCAGTGGCTCAAAAGCCGTAATTTTTGAAATACAAGCCCATTTTATTTACCCTGAAAGGAGCAAACAAACAAAACATGCAAAAACAACCCAAGCCAAACCACAATATTTAACGAATTCAGAGCTAAGAACTCAATAAAGATTATAATTATGTAAGTATACAGTGTGTAAATGGTATACGGGCGTTCCTTTTAACTGTGGTTAGTATAGCCCCTAATGAGCACATTTAGGCAGCTATGTTAAAATTAAATAAAAAAAATTTAAGCATACAAAATAATTTAACACGCAGTATACCTATAACAAAAAATGAAATTCATTAAAAACGCAATTCATGATGTTTTAAAGTTAAGTATTATTAAAGCTGAGATTACTTAACTGCGAATAAGAATTAACTCTTTCATGCACGGTGCACTTTAAAATTCACTCAATTCTTGAGAACTGTAATTACTACTGTAATTCGATGTGCGAGGCATTTTTAAAATCAAAATAAATCTAATTGATAAGACATGCGTGACATCTTTACCACAAATTTTTGTTAGAAAAGTAATTTTATTACATAACAAGAAGTTTGATTTACTTAGTTATAAAAGCTTGTTTGGTGTTCAGATCAAAAAACTATTTCTGTCTGACTCACACTTTATGTAGGTGAGTGAGCGAGCTACTTATTTGAAGTTGATATTCAGTACCGCGTTCTGAAAAGGATCCAACGAAATAAGTAAAAAAAATGTACTGACATTTGACAGTTTCAGTCAAATTGATAAACTGTTAGAATTATATGAACTCCTTGATATTTGTGAAAAAGTTAGCGGTTGCTTAGAGACGTTGGAGTAACATAAATGTCGGAAAATAAATAGTATCGAATATACCTCTAAACGTTTTAATTGTATTTTAACATGGTAGCAGAGCGTGGTTAAGCGAGATATAATTTCAAGTAAAGGATTTTGAACTGATTATTGCCAACATGGAGAAGTGTATTTTGGATGCTTCAAAAATGCAACTTGGAATATTAACGGATTCAAATTGGATTACATGGAAATATAAAGTTATGATCGCTTTGAAAGGTTTGAGAGTTTTGGATATAGTTGAAGGCAAGATCAAAGATCCTGGCCAACCTCCTCCAAACGCAACTCCAGAGCAGCTTTCACAGTATAAGACCACGTTGCAGAGTTACTCGACTGCCGACAGTACTGCCCTATTAGTCATTACCACTAATCTATCTGAAGATAATTTAGAAAAAGTAATAAGATTTTCCACTGCAAGAGAGGTATGGCTAGAGCTGCATCGCTTGTTCGATGGTGTTTTAGAAGACAAAGCCTATGACCTTTGTATGAAATTCTTCAGCTATAACATGCAAACAGGTGACAATATTGCAACTCATCTTAGCAAATTAAAGAACGTATGGGTTGAATTAACAAAGGAACTTCAAAAGGAACACTCTAAGCATGATTTGCCAGAGCTATTTCTAATTTGTAAGATTTTGGAAACATTGCCGGAAGAATATTTCTCATTCAAGTCTAGCTGGTTACTTATGGCTAAAAATGAAAGAACTGTGGAAAATATTACAAGTCAGTTATGCTCATACGAAAGAGCGTTAACCAATAGAATTGGAGAGAAAGTGGAAGCGCTCGTAGTAAGAGAGAGCTCAACTTCTAAACCAAAGAATAAAAAGAAGTCAGATAGATGTCACTATTGTGGAATAATTGGGCACAGAATCAAACAATGTTCGAAATGGATTTCAAACGGAAGACCACCTAAGGAGCCTAAAGAAAAAGCTTCAACAAGTGTGAACAACATGAATGTTTTGACAGTACAAAATACGAATGATGCAGACGATAGAAATAATTAGTTTGTGGATAACGGAGCGACTAGTCACGTGACAAACAGAGAAGATTTTTTCCAATCGTTCGAAAATTTAAGGCGCCACACACTGTAACCACAGCAAACGGTGAAGTTATCAAGGCTGTTGGTAAAGGAAGTATTATTATAGAGGCTATTGTAAATGGGAAAAGGATTCCGACATTGTTGGCAGATGTGTGGTATGTACCTACCATAAATAAAAACCTATTTTCAGTCTTATCAGCTCAGGACAGACTATCAAACAGCCTCTTCATGTCAACGACAACAGAATGCAAAATTCTTAAAGATGGAGATGTAATACTCATTGGAGACAGACAGAAACATGGAGGTCTTTACAAACTCAGCCTAATAAATGTAAAGCCTGTAACGCCTGTTGAAATAAATTACATTTCAAATGAGAACTTGCTTCAGTTATACCATGAAAGATTGGCACACCAGAATAGAGCTCATGTGAAGAAAGTAGTTGATAGAAAACTTGGTATAAAGCTGAAGTTAGATAATGAAATATGTGAAGGTTGTGTATATGGTAAAGCACATCGACTTAAATTTGGTACGCGAAAAAGAGCGACTGAGCCTGCAGAGCTCATACATGCTGACGTATGTGAACCGTTCAGAGACTCTTTTGGAAGGAACAGGTACTTCCTACTCTTCAAAGACGATTTCAGTAAATTCCGCTTCGTTTACTTTCTAAAAAGGAAATCAGAAGTTCACAATAAGCTTGAACATATGCTTGCTGAAGTAAGAGCATCAGGGTTTATAGTAAAAGAGCTTTTAAGTGATAACGGTGGAGAATTCGACAATGAAAACGTACGAAGAACTTTACACAAGTATGGTATCAGGCAAAAATTAACTATGCCCCATACACCTATGCAAAACGGATGCGTAGAAAGAGACAACCGGACAGTAGTTGAAGCCATGAGAACGATTAAGCATGCAAATGATCTGCCACAGGCTCTTTGGGCAGAACTAGTTGGTGCAACAGTATATGTTTTAATTAGAACAGGCCCAACTCCTTTGGAAAAGTCACCATATGAGATCTGGTATGGTAAGAAGCCAAGAATCAAGCACTTGCGGATAATTGGTAGCACTTGCTATGCACACGTTCCAAAGATAACTAGGAAGAAATTGGACAAGAAGGCCATAAAAGGCGTCCTAGTAGGCTATGAAAACGACGAAGGCTATAGAATTTGGTCATTAGAGAAGAACAAATTGATTCGGTCTAGAGACGTCATATTTGAAGAGAAGACATTGAAAACTAACAAAGAGAAAGAGATAACAATTCCTTTTGCTGTTATTCCAAGTACTTTTGTAGGCTCTTCTCTACCAAATACAATAGAACTTCCACTTCCGGAGGACAATCCGACTGGCATAGAGTATGAACAGTTCGAAGACTGCTGCGAAGAAGTAGTAGAACCAGGGTCAGATAGTAGAGAAGAACCTGAACAATTAGAGGAAGAAATTGAGCAAAGAATGACGCTAAGAGATCGTTCCACGCTTAAACCAAGACACACAACACAAGATTTGATGATTTTTTAATGACTACAGTAGCTGAGTTGAACGAAATTAAAGAACCTCAGTCATTCAAAGAAGCAATTCAATGTCAGGAGAGTGACAAATGGAGACTTGCTATGGATGATGAGATCAAATCATTAAAAGAAAATGAGACATGGGAAATGGTGCCTTTACCGGAAAAAAGAAAAGCCATACCATGCAAATGGATTTTTAAAGTGAAGACTAATCCAGATGGAAGTGTCGAGTGATTTAAGGCCCGATTAGTCATCAAAGGTTACTCTCAGAAGGAAGGAGTAGACTTCTATGAAACTTTCAGTCCAGTAGCGAAAATGAGCACAATTCGAGCCGTACTGAGCATTGCTGCACGAGATAACATGACATTAACACAGTTTGATGTATCTACAGCTTTTCTCTATGGAAGCCTAAATGAGGAGATTTACATGAAGCCGCCTGAAGGGTATAATGAAAATCCAAGTTTAGTTTGCACATTAAAAAGAAGTTTATACGGACTTAAACAGGCTCCAAGGTGTTGGAACAACTGTATGAAAGAGTTTCTTCTAAAAATTGGGTTTACAGAAAATGAAGCTGATCCATGTCTCTTCATAAGACAGAGGGGGGAGAGAAGGCTTATTCTATGTCTGTATGTAGATGATTGCTTATTAGCTTCCACTCATCAAGAAGAATCAGAAGGTTTTCTGCAAGAGTTAAAGGGGCGATTCAAGATTAAGGCAAAACCAGCCAGTTACTTTCTAGGATTAGAGATAGAAAGAAGAAGAGATGGTTCGATAAAGCTTAATCAAGCCTCCTATACCAAGAAACTACTAGAAAAGTTCGGTATGGAAGGGTGCAAATCAGTTGGCACTCCGATATTGAAAGATAGCACAGATATAAGAGAAGAAAATGCGTCCCCGAACAAATATCCGTACAGGCAAGTTGTGGGAGCATTAGCATATCTGATGGTAGGGACAAGACCCGACATTGCTTTTGCTGTAGGTGTTGCTTCTAGAAAACTAGAGAACCCGAGCAATAAAGATGTTGTTAAGGTAAAACGTATTTTACGATATCTTCAAGGTACCTTGGAGTGGGGCATAATCTATAAGAGAAACTCAGGTAAAATATTGTCCTGCTACAGCGATGCGGATCATGGTGGAGACTTAACAACTGGACGCTCTACAACAGGAATGATTTGCATATATGCTGGTGGGCTGATATCCTGGAAAAGCCAAAGACAGGCTTCGGTATCAATTTCTAGCACTGAGGCAGAGGTAGTTGCAGCCAGTGAAACTACAAGAGAAATTATTTGGTTGAAGAGACTGCTAGAAAGCATTGAAGGAGCTATTGAGGTACCAGTGCTGCATGTTGACAACGAATCAGCAATAAAACTGGCACACAATCCACCGTTTGAGTTCCACCAGAGGACTAAACACATAAGGATACGAAACTTCTTTGTTAGAGAAGTAGTAACAGAAGGTGCGTTGCTGATCAATAAAGTGGCAACAGAATTCCAGCTGGCGGATATGATGACCAAGCCACTATACAAACCAAGACTGGTTATGCTTTGTAATCAAATGGGTCTCAGCAAAGACTAACTTATCAAAAAGAGAAGATGTTAGAATTATATGAACTCCTTGATATTTGTGAAAAAGTTAGCGGTTGCTTAGAGACGTTGGAGTAAGTCGGAAAATAAATGTTTTAATTGTATTTTAACATAAACACCGTATGCTTGTTGTGTTGTAAATACGTGATTTCATTACAAATAAATGCACTTTAAACACTTGCTCTCAACAGTGATACATGTGATAATACCTGCGATGAGTGAGAGTGAGAGCGATAACAATGTTAGGTAAATGGATAGTTGACACACTAGACCGTGAATGTAAGTGCGATAAGTAACATCTCTAAATTAATCAAATGCAATAATACCATCCCGATCTCCAATGCTAAACTAGAATTCTTAAACTAATTTGTTGTGAGAAAGAGCTTTTAACTATGAATACCTGAGGTGAGGTGCCGAAATACACATTTTAACAAGTAAACATTACGTACTTTCCTGACAGATGGACTTAGATGTACATTGCGGGTCGATAGTATGTTCAAAAATTAATAACGGTGTATACATTAGCGTAATCAAAATAATTCTTTCTGTTTATGATTAGTTGAGTCTTAATCTATGTCCATTTTTAATAAACGCCCGTACACCATTTACACACTGTATATAAAGCCTCTAAATAAACGAGAATGTGTATGTACTTAATCATTTTTTTCTGGATATTTTTAATAGTTCCCAAATAAAAAACAATAAATAGGAGAGTAGAAAACATAAATATAATAATATAAAATATAATATTTTATATCCACTATTGCCCACAATTCCTTCTTCGGCATGGTTCATTAAATTTAAATAATAAACATTATCCGTCTAGTCTGGGCACAATTCGTTGTTGTATTTAAGCCACTTCAGTACGGAAACTATTGTTGTCTGTGGGTTAAGTGGACAAATTACCGATATGATGTACCTAAATGACGCGTAGATGTTTGATTGGACATAAATCTTGCATTTTTGCACTTTATGAGAATATGAATTTTCCCAAACGATTGACATGTAAACAATTAGGTACAATGACACAAGCGTACTTGTCAATCTTGTCATAATCATTCATACTCATATTTGTCAAATCAAAGGTAACTAGATCCAGGGCAAGGCGTAGACAAATATAGACTGTATTCTGTTACGGTTATAGATACATTTTGCGTGCGGTCTTGCGTAGATTTATTTGCTATTGATATGATTTTATTTGCCGTAACGTGAGTATAAGGGCGGCAACTTTGCAATTATAACGGTTTGTTGCACCTGTTTTATTGTTAAAAGATTTTTTCACAAAAATTGATATATCTCAAAAACTAGACCAAATCGAGCCTACTTTATACGACATTTTTAACTCCAAATTAACTCAGGGACACGCTGTTAAAATCCTTCGGACACCTCCCGGGCACGGTGTATATACATATATAAATGAATCCATTTTTCCCTTGGTCACGGCATCACGCGTGAACGGCTGGACCGATTTCGTTAATTCCTTTTGTTTTAATATTCATTGAAGTCTTAGGAACGTTCAAATTGGATATTTCAACATTAAGGGGTAAAATGGTAGGGGGAACTTTAACCGAAGCGAAGCGAAGGCGGGTCGTTAGTACATTATAAAAAATAAATGACTCCCGATGAGTAAATTATTATTTTTTGATGCTGTAGTGTCAGAGTCGTTCAAACCTGCAATACCTACCTTTTTATTACAAAAGTCGCACTGTGTGGATCTATGGAAGTGCGTGCGCACGAAGTCGTGGGTCGCCCGCGTTGGCTTGGGCGGGTGGGGAAAGTCGCGCGGGGCGCGCGGGGGGTGCCTCGCCGCGCCCGACCCCTCCCACTGCCACCAGACCAGGGCGTCGCCGAAGCATAGGCACGGCTCAAAGCCCGCGTGGGAAGAGAGCTTGTGGCTCTTGCTGGGTTAGTGATTAAGTTAGTAAGCTAAATCCGAAGTGAGCAGCCCTAAGAAGAGGTTACAAAGTACTGTAATACAACAATAAAATATATGACTATGACTATGACTATGACTATGCATTTAATAGTTCGCTATGTAATGTTTTGGAACTTATTGCCTCTAACTTTCTCATTTTGGTCATGAAAAAGAAACCTAGAATATTATTTATTATTATTCAGAATGTACAGCACCTTGACTAAACTGTATTTATGTAAAACGAATATTCTTCACCCTATCAGGTTCCGACTGACGTTTTATTATTTCCAAAAAAATAGCCAACACAGATTTAACTTTCCCTGATTATTATTAACACAGGACAATGCGATTCTTAAGAGTTCTGGCAATAAGTTAGGTATACGACAAGCACGACGGCCGAGGCCTTCACTAAAATAGAGGAACACCTAATATGTAAGTAGCTTCCTTGAAATAGCACTTGACTTTGTTATAATTTATATTATCACACAACGTTCTTTATTCTTCTGTTCTGTAGAGGTAACTTATTCTATAATTTTTCAAAATAAATATTATGATTTATCTTAATCTTAAGTTACCTCTACAGAACAGAAGAATAAAGAACGTTGTGTGACCATAATTACAGAGGTTATTAATTAATTTCTTTATTAAGTAATAACCTTATTTTTTTTTTAGTTATCAAGCTATTAGTCGAGGACCTTAATCTACAAACCTAAACTTGATATCGACATCCGGAGGCAGAAACTGGTATCTCTTCATGTGATGTGGCACTGTCGAGTCTTGACACTCCGAAAGCAAAGCCGCTAGTGGTATATTTAAATATCCCAGTAATACCTCTTCTTTTTCACCCGCCATTGCGGCCCAAACATTTAAATTTAGATATTTATGATTTTCATTGAGTTTGAATTCCGTTTCTTCATCGAAAGGTATGATAGATTTTAGTGGAACGCTTTTGGTCCAATACATTTGGCATATCTCAACGTGCTCTGTAAGGCGTGGTCCACCTGTTTCAAATATTTGATCTTCATCTTCTTCCGGTTTTTCCGACTTGCATGCGGACGAATCCGTTCGTATGATTGGTATCTCGTGTTTTACGACTTTGTTGGCCGTTGAAACTTGTTTCAAGGGGGTGCTTGCACCAGAGGCGGGCGGGGTTGAACCGGCTGAGCTGTCTGAAGATTTGTTTTCAACCGAGCATCGTCGCTTACGTAAAGCGAAGTTTGAAGGGGAGGGAGAGTCAGATTTTGATAGCTGTCGGTGCGGTTGCTCCGGTTTTTGCTTCGGTTCAGTGTCTGGACCTTCAGGTTTTGTATTGGGGTCTAGTTCCTAAAAATAGGATCAGTTCTTAATTATAGTTAAAATTAAGCATAAATCTATTTTTAACTATTGAACTTTATAGAAAGACACCTTAATAAAATACTTGAACAATGCTAAGGATTATAGTTTTCTGGATCTAGGTAATTAGTATCATTGCGTAAACAAATCAGATTTTATGCTTTATATTTACATTTAAAGTGGCTATTATTGAGCAAAATCCACCCTAAAAATGTCACTTATATTTATTACTTGTAGGTTGTTCTTGGAGCCCGCAGCTCGCATGCCTTGCAATCGGACTCCCTCCATGACCTCGGAGACGCGGCGGAAGCTGAAGTTGCTGCGCGAGCGGCGGCCCTCCGTGGAGTCCTCCCGAAGCACCGCCGGCGCGCTCCCGCCGCGTCGGACCCGGATCGTCACGGCTCGTTGTTCGACCAGGCGCAGCAGTTTGCTGACCTGGTGCAAAAGTGGACATAACACATTAAGTGCCAGGCTTTCAGTATACATTTGCGTGCAAAATGTACCCGAATAGATTTTTTTTATGCCTATATACCACCCCTTAAAATATGAAGTAAGCTGGTAGCCCAAAGAGAACTGATTATTTTGGTAGTAGGTACACTCAAATAATTTAGAATCACTACCTATGAAAAATACGGTGATTGACTCGACAGACTCTCTTGAAGCAAATTGAATGTGCTGAACGCGAATATAATTTGTATCCCACCAACAATCTCCACGATTTTATAAAATTGTAACAAAGGTGATGTGATTGAAGATGTTTACACATTAAGCTTAAATTTTTGGATCTTTATAAGTAGTCAAATTTGGAACCCTTATAGTTTCGCCATGTCCGTCCGTTAACGTTCCTCCAATGAAATGGCGCTTAGGACGCATTACAACATTATATCCCGGAAAAGACGGCATATCCAGAGTAGCAGAAGTCCAAACAACAAGAGGTTCCGTTCGTCGCGCTGTACACAAACTATGCGCACTACCCAAGAACGAACCGTCATCATCAAGCGTCGGAAAAGTTTTAACGAAGCCTCCTGCATCCTCTGCTTCATCACAAGCAGCGATGACAACTGCTTCGACACCACAATGAAGTATCTTCAACATCGACTGCACACCAAGCGTAATCAGCTGCTCTTTCTCCTCGAGGCTCAACTGCTCGAGGGGGGGGAAAATGTTAACGCCAAATACGCTCGGGGTGAAGGGAGCGGGAGGCGCGGGCGCCGGCCGGTGTTCGCGTCGCGGCGTTTCCCCGCCACTCCACTGACATTCACTACGCTGCGCTGAACGCACGTCGCGCTTCTATTAACCTTTGTATACCCTTGTGTACCTTAAAATAAATTACTACTATAAATTTGGAGTCAGATTTTTATTGGGTTCAAACAACCTTGTCTTATAAATACGATTACAAAGTTACTTGGTCAGTTCGCAAAATTATTTTTCATAGACTTTATATGGATACGTGAATTTACCAACCGCAAAGGAAACGGGACTGAAATTTCAGGATGTTTAAGTTTTTCCTTTCTATGTGGGCTAAACACTACCTGAATTCAAAATTTGAAGTTTGTGTGTCTGCTAGAAGTACCTTAGAATTTTGATGATCGGTGAGTCAGTCAGTGACAAAATTAAGGAACTTTGACTTGCAATAATTCTTTAACTACTGGTTCAAATTGAATGTAATTTGGAAATATATATAGCTATGTAATGTTCTCATGGTCACTGAAAATTTAGGCTTCTAGTTATTTCCACAACGAAGTTACAGGGGGTCGAAAATGGTCCGAATGGCTTCGGGAAAAGGATGGTACGGCCGTGCCTTTTTTTGCTCGACTTGGCGGGGGCACTGCCGTGCCCCCAGATATCAATATTTTTTTTATTTCTTTAATAAATAGAGTGACTTGGCAATTGCACACAGCAAAAGAATCTACATAAAACAATATCTATCTAATATTAGTGCACTTCGAGCTTTTATTTGTTTTGTTTGTTTGGAGGATTATTTAAATGACTTAGTAGATTTTGTTTCTGTGTGCAATTGCCAAGTCACTCTATTTATTAAAGAAATAAATTTTTTTATTGATATTATGGTTACTATAAAATGTTGATAGCTAACTAACAAGGTATCTATTTATGACAAAGTGGTTGGATAGCTGCTCCCATAGATAGGTAGGTAATGAATTAACCGACTTGGTTTACATTCGATCTCCCAACTTTTTACGGTGGAAGCATTGCGAGACTTGGGCATTTTTGTACATGTTATGTTTTTGATGGGATCTCATTTCTTTTTGTAGGTCGGGGCTTTTCTCAGAGGCTTTGATGTACTGGTTTTTGACAAGTCTGGACGGTAAATGCATCTAAGACCCGATTTCACCATACTCTGTTAGTTAGTTAACACCCCTGTTAAATCGTTTAACGGACTGTTAAGGCAAGTGAGTGTCCCACCATGTTCTATCAAACGATTAATTTCCTTAATTCGTTGTTAAACCTAATTCCTGCTTTAGGGGTCGGTTAAATAGGTAACAGGCGATTAGTTGTACGTCACAAAGACACTACAGCTGTCAAGATGGACATGGCGTAAAAATTTATTTTCGTAAATGGTGATATTTTGGAAAATACAGATAATTTGGACATTTTAGTACGCCGTCCTAGAACTTTCAAAGAACGGCGTCTTTATTTCGAGGAGTACGATGTGATGATGTTGAATTTCGCACAAGGTTTCGTTTATCGAAAGAATCTGTTTTGAATGTGCTGGAATTAAAGACAAACTTGAATACCCATCAGAACGGTAAGTAAAAATATCTTCCTACCAACATGTATTGTAACTTGGTTCAGTTTCCTTGCTCAATAAATACCTATCTTAAACACAAAATAACCTAACCTAACCTCAATTTTGTTACAGATATGAATCTATCTCACCTATCAATCAACTCCTTTTGACGTTGAGATACTATGCAACTAGTTCGCAACAAATCACAGTAGGAGACTAACAAGCAACAACTGGAACAAGCAAGTCTACTTCTCACAGGATCATACATAGGGTTACCGCAGCAATAGCCTCCCTCAGCAGCCAATGTATGAAGTTTCCCGATTCCGAAAATGAGTTAAAAGAATCACAATTCAGTTTTTATAACATAGCACCATAGCCGTCAATGGTGTTCAAAAGGGTAACCTAAGGGGTTTGAATCTTTACGTACAGGCAGCAGCAAATATATCTGCGCGGACAGGAAACAGATACATCTTTGCACAACTCTATTGTCGAGAGATCACGGGCTTGGGCAGCTCTTTCTGAACTCTTCGACCGTGTGGGTATATCTGATGCCGACTATACTGTACCGACAATTACAAAGACTGTAAGTAATTAAGTTTATTCATCATTTTCAAAGTATGTATGTTCGCAATAAATAAGACTTTTATTTTAAGAATTTTATTTTAAATGTAGATACTCATTGTCGCGATTTAGCGCGATTGAATATTATAGTTGGTAAGGGTGTATGCACCTTTATATGGTTATTATGATAATACTGGATCCCAAAAAAATGATGAATTAGGTGTGGTCAAGCAGAGGACAGATACAAATGCTAACGGAATCGTTTGTGTGGCAAGTACTGTGATGATTGGTGAGTGATATGAACTATCTAGTTCTATAACCATCTGCAAGGTTGCAAAGCCTATGATGGGATGAGACACAGAGTCATTTGTTTGTAATTATGTGAATTTAGAGTACAGTACGCTGATTACAGGTCGAACCGCACTTGCAAGGCGCGGCGCGGCCGAATATTATTTCTACTAATTACTATGATGCCAACCGCACTACAGCGGCGGGGCAGAGTTGGGTCCGAGAGAATATTTTGCCGCGCCGCGCCGTTGTAGTGCGGTGTAGCCAGCGGCGCGACGCGGCAAAATTTTCCGGTCAGTTCAAGTTCAACCACCGACCGAGTAAGACGACGCACGATGGATGAGGAAAAGTTAATATCAGTAGTTAGTGGTTATCCGGAACTTGCTCCAAAGGGAAACAAGGGCTCAAAGGTGTTCGCACGAGATCTGTCTATTGGGCAGAGTGTGTTGGCAAAGCTGAAGACCGAGGACGGCAGAATCGTATCGTCGAAGCTCGAGCTTTTGGGAGAGATCGAAAGGTTTTACGGACAGCTATACACGACACAGTCACCTGTTAGCAACCTAGCAAAAGATCCGAGAGCTAGGTCGACCCGACACTTTACCGAAAACATCCCGGACCTGTACGAGATTAGTATGGCTCTGAAACAGCTTAAGAATGGCAAGGCACCTGGTGATGACGGAATTACGGCTGAGCTTTTGAAAGCGGGCGCCGGGTGGTACACCAGTACTGAGAGCTTTTCAGAAGTTATTTAATTCCGTCATACTCTCTGACAGTATGGGTAAGTATCACCATGTCCAGGAAGATGAGATCATAGGTGATGGAATAAATAAATCTCTTAAACTTTTACTTGAATTTTAATTATTTTTATATTTCAATAGGTTAATACTCTAATAAAACAATCTCATTTTTAATAAAATATAATATTAAATTAATATATATTCTAGATTTTGTATGTCTTTAATTCAATCAGCTCAGACACTGAATCCCTTATCGATCCGCGAATCGATCATAATAATTTTGAATTTTGAAGAATTTAAATCAATAAAAGAAACGTAAGAGTGGCCAGAAATAAAATCAATAGATAAAGGAGGTTGTAACCACCTTGTTACAACTCGAGGCCAAGACGCTACGACCATGGCATAGAGGTATGGTGGTGCTGTTCTTCAAGAAGGGTGATAACACCCAATTGAAGAACTAAAGACACATCACACTTCTGAGCCATGCCTATAAGCTGTTCTCAAGTCATCACGAACCGTCTCGCGGGCAGGTTTGATGATTTTAAGGCTATCGAACAAGCTGGTTTCCGAAAAGGCTTTAGTACCGTAGACCACATCCACACGCTGCGGTAGGTTAAACAGAAGACAGAATAACATAACCAGCCACTATGCTTAGCGTTTGTTGACTATGAGAAAGCCTTTGATTCAGTCGAAACCTGGGCGTGCTACAGTCTATCCAGAGGTCCCAAATTGATTACCGGTACATCGAAGTGTTGAAGTGTTTGTATAAAAACGCCACCATGTCAGTCCATCTTCTGGACCAGAACTCGAAACCCATTCAATTTTTTTATTTTTTTTATAAGAGAGGGGGCAAACGAGCATGCGGGTTACCTGATGGGAAGTAATCACCACCGCCCATGAACACCGACAACTCAAGAAGAGAATTACAGCGAGGACGAGGAGTGAGACAGGGAGATGTTATATCTCCGAAACTGTTCACAGCTGCGTTGAAAGATGTTTTCAAGCTTCTGGACTGGAAATGACTTGGCATCAACGTCAACGGCGAATACCTCACTTACCTTCGATTTGCTGACGATATTGTAGTCATGGCTTAGACCCTGGAGGAACTGGGCACAATGCTCGATTACCTCAGTAGAGTTTCTCAACAAGTGGGTCTCAAAATGAATAATGGAGAAGACAAAAGTTATGTCAAATATCCATGTTGCACGCACCCCTTTAAAAGTTGGAAACTCTAGGCTCGAAGTTGTTGATAATTATGTTTACCTAGGACAAGCAATCCAGCTAGGTAGATCCAACTTCGAGAAAGAGGTCTCTCGCGGTAATGAGCGCGGTTGTCGTTGCCGCTCACTGCGGAACATAACATCGACTCCCCCCGCACCTCACTTGCTGCGAAACAATGACGAGTGCGATCACGAAATCTCATTTCTTTTTGTAGGTAGTCCACCGTTATATCCACTACCTAGTCTTATAAATACGATTACAAAGTTACTTGGTCAGTTCGCAAAATTTTTTTTCATAGACTTTATATGGAAACGTGCATTTATCAACCGCAAAGGATCGGGACTGAAATTTCAGGATGTTTAAGTTTTTCCTTTCTATGTGGGCTAAACACTACCTGAATGCAAAATTTGAAGTTTGTGTGTCTGCTAGAAGTACCTTAGAATTTTGATGATCGATGAGTCAGTCAGTGACAAAATTAAGGAACTTTGACTTACAATAATTCTCAAACTACTGGTTCAAATTGAATGTAATTTGGAAATATATATAGCTACGTAATGTTATCTTGGTCACTGAAAATGTAGGCTACTAGTTATTTCCACAACGAAGTTACAGGGGGTCGAAAATGGCCCGAATGGCTTCGGGAAAAGGATGGTACGGCCGTGCCTTTTTTGCTCGACTTGGCGGGGGCACTGCCGTACCCCCAGATGCTCTGCGTATCTCTGCGAGATTGAATCAGAAATGATCGGCAGGAGAACCAAAATCACCGACATAGCCCAGCGAATTGCGAACCTTAAGTGGCAGTGCTCGTAGAACTGATGGCCGTCGGGGCGGAAAGGTTCTAGAGTGGCAGCCGCGGACCGGAAAGCGATGTGTTGGCAGGCCTTCCATAAGGTTGACCGACGATCTGGTGAAGGTCGCGGGAAGCCGATGGATGCGAGTAGCACAAAACCGGCCGTCGTGGAGATCCTTGGGGAAGGCCTATGTCCAGCAGTGGACGTCTTGCGGCTGATATGATGATGATGATGATGACGACATCCTAAAATTATCCAAACAACATCCAAATCGCTAACAAACAATATCAGTAAACAAATTAGTTAAATCAATAATAACAAACGAAATTTTAGACGAAAACCGCAATTTTATGGGTAGCGTTTCGGGGCACATCCGAACAGCATCTAATCGCTCGCGCTAATGAGCGCGGTTGTCGTTGTCGCTCACTGCGGATCATCAACTTCGACTCCCCCCGCGCCCCACGCGGCCCTCACTTGCTGCGAAACATCGCGTGCCCCGCGCAGCCCCTTGCCCTATGTTTGGTCAATGACGAGTGCGTTCGCGAAATCTCATTTCATTTTGTAGGTAGTCCTCCTTTATATCCAGTTACCTAGTCTTACAAATACGGTTACAAAGTTATTTGTCCAGTTCGCAAAATTATTTCTCATAGACTTTATATGAAGACCTGGAATTTACCAACCGCAAAGGAAACGGGACTGAAATTTCAGGATGTTTCAGCTTTTCATTTCTATGTAGGCTAAACACTACCTGAATGCAAAATTTGAAGTTAGTGTGTCTGCTAGAAATACCTTAGAATTTTGATGATCGGTGAGTCAGTCAGTGACAAAATTAAGGAACTTTGACTTGCAACAATTCTCAAACTACTAGATCAAATTTAATGTAATTTGGAAATATATCTAGCTATGTAATGTTCTCTTGGTCACTGGAAATTTAGGCTTCTAGTTATTTCCACAACGGAGTTACAGGGGGTCAAAAATGGCCCGAATGGCTTCGGGAAAAGGATGGTACGGCCATGCCTTTTTTGCTCGACTTGGCGGGGGCACTACCGTGCCCCCAGATACTTCCAGTGGCCCTTTACCTCCAGTATTCAGAGACCAGTGTGCACGCAAACAACAACGCCCCGTTGTGCGCGCCACCGTTCCGAATTTGCGACTTTATAGAAAATATGTATTTAAAAAGAGTACCTGCGAGCAGTTGTTGACAGGCTTGTTGTCGACAGCCAGCACAACGTCGTCGCGGCGCACGTCGGCGCGGTACGCCGGTGACATGGGCACCACCGTGTCCACCAGCACGGCGCCCACGCCCTGGCAGCACACCAGCCCCAGCCCGCCTGACACCGCGGGCAGCACTACGTCCAGCACCAGCACGCCGCGCCGCAGGGACACCTGGACAGAACTCAGCTATACCCCAGCCTTCTTATAGTACGGCAAAATGATTGAAAGCGGACGTGTTTATCCCTTTTTCCGTAAAATACTTGAGATTGAGAACGATTCTCGCGGAATGTCATATAGGTATAAATAGACCTATATGACATTTAATTATGTAGTTGTGTACACCTAACTATCACATGTCATCATTTTTGAATTATCGCGGACCTGAGACTTGCTGAGACGTGCCTGAGACGTGCTCAGCGAGTCGTTCTAGCTTGCGGCTCCGCACTACACCTCGCAAAAGAGAGACCATCTGCATAATTTGCCTCTCGTTCACTCGAGTTCCCATCCCAACGTCGAGCAGACCTCGCCGAACCTGCCTGTGCTACGCGCTACGAGAGTGACGTCATCATCACGGTACAAGACCTAGTGCTAGCCACAAGCATCGATGTGCTACGCCGTAGTCAGAACGTTGAATATTGGGTCTTGCTTATGCAATGAATAGGACAAACAGCGCGGAGATAATTTGTTGTGCATGTACCGGGGAGCTTTCTGCGGGCGAGGAGTTCTTGAAGTGCATGGTGGAAACCTGCAGTAAGCTTTATCACTACTTATGCACTTATAACACGCTTACGCTTGAGGATAGATACTCTTGCTTGGGTGTGCCCAGAATGTTGCAACGAACGTGAAAAAGTCGGACGTAATTGCGATACACCTATTGGGACTCCGATTACTATTAAAAACATCACAAGTCAGAGCAAAAGTCAATCAGCGTTTCTGCCTCCGCAGTCCTCGAATGATTCGGTTTCCATGGCGTTTGAAATGCAACTCATGCATGACCAGATGAATATGTTGTCTAAGCAACTGGCGGACGCCACTTCCGCCATAGCACAATACCAGATTGCACTTACAGAATGTGATAAAAAGGTTGGGACAGTCAATAGTAGACTAATTATACTGGAATTAGCAGCAAAGCACTTAGCAATTAGCAGTAAGTGCACTGAATATATAATGCATGTATCAGATGGTGACAAGGTAGTTCGTAAGCCAAAACCCAAACAGAAGCACAAATCTAACAACCCTGAGTCGAGAAACACAGAGGAATCCGCCGACACAAAACTCAGCTTCATCAAGCTAAACCTCCTGAGTCTCGAAAGCGATCTGATAGCTGTGACGGAGTCTTTTTTGACAGATGCCGTCGACAACTCTGAGCTTGTTGTTGGTGAATGGAACGTGGTGCGGAGGGACCGTGCGGCAGGCGTGCGCGGGGGCGGTGTGCTGATCGCGGCGCGGCCGTGACTCTTGCTGCGGCGTCGGTGTGATCTCGAGTCACCTCTAGGAGAAGACCTTTAGGTTTCATTCACCAAGAAGGACGTCACCTGCCATCTATGCGCTGTATACATTCCTCCTGGTGCCTCGGACGAAGTGTACATGCGATGGTTCCAGGCAGTAGAATCGGGGTTAGTGTTACTAAATGGTGTACCTAGTAGCAATAGTTGATGACTTAAATTTGAACCCACGGTTGGTATACGTCCGAAAACATTTGAAGGGTCCACAGAAACAACATGTCTAGTCACTTTAGTGACATTTTGACTTATCGCGTTTTTAAAGTTTGGAACGGTGTAATTAATCAACAAATATATTTATGCACTTGTCTATAAATCAATTGTATGTTAAAATTACTTATCTTCAGATAAATAAATAGAGTATTAGTTAAAAGTGACGGATTGTTATTATTAATACCAAAAAACCGAACCAAACCCCTATTGAACACTGAAGAAACATGCGTTGTCACTTAACTACAGGAAATAAACATGCAAAGTCAAAAGCATAAAACTATATTTTATTGGAATCTGGTAACTTTGAATATTAATTAGGTATATTTTGATTACATATTTCTTGGTTCGAAATACCATGGATTCACTATTGTACTTATTAATAATATTTATTTAAATGTAAGTCAATCTATGTCATCTATAGGAAGGTACTTAATAGCGATTTTAGTATTATACTAGCGGTCCGCCCGCGACTTCGTCTGCGGAGAGTCAGTAATTTCGTTAAAAAGTAGGTAGGTACAAATTAAATTTTCATTAAGTACGTATCATAAAGGGACAGACTTTCCAAAAAAATAGTAATGTTTCCTAACATTTGTTCGCTTTCTAGTGTTTGTTTAATTATTTTGTTATTATGTATTATATGCAGTGCAGCACATATACACTACATTCATGCCATTAATGCTTAAAATGGGGCTATCTAATATAATATGCAGGGACATTAATCGTTGAAGAACTCTCCTGCTACTTGGCGAAACTTTCATTTCACCACATTCATTAGGGGCTGTTCATTTATTACGTAAGACAATTTAAACCAATTTCTGACCCCTTTCCCCTACGTAAAAAAAATAAGACTTGGATGAACCCCCTCCCTCCTTTTTAATCTTACGTAAGATCGGTATCTACCAAAATTGCAAAGAAAAAGTAGCAAAAATATATAAACGCTTTAATTTGTGCTTGCTTTTGTGATCTTACGTAAAAACATCCTACCCCCATGTAAGAAAAAATAAGACTTGTTCAGACCCCCTCCCCCCAAATCGTCTTACGTAGTAATAAATAAACAGCCCCTTACAAATGATGGGCAAAATTAGCGTGTTGTTAAATACTTATTATTAAGGAGTTCCGATGGTCATGTCTGATCATTAATTTCAATTTACCAAATGGTGCTTTTGGAATGTAAATGTTCTTACAGAAGTTTGAAAATCGCTGTATGAGTCTTTTAAATGTTTGAAGGGCGCCGTCAATTTACCTGGGATTCCATTATTAGAAAACTCGTACTTTATATTTAGTAGTCTAGAAACCATTTTTCATATATCTGACTTCAAAAATAACAAAACTCTCTTACAAATTGCCACCCCCATTTTCACCCCTTTAAGGGTAGTGTTTCCAAAATCACCGAAAGTACTCTTGGTTTGTAAGCAGTAACTTTAAAACTAACTTCATTAACTTCAAATATGTCTTCATTCCCATTAAAACTTTCACCTTCCATTTCACCCACTTAGGGATAGTTTTTCGGAAATCACCAAAGTTTTATTTTTTATTTGTTAACAGTGCCTTTTATACCATTTTCCACGTTTCTAACTTCAAGAATGACCAAACCCCCATACAAATTTTAACCCCCCATTTCAGCCCCTTAGGAGATGTTAATCCAAAATAACTGAAAGTGTTTTTTTATTATTTCTTAATAGTAGCGAATATACCAATTTCCACGTTTCTAACTTCAAAATGTCTACCCCCCATTTCATCTTTTTAGGGGTAGATGTTTCCAAACACGCCAAAAGTAATATTTTTTATTTGACAGTAACCTTTGTACCAATTTCCACGTTTCTCACTTCAAAATTGACAAAACTCTCATACAAATTACCACCTACCATTTCATCCCTTTAGGGGTAGTTAATCCAAAATAGTCGAAAGCGGTATTTTTTATTTGTATACAGTAGCCTAAATACCAATTTTCACGTTTCTAACTTTAAAAACAACCAAACTCCATTAAAAACTTTAACCTCCCCATTTCATCCTCTTAGGGGGGTAGTTTATCCAAAATCGCCAAAAATTGTTTTTTTTTGTTAACCTATAAGTATACCAAGTTCCACGTTTCTAACTTCAAGAATGACCAAACTCCCATAAAAATATTAGCCCCCATTTAATTACCTTAGGGGTAGTTTATCCAAAATCACTCAAAGTTATTTGTTAACAGGAGCCTTTATACCAATTTCCACGTTACTTACTTTAAAATTGACAAAAAAATACAAACTAACAAATACAAATACAAAACAAATTTACAATAAAAATTTTCTCCCCCCATTTCACCCACTTAGGGGTAGTTTTTCCAAAATCGCCAGAAGTTGTATTGTTTTGTTATTTAACAGTAGCCTATATACTAATCTCCACGTTTCTAACTTCAAAATTGACCACACTCCCATACAAATTACAACCCCCATTTCATCCCCTCAGGGGTAGTTTATCCAAAATCTCCGAACGTTATTTTTTTTCATTTGTTAACACTTAACAGTAGCCTATAAGTATACCAATTTCCGCGTTTCAAACTTGAAAAACGACCAAACTCCTATACAAAGTTTAACCCCCCATTTCATCCCATTAGGGGTAGTTTATCCAAAATCACCGTAAGTAGTGTTTTATATTTGATAACAGTATTCCTATAGCAATTTTCACGTTTCTAACTTGAAAATGACCAAACTCCCATACAAACTTTAACCCCCTATTTCATACCCTTAGGAGTAGTTTATCTAAAATCACCAAAAAGTGTGTTTTATTTGATGACAGTATTCCTATAGCAATTTCCACGTTTCTAACTTGAAAAACGACCAAACTCCCGTACAAACTTTAACCCCCCCTTTCCACCCCTTAGGGGTAGTTTATCCAAAATAGCTGAAAGTAGTTTTTTTAATTTGTGGTTTTAAGTATATGTAGCAAGTTTCAAAGGTCAAACTTCATTGGTTTTTATTTTATAGTTGTATGAATTCCAGTAATTTGAAACATAAAACCCTCATTTTTGCGTTTTTGGATAAGATTTAAAAAAAAAACTATGAAACAGGTATTTCTTTATTTTTATTCATAAGTATTTATTCTGAGTTTGATGATCCTAGAACAATCTAAATTTGTTTTTCCATACAAACTTTACCCCCTCTTTTTACCCCTTTCTTCTAACATTTTCCAAAATTTCTATAGCCTAAATGTTATTCTGATCTTATATAAATAGATTTATGAAAATTTCATCATTATCCGTTCAGTAGTTTTTACGTGATGCTCAGTCAAACAAACAAACAAACAAATAAACAAACAAACAAACAAACAAACAAAAATTTTAAAAATGGTTTTAATATGTTCAGTTACTTATTATAAGTCGCCCTGATCAGTTTTTTTTTTAAATCTTCAATGTACAGACTTTTTGGTCTTAACGATTTTATTATATGTATAGATTATAACGATGTCCAATAATTAATAAAACTACCCTTTGAAGTGATTTAAGACTTTACTGAAAACAGCGGCCCGGCACATCGTATGCAGAACAAATCAGAAATCGTTCGAAATCATAATAATGTGCGGTATCATTATTATAACCGCATTGGCACAAATCTAATTACTCGTTATTATCTGCTCCGCGTGTTAAAGGAGGTGTTATAACATGCATATTATATTACTAAATATTAAGTCGATAATACTATCCGTATTACGAAAAAAGTTAGTTAAAATTTGCTAATTAACTCTATTATTTTATACACCTACGAAGTCACATAAGTTGAGCTTGGAATTAATACCTACCATTTATTCGTTCTCATTTTGTAACGTGATATACTAAAAGAAAAGTTTTTTTAATGTATTTTTTGGTTTTGTGTGACATAACATGTTTTTTCCATGTACCTAATACACAACGCACGTTATTTCCGTGTATAGGTTTCTAAAAGTGAAAAAAAAAATCATGTTAATATAATAATTTAGTTGTAACAGAAGATGTAAGTAATAGTTTATTACATGCTCTACATTTTGGCATTAAAATCTCATTCTCAAAAAAAAGTGACTAGACATGTTCTTTCCGTGGACCCTTCATTTTGTGTTACTATGCTCTGAACAATAGAACCCAGTAACGTGGATTCACTGTGGGACTGGAACTTTAGAAAGGGTAATTACGAGCGTTTATACAAACTTGTCTCAGAAGCAAAGGCCAGGCGTTATCCGGTTTGGTTTACGGCTGATTAGATCAGTGCTAGTGATATCAAAGTAAAGGCTAGTCTGCATCGAAAGTGGAAGGCTACTAAAGACCTAAGTATATATAATAGGTTCTCAAAACTTAGGGCTGAGATAAAAAAAAGGGTCTGCGCCGCTTACGACTTGTACATTTTAAATCTTCAGGCGAAATTAAAAGATAACCCACGTGCTTTTTGGCAGCATATAAATAGCCTTAAGTCAAAAGGTGGGTTTGTGTCGAAGGTTACTTTTAAATGGAGTCAGTTTGTCGGAGAGGAGACAGCCCAAGCGTTCTCTGATTTCTTTTCTAGCGTTTTCTTGCCCGATGTTCCTAGATTGGATGGTAAAAGTCGTTATAACTGCAAGCAATGCCGGTCTGCCAACTATATTTATATAGATGAAATTAGGTAGGATGGAGGAAGTAGAAAATGCCATCAAATGACTTAAACCGATCAGCGCTCTAGAGCCGGAGAACTTACCTGCATACATAGTGAAAGGTTGCATGGAGCATCTGAAGACCCCCATTCACTTCATTTTTAGGGTTCCGTACCTCAAATGAAAAAAACGGAACCCTTATAGGATCACTTTGTTGTCCGTCTGTCTGTCTGTCTGTCTGTCTGTCTGTCTGTCTGTCTGTCTGTCTGTCTGTCTGTCTGTCTGTCTGTCTGTCAAGACCCTTTTTCTCAGGAACGCGTGAAGGTATCAAGTTGAAATTCATATCAAATACTTAGGTCTGTTATCCAGTGAAAAAATCAAACATCTTAGTCAACGCAATCAAAAGATACGGCCGTTTATGTAGCATATTGAAGGGAATCTCAAGGGAATCAAAACCTATAGGGTACTTCCCGTTGACTTGGAATCATGAAATTTGGCAAGAAGCAATGTCTTATAGCACAAGTAAAGGAAAAAATCCGAAAACCGTTAATTTGTAGTTACATCACATAAAAAAAAAGTCCAGTATAAACTGACACTCACTAAGTACGAAAGTGCATACTTATTACGTGTCAGTTTATACTGGACTTTTTTATATTATTTACATGCCTACAAGTTTGTGCGGAACCCTCGGTGCGCGAGTCCGACTCGCACTTGACCGGCTTTTTTAATTTAGCTCTCGCTACTGGCATGTATCCTCAACAATGGAAGACCTCGAGAGTAAGGCCGATCCCAAAAACGAGTGATACCAGCATTGTGGAGAATCATAGACCTATTGCTGTTCTTTCGAGTCCTGCTGAACTTTTCGAATCTATACTCCACCGAACTCTATCTGCTCAGTAAAATCCATTCTTGTGCGATTCGCAACATGGTTTCAGAGCTAAACGCTCTGTAAACACTAACCTCTTGATCTTGGTCACCATATCGGAGCACCTTGACAAGGGCATCTAGATCGATGTCGTTTATTTTGACTTCCAATAAGCCTTTGATCGTGTAGATGTGTCTATGTTCTTCTGGAAAAGTTGGATAATATTGGCTTTGCTCCAAAGATGCTTATTTTCATTGCAAATTATCTACGCGATCGACAACAGTTTGTCCAACATGGCCATTTTGTTTCAGATTTGTATCATACTCGGTCAGGTGTTAGCCAAGGTGGTTCTATTTTGGGCCCTTTGTTATTTGGAGTAATGATCAATGACTTTGAAGCAGCTGTTAGTCGTGCCAGATGCCTCCTTTAAGCTGATGACCTTAAATTAGCGGTTATGAAAGTGGTGCCGATTATGTGTCCTCGGTTTTTCAGTGAAGTATAGATAACAAGCTAATATTTAAAACATCTTAGTGTTACATGGGCACGTTTTGTCGTGCTCGCACCCTGAGACTTGCCTAATACTTCCTCGGAACTGAGCCCATTAACAGGGTTCTTCTCAGTGAAGGATCTTGGCGTTGTTTTTGACACATGGCTTACCTTTCATGATCATATCAAAGCACTCGCTGCTAGTAGATTTCGTAGATTTGGCTTTGTCATTCGCAACGTCAGATTTTCATGACCCCAGGGTCATGAAAATCTCTTTATAGCCCCAGGGCTATAAAGTTAGTCTATAATGCGTTGGTTAGCAAGCTGGAGGCATCAGCACTAATATGGAATCCTTATGAGGATACATGCACCTTACTATTGGAGAAGATCCAAAAAGCAAATCCTAAGGATGTTATATAAGAAAATCTATGGATACTATATAAATTCCACAAAATTTTAACTTGGCACTCTGGGTAGGTCAGGCGCAACTACAGCTTGCTTGTTACCGTATGTCGTGTCTTGCGAGGTGAGGGTGATTCACCGGAACTTGTGGAGCAGCTTGCGAGACTGTCCGTCCCTGAGGTACACAGGATAACTCTAAGACTGCGTACGCGCTCCTTACTGGCCTTGCCAGCAGCGCGCACTGTGTCGCACAAAAACTCGCCGCTGCTTCGTGCCCTAGGGCTGCTGAATGCTCTCCTGGCATCAGCACTGGAGTGTGACATGCTGGCGTGGCGATGGACGGCTGTGTGCTCGGAATGCTTGAGATTTTGCGAGGCGATGGATGACAGGCAGTCGAGTACTCTTTTATAATGTTTACCTTTATAATTCTGTAATCTCAGTGTATTAGTCATATAACTGCAATTTTACGTGTAAAGGCAACCTCGAACCACACGATTGCGATCTGTCCACTTTAGCCGCCAATACTTCTCCGATTTTACCTCCTACTTAAACAGAAATCTAATGCCAATAGTAGGTAAAATGCTGGACCAGTAAAATCCCCAACAAAAATAAATCAAAACGTTTGCCATACTTTTTATACGTAGTCTCGTCAAATCCGAGTTAGCTACATCAGTAACTACAATAAATAAAAAAAAAAACATGTTTTAAAAAAACAATTAACCGACTCCAACATCATAATATTACTTCATTATTTTTTTCAGTATTATCATTAACTCATAGTACCTATACCGTAGGTACTTGTTGAGATAATCGCGTAGATAAAAATAAATCACGCGGAATCTAGGATGTTTTAAGTTTTCCGCAATCAACCTCTCATTAAAACAAGTTTAGGTACTTATTGTTTATTAAAACTATCACAAAATATCAGAATTATATTGGTGATAGAATCACTCAAATCGGAGTCGTACTTATTGAGATAATTGCGAAAATACGCAGAATCACGCGGACTCTGGAATGTTTTAAGCTTGCCACAAGCAACGCCATGTGAAAGTCATATTGTCATATATTATAGTCATAATAGTCATAGTCATATATTATATCTAAGAACTACCTCGAAAGTACGGGAATTACATTCCCGAAAGGGCCTTGGAAATCGGTGCAGTAGTTTTTGAGATAATCGCGAAGATACAGTTGACCAACGAAAATATTGAGCACTTTAGTGCTTTGTCATAATAAACTTCAAACTGAAAATCAAACGACAAGTATGACAATGATAATGACAGTCACAATGACAGGCTTCTAAGTATTTTTATGGGCCGACTGTACAAACATGCCTACAGAATCTTCTTTTTTCCTGTCCTTTTTTTCTGTCCAATGGCACAAACGTTTATTTATTTATTTATTTATTTATCAGGACCTTCAACAATAAGTACACTGTTACTTAGGTAATGTAGGTACATGCAAACTTACAAGCTAAGCGCCTTATTACTTACAGAAGATCACCGCATGCACAGAAAGAAAGATAAAATGCACTTACCTAATTAGGCTAATCTAAGTATATTGATTAGGCCCGGTTTTATAAAAGCCCGTTAATAAATATTTCAGATCAAAATTTTGTAAATTCTAGTAACTTCATACAATTTTATGACATTCCTGATCGAAATTTGATCTAACGGATCTTTATAAAACCCAGCCTAAGTATTGCTTAGGACTACTTAGGACTACTTATCCTTAAGAAGTTCTATTCAAATTTTTGGGAAAGAAGTTGTACTGAGATCGACCTCGTTTTGGTGTTCCTTATAAATATTAATCATACGTGTGAGAGGACAATGTCTTCTAAGATTAGTGCGACAATCCGGCAAACTGAACAGTCTATTATTACTTGACCTTGGTATCTTAGGTGGAACATAAAAATTTAATTTTTGTAGCAAATCCGGACAATTAAAACTACCTGTCACTATCTTCTTAAGAAACATAAGATCAAACATGCGCCTACGATCAGACAATGCGCCTACTTTGAAGTGCTTTAAGCGCGCGTGATACGATTTAAGCCTTTTGGAGTTTTTAGTACTATATGTTAAATGTGAGACAAATTTTTTCTGTATTCTTTCTATCCTGTTAATGTGAAATCCGTAACATGGTGACCAAACTACGCTACAATACTCCAAGATACTTCTTACCAGCGCATTGTACATAATAAGTTTAGTCGCAGGTTTCTTAAATTGCTTGCTCTCCCTGATAACAAAACCCAGCAATCTTGATGCCCTCAGAATGATTTCGTCAACATGATCAGAATTTATAAGCACTATAATGTTACATTAGGCCACCTTCTGTCACTTTTCTCACCTTTTCTCATTAACCATCACAGGAGGGTTCAGTCAGCCTTAAGCAGGCCTCACAATCCACGCATTATTTATTTAATTTTGTAATGATAAAACTCTTTTCTGAAAAACAGGCTACCGTTGCTTAAGGGGCATGCCTTATGATTAATATTTATGTTAAAAAGGATTTATGAGTAAAAGTGAATAGATTCTACTGGGTAATAATCTATGCCTATTACGCAGTCATCTTCTTTTTCATGACACGGGTTTGTCTCTTTCTTCCACTTGACTTTTCTAACATTACTGGTTAGAAAAGGAGACAAAATAACATTAATTAAATGTCAAGGGGAACCCCATAATAAGTAAGAAATGCAGTAAAACGCGTTGCCAGCTCGTCCTAAAGCATTGTTTCCTAGAGAAGCAAAAATATTAGATTTATTTTGTATGAGAAAATTGAAAATTAAAAAAAAGCGAATCGGACCTATGTTCATATAACATTTTTTACTTCTTATGACCTCAGGAATCTGCTGTTAAAATCCTTCGGGTACGTCCCGGGCACGGTGTATACAGTACATTCTCATGTTCTTGAACATTAAACATGGTACAGGGATAGTGAAACTCAGCAAATCCTACCATCCATTCTCCTTCTAGCTTAATTGTTTTGGGTAATTTGGTTAAGCAATTGGCAGTTGTATTCTTTGGATAATAAGTTACCGAACTGTTACTTAGTAAAGTTAGAAAAAAACTGTTTTCAATCTCATTGCTTCCAAACTTGATGCTTATATCCAACTGTTAAATTTATTTGGATATCCTTTCCATTTCACCAATACTTCTTTTCTGCTACCGACACGACGTGATCGTATTATTTTATCTATTTTATGTAAAGTGGTGGGGTTAAAGATTACTTTTTGCAATTCTTTGGAATAAAAAGTCCCTGTTATTGGCTCATTGTTCAAGTCTTTTAGGGTATATACAACCCAAGATGATCGTTTAATGACTGAATCAATTATGAATACTTCATCACTCCAGTTACTCTCATATCCTTTTTGGAATATATGTTTATTTATGTTATTCTAACATGATCCCCTATTTGGAATTTTGGTGATTCTGTCGCTTGCATTTTGTCTTTTGATCTGTTGTATAAATTACACCAAACCGTCTCATAATATTATTAGAATTAACATCGACGGGGCGCATTTTATGCTCGAATGGTAGGTATGATTATAAGAATAAAGCAAGTCTTGTAAGATATCAGATTTATTTATATGTATTTTTATGAGTAAAATATTGCCACATTTTACCTTTTAAGGTTCTCTCAAATCTTTCTACAATGCTAGCTTTTATATCGGGAGTATTGGTAGTGTAATAGTTTATATTTCTAGTTTTGAAGTATTCTCTTACAACTTTTGAGACAAATGCAGTTCCTTTATCGGATTGAATATTAGTGGGGGTAGCCTAAGCTTCAGTTAATATGCCTTCGAAACAAGTTTTGACCGTTTCCGAGTCTCTCTTTTTCATCGCTCTTGCAAAGGCATGCTTACTAAAAACATCAATAACACAAAGAATATACTTAAAACCATCATTATATTAGGTCGGGGCAAAAGTATTTTCGTATTTTTCGTACAAAGGAAAAACCATTTTTTAAGTATTTTTTAAGTAAGTTAATATTTTTTTATTTTTTTATAATATGTACATGCCATTTTGATCGATGACTTGTTGCCATCTTGTGGGTCGTGCCATGATTCCTTTGCTGTAGAAATTCTGAGATTTTTGATTAACAAAATCTGACAGGTAGTTTTGACAGTGTTCTCTTGATATTAACTTTATGCTTCCTAAAGAATTCTGAAGTGACCGAAACAGGTGGAAATCCGATGGAGCAAGGTCGGGGCTATACGGTGGATGCATCAACACATCCCAGCCAAGCTCTCTCAATTTTTGCTGGGTGGCTATAGATGAGTGCGGTCTAGCGTTATCATGATGAAAGACTACGCCCTTTCTGTTTATTAACTCCGGCCAATTTTTCTCAACGGCTTCTTTTAATCTCATGAGTTGCTGGCCGTTGAGGTCAGAATCGATAGTTTTACCCGGCGGCAAAAGCTCATAGTGGATAATTCCTTTCCAATCCCACCATACACACAGCATCACTTTGTTCCGAGTTAAGCCGGGCTTTGCCACTGTCTGTGGAGCTTGTCCATGCTTCGACCACGATCTTTTTCGGACGTTCTTATCGTAAGTAATCCATTTTTCATCACCCGTAATCAACCATTTTAGAAATGGTTCGGATTTATTTCGTTTTAACAATAAATCGCAAATTGAAACACGTTGCATTAGGTTTCTTTCAGTGAGATCGAGTGGCACCCAAATATCGAGCTTTTTCTTGTACCCAGACTTTTGTAAATGACGTAACACTGTTTTGTGATCAATATCCAGTTCTTCAGCAATGTCGTAACTACTAATATGTCGATCTTGCTCCACTTTTTCATAGATGGCATTGATTTTATCAGTAACAGGGCGTCCAGAGCGAACCTCATCTTTCACACTAAAATTTCCAGACTTAAAACGCTTAAACCACAATTGTGCTACTCTTATTGATACCGCATTAGGTCCATACACCGCACAAATTTTATTCGCGGTATTTGTCGCATTTTTGCCTTTTTGTAATAAAACTTTAAAATGTACCGAATTTCTTCGTCACACACGTCCATTTTGATAGCTCAAAAACAATTGAAAAATGCCGGGAACCAGTTTTTTTTAATTTTATTGTATTTCAGAATGTTGACTTTTAATGGTATTAAAACCAGCCAGGTACATTTAGTATAGACGAAGAGGTTTGATTACAACTTATACGGTCCAAATACGAAAATACTTTTGCCCCGACCTATTATTTACTATAGGTGCGCATATCGCTTAAATCAGCTTCCCAAAGTACATTAAAATTAGACAAAATATTTTTATTTTTTGCTATGCGTCTCTGAACAGGTTTATGAAGAGTACGTTTCTTGAGCCTAAAGCCATTTTTTACATCATCTTTTTTCTGTTTACCATGCATGACTTTGGCTAAATTGTTAACACTACTATAACCAGCTGATTAGAAATATCATAGTAAGTATTACAAATGTCTAATAAGGGCAGTCTATTTTTTTATTTAACAGTTTATGATTTAATTTGAATGTTGGCGTTTTTTTTATTTTCATTTGATGATGAAGGAGTGCCGTAGTTGTTTCGACTTTCTGTAAGTTCTTGTTTGTGTAATTCGTTAATGTATTTCAGATTTTCTAGATTTCCAATATAAGATCCAGATACTCTTAAATATATTAAGCCTACAGCAAAATGTTCCTAATCGTTTATCAAGTCTACAATATTACTTCCGGGTATTATTTCATTATTTACAACCTCTCCCTTATCTTTCCACCAAATTAGGGGTTTATTTTTAATAATAACATCTAGCAGCACTTCTCCTTGTATGTTCTAGGTAGTAGTACTTTCTTTTTGTATGTTCTAGGTAATACCTTAAGTATATAAGATGGTGTATACTCTGTCTTTCACGACTTAATCTGACTGAGTGTAACTTTGTCTTCCTCTCGTGGTGGTGGGGTTGTGACTGCTGCCTTAACATTATATTCTTTTTTTAATTCTTCTGTCCCCACTTCGCTAACTTGGGAACCATCATCCTTATTTATAATAATTGGAAATGTAATGGGTTTTCTTTGTATTTTCGAAAAATATAAATATCGCTGTAAAGCTTGAGAATACAAGGCCCATTTTTCACGATCATTCAATTTACTATTCAAAACCTTTTGCATTTGGCTATCCACAAGAGATAACGAGCATTGTGGTTCATTATTATTTTGCTTAAATCTTTCAATGAATTCAGGTTCTACTTACAAGAATCATTTTTTTTACATTCTCCATTTTTATTGTACAAATTTACCTATTAATGCGTTTAGAACTGCACCTAAAAGTATAGTTAGAAAATTTAGAAATGCACCACCTTTTTGGATAATAACGCTTTTTTAAGCTTTGATTTACCCTTAGCTACAATATATATCAGGGGACAATCTCACACAAATTGACCTAGTCCTAAAATAAGCTCTAGGCTTGTACTGTGGGTACTAGACAACGATAAACATACTTGTATAGAGAAATACATACTTAAATATATAGAAAAAATCCATGACTCAGGAACAAATACTCGCGCTCATCACACAAATTTTTGTCCATACCGGGATTTGATTGACGTGTTGTATGTAGTAAACTTGGGTAAGGAATAAAAATACAAAAAACATGATTCAGCATTATATATATTTCTTTTAGTAGGTACCTAATATATCTCGAGTTATAAGTTATTGATATTGATATTATAATAACCGCACACCAATAAGATTTAAATAAAAAATTACGTTGCGACTAAAGTATAATTTAAATTACTAGGTACTTATTGCTATTTAATATCTTAAACTTTAATTACCTCATACAATAAGAATTACAAAATATAAAAAATACAACGTTACGACTAAGTGTAAATTAAAATACTACTTATTGCTATTTAAGATCTTAAACTATAATGGCCCCATGCCAAAATATATCTGTGGTAAAATATATCGTTTTTTATCATTATAAGATAAACTAGATTTTTATTTTTTCGAGTAAATATTACATGTTTAATTGATCTGAATCTATACATTTCTGAACTTTGATTTTTTAATTAAAATACAATTTCTATAATTCTCCATTTTCATTTTTTTGCTTACACTTTTGTTGACACCTATAGCTTTATCTAAAAACTTACTATCTACAGACATCGCGTACATTTTGGATCTTAAACCACCAAATTCCTTTAACATTTTACCATTATTTTCATCTTTAAAACAACCAAGTGTATTTTTGTTCAACTGTGGGAAACCAAAGACATTATCGGGTGGATAGTCCGATGTATCAAAAAATTGCGGTAAATCTGGTTTTATATCGCAGTAAAGATAATCTGTATAAACTTGATAAATTAAACTATCAGTGTCGGTATACAACAACTTAGCATTATTTTGAAATTTTTGTTTCATGTAATTATAGTAAAAACCATACATAAGTGTTTTTGATATTGATAAAATGCGAAAACCTAAATATATCGGATTGTTGTAGTAAACTTTCGTTTTCGAAAGTTGAACAGGTACCAAGTTTTCGGAGAAAATAGAAAGACTGTGGAACTCAGGGCGTGCAATTCATGATTCAGCACCCTGCGTTTTACCTTTAATATTCCAATGAGTTAGCAATTTTACATTAACTCGCTTTTCATTCATTACTGTTTTGCTGAAAATAGAATAATTCTTCAATTTATAATAATCCTTTTTAAAATCGGATTTTGCCAAAGTGCGCAAACGTGTGTTCAAGTCGATGTATTTTAGAAGCCAAGGACTTTGTTTAAACTTTAATGCTCTGTGAATTTTGTTCATAATCATCTCCAAGACTAATATTAACGTTAAAGAAAGTCAAACGTATTTTTAGATCATTTGTTACCTGTACAAATTCAGCATGTACTAAAAAGTTTATTTTTATAATTGTTAATTCATTTAGGCATTCCTTAAGCGAGTGTTTAGAAATGGTAGATAAGGCACTTTTCTTAGGCATAACTATAGACAAAAATTTGCAATGGAGTCCCCATATAGCAGTTCTAACAGGCAAATTAAGTAAGGCCGCTTACGCCGTTAGGAAAATTAGACAACTTACCAATGTTGAGACAGCTCGCTTAGTTTATCATAGTTATTTTCATAGTGTTATGTCATACGGTATTCTGGTTTGGGGAAAAGCAGCTGACATACAAACTATATTTGTGTTACAAAAAAGGGCCATTCGCTCTATATATAACTTAAATTCCCGTGATTCATTAAGAGTAGCATATATTTTATTTTATTTGAATATATATATATATATATATATATATATATATATATATATATATATATATATATATATATATATATATATATATATATATATATATATATATATATATATATATATATATTGTTACGTATTTAATTTCAACCCCTACCCCATATTAAAAATACATAACTTTTTGAATCGACATTGTATCGATTATCGATTTCAGTGGCAGAAATCTAATCTGAGCTCACCGGCCACCGGATTGTCTCGTCGCTGGGCGGTCAACGCTACCTCTGACAAAGTTCTGGTGATGTCCATTTCCTTTACCTGACATTAAACATATCAACCGGTCTTCCTCCGATAAGGAAGTGGCGCCCTTTACTTAATTTATTATAAATGGCAAAAGTTATCTCTGCGTTCCTCTGATTCCCCACGCCTTACATTTTATTTAGTTAATTCTCATAGCCGTGGCTAATAATTAAAATAGTTTAACCTTTCAGTCTCAATAAACTGGTTTTAACTGTTTGTTATACTTTTATTTATTTACCTGCGTCTACCAGGACCCTTTCCCAGTAGAACGGTAACAGTGACGCTCCAACGCGAGCCTAGTTTCAGAGAATTTGTTATGTCAGTTTCGCTATAGCATAAAGATATAACTTTTGTTGCTTTAATATTTTAACTTTGACGCCTGAGTGCAAATGTTGTAGGAACTTTTACATTTTACCTTTTCATGTTCCATGTTTTAAGCCATGACTGAATTCTAGGCAGGGAAAGGTTTCATATTTTGATTACAGTTGTACATTTCTACATTTAATCTTGTACTTAATAATTTTTATAAAATTTGGGGTACTTGTAATTTTACACTTACCTTGTTTTTTGTTCATAGCAGTGAAATATAAGTAGTTTACATTGAGGTGTGCTCAATTTACTTAAATTGACTTAATTAACTTTCAGCATTAGAATATTCTCGGTATTAAATTATTTTTTTCTTAAAAAGTACAGTTAGTCATATTAAAAAGTGCCGAATCACTTAAATATTTTTTATGGTCACTAAATTTAAAAAAATATATTATTGATTGTTTTATACTTAGTAGCAAGGCAATAGCCTTCTAGTACATTTAGCAGCAGAACATAGTAATTTTACAATAAAACTTGATTTTAACTAAGTTTTTTTTCTAGCCGCCATCTTTCATTCTAAATTTATCTTTTTTCAAAATTTGTCAAGCCAGAACAGTTAACCCAATTAAATCCTGGTTTGAGTTCTACTATTACTACTGAATATTACTAACCTTTTTCAACGGTTTTTTTCTGTTTCAACCCTCTTTATAGGGTCTAGTTAAATTAAATTCTTGGCTTAATTTTTTTTTCCTAACCAAAATCTTCTTATAATAGTTACAAGAAAGTTACTTCTTTTAATCTGTTTCTAGATGTACAGTCTGCTACAATAAATTGTACCTTTTTATATTCAAACCTTGTTGTTAGAGGTACAGTCAGCTGAATTATTTTGCGACTACTAGTTTAATAAAACTAATTGGTTTTGGAACATTCTTATTGTTTGTATTGCTATAAATTAAATAGTTTTGGTACACTTTTTGGGTACAGTCGGCAATTTTTTTTGGTGAATGGTTTTTTTTTTTTTAATTAAAGGTTTATTATTGTATGGTGGTTTATAACATAGTATTAACGCTTATTGCGAATTCATTTTACAGTACATTTTACAGTACAGTCGGCAAGAAAAAAAATTTTTTCATTGATAATTTTCAACTTTAAATCTTTTGGCATTGCATAACTGTTCCATTCCATATTTGTAAACCATGGAGGAACGTCCTATAGCTTTTAGTTTATTTCGAAAAGATGAGTTAGTGTATGAAGTTAATAGTAGTAAGTAAGTATGAAGGGATGCGGTACCTGCAGGCGATGTTGCAGCCTTGCGTACACAAATGAGAAAATTGTGTAAAGATATACCTACTGATGAAATATTGTATGAAGGCGATTGTAAATTGGAACTTAGATGTATTTCTAAAAAATTAGACGAGCTTTCCGAGATGACTATTGCCACCGCGAAACCTTTAACTTTAAAAAACCTTAATAGGGTACAAGCCCTAGCACATCACATCTTTCATCGTTTAACGCGGATCACGCCAGGGGCATCGGATTTAGCTCATCATACCGAACTGTCAGATAAGCTAAACGTCATTTTAGTGAAGTTGGATAAAATGTTTACTATCTTCAAGTCTAGTCATTATGAAGATCCGGAGGAAAATTTACCGGAAGTTAGTGTTTCGGATTCTATACCAAAACACCAGGCTGTTCATACCTTAAATTTGAAATTCGGCGGAAAGTCTTGTGTAAAAGCTTTTTTGCAGCGATTGAAAGAGCTTCGCGAATCGCGTGGCATACGCTTAGACCGCTTATATTCATCAGCAGCTGAATTATTTGAGGGTGACGCTCTTTTATGGTTCCGTGGTGTAAAAGACGAAGTTAAATCGTGGGATCAATTAAAATCCGCTTTGTTATCGGAATTCTTACCTTTCGACTATGATCGGCGACTCTTAAAAGAAATTAGGAATAGGACTCAAGGCTCTAGTGAATCTATATCCACATACATTAGCGTAATGCAAAATTATTTTTCAAGGCTGACGCAGTCACTTTCCGAGAAAGAAAAGTTCGACGTCGTAACTATTAATATCCGTCCCGAATATTCGGTACCGTTAGCTATGCATCCCGTTTCCACCTTAAAAGAATTGAAAAATGTTTGTCGTGTCCTCGAGGATAGTTGGCAGAGGGCTAACTCTTTCGTGGAACCACCTAAACCTTCTGCAAATTCACTTGCAGCTGATTTATGTTGTAAATCCTTTCCCAAACTTAAAGTAGAAATTGCATCAGTGAAACAGTATTGTCCCCGGTGCAGGGTGGACACTCACTCTTTGCGAAACTGTCGTTCGCAACGCTTAGTTTGTTTTAAATGCGGGAAAGAGGGTTTTAAATGCCCTTCCTGTCCTAATTGTACTAGCACTTCGGGTTCTAGTAATGTCGATAAAACCCCTAGCGGTTTAAAAAACTAGTTAACCCGAACCGTCAGAATAAAAATATCTCGAGTTCTCATGATAATAACTCTGAGCACTCTATGATTAAAGTAGATAGTAAAGTTTCTAATGAACCAAGTAATTTTAAAATACTTGATGTATTCGTTTCTCCAAGCGATTCGGCGGTTCGGAACGTTATCGTTTGCAGTGACAATCGACCTCACATTTCTGTTGAGATTTATGATACCCAGTTTTGTGGATTGTTAGATTCGGGATCTTCGATCTCCATTTTAGGATCTGACTGGTTTGAGTTGTTTTTGTCCTTGGGCGCAACTTTAGACGGTTGCGATGATTTTACTTACATCGCCACCGCTAATGCTTCCCGGGCAAAGGTTCTTGGTTGTTTGTTTTTGCCGGTCAAGGTTCGTGACTTGACCCAGGTTATTAAATTTCATGTTATACCGGATGTGACTACACCTCTCATTTTGGGAGTTGATTTTTGGAAAGCTTTTCAGATTGCTCCAAATTTATTCTCGGAATATAGCGTTGCCAAGGATACACCAATCGGGAACTATGTTTCTGAAGTACGCTTGCAATCCTTTGATCGGTTAAACCCTGATCAATGTGTTATTGCCGATGGTATTATAAGTAAATTTCAAAATGTTTCTTTCGAGCAAAAAGGCCTAGGTCGTACCGATCTGCTTTCTCACACCATTGATACCGGTGACTGTTCGCCTCTCAAGCAGCGATATTATCCCATCTCACCTCATCGTTTAGTTGAGCTGAATAGACATATAGACGAAATGTTAGAGCAAGATGTTATCGAGCCTAGCACGAGTGCTTGGAATAATCCTACTCTTTTCACTCCTAAATCGAACGGTGAGCTGCGATTTTGTCTTGATAGTCGGAAGTTGAACGCTGTGAGTAAGCATGATGCCTACCCGTTGCCTTATATCTCTGGTATCCTGGATAAATTACGTGACGCTAGATTTCTGTCGTCAATCGATTTAAAAAGTGCTTTTTGGCAAATACCGCTGGATGATGCATCAAGAGAGCGTACCGCGTTTACCGTACCTGGCTGCGGACTCTTTCAATTTAAAGTAATGTGTTTCGGATTAACCGGCGCGCCAGCTACTCAACAACGATTGATGGATAAATTGTTTGGACCAGAATTTAATGGTCGGCTTTTCGTGTATTTGGACGATATTATTATCGTTAGTAAAACGTTTGAAGATCACATCTCGCTGCTTTCTCGTGTCTTGGACCGTTTGAAATCGGCCAATTAAACTATTAACTTTACAAAATCTCAATTTTTCCGTAGTGAGTTGAAATATCTCGGCTACGTTGTTGATGAGCGTGGATTACGTACTGACCCTTCTAAGGTTCAGTGTATTGTTAACTACCCTACTCCGACCAGTCGAAAAGAAGTTAAAATGTTTTTGGGAACTGCATCCTATTATCGTAGATTTATTAAAAATTTCAGTGCTATCGCAGCTCCACTTAACGCGTTGACTAGCACGCGTAAAAATGCTCCTCCGTTCTTATGGTCGAACGAAACTGATGAATCCTTCCGAGAATTAAAGTCCGCCCTTGTATCTGCTCCTGTCCTGGCTTGCCCAGACTTTTCTAAGCCTTTTTCGGTGCACTGTGACGCGTCAGGATTCGGAATCGGTGAACCCTGACTCAAGTTCTAGATGACGACATTGAACACCCGATCGCCTTCGCAAGCCGTTCATTGAACCAGGCGGAACGGAACTATTCGGCCACAGAAAGGGAAGCACTTGCTGTAGTTTTTTCAGTAGAGCACTTTCGACCTTATTTGGAAGGTGGTCAACGTTTTAAGGTAATTACAGACCACTCTAGTTTAAAATGGTTCTTTAATTTAACCAACCCAACTGGTAGGTTAGCTCGTTGGGGTTGTCGTTTGTCCCCGTACGATTTCGAAATTATCCACCGTAAAGGTATGGAACATGTTGTGCCGGACGCTTTATCTCGAGCCGTTCCTGTATTGGATAATTCGTACGTGTAACTGGTATAATAAACTATTTCTCAAGTGTGAAAAGTTCCCAACTTCTTGTCCCAATTATAGTATTAGGGATAATAAGATATTTCGTTACTCGAAAAATAAATTCGGCTTCTCGAGTGAATTCGATTGGAAAGAGGTCATTTCGTCTGATAGGCGTCTTGAATTGTTGAGAACATGTCATTGCGATGACCTTTCACATTTAGGAGTTTTTAAAACTTATAAACGTTTATCATTACATTATTATTGGCCGAGTATGTATCAAGATGTAGTAAATTTTGTAAGTGAGTGTGATGTGTGTTCTGCGTATAAACATTCGCAGAAACCACCTTCAGGTCTTATGGGGGATCCTAAGGTTTGTACACGCCCTTTTGAATCCCTGAGTATTGATTTGGTGGGTCCGTTACCCCGTTCTAGGGCCGGTTTCACCTTCATATTGTCTGTTGTTTGCTGCTTTTCCAAATACGTAATGTTGTTTCCTCTTCGACGAGCTGTTGGTAAAACGATTTCCCAGTGTTTGGAGGATGAAGTGTTTCTTAAGCACGGCATACCGCGTACAGTGATTGCGGATAATGGAACGCAATTCACTGGCAGCGAGTTAAAAGCTCTGTTTCAGAAATACGACATTCCTCAAATACACTTCACACCTCGATACTGTCCACAAGTCAACACAGTAGAAAGTTATAACAGAACCGTAATGACGGCTGTCTCGATTTTAGTTAAGGAAGATCATCGTTCGTGGGATACGACTTTGCCAAAAGTACAGTTTTCTCTTAACACCACCGTAAATGAGTCTACCCGTTTCACCCCTTATTTCTTGGTTCATGGCCGCGAAGCTGTTCCCAGTGGCAAGATGTTCGGTGATCAGAGGTCATCATTGGTGGACTGGTCGGTCGCTTCACGGGATGATTACGCTTCCAGGCTAGGGGGTCTGCACGATATCTTTAATAAAGTTCAGTCCGCCCTGGCTAAGGCTCATAATAAAGGTGCTCGTCAATACAACAAGGGTCGACAAGCTGCAGAATATGAAGTAGGTGACATCGTTTGGAAAAAGTCGTTTCCGCAGAGTGACGCAAGTAAGTTTTTTATGGCGAAACTAGCGCCGAAGTTTGAAAAATGTCGTGTTGTTTTTAAGCACTCCCCTCTAGTATACGAGTTGGAGAGCGTCGCAAGTGGTAAGAATTTGGGATCTTGGCATATACAAAACCTCAAAGGTGATGATTAGGTTAAGAATTTAATTGGCCAATGGCCGTAATTTCCGTTGAGGAGCCTGGACGTGCAGCCCGTTGTCGAGTTACTGCTCGCCGCACCGCCAGTATCCCAACGAGGAAGCAAATCGTTAGGTTGTTTAGCAAAAGGCTCATCCTAGTATTGCTTTTCCCTTTTGTTGTTGGCATACAGTCTGTCGTCATTTTGTACGACTGTCTGGTAAATTGCGTGAGTTCGGTTTGGTGTTACGTGTCTAAACCTTGTCTTAGTTTTAGTTCTCTCTTACAGGGTTCATTGTTGTTTTCCGTTGCTGTTGAGGGTGTAAAGTGGCTTTATTTCAGAAGCTCGCGATTCTGAAATAGAGTTATTTTCCCCGAATAGGGTTTATATTTTTACTTGCCTTGCCAATGTATGCAAGAGCAAGATGTTGTACTGTTGGTGTTCCTGTGGACATTGGACGCACAACCCGGCGCTGACTACGTCTCGTTGTGCCGCCAACGTCTCAGCATTCTTGTTTTCTGTGTCGTTATAGGCTGGGGGCCAGCTTAAAATTTTGGTACCCCTACCCCTACCCCATATTAAAAATACATAACTTTTTGAATCGACATTGTATCGATTATCGATTTCAGTGGCAGAAATCTAATCTGAGCTCACCGGCCACCGGAGCTGTCGCTGTCCGAGGATTGTCTCGTCGCTGGGCGGTCAACGCTACCTCTGACAAAGTTCTGGTGATGTCCATTTCATTAACCTGACATTAAACATATCAATCGGTCTTCCTCCGATAAGGAAGTGGCGCCCTTTACTTAATTTATTATAAATGGCAAAAGTTATCTCTGCGTTCCTCTGATTCCCCACGCCTTCAATTTTATTTAGTTAAGTCTCATAGCCGTGGCTAATAATTAAAATAGTTTAACCTTTCAGTCTCAATAAACTGGTTTTAACTGTTTGTTATACTTTTATTTAGTTAAAACCAGTTTATTGAGACTGAAAGGTTAAACTATTTTAATTATTAGCCACGGCTATGAGACTTAACTAAATAAAATTGAAGGCGTGGGGAATATTTCTCGTAGTCATTCTGACATGTTTTCCTGCAAAACTACGCAGATATTTAATATTATTTTTATAATTTTATATAATGCTAGAATAAGTAGTGACATTGTTATATTTTTATTTAAAAAATGACTAACTGTTGAGTTTCTTGCGGCGCTTCTGCTCAGCAGTGGTCTCCTCTTGGGAAGCGCTGGTAGTTTTGACGTGTAATAGTGGCCGTGCGGCCTACTTACTGAATAAATATCTTTTATCTTTTTTTTTTTAATATACAATTTTATAATTGATCGAATCACAGAACTGTTCTGGAGTTTCTAACGTTAAATCCATAATATCAGAACTTATTCTGTAACTTAAAATTATCGAGCCAAATGCTGTATTAATTAATTGAACATTTTTAAGTAGATGTGTGTTTGAACCAATAACGTGATTTTTATGTACATTGCTTCGAAAATGATGGTTAAAATATTTTTGCCTCACCCATGTATTACATATCTCACATGATGTTTTATCTTGATTGATGTCAATAGGTTCTGTTTTACTTGTTCCGTTACGGTTCCACTTCTTTTTAAACCTCTTCCAAATTGTACCACTTCATTTGAATTATTTTCAAATCCCCTATTGTTGTAGGCGGGTTCTGTTGTACACGTTGATGGCCCCACTTCATGAATGACAGTTGAGTTTCTACACGGATCGGTAACTCCAACATTTCTTTGTTCGGCTTCCACGCAGTTGCGATCAGTATTTTCATATTTTTGTTCGACTTAGATACACGCATTCACCAATGCTATATCGTACTCATACGAAATACACAGGTTAAAACAAGATAACGCCAAAACACCTCACTTCAAAATACAATAGTTTTATGAGACTCTAGTTTATTATCCCTATTGTTTACGTTCAAGTGGAATCTCGTCAGCTTATTTGGATTGGAACCAACTATACTAGGAGAACTCTTCGTTCAACGATTAATGTTCCTGCATATTGGATAGCCCCATTTTGTCAAGAGTGATGAAGTATTGGCAATAAGCATTAATGGCATTAATGTCGTGTATATGTACTGCATGTAGTTAAGACATAATCACTTAAAAGCGAACAAATGTAAGGAAACATTTCTATTTTTTTGGAAAGTCTATCCCTTTATGATACACAATAAAAACTTTATTTTTACTTGTACTTGTATTTTTCGTAGCTGTAGGTATATCGTGCGGAAAGTTGGTTTTCGCGAACTAGTGCTTTTTACTTTTCCAATTTTTTTAAATTTATACTTGTTCCAATTCATGACTACTTATTGATGAGTGTTAATATTAGTTTCCTTTAAACATCGTAATCAACATAAAAACCTACTGTTAATGTAAGAATACGAAAAATATACATATTTCATATTTTATTACTTACCTTTTCATCATTATAACACGTTTATTTCTTAATATTGAATATTGAAAAACCGTTCTTAATAAGTTGTCTGAATGGAATGGAATAGCTGCCGAAACGCCTGTCAAAATTTTTGACATTATGAAGAGGCGTTTTTTATTACTGCAAGCATTTATTAAGTTTCCAAAGGCAACATTCGATATTGTTTTTTTAAAACTGCGATACACAAGTAATCGTAAATAACAATACTTAGATAATAATATTACAATGTTTTATATTTACGATTGTTTATGTCTTATAGAACATGCATTTGAAAAAAAAACTTTCTTTGAAGTGGGTTCAATAATAATAACAAAATCCATTCTAGTCGAATAAAAGCTAAAAAAACACCTCTTCATAATGCCAGAAATTTTCACTGCGAAAGATCGAACTTACAACGAATTTGTTTAAGTACCAATCTTAAGTTTTCAAAAAGTTGCTTATAAAATGAGTGAATCAGAGTTTGAAATTGATTATAATTTTTCGCAACTGTGTTAAAAAACGTCGTTCGATACACGTGAGGAAATGTCATTCTTCACTCGTCCCGAGTCTTGCCACTCGCCTACGGCTCGTGGCAAGATATCTCGGTACTCGTGTAGTAATGACGTAATTTCCGCACTAGCATCGAAATGTACTATTTTACCTACCTATTTTTTTGCGCAATTACTGACTCTCCGGAGACGAAAGAAAAGCTAGTAAATAATAAATTTTGTAATTTTTGAGAATCAAATTTTTTTTTGGCATGACCCTCATAGACGCGTAGATTACGAACAAGTTGAAGGAGTTAACTTTGTCGCTGCAAGTGGACGGTTGTGTGGATCACTTTTTATAATGGTCTGCTGATTGTATAATGTTGTTTAGTTCAACTTTATTATTTATTATTGTGTTTGCTGAACAGTTTGTTATTAAGTTTTAGCTTAGATTATATAATATGTATTTAAGTATGTACATAGCAATGCGCGAGATATCACTTCGTTGTGATGTTTAAAATTTTATAACCGTTAGTTAGTTTAGGTACAGATGTATTGCATAAATAGTTTCCGTCGTGTTTTATCGGAAAAAATCGTATTTATCGTGCTCTCTCAATTAGCTTCATCATACCACCGTAGGGGTAGGTCGCATTCAGCAGCCAAAATCTATATATATAAAAGGCAATGTCCCGGTTGACTGACTGACTGACTCATCAACGCCCAGCCCAAACCGCTGAAGATAGAACTTTGACATTTTGAGGGGCAGTTCAGTTTGCATTGTAGGCGTCGTTTAAGAAGGGATTTTTCGAAATTCAACCCCCAAGTGGTAAAAATGGGGGGTGGAAGTTTGTATGGAAGTCATTCATTTTTGAAGTTAGAAACGTGCAAATTAGTACATATGTTACAGTTAACAAATAAAAAAAAATACTTTCGGCGATTTTGGATAAACTACCTCTAAGGGGTAGAAATGGGGGGTCAAAGTTTGTATGGGAGTTCAGTCGTTTTTCAAGTTAGAAACGTGGAAATTAGTACATAGGCTACAGTTAACAAATAAAAAAAACTACTTTCAGCGATTTTGGATAAACTACCCCTAAGAGGTAGAAATGGGGGTTAAAGTTTGTATGGTAGTTTGGTCGTTTTTCAAGTTAGAAATGTGGAAATTGGTATATAGGCTACTGATAACAAACAAAGAATACAACTTTCGGCGATTTTGGATAAACTACCCCTAAGGGGATGAAATGGGGAGCGGTAATCTGTATGGGAGTTTGGTCAATTTTGAAGTTAGAAACATAGAAATTGGTATAATATACGATATTTAGCGATTTTCGAAAAACTACCCTTAATTTGGGGAAATTAGAGCAGGAAATTTGTATCAGAGTTCGGTCAATTTTGAAGTCAGAAACGTGGAAATTGGTATATAGGCTACTATTAACACATAAAAAACGACTTTCAGTGATTTTGGATAAACTACCCGTAAGGGGTTAAAATGGGGGTTTAAGTTTGTATAGGAGTTGGGTCATTTTTGAAGTTCGAACTGTGGAATTCAGTATATAAGCTACTGTTAACAAATAAAAAAAATACTTTCGGCAATTTTAGATAAACTACCCCTAAGGGGATGAAATGGGGGGCGGTAATCTGTATGGGAGTTTGGTCAACTTTGAAGTTAGAAACGTGGAAATTGGTATAGACTACTCTTTACAAATAAAATTTCACAATTTTTGTCGATTTTGGAAAAACTACCCCTAAGTTGGTGAAATAAGGGGTGGAAATTTGTATCAGAGTTTGGTCAATTATGAAGTCTGAAACGTGAAAATTGGTATATAAGCTACTGTTAAAGGCTAAGGGGATGAAATTAGGGTGGTAATTTGTATGGGAGTTTGGTCAATTTTAAAGTTAGAAACATAGAAATCTGTTTATAGGGTACTGTCAACAGATAAAAAATACTTTTAGTGATTTAAGATATACTACTCCTAAGGGGTTGAAATGGGGGGTTAAAATTTTTATAGGAGTTTGGTCATTTTTGAAGTTCGAAATGTGGGAATTGGTATAAAGGCTATTGTTAACAAATGAAAAAAACCGATTTCGGCGAGTTTGGATAAACTACCCCTAAGGGGATGAAATGGGAGGCTAAAGTTAGTATGGGAATTTGGTCATTCTTGAAGTTAGAAACGTGGAAATTAGTATTTTTATAGGCTACCTACTGTTTACAAATAAAAAAAAACATTCGGCGATTTTATGCGATGAATTGGGGTTTACAGTTTGTACGGGAGATTGGTCGATTTTGAAGTTAAAAACGTGAAAATGAGTACCTATATAAGCTTTTGTTAACAAATAAATGAAATACTTGTGGCGATTTTGGTAAAACTACCCCTAATGAGATAAAATTATTAAGGGGGTTCAAATTTATATAGGAAATTGGTCATTTCTGAAGATAGAAATGTAACCATTGGTATTATAGGCTACTGTTAACAAATTAAAAATACTGTTTTCACTGAATTTGGATAAACTACCCATAAAAGGATGAAATGGGGGTGATAATTTGTAAAAAAGTTTGGTCAATTTTGAAGTTAGAAACGGATAAATTGGTATATAAGCTACTGTTTTACTTGAAACTTTTGGTGATTTAGGAAAAAACTACCCTTAAGTGAGTGAAATGGGGGTTGGAAATTTGTATGAACGTTCGGTCAATTTTGAAGTTAGGAACGTAGAAATTGGTATATAGGCTAGGTACTGTTAATAAATTAAAAATACCACTTCCAGTCATTTTTGACATTTTTGAAGTTATTTATATGGAAATTGGTTTTTAGACTACTGAATATAAAATGTGAGTTATGGCGTTTTTGGAAAATCTACCCCTAGAAGGGCGAAAAAGGTTTGAAAATTTGTATGATTCAAAGTTTCTATCCCTTCATGATACATAAAGAAATTTTTATCTTACTTTTTAACTAAAATACTGACTCTCCGCAGACGAAGTCGCGGGCGGAAAGCTAGTATACATATATAGAGTGGCTATTACGCAATTTAAATATTCGCTGTAGTTTTAGTTTACATATATATCGTTTGAATTATCATGCCAAAACCTCAAAATAGAAGAAAACGCTTAGGTCCTCCAGTCCAGGAAATTATATTTAACATATACTTGTATTTTTTTAACAGAAAAAAGCAAATTCGGAAATAGCAATGATTCTCAATATTTTGGCAAAGTTCAACAACGAATTTCAGATGCAACGGGCATTTCTCGGCCAACAATAAGAAAACTAATAAACAAGGAAAAAGATAACAATAAAAATTAAAATTAAAATCTAAATAATGTTAAGTTAGGTAGACTACGCAAAATTTTCTGTCTAAGTCTTGATGACTTTGATTACGCAGTAATACGGCGTATGGTTTATAATTTTCATCTGATTTATAAATTAGTTCCAACGATCCAGGCCCAGGCCCTAAAGTTCAAATTGATGGAAACGATGAATTTCAAAGGCTGTGATTTTACATTAAGAAAGATACTTCGCCAGATGGGTTTTTAGTAGAAGAATGCTGATGGAAATGGATGATGTAAGATTAAAAAGAGAAAAGTATCTGGACTTAATAAGAAAGTATAGATCTGAAGGGAGATATATTGTGTACACGGACGAAACATATGTTCATACATGCCATTTAACAGATAAATGCTAGGCGGATTCCACGGATAAAGGAGTGAATCAGTTAATTTCAAAAGGCCAACGTCTTATTATTGTACACGCAGGTAGTGCCAAAGGATTTGTTGCGGGTGCTCTGCTTATGTACAAGTGTACTGATAAGACCGACTATATGAAATTATTTGTCGTCATAATCAAGACTGTGTAGAATATTCAATAGGCAAGATTTTACATCAACATGGACACACAGTGTTAAGGTTACCGCCATACCACCCCGACTTCAACCTGATTGAAAACAAATGATCCCAGATAAAAGGTTACGTATTAAAAAGAAACATAGACATGAATATGACTACAATAAAGAAATTGATTGAAGAAAAAATTAATATGATTGGCCCGGATGAATGGAAGAAAGTTTATGATCATGATATCAAATGTGAAAATGAATATCGGTCACAAGAACACTCGATGGATGATCATATTGATAGTATTGTCATTCACGTCAATGGAAAGTACTGACAATGACACGTCTGAGTGTAACTTGGATTGTGAAATGGAAAATGTTGAAAATATTGATCCAAATATTCAATAGGTAATATTAATATTTTAATAAGTAGATAATGTTTTAAGTGCATAGCGTCCTGAGTTTTATTATTGTAAATATTTCAAAATACGTATGCGTTGCGTTGTTGCCTGCATTTTCATTTAGTCGCTTGAAACCGGCGAAGAAGTGAAGGACAACGCGTTAAGGCCCGGGGTTCTCTGTACCACCCACCGCGTGCGACGGGCGACGGACGCGGGTGTATTGCAAAATTCAAATTTAAAACTCAAAATCATTTATTTGTCCAACATAGGTTAATTACACGATGTTTAATTATATTGCTGTATCACTATGTGGTGCCCGTGGGCATACAAATGTTTATTATAAATTATAAGTTTGTACAAATGAAGCATGCTTAGGTTAGGTAATTTGCTATGAAATAAAGATAGGATATATACGATATTTTATGTCAGTGTCAAAAACTAATTATTTTCATTCAAAAATTCCGTTATCGAATAATAGGCATTTTCTATAAGGAACAGTTTTAAGTTTTTCCTAAAATCCGCGTCATTACTTTTATTTGCTAAAATGTTTTTTGGTAGTTTATTATAAATTGTGTGGGCCATTTCAAGTATACTTTTACGCAATAGGGCCGTATTACTCGGCGGTGCTTTAAATTTGTCTTTTAGACGCACACTTCTAAATCTGTTAAAGAGGTTTTGGTTATTGTTTACAAAAATGCATATTTCATAAATGTACAGACAAGGTAACGTTAGAATTTGAAGGTGTCTAAAGTGCAATTTGCATGAATCACTTTGTTTATTACCACTAAGAGATCTAATGCATTTTTTCTGCGCCCTAAACGCATTTTCTCTATGAGTTGAATTACCCCAGAAGAAAACACCATACCGTAAAATTGATGTAACATACGCGTGGTAAGCAGTAAGGACAGTTGACTGATTAGCTCTTTTTCTTAAATTGTAGAGAGCATATGAGAATTTACTTAGTTTCTTACATATTGTGTCTATTTGGTTTTTACACGTCAATTTATTATCTATGGTAAGCCCTAAGAATTTGGTTATATCCGTTTCATTTACTTGATATCCTTTATAAGCTATATTTAAATTTACTGAAGTAACTCTTTGTTTAAATGTCATTATATGCGTTTTATCTAGATTTATTTTCAAATTATTCTTGGTTAACCATTGTATAATTTTTTCTAACGTGGTGTTAATCTCAGATTCATACGTGTTAATATTTTGTCCCGAGAATATAACAGTGCTGTCATCAGCAAAGAGAACCATCGGATAATCAACAGCTTTAGGTAGGTCATTTATATAGATCAAGAATAATAATGGGCCCAATACACTTCCTTGGGGTACACCATAACGAATTTCCCTAGAATTGGATGAATACATTTCTTCTACTTTAGATTTTTGAGATAGCCTTTTTATTTGTGTTATTTGCTTTCGATTTTTCAGGTATGATTTAATTAAACTAAGAACATTAACGCGTATCCCGTATGCAAAAAGTTTGTCAAAAAGAACATCATGATCTACAAAGTCAAATGCTTTTGACATATCCATGTACAAAGCGCAAACTGGGATCCTTTTGTCAACGTTTGTTATGACTTTTTGAAGTAAATCAAATAGCCATATTTATCGATTTCCTCTTACGAAACCCTTTTTGTTCCTGAGCGAAAAGGCTATGATATTCGAAAAGGCTATGATATTCGAAATAATCATATATACTGTTATGTATAACTTTTTCAATTATTTTAGAGAAGACAGAGACTAAAGCAATGGGCCGGTGATTACCCATGTTATTTTTGTCACCTTTTTTAAAAAGTGGTTTAACAATTGACATTTTTAATTTTTCAGGAAATACACCATACTCGATGCACGTATTAATAATGTAGCTGAGAATAGGAGAAATAATACCAGAAACTTTTTTTATTATTTTAGTTTGAATACCATCAAAGCTCGTAGTTTGTGTTTTTTAAAAACTTTATTATTGATTCTATGTCCTCTGAGTTAATGGGTTTCATAAACAAGGAATTCACATTGTATGCTATTGTGTTTTTGGAACTATTATTCGATTTTTCATTATCAGACATATTTAAAGAGTAAACTTGGTCTATAAAATAATTATTAAATTCCTCAGCAATTTGTTTAGGATGAAATATAGTTACATTATTTGATTTTATTTGTTGAATATTTACTACAGGATATCTCGCTTTACAATTTTGAATAATTTTCCAAGTGGCTTTTGTATTATTAGTAGAATTTTTAATGTAGCGTTTATTTTGGATTTTTGAGTTAAGTTTATTATGTTTTAAGCTTTCTAGAATAACGTTTAAACTCATCTTTATTTTCAGAATTTGAGGACATTCTATATCTAGCTCTGTTTTCCGTCTACAGCACTTTCTTATCCCCTTCGAAATCCATTTTGCCGTTACATTGGCCGTCTCGAGAGCGCGCAATGTAACGGCAACAGGCCCGTCACACGCGGCGGGTGGGTCAGAGAACTCCGGGCCTAACAGCATAACATACCAGGACTCGTCCGTGTCTGTAACAAAACAGTTTGGGCTAGGTAGAAGAGTTGAAGCAGTTGGTTACCCATGAGTGTGAGTCTACGGCGAGCGCCGCGCGCACGGTGCCGGGCGCGCCGGGCCACTGCAGCCGCGTCACCTCCACCAGGCACAGCGTCAGTCGGCCGTGCGGCGTCGGCCCGTCCTCGCCCTCCGCGCTGCCCGGCTCCGACTTCGGGAAGAATGGTTTGTAGCTAGGGAAAAGTAAACCATGGTAAATTGTTTCGGTAAAAAAAAAATATACTCGTATAAACCATTAGTAAGGGCTCGTTTTTTACGTCTGTACTCTTTTTTTGAGCATAACCAATTTCAATATCACTTCACTACACATGGGTCAATTTCAACATTTCTGATTTTTGTCTCATTTCGGTTGTAACATTAAGATGCTGTTACCTCACCGGCATCACCCGCGGTGGCAATGGACTCTTGTAAAATGATGTTAAGTTGCTCAGGGCGCCTGTCGCTAGGTGATGTTTATAAAGGAAACCACTATATTTGGACACAGATAACGCCGTTTAATTTAAAGTTCTTCAGTTCATCACATAAATTAAGTCTTAGCACACACTTGACACTGACCTTCGGGTAACACCCTTACTATAATTCGCAGCAGACGCGGATGAGCTCAGGAAGCTGTTCCCGGCAGGCTTGTCCCAGGTTTAGAGCAGCTCCTGACCGCCAGTTCTCCATGTACTGCTTCCTCGATCAAATGTTGTATTTCCAAGGTCTAGTCGTCTACGTGTGATATTAATCAGTACCCATGTGTGGTACCAAGGGACCCCTATAACCAATAGGTTAAATCAACTCCTATCCAGAAATGTGGACCCATGAGGAACCTCCAAATTACAACACTAAGAGATATAAATTTAAGCTACTTACATGAATGGGATTTATTTTTAAGCGTTAGGTCGTCATCTGGTGTCCTGAGGCTGACATGAGCCTATTTTATGTGTTGGTGCGCATTTGGAATATGCACATAGCCGTCGCGCCGATACATAATTAAGGTGCGTGCGCTCAGAACCGTGGTCTCAATCAGAAAAGAACGTGGCCGCTGAAGCTATACGCCAAGATACTAGCGCCGCCGCGGGTGTTTTAAGAACCAAGTCACCTTTGATCTAGATGCTTCTAAACGAGCGATATCGGAAGACCTCCTTAACTAACAACTTACACTACTTATCGAAAGATGGCGTGCGGGTAAAAAAAAACTTTGTTACACGGTGTAATTTTTAAATATTGTAAATTTCTGAACGTTTTTGATTTTAAAATACGAATTGGAATATATTTTAGACGCAATGTTAAGCGGCACTCAATATCATGAATAGTTTATGAGATATACGAGATAGAATATTTGATGAGACACCGGAATGATAAATACACACCGAAATGATAAAATATACTCACCGAAGTGATAAATACCCACTATAATGATAGAAACGACCCACTGAAATGAGATCTTGTCCACCGGGATGAAAATGTTAATAATTATACGCTTATAAAACATAATTATAAGCCTTTATTTAAGTAAAAATGTTACATTTATTGATATTAATGTTTACAGACAAGTAGTTTATTTAAGAAACATTTTTGGTAGTTCTAAAAATATTTAACATATTTTTTATAAAATATAACGGATAAATAATTTAAAAAAATATGGTTTTTAAAAATGTTCTTATTATTGTGATTTATTTTCATTTGTGATAAGTTAAGGACCTATAAACTTGTAAAGAATAACAATCTTCCACGTTAATCTAATACAACCGCGAGCAAAAAAAAAATTATTCATGCGATACTGAAAAATGTGGTATCGAATGATAACTGATAATATAACGTAACTAAAAATTTATATTTTTTTGTGGTATCATTTATTATTGATGGAAAATTCTGCGTACTCAAAAAATTTAAAAAGAAATGTTTGTTTTCAAAAAAAAAAAAAACTATTTATGCGATACTGAAAAATGTAGTATCGAATAAAAACTAATAATGTAACGTAATTTTTTTTTTTGCGGTATCTTTATCATTGATGGAAAATGCTGCGTATTCAAAAAATTCAAAAAACAATGCTTTGGTTTTCTTTATGAAAAACAGAAATGAAAGACAATCTTAGGTAGAAAAGAGTTTATTTCACTAGGTAATTCCGTACCGTAAAACGGGGTAAATTGGTCCAATCTTCACTTTCAACTGGAATTTTAACCGTCTTCCGTAATTCATAGGGTATTTTAAGTTACTACATAAAAATGTGTGGTAAGCTCTTTTAGTTGCTTAGCAGCCTTAGATTCCCAAATTATTGCCATGTTTTGAAATATTCAACAAAAACCCTATTGGATTCCAATTTACCCCCGACGGGGTTAATAGGTACGAGAGTGAGGTTAATTGGAATTTTGCCTAGGGCTGTCACTCAATCTATCCAAACCTAAGTACCTACCTAGGTATACCTACTAAACAAGTCTCAAAAAATCATTAAAATAGTTACGACCTAGAGACCTAAATAGAGACCTCGTCGTGTTGTTCTCCTAGTCATTACATTTAGTGTAACGTATTTGACCTTACATTTGTAATGTTTTCATTTGTGCTAGTTCTAATAATTAATATTTGTTACTTTATTACCTTGTAATGTAACTTACTTTTAAGTATTGAAAAAATGACCTTCTACTGGAGTTTCTTGCGGCGCTCCGTAATGATGGTCTTGTCCGAAGCGCTGGTAGATTCACTTTATATTACTGACGTGTAAAAGAGCCCGTATGTGGCCAATTTACTGAATAAATATTTGACTTTGACTTTGACTAAATCAAAAAATCCTTCGTGAGATCTTATTTTTATTGAATTTATTAAGTAACTTTAACTTATACCAGGGCTCGGAACCGGTTTCTAAATAGCGGTAAATATCGTTCTAAAAACCGGTTTAATTTCGTTCATCCGTTTACCGGTTAATGAAAGGAACGGTTTAAAAAAGAACGAAATTATTTAGGTTACCAGTTAATAGGAAGAACGAAATTGAAGAACTCCGATAAACCTGTATTAACCGGTTAAACTCAGACTACGACCTTGATGTCGCCGCTCGCCGTACTGCGCAGTTACCGTGTCTTGCTATTTCTTTTCCGTGCGTTTTGATTTGTTTTGATCACCTGACGCAGTCAATCTAGTCTACCGCTATGCTGGCTGGGACGTGAAATTAGAGTAAATTGTGATTGAATCGGCTTGTTAGATCATTTTCACAGCGGATTTTTTTTCATAGTAGCGAATTTTCACTTCTCATTTTTTCATAATCGTAAATGTTCTTAATCGCTTTTCTTCATGTACCGATTTTTTAACCAACTTCAAAAAAGGAGGAGGTTCTCAATTAGACTGTATGTTTTTTTTATAATTGTTACGCGATTACTCCATCAATTGTGGACCGATTTTGAAAATTATTTTTTTGTTTGAAATGGTATACTTTCCATGTGGTCCCATTGTCACCAAGTCAGAATATGATGATGGAAACCATGAGGAATCGAGGAAACTCCTCAAAAGTTATAGGCACACATATAGCGTATTTGGTATTACCTGCAAGACCTTAAGAAATTGCATTACATTCGCACCTTTTGGTAACGAGGAACTGATGATGAAGACCAGTGATGACCACCGGAACTCCTTAGTCGTAAGTGATTGACGCCAGCAATCAGATTTCTTTATTAAGAATATGAAGCTACTTTTACACTCATTGTAATGCATGTGGTGAAGTGTAAGTGATGGTGAGGTACCGGGAGAACTCCTCAATGATTAACGGCCCTGCATCTTGGACAGCGACATTTTGTTAAGGGTGATGAGAAATTGGTATCGATATCTGGGGATTTGTGTGGTCTCCAACAACGAATCCGTTGACCGAATGAGAAAAAGTAGCCGCCATCTTGAACTGTTTAGTTATTCGACCAATTGCTTTCAAAATTGATATCTGGAGATTTGATTGGTCTCCAACAACGAATCCGTTGACAGAATGAGAAAAAGAATCCGCCATCTTGAATTATTTAGTTTTTTGTTCGATTGCTTCCAAAATCAATATCTAGGGATCTGTGTAGTCTCCGACAACGAATCCGTTGACAGAATGAGAAAAATAATCCGCCATCTTGAACCTTTTAGTTATTCGACCGATTGCTTCCAAAATCGATATCTCGGGATCTGTGCGGTCTCCAACAACTGCGTTTTAATTATTTTTATGAGTTATTTATGAGGTTGTAAACTATTTCTTAATTTTCTGGTTTTGGCCAAGCATTTTTGTCCGTTAGATAGTCCTCGACCCTATATAGTACGCTTTAGACATCAACGACGCCGCATTTTCAAGTAATTTTTAAGTGGTGGAAGAATGTTGAGAATGGACATTCAACACGTACTCTTTGATGGCTCAGGTTCAAAATAAAAGGTTCTTTAATTTAAAGGTGGACTGGACTGTATTTAATTCTTCGAGGTTTAGAAACGGAGGGCTACAAAAATACTGTACTGAGGTTCTAAGGTTCGGTGCGGTCTTAAGGTTAATGAAGTTCTTGAAGTTCAAAGGAGAAGTTACTTACACTGCTTTGAACTTTTCGTTCGTTCGTTGCCGATCACACAAATTCCCAGGTATCGGTTTTGGAAGCAATCGGTCGAGTAACTAAAAAGTTCAAGATGGCGGCTACTTTCTCTCTCTCTGTCAATAAATTCGTTGTCGGAGACCACACAAATCTCCAGATATCGATTTTGGAAGCAATCAAACGAATAACTAAAAAGTTCAAGATGGCGGCCACTTTTTCTCATTCTGTCAGTGAATTCGTTGTCGGAGACCACACAAATCCCCAGATATCGATTTTGGAAGCAATCGAACGAATAACTAAAAAGTTAAAGATGGCGGATACTTTTATCATTCTGTCAACGGATTCATTGTCGGAGTCCACACAAATCCCCAGATATCGATTTTCGAAGCAATCGAACGAATAACTAAAAAGTTCAAGATGGTGGCCACTTTTTCTCATTCTGTTAACGGATTCATTGTCGGAGTCCACACAAATCCCCAGGTATCGATTTTGGAAGCAATCGGTTGAATAACTAAAAAGTTCAAGATGGCGGCTACTTTTTCTCTCTCTGTCAATGAATTCGTTGTCGGAGACCACACAAATCCTTAGATATCGATTTTGGAAGCAATCGAATGAATAACTAAAAAGTTCAAGATGGCGGCCACTTTTTCTCATTCTGTCAACGGATTCGTTGTCGGAGATCACACAAATCCCCAGATATCGATTTTGGAAGCAATCGGTTGAAGAACTAAAAAGTTCAAGATGGCGGATATTTTTTCTCATTCCGTCAACGGATTCGTTGTCGGAGACCAATCAAATCCCCAGATATCGATTTTGGAAGCAATCGGTCAAATAACTAAAAAGTTCAAGATGGCGGCTACTTTTTCTCATTCTGTCAACGGATTCGTTGTAGGAGATCACACAAATGCCCTGATAAGAATATATATAATGACCTCTCTAGGTTATATAACAATTATAGCAGAGCTTGCAGGTGTCAACAGAAACATATAAACAGGTATATAAATAAAGTTAATTTATTTTCTTTTACATAAGTGTAAAAACAGATTTGTCAAGACACAAGATTTTTAAATATAATATTCTCATAATGTACTTTAAAAATCCGTCACCTATCTTACCAGCGAGTCTGTCAATGATTGCAAAACTTCTTTCTAACATGCCCAGATATCGATTTTGGAAGCAATCGAATGAATAACTAAGAAGTTCAAGATGGCGGCCACTTTTTCTCATTCTGTCAACGGATTCATTGTCGGAGATCACACAAATCTCCAGATATCGATTTTGAAAGCAATCGGTTGAATAACTAAAAAGTTCAAGATGGCGGATATTTTTTCTCATTCCGTCAACGGATTCGTTGTCGGAGACCACACAAATCTCCAGATATCGATTTTGGAAGCAATCAAACGAATAACTAAAAAGTTCAAGATGGCGGCCACTTTTTCTCATTCTGTCAGTGAATTCGTTGTCGGAGACCACACAAATCCCCAGATATCGATTTTGGAAGCAATCGAACGAATAACTAAAAAGTTAAAGATGGCGGATACTTTTATCATTCTGTCAACGGATTCATTGTCGGAGTCCACACAAATCCCCAGATATCGATTTTCGAAGCAATCGAACGAATAACTAAAAAGTTCAAGATGGTGGCCATTTTTTCTCATTCTGTCAACGGATTCATTGTCGGAGTCCACACAAATCCCCAGGTATCGATTTTGGAAGCAATCGGTTGAATAACTAAAAAGTTCAAGATGGCGGCTACTTTTTCTCTCTCTGTCAATGAATTCGTTGTCGGAGACCACACAAATCCTTAGATATCGATTTTGGAAGCAATCGAATGAATAACTAAAAAGTTCAAGATGGCGGCCACTTTTTCTCATTCTGTCAACGGATTCGTTGTCGGAGATCACACAAATCCCCAGATATCGATTTTGGAAGCAATCGGTTGAAGAACTAAAAAGTTCAAGATGGCGGATATTTTTTCTCATTCCGTCAACGGATTCGTTGTCGGAGACCAATCAAATCCCCAGATATCGATTTTGGAAGCAATCGGTCAAATAACTAAAAAGTTCAAGATGGCGGCTACTTTTTCTCATTCTGTCAACGGATTCGTTGTAGGAGATCACACAAATGCCCTGATAAGAATATATATAATGACCTCTCTAGGTTATATAACAATTATAGCAGAGCTTGCAGGTGTCAACAGAAACATATAAACAGGTATATAAATAAAGTTAATTTATTTTCTTTTACATAAGTGTAAAAACAGATTTGTCAAGACACAAGATTTTTAAATATAATATTCTCATAATGTACTTTAAAAATCCGTCACCTATCTTACCAGCGAGTCTGTCAATGATTGCAAAACTTCTTTCTAACATGCCCAGATATCGATTTTGGAAGCAATCGGTCGAATAACTAAAAAGTTTAAGATGGCGGATACTTTTTCTCATATTTTAATCCTATATTTTGTACTCCGTTTCGTTAAAGATTCTCTTGAACAATTTTTTCTCTCACAAAATACGCACAACAGTTGGAGCACTGAAGTGAGGTTAAGTTTAATGTAATATTTCAGAATCACAATCGCCAAAATAGCAACAAATGGCTCTATATCAGCGTCGTGGCAACTATTATATAATTATTTAGAGATATTGTGATCAAAAAATCATTGCTATAACACTAAAAATACTTAATGTCACTTATATATCACAGATTTATAACAAAATTGTGATAGGTGGTGCTAAAATACACACAATATATCATCAAACAGCTGTAAAACTGGGGCCACTTCCCAATGATAGAAACGTTTCTATCATGGACTTACGACTGCTTATATCACTAAAATAAGCTGTATAATAGTTCGTTTTGCTAGCTGGGCAGTGGTCGTATAAAGTGTGTTTTAAAGCAAATAGGAGTCATTATCGGCCAGTATTATTGGTTTCGCTATCCTAATATCAGCAAATAAACATACCGACACATACGAATGATGCATTTATAATGACAAGTTCTCTCTCACCGTATCTTGTAATTGGGCAGCGTATGCCGCTGCGCCACGGCTCTCCTGATATGTGCTGCAACCAACGACGCCAACCTGGGCTTGAGCTGCCTGCCCTGAAACCTGCCTCGCACGCGTAGCTCAAGCTTGGGTGGTAACTCGAAAGCGAGCGCCCAATGCGTGTACGGAGTACGGCGGAACATGACGCGAATAGTCCCGCTTATGCTCTCGACTGCAAGGAACATGGAGGTTTTTAGCATTTGGGAGTATTCTCCAGAGTCTCCAAAAAGCTTGTAAGGAAATGTAATGTTTACATACGGAACATAATAGACGTCTAATGAGCGCGGTTGTTTTATGCGCTAAACGTATTGCTTTTCATAAGGTATTCAGTGAATCGTATGTATTGTTTATTGCGTTGAACGTAGCGGCAGCCTGAGATGATTAGTGCAACGCAGTGCGTTTTCCGCAGTGCGTCTTCCGCAGCGCTTAACGCATTAAACAACATATTGTAAAAGTATCAACATTTAGCTTGACAACACTTTCAGGTAGAACAGTGAGTTAAGTACTTTCTTTCTAAAAGCTTGGGCCACTTGCACGGTAATTTTGAGATAATAAAATAACTCTGAGTTTAATAATCCGGGGTTAATAATTATTTTAATAACTCTGACTTTATCTTGCACTTGAAGAAATTAACCCAGAGTTTACTAACCCGAAAATTTCATTCTGCATGTTGGCAATTATTTGCTGTCAAATTAATATTCATTCTCTCTGCTTACACCCGGCCAAATAGAATAGAACGAATAACGAATGACATAAGCATTCTTCTCTCTATCACATAACCGTAACTTGCATAAGTCTTTTTCTATCTGTCAGATTTGAAGTGACATTACGTTTTCGGTCGATTATGTTGAATGGCGACCTTCGACGCTCGTGGAGAAGTCGCGCGTATTTTGAACTAAATTCGTGTAAAAATGGAAAAGAAAATTCGTTTACGTGCCCCAAATTTCACATGCGGTGAAAGTTCGCTGCTTTGTGACATTATATCAAAATATAAACATGTAATTGGAAATAATTACCACTGTTTATCATCGCACGGTCGAAAGTTTGACACAAAATTATAAAAAATTGAAAAAGAAGGTGAAAAAGAGTGCTTCAAATGCTAAGATGGATATTCCAGGTAAGTGTACGGGATATACTTATGGCATGGCTATTGTAAGATTGCTTCATTTCGGTAAAAAATAATCTGCCAAGATATCCTTTCATATAAATTACAATATTATCCTTCTCTTGCAGTTGATAGCGCAACTCTTGTTGAAAAGATTGAAGAATACGGCACTTCTTCTGAAGGCTGGGATAAGGTAGCTGAGAGTACAGGAGCATCAAAAGAGAAATGCCATGACTTCCGTTTCCTATTTCACGAATAATAGGGCTAATTTGAAAAATAAGCCACATGATTTATTAACTCGTATGTAAAGCCTTATTATCTTTTTCTAGCACTAGTACTAGCTTTTTCCCACGACTCCTGCGTAAAACACTTTTATCCCGTGTCCCAGGATAAAAACTATCCTATAAGAAGATATAATAGTTTATATCTCCCCGGGAATCAAGCTATCACCATACCAAATTTCATCAAAATCTGTCCAGCGGTTTAGCCGTGAAAGCGTAACAGACAGACAGAGTTACACTCACATTTATAATATTACTAGCTTTTGTCCGCAAATCCGTCCTCGTTGAAGTCGTTTATCACTGCTCCCTTGGGAACTGACTAAATTTCCGAGATTAAAAGTATCCTATGTCCTTCCCCAGGACTCAAACTATCTCCATACCAAATTTCATCTACATCAGTTCAGCGGTTTAAGCGTGAAGAGGTAATAGACAGACAGACAGGTACAATTGACCGTGTGAGCGAAGCGAGCAAAGCGTCTCCGTTTCAGCTTAGGCAAAAATGCTCTCGTATATCTTTACCAACTTATTTGTGGTGTTGGCAAACTGACCGCCACCCGTGTTGATGTATCGAGATAACAGTTTTCCAACGGCAAACGTAAGTCTACAGCTCACAGAGCCACTGGTATTAATAGGGATAACATATAGTACATTATAGTATATAGTATGGATTATGTCTATTAATGTAGTATGTAGTAGATACACTTTGTGATATTGTATTATTTGCTGTTGATACATCACTAATTTTCAAGGTAGACCGTAAATCCGACGACTACAGTAGGATAAACGCCACGCTTGTTAAAGTACTTAATTGGTTTACCAGTAACAATTTACTACTTAATGCTAAGAAAACTAAATGTGTTAGGTTCGTTTTGCCTAATGTGAAACCGGTAAATTCTAGTATTTTTCTTAATGGCGAGTGTTTAGAAATGGTAGATAAGGCACTTTTCTTAGGCATAACTATAGACAAGAATCTGCAATGGAGTCCCCATATAGCAGTACTAGCACGCAAATTGAGTTCGGCAGATTACGCCGTTAGGAAAATTAGACAACTCACCAATGTTGAGACAGCTCGCTTAGTTTATCATAGTTATTTTCAGTGTTATGTCGTACGGTATTCTGGTTTGGGGTAAAGCAGCTGACATACATACTATATTTGTGTTAAAAAAAAAAGGGTTATTCGCTCTATATATATAACTTAAATTCCCGTGATTCATTAAGATAACTTTTTAAACAAATTAATATTTTAACAGTAGCGTCCCAATATATTTATGAAAATATTATGTATGTCATTAAGAACCTAGACTCTTTCGTTAAGAATTCTGATATACATAATTTAAATACTAGGAATAAAAATAAAATTGCCATAAAAAAATTTCGTGTCCGTAAAGTATATAAATCATTTGTAGGTCAATGCATTCATTTTTATAATAAACTAGCTTTCCGCCCGCGACTTCGTCTGCGGAGAGTCAGTATTTTAGTTAAAAAGTAAGATAAAAATTTCTTTATGTATCATGAAGGGATAGAAACTTTGAATCATACAAATTTTCAAACCCTTTTCGCCCTTCTAGGGGTAGATTTTCCAAAAACGCCATAACTCACATTTTATATTCAGTAGTCTAAAAACCAATTTCCATATAAATAACTTCAAAAATGTCAAAAATGACTTCACTCCCATACAAACTTCCAGTCCCCATTTCATACCCCTAAGGGTATGAAATGGGGACTGGAAGTGGTATTTTTAATTTATTAACAGTACCTAGCCTATATATGTACCAATTTCTACGTTTCTAACTTCAAAATTGACCGAACGTTCATACAAATTTCCAACCCCCATTTCACTCACTTAAGGGTAGTTTTTTCCTAAATCACCAAAAGTTTCAAGTAAAACAGTAGCTTATATACCAATTTATCCATTTCTAACTTCAAAATTGACCAAAATTTTTTACAAATTATCACCCCCATTTCATCCTTTTATGGGTAGTTTATCCAAATTCAGTGAAAACAGTATTTTTAATTTGTTAACAGTAGCCTATAATACCAATGGTTACATTTCTATCTTCAGAAACGACCAATTTCCTATATAAATTTGAACCCCCTTAATAATTTTATCTCGTTAGGGGTAGTTTTACCAAAATCGCCAAAAGTATTTCATTTATTTGTTAACAAAAGCTTATATAGGTACTCATTTTCACGTTTTTAACTTCAAAATCGACCAATCTCCCGTACAAACTGTAAACCCCAATTCATCGCATAAAATCGCCGAAAGTTTTTTTTTTATTTGGTAACAGTAGGTAGCCTATAAGAATACTAATTTCCACGTTTCTAACTTCAAGAATGACCAAATTCCCATACTATCTTTAGCCTCCCATTTCATCCCCTTAGGGGTAGTTTATCCAAACTCGCCGAAATCGGTTTTTTTCATTTGTTAACAATAGCCTATATACCAATTCCCACATTTCAAACTTCAAAAATGACCAAACTCCTATAAAAATTTTAACCCCCCATTTCAACCCCTTAGAAGTAGTATATCTTAAATCACTAAAAGTATTTTTTTTACCCATAGTACAAGCCTAGAGCTTAGTTTGGGACTAGGTCAATTTGTGTTCGTTTGTGTTCGATTGTCCCTGATTTATTTATTTATTATTTATTTATCTGTTGACAGTACCCTATAAACAGATTTCTATGTTTCTAACTTTAAAATTGACCAAACTCCCGTACAAATTTCCACCCTAATTTCATCCCCTTAGCCTTTAACAGTAGCCTATATACCAATTTTCACGTTTCAGACTTCATAATTGACCGAACTCTGATACAAATTTCCACCCCTTATTTCACCAACTTAGGGGTAGTTTTTCCAAAATCGACAAAAATTGTAAAATTTTATTTGTAAAGAGTAGTCTATACCAATTTCCACGTTTCTAACTTCAAAGTTGACCAAACTCCCATACAGATTACCGCCCCCCATTTCATCCCCTTAGGGGTAGTTTATCTAAAATTGCCGAAAGTATTTTTTTTTATTTGTTAACAGTAGCTTATATACTGAATTCCACAGTTCGAACTTCAAAAATGACCCAACTCCTATACAAACTTAAACCCCCATTTTAACCCCTTACGGGTAGTTTATCCAAAATCACTGAAAGTTATTTTTTATGTGTTAATAAGTAGCCTATATACCAATTTCCACATTTCTGACTTCAAAATTTACCGAACTCTGATACAAATTTCCTGCTCTAATTTCCCCAAATTAGGGGTAGTTTTTCCAAAATCGCTAAATATCGTATATTATACCAATTTCCATGTTTCTAACTCCAAAATTGACCAAACTCCCATACAGATTACCGCTCCCCATTTCATCCCCTTAGGGGTAGTTTATCCAAAATCGCCGAAAGTTGTATTCTTTGTTTGTTATCAGTAGCCTATATACCAATTTCCACATTTCTAACTTGAAAAACGACCAAACTACCATACAAACTTTAACCCCCATTTCTACCTCTTAGGGGTAGTTTATCCAAAATCGCTGAAATAGTTTTTTTTATTTGTTAACTGTAGCCTATGTACTAATTTCCACGTTTCTAACTTCAAAAATGAATGACTTCTATACAAACTTCCACCCCCCATTTTTACCACTTGGGGGTTGAATTTCGAAAAATCCCTTCTTAAACGACGCCTACAATGCAAACTGAACTCCCCCTCAAAATGTCAAAGTTCTATCTTCAGCGGTTTGGGCTGGGCGTTGATGAGTCAGTCAGTCAGTCAACCGGGACATTGCCTTTTATATACATTCAGTCAACAAAGTATCGGGAATGGATGATTTGTTTATGGTTCCAAATTCAAATTTTTGTTTTTTTTGTTGTTGTTAGATTGGCACAACTGTTTTCTATTTTGGCGCGGAGTTTGAGTTGCATCTGTTATTTATATTAAATACAGTGCTGTTTTTAGTTATATCATATCTAGTGTGTATTGCGAATTTCATAATGGACAAAAACATTGAACAAAGAGTTTGTCTTAAATTTTGCATCGCCAATGGAATTTCGTGTTCGGAGTCACTGAAAATGTTACAGAAGGCTTACGGTGATTCGACTTTATCAAAAACACGTGTTTATGAGTGGTACAAAGCGTTCAAAAGCGGTCGAGATGTGATGGAAGATTTGCCTCGCTCTGGTAGGCCATCAACGTCTGCAACTGAAGTTAACATCGCAAAAGTGAAGGAAATAGTGACTGAAAATCCTCATTCAACTTTGAGAGAGATAGCCGCCGAACTTTCTGTATCTCACGAGTCGATCCGTACTATTTTAACTAATCATTTGGGTATGAAACATGTTACCGCTCGGCTAGTCCCAAAAGACCTGAATTTTCTCCAAAAACTCAATCGCATGAGAGTCGCTGAGGACATGCTAGAACGAGTCAATTCCGACCCAACATTCATGAAACGCATTGTTACTGGTGACGAGACGTGGGTTTACGAGTTTGACATGCAAACTAGTCAACAAGCTTCGGAGTGGCGCCTTCCAACTGAACCGAAACCGAAGAAACCACGCCAAAGTCGATCAAAAGTCAAAGTCATGTTGACTGTTTTCTTTGACTATCGCGGTGTTGTGCACTCGGAATTCTTGCCGGAAGGTCAAACGGTAAATAAAGAATATTATTTGAGCGTTATGCGGCATTTAAGAGAGCAAATTCGACGAAAAAGGCCAGATTTGTGGAATGAAAATTCTTGGATTTTGCACCACGATAATGCGCCTTCGCACAAGGCCATCATTGTGAAAGAATTTTTGACCAAACACTCAACAAATACCATCGAGCAACCACCATATTCACCAGATATGGCTCCTGCCGACTTCTTTCTTTTTCCTAAACTCAAATTACCACTTCGTGGCACCCGTTTTCAATCGGTAGAAGACATAAAGGAGAATTCGCGCCGAGAACTGAATTCAATTCCGGAAACAGCGTTTAAAAAATGTTTTGATGATTGGATTATTCGTTGGCGTAAGTGTATCGTTTCTGAAGGAGCATACTTTGAAGGTGATAAAATAAATTTGGATGATTAACAAACAGTTTGTGTATTATTGATCTTTTCCCGGTACTTTCTTGACAGAGTAGTATATAGATTACCCGACGTAGTTTTAGAGTTACCCCTTCCAGCACTTAAAAATTACTTGAAAAAGTCGTTGATGTCTAAAGCGTACTATAGGGTCGAGGACTATCTAACGGACAAAAATGCTTGGCCTAAACCAGAAAATTAACTGAAAATGAACTAATAGCTGCTTACTACCTCATAAAAATCATGTAAACACTGTATATTGTCTAGGGGACACGGTTTATGTAGGAAGACATGTCGAAACTCTTTTATGTGGTTACATATGTGTAGATATATATGTGTATACTTATATACCTGTGTATGTATATAATATTTTTTTCTTTTTCGTAATAATTCTTACATGTTTTCCTGCAGAACTACGCAGATATTTTATATTATTTTTATAGTTTCATTTAATGCTAGAATAAGTAGTATCATTGACATAAGTGATTATTCTATTAAAAAAATGACTAACTGTTGAGTTTCTTGCGGCGCTTCTTCTCAGCAGTGGTCTCCTCTTGGGAAGCGCTGGTAGATTTTGACGTGTAAATGTGCCCGTGTGGCCTACTTACTGAAAAAATATCTTTTATCTTTTATTGTTTTATCTTTTAATGCATATAAACATGACTATGTATATATTTAGTTCCCATGCGGGCTCAGGCGGATTGGGTACTTCACGCACACCATTGAACTGCTTCGCAGGTGTGTGCAAGTTTCCTCACGATGTTTTCCTTCAAATTTGGTCTGATAATCAAAACTGTTTCATTTAATTAGTTTTATACGAGTCTTATTGATGACAATTTGTTAAGGTATTCATTTAGACAAAATAAATCAGTTTTAAATTTTCAGGTAAAACGAAATTGGAAACACAAATCCCTGAAAAGCAGACAGTATCTGAAAAGTTCAAGGCCCTGGCTTCAGAAAAGATGGAGTGTACAGGGATGCAAAAATAAATTTTAAAATTACAGCTTGTGGAAGACCAAGAAAAATTAGAACATAACCGTTTGTTACGGAAAATGGAAAAGAACGATGCTAAGGCAAAATATGAACAAAACATAAAATTGAGGAAATTAGAATTAGAAAAATTTCAAGTAAACAAGTTTGAATGATTTTTTTTTAATAGAAAATTTTGAGACATTGTTATAATAAAAGGGATTTAATAACATTTAATAAAAAGTACTAATATTATGATAACTAATTTAATCTCCCAAAATGTTGTGTAATCAGCACTTCACGTGCATGATATCCATGTGTGGTCCTATTGCTGCTGTTTGGCAATGAGGCGACTGTTTCTTGCTCACTGTCTTTGAATATAGGAGGATATTCTGGATCAGTGGGAGGTTCCTTATCATTTCGTAGACGTGCTAGATTATATAGAACACAAGTAGCAATTATGATACCAGGTATCCTGCTTAGGTGCACTTGAATCCCTCTGGACACAATAGGGAACCTCCTTTTCCAGATACCAAATGTGCGCTCAATGGTATTTCTACTTCTTATTTGTGATTCATTATATAAAGATTCAATAAGTGAATTCACAATTCCCAGTGGTGTCATCATAAATGGGGTTTGTGCATACCCACTATTACCAAGTAGGCAGTAATTTTTATATGTACCCTGAAGAAAATGTCGGCGTTGATTGCAATAGTCCCAGATGTGAGAATCGTGAGCAGATCCATGCCACCGTGCAACAACATCATTAAACATTAAATCAGAAGAACATATTGCCTGCATATTTATGGAAAAATAGCCTTTCCTGTTTTTGTAAATTTCGGAGTGTCACCTCCTAAAAAGCAATAATAAATTTATTCCTGCAAGTACAATTAAAATATACTAGCGACCGCTTGAGCTTTATTATATTATTTATTAGTAAGTATAGATTAATCTCAAAGCATCTTTTACTTCCGGAGAACATTGAGCGAACCTGTGAGCCAGCATGTTACTTTTTACCGCCAACGCCCTACGTTCTCTCTATACTTATATCGAGGTCGTCACTCAGATTACTATGGTTATAATGTGACCCAAATATTTGAAACAGTCCTACAACTGTAAGGATAAGTAGTACCATTCAGTACAATGCGAGGCAATAATCTAGGCTCGATTTTTGGTGGCATTAACATAAAAATTAAACAGTTTGGGAGACTATAATCCTCCTTGCCTTACCCCGCAGTTCAGCTGGTACTCGTCAGATCGGCCCACCTAACCTGGTTTTTCTGATTCTGGTACCACTGGTACTTGTGGACATTTACAAACTCGTTTGGTATGCCCGCTTTACCTAGCTTTTGCCAAAGAATTTCGTAGTTGACACGATCAAATGCCTTTGACAAATCTAGAAAGCAGGCATAAATCGGTGTTTTCTCCGGTTCCACCAGGCAATATAACCACCCTTTCGACGGTTCTTACGTTTGAAGGTCTTAGCTGAAGCATCAATTAGCGTAGATATTAAGTATGTCATGATGCTTAAATAATTACTTCTCTTCAAGTACACAACAACCCATAACCTCAAAATGTTGACATTTTAAACCCCGAGTTAGAAAGTTAACCCTCCAATTTTGGCGGGTTAAAAAATTAAATATTTAACCCTTTGTTAAGTGTTAACTCTAGGCAGTGCAAGAAAAAATAACCACTTAACCCCGTGTTAGCAGTTAACCCAGAGTTATATAAATTAACTCTGGACCGCGCAAGTGGCCCGTAATGTTGGAGTCTGAAGATCGGGATTTTTACTCACCAGTAATAGAGATGTTAGCGATTTTTCCCAACAACATAATAGCATCGACGTCAATCTTAAAGTTGCCGTCGTATGCAATGTTGAAAGAGACATCGAGAGAGCGCAGTCGCGCGCCGTCATCTTCTAGCTCGCCGTTGAGCACGCGCAGGTTTGTGATGCTTGGAGACTCCGTGCCGACCTCTAACGAGCGGAGCTAGACCAAGTAAGATAACATAAATTAGAAAATAACAGAGTTAGAGAATACCTAACGGCATTATGTTCGGCTTGAGTATACTAACCTCCTTATTCATAAACGCACCATAAAACTAGGTACTAATTCTACGTAACGCCAAATTAGGGGTAGGGCGAATCTTTGTGAGTTGAAAAGATCATACCAAAGTATATTTATACAGACGAGTAATTTAATTCAACTCCGGTCCTTTGGGAAACCGAGTTAGGTACCTATAGATAAATTACTTTCGAGACGTTTTTGCATTTGTAATTGTGTACGGTCAGCGCATAAAGAAATAAACCAATACTTTTATATATTTTTTCTTAGAATAATAACACATAGAAACCTAGTCCGCGCACCAAATCCGTCAGACTTAAACTACACCATGGTGGTGTACTCGGCGATCGCCGCCTATCAGTCGCAATCAGGTCACATCAGCGTCAACAGCTGCCGGGTTTTTTATTTATAATGACGATTTGTATTGTAAATGGGTGCCACAACCGATCAGACAAAGAAAACAAACACTCTAATAGTACATTTCGATGCTAGTGCGGAAAGTATGTCATTACTTCACGAGTACCGAGATATCTTGCCACGAGCCGTAGGCAAGTGGCAAGACTCGGGACGAGTGAAGAATGACATTTCCGCACGTGTATCGAACGACGTTTTTTAACACAGTTGCGAAAAAATAAATCAATTTCAAACTCTGATTCACTTATTTTATAAGAAACTTTTTGAAAACTTAAGATTGGTAAACAATTTCGTTGTAAGTTCGATATTTCGCAGTGAACATTTTTGACATTATGAAGAGGTGTTTTTTTAACTTTTATTCGACTAGAATGGATTTTGTTATTATTATTGAACCCACTTCAATGAAAGTTTTTTTTTCAAATGCATGTTCTATAAGACACAAACAAATGTAAATATAAAACATTGTACTATTATTACCTAAGTATTGTTATTTACGATTATTTGTGTATCGTATATTTATAAAAACAATATCGAATGTTGCCTTTGGAAACTTAAAAAATGCTTGCAGTAAGAAAAAACGCATGGCTTAATGGACAGCATCCATGCCATAATCATTAAAAAAAAAACGCCTCTTCATAATGTCAAATTTTTGACAGGCGTTTCGGCAGCTATTCCATTCCATTCAGACAACTTATTAAGAACGGTTTTTCGATATTCAATATTAAAAAATAAACGTGTTATAATCTTAGGTTATAATGATGAAGAGGTAAGTAATATAATATGAAATACGTATATTTTTCGTATTCTTACATTAACAGTAGGTCTTTATGTTGATTACGATGTTTAAAGGAAACTAATATTAACACTCATCAATAAGTAGTCATGAATTGGAACAAGTATAAATTTAAAAAAAATGGAAAAGTAAAAAGCACTAGTTCGCGAAAACCAACTTTCCGCACGATATACAGCTACGAAAAGTACCACTTTTTGAGCAACTGTGTTAAAAAATAACATTCCACGTGTAAGTACTATGTTTTGACTTGTCGTTTTACGTAAAACATTCACTAAAATATTATATTATTTACTAACGACATTACATGAAAATGTTGCCAGTATAATGAAATTTTTTTCGCTAAATTGTCATAGTGAGTACTTGTACTATTATCTATTCTCTGATATGAGTTGAATTCTGTTTATATAATTTCTTGTTTTTCTCGTTCAAGATTTCCTTCCAATCCGATTATTGCCGCACGTTGGACTGAAAAAGTTAGGCTTAATCGAAACGAAAGCTGGTGGAAGCCGTCTAGGAGGACGAAAATATGTTCTATTCATTTTAATGACATCGAAAAGTATCTAACTAAAAGTGGCTTGTGTCAAAGTCAAAGTCAAATATTTATTCAGTAAATTGGCCACATACGGGCTCTTTTACACGTCAGTAATATAGAGTGAATCTACCAGCGCTTCGGACAAGACCATCATTGCGGAGAAGAAGCGCCGCAAGAAACTCCAGCAGAAGGTCATTTTTTCCAATATAAAATACAATAATACTTAAAAGTAAGTTACATTACAAGGTAATAAAGTAACAAATATTAATTATTAGAACTAGCACAAATGAAAACATTACAAATGTAAGGTCAAATACGTTACACTAAATGTAATGACTAGGAGAACAACACGACGAGGTCTCTTCGTCAAAAGCCATAACTGGAATAATTAATTGAACAAGTCCTTGCAGACGTGAACAGACCGGACCCCACAAACAGCACCCGTTCACGAGTATGACGCGTATCTCAGCCATCGTCTCCCTCAACCATATGTTCGGGAAGGTGGCGACCCGATCAACGACGCCGCCGTAAGCAAAGACCTTTGAGCGAGCATGACGTGCTCAAGCTGCCGGACAACATAAAAGTAATATTGTGTGAAATAGCTGTCCGGCGAGAAACATCACAGTGTGCTCTCATTTAAAAGCGTCTTGTATACACAAGAACAAATAGAGTACAAAAGTACATACATACAATTTCGTGTTTGAATATAGTTTGCTTAAAGGCATTTTACGTTTCAAGATAGTAACGTCAGAAATATCCTAGACTTAAGAAAATACCTTAAATAAATAATAGCCTAGACACTACTTAAATACATCTTGGTCACCAATGAAGTCATTTACAGTATAGTATGCCCTACCCATCAAGCAGCGCTTGATGTGAGACTTAAATTTATTGAATGGCATATTGACGATATCAGATGGTATCTTATTGTAGAAACGTACACACTTCCCTGCAAACGAAGTGCTTACCTTACGGAGACGGTGACCTGGAAGAGCGAGCTTATCTCTATTTCTAGTATTTAAATTATGAACGTTGCGGTTATGCCTAAACTCATGTATGTGTTTGCGTACATACATGATATTCTCAAAGATATACTGCGACGCGACTGTAAGAATATTGATTTCTTTAAATTTATCCCTAAGCGAAACACGAGACCCCAATTGATATATAGCACGTACAGCCCGCTTCTGTAATACAAAGATGGTCTGGATGTCAACCGCTTTTCCCCACAGCAAAATTCCATAACTCATAACACTATGGAAATAACTATAGTACACAAGTCTTGCCGTCTCGACGTCAGTAAGTTGTCGGATTCGCTTTACCGCATAAGCCGCTGAACTAAGTTTACCTGCAAGTGTGGATATATGCGCACTCCATTGCAGTTTTGAGTCCAGAGTGATACCTAGAAATACTGTTCTATCTTCGAATTCCAGTGTATCATCCTTCAGTCTTATACTAGCTGCATTCACTCGCTTCACATTAGACAATGAAAATTTAATAGACTTAGTTTTTTTGGCATTTAAAAGTAAGTTATTGGCCGTAAATCAGTCAACAATTGTGGATAACGCATAATTAATTTCATTAAAATTATCCTGTTTCCTATCCGCTTTTAATATAAGTGAAGTATCGTCAGCAAACAAGACTATTTCGTGTTTTTCGCGCACTACAAATGGGAGATCGTTAATATAGATTAAAACAAGAACGGACCTAGAATAGAGCCTTGAGGCACTCCCATAGCAACAGATGACCCAGAAGATTGTGTTCTGTTAATGTCTACCCGCTGAGTTCTGTGAGCAAGGTAAGATGTAATAAGATCTAGTGCAATGTTTTTGATGCCATAGTAGCTTAACTTACGCACTAACGTAACATGATCAACACAATCAAATGCCTTGGACAGATCACAAAAAACTCCGATTACGTCTAGTGATTTTTCCCAGGCATCAAAGATATGTTTCACCAAAGTAGAACCGGCATCAGTTGTAGACCGTCCCTTGGTAAATCCGTATTGACTGCTATGAAGTAGCTTATATTTATTAAAGTGTGAGGATATTTGATTAAGAATTAATTTCTCAAAAACTTTACTTAATGCTGGTAGTATCGAAATAGGTCTAAAATTTGTGGGGTCTGATTTTGCTCCTGACTTAAACAAAGGAATGATCTTACTGTGTTTCATCAGATCAGGAAATACTCCAACATCGACACACTTGTTAAACATAGTAGCTAGGTAAGGCGCAATTGACTCTATAATGGAGTGTAGTACTGAAACAGAGACGCCTCAAAGATCTTCAGTCTTTTTGATATTAAGAGACCTAAACGTTTTAACCACATCTTTTGAGGTGATATGATGGAATTTAAACAAATTTGGGCATTCCTTCACATTGGATCTTAATAATGTTTCAGCCTTATCAGGAGATGATAGTAAAGATTTAGTGGTCGCCAAAGGTATTTTCGTAAAAAACCGCTCAAATTCTTTAGCTACATCAAGGTCCGAGCTTACTAGAGTATCTTCAACTTGCAGGCTGTAGCGCGGGTCTCTAATTCTAGTTTTACCAGTTTCAGTGTTAATTACATTCCAGACGGTTTTAATCTTGTTGTCAGAGTTACAAATCTTATTCGAAAAATACTCAGACTTCGCAGCAGCACAAAGCTGCTTGAACTCTTTAGAATAATTTTTGACGTACTTTAGAAACTCAAGCCTATGATCGACAGCTCTTAAAGCATATAACTCATACAATTTGTACCTCTTTTCATGAATATCTGGTGTAGCCCAATCACTAAATTTCGTACCTTGCTTGGCTTTAACATTTTTCAGACTAAAGCAGGCATCAAATTCTTTAATAATACAATTAAATAACGAAGTACATAAACTGTCCGGATCTTCCCTAGTACACATCATATAATTCAGTTGTTTAGTGACCTTAGTATTAAATAATTCTAATCGTTTTTTATAAATTGGTCTAAATATAAACTCGTGGGGCGCATTATCAGTCTTCCCCTTAAACGAAGCTTGCTGGCCGCAGTGATCCGAACTTAAAATGTTGATTATGGATTTCCGAGTAGGGTCAAAATTACTAAATATATTATCATTACACGTAGCACTAGTTGCTGTAATTCTAGTAGGCTCATTGAACTAATTCACTAAATTAAAGGATTTAAAAGCACTCAGTAAATTAATAGACGTGGGTGATTTCTCTAGCAAATTAACATTAAAATCACCACACACAATTATGCACCTTTTACTATTAAAAACGCAACTAAGTACATCTTCTAAAATGCTCTCAATAAGCCTGTAATCCGCCGCAGGGGGTCTGTATACGCAAATAATAATAAATTGCTCCAATGCAACACAAGCAAGTTCAATATGACGTTCAATTGACTTCGCAACAATATCTTTGCGCTCCTTACATTTAATGTTGCGTTTAACCATAATCAGGGATCCTCCCCGACTGCAAGATTGCCTAGCAAACATGCTAACAATGTCATGATTATTAAAATTAAACATGCACTCATGCCCTTTTAGCCAATGCTCAGTAACACATAAAACGTGTATATTAGCACTATCTATAAACAAACCATTTTCTAGTTCCTTACTAGAAACTACTTCTTTCCTTACTAGAAGCTACTGTAAAACAACACAGGCTTTAAGATGCGTGCTGTCACTTTGTACCTTAGAACATTTACCTGATGAAATATCATGTCTTAAATAGTTAAGACATGATATTTCATGAGAATTAGAAAGATACGGAACATTTTCTTATTACATGAGTGTTAATAAACGTTTGTATTACTAAGTAACTGCAAAGAAATCATAGAATTTAATAAACATTATTATAAGAAAAATCCCCTAGTTTAGGGGAAATTTAATCCGCTCGCATCATTACTTGTTTACTTGTGTGCGTGTTGTCATGTGTCAGTACGCGTTGATTACGCCCACATGAATCCATTTTATGCGTCACTTTTGACGGGTTGGCTGTAGGAAACTATCCTTCTATGTGTTATTATTCTAAGTATTTTTTATAATTTTTATAATCAGGTAATAAAATAAAACAATATTAAAAAAGTTTATAATATTAATATTAAACATAACATTTCATTCTAATATTCTTCTAAGTCAATGATATTCCGCTTGATATAGCAACTAATTCAACGGGAGTCACAATACTGCGCTCGGATTGCTATTGCATTCATTTTGGAAATATTTGTACAAATTATACAAAACTTCTTTAGTTTGGGAAGTCAAAGGCTTACCTCGACCATGTTTCAACATCGGAACCATTTTTAATGAACAAAGTTACAATAATAACACTGAACAAGAAATATTACAAACCATAAGAATAAATATAATTATTATTAATTTAATTTTGACATTCACTGACTTTTGACTGTCAATATATTTTCTTCTTCAAAATGTGACGAACCTTTTTTTTCTGACTGTAGAATGAAATTTAAATTTAGATTTTAGAATCCCTGTAAATACCTTCAGTCAACAAAGTATCGGGAATGGATGATTTGTTTATGGTTCCAAATTCAAATTTTTGTTTTTTTTGTTGTTGTTAGATTGGCACAACTGTTTTCTATTTTGGCGCGGAGTTTGAGTTGCATCTGTTATTTATATTAAATACAGTGCTGTTTTTAGTTATATCATATCTAGTGTGTATTGCGAATTTCATAATGGACAAAAACATTGAACAAAGAGTTTGTCTTAAATTTTGCATCGCCAATGGAATTTCGTGTTCGGAGTCACTGAAAATGTTACAGAAGGCTTACGGTGATTCGACTTTATCAAAAACACGTGTTTATGAGTGGTACAAAGCGTTCAAAAGCGGTCGAGATGTGATGGAAGATTTGCCTCGCTCTGGTAGGCCATCAACGTCTGCAACTGAAGTTAACATCGCAAAAGTGAAGGAAATAGTGACTGAAAATCCTCATTCAACTTTGAGAGAGATAGCCGCCGAACTTTCTGTATCTCACGAGTCGATCCGTACTATTTTAACTAATCATTTGGGTATGAAACATGTTACCGCTCGGCTAGTCCCAAAAGACCTGAATTTTCTCCAAAAACTCAATCGCATGAGAGTCGCTGAGGACATGCTAGAACGAGTCAATTCCGACCCAACATTCATGAAACGCATTGTTACTGGTGACGAGACGTGGGTTTACGAGTTTGACATGCAAACTAGTCAACAAGCTTCGGAGTGGCGCCTTCCAACTGAACCGAAACCGAAACGAAGAAGACATAAAGGAGAATTCGCGCCGAGAACTGAATTCAATTCCGGAAACAGCGTTTAAAAAATGTTTTGATGATTGGGTTATTCGTTGGCGTAAGTGTATCGTTTCTGAAGGAGCATACTTTGAAGGTGATAAAATAAATTTGGATGATTAACAAACAGTTTGTGTATTATTGATCTTTTCCCGGTACTTTCTTGACAGAGTAGTATACAAATACCTAGTACTTACTACAAATGCAAAAACGTCTCGAAAGTAATTTACCTGTACGCACGTAAGCGCAGGCGGCGGCGCAGGTCGACTAAATACTTACCTACAAGATTAAGTATCGTTTTAAGGTTGGCTTGTAATGCACACCTACCAACAAACCGACGTACCCAGATGTGTGACTAAACCAGAACTTAGTATGAAAAGGACCGAGAAGCATTGAACTGCGCAATTGAATAGCGAAGCCCTTTTTCATTTGTCTATATATACATAAATATTATTATTATAAAATCGTTAAGACCAAAAAGTCTGTACATTGAAGATATAAAAAAAGCCGGTTAAGTGCGAGTCGGACTCGCGCACCGAGGGTTCCGCACAAACTTTTCCGCGACGGACGGACGGACGGACGGATGGACGGACGGACGGACGGAACCCTAAAAACGATCAGGGCGTCTTATATTAAGTAACTGCACGGCTAGCACATCTGCCCGCGACTTGCGCGACAAGCGAGAAAGAGCGCGACACGCATAGCATAGGTAGCATAACACGCGCGACATAATTTAATATATTATAAACGCGCGACATTATAAACTCGCGGTCAAACGTCAAAGTGACAAATCTTTGTCGCTTGACAGTTAAGGGCGACATATACTCTCGCAAATCGTAGCACAAGTGTTCATAAGGCGACATAATATCTCGCTTACCAACGTCAAAAGGCGACAGATTGTCTTCGAGCTTTCAAGCGCGCGAGATATATCTCGCTCTAGTCGTCTCGGATTTTTAATAAACGTTTTGGTTAATCTTACCCCATTTAAATAGTCAAGCTTGGAGGTTTATTTGTTCACAATTATAAATTTGCTTAAATGCTATTTATATCATCCTTTATTTTAACGTAATTTTACATGTGAGTAGTGAAAAAGTTTGTAATTTTTCAGAATGGCATTTTTCTCTAAGATTTTTCCTTTTTTCGGGACGAGAAGCTCCGATAGAGGATCCATAGGAGGAGGTTAAGGGATGCCAACAACCCTTTCGAGCTGCCGGATATTTTTGCAACTTTGTGTGGATATTTATTTTTGCCCATGACTTAACAATGATATGGAAATGGATGGTAAGGTGAATCCATACATATATACAACTACAATAACAGGCAAGGGCGAAGGGCGTAGCTAGGATTTTGTTAAGAGGGGGGGGGGTTGGGAGCAGGGCAATAGAATCAACTTCGTTTTTGTTTATTAATAGGCTACCTACGGTTTGTGAGCATTCCTGCATCTTCTAGGGGGGGCAGCTGCGTTTCGTTTATCTCTGCACCCTCGGGAACTGTACATCAGAAGTAGCCTATGCGCTATTCCAGACTATAACTTCTGTACCAAATTTCATCCAGATCCGTTCAGCCGTTCTGGTGTAATTGAGTAACAAACACCATCCATCCATCCAAACTTTCACATTTACAGGGTGACTGTTTGAACGTGATACAAATTAAGTGTTTCTGGCTCTGGTAATGCAGGACAATGTAATAGATTAATTCGATTGTTAAAATTTGTCTTAATTAAAAATTGATAATTTCCTAACAAAAAGTTAATTCAAAACCTGAAAGTATGGGTAGCCTACATTTGACACTTCGCAAGGTTATCACGGCGAATGAATGAATGAATAATTTCTGATAATAGTATCAATACCAAAGTTAACTTAAACTCCTAGCTCCTAGCTATTCTGGTATAAAATAAATAAGAAACAAAATATTAATAAAAATATTTAATAGAAAAAACAGAAAAGTGCTTCTCAAACATACTTCAATAAATGCTCGAAATGACCGCCACCTTCATGTCGCCATAGCCGTTTATAACCCCGTTTTAAATTGTCTTTGAGTTTTCCAAGCACAAACGAAATTTCACGTGTTTGAAATGAATCCTTGCGTGTGACGTGCGGGTATTCATTACTCCACCGGTGCTCGTTGTGGATGTTAAACAGTCTACTGGTAAAAGTTGCTTCATCTGACCACAAGATGTGGAGATGTAAGTGTTCTAGTAACCATTGACAGAACTGTACTCTGCTAGGGTAATCCGCAAGAACAATTATCTTGTACTCGTTGGAAATGGAGCGGGTGTAGCCCTTCGGCATTCAAAAACCGCCAAATAAAAAATTGAGATGTTCCAAACCGTGTGGCTGCTTCCCTTGTGCTTGCTTGTGGGTGGCGGTGGAAATATGTAATTGAATACTCGAGTACGGAACGCTTCCGAGTAGCGTGGTCGCCGCCCTCTACCTTGAGCATGTCCTGGAACTGTAAATTGTCCATAATCCCTTCAATTTTGGACAGTGTCGTTTATTAAACGGCAAGTCGGGATTGGAGACTCCGGATAGGTATGTTTCGTTGTACGTACTACGCGATGTGTAATAAAAACCACCATATCTAAACGCTGAATGTGAGTATAGGGATAAGCGGAGCCATTTTTAGTTGAAATGTTCTATCTATCTATCTTTGTTTTGTGGCTACATTAGTGTTGCCACTATGATTTCGCCAATGTCAAGTTTGGGGAAGACACACGTTTACGGAGAAAGTGATCAGATAAGAAAAAGGGGGGAGACACTGTTTAGGTTATATTATATACATACAAAACGAAAATTATATTTTTACAACTTAATTCTATTGTTATGAATGAAAGTAACTAAATGTTTAATGAGAGGAGTATTTACAAGAGTTAAAAAGCTTTTCATATTTACAGGACGAGGAAATTCCAAACGGATTACGTCGTAAAGTGAGCTTAACAATTTAGGGCAAGAAAAGAAAATATGATCGGGAGTGCCTTCGTCCAAACCGCACTCGCAAACAGAGCTATCCTTGATCCTGATCTTAGCTAAATGGACTGGGGTACAAGCATGACCAAAGCGAAGGCGGCAAAGGGTGGTGGTCACAAATCTATCAGCTTGACGAAAACGGAAAAACCAAGGCTTAATTGGGATATTTGGTTGGATAGACGCATAATGACGGCCTTTTTGAAAACTGGAAGAGGACCAGATGTCATTCCAGGTCTTTATTAGCGAGGGCTTAGCCAAGGAAATTAAGTCAAAAGAATAATTTTTGTTATGAACGGGAGAGCCAGACTGAGTAGCCTCCTTCACACACGAGTCAGCCATTTCGTTACCAGCAATACCTGAATGACTAGGTATCCAGGCCAAAACTACATTTATATTTTTATTAAAACACGCATGAAGGGCCTCCTTGATTTTATAAATAACGGGGGACGTTGACGACTGCCTAAACAAATTTGATGAGATTTCTTGCAGACAGCTGAGGGAATCCGAGAAAATAATTGAATTATTTAATGAATGGGAATCTACATATAATATGGCCTCTAAAAGGGCAATAGCCTCACCGGTGAAGACCGATGAAAAAGGACGCAATTTGTAGTTCAAAATTATGCTAAACTTTGGAATCCAGACAGCAGCACCAACACACCCGTCTTCAGAAAGTTTAGAGGCATTGGAGAACAAACACAACCAATCCTGCCACCTCTGTGCTACCTGTCTATTAAAGCACCTATCAGCAGCACCAGAGTTTTTGTCAATACCAAAATTTATAATTTGTGGTTTAAATACAAGGACTTCAAAGTCAAACAAAAATATAGGGTTCAGAGGGAACTGCGATAAAGGACAAGCCAAGTCTTTAAGTTCGATGAAACTTTTCAATATGGGAGGAGTTACTTTATGAGACCAATACCGGGAAGTGAATACTATATCTGAAAGGCTTTGTAGTTTTAAAAGTAGGGGATGAGAAGAATATTGAGAAATTTTGAAGAAAAAACGGTCACAAAGGTATTGTCTACCAAGGAAAAGAGGGGGATCCACACACTCTACTTGAAGAGCGTTGATGGGAGTGGATTTCATAGCCCCACAAATTATACGTAAACACTTACTTTGGATTTTGTCAAGAAAAGATAAAGCCTTTTTATTGCAAGGTTCCAGTAGAAATGACGCGTAGTCAAAATGACTACGAACAATAGCATTATAAACAAGTTTTAAAGTGTATGGATGGGATCCCCACCAAACACCGGCGAGATCGCGAAGTACATTCACACCCTTTTCGCATTTATCAGCAACATGAGAGAGATGAGCTACGCCAGTTAATTTCGAGTCAAGGAACACACCTAAAAATTTTACTTTATCAAAAACCGGGATGGACTGGCCAGCTATCTTTATTTCTACTACAGGAGTGGACCTCTTTCTAGAGAACACCACCACACTACTTTTGGCAGCAGACAAAGGTAACCCGTGATCGACAAGCCAGAGGGATAAATATTCCAAAGCGGTATTCAAACGCGAACAAGCTACTGAAACAGAAGAGGATGGCACATACAAAGCAATATCGTCAGCGTACTGTAAAATACTGCAGAAAGAATCGACAGATTCCTGCAAGCCTATGGTATACAAGCTATAAAGAATGGGACTTAGGACAGAACCCTGGGGCAACCCTTTGAAAAGGTGTCTGGGTGGGATAGAGAAGCCTTCTAAACGAATTACGATTGACCTATCCATAAAAAGATTAGCTATAAAGTTTACCATCTTTGCGGGAATACCCAAGTGGATCATTTTCTGCACAAGGACAGGAAGAAGGACACTGTCATATGCAGCAGAAATATCTAGGAAAACACCAACCAAAAACTCATTTCTCGAAAAAGCCAAATGAATGTCAGTACATAAAATGCCAAGGCTATCCATAGTGCCTTTACCCTTACGAAAGCCATATTGGGATGAAGCCACTTTACTTTCCATCAACCATTCTAGCCTGTTTTTAATTAAATGTTCTAACAGCTTGCAGAGAACAGAAGATAAAGCTATCGGTCTATAACTAGAAGGATCAGAACAATTCTTTCCAGGCTTTAATAAGGGCAAAACAAGTTGCCTCTTCCAAGATTCGGGGATTATTCCAGTAGTAAAAATTTTGTTTAACTGACTCGAAAAAAAACATTTTGCTACAGACGATAAATTCTTAATAAAAGAGTAAGGAACGCCATCTTCACCGGGAGCCGAATCCCGAAGGCCAATGAGCACGCACTCAAACTCTGACATTGAGAAATCAAGATCCATCGTATTCGAGATCGCGGAAGCAGTAAGCGGTAGATGCGGGATATTATCCTTAAAGGGAACAAATGGGGGAGTTAGCTTGTCACAGAAACCATCCAACCACTGCGACGGATCATTTGACGCGGAGGCGCTGCATGAGAGCGACCCACGAAACCTTCTTAAACCTTGCCATACAACAGAACTAGGAGACCTTGGAGAAAGAGACTCGCAAAAGTTTTTCCAGCCCTCTTTTTTTTTCTTTGAGAGAAGCCGTTTCGTACGTACGTTAATCTTTTTAAAAATAAAGAAATTTTCCATCGACATATTAAAAGAATAAGCGTCTTCTGCGGCATTACGCTCACGAACCATAGCCGTACAATCAGCGTCCCACCATGGTGGAGAAGAAACTAGACTTTTTGCAGAATTTTTCAAGGGAAAGCAATCGTCGGCCGAAGATAAAAGAGAAGAAAGAAATAGAGAATAAAGGGAGAGAAGATTTTCAGAAGAAACCGAATCGACTTGTAGGAGCCTTTCATCGTCTAAGGACTGAAAACGGTCCCAATCGACTTTGTGTAGTTTATATTTTAGTAAAGGACTAAGAGATTTTAAAGGAATAACATGTTTAGTTAGGTAAATTAAAATAGGGAAATGATCGCTACCAAAAGAGCGCGATAGAATTTTCCAAGACAAAGATGAAGCAAGATTAGAAGAACAGCAAGAAAGGTCAACTGCACTTTGGGGGTCTTGGGTTGGAGAAACTCTACGAGTAGGGGAGCCATCATTCAGCAGACATATATTCAAGTCATCCAAAATGTCAAGCAAAGAGCTACCAAAGGCATCTCTAGATGACGAGCCCCATGATGGGTGGTGGGCATTAAAATCACCTAGAATAATTACCGGAGAAGGAAGGACTGAAAATAAGTGATGCAAAATAGAAATTAGTGAAGAGTTAGGATGGGCTATATACAGAGAAAGGAAAGATATACCAAATAGTGATACAGCAACGGCATTAATTTCATCCCCGCAGGGAGGGAGAGGAATTTGAGAATACAGAAAACAACGTTTAATCAATAGAGCAGCACCACCATAACCATCACTCCGGTCATCTCGGAAACAGGAAAACCCCTGGACTCGGAAACGAGACCCAGGAACTAACCACGACTCCGAGACGGCCACTACGGCAGGACTGTATCTTTTAATTAAATGTATAAGATCTGCTTTTCTCCGCCTAATACTATTAGCATTCCACTGAAGAAGGTTTACCGACATTGTGAGATAGGATGGAAATTTGTGACAGTTTTTGGGCAACGTTGGGCGGTAAACAATCATTATATTTAGACAAAATATTCAATAACATGGACAGTATGAGATCCAAGAGATTATCATTTGGGGAAATTGACCCTTGGTTAAAATGCCCAAGGGCACAACCATTGGGAGATGATGACGGAGGGCATGAAATAATATCATTATGGGTTTGAATGTCATAGCTAGGTGGCAAAGTAACTCTCGGCTTTGGACTCATGAATATTGTTTTTTTATGACTTGACATTTTTTATGACGTGAGACTGCTTGTGGAGGCGAAGCACAAGAACTAGCAACCTCCGAGTACAGCCTACCCGAACTAAACCGAGAAGAAGCTTCCGCATAGGAGATATTATCCTGAGACATAGATAATTTGATACTTTTTTGCCTAACATTTTCCGGGCAGCTTGAATCCGTAGCGCAATGCGGGCCAGAGCAAAATATACAACAGGCCTTACTCATTTCAACAACACATGAAGCACCGGAATGCTCCTGAGCACATTTATAACAGCGGGGTTTGGACCTACACTGCGCAGCAATGTGGCCATATCTGCAGCAAGCCCTACATTGAATTGTTGGCAGCTGGTAAGGTTCTACAGCAATCGAGCAATAGAAACTGTACACGTGGGGAGGTAAGTTTTGTCCTCTAAACGAGAGAACTACAGATTGGGTGGGGACCCATTTTGGCGAACCAACTTCTTCAATAACTTTTCGGTTTAACCTACGCGCTTTTAGGACTTTCCCACAATTGTCTGGCAACGAAAGGGACTCCACTAGTTGATCCATAGACCATTCTATTGGAACACCACGTATAAGACCCATGCGGGTCACATTAAAGGAGGGAATAATACAGACAACTATTAGGAAATAAAAAAATACTACTTTCGGTGATTTTGGATAAACTACCCCTAAGAGGATGAAATAGGGGTTAAAGTTTGTATAGGAGTTTGGTCGTTTTTTAAGTTAGAATCGTAGAAATTGGTTAACTTATAGGCTACTGATAACAAATTTAGAAAAATACTTTCGGCGATTTTGAATAAACTTGAAGGGGATGAAATGGGGGGTGTTAATTTGTATGAGAGTTGAGTAAATTTTAAAGTTACAAACATGGAAGTTGGTAGGTATATAAGCTACTGTTTACAAATAAAAATAACCTTTTCAGTATTTTTGGATAAGCTAACCCTTAGAGCGACGGGTCCGTAGTACAAAGATTTATGTGATATTAGTACAAAATCGTTTTTTATTGTTTATTTCCTTTTTTGTAGATCTACCTATTGGTGTATTTTATTATTTTTTATGGCGTTTTTATTAGTATCTGAAATATTGAATCTTAAAATGCACGAAGTGAATCCTGATGCGTGGAACAACAAACAAAATGCACTCGCAACGCCCTGCGCTACCCCGCGAGGGCGGCGGGGGCCGTACCCATAGAATAAGTACATAATAAAAACCGGACTATAAGAAAGAGCTAAAGACGTATATTTGACCTTTTTCTACTTATGGTATTCATAATGAGTTAGAAAGAGATGGCCTTATAGGTATTCTTTCGTTTTCCTTCGTGTTGCCAAAAGCAAATTTGAATGGACCGCTATTCTCCCGCCATTTGGACCCCTATGCGAACCTCCAGTAGTACCAAATTAAAAAGTCGATCTTTTACATTTAGTAGCTTTAGTAGCTTTAGTAGCATTTAGTAGCAGATCGTCAGTTCGAGCTATGTTCACCGGAGAGTGGGTATCAAAATGTCTAATACAAGGGCGAAAAAGATTTCAAGTTTAGTGACTTATATTAACCAAAATGACGTGTTCAATCGAAGATATAAATTCCACTGATAATTGTAAAGTTACGCTTATAAGTAGTAGTTTATGTGACTGGTGCATAATGCCTAATTAATTATGTACAGTTACATACACTATTTTATCTACATACATATTATAAGCTCTCAATGATGTGTTCAGGAACCGCATGTTACGGCCGGCATAGCGGCATTGATCAAATATTAGAACGACAAAAATGGCGGCCACATTAGTTTTATTTTTAATCCAGAGACAATCTAGAGTCGGCCTCTACTATTATACCGTTCGATATCAAGTAACATGCGAGATTTGTCAAAATTTTATGCAATTGACATTTCATTTCGAATTAAATGTTATCTCGACTGATATTATAATTGAGGTCAAATAAAATTGTTTTTCTCAAACATGCTCAGAAAGGATGGCATTTCTTTTGAAAAACGAAGACGCGAAGGGCCTCATTTTCTTCCTAGGAGTAAAATAAACGTATGAAAACCCATTTTTGTCCGCTGAGACATTTTTTTTAAAGTGCTGTCAAATGCATACAGAATAGAAAGGACCAAGAAATAAATCTCATACAGCCAAGGCAACTGCTCGTTTTCGTAGCACAGTGCGTGTGTTTTCTTCTTTTTAAATTTCTTCAAAATTGTCTATGGTTAGAAAAAAAAATTAAAAACAAAAACTTATTGAAATTTAAACGTAGAACTTACTGTTGTTGTGTAAAAGCTACAAACATGAAGTCCTCGGCACTTCACGGTATTAAATTTGAATTCTATTGCTGTCAATATTATGTCAAACTCTACAAGTGTGAAATGGTTGAATTGGATCCTTTTCCCTAAGTTACGTCCATTTGTCTACCACAAGCCCTGCAATATCAACATCTCAAATTCAACAGACAAACATAAATGTTCCTGGAAAACCACAAACAATTTCGTTTACAAATTGTCTTAATATGATTAACATCACTTTTAATATTAATTTTACTTTTTACAGATATATTTGTATAATTTCCTCACATGTTTGAGAAAAGCATTATATATGCCTCGGCGGAAACGGGGGATTGCCTGACTCGTATTTTAGCAGGCCTCGCTATTGCTCGGCCTGCTAACCACCTCGTCAGGCAATCCCTTACTTTCCGCGCCTAGGCAATAATGTACTATTGTTTTTCAAAGATGTTCCAAATTTGAAACTCATGACTTTATCAAATTTTATATCGTAATTAAAACATTATGTAGAGAACATACTGCTACAGATAAGAAAATTATCATAGTAAAATTGATTTTCGTAATGCTGGTCATTGCCAACGGATTCTGAACGCATTATAGAGGACTTTATGATATGTGTGTAGATAATAGTAAATTGTACAACAAGTGCATAAAACGCATCATTTTACGCGAGACGTTTATCCATCCAAGCGAGCTTGCGAGCGAGGATGGATATAAAGTCGAGTGTGTTGTGTGAGTGTTGTGTTTGGTTTTTATGGCGATTTCGCAGGAATGAAATGAAATCAGCTCGGTATAAAGTAGGTAGTTGGTAATAGTTACAAATAAAATAATACTACGAAGAAAATATATATGTAGATACGAATGTACATAGATATATGCGAAAATATATTTCACTTCTCATGTTCTAAAAGTTCGTCTTTATGTCGTGCGTAGGCGACATAAAGTAGCTTCTTATGCTCTAGCGCATAAAGTAAAATCTTCGTCAAAGATCTAGGCAATCGTTCCAACAGCCACACGAACAACTTTAACTTCATAGAATAACCTCTTTATAATATTTCGTTTCATTAGTATTCTAAGACCAAGGCAAGGATACCAACAGCCAAAGTAGGTACACAATAAAGCTTCATGAAATAAACTTATAATTTTTATTTCGTCGCATTTTTTTTTTTTTTTTTCATGTTGCAGTTTCATTTCCTCGCAATCGAAGTTAAAAGTAGAGTGTACAACTCGTGCATAAAACCCATTTAACACTCGACTTTATATCCATCCTCGCTCGCAAGCTCGCTTGGAAGGATAAACGTCTCGCGTAAAATGGTGCGTTTTATGCACTTGTTGTACAATCTACTATAATACAACAATTGTGAAAATTATGTCAACTGTAAAAAAACGTTACCTAATAACTAAACTACATTATTACGTTCTGCACAGATATTTTTTCAACGAAACCATTAATGTTGATTCATAAAAAACTTACCTCAATCAATGAAAATTGGCGACCTAAATTGTGTTCTTTACAACTAAAGTTCAAAATGCAATACTGTTACTTTGTTTTTAACCGACTTCAAAAAAGGAGGAGGTTCTATGTTCTACTGTTCGTATTTTTTTATGTGTGTTCACCGATTTCTCTGTCAATTGTGGACCGATTTTCAAAATATTTTTTTAATAAAAATTGAGGTAGTCCCATTGTCATCTTATAATAGGATCCACGAGGAATCGATGGAACTCTTCAAAAGTTAAAGGCACACATACAGCGATTTTGGTATTTCCTGTAAGACCTTAAGAATTTTCATTCTAAAAACACCCTTGGTGAAGGGGAACTGTTGATGAAGACCAGAGATGACCACCAGAAGTCGTAGGTGTTTCAAGGGCAGCGATGAGTTTATTAAGAATAAATAATATAATATCTAAAAGGAACACGAATAAAAAAGAAAAATACAGTGGAGTAACGGAAATAATGTCAAGGACGGATGGTGAAAAAAAAAATTCGGCAATAAAGAAATTAAATTAAATAAGTAAATCATGAAGAAAAATTAACCATAAAGAGTGAATTACCTTATTCAACCCATTTGAAATGGATCGTCAAATTTTAACGCGTTATGAGACAAAAGAAATATAGGTAAGTGAAGGCTATTAGGAGACCTAAGGATGGGTATTGGAGGTTTCACGTATCAAGGACAAGGACCTTAGTATCATTGGGGACGATCAGTGACTTTGTTCAATATAATTTATTTATGATTGGTGAAATTTATTATTATATTTTATTGCCTAGTATTTATATAATTTCAGTGACCAAGGGGATATTAAAAAGTCGAAACGTGGAAGATAAATTACTTACCATTATGTGTATTGTAATTACATAGTAGGACAGTATCCTGAAAAAATAAAACATCCTTGGGAGTTGGAATTCGATGAGTAAGCGAGGAGTGTGCTTGTATTGTCAATCAAATTATAGTGTATCCAAAGACTTCCACTGACCCAATATAAGACATATTTACGTCAAGTAGACTGACATGGATTATTATCATTCAAATTATCATTACATCATATAAATTATGACTACTAGTACTGACTTAATTAAAAAACAAAGCTATTATTTACATAGTTCAAAAGTCATAATATTTTGAATTATGTTTTGAATTATGTCAAATTAAAAATTCAGTTTGAACGACAGGAGTTAATTTTTGAATAAGTGTTCTGACAAGATGGTCAAATTAATTTTAGAAAGGTTTTATGAATTTTATTTTAATATTTGAAATTCTTTTTTGGAAATTTTAGTAATTTATAAAAGCCGTTTAAAAAGCCGTGGTAGCCTAATGGTTTGACCTGCCGACTCTTAACCAGAGGGTCGTGGGTTCGAACGCGGGCTCGCACCTCTAAGTTTTTCGGAATTTATGTGCTAAATATAATTTGTAAAATTTACCATGAGCTTTTCGGTGAAGGAAAACATCGTGAGGAAACCTGCACACACCTGCAAAGCAATTTGACGGTGTGTGCGAAGTTCCCAATCCGCACTGGACCCGCGTGGGAACTATAGCCCAAACCCTCTCGTTGTGAGTGGAGCCCTGTGCCCAGCAGTGGGACGTATATAGGCTGGATTATTATTAATTTATAATAAAAAAAGGAAAGAGAAATTAAATTCAAATTCAAATTATGAAGAATTCCAAAGGGGAATATTCGTGAATTCCTATGCAGGCAGACATGACATCATTTTTTTTTTGTTGTGTTATCTGTGTTGTTGGTATTTATCTTCATAAAGTATGTATGTATTTATTTATTTGCATAATTTATGTATGTATTTTATGTTATATATTTATGTGGGGGTATGAGGGGAACAATGTGGCCAATTTACTGAATAAATATTTGAATTTGAATTTGAATTTGAACAATATCTAAGGGCCTGCGCAAACCGGCGGAGCGCAGCGCAGATCACCTAGGAGGATTTACTCCGCGCAGCGCACACCGACGAGGGAAAATGCCCCGCGATACCGCGAGCGCCCGCCAGCGCAGCGCCGGCGGTCAGCGCATGCCGGGGGATGCCGCGGCATGCCGCCGCCTGCCGTGGCGGTATCCTCTCCCCGCGGTGTTGAAGGGCGCCAACGATACTGCGGCGGCATGCCGCGGCATCCCCCGGTATGCGCCGGCCGCCGGCGCTGCGCTGCGAAGTGCGCCGGGCCTACGAAGGGAAGGTGCGGGGTGAAGGGTGTCTGTTCTTCTTCTTCAGCTAAAATAGATATTAACACTAAATCCCAATCCGCCATCACTAAACCTTCGACACGAACGACTCGTAGAAAAACAAGTTTTCGACTGTTGGTCGCTAGTGGAACGGAATGTATAATCACCGATCATGGCATGCCGCGGGATGCCGTGGGATGCCGCGGGATGCCGCGGCATCGCGGAGGTGCTTGCGGTATCAAAATTCGTGTTCTCCCCCGTTGTCCTCCGAGTTGCGCCAAGCCTTCCCCTCCCGCAGCCCCGCTCCCCCGGCGCACTCGGGAGGCCTCGGCGCACAGCGGGGGATGCCGCGGCATGCCGCCGCCTACCGCCGCGGTATACTCTAACATACTCCTCGATGCCGCAGAGTAGAAATCCCCCGTGATGCTCCGAGGTCGGTCTCAGAGCATTCAAATTTATACCTTATTGTTATTAAAATAGAAAAGAATAAATTTAAAGTGCTCAGCGCTGCGCTCCGCCGGTTTGCGCAGGCCCTAAGACAGTGATTTTGAAGGCAACTATCGTATATTAACTTTACTTAGTATATATTACACATACAAAAATGCAATTTATGTTTAAGCGTTTTAATATCGACAAAGCTAGCCTTAACCTTAAAACATGGCTTCGTTTTTAAACACTTTATAAAAATAACACATTAAACCAACAGTAGATAAATCAATAAGAGGTTACCTGACAAACGAGACAGTTCAGAGCACTAGGTTGTGCTGTGTCCGTGGTCGAACAACTTCTGAGCCATCGGCAGGTAAACATGTAACGTAGTGGGAGTGGTGGAAATATTAGGTGATACCCGGTGCAACAACAAAGCGTTAAAAATTAAATAAAAATGTAAAAAAATACACAATATCTCCCACACGGGCATTCTGACGAGCAGCCTACTTGGCTCGCGAATCACAATAATTATCATCATAATATATCTAATTTATTTTATTCATAGATCTCTTAACAAAGGTAGTTCACATAATCTGTGATCAAACAAAAATAATAAAAAATTATCAAATCACATGACACTGGTCAGTTCTCATGACCATAAAATTAAAAATACAGTGAATACACACAACAGTGATCAATTCTCATGACCAAGGTCATACCACCATGACCTCAGCGTCAGATCTCATGACTATGGTTAAATGTCATAACAGTGGTCAAATCTCATGACCGTGGTCAAATCTCATGACTCAGGCGCCAAAACTTAAGTTAACAGTTAATATCAACACATCATCATCTTTGCCCAACAATAAGATCGCCCAACGTACAAAGTCACAATATACGCGAAACGAACATTATAAATTATACATGCGTCACATAAAGTAAATATGAACCACTAATCTATATCCAAGGAATCTATAAGTTCATGTCCCATATCGGGAGATACAAGTCTTAAATTATCATGGGACACATACAATTCGTTTCCAGTTTCATTGTACCGGTCATTATCATGAACTTGTGTGATATTTGCTGTCAAGTTTACTAATAACGCGTTTATTTTGCTTTACTAAAACCACGTTGCCAACTTTAAAGGGAGTAATTTTAGCTTTTGTTTTATTATATTGCTTTTTCGATTCAAGTGCTCGCTCGTCCATTCTTTCTTTCGACTGTAATCGGCAAGCATCGAGGTCCAAGCGCTCAACATCATAATATGTCAGGGCTGATATAGCTGGGGTGACTGATCGCAACCCATAAGTAGCTGGAAGGGTGTGCGGCCAGTGCTTTTGTTGAAAGTACTATTTATTGCTAACTGCACTTCTCCGACAGAGTCCTTCCAACTCCTTTTCGAGGTATTTTCTACAATAGTAAAGATATTAGTCAGAACCTTCATCATACGCTCCACCTGTCCATTGGCACGACTAACGCCACTAGCTATGTAATGCAATTCAATTGCCCATTGTTCACAAAAAGTTTTTAATTCCTTACCAGTGTAAGAGGCCGCCTGATCACAAACGATTCGTTTCGGAGTACCGAAATTATAAATAAATTCTTTCAGACAATTTACAGTTGCCGTTGCCGTGAGATTGTTAACCGCTTTCATAAAACAAAACTTCGTAAATCCATCAATAAACACAACCGCGTATTGCTTGGTTGGTTTATTGCCACTTAGTTTCCCGGTCGTATCCATATGCACGGTATGGAATGGTATGGGTGGCATGTCAATAGGATGCAGAGATATTTGTCGAGAACCTGATTGACTTTTGTTAATCTTACATGTAAGACAATTTTCTACATATTTACGAGTAGTATACATAGCATTTGGACATATTCGGAAACCAAAACTGTTCACGAATTTTTTCCAAAGTTTTTCCCCAGCCAAAGTGTTTAAGCGAGTCGCGATAAATTTGTATAAGATGCCAACGATAACCTTTCGGAACAAAGAGACATTTCTTTGTTTTTTTCGTCTTTTGTATTAAAAACTCGACACAATAATCCATTTTGTATGTCGTAACTTGAACCCAATTGGTATCAATTGTACCATCTCTCATCGATTGAATTATAGTTTTGGTTTCCGAATCATTATTTTGCCCTATCTCTAACCGATCGCAATAATTATGGATATTATGTATGTTGAGAGTTGTGGGATTACGACTAAGATAGTCGACGTGTGGAATACGTTCTCCTTTACGGTACTCAATCTCAAAATTAAAGGACTGCTGTTATGCCCACCACCTATGTACTCGAGGAAGCAATTCTTTTTTATTTCGTGAAGCCTTCAATGAGTTGCAGTCTGTGACCACCTTAAATGGTCGCCCAAGTAGGTAATGTCTGAAATGTTCAATGGATCTAACTACTGCCAACGTCTCCAACTCGTAGGAGTGGTAGCGGCTCTCAGTTTCGGTGGTGCGAATTCTATTACTTTTAATTGCCCGTCTTGTTTTTGAAAAAGGACTGATGCTAATCCAGCGGAACTGGCATCAGTGTGAAGTTCAGTAGGCATTGCCGGGTCAAATAGAGTTAATATAGGTTCCGAAGCAAGGTGTTGTAAAATTTTATTTCGAGCGTCCTCTTGTTCTGACGACCAGTTCCACTGGGAGTTATTGCGAGTGAGCTTATACAAGGGGATCATGGTAAGTGAGAAATTTGGGATAAATTTCCGGAAATAACCGGCTAATCCACAAAAATGGCGGACTTGTTTTACAGTTGTTGGTACGGGAGAGTTCAAAAGGGCCTAAACCTTTCCGGGGCTTGGCTTTAATGACCATTGGAAACAATTCTTCCCAAGTATTCAATTTCGTTGTATAGGAATTTACACTTGTTGACATTAAGTGAAAAACCAGGATCACTTAATGCATCAAATACTTGCAACAAGTGTTGAATGTTTTGTTTAGCAGTTTCAGAGTAGATGACTACGTCGTCCATGTAAATTAAAACGAATTGATCAATGAACGGTTTAAGTGTTATGTTGATGGCTCTTTGAAAGACAGACGGTGCGTTACAAAGACCGAAGGGCATGCGTAGAAATTCAAATTGCCCATCAGAGGGGTCACAAGTCAGTCTTTTCTATGGAGTCAGGTGCCACCGGAATCTTATGGAAACCTGCCGCCATGTCAAGTACAGTGAAAAAACGGGTTTTGGATAACTTACTTATCTGGTCATCTATCAATGGGTGTGGAAAATGATCTCTAATTGTATTACTGTTTAACTCCCTGTAGTCAACACACATTCTGTTGCTACCGTCCTTTTTGTTGACCAACAACATGGGACTGGCAAAAGGCGAATTACTATCGCGTATTATGTTGTTGTCCTTAAGGTCCTTGATCAGTGATTTTATATGTTCACGTTCTGACGGGGCCAAGCGGTAGGGTCGTCGTTGAACAATTTTGTCTGGATTCTTTAACCGAATAGTTATTTCACCAGTTGTAACCTGAGTAACAGAATTACCTGACGTGAATAGATGCAACTACTTTTCATGGTCAGGGTCAATATCATTACTAATATTAAGGGAATCTAAGTCAAACTTCTGAGCAATATTAACACTATGAATCACGAGAAACTTTTTTACAATCATTCGTGAAAGTCACTTGGACTCCAGTTATTTTGAAAAGATCCTGGCCTAACAATATGTCGTACTGAATATATTGGTCAGGAACAAGAACAAATTCTAACGTGATATTCAAGTCACCAACACAGACTACGAAAACCTTTTTCCGTGAGGTACAAAATGAATTGCCTCCAACCCCACTCAATAAAACCATTTAATAAATAACTTTGCCTTTGATTGAATCACCTACACTCTCACGCATAAGTGAGCACTCGGCACCACTATCCAACAAACATGAAAAATCATGCCCGTCAATTTTCGCAGTACGACATTGGTTGTTATTTACTTGCAAGGAATTGACATTCCGAGGTTTTTCGTCTTTGTTTGCCTTATTTAACCGTTGAAAACAGTTTTCAACACTATGACCTGTTCTACTGCAGAACGTGCAAGTAACAGAAGATCTAGATCCTCTCGACGTAGATGGAATTGGTTTAGGAAACTCATAGCTATTTGATCTATTTGTAACTAACCGACAATATTTCTGTAAATGTACTGGTTTGTGGCATTTATGGCAATGCTTAACGTGCTTCTTGCTATCAGAGGTAGTTGGCTTAAACCTTTTTGCCTGAATTTCGTTGCGATTATTAATAATTGGTCTTTTATGTTTTTATGAATTAAGACTTTAAATTAACTGAGGTAAAGTCTTGGGCGTTAATCGTAACAAATCGGAACGTATACGAAAATCTGACATACCGGAAATAACTGCCTCAACTAGGCGCTGCTCAGTCACCGCCACGCCAACCACCTTTTTCGCCAGCTCCCATTTCGGGGTAGCGTAGTCTGCCAGGCTGCTAGCCTGGTCGCTAGTGTACTCCATGAAGAGAATGAGGTCATCGTAGTATCGTGCTTCATCTGCAAACGTTTCAATTAAGCCGCTTTTAAGTCCTGGCCAGGAAGTCAAAGTAGTGTGTTGCGGCGTTTTTTGTGATTTTTTTACAATCTATAGAGGATTGTATAATGAATATACGGTATAATCATCTTAATCTAATACAGCGTTATTCTCGAGAAAATAAATTAAACAGAAAAGTGCTAAAATTGGTATTATATCGTAAACTATATATATATTACCGAGTTCAAAAATGGTCAGAATATTTGTCATTAAGAGTGTAAACGTAACATTTAATAAAATTTCAATTAAGTACCTAGCCCAGTTTAGTTGGTATGATTTTTTTGTGATTCAGGTGACCCTTTATCCGGCCAACTTTGGTATTTTTTTTCTCAAAAACTACATGTCGTATACACGGGGAAGTTTTAGTCTAGTGCTTAGAATGATATAAAAAAACGATTTTTACAATAAAAAAGAGATGCAACAAAAATGGGGTTCATAAAACACTGTGCAACAAGCAAAACTACTCTGTTGGATTTAGTTTTATAACTTAATTTAATTAACTCAATTTGATTCGTTATAACCACTTATTTCCTTTCCTCTCTCCCTTTCACCCATGGGCACTTGTATATCGCGCTCTCTGTCGTCCAATTGCGTGAAGTACGTACACGCAACAGCCGCGCCATCTGACGGCGTAGTTTCGGTTCCGTTCGATGCTTCGGTGCGAAAATGTCTGTGCGCGAGCAAGTATTCATAAATCTCTTTTAATCGCTATAATTTCTCGTTGATTTTGTGAAATATATAGGTACATAAAACTGTTCACCGTGTGTGTGTGCTAACGAACGGACCTAACCTTTGGAGGGGCCACGAGGCTGCTTGTGCCTTGAACACCCTGAAATCTTAAGTAAGTGCGCTTGGTTCCATAATAATATAATTAAGGATATTATCCTTTCTGGAGAGCTGCTGTTCATCATCCTAGTCCAAGTCCATTAGCAGCTACCGTTTTCCTTTAAATATTAAGTGCGCAAAGCGCAAGTAAAGTGCACCGCTTAGTATTATTAAAAACTAAAACTAAATCGTCTTTATAATCGTTCCAAAATACGAAAGTTAAATGCCTGCATACTTTGTGCTTGATTAATTAAATTAGTTGTTTAGGTATTCGTTTTTATCATACCCGCACCGCTGACGACTAATTTATTTTCTTTTCCGCTAATCGGCATTAAGTAGGTGTGAACTTTCATATTTCCATTTTTACTACAGTATAAATATATAATTTATACGAGACTCCATTATTCTCGCTCGCCCGCAAGTTTCGCGTCCACCCGCATTCTTAGTTAGGTAGGTAGGTATTTTAAAATCGCTGGTTCGCTCACCAGCTGATCGCCGCCGCACGCACGCAGTTTCAGAATAGATAATAGTACAAGTACAGAAGGCACACTCCTTTGATCTTTACAAAAGCCGCTTTTTTCTTAGCCTAAAACATTATGATTTATGGCCCTCTAACGTCGTCGACTAGGGTTTGCAATATTCGTCCAATTTTAGTATTCGAATAATACGAATACTTAGATTTCCAATATTCGAATATTCGAATATTTCGAATAATTCGAATACTTTTGAAAATAAACAAAATAATGATTCTTAGTTGTGTAATTGTAAAATATGTAATGTAAAATTAAAATGTAATGACCTTACAACTAAAAAAATAACATTTATGGTATCTTCTACAAATTAAATAATATTCGTTTGGATGATAACAACTTTTGAAATAATGTAAACAATTTAATAAACCAATCACAGCACAAAGTTTACAATACAATATAAATTTACTTTGTTAATTATAAGTTACAATAAAAACAAATCAACAACGAGTACTCGTTCCGTATGTAGGTATATAAAGAAATGACTAACTATCAACTTTTTGGCAATCAACAAATTCAAACTATACTCAGCGGCAAATCTAACCGCCCACTCTACATACATGTTTGTAAGGTTCGGTGAAAGAGAGAGAAAGAGAGGGCCACTTAGATTTGCCGCTGATTAGTAGTTTATATTAAAATTATAATTTGGTTTACTTACATCTTTTCATGTCAGTCAGCAATTCAACATCATCACAGCACAGCACAGACAATTTATTAACACGTGACGTAAACTTGCACTTAACCGTGTACGCGGAATCACCATCACCACACCACAAAAAACATGAACTAATCCTTAAGCTCGCTCTCGCTATCGCTACGCTACTCCTTTTACCAATTACGGTACGGCATTTAGTTTGTTTTAGAAAGATTTTGGCAAGGATAAAGAAAAATAGCTAATTTATTGTATGTCTTAGATTGTTAGTTATTTTTAATATTTAAATCTATTTCCACGGAGTTGTTAATGTGGAGGATAATTAATCCTGGCATTTTGTTATAGTGTTTTGCTCAGGTAAATAATTACAGACATATTTCTGCACTATTCGAAATATTCGTTTTATTCGAATAATGAATATTGTCGAATTCGAATAATATTTATGGCGAATAATTCGAATATTCGAATTGCAAACCCTATCGTCGACCCCAGCGTAAGCCAAACGGAACGTTAACGCTGTGTACGAACGGTGAAAATGAATTGTCTCACTCGCCGCGTCGCCGATAGTGAGGGCTGTCAACGACTAAAAATAAAATAATAATGTATTGCTTATTTATTTCTTGCATTCAATATTGAGAGCAATAAATGTATATCTATCTTCATACATTATATACATTATTTTATTATTTACCTCTAAACTAATAAATCTCACAATTTGGACGAATGAATACACCAAATACCGCCAGGCCACATTTTATTGGCTTTGCTGCAACCCACAGTAATGCAAAATCTTGGTGCTTTAATTTTAAACATTTTAATATGTACAATAAAATAAAATAATGCAACGAATGCATTACGTTACCATGCAATGTAACGAATAGAAAAATAGGGATAGTAAGGCGTGGTGGCGCGGGTATAGCGACATATTTTACGTATATGTAAGTGTGTGCGCGCGAAGAAGCACAGCACGTGCACAGCGTGGCAGCTACTGAATAGTACCCGTCAGACGGGTAACCGGCATGTACTTGTAGCGATGAACGTAAATCGCGGAGTGAGCCGACCCGACTTACCGACTTACGTACATCACTTTTTTATTCCCGCTCGGTTGTTTTAAATTTATACACATTTTTTATTGTGTATCTAAAGGTATTATTGTCGTACAATTAATATTTTCCGCACATTTTGTTCACTATGCCGAAAAATGATACAAAAAACGAATCACCTCGCGAAACTATCGATAGGGATCTCGTTATACTGGAAGCCAAGCGTAATGCGTTTTTCACTAGCTTACAAAATATTTATACTTTGTCACTTAAAGCGCATGAAGATGTAATACAAACTAAAACGTTTATTAATAACGTCGCGAATCTAGACCAATTGCGATCGGATTTTGAGCGGGTTTTGAGGTCTAAACCTGTACAACGAACGTGTTATAAAATTAGAGCCTAGTGGTACTGTTAACTATCTACTATGTTAGCATTTGAAGAGATGTACTGCCAAATCAAACACAGTCAGTCTGATATTCAACAAAATTCCCAAGTCAGCAATCGTTGCAGTCTTAAGTCTTCGTCATACAGCCAGCGCGTCACGCCTGCAGCGGCGTGCGGGCGTGCGGCGCGTTCTTAGCGTAGAAATTAACAAGGAGTTGTATTCAGAATCACGTCACGCCAAGCGACGCAGCAGGCGCGCCACGCCAGCACAGCTCGGCCGCGCTGCAGCGCGGCACGGCGTGATTTTTCTGCCAGGCGCGGCGCGATCGTGCCATGCAGTGCTGTACGGCGTGTTTTTAGCGCGACGCGTTCCAAAGATTAAATAACTATAAGGGGAAAGAGTGGCGACTCTATGGTCAAGTTTACTTGTATGACAAGTGCTGTACCTAGAAAGTGCAAGTTGAACTAAAGCTATTTTCAAATGGCAACCAACACAGGTTACAGTAAACCTTGGATCATGTTGCCAATTTTATTCCGAACAGCGCCCTCATTTTTAGGGTTCCGTAGTCAAACTAGGAACCCTTATAGTTTCGCCGGTGACCTGTCGTTTCGCCGAGTTTAATTACGCAGATTTTTGTTTCGCAGACAACTATTGGCAGACCTTTCTTTTGGCCGAGTAACGTTTGGTATACTTTCGTTACGCTTATTATTTGTTTCGCCAAGTAGTCGATAGGAAGAAAAGCGATACGCAGAGTTACGTTTAGTCGATTGTTTGTTTCGTAATTGTTTCAGTTTACTGAACACCTGTTCGTCGAAACATGATAAACAGAGTTATCACATGGCATCATTATTGTTAATTAGATTTAAGGTTCGGTCGATTTTTGTTTCGGAATTGTTTCAGTTAACCGTACAACTGTTGCATTTTTATACATTTAATAGGTATAACATTGCCAACAAAAATTAACTCATTTTGATGACTATACTGTTATCAAAATGTAGTTAGGTACGACGACGAGCGTCAGCGAGGAGGGGTGTTAGGTAGAATTGCGACCAACAACCGAATTGCTAGCGTCGCGACTTGGTTTGTTTTGACTTCTATTTGATGCCTTTCCCAGGGCAAAACGAAAAGGTGGCGAAAAGTTGATATAAACACTGAATAATAGTTCAACCGTTTAAAAGCGAAAGGTTATTCGAGCAAACATTCAGAATGTGTAGTGATTAATAGCCTAAACGAATGTCTGTTAATAGTTGTTCAGCTTACTGACTCATAAGCCAACTAAATAGTTGCTAAAGGTTGAGTTACGAAACGTTAGTCTGCGAAACAATACATCTACAAACAAATCCATCGGCGGACTGTTACTCGGCGAAACGTTGTCTGCCAATCAATAATCTGCGTAAAAATTGTCGGCGAATCATTAGGTAACCAGTTTCGCCATGTCCGTCCGTCTGTCCGTTTTTAGGGTTCCGTATCTCAAATGAAAGAAACGGAACCCTTATAGGATCACTTTGTTGTCCGTCTGTCTGTCTGTCTGTCTGTGTGTGTGTGTTTCTGTCAAGACCCTTTTTCTCAGCAACGCGTGGATGTATCAAATTGAAATTAATATGAAATACTAAGGTCAGCAATCCCTTGAATCAAGAAAAAAATCAAACATCTAAGTCAACGCAATCAATAGATAGGGCCGTTTATGCCGCATATTTAAGGGAATCTCAAGGGAACCAAATCCTATGGGGTACTTCCCGTTGACTTAAAATCATGAAATTTGGCAAGAAACAATGACTTATAGCACAAGTAAAGGAAAAAATCCGAAAACCGTTAATTTGTAGTTATATAACATAAAAAAAGAGTCCAGCATATACTGACACTCACTAAGTACGAAAGTGCATACTTATTGCGTGTCAGTTTATACTGGACATTGTTTATATTGTATTCCCGTGATTTACGAACTATTTACATACCTACAAGGATGTGCGGAACCCTCGGTGCGCGAGTCCGACTCGCACTTGACCGGTTTTTTTGTAGGGTACCTCCCCTACACGTAAAGTGGGAATGGTTTTTTTCCTCGTCTACCCCATGGTGTGGGGTGTCGTTGGATAGGTCTGTCAAATAAGGCAAATATTGCGGGTTCGCAATAGTACATTTCGATGCTAGTGCGGAAAGTATGTCATTACTCCACGAGTACCGAGATATCTTGCCACGAGCCGCAGGCGAGTGGCAAGACTCGGGACGAGTGAAGAATGACATTTCCGCACGTGTATCGAACGACGTTTTTTAACACAGTTGCGAAAAAATAAATCAATTTCAAACTCTCGAGTCACTCATTTTATAAGAAACTTTTTGAAAACTTAAGATTGGTAAACAAATTCGTTGTAAGTTCGATCTTTCGCAGTGAACATTTTAGACATTATGAAGAGGTGTTTTTTTTAGCTTTTATTCGAATAGAATAGATTTTGTTATTATTATTGAACCCACTTCAATGAAAGTATTTTTTTCAAATGCATGTTCTATAAGACATAAACAATTGTAAATATAAAACATTGTACTATTATTACCTAAGTATTGTTATTGACGATTATTTGTGTATCGTATATTTATAAAAACAATATCGAATGTTGCCTTTGGAAACTTAAAAAATGCTTGAAGTAAGAAAAAACGCCTGGCTTAAAGGACTTAGCATCCAGGCCATAATCATTAAAAAAAAGAAAAAACGCCTCTTCATAATGTCAAAAATTTTGACAGGCGTTTCGGCAGCAATTCCATTCCATTCAGACAGCTTATTAAGAACGGTTTTTCAATATGCAATATTAAAAAATAAACGCGTTATAATGATGAAAAGGTAAGTAATAAAATATGAAATATGTATATTTTTCGTATTCTTACATTAACAGTAGGTTTTTATGTTGATTACGATATTTAAAGGAAACTAATATTAACACTCATCAAGTAGTTTAAATTTAAAAAAAATTGGAAAAGTAAAAAGCACTAGTTCGCGAAAACCAACTTTCTAGACTAGATTGGATAATCATAAGAAATATTATAAGGAGCTCAAAAGCTGCGTAAGCTCAGCTCTATTTAATGAATCTCGAGCTTATTTTAATTATTACATAAACCGTAACGCTCAAAGCTCTCGCGCTCTCTGGCATAACCTTAAAAAAACAGTTAAAGTAAGCGGAAATCCAAATAACCATGACTTGCCTGCTCATCTTCAGGATCCTGATGTCATTAATGCTAATTTCCTAGATGTTCCGGGCAACCTTGAAGTGCCCGTATCATATCGTTCTAATTTTGAAGTGAATAACTTTTCCACGTCAACTTTTCGCCTAGAACCAGTCAACGATGACGCGGTTTTCAAGATAATTAAGTCATTGAAGTCCAACGCTGTGGGTAATGACGGTATCTCCCTGGATATGTTGCTTTTAACCCTCCCTCGCTCATTGAGCGCTATTACTGAAATCATAAATAAATCAATTTTAACCTCAACCTTTCCTGAGGCCTGGAAAGTAGCTTTAGTAACATCGCTTCCTAAGAAAAGTAATGTTACAAATTTCAAAGACTTGCGACCGATAAGCATACTTACCTGCCTGTCTAAAATAGTAGAACGCGTGGTCTATACACAGATGTCTGCTTTTCTTGACGCTAACAATGTGTTGTCAGTATTTCAGTCTGGCTTTCGTAAATCACGCAGCACGTCAACCGCTCTCCTCGATGTGGTTGACAATATATTATCTGCGCAGGAGAAGTGTAAAGGGACTATCTTAACTCTCCTAGACTTTTCTCGTGCATTTGATGCTATTAACACAAACTTATTATTGTCAAAACTGAAATACTATGGCTTCGAACAAGAAACAATCGATTGGTTTTCCAGCTATCTTAGCGATCGTACTCAAATTGTCAAGTTACAGGATAATACTGGTGCCTTTGCTCATTCAAGACCTTTACCTGTAAGGGGTGCCACAGGGTTCAATCCTGGGGCCTCTTTTATTCATTCTGTATACCGCTGATGTGGAAAGTGTTATCAAGCACTGTAAATATCATTTGTACGCCGACGACATCCAAATCTACCCCTCGTTCGAACCTAAAGATACTGCCCAAGCCGTTGCCATGATGAATGAAGATCTCGAGCGTATTACTTCATGGTCAGAGTCAAATTGTTTGGTGCTAAACCCAGGAAAATCAAAAACTATGGTGTTTGGGTCCAAGAAACAAATTAAAGGAATAACGAGCCTCAACCCGGTTGTTTCCATCCTTGGAGAGCAGGTCGAGCGGGTGCCTGAAGCACGAAATCTTGGGGTCCTGATGGATGAATCACTGCGTTTTGAGGGGCATGTAGCTGAAATAGCCAGAAACTCGTTCTATAGGCTCAAAATACTTTACCGCATAAGAGATTTCCTAAGCACCGAATTACGCGTTAGACTTTGCGACTCTTTAGTGCTTTCTAGACTAGGGCATGCAGATGTCGTATACGGCCCGCGATAGCTATCTCACACAGATCGTATAGTGCAAAGAGTGCAAAATGCGTGTGCACGCTATTGCTTTAATGTCCCTCCTCGTACACACGTGACGCCGTATTTAAATTCATTCGGCATTCTCAAAATGGCTCTTCGCAGAGAACTTCATTTATCTACGTTGCTGTTCGGTATCATTAGTAGTGGTAAACCAGAGTATCTGTTTGACAAGTTCATTTGGCGCAAGAGCCGGTGCAGCACCCACGGGATCCGTGTGGTCAGCGCCGAGCTCGCGGGGCCGTACCACCGAACAGCCGCTTCCAGGGGAAGCTTTAAGTATGCAGCCACTCGGTGCTGGAATAATATACCGCCACCGCTCAAAAAGCTTAACACTATGAACAGTTTTAAACTCAATTTAAAAAAAGCATTTACTGCTTCAACAAAAATCTCTGCCTCCGAATAGCCGAGTGACTGCAACTTACATCTGAGTATGTATAAAAAAATTAACAATCGCAATATATATTTATCTAATAATATAAATAATATTACAACTGTTTGTATTTTTATATTTATAATTATACCTACAGCGATTTAATATACTCTCTTGTCACCTATTCCGTGCCGACAAGCTTTTGTTTATTTAATAGCCGCCTTATTAGATGTGATCCCTATTAATTAAGTTACAAAATGTATAGCCTTGTACTTTGTTGGTGTGCCAAATAAATAAATAAATAAATAAACTGTACATAATTAGGCATTATGCAGCAGTCACATAAACTACTATTACATAAATCGGTCCAAAACGTTAATGGTAGTATGTCGATCAGAATTTAAGATTCTCGAAGATCGTGATTTACTAAGATTATCCAGTTCTGTACGGAAATTATGCTCTTAAATGTACGTTCACGTTAAGGGACGTTTTCTTACGCATAGCAGAGTAGAATAGCCCATTTTTGCTTTGTAAAAGGTGAAATTAACAGTTTTGATAAGTATAGGTATGTATGTTGTTTAGGTATGGGTGTTTTTTTTTAAATAACAAATTTATATTATATATAGTATTTGCCTGTAAAGTGAAGTCGAGGGAATCCCTTACCGTGAGCGACTCGAAGATCTTCCCCGAAGACGTCTTGGCCAACAGTTCCGCGAGCTCGGTGGCCATGCGCCGGCGCAGCCAGCGTATGTCAGCCGTGCTCTGTTCAAAGATGACGTAACATTAAATATTCATACAAAAATTTGCAAACTATAAAAGGTCCAATAGTTTAAGAGTTAGAGTGGATCATCCGATTTTTGTTCACATACATACATACACGCCAACAAACACACTCTTACCTACACATAGACTGTTAATGATAACACTTCTTTTGACTTCGGCTAGTCCTTTAACAATACGATAAGATACAGTTGTTGAGCGTGATTGTCTTTTCTTTTCAATAAAATACTTTATCTCTAAATCGACAAAAATAATTGTTTTAATACAGTTGCTACTTTTTGTAGCTGTATATCGTGCGGAAGGTTGGATTTTTCGTTCTAGTTCTTTTTACTTTTCGCTAAATGTACTATTAGCGGTACCACTTAACCGTCATCATAATTTTATAGCTATCATTTTTAAATTAAAATTTTTATTTAAATATTTATTGCATGTTAAATTATATTGAATGTTTTTATATTAACCATAAGAATATCTGATATATATATTTTTTATCTTTTTATGCATTCCAATATAGACGGCTTAAAAAATCTTTCATTCCAATGATCAAGAAGGGTTGAGCTACTCCAGTACACGTGCCACACTTCGGTCAGTTTTATTACGTCCCTTTGTTATCTTTTTTCTTTCATATTTAGCAACAAGAAGTTGCAAAATCCCACGTAAAGTGCATTTTCATCATTTTAAATGGAACAAGCTTATATACATGCAATATACTTGGCGGCATCTGTTTTTAGTAAAAAAAATGAAATTAATTTTATAAATAATTAAAAAGGGGTCTAGAATGGGGGGTTGAAAAATGAAAGCGATTTGATTATAGCAAGTGGGTTGTCATATAAAAGGGCTCAATCTACACATTTTAAAGGTATTTTTTTATAATTGTCCGTGACGTAATTTTTGATTTATAACCAAAAATGTATAGAAAAAAAATAGAAAAATGTATAGAAAAATGTATGTGTAATGTAATAGATAATTGCTTATATTTTACGGAAAAAATAAAACGAAATGCTCAAAATTTATAGTTTTCATAAATAGACAAAAAAACTTTGAAAATTTGTGTTAAATTTAGACAACTTAAAATAGACCTTATTTCATACGGATTAAAGTACATAGGTATATTTAAAAAAAAATTAAAAAACCCCCGGCACTAAAATAAAACTCTAAAAAGTAAATTAATAATACGGCCCTTAAAGCTTAATGTCAGTACCTAGTAGCATTTTGATTCAAGCGTCGTCACGTCCGACAAAGACTTAAACGTGCTCCGAACACGTATGTACATAACAGGAAGGACTTCGTCACTACAAGATTTCAAGTATTAAAAACTCCCGACAAAATCGCTTTCAGAGCTCATAACTTTTATACAGCTTATCAGATTTTCATCAAACCAAGCTAAGAACACTCGATTAAGTCACCTTTCTAACAAAAAAAAAACTACATCAAAATCGGTCCGATTCGCACTTGCGGTCAAGTTTTTTTTTCTAAACCAAAACTCAGGTGAATGGCCTAAATTTAATAGTCACTCGCATTACTTGCTGTGGTTGCGGTGTATGGAGTCCTAATGCGGTATCAATAAGAGTAGCACAATTGTGGTTTAAGCGTTTTAAGTCAGGAAATTTTAGTGTGAAAGATGAGGTTCGCTCTGGACGCCCTGTTACTGATAAAATCAATGCCATCTATGAAAAAGTAGAGCAAGATCGACATATTAGTAGTTACGACATTGCTGAAGAACTGGATATTGATCACAAAACAGTGTTACGTCATTTAGAAAAGTCTGGGAACAAGAAAAATCTCGATATTTGGGTGCCACACGATCTCACTGAAAGAAACCTAATGCAACGTGTTTCAATTTGCGATTTATTGTTAAAACGAAATAAATCCGAACCATTTCTAAAACGGCTGATTACGGGTGATGAAAAATGGATTACTTACGATAAGAACGTCCGAAAAAGATCGTGGTCGAAGCATGGACAAGCTCCACAGACAGTGGCAAAGCCCGGCTTAACTCAGAACAAAGTGATGCTGTGTTTATGGTGGGATTGGAAAGGTATTGTCCACTATGAGCTTTTGCCGCCGGGTAAAACTATCGATTCTGACCTCTACTGCCAGCAACTCATGAGATTAAAAGAAGCCGTTGAGATAAACCGGCTGGAGTTAATAAACAGAAAGGGCGTAGTCTTTCATCATGATAACGCCAGACCGCACTCATCTATAGCCACCCACCAAAAATTGAGAGAGCTTGGCTGGGATGTGTTGATGCATCCACCGTATAGCCCCGACCTTGCTCCATCGGATTTCCACCTGTTTCGGTCACTTCAGAATTCTTTAGGAAGCATAAAGTTAATATCAAGAGAACACTGTCAAAACTACCTGTCAGATTTTTTTAATCAAAAATCTCAGAATTTCTACAGCAATGGAATCATGGCACGACCCACAAGATGGCAACAAGTCATCGATCAAAACGGCATGTACATAAATAAATAAATAAAAAAATATAACTTGAAAAATTGTTTTTCCTTTGTACGAAAAATACGAAAATACTTTTGCCCCGACCTAATATGTATATGTATTGTTTTCCTTTACAAAATCCGCGCAATTTATTCCAGTCATCATTTTTTAAAGGTGTTTTTGCCAGAAATAAGGTCACTTGATGTGCGTTTTTTAATTATACTCGTATGTACTTACCTAGTAACTTTTCCAATGAGTTACGAAAATTAACGATAATAAATGTATGACTAATTTTTGTAACTCAATGGACAAGTTACCGTTTCTTAATTTCAGTCCTAACTAGGTACCAACATAGAAAAAAAACGCCCTGATACAAAATTACTTCGAATGGCATTACAGGCTAAATTATTTAAGCGCCATGCATTAAAATGTTAGGTTCAGGAAGGCCATTGTTACGCCTACAACAACAATTAAGAACTCACTTGCTGGAAGATGAACTGCAGCATCGCGTTGAAAGCGCCCTCTGGCGTGCTGCCTGCGCCGCGGGTCAGTTCGCTTAACACCTCCTGACAAATAACACCTTTATTCAAAACCGTCCTAGTCTAAGCATGAATCAATAAAATCAATCCTATAGGTATTTCTTTAAGGTTTGATATCGGCGGGTAATTGATAAAGGAGATAATCCGAAAGTAAATAAAGTGTGTAAAGTAATGCAAAGTGTAATAGAAGAGAATGGAAATCCTTTATTTCAGGCAACGAGGCCCATACTCGTATTTACAAATACCTTAAAAACTAACACACATAACATTATACAGGATGTTCTGTATTTAGAAGTCCATAAACAACCTGTATACAGGATGTCCCACGGCTATGCGACATGAAAGGAAAGTACCTTAAATATTGAAAATAGTGAACATTTTGATGAATTCATGGCAGCATTGGAGGACGTTTTATCGCGATTAAAATCGGCCAGCCTAACCCTAAAACCGGCAAATCAAAAGGTGACGTTTTGGGACATGAGGTATCCGCAAGTGGAATTGGACCAGATATTAAGAAAGTGGAAGCAATGAAGCACGTACAGCCTCCAAGAAATGTTAAGGAAGTTAGATCCGTGTTGGGGTTGTATTCGTATTATAGAATATTTATTGATAATTTTGCAGAGATTGCGTTACCAATAACAAGGCTAACGAAGAAAAATAAGAAATTTATTTGGACAGATGAGGAACAGAAAGCCTTTGAGGAATTGAAGAATAGAGTATGTGAGGCACCAATTTTAGGTTATTTTTCAAGTGATGAAATGGCGACCAGGGTGTATGTGGACAGTTCTGATAAAGCTTTAGCGTGTTGATTATTCAATTCAATTCAATTCAAATCATTTATTTCGGATAAGTCCATATCATGGGTTAGTTAAAGTATCGATACCTTAAAATCTAATGTTAGTGGATACAAATACATAATCAATTACTCAATGTCACAATTAAAATTACAATTGAAATTAAAACTAAAGGGCACTATTTGAAACGCTGGTGTAAAACGTGCAGCTGCGTCCACCGGTGCAGCAGCGCAGAGTCCCAGCGGTCCCTGAACACGTTCAGGATTCTGTTGGGGCTGGCGCAAGCCTCGCCAGGAGGGAGGCGCTCCGCTTGCGCATTATCGCCGCAAAGCCGTCAGTCCGCGCCTCGGCGAACATCCCCGACGCGCTGCATCGCCACGGCAGCCCCAACAGCACCCTGAAGGCGTTGTTATATTGGACACGCAGGTCACTGATTGCCCTCTGCGTAAAATTGACCCACAGGCCGCACGTGTAAAATGATTGGCAGTAGGCCATGATTGGTAGTAATGATTGGTATTATTTCAAGGAAAAGAAATATTGAAACCAATTGCTTATGCTTCAAGGAAATTAAGTGATGCCGAGAAGAGGTATTCAGTGACTGAGAAGGAATGCCTTGGTTTGATATGGGCAAACCAATATTTTAAACATTTTCTATGGGGACTCAAGTTTCAGGTCGTCACAGATCACAGAGCGTTAGTCTGGTTGAAAAGCAAACGTGATATGAATGGCAGACTTGCGAGATGGGCTTTATCAGTACAATCCTGGGATTTTGACGTCGTGTATTGTCAAGGAAGAGATAATGATGTGGCTGATTTCTTAAGCAGAAATCCTTTGATCGAAAATCCAAACCAGGAACGCATAGAGACAATTCCTAAACAAGAAGATGGATTTATATTAAATGCTCTGAACAGCTTCGATATGAGGACAGCGCATCTGATACATTTTGCAGCAATATTTTAAATCAAATGCGGCAGAATGGTAGCCAAGTGTATCAATATTATTTGGTTCGGAATGATTTATTATACAGGTCAAGGAGAATTGGTCAACAATCAAAGGAATTATTGGTATTACCAATGTCATGTTTTGAAAAATTTATGAATGAAATCCATGATGATCCGTTGACGGGTGGTCGTTTCGGACTCTTTAAAACCAATGCCAAATTCAATGATAGATATTTCATAGACAAGGCGGAAAAAAAAGTAAGTTATTATATCAAGTTCTGTCATCGCTGTCAGGAACGAAATATCAAAAAAATAATAGCGCCCTTAACCTCGATTATACCAAAAGCTTGGAATAGATGTAATTGAACCAATGCAAACTTCTGACGAAGGCAAAAGTTGTATTATAGTTGCATTGGAATTTTTATCGAAGTATGCGGTATGTAAAGCTGTGCCCAGGGTAACAGCGGAAATCATACATAATTTTTCAATAACAGGTATTTTATGCATGTTAATAAACCAATAAAATAACAAATGCAACCTAGCCAATAAAATAACAAATATGTCATTATCGATAAGCAAGATTGCTGATAATATTAGTCTAGCTCAACAAAAACAAAAAAGGCTTTATGATAGAAAAGCCAAAAATATAATATACAATACTGGCGATCTAGTTATGATGGATTCGCCGAAGCAAAAAACCGGACTTATCATATTGTTACTAGTCTAGGTAATAATAATAATAAAATAAAAAAGTTAGGTAATATAACAAAATATTTAATTGTTCACAGAAATAGATTAAAGAAGTTTTATAATAGAGTTATAGTTTAGTTGTGTATAAATCTGTACCTCCAGTGTAAAGGGGTTAAACTCAGAAATGTTCATTTTTCAGGAGAGCCATAAAACGTTTCAAATCTGTTTTTTCACAGTTTTTTTATAAAAAAGTATACTTTTAGCAGTGATTTTAGATAGTATACAGGATAAACTGGAAGATGACTATAAAATTAACCCGCATTTTGCGAAAATAACGTTAATATTGGCTTTTGAACTTACTTATGTCCCTTCACACGAAAAATTGAAATGTGTAAAAGGGTATAACTAGACTTTAACTTGTGGAATTAATTGCTTATGTAAAAGTGGTTTTGTGTAAAGAGACAGTTTTGCAAACAAACTTTGTACAAGTTGTTAAGGACCACTAGCGCATTGTAAATTTTAGTATGTTTAAGGTAAGAAAAATAATATTAAAAGAAAAGAATCTTTTATTAATTACTTTTACTACATAATGAACTAGTTAAAATGTCATCAAATAAAATGAAATAAAAAATAAAGCACAAAAACATCATGCAGTAGCCATTAATTGAATTGAAATGTTTTCGTTTTCTCTGTCTTGCGTCAATGAAACTAAATGACGGCATCGCCGTAGCATTGTGAAGTCGTTTATTACCACTGAAACAACAAAAAAGTTATCATTTAATACTTAAAAGAGTTGCATAGGAAAAACGTACTGTATTCAGTTTAACTCCTTTTCGTCATAATAAAAACAAAATAATATTCTTACTTCTTCTTCTATTACTTTGTGTAAAACGGTTAAACTCACCGCTCTCGTCAAAATGCGTCGTCCGGCTGCGGAACACAAAACAACGTCGCCACACGATGTCGGACTGGGGCCCTAGCCAAAATGCACACGCTATCAGACGTTTCCTAAGCAATCCGATTGAAAGATTTGACGTTCCGATCGTTAATATGCTAGCCAAGTACACGTTGCAAATCGGTACGCCTTTTCTTTGCTTTTTCTTTTCTACTTACATGTTACATGCGTCATTTCTTAAATTTGTCTATGCCTGGGGCGTACTTAAACGTCAACCAACTGTCAAAATAGCTGTCAAAGTACTATTTGCAGGTTATAATTTCGGTACTTAAGTAAACAAACGGTTTTTCAAGTCTCTTTCAATTAAATTATCGTGTTGCTGATTTATTTGGTGCTTAAAATGTTTAAAAATAACGTAAATTTAGATAAAGACTTATAAATGGTTATTAGAACCTATTTAGGTGGACAAAACTTCAAGAAATCATAATTTGGATATTACTTACAACCCAAATTAAAACTGTTTCTACTATACATGTATTACTTACGTGAAATGGGTCCGATGTTGTGTTGCAGGTATGTACGTTTGATACGTTTTAATTCTTACATATTTAGATAACCACATGAATTCAAGCGATATACTCCGGGTTAAATGCCCGGTTAAGGCAAATATTTTATCGAATGTGTCATTTTACCGAATTTCATTTCATCAAAAGCTGATTTCTGCTGAAACCTTATTGTTGTCTGGTTATCTTAAGCATGGGTTACGTAGGTTAGTGACTAACAAAAAATTATAACTCCTGTATGTGGAAATGGCTGTTGATGAAATTAAAATTTAATGAAGTAAAACATTCTAAGATTCAAGTTAAATATTGCTTCATATTTTTTTAGCTGTTTGTGTAACTATAGTTAGGTCAGTATAGGATGATCCCTGTGATAGCTTGATAATTTGTGGGCTATTCCCAGTCGTCTGCACCCCTTTGGCTACACTGAGGACAACTGGGATTTTTTTTCCCAGTTGTCCGCACCCTCAAAGGAATGTTTATTCCCAGTTGTACACATCTAATTTATAGGGTAGCCACTTGGGAATTTGGCATCTTGCAATCAATACCTGAAGTCACTGGGCCACCAACTTCCATAGATACAGTTCAGATAAACCATGTGGTTTCTTAAAACTAGTATAGGCCATAATATGTAATTGATTTCCATACTGACTGGTTCAATGTTTTGGGCATTGAACTTTGGAATGGAACATTTGGTGTAATATTTGATTTTATAAAATAAGATAGATTAATAAGATTTTATGGACTTTCAGATTCAAAACTACATACTACCTACTAGCAACCTAATTGTAGTTAAATGCTAAGTAAATAAAAATTAGCAAATGTCAGAAAAAATTTCGAGGAGAAGTCTGAGCCTAGTGTGGCCAGATTTTGAAAAAGGTATGTATATACAAGGTTTCATTAAACTTTTTCTCCATGCATTTCTCTTAAGCTGGAGATGGAAGTTCTTTGTTTGCCTCATATGTATGTATGTTTGTATCTTCCTTTTTAGATCATTTTAACTATTTCAGATTCATCATTGGCGTTCTACAATATTTTAAACCAAAAGCTGATAGTTTGGCTTATCTAAGATGATATTAGAAATAATTATTTCATAGTTTTTTTGGAGTTGGTTCCACTGTGTTTTTAAAACATTTTATTTATATTTGTTTTTTTTTATTTGAATATTATATCGAATTTCATTACACCTTGTAATGTACTTTTGCATGCTCATATAATTTTTTTTTTGTTTGCATATACACCTGTACTTAATAGAATTTAGTACTAAATATTAATTAAGGAAACTGTAGGTCTAATTTAACATATTACTTAGTTATCTATTCATGATTTGATTACAAATGATGACCGTTTGTTTCTTACAAAATGAAAATAAAATAATTCAATGAACACTTTTTTTTACAGACTCTACGTCCAATCAGTGCCGGCTTCGCCTGGTTAAAGCTAAACTTCGGGCCCGAACAAGACTGCGTCTCAGCGCGCCTACAAGCGGCATACATGCCAGCCTACCGACCTACCAAGCAAATTTTATTTATTGGTGTACAGTCAGCATCAAATAGGAGCATTCAAAAGGGTCAAATATATCGCAACACATTCTTATTCCTATAGTAATAAAGGTGTGTTGCGATGTATTTGGCCACATTCGTTGCTCCTATCTATTTGATGCTGACTGTATACTTATGTTGGCGGCTTCCTTGAATAGGCTATCACTAATAGCTGATTCGCTTTCTCATAAAATCAGGTTTTCACAGTTGGCCTTATATCTCTAAAAGTATGAAACCAAACTGGAGGCGGTTCCTGCGGTATATATTACAGTATATATACTACTAGTAGAAAAAATAATATTGAAGGTATCTGCAAATTTCATAAAAATATAAGCCTTTAAACATAGTAGGTGATGTGGGCAAATAAAGGTCATGTCGCACCATGGTGGGTTTGCGTATGAGAAGTATAGAGGTCACGCCGCATTCCCGGCAAGTTTGGTATATTTGATGCCACGTTGAACGTGACACATAGCTTAAGTATGGAACCATTTATTACTGAATTTTAAAACATACCTACTGTGCAATAATATGACACTAGTTATCAAACTAACAGAGTTAAGGGTTAGTTGGCTAAGATAGCTTCACTATGTGCATTGATTTAATTGTATGTGATAAAGTACAGTCGGCTGGAAAGTGTATCATAGAAACAATAATGTTATAAGTAAAAAATATTTTAAAAGCAATAAATCGACTCAAAAAAAGTAAAAAAAATAACACCGTTTCAAATCATCCTAGGTCATTCAAATTAAAGTCGGCTTTTGGTTTTAAATACTGTTGGCCGCCGTGTTATTTTTTACTTTTTTTGAGTTGGTTTAGTTTTTTTAAATATTAAATTTTTATTTCATACTTTTAATCGCGATGATAAGCGATCGTTTATTGTTAATTGTTAACTAAAACCATCACAAAGTCAGAATTATATTGTCGAAAGAATGGTTAAAATCGGTAACGTACTTATTGAGATAATCGCGAAGCAAAATTACGCGGACTCGTAAATTATATATCTAAAAACCATCTCAGAAGTACGACCATTACATTTCCGAAAGGATTTTGCAAATCGGTGCTGTAGTTATTGACGATTTTTCCCATGTCTACAGATTCCCATGTCTATAGAGAATTTATGACAAAGCTAAAAATGTATTTAAAATGTAGACCATTCCCTAGTAGCATTTACCGTTGGCATCCATTGGCCAACGGTTGGAAATCCGTTGGGATATAGTTAGTTAGTTTGCCCACCTAAAACTGACGTTGGCCCAAAAGAAACATATTATATCATTTCGCCCAACTAATTACCAACGTTGGGCCAACTGCAACTAGTCCTACCGTTGGATAAATGGTGTTGGTATTTCCGCATAACAACAACGTAGGGCCTACAACCCATTACCATTAATGGCCCAGCTGCAAGTAGCGCTACCGTTGGGTAAATACTGTTGGTGTTTCCACATTTAATACAACGTGGGGCCAGCAATCACTTACCAGCAATGGGCCAGCTGCAAGTAGCGCTACCGTTGGGTAAATACTGTTGGTATTTCCACATTTAATACAACGTAGGGCCAACAATTACTTACCAGCAATGGGCCAGCTGTAAGTAGTGCTACCGTTGGGTAAATACTGTTGGTGTTTCCACATTTAATACAACGTAGGGCCAACAATCTATTACCAGCAATGGACCAGCTGCAAGTAGCACTACCGTTGGGTAAATACTGTTGGTGTTTCCACATTTTAAATAACGTAGGGCCAACAATCACTTACCAGCAATGGACCAGCTACAAATAGCACTACCGTTGTGTAAATACTGTTGGTGTTTCCACATTTTATACAATGTAGGGCCAACAATCTATTACCAGCAATGGGCCAGCTGCA